>CM064337.1:35317500-36567500 GCA_032595735.1 Pelochelys cantorii | reverse complement strand
ACTTAAAATGCATGTGGTCTTTCCTTTACCAGGGTTGAGGATCAGTAACTATTCCCTGAAACAGTGGGAATTCTGGAGTGCTATGGCTTTCAAATAGGCAACTTGAGATTGTGCTAGGTATACCATCACTCACAGCTATTAAAGTTGCTTCAGATGCTCGGTCCTATATCATAGCATCATAAAATCATAGAATCCTAGGGCTGGAAGAGACCTCAGGAGGTCATCGATTGCAGCCCCCTGCCCAAAGCAGTACCAACCCTAACTAAATCATCTGAGACAGAGCACACTGTTGACTCATATTCAGCTTCTCATCCACTGTAATCCCCAGGTCCTTTTCTGCAGAACTACTACTTAGCTGGTTGGTCCCCAGCCTGTAACAATGCTTGGGATTCTTCCGTCCCAAGTGCAGGACTCTACACTTATCCTTGTTGAACCTCATCAGATTTCTTGTAGCCCAATCCTCCAATTTCTCTAAGTTACTCTGGACCCTATCTCTGCCCTCTGTTTGTCTGTTTGGTTGGTTTGTTTGTTTGTTTGAAGGAGCATGTGCTGTGGCCGGCAGCTGGAAGCTGTGAGCTTCTAAAGGTTTGAAATCCAGAAGCCTCTGTTAATTGGCTGATCCTCAGTCAGGGGTAGGGGCTACCAGGGCTTTATAAAGCTGTGAGTCAGCGACCAGGAGCAGCAAACAGGGAGTTTTGAGAGGGAGTTTAGAGGGGGAGGTTAGAGGGTGCTAGTGACTTCTGACCTTCTTTAAACATAACTTTTATAATAGTCTATATTCCGGACATTTAATAAGAAGCCCAGTTTATACTTAAATTTATTCATAAGAAAAATGGAGACAGAAGCCCAGCAGCAGAGTGGGGGCTATCCTGTGTATTGCGTCGAATGTAACATATATGATTACCTGCCCTGTGGGTGGGTGGTGTAGGTGTGCACCCGTTGCAAGGAGCTCCTGACCCTCAGAGACTGAGTTCGGGCTTTGGAGGCCAGGGTGGCTGAACCGGAGGAGCTAAGGGAGGCAGAGAGCCATGCTGATGAGACTTTCCGAGACACTGTAGTACTGTCCCACCTCCAGTCTGAGAACCCCAGTGCTCTTAAAGAGGATGAAAGGCTCAAGGTAACAGAGCATTCAATGGGAACAGAGGGAAACCATCCCGTAGTTGGGACCCTCCTTCCAGAGGATGTTACGGTATCCTCTCGCACTGAGGATACCTCTGAGGGGGAGGGAACGCCAATTGTTAGGAAGAGGCAAGTGTTAGTAGTGGGTGATTCGATCGTTAGAAACATAGATAGTTGGGTTTGTGATGACCGGGAGAACCGTATGGTGACTTGCCTGCCTGGTGCGAAGGTTGCGGATCTCTCGAGGCATCTAGATAGGCTTATGTGTAGTGCTGGGGAGAAGCCGGGGGTTGTGGTACATGTAGGTACCAATGATGTAGGGAAGGGTAGGAGAGATGTCCTGGAGGCCAAATTTAGGTTGCTAGGAAAGAGACTGAAATCCAGGACCTCTATGGTGGCATTCTCGGAAATGCTTCCAGTTCCACGCGCAGGGCCAGATAGGCAGGGAGAGCTTCAGAGTCTCAATGCATGGATGAGACAATGGTGTAAGGAAGAGGGGTTTAGATTTATTAGGAACTGGGGACACTTTTGGGAGAGGGGGAACCTATACAGGAAGGATGGGCTCCACCTAAACCAGGGTGGAACCAGACTGCTGGCACTAAACATTAAAAAGACAGTAGAGCAGTTTTTAAAAAAAGAGATGGGGGAAAGCTGATTGGTGTGGAGATGCACATAAATCAGATGGAGACTTCTCTTAGAGGAGAATCCATTGATAGAGATTCTCTAAGCTGTAGTCAGAAAGAGAGGAGGGGAGAGGACAAACCATGGGTCAGAGCAGACAAACAACTGCATGTAAAGGAATCCAATGCATCAGGAAAGGGCAGACAAATAAACAGTGGCAAATTTTTAAAGTGCTTCTACACAAATGCTAGAAGTCTGACTAATAAGATGGGTGACCTAGAATACCTCGTATTAAAGGAGGAGATTGACATAATAGGCATCACTGAAACCTGGTGGAATGAGGAAAATCTGTGGGACGCAATCATATTGGGATATAAAATATATCGGAAGGATAGAGCAGGCCATGTGGGTGGCAGAGTGGCACTGTATTTGAAAGATAATGTAGAATCAAATGAAATAAAAATATTAAATGAATCAACATGTTCAATAGAATAGCTATGGATAGTAATTCCATGCTCCAATAATAAGAAATTAGCAGTAGGGATATATTATCGACCACCTGACAAGGACAGCGATACTGACATTGAAATGCTGAGGCAGATTAGAGAGGCTACCAAAATAAAAAACTCTATAATAATGGGGGATTTTAATTATCCCCATATTGACTGGATACATGTCACCTCAGGAAGAGAAGCAGAGATAAAATTTCTCAATGGCTTCTTGGAGTAGCTGGTAGAGGAACCCACGAGGGGAGAGGCAATTCTCGATTTAGCCCTGAGTGGAGCGCAGGATCAAGTCCAGGAGATAACCATTACAGGACCGCTCGGGAATAGTGACCATAATATAACAACAATTAACATTCCTGTGGTGGGAAGAACACCTCAGCAGTCCAGCACTCTGGCATTTAATTTCAAAAAAGGGAATTACACAAAAATGAGGAGGTTAGTTAAACAGAAATTAAAAGGCACAGTGACGAGAGCCAAATCCCTGCAAGCTGCATGGAAACATTTTAAAGACACTATAATAGAGGCCCAACTTAAATGTATACCTCAAATTAAAAAACATAGTAAGAGACCTAAAAAAGAGTCACCGTGGCTTAACCACCATGTAAAAGAAGCAGTGAGGGACAAAAAAGCATCTTTTAAGAAGTGGAAGTCCAATCCTAGTGAGATAAATAGAAAGGAACATAAACACTGTCAAATCAAGTGTAATAAGAAAAGCAAATGTAATAAGAAAAGCAAAAAAAGATTTTGAGGAACAGCTAGCCAAAAACTCAAAAAGAAATAACAAAATGTTTTTTAAGTACATTAGAAGCAGGAAGCCTGCTAAAAAACCTGTGGTTCCCCTAGACGATCGAGATATAAAAGGAGCAATCAAGGACGATAAAGCCATTGCGGAGAAACTAAATGATTTCTTTGCTTCAGTCTTCACAGCTGAGGATGTTAGAGAGATTCCCAAATCTGTACCGTCCTTTCTGGGTGATGAATCTGAGGAACTATCCCGGATTGAAGTGTCATTAGAGGAGGTTTTGGAACAAATAGAAAAACTTAATGTTAACAAATCACCGGGACCGGATGGTATTCATCCAAGGGTTCTAAAAGAACTCAAATGGGAAATTGCTGAACTATTATCTGTGGTTTGTAACCTATCCTTTAAATTGGCTTCTGTACCTAATGACTGGAAGGTAGCTAATGTGACACCAATATTTAAAAAGGCGATCCTGGCAATTAAAGACCGGTAAGTCTAACTTCAGTACCGGGCAAATTAGTCAAAACAATAGTAAAGAATAAAATTGTCAGACATGTAGAAGAACATAATTTGTTGGACAAAAGTCAACATGGTTTCTGTAAAGGGAAATCATGTCTTACTAATCTATTAGAGTTCTTTGAAGGGGTTAACAAACATGCAGACAAGGGGAATCCAGTAGATATAGTATACTTAGATTTTCAGAAAGCCTTTGACAAGGTCCCTCACCAAAGGCTCTTGTGTAAATTACATTGTCATGGGATAAGAGGGAAGGTCCTTTCATGGATTGAGAACTGGTTAAAAGACAGGAAACAAAGGGTAGGAATAAATGGTAAATTTTCAGACTGGAGAGGGGTAACTAGTGGTGTCCCCGAAGGGTCAGTCCTAGGACCAATCCTGTTCAACTTATTCATAAATGATCTGGAGAAAGGGGTAAGCAGTGAGGTGGTAAAGTTTGTGGCTGATACCAAACTGTTTAAGATAGTCAAGACAGAAGCAGACTGTGAGGAACTCCAAAAAGATCTCACCAAACTGAGTGATTGGGCAACAAAATGGCAAATGAAATTTAATGTGGATAAGTGTAAAGTAATGCACGTTGGGAAAAATAACCCCAACTATACGTACAGTATGATGGGGGCTAATTTGGCTATGATAAATCAGGAAAGAGATCTTGGAGTTATCGTGGATAGTTCTCTGAAAACTTCCACACAGTGTGCAGCGGTGGTCTAAAAGGCAAATAGGATGTTAGGAATTATTAAGAAAGGGATAGAAAATAAGACACAGAATATCTTACTGCCCCTGTATAAAACTATGGTACGCCCACATCTTGAATACTGTGTACAGATGTGGTCTCCTCACCTCAAAAAAAGGATATTTTGGCCTTGGAAAGGGTTCAGAAAAGGGCAACTAAAATGATTAGGGGTTTGGAACGGGTCCCAAATGAAGAAAGGTTAAAGCGACTGGGACTTTTCAGTTTAGAAAAGAGGATACTGAGGGGGGATATGATAGAGGTATATAAAATCATGAGTGGTGTGGAGAGGGCGAATAAAAAAAAGTTATTTATTAGTTCCCATAATAGAAGAACTAGAGGACACCAAATGAAGTTAAGGGGTAGCAGGTTTAAAACTAATAAAAGAAAGTTCTTCTTCACACAGCACGTAGTCAACCTGTGGAACTCCTTGCCAGAGGAGGCTGTGAAGGCTAGGACTATAACAGAGTTTAAAGAGAAGCTAAATAATTTCATGGAGGTTAGGTCCATAAAAGGCTATTAGCCAGGGGATAGAAATGGTGTCCCTGGCCTCTGTTTGTCAGAGGCTGGAGAAGGATGGCAGGAGACAAATTGCTTGATCATTGTCTTCGGTCCACCCTCTCTGGGGCACCTGGTGCTGGCCATTGTCGGCAGACAGGATACTGGGCTAGATGGACTTTTGGTCTGACCCAGTACGGCCATTCTTATGTTCTTATGCCCTCAAGTGTATCTATCTCTCCCCCTAGCTTAGTGTCATCTGCAAACTTGCTGATGGTGCAATCCATCCCCTCATCCAGGTCATTAATAAAGATATTGAACAAAACCGGTCCTAGAACTAAACCTTGGGGCACTCCGCTAGAAACTGACTGCCATCCTGACATTGAGCCATTGATCACTACCCGCTGGGCCTGGCCTTCTAGCCAGCTTTCTATCCATCTTACCATCCATTTATCCAATCCACATTCCCTTAACTTGCTGGCAAGAATATTGTGGGAGACCGTATCAGAAGCCTTGCTAAAGTCAAGGTATATCACATCCACTGACTTTCCCATGTCCACAGAGCCAGTTACCTCATCATAGAAGCTAATCAGATTGGTCAGGCACAACTTGCCCTTTGTGAATCCATGCTGACTATTCCTGATCACTTTCCTCTCTTTCAAGTGCCTCAAAATGGATTCCTTAAGGATCCCTTCCATGATTTTTCCAGGAACTGAGATAAGGCTGACCGTCCTATAGTTCTCTGGATCGTCCTTCTTCCCTTTTTTGAAGATGGGCACTACATTTGCCTTTTTCCAATCATCCGGGATCTCTCCCAATCTCCATGACTTTTCAAAGATAATGGCCAAAGGCTCCTCAATGACATTTGCCAACTCCCTCTGTACCCTCAGATGCATTAAGTCCGGACCCATGGATTTCTGCACGTTTAGCGTTTCTAAATGTCATCCCACCAAGTCTCTGCTTTCCCAATTAAATCATATTTCTTGGACTGGGCAGGGCCTCCAATTCTTTCTGTTTGTTGCCCAAGCTTCTAGCATTGGTGTACAAACACCTCAGATAACCAGTTGATCGCCCTATCTTCTCCATTCGAATCAGGGGTCCTCCTTTCTTGCTCGTTCCTCTTTGCATTTCTTCCCGGTATCTGACTTTCCCACTACCCTCAGGGGTCACCGTCCCCCAATGAACCTAGTTTAAAGACCTCCTCACTAGGTTTGCAAGCCTGCCCGCGAAGATGCTCCTTCCTCTCTTTGTTAGGTGGATTCCATCTCTTCCTAACAATCCTTGTGCCCAGAACAAAGTCCCATGGTCGAAGAAACCAAAGCCTTCTCTCCGACACCACCTGTGCAACAACACATTTACTTCCTCAATTCGATGATCCCTGCCCAGTCCTTTTCCTTCAACAGGGAGGATGGACGAGAACACCACTTGCGCTCTGAATTCTTTGATCCTTCTTCCCAGTGCTACATAATCCGCAGTAACCCGCTCAAGGTCATTCTTGGCCGTATCATTAGTTCCCACGTGGAGAAGCAGGAAGGGGTAGCAATCCAAAGGTTTGATCAGTTTTGTAAGCCTCTGAATTTGAGCTTCCGGTAAGCAGCACACCTCTCGTGATTCCAGGTCCAGACGGCAGATGGATGGCAACCCCAGCATTTTCCAGAAACTGCACTCTGGCACTTTTTTCCCTCGCCGCACCATCAGGGTCGGGGACATGGATGTGCTTCTCTGTATTGTGTGGGATGCAGCCTACTCTCTCTTGCCCTGGCTCATGAAGTCCTACACCGGCCACCATGACCACTCTAAGTAATGCTACAATACCAGGCTGAGCAGGATCCGCATGGTGGTGGAGGGCACCTTCGGGCATGTGAAGGTGAGGTTCTATTGCCTTCTTACCCAGCTGGACATTGGGGAGTGGAATATCCCAAAAATGATGGCCACATGTTGTGTCCTTCACAATATTTGTGAGAGGAAGGGGAAGCGTTCCTCCCTGGTCAGGGACAGAGGCTGACCAGCTCAGTAGGGACTTGGAGCAGCTGCGTATGGTTGCCATCTGGCAGGCCCATCAAGGTGTGTGCACATCCCGGAGGCCCAGAGGGAGAGTTTTTCACAAGGACCCCCGTGACACTCCCCTGGGCTTCCCCACAAGGGGCTTGTGCCTTGCCCCTCTGTGCCTTTCCACCCACACCCCTCCTCTTCCCTGTCCCCTGCAGAGACAATAAACCATAGTTTATGTTTTGGAAAAAATAAACTCTTTGCTTTTTTTATTTGGGTCAAAGTAACTGGGGAGGTACTGGGGAAAGAACCACAGATGGGGACAGGAGAGCAGGGGAGGGGATGGAGAGTCCATCACGGGTGTGGGGCTGTCAGCAGCTACGGGGCGGGTGAAGCAGGAGGGGCAGGAGCAGGAGCAGCGGCAGGGGCAGGAGCAGGAGCAGGAGCAGGAGCAGGAGCAGGAGCAGGAGCAGGCAGCATGCTGGCGATCAGGGATTGAACTACCACACACATGGTGCGGCCCTGCTCCAGCAACTCCTGCCAGGTGTTTCGCCACAGCTAAATGTCTTCCTGCCGTTCCAGTCCAGGGTCTTCTCCAGGTATCAGAATGTTGTGAGGTGCTCCTGCTGGAACTCATTCATGGGTCTCCTGTGCCGAAGGGTCCCTTGCGGTCAGGAGGTTGCCACGGGTATTGTCGACCACCCCCTCTTGCAGCTGGTCTGGCTGTGGAAAATAAAGAGAAATGGTCAATCATCCCAGGAGACACTGCCTGAAGCCTAGCCCTCATCTCTGAGGTGAGACCAAAAGGTCTGTTTGAGATGAAGAAGATGTGCTTGGAGCAAGGTCATGTGTGGCCTTGCGAGTGGGCCCTTTCCTGCAGCTGCCCAGATGTCCAAGGAGGGAGCCTCACAGCCCCCATATCCTGGAGACAAGCAGGCATGAAAAGGTGCCAGTCAAGTCAGGATCCTGTGGGTGGGAGGGAAAGCCTTGGAGCATCTGGGGTTCCCTCTATGTCATGCACACACAGTGTCCCACAGGGAGAGAACTTGTATCCCTGCCCACTGGGGGAGAGGAGGGCAGGGTGCTGGGGGTGGGGGGAGGTGTGTGTGAGTGGCAGATGCTCCTGTTGGACTGAAGGGACTAAAAAGTATCTGACATGTTTTTGTCTCTTGAGTTTTTTTTTTATTTTAGATGCATATATGCCATCTTAAACTATTACGTGCTAAGTAGTGATAGAGATGCAGCCGTGTTAGTCTGGTGTAGCTGAAACAAAAGACAGGACTATGCAGCACTTTAAAGACTAACAAGATGGTTTATTAGGTGATGAGCTTTCGTGGGCCAGACCCACTTCCTCAGATCAATATGTGGAAGAAAATCGGCACAACCATATATTCCAAAGTGATACAATCAAAAAAATGAACGCATGTGAAATTGACAAATCAAATTTTAGAACAGAGTGGGGGCGAGGGGGGAAGGTTAATTTCTGTGAGGTAATGACATAGGGGTGATAATAGGGGAAGTTTCTGTGAGGTAATGACATTAGGGGTGATAATTGGGGAAGCTATCTTTGTAATGGGTGAGATAATTAGAGTCTTTGTTTAAACCCATACATAAAGTGTCAAATTTAAGCATGAATGACAATTCTGAAGCTTCTCGTTGAAGTCTGGATTTAAAGTCTCTTTGAAGCAATATGCATGTTTTAAGGTCATTGAGAGAATGGTCAGTCTGGCTGAAATGGCAAGCAACAGCTTTCTTTCTGTGAGAGAGTCTTATGTCTGTTTTGTGGGCATTGATTCTTTGGCGAAGTGTCTGAGACGTTTGTCCAATGTGCATAGCAGACGGATATTTCTGGATGAACAGGAATATGTGTTCTTGATCTTGTAACTGGCATGGTTAGGTCCAACAATGGTGTCAGCAGAGTAAATATGTGGACAAAGCTGGCACCGGGGTTTGTTGCAAGGGAAAGTACCAGGGTTGGTATTATGTGCTAAGGCAGTTGCTTTCCCAAAGCCTCAGTATGTCCCCTTTAATTCTGGTTAGGGATTATTAACACTGACACTATTGTTACAGTAATTGAAAAGTATGATAAAGCTGCATAGTTGGAGACTCTTTGGCGCATTTTCAATGTAATTTCCTAATTAATTTATTAGAGAAAGTTGACAATGTTAAAGGTGCTAATATTAGTGTGATGATGTGAATTGAATTAAATTCTACCCCATCCTCAAGAAATCACATGGTTTCTGAGTTCAGCTTCCTCTTCACTACTAAGAAGAGCAAGGGGGAAGGCGAGAGTTGTTTTACTGTGGTTTACCAAATGCATGTTAGTGATCCTCCTGTAAAAAATATCCCAGTGGAGATGCTATTTTACTATAAGGGTCAGACAGAGGTCGGGGGATAGTAGAGATTTCCCCCAAGCTGAGGGCTAGAAAATGTGTAATAGCTTTTGTTTAAATGTTATTCATAGTATTTCAAACACCAAGTACCAAGTATTGTGTACTCTCTAAAATATGTTCTAGGTATCTTAGTTTTACAGATAGTGTTGTGTCATCTGTTTAAAATTGGAGACTGTTAGCATCCGTTTATCAGGGTTTAACTCTGCATTGCTTTCTGAAAAGACAGATCTCTGGTGCCAAACCAGGGGATGACCCGAACCATGGGAGGTCAATATTGTCTAGCAGCATTACTAACACTCCCTCTATTTACTGGACTCTTAGAAGACATTTAGGGGTGTGTTAGAGCTAAATAACAGTACAGAACCCTGAGAGCCAGGACTGGTGGCTGTAAACAAACTTGGGAGAGTGGGAAATTTGACCACACATATGATAAGTGGACATCCAGCTAACTAAATCATGCCAGACCATGGATGTAGCCAGACCAGAGAGTGCCAGACTAGAGACATTCAACCTGTTGGGAGGGTGGGGTATCATGGTGGTGAGAGTTGAACCTCTCTAGTCTGGCACTCTCTGGTCCAGCAACATCCGTGATCCAGCATGGTTGTAGTTAACTGTATGTCCACTTATCATGACTGTGGTCAAGAACCCATGGTCCCATGAAGTTTATTTACAGCCACTCAGTGTTCTTTGCTGTTATTTAGCTCTAATTTACCCCTTCTAAAAGCCCAGTAAGCAGTGGAAGTATTGATAATGCTGAATGATAATCTTGACCTCCCATGGTTCGGCACATCTCCTAGTTAAGCACTGGTCAGGTCCCAAGGGTAACAGACTAGAGAGGTTCAACCAGAAATTGAATGGATTTCTAAAATTATATGGAAAAGTGAATGAACTTGAATTTAAGTCTGCATGAAATAGCTACAAAATCTTCACTTTACCATGCTAGCTTTTAACACTATGTGGAAAAAGCAACTATACCAATTCTCTTAGCAGCTGATAAGTTATGAGCAATCTTGAACATCAGTTGTTAAAATAAAAGAAGATGCTTTTCTCCTTCCCAGTTTTTGCCATGGCAACCACATTACTCTAAAAGATTCAAGAGTTAGCTTTTTATAAAAAAGTAAATGTATGCCTCTGAGCAGTATGAAACTCTGAAACATGTTGCAATTAGCTTACAGTTTGGGGTACAATATACTAGTGGGTCTTTAAAAGTTTTCTATATACCACAATGAATTCAGGAACAACCGTAAATGAATTCTCTGGGGATAACCAATATAAAAAGAAAAGGATAAGTATTGAGGTATTACTGCTAATATTCAGATCTTCATATTTAAAGTAACAAGTCATCAAGGAAAGCAATGTTTTATGTGTATTGTTATAAGACAGGAGAATGAAATCACAAGGATAATTTATGTGGAGAGAAGCAATAATGCAATACAGAGCTGTGCTGTCTATGAATTGTTACATATAAACATACATGAAAGGAAATATTTTCCCTCAAACTATTCACAAGGCAATAGTATGCCCTTTGTTAAGTGGCATAATAAGGCTGAATAGACGGGTATGAATATGAAATGCAGATGTGAAAGAGAAAGTGAAAATTATGTAATTTCAGATCTTCATTATGTTTTAAATTTTTGTTGTGGTTATATGTGTCAAAAGAGACATAGAAGGATTGTTCCCTCTAGCCCAGCCCTTGTACAATGCTGCAGGAACTGGAAAAGCCCTTTAGACAAAGCAGGAGAGAATTTTCCCTGCAGAAGTATTGAAAAAATTTGCCAGTCTTGACAGATGTGTTATTTTCCTACAATATTTCTGGGGGAGTCTTACAACATTAATTTTATGCATCATTGTGGGTGAAGGATTTTATGTCATTTCAGTGACTTCAGCCCCTGGTCACTCAGCATCTGGCCTTTAAAGCCTGCTCGCTTAGGTCAGGCCGACCCCTTCATTAGTCACACAGGGGAAGGCTGATCCCAAGACTTATCAAAGGCAATCAAGGGAACAAAGGATCAAACACTCCCAGACCCACAATCCCAACTGCCACAGTAACTGAAACTGAAATCACCTGAAATCAGAATCAAAATTCAAACAGTCGAGCAAACACACTCACACCAAAAGCTAGTACTCCCACCTGGTAGGAAACGTAAGGTAGTGGTGGTTGGAGACTTTCTTCTGAGGGCGATGGAGGTGCCCATCTATCACCCTGATATGTCATCTCGGGAGGTATGCTGCCTGCCGGGGGCCCGTATCTGAGATGTTACGGAGGCGCTGTCAAGGATTATCCATCCCTCTGACTACTACCACATGCTACTCATCTATGTGGGCACTAACGATACTGCGAGGTGTGACATTGAACAGATTGAGAGTGACTACAGGGCTCTGAGAGTACAGGTGAAGGAGTTTGGAGCACAGGTGGTATTCTCTTCAGTCTATCCTGTCAAAGGTAGGGACCCAGGCAGAGAAAGGTGCATCCTGGAAGTGAATGCCTGGCTGCGAAGATGGTGTCACCAGGAGGGCTTTGGCTTCCTCAACCACAGGATGCTATTCCAGGAAGGACTGCTAAGCAGGGATGGGGTTCACCTTTCAAGGAAGGGGAAAACTGTATTTGGATGCAGACTGGCTAGCCTAGTAAGGAGGGCTTTAAACTAAGTTTGATGGGGGCAGGTAACCAAAACCCACAGATAAGTGAAGAACATGGAGACCTGGGAGATGGGTCAGAAATGGGAGGGTGCATGGGATATAATAGCAGAGAAAAAGGAGGGACAAGGCAGAACTGGGAGGCAAGATCAAATCAGAATCTTAGATGCCTATATACAAATGCAAGAAGTATGGGTAATAAGCAGGAAGAACTTGAAGTGCTAATAAATAAACACAACTATGACATCGTTGGTATCACAGAGATTTGGCGGGATAATACACATGATTGAAATATTGGTATAGAAGGATACAGATTAGAAAGGCAAGGCACAAAACGAGCTCAGACTAGCTACAGACATAAAGGGAAACAAGAAGACATTCTATAAATATATTAGAAGCAAGAGGAAGACCGAGGACAGAATAGGCCCCCTGTTCAGTGAGGAGGGAGAAACAGTAAAAGGAAACTTGGAAATGGCAAAGGTGCTTAATGACTTCTTTGTTTCAGTCTTCACCAAGAAGTCGAATGATGAAGGAATGCCTAACATAGTGAATGCTAGTGGGAAGGGGGTAGGTTTATAAAATAAAAAAAGAACAAGTTAAAAATCACTTAGAAAAGTTAGAATTCTGCAAGTCACCAAGGCCTGATGAAATGCATCCTACAATACCCAAGGAGCTGATAGAGGAGGTATCTCAGCCTTTAGCTATCATCTTTGAAAAATCATGAAAGTCGGGAGAGATTCCAGAAAACTGGAAAAGGGCAAATATAGTGCCCATCTATAAAAAGGGAAATAAAAACAACCCAGGAAACTACAGACCAATCAGTTTAACTTCTGTGCCAGAAAAGATAATGGAGCAAGTAATTAAGGAAATCATCTGCAAACACCTGGAAGATAATAAGGTGATAGGTAACAGCCAGCATGGATTTGTAAAGAACAAATCATATCAAACCAATCTGATAGCTTTCTTTGATAGGATAACGAGTCTTGTGGATAAGGGAGAAGTGGTGGATGTGATATAGCTAGACTTTAGTGAGGCATTTGATATGGTCTAGTACAATATTCTTATCAATAAACTAGGGATATACAACCTAGATGGGGCTACTATAAGGTGGGTGCATAACTGGCTGGATAACCATTCTGAGAGTAGTTATTAATGGTTCACAATCTTGCTGAAAGGGCATAACAAGTGGGGTTCCTCAGGGGTCTGTTTTGGGACCGGTTCTGTTCAATATTTTCGTCAACCATTTAGATATTGGCATAGAGAGTACACTTATTCAGTTTGCAGATGATACCAAGCTGAGGGGGTTGCAAGTGCTTTGAAGGATAGGGTCATAATTCAAAATGATCTGGACAAACTGAAAAATGGTCTGAAGTAAATAGGATGAAGTTCAATAAGGACAAATGCAAATTTCTCTACCTTGGAAGGAACAATCAGTTTACACATACAGAATGGGAAGCAACTATCTAAGAAGGAGTACTGCAGAAAGTGGTCTAGGGGTCATAGTGGACCACAAGCTAAATATGAGTCAACAGTGTGATGCTGTTGCAAAAAAAGCAAACATGATTCTGGGATGCATTAACAGGAGTGTTGTGAGCAAGACACAAGAAGTCATTATTCCATTCTACTCTGTGCTGATTAGACCTCAATTAGACTGTTGTGACCAGTTCTGGGCACCACATTTCAAGAAAAATGTGGAGAAATTGGAGAAGGTCCAGAGAAGAGCAACAAGAATGATTAAAGGTCTAGAGAACATGACCTATGAAGGAAGACGGAAAGAAGTGGGCTTGTTTAGTTTGGAAAGGAGAAAACTGAGAGGGGACATGATAGTGGTTTTCAGGTATCTAAAAGGGTGTGACAAGGAGGAGGGAGAAAAATTGTTCTCCTCTGCCTCTGAGGACAGAACAAGAAGCAATGGGCTTAAAATGCAGCAAGGGAGGTTTAAGTTGTACTTTAGGAAAAACTTCCTATCTGTCAGGGTGGTTAAACAGTGGAATAAATTGCCTAGGGAGGCTGTGGAATCTCCATCTCTGGAGATATTTAAGAGCAGGTTAGATAGACATCTATCTGGGATGGTCTAGATGGTACTGGGTCCTGCCATAAGGGCAGGGGACTGGACTCAATGACCTTTCCAGGTGTCTTCCAGTTCTACTGTTCTATGATTCTATGAGGTGACAACAGCTCCTACAAGATGGTGAATAGGCACTGAGGTTTTAACATCTCCAGAGAAGTATCATCACATGTACTACAGGTTGCACCTCCCAAAACTGCCATTCTCTGGTCCAGCCACATCCATGGTCCAGCAGGACCATGGATATTCCTGGACCAGCTTGCCCTGGAAGCCTAGTGGCAGGAGGGACAGTATTCACAAATCAGACTGGAGCTGGAGCTTATGGCATCGAGCCTGGGGATGGAAACTTCAATGGCTGCAAGGCTAAGGCTATAGCCTCCAGCAGCCAGTGACAGCCCTCAGCAGCAGGACTGGGGCTGGAGCCCACGGCAGCCACCCCCCAGCAGCCTGTGGCAGTGGTGTAGGTACTGGAGCCAGTGACAGTGGGACTGACGCTGGAGCCTGTGGCAGCAGCTCCCAGAAGAGGGTCTAGGCTGATGGCATCTGGGCTGGGGCTGAGGCTGGGGCTGGGGCTGGGGCTGGAGCTGGAGTCTCTGGCAGCTGGCAGCAGCCCACAGCAACCCATGGTAGTGGAGCTGGGGCTAGAACCTCTGGCAACACTGGAGCCAAGGCCAGAGGCAGCCCACAGCAGCATGGACAGAGCCTACAGCAGCTCAACAAGCCATCCAGCTGGGGCTGGCAAAATGGAGGCTTGGAGGAAGGAGGACTGGCTACCATATCAGAGTCCACCACACTGGGGGGCAGGTTGCAGATGACCTCCCCGGTTCAGTAAATTGTCTCAATCCAGACCAGTTAGGTCGTGAAGGTGCCAGACCAAGGAGGTCCAACCTTTAGTTCAAACTGGAATTCCCATGGATCAACAGACAAAAGACTTTTAGATAAAAAGCCTGAGTTTGAAACTGACTTATGGTCTTCTTTCTATCTATCCATTTATGGAATCAGGACTTTCTGCTCAAAGAGGGAACCAGTCTTTCCTGGGAAGGGTTGGAAGGCCCTACTCAGGCTCCATAAGACTGATGAGTGACTTCTGATAAGTTTTTAGCATGTGTATGGGAACTTTTATTGTTTTAATATTTTCTGTAATACTTTTACCTTAAGAATAAATGTGCTTGCTTAGAAAGATCTGTGTGACTTGTGACAACTTTGTGACTGCTGGCAATTTCAGCTGCTTATAGCTGTTAAAGGAAAAGTAAAGTGCAGATGTTCATCCCTATCTGGTTCTCTGTGGATATCATAGTGTAGGCAAGAAATCATACAGACTTGAATCGGTCAGAGTGAGAGAGGTTTAGGTCTCAGCCAAAGAGGCAATAGCTGAGGAGCTGAGAGCCCAGAATAGGTGCCATTGGTAGACCATGGAGGAGTAATATAGATGCAGTCGCCTTGAACAACAGGAACTTTTATAGTCTCTAGTGTGGAGGCATGCTGAAAGATAGGCTCAAGAGCAGGTGGGGAATTTCACAAGCAGGGCCACAGTTCATAGCACTGCAGAGATTCTGGGTATTGCTGTCAGTCATAGGCAACTACAGGCAGGCTGCCAAAACCTGTACAGGGACTCAGAGCCACCTAGATAGTGATGAGGCCTGCTGACCCTAAGATAAACCAGAAAAACTGATGGCTTGAAAGGTATCGTAGTACCACCTACTCCTGTGCAACCCCTGTGTGTACTACATGGCCAAATGGCATGACATATAACCACACCTTGAAAAGGGAAAACTTAACAGGTATGTAATATTTGATCTTCATTATTGTATTACTCCTAAAGTGCAGTCCTTGCAAACAATTACTATACATCCTTTACATTTATCATTTCTTTGTCTAGCACATCAGCACCAGGAACATACCCTCCATCACAAAACAACATTCTTAATCCACTGCTGCCTTTTTGGTACAATACACTAAACTGAACCATATATATTACATATCTCGTAATGATTCTGAGTTTGAAAATGTAGGAATAGAAGAAAAAAATTCTCCTTTCTTTCATTCCAGCTGTACTTGACAGATGTCAAATCAGATTGCTCAGTAAATGTAAAGGCCAGCATGTAGTTTGTGGATCCTATCAACCATGTCAGAGTAATCTTTTTATCTTGGAACAATATTGTTGCAAATATTCAT
Organism: Pelochelys cantorii; assembly: GCA_032595735.1. Lineage (NCBI taxonomy): Eukaryota > Metazoa > Chordata > Testudines > Trionychidae > Pelochelys > Pelochelys cantorii. Next base: position 36,551,506 of record CM064337.1, on the reverse strand, counting down.
AGTATCAAGGGTCTGGTTTTTTAAAAAGTGTGCCCAAAATTATGTTTATAATCTGTATACAATGAGTATGGGATAATGAGTCCACAGGGTCCCTTTTCTCTATTCCATTTGTGCATCCACATTTGGAAAACTTCATCAATAAATACATGGCTTGGTGAAGCAGACGCATATATTCAGTGAGCCAAGAGGGTAGCTAATTCAAGGTCATGGGGAGTAGTGATTTCTGCTAAAGGTTGTTATAAACACTGTGTATCAGTGAGCAGGCAATGATTCTTACTTCAATTGAACCAATATTTTGTCAGATGTGGTTGTTATTACAAATAGATATGTTATGTTGCATTACTTACCTAGGGTTTGATCATATACCACAGAAATCAAGGGGAACAGAAGCTAAGTCTTTAGCAGAACACAAGCAGGATATGCAATATAGAAACATTTCAGTTTTCTTCTCCCATGATTTATGAAGGAGGAATATGCATGCAGTGCAGTATTGAAACACTGACCAAAATTAATCAATATATTTTAGGATAATGTGAAGTTGAGGTAAAGGTAGACACTATCCTCACTTTAAAAACTGGAAGGCACATTATTCACTTCTGAGATCTGTAAAACAAGATCTGTAACATGTTTATATTCAGCATGAAGCCTATTAATCGGCCATGAACAGTATGACATTCAAATAATATTTGAAATGATATCATCAATATTATTTATAAGGTCAGGGATGTCAGAATTATGTTATTACTAGAATTAAAGGCATCACTAAAATGCTGCTGCAGGGTAATCAGCTCCTGAGTTGCTCTTTGTCATTTTAGGAATACATGTGAAAGCGTGGTGTGTGGTACTTAAACTAAAAATATTGCCTGTACATACCTATCAAGTGGGAATTTGCAACATGCTGCTTCTGATTACCATAAATGTTCCAAATTAATCTATCACAATTAGTTGAAGACATGAGGCTATATCTACTTGAGGAACCTATTGTAATGGCTCATAGATAGAGATAATTACAAGATTTTGGCACTTACTCAAGGATTCCAAGTGTTTTACAAACATTAATTATAGAGCACCCTTTCATGGTAGGCGAGCAGTAATATACCTATATTAGAGTCAGGGACATTAAGGCACATAAGTTAGGTCAGTGTTTCTCAACCAGTGGTATGAGTACCCTCAGGAGTACTCAAGAGAAGTCTGGGAGGTACGTCAACACAACAGAAATTTGGAGAAAACTGAATTTTTGTTTTAAGTTTTAGAGCGCTTTATTATTTTTGTACTTTTTACACCCAAAATTTCATTGCCTGCCTGGCTATGATTAAGTTGTTTAAACAAATGTGTTGCAATCGTAGAAAAAAATTTTGTGTCTGATAACTAGATACTGGGGTACTTATAATTTTTTTTAAAGGGGTACTTTATAAAAAAATGTTGAGAAACACTGAGTTAGGTGGCTTGTTCAATGTTCTACAGCGTGTTAATGACAAAGGTAGGAATTTCAAGTAACTGGATGGCTGACGGCAGAAGTACAGCCTCATGCTCATCTGTTGTCCATTTTTATGACAGAAACATGGTTTTCGTTTTTCAGTGCAGCTGCACATTTAAAACAAGTATAGTCCAGGAAGTTGTCAGACTGCTAATATCAAATCAAATTTACACTGCCTTCCAGATTCCTGCAAATTGGCTTTCTCAGCAATAGGTTGCTTTTCGACAACTTCTGATTTAATGTTTCAACAAAACTGCCTCAGAAATTGGAATTGAAACTTGAATTAAGAAAGATTTAAACCAGTACTTGTAACAGTTATTTCTAGTAATACAATGTTTATAGATTTAAATATAGAAACAGTTTATTCTATGGTATTTTTCAGTGTCAGAGCTAAGAGACCTCCAAGAGCTGTAAAACAGTGGATGACTGACAATAAAACTACAAGTATCCAGCAGTATCTTGTAATTACTGATGTGGCTGAGCAAGATGTTTAATTGTGAAAAAAATTTATAAAAATATATACACTCAATTAATGTTCTTGTGGCTGGTTCCTTAATGTATCATTAAAATACAAATCTTTGAAAATGTCTCTTGTAATTGATCACATGCAACTTTTTCAAATGTTCTGTTTAGTTTAAAAAATAAGAACAAAGTATATACTTCCATTATGGCAGGGGAAAGCAAATAGTGTGAGGACATAATCCGGAGAATAATCTGTAAATCTACTACATTTGGATTAAACAATTTATTGCATGATGGAAAATGTCATGTAAAATTGAAAAAAAAAGTTTAATATAATTGGTGAACTCCTGGAAAAACTATGTCTAATCACCAAGTTTTGCCTTCCTTTGAGTTGTATGAATTGTAAGATCTGAAATTAGCACTCATAAGCATCTGATATTGAGTTATACTTACTCTTAGCAGTTGACTTTCACAGAAGGACTGATGGCTCATAATCTAAATCAAAATACTTTTCTTGTGGTCGCTGATATGTGGTGTCATAGGCCCCCCGTGCTTTATGAAAAATGGCTTTAAAATGTGGATATGCATAACTTGAAGACACTTTATGCAAAATGTATCATGTAACATGACAATGTTAAAGTTACAATCTGCTGAATCTGTATATCCTACTTTTGTGCATGTATCAGTCTTGTATGTGAAGTTAGAAATATGACCTGTGAATCTGTTTTCAGTTCCAAATGTGCTAAGAAAAGCCATTAGGGATACTTTAAGATCTTAATGCTTCAGTGCTCAGACCAGTGACTTGTGAATAGTCCTGTTTGTCCTGAAAATCCAGACTGTGTTTTTTTCCCAGAAAGACATGTGCCACCTGATGCTGAAACCCATCTTGGATCTTGTATTTTTCCACTCAAGTTTGAACTAAGCACAAAGAGTTCCTGCCTTGGGAAAAAGGGATATAAAGGGACTCCCCAGATTCCAGAACTCCCACTTACCACCTAAGATGTGTGCTGGAAACATCTAAGATTGAAGAGGGGGACGGATTTGGCTTGAGCTAGGAGATGTTTAGAACAACAAGTTAGGGTGAGACTTTGCATGTAACAAATTGGCATTTTTTGTTTATTTTTACTTAGTAGTTTGTATGAGTGGGATAAAACTAAATCTGCTCAGTATATCAGTTTTAATAAACCATGAAACCAAACATCTGGTAATAAATATTTTATCAGCATAGAGCATGTTAGATAAGCGAGCATTGATATTTTAAGTACTCCTACCCTTATTTCCATGGTCCGTCTCTTTCCACATGCAACCACTTAAATCTTACATTTTATACTTAATAAAAACACTTTTGCGTATTATCGAATCAAGTGTAAATAATTATTACCTGAGGAGGAGGGAGCAACCACTGTGCATAACCCTCTGTCATTAATAAAGGAGATTACATTGGATGAGAAGCTGGATATGAGTCAACAGTGTATCCTTGTAGTCAAGAAGACTAATGGGATATTGGGGTGCATTAATAGGAGCATTGCCAGCAGAACTAGAGAAGTGATTATTCCCCTTTATTCTGCACAGGTTAGGCCACATCTGGAGTATAGTGTCCAATTCTGGGCCTTTGTATGCCAGTTGCTGAGCCCTGGGTCCCTGACCTGTGCTTAGGCCTGTAAGTACAAGCCTCAGGGTCCTCCTGGCTTGAGAGCTTAGACAGACTTCTGTTTCCTCCAGCGGCTGAGGCCTCACTGAGCTCCTGGCCTGGGCCCTGAGAGCATGGTCAATAAGCCCCAGGACCTGGTTCAGGGTGGGCAACAGAGCAAAGTATGCCCAGGCCCTGTTTCAGGGCAGGGCAACAAACAAACACAGTTCTCCTGGCACAAGTGTGGAGGGAGACACTGTCACCTGGTATAAGTGGTGGCAGGGGAGATGTGAGTCCTACCTACTCCATCACGTCCCGGCCCAGGGCCTTAGCAGTGGCAGCTCTGGCTGCCACTGGAGTTAATGGGGATCTGGCCCACAACATGTTGACACACACTAAAATGTTATGAGATCAGCCTGACAGTCGCTGGCTTCCCTTGAGCCACTTCCTAACTTCCCTTCAACATCTACCTGGCTCCACGCTGGCTGCTGGTTCCTGGGGTCATGCTAATCTGAACCCTTGGGCAGGGTGTAGAAGGCCTCCTCTTCAGAGCAAGGGCCCAGCGGTCTGGGCCAGTCCTCAGCCTCTCCAAGGTCCTCAGGGTCCTCCTGGCTTGAGAGCTTAGACAGACTTCTGTTTCCTCCAGCAGCTGAGGCCTCACTGAGCTCCTGGCCTGGGCTTTTATGCTCTCTGCCCTGCCCCTTAGCCTCTGGGTAGTTAAAAGGGTAACTGGGCTTGGAGAGAGGTTCTTCCCCCTCGGGGTCAGTGAGCGGCCACCCCTTCTCACTACAGCTTCCCATTATAGAAAGGATGTGGATGCATTGGAGAAAGTCCAGTGGAGGGCTACAAAAATGATTAGGGGACTGGAGCACATGACTTACGAGGAGAGGCTGAGGGATCTGGGTTTATTTAGTCTACAGAAGAGAAGAGTGAGGAGGGATTTAATAGCAGTCTTCAACTACCTGAAGAGGGGGAGATGTTCCAAAGAGGATGGAGAGAAGCTGTTCTCAGTGGTGACAAATAACAGAACGAGGAGCAATGTTCTCAAGTTGCAGAGGGGGATAGTTGGATATTAGGAAAATCTATTTCAGTAGGAGGGTGGTGAAGCACTGGAATGGGTTACCTAGGAAGATGGTGGAATCTCCATTTCTAGATATTTTTAAATACCGGCTTGGATGATTCAGTTGGGATTGATCTTGCTTTTAGTGTGGTTGGACTAAATGACCTCTTAAGGTCTCTTCCAACCCTATGAGTCTATGAAAGGAAGTGCACTTTCTCTGTGTACAACTTTTACACCGTGTAAGAAGGATTTATTTGGGGATTTGGTCCCTTTTGAAGTTTAGTTTCCTGGGTGCTGAGCACACCCGCAGATGAGCTGGTCCAGCATCTGTGTTGGTCTGCAGAGAGTGATAATCCCTATGCTGTGCCTTGCTGGGGGGAGACCAGATCTTCTGGCCCAGGAGGAAAGGGTGGTGGGCAGGTGCAGATAGCAGGAAGGCAGGCATCAGTGGAGTGATCAGCAAACTAAGGCTACATCTAGACTACAGGCTGCTTTTGGAAGAAGCTTTGATTTCTGTGATCTAACCCATCACATATGGTATCAGCTATGGTTTAAGAAATCAGTTATACCAATCCACTGTGATATGTGATTACATGAATTAATTGTAAAGGGTATGCAGTTTCTTCTGTCGGTGATTCTTACAATGCTTGCACCAATTCCCCCCACTAAACTGCAAAAAAAGAATCCTCATGCCAACATTCAAGAGTTCTAAGAGGGCTTCCCTCACAGATGAGTAGCTTCTTTTATAACACTCTGGCTGGTTTTCAGTGTGTTGCACTTTTGGGGGTCTGTGCCAATAAGATGACACCCTTGCTCTCTCCTGCCGCTACCTCTACTGCTTAATGTGAAGTAGGAAATTGGCAGCCTGTAAAGAGGCAAATTTCCCAGCAAGAGGGAAAGGAATTGGTCTCTTTAAGAGTAAAATACTACCTCCCCTATTTGCTGAGAACATTGCCTTTTCAACATGCCCAGGCCCTGAGAGCCTGGGAATTTTGGAGGGAACTCAGGGTTGAATATAGATTTTCCCATATGGCAACTAGATCAGCTAGATCAGCTCACTTTTCATTGTTCATTCATATAAACTTAAGCTTATTTTCACCTACCAATTTATTCAGTGTAATATGTGCTCAGACATTCCTTGCATCATATCTTATACACAAAATTTATGAGTAAGAAATAAATGACAGAGGAATAGGAAATAGATGTTGGAGTAGTGCCCTTGGTGATATAGCTGGACAAATAAGCAATGCTTCTGATGGAGTTTTTAAAGAAATAATGAGTATCTGCTAAATGTAAGTACCCTGTCAATTATATTATACCAGCAATATATGGAGTTAACAAGCCAAGAAACCTTAATTAATACTGATAGGCATCTAAGCTGTAAAATTCTGATCTTGGTCACAAACCTTCTGACAACTTACAGATAGTCTATTCTTTGAGGAGAAGAGGTCTTTTATTTTATCTTTGTTCTTCAATAGTGTCCCAGAGCTATCTGAAAAGCTTACAGAATATCACTGAACTTTTAAAAAGTACAATCACTCTGAATTCCATCTAGTTAGTCTTCTGATATTTTTTCTTTTATTCAAAGCAGTGTTCTATTTTCTAATAGCTCTTTTCAATATTGATCTAATTATTCATTCCAAACATGAACAATATGGTGTTCTATGGTATCCTGTGTTCATTTACGGTGTTGTTACCATTAATCTTATGTTAGAAAATTATATACTTAACTTGAACTGGAAAAGTTAACTGCACAGATGCATAATAACAGATTAGGCATTTAAAATGAAAATAAGACTCCAAAATAAGTCTAAACTAAAAAGGATTCTTTAGAGCAACTTTAGAAATAGTGATATAGTCCAGTGTTGGTCAAATACTATTGAAAAGAATAAAACTGAAATATGAGAAGCATGACCATTTTAACTTGCTATTATCCTCTATTCAGAGTGTATTAATATAAAATATTAACTTTGGGTGGGTTATCTTTTGATAGCTGACTTTTTTAGGTACTGTTGCAAAGTAAAAAAAAAAATCAATAGAGTTTGACTGCGTGAGGTAGCTGCATGTGAATGAAACAGCTACCTCAGAAATGTTTTGACCCAACTGTTTTTACTCATGCCATACAAAATTGTCTTCATGAGGTTTAGAAAAAAAGGCAGGCAAGTGGATAGGTTTGGTGATATGGAGAGTGGAGGCTACTTTAGGTAGAATCTTAAGTGAGGACGTAGCATACCTGTCCTTTGTGAATATGAGAAGAGGGGCGTGTTTTCCATGAGGGACACTATTTCACCTAGCCGTCTTGCCAATGTTATGGTGACAAGGAAGACTACCTTCGTTGATATATGAAAGAGAGAACAGGTGGTGAGAGGCTTCAAGGTGTAACTAGTCGAACACAACCCCCCTCCCATTGGCATCTAGTTGACTGAACATACCTCTCTGGTTTCCCCTTTTCCTGAACCTTGGCTCTCTTAGGGTACGTCAGCACTTGCTCCCTAGTTCGAACTAGGGATGCAAATGTAGCTGACTGAAATTGCTAATAAAGCGGGGATTTAAATATCCCACGCTTCAATAGCATAATCTCGCCTGTGCGTTATTTCGCTCAACAGCTGATTTGAACTAGGAAGTGCGCTCTGGGGCGCGTTAGTTTGAATCAAACCCCTTGGTTCAAACTAATGTTACTCCTCAAAAAATGAGGAGTAATGTTAGTTCGAACCAAGGGGTTTGATTCGAACTAACGCATCCCAGAGAGCACTTCCTGGTTCAAATCAGCTGGCGAGCGGAATAGCGCATGGACGAGATTATGTTAATGAAGCGTGGGCTATTTAAATCCCCGCTTCATTAGCAATTTCGCTCGGCTACATTTGCATCCCTAGTCCGAACTAGGGAGCAAGTGTAGACGTACCCTTAGTTACAATTTATGTTAAGCTCTTTATTATGCAACCCCATATTATTTATGTTAGGTCTTCTTTAGTATGGCAAGCAATACAATTTATGTTAGGATGTCAAGGTTATAAGGCTGGACTTTGCCTAGAAACCATATTGCTTAATATATAGATATGAATATGTATGTAATCTGTGGAATGAGTGTGGAAGTATGAATGAGAAACCCAATAGAAAGGCAGTTTAGAATTTGTAAACTTTTAAGGCAGACAAAGACCTTCCAAAGTGTATAAATCAACTGAGTGGCCAGAAAAATCAATCTCTCTCGGACAAGATGTAACATCACAGCAGAAACCTGGGACTGGCCCAGAGGAAGTGAAGCCTCCAGCAGATCCAAAGGTATCTCCCAGGGAACCTCATGGTTGAGTCTCCAGGAAGCTGATGCTTGGCCAACACTCCAGCCACCTGCAAAATCAAAAGTAATCTACACGCACTTGCAGCCTGCCTCCAAACTGCCAGCATGAATATGTGTGTGTGAGTATCACCTTACCTTTAAGAATCTGTACCAATAAACAACCTCAAAAGCAACATTGCTCCCGCCCACCCTTTGCCTGGTCTGAGGAAGTGCAACAGAAGGGAGGTTTGGTAAGACTTTTTAGTACAAGGTTGAGGTCCCAGGGGGTATTGGTTCACAAATCAGCAGATAAACGTTCTGGATACCAGTTAAGAATCATTTAGTTGTAGATCTGAGAAGACCGAGAAGCCATCATTTGGTTCATGAAATGTGGTGATGGCTGACAAATGAACTTTGATGGAGCTGAAGGATAGACCTCACTGCTTGAGGTCTAGAAGATAGTGCAATATATATATAGAAGATAGTGCAATATAATAGACAGGGAGCTCTGGTTGGCAATGTAACATGCTGGCATTGGCACCAGGCAGAAATGCATGTCCATTTGGGAAGACAAGTTCTTTTGATGGAAGGTTGGTGGCTGTTTAAAAGAATGTATTTTGCTCTGTTCGAGCAGGAGTACTCAGCATGCTGGAACCATGGAGTAACCAGGCTTTGAGGTGCAGGGGTGTTGTACTGGGATGTAACATTTAACCACAGTGTTGAGATTGCAGGTCTGGATGGTCTGGAAGTAACAGAGGAGTGCAAGAGATGGCTCAGGTAAGGGAACCAGTTCAGCATGGGCCATGTGGGGATGACTAGAATGAAGTGTGCTTGGTCCTGTTGGATTTTGTGAATGACCTGGCTGATGAGTGGAAGAGATGGAAAAGCGTAGAGAAGTGGAGTTGTCCATGTAATTGGAAATGCAGCTCTGAGAGATCTGTTGTCAGCACCCACTCTGGAGCAAAACTGATGCCGTTTGTGGTTTGTGTGGGCAGCAAAGAGATTGATGTCTGGGTGTTCCCATGTTTGGAATATCTCTTGGGTGACCGGTGGATGTAGCTCCCACTTGTGTTGCTCTGAAAATAGATGACTGAGCTCATCTGCCCTGGCATCCTGAATGTCCACTAGGTAGGATACTAAGGGTGTGATGTCATGATGAATACACCAGTTCCAAAATTTTACAACTTCCATGCAGAGGGGGTGTGATTTTGCCCTGCCATGACAATTTATGTAGAACATGCAACTTGTGTTGTCTGTAAAGAGGCACATGGTTTTGCCATGATAGTAGGAAGTGTTGTCAGGCATTGCAAACTGCACTCAGCTGTAGGATATTGAGGTAGAGCTGAGCTTTGTGTGGGGGCCATTTGTTGGTTGAGGTCGGCCTCCCAACCTAAGAAGGAGGCAACATGGTGATAACGTGAGCTGGCAAGTCCTATCAAGAAGGACATCTTGCATGATAGTGCATGGTTTTGTCCACCATTCTAAGGAAGAGATGGCATATGGTGGGAGTGAGACTCTCTTGTGGAATATATTGTGGGATGGATTGTAGACTGTAGTGAGCCAGGCTTGGAGGCAACACATATGGAGTCTGGTGTATTTGACCACAAATGTGGTGGCCATAGGTCTGAGAATTTGAAGGCAGATTCAAATGTTGGTGAAAGGGCTGAATTGGACTATGGCGATGAGAGAGAGAAACGTTTCGAATCTGTGTTGTGGCAGTAAGGCTTTGGTTCTTACAGAGTCCAAGTAAGCCATTATGAACTCAAGGATTTGAGTTGGTTAGTGATTTGATTTTTGAAACTTGGTCTGTAGGCCTAAAGCTTGGAAGAGAGATGTTGTACATGTAATGGAGAGTGTTTTGCACTGTGTGGTGCTTTTGATTAGGCAGTTATTGAGATAAGGGAAGATTATTATTCCCTGGTACCAAAGGTGTGCTTCAAATACTGCTAGAATTTTTTAGAAGACTCTGGGGGTCGTGATAGGCCAAAAAGCTAGGACCTGGTACTAGCCGTGATTGGTAGTGACAATGAAATGAAGGAATTGCCTGTGCATTGGGTGGATCATAATGTGAAAATTAGTGTTCTGAAGGTCGATGGCTAAGAACCAGTCTCCCTTGTCTAGTGCCGGAATAATGGTAGAAAGGGTAACCCTTCTTAAATCTGTGATTGAGGATGAACTTATTGAACCTTCTAAGATCTAGTAAAGATCTCCATCCTCCAATTTTCTTTTGGGAAAGGAAATAATTGGAGTAGAACCCTCTCCCATGGTATGAGGCAGTGTTCCCTCTAAGCTGTGTGGCAGCACAGCTTCACAGGTGATTAATCAGCCCTGCCCAGTCAGAGGCCCAGGTGACTGACTGGGTGGGGCTAACTAATCACCTGTGAAGCTATGCTGCCACGCAGCTTAGAGGGAACACTGGTATGGGATTGACACATGTTCTGGAGATGTTGCACTTTAGGTCTAGTAAGTGCTCACGGGAAGGGTCCCTGAAGAGAGGTGGGAAAGGAAATGGGTTGGTACAGTAGATATAAAAGGGATCGAGTAGCCAGAATGGACGATCCTTAGTACCAGTTGGTCCAATGTGATATTTGCCCACATGTGGAAAAAGGGGCAGAGATGGTTAAATTTCATAGATGAGCCCAGTCATTGTTCTAGAGCAGGAGTTGGCAATAATTTTTGATGGGGGGCCACTCCAAGATTTTGGAAAGTGGTCGAGGGTTGCACTCTTCCATGATATTAATGGAGGAGATGCGGGGTCTAGAATGGAGGTGGGGTGCAAAAGGGAGCCTGAGGTAAGGGACTGTGGTGCAGAAGGGAGATTGGAGACTTGGAGGGAGTTGGGATGAAGGAGGTGGTTGTGACCAAGGGCAGGGGACTGGAGAGCAGGGGTATGGGATGTGACCTCGGGTAGGAGGGGATTGTGATCTGGGACAGGAGATTGGGGTGCCAGATCTGGGAGGGGGTATGAGTGTAAGAGGGGGACAGAGGGTTTGGGTATGTTGAGTGGGGGGGGGGCAGAGAATTGGGACAGGAAAGGGGTGGGTGCCAGAAACAGGCTGTGGCCAAGAGACTTACTTGTCAGCTGCCAAACTAGCCTGCCTGCCTGCAGAGCTTAAAATGTTTCCCAGCCAGCCTGCCTGCTTGCCTGGCTGTGTGCTTCATGAATAACTGAGCCCAAGAGAGGGGGCATGATTCTTCTTAGCTGCCTGTTATTCTAACAAGCAGCTTGCATTGGCTGGTTTCTGCCAGAAACCGGCCAATTGGAATGTGCTGGGAGGTGGGGCGGCTCCTAAAACTTCCCCCCTCCCCTCCAGTTTCAAAACAGAAATGGAGTCCTGCAGCCACTTTTCTGTATGATGCACGGAGCTGCGGGGCAAGCAGGCGAGCCTGCATGGGACTCTCCACTGCCTCCGGTGGCTTGGCAAGCTGGTTGCGGCCCGCAGTCCATATTTTGCCCAGGCCTGTTCTAGAGGGAGGTTTCTCCGACCCTTGTCCAAAACTTCAGAAGTTTTGTTTGGAGGTTGATGGTTGATTGGTTGTGGGCTGAGAATGTTGAGGTCAGCAGCACTGAGAACGTTGTTTGAAGCAGAATTTGAATGGTTTGTATTGGAGCCTAGGATGAGGATCCCATGACCACTGAAATGGGGTGTAACCTTGTGCTTTTTACGTAGGGTGTAAATGCCAAATTCCCTTTTAAACAGCTACTTACTACTCCAATCGAAATTCATCATTATCTTTTGCTGTTGCCTCCTCCTTGGAATTGATTCTTCCAGCAGCTTTTAATGGTAAAACAGTTTTTGAAAAACATTCTGAATGATGCAAAAAATATTTGTATCACTGAATTATAAAAACCCATCTAGAGGATGGTAACCTAGGAAGTCCCAAAGAGACATCATAAAGCCAGTGATTTTTTTTCCCCAAAAAAGATCATTTTAAGATATGTTTAACCTACTGAGTGGAATCTCAGCAATTAAAGCTGCAACTGTTTCAGACTGGAAATCTCACAAAAATAAAACCTGGTCCTCTTTGATAAACATATAAGTTTGGAAAGGGAACAATTTGTTTTACTCATAAAAAACGGTGGAATATGTTTCCAATGCTACATTAAGTGTAGAGGTGTAAAGACATTTTATTTTGGATGAGGAAAGTGAATTTAATACTAAACTATTTAGACAAATAGGATGGTGGTCTAAAAGGTTAAAGAAATAGATTTAGGGTATGTAAAAAGCATTTGAAATTATAAAATGCATTGACTATGTTTGCACATTTCCACTTATTGCACCTTAAGTCAGTGTGAGTCCAACTGAGTACATTTAGAAAATCTCTAAAACAATTTAAAATATCTTTTCTAAATATTAAAATTTGTGGTTTTAATACTTAGTGTTTTGGGAACTTGCAGGTATAGAAGCACAAGCTGTGTGTCTGGTTAGAAACCATTCTAAACAAAGCTCCCATTTCTTGCTCTTCTATGTTGTGGTTCATTGGATATTCAATCAGATACTTTTGCACAAATGAATAATCTTTGTACAAAGCCTTATGCCAGGATAACATTTAATGACATTCCACATAATCATACTGTGATTCTAGTGGGAAAACTCTCACACATTTTTACTGCAGGCTGATTGAGATTATGACAGTCCCAGAGGAGATGGTGGAGTGAAGGTGAGGTGTTTATTATGTATATAATATTATTTTTTTCATAAGGCTCAGTAACTGAACACATGGATATGACTTCCACTGGTTCCGTGCATAATAATATAGGTCCCTTTCACTTGTGGCTCAATGCTACTATAGGGATACCTTATAGAAAATTAATGTTTGTGGGTACACATGCGCATGTGTGTCTAGTGAGTGGGAAAAATAGCTAGCTGATTGGGGAATTTTGACTCAGCTTTCAATTTATTTTAATCGGTTGCCTAGACAGATAGCTTTCCTGAATTTCTTGTTTAGCACACATGCAAGTTATATGAGTTATAGGAGGTTTCTGATATACATTCACCTTGAGAGTATGACAGGCATAGAGCTTCTCCAGCTAAATAGCTCTCAGGGATATGGTTGTAAGATGGCCAGTACGGAACAAATTAATTTACAGAGCTCCTCCAGCCTATTTGATTGGACACACATGCATACTGAACAGAAGAGTCAAACTCTTTTCAGGCATTGGCTTGTCTTAGTTTTTATTACATTTCTTGCCCCAGATAGCATAATTATTACCTGAAGGTGATTTTTAGCAAAGTTAGGAATTTAATATTGCCACACTTCTTAAAAATATATGCAAATTTATCAGAGGCCTCTGCCCATTGAAAGTAAGGAGTGACATGGTCTCAGCTACCTTTATGACATAAATTTTGTAAATAAAAAAATTCCTGTTCCAGAATACCACAAATCACCCCAGAAACATCAGGGTTTCTTTTGAATTTCTAGACACAAATTCATGCACAATGAACTTTATGTATTTCAGGAAAACCTATCTCTCCTTGAAATAAGAAAATTTTAGAAAATCATTTAGCTTTTAAACAAAATCACACATGGCATTATAAAAAGGTATTTGTGTTAACTAGATACATTTCAAAGAACAGACAGGTGAATGTAATCAGATATTAATACTGATGTTTTACTCAAATTTATTTTAGATCGCAAGTCACAAGAAATTAACAGAGATGATCAAACATTTGAAAGTTACAAACTCTACAAGAGCTAGTAGACTAATTGTATTTATTGGGTGGAGAGATTTTATGGGAAATAAAGTATAAGATTTCATTCATTAAAAGGCGCCAATCTCCCTCCAAAGTATTTAATTAATTGATCTAAAAGTAGGTTGATTCATGACCAGCAAAAAGATAAATAAATCTTCATTTAAAGCTCCCTGAAAAGGATTGTTCAATAAACTGTCAAGAAACCAGATCCTGAACTACAATAACTGTTAAGAATGCTTTCAGACTTTTCATATTGAAGCGCTGCAATAATAAAACATGCTCATTGCTATTTTTCAGTCTAAGACTGGAAAATTCAAAAGATGTGAATGCTTGATTAAAAACTATTTGAATAAGACATATTTGCACACCATATCAATAAATCCCATAAAAAATCCCTCCCTTAGTACTCTTTAAAAGAGATTACTTGTTTGGTTTTTTTAACCAGTAACTTTACCTTGGTTTAGCATGTTATCCTGTAACTACAGTGCATGAGATTCTTTCAGACACTTTGCACCCAAGCAGTACAAACAGGACAGATTCCTGATATTAAAAAGGCTAGCAGACAATTCCACTTGTGTAGGAGAACAGACCCAAGAAAACCAACAATAGAATACCACTTGTCATCACCTATAGCCCCCAACTTAAACCCTTCTAACATATTATCAATAAACTACAACCTATACTAGAACAGGATACTACACCCCAAGAGGCTCTGGGAGACAGACCCATAGTCTCCTACAGACAACCACCTAACCTCAGGATGATTCTTACCAACAACCACAGGACATACCACACTAATACCAACCCTGGGATTTTCCTTGCAACAAACCTCATTGCCAGCTTTGTCCACATATTTACTCTGCTGACACCATTATTGGACCTAACCAATTCAGTTATAAGATCAAGAACACATATTCCTGCTCATCGAGAAATATAATCTATATCATCATGTGCCGACAGTGTCCATCTGCTATGTACATTGGACAAACGTCTCAGACGCTTCGCCAAAGAATCAATGCACACAAAACTGATATCAGACAGTATCACAAAGAAAAAACAGTTTCTTGCCGTTTCAATCAGAAAGGGCATTGTCTCAATGACTTGATTACCTGCATACTGCTTCAAAGACATTTTCACACCAGGCTTGAAAGAGAAACCTCTGAACTGTCATTCATGCTTAAATTTGACACTTTACGCCGGGGTCTTAACAAAGACCCTAATTACCTTACCCATTACAAAGATAGCTTCCCCAATTATCACCTCTAATATCATTAGCTCACAGACATTTACTTCCCCCCCACACCATCCGCCCCTCTGTTCTGAAATTTGATTTGTCCTTTCTATATGTGTTCACTTTTTTTGATTGTATCCCTTTGGTATATATGGTCATGCCTATTTTCTTCCACAATTTGATCTGAGGAAGTGGGTCTGGCCCACGAAAGCTCATCACCTAATAAACCATCTTGTTAGTCTTTAAAGTGCTACATAGTCCTGTTTTTTGTTTCATCTCCACTAGTGTAAGCTTGAAGGAAAGTGTTCTAACATTTCCAGTAAAGTTGCATGCCTTGATAGGATCTTATTTTGGAAACTTGGTTTGTTGAAATGCTATGTTGTGTTTGGTTTTACTGAATTGGTGGGTGACATGTAGAATGAAAAGAGATGATGAGTGTGAAAGTTTGAAACCAATGCTGTTGTTTGAGTGTACCATTTGATTGATCTGCTTCTTACCTCTTTTTCAGTGCTGAAAGGGATATGTGAAATACATTTGTCTAGTATTCTTCATATATTTTTGTACAACAGCGTACTGTCAATACATAATGAGAAGTATTTTCAGCATTTCTTTTAGAAGTTTTTTTATAATAACTACTATTATTTTGCAATTGTATAGCATGTTTCTCCTAAAATATCAGAGTACTTAAAAAGCCTCCCAATCTCTGTGTGTAAGCAAAAAGGTTTTCCAGTTCAGAGATCATGGACCAGACAAGTTTATTTCCTTACTTAAAATGATACTGCAGGAATGGTAGAGCTGAGACTAGAAGCTGGCAGCCCTTATACCGACTCCTGTGTTTTAGCCAATAGATAGCATTATATCTCTTCAACATAAAACCTATAGCACATTCTTGTGTATACTTAATAGTAAATATTAAGCTGATCAAATTTTTCTTTAAAATATTTTCTGATAGCTATGCTATCTTCCTTCTATCACTCACAAGTGTTAAGCTCCAAATCAATTTGATTATTCAAAAGGTATCTGTAAATAGATGTACTATTGATGGTTTAAAATAACAAAATTTATATAGGCTGTTTTGTATAGAGTAGCCTCTACAAGGTGCATGCGTATGTGAACCTATAAAATGTGGGTCCATGCACTGAACTTCTGCTAATGGAAACTAATGTTTAAGTAAGGTAGTTAAATTCAGTAATGTGTTAAACTGGAATGTATCTTTGTGGTGTCTAATTATTGGAACAAATAACAAAGCTCATGATGTTCAAATTGTCTAAAATCACTTGCAGTCTAGACAGCAGCTACTCACATTACCATATAATATATATGATTATATTTATAATGTAATAGCCATGCACACAGCTATATATGTCTGTAGGTTATTTGTTCTTACGTTTTCTTTAAAGAAACAAATTTCTACTAAGTAAAATAGAACTAGAATGTTTCCGTATATTCAACACAAAACCAGCAATTTTAACAGCATATATTTGATGGATTCTTGATTTAATTTGGGAGGATTTTTTATATTTTTTGAAAGAGCAGCAGTGCCATCTATAGGTTTTAGTCTATTTTCAAAAAATACTATTTTTTCATATAGTTATGAAATGTCTATATCAGAACGTGTTTGAAACTGCTACAGTAGTTTCAAAAATTTACATTTTCATGACTTATCCACAATATCTCCCTCATAATACAAACATCTGACAAAATTTAAGTTTCTTTTTGATGACATATAATTCTTATTGCATTATTTGTTTCCTGGCAATTCTAATGTTGATCTTGATGAGAAATTAATACTTAACAGAAGCTCTGATTTTCATCTTTAAAAAAGAAGTAGTTATACATTCTCAACAAGAAATGTACAAATCTAATTAAACTGTGTGATGCATGAGTAAGGCTGAATGATTTCTTTAATTGCAAATACATTCTTATAAAGGTAAGAATTTGCTATCTAGATGGCCCCTTTGAAACAGTTACCAAAAAGGAGATAAATATCTTTTTACATAGAGCAAGCCTAAGAGAGAATCTTAGGCTCCTGCACACCAATTGGTTCATATCTGACAGTGTTACCCATCTCTATGGAAGTATATCATACATCTAATAACTGGCTCTCTGTTGCATCATTAGCTCTAAAATACTGTTACTCCACTGTACATGTATCAAATAATTTAAATCTATGTTATATATTCACATACACCAAATGAGGGGATATTAATATTTTGTACTAGACTGTTAATGTTTCAAGAAAAATAATTGCCCTTTTTAAAAGGTATGCATAGCAAAGAAACAGATGATTTCACCTTTTCTTGAATAGATGGATAGATATACCTTTTCATCAAATATTGGAAATTAATACATAAAAAGCAATGGAAATATTTACTTTGAGGAAGAAAATTTAAATAAGAATTTACCACTGGTTGCCAGGCCCCAACAAAAACTTACATCCACACTTAAACACACATGAATAGCCTCAATGATTTTGAGAACGTGCAGAAGTCTTTGCAACATCAGGTTCCAAGTGACCAATCAAAAGTAACATTTCTTAAATTTCAAATGCCTTCAGTGAAAACAAACTTCTTACAATTTTCATAAAAAAGAATTGATTACACTGTTCTACAATTTTTTAGAAGTCGTCTGCTTCAGAGATAAAATATGCTATTTATTATGTATTTTGATGTGCTGAATTCAAATATGACAATTAAAACAACTGATTGGCTGCTGTTTCCAAGATATTTAAATTTTTACATTTTACGTCTATGTATATTGTGTAGATAGTAGAGTTTTAATCATAAATTGTAAACCTAGATCTTTTCATGTGTTTATGGTTGCTTTACATGATAATATTTCACCTGTCCTGTTTATGTAATACTTTAAAAATCAGCAAAAGGGTTATATAAATAAAATTTATTATGAAACAAAAGGCAAAAAACTATTATGTACATAGTTTATTCCTATTCAGTGTCTACTCTGAGCTTCTTGGCTTGTCTCTTGTATTCATTAAATGGAGCATCTCTTGTCACTGTCCAGCAATAGTCTGCAAGCATTGTTGGGCTCCATTTGCCCTGATAGCGTTTCTCCATTGTTGCAATGTCCTGGTGAAATCGCTCGCCGTGCTCGTAGCTCACTGCTCCACAGTTCGGTGGAAAAAAATCTAGATGAGAGTGCAAAAAATGTATCTTTAGTGACATGTTGCAACCAAGGCTTTTGTATGCCTTGAGGAGGTTTTCCACCACCAACCTGTAGTTGTCTGCATTGTTGTTTCTGAGAAAATTTATTGCCAGTAACTGGAAGGCTTTCCATGCCGTCTTTTCCTTGCCACGCAGTGCATGGTCAAATGCATCATCTCGAAGAAGTTCACGAATCTGAGGACCAACAAAGACACCTTCCTTTATCTTAGCTTCACTTAATCTTGGAAATTTTCCACGGAGGTACTTGAAAGCTGCTTGTGTTTTGTCCATGGCCTTGACAAAGTTCTTCATCAGACCCAGCTTGATGTGTAAGGGTGGTAACAAAATCTTCCTTAATTCAACAAGTGGTGGATGCTGAACACTTTTCCTCCCAGGCTCCAATGACTGTCGGAGTGGCCAATCTATCTTGATGTTGTGGGAATCTCTTGCACGACCATCCCATTCGCAGAGAAAACAGCAGTACTTTGTGTATCCAGTCTGCAGACCAAGCAAGAAAGCAACAACCTTCAAATCGCCACAAAGCTGCCACTGATGTTGGTCATAGTTTATGCACCTCAAAACTTGTTTCATGTTGTCATAGGTTTCCTTCATATGGACTGCATGACCAACTGGAATTGATGGCAAAACATTGCCATTATGCAGCAAAACATCTTTAAGACTCGTCTTCGATGAATCAATGAACAGTCTCCACTCATCTGGATCGTGAACGATGTTGAGGGCTGCCATCACACCATCGATGTTGTCGCAGGCTACAAGATCACCTTCCATGAAGAAGAATGGGACAAGATCCTTTCGACGGTCACGGAACATGGAAACCCTAACATCACCTGCCAGGAGACTCCACTGCTGTAGTCTGGAGCCCAACAGCTCTGCCTTACTCTTGGGTAGTTCCAAATCCCTGACAAGGTCATTCAGTTCACCTTGTGTTATGAGGTGCGGTTCAGAGGAGGAGGATGGGAGAAAATGTGGGTCCTGTGACATTGATGGTTCAGGACCAGAAGTTTCATCCT
The DNA here is from genome assembly GCA_032595735.1 of Pelochelys cantorii. Classification (NCBI taxonomy): domain Eukaryota; kingdom Metazoa; phylum Chordata; order Testudines; family Trionychidae; genus Pelochelys; species Pelochelys cantorii. The sequence continues at coordinate 36,532,484 of CM064337.1, read as the reverse complement.
CTTCCTCTTCCTCGTCTGACTCAAGTGAGAATGATTCTGGTGCATCAGGAACTGCAGTCCTTCTCCAGGGGGTACTGGGCGTATAGCTGATGGAATGTTTGGATAATGCACAGTTCACTTTTTCTTCTTTGACACACCTTTCCCAACTGGAGGCACCATGCAGAAGTAACAATTGCTGGTATGATCTGTTGGCTCTCTCCAAATCATTGGCACTGCAAAAGGCATAGATTTCCTTTTCCTGTTCAACCACTGGCGAAGATTTGTTGCACAAGTGTTGCAGCATATGTGTGGGGCCCACCTCTTGTCCTGATCTCCAATTTTCCAGCCAAAATAAAGGTGATAGGCTTTCTTGACCATAGTGGTTATACTGCGCTTTTGTGATGCAAAAGTCACTTCACCACAAACATAGCAGAAGTTATCTGCACTGTTCACACAAGTACGAGGCATCTCTGCTCACTTTGGCTAAACAGAAATGTGTCCCTTTGCAAAATCAAACACTGACAAATAAGAGAGCACGACACTGTATGATTTCTAGAGCTGATATAGGGCAATTTGTTCAGCAGAGTGATGTAAGCTTCGTTATGATTGCATCATCCATGACTTCTAGGAATAACATGATGCAATTCATATCATGTATGACGCAAAGCAGCTTCAGATTGCATCATTCATTGTTTTGCCTAAAAAGCAAGTACTGTCCAAACCCAGTCATAGATTTATTCATAGATCCAGTCAAAGATGTATTTTAGTCATTTCTGGTTTAAATTGAGATCCCTTCCCTTTATAAATCACTTATCCTCTGCCATTCCCAAGTCAAGGGTCGTATATACTGACCCAATAGCATATCTTGAAAACTAGAGCCAATCAACAATTTTAAGCATCATTTTCATTCTCAGTGACCCAGAATTAGTAAAGTTTGACTACATTTATTTCAGAAGCATTTTGGCTGTAGAGCAGTGTTATCTAATGCTTTTCAGAAAATATGTTAACCTACCCAGAAAATGTGAAATTCATCTAATAAATTGAACTAAGTCTCTGTGTGTGATGCATACACATAATGTAAGGAATACACTTAAAAGGAAAGTATACAATTAAAACAACAATCTTGGTGTCATCAGAAAAAGAAACCAGAATAAATGGCTTCAAGCTCTAGTAACTGAAATGGAGTGAGATTGTTCAGTACTTACATAGTGGACTGTGGGGAAAGAGGGACCAGCCAGATGTAGGCAACCAGATTGGCTTGCCAGGGAAATCCTTGGTGAGCTTAAACACAAAAAGGAAGCTTATAAGAAGGGGAAACTTGGACAGATGACGAGGGAGGAGTATAAATATATTGCTTGAGAATGCAGAGGAGTAATCAGGAAGGCTAAAGCACAATTGGGATTGCAGCGAGCAAGAGATGTGAAGGGTAACAAGAAATGTTTCTACAGGCATGTTAGCAATAAGAGGGTGATCAGAGAGGGTGTGGGGCTCTTACTGGATGAGGGAGGTAACCAAGGCTAAGTGTAGACAGCAAGCTTCTTTCAGAAGAAGCTTTTCCAGAAGAGATCTTCCGGGAAACCTTTTTCCGAAAGAGAGCATTTACATAGCAAAAACACATCAAAAAGGTGATCTGCTTTTTCAAAAGATAGAGTCCACATTGATTGGATGCTATCTCTCATGTAAGGCCACCCAGAACCAGTTCAGGTAGGACATTAGATCAGCAGTTGCTTCCGAGTGCTGTTGCCTAAGGCTAGCTGAGAGAAGTGCTTAAAGGGACCCCCCCCCGGACAGCTGTTTCTCTGCTTCTGCTGCTTGCTTGCCTACCTCTCCAAGGTAGCAAAGCTTCAGCAGTGCATGCTGTGGTTGCCCAGCATTTGGACACCACATCATTCTTCTTGCCATGGATCCGGTGCTGTCCCTGGGCATGCTATGGCCCCTCACTGCCATGCTACAGTTTCTGCACCTCACAGTGGAGAGATGTTTTTGAAGGCTGGAAACCAGTTCTGACTGGTGGGACCGGTTGGTTATGGAGCTGTGAGCTCTTCACCACCTGCAGAAGGAGACAACAAACAGAGAATCATAGGGCTTCCAGGGCCCTCGGGTGACCCCCGAACCCAATACCCTCTATGCCCACCACACACCAGGAGCAACCCCAACCTGGCCCATCCCCCCATCAGAGCTTCCACTACCACCTCCACTACCACCACCATCACCCCTTCCCTAGGCAACCCCACTCCAGTGGTTCAGTTCTCCCCTTTCCTGGACAATAGCACGAGAACACCATTCGTGCATGACCACAGCCATGACGGTTGCTCTCCTGATGCCGAACTGGTTCCCAATGGATCAGAAGCTGTCCAGCGTGGCAAGCTTCTAGATGGCAATGGCAACCCACTTCTGAAGGGGGATGGCGGGTCTCATGTGAGTGTCCCATTGCCTGAGGGCAGGGGCGAGCCACTCACACAGCTTCATGAAGGTGTCCTTCCACATGTGGAAATTCTGGTCATCTCATTGCTCCAGGAGAATCCAGATCCACTCGTCAGAGATATTGTCCAGTTGCCAGAAGTGGCAGTGCATGATGTGCAGAGGAGGGAAGATGGGGTCAAGCTGCATGAGCAGCACTTGGAGAGCAGAGAGGAATTGCCCCACAATGAGCTGGGGTCCTGTTCCTGCAAAAAATTGCAGCAGAAATTACATATAAAAGCCGTTGACTGCTGGGAGGCAGGTCCAGCTCCATGGCATGAGTGCTGAGGTGTCTGCAAGAGCAACTACAGCAGGCAAAGAAAAGGCTTTGCTGTCCTTCAGAGAGGTAGGCAAAGGAGAAGACCTAAGACATGGCTGTACAGGGGGTTCCCTTTATGCTCCAGCTTCAGATAGCCTCAGTCAGCAGCTCCAGGAAGAGAGTGCTTTTCTGATGCTCTGCCTGAAGTGGTTTTGGGTGGCCTTAAATGCAATTCAGCATCAAATGAGTGTTGACCCTCTATTTCAAAATAGCTCAGTGCTATTTCGGTGGGCGTTTGCTGTGTAGATGCTCTATTTCAAAATAAGCTATTTTGAAAAAAGCATGCTGTGTAGATGTGCCCTCAGTGACCAGACTAACATTAAACCACAGACTATCTCGAGTTTAGGTTTTGTAGGGTTTTCCTGAAGGACCACTTGCGTTAGCTCTGTCCCTCCAGAGAGCCACCCCATCTCACTTCATGTTCTGAATAGAGTTACTGAGCCACGTCAGCCACAATTATCGGCCGAACTGCTGATGAGGATTGGTAAAAAAGAGTTCAGTTCTCCCTGTTACAGGTGGCAACAACTTAAGTCCATGGTTCATATCTATTTTTCAGATAATCTGCTATAAATAACCTGTACTGGCCTTTGGTTACACTATATCCCTCTTACAGAATCTGCCATTGCAGATGTAAAGTTGTTGCAGACTTGGTGAGGCATACATTTTCATAAGATAGCAATATCTTAGCCTGGGCCACTATCAGGCTCTCTGACATACAGAGTAAATTATTCCAAGTTCTGGAGGTAGACACTACAGAGACAAAGGCAGAAACAATCCTAAAATAAATCATTTTAATTTGAAAACCTCAAATTTTTTAATGCCACCTGGGCATTTAAATGTAAGAAATAAGTTTAACATAATTGTTCATCAGGCGATTTTATCCAATTTATTTTGCCTTATTAAATTCTGGGATCAGAACCACTATACTCAATCAGAATGGCAATTAATAAAAATTAGTTAGTCTGATGAATATGAATAGTGTCAGTGAGCAATTAGATTGTAATTGAGCATGAAATAAAGTCCACTTACTGTAAAGTTTCACCAGCAGAGTTTAAAAAGCAACTAACAATAACCTGTTCATAAAGCTGAGTGAGTCAGTATAATGGGCTCATGAGTCTTGGTTTAAAAGAATCAGAAAACAGACATTATCTTCATAAACTTAAGCAGTTTATTGATGAAACAAAGAGGAAACCAGAAACATATGATGGTAAGAACTCAGACTGTTCTAGGATGTAACTATATTAATCAGGTCTTCATTATAAAAACTTACACCTTCTGCTCCCTGAGTCTTGCCCTAACTTATAAAGTGTTCTAAAAGGGTTGACCATCTTGCAGCCAGCCAGTCAAAAGGTGGTTCCCTTATTCAAGCTGCTATTTCCCACTGGTTTCCTGAGAACACAACTACTATCTCTTTCTCTTCTGTATGTCTTACCACTCTTTCACTATCTTCATGTATAGCAAATCTCTATCCCATTAGCTGTTGAGGAAGGATGGAATACCCCAGTATTGATCATACCCTCATTATTCTCTTCCCCATTCAGTAACAGACTTCATTCTGCTATAAATGTGTTTAGAGCTGTACAATAAGAGCATGTCTAAACTACGAGATGAATATAATAATTGCATGAGAAAAAGTGTGCTAGACTGGGAGACATCCTGGGAGGAGGGGACTGGCTTCATCATCAAGAACAGCTCCTGGCTCTTATCGATCACCAGCTGGCTAATCTCCTCCTCCTCCTCCTCCCCATCTGCCACCATGGTGTCCTCCAGGCTGATACCAGGCGTGTTTGGCCATGACCATGCTTGGGAGGCTGACCATGTGAGGCACTGCACCAGACCGTCTACTCTCCTCCTTCGCCTGATGGTAGGAAATGCACAGCTCCATGATTTTTACTCAGCACTGCTGGAATAGCCTTTGCACCCAGGGAGCTTGCAATCCTGCCATATAGCTCGCTGTTCCTCCTGCTTGTTTGGAGCTCATTAAGGATGGCTTCATCTTCCCACACCTCAATGAGGTCCAAGAGCTCCTGGATACTCCATGCTGAGCCCCTGGGAAAGGAGCCCATGGGAGCAGAGGTCCTCAAAGTCGTTACACTGTTCATCAGATTACTCAAAGTCATTTCCACATGTGTCATGGTGAGCTGCTTGCTCATGAATGGGCTTGCAACACTGACCATGTGGGAAAGGCTCTGCTACTGTTCCTGGGCCTTTTAGAGCTCAGCAGGAAAGCAATAGAGGTGCAAGTTCTGGGCAGAGTGGTCACAATGGGAAGCTGTGGGAAGCCTTCTGGAAGCTAATAGCATTGACTTTCCAGCAATGCTGTGTCTACACTAGCACAAATTCGAACATGCAAGTTCGGGAATAGTATTACTCCTTGTAAAAAAACAGTAAAGAAGTTGGCTTCCATGGCCCTTAAGATTGACAAACAGGCTTGGTATTGTGGACACGTCACTAAGAAAAATAGACTGTATGGGGCTAATGTCATTGTAAATCATAATATAGATCAGGCCTCTCAGGCCCCATTCTGCTGTGTATAAAATGTAGACAGATTGCTGCAACCATGCTCTGATGTCATTGGGACTCTGTGCAGTCCAGCCTCATGTTGTACATTGGAGGATCACAGTCATAGATTCAGAAACATACTTCAATGACTACTCTAATTCTATTAAAATAGATTCTGTTTTCCATGCTGTAATATAAAACCTTCTTTGTAATCATCTGTGTTTTGGAGAAAAGAAGTAGAATACAGAAAACATTCTCTTTCATGTGTTTGTAGGCAGTTATTTTGTCCCTTTATAGTTCTCAATTAGCTAGTTATACAAATATGGCTTTTCCCATTAGTCCCTCCAACTCTTTGATCACTTTTTGTTGCTTTTCTTCAAACTTCTTCCATGTTGTCAATAAGAGTAGGTTAATCACCTCAATAGTAACCGAGGTTCTTCGAGATGAGTGTCCCTGTAGATGCTCCACATTAGGTCGGTGTGCCACCGCCAAGCCTCAGAGCTGAGATTTCATAGCAGTGTCCCTAGGACCACACAGGCGCGCACCAGCAGTCACATGCTGTTAGGCTGCAGGCATTGCACATGCATGAGCCCCCACTCCCACTCCTAAGTTCCTTCTCTACCTCAAAACAATGGCGTGGGAAGGCCAGGATCCCCAAGTACAGGGGAAGAAGGGAGGGTTGGGGAGCACCCATGGAGTGACACTCATCTCGAAGAATGTCAGTTACTATCGAGGTGAGCAACCTCCTCTTTGAGAGAGAGATGTCCCCGTGGGTGCTCCACATTAGGTGACTACAAAGCAATTTCCCTTTAGGGAGATAGGGACTTCAAATCTAGCAAAAAAGTGGTGGATAGAACTGCCTTAGCTAGTTTCAGGCTGGAAAGAGGTCCCTGCGTAAGTGCATAGTGCTTTGCAAATGCGTGGTTGGAGGACCACATGGCAGTTGTGCAGATGTCTCTTATGGGTACTTTATGGAGGAATGCTATTGAGGTAGCCATGGCTCTGGTTGAGTGTGCCCTTATGCTATCTGGAGGCAGCACGTCTGACTGTGCGTAGCAAAGCTTAATGCAATCCAAGATCCAGTGGGAAAGTCTCTGTGATGAGATGGCCTGGCCTTATTGTGGTTTGCTATTGAAAGAAATAGTCTGGGAGACTCCCGGAACAGTCTTATTCGTTGCAGGTAAAAAGAGAGCCCTCTGTGCAAGTCGAGGGTATGCATTTTGATCTTGAAAGAATTGGCATGTGGTTTGGGGAAGAAGGTGGGAAGGTGTATTGTCTGGTTCATGTGGAAGGATGAGTATACTTTGGGGAGGAGTTTGGCATGGGTACGTAAAGTGACCTTGTCTTTACAGAAGATGGTATATGGGGGAATCTGCCATTAGGGCTGCTATCTCTCCTACCCATCTATCTATCTAGCCGAGCTAATGGCTACAAGGAAAACAGTTTTCATGGGCAAGTGTAATAATGCGGTGGTTGCCATTGGTTTGAAAGGCAGCCTCATTAGAGCATTCAATACTAAATGCAGGTCCCACAGTTGCACTGGTGGATTGATATCAGGATAAAGTGCCTGCAGGCTCTTTAAAAGCTTCTTGGTGAGTGGATGGGCAAATATGGATGAGTCATCTGTCTTGGAGTGGAACATAGTAATAGCCGCAAGGTGAACTTTAATGGAGCTTATTGTGAGGCCCGCTTGTTTAAAGTGCAGAAGATAGTCGAAGATGGTTATGAAATTGTCTATATACAGTCTGACGTGCCTGTTGGCGATGAATGGGAGGAATCTGACGCATGCATTCCTGACTGCCTGCAGTTCTAGGACGTTTATGTGCAAGTTCTTGTCGTTGCTGGACCACAGGCCCTGGCACGTATGATGTCATAAATCCTGTGCGAGATGCATTTGTTGTCATGAAGACAGATGGTTCTGGTGGGTGGAAGGTGACTCCGGAACACAGGTTCTGTGGCTAAGCCACCAGCATAAGAATTCCTTTACTATCCCTTGAAGGGCTAGGGATTTGGATAGCGGATGGACATTGGGTTTGTACACCTGTCCCAGCCATCTCTGTAAACATCTCATGTGCAGACGGTATTTACCAAGGCCACAATTTTTTGAAAACGGTCTGTAGGTAGGGGATGCAGTGATCATTGTTGAATCGAGGCATGCTCCTATAAACTGTATCTTTTGTGTAGGAGACAGTGTCAATTTGGTTTTGTTCACCTGAAGGCCCAGGTGTCAGAATAGGTGTCTTGTGACTGATAGAAAACGGCAGGAATTGTTGTGTGAACACAACTTGAGGAGGCAGTCATCTAGGTAAGGAAATATGATAACTCTTTGTTTCCTCAGGTACACTGTGACAATTGCCAACACCTTTGAGAAGACCCTCAAGGCCATAGAGAGTCCAAATGGAAGCACTTTGTATTGGTAGTGTTGAGAATCTACAACAAAACAAAGACAATGCCTATGAGCAGGGTGGATGGCAATGTGAAAGTATGCATCTTGCAAGATATTGTTCAAGAAGGATCTTGTGAGAGTGGTCCCTGAAAAGGGACGGGGAAGGGGAGTGGATAGGGGGTATGGACTGAAAGGGAATAAAGTAGCCTTTTTCGATTATCTGCAGGACTCATCTATCAGAGGTTATACATTGTCAGGTGTTGAAGAAGGGCAACAATCAGTGATGGAAGAGATGTGCTTGTGTCGATTGCATTGGAATAGATGAGAGGCTTTCCAGACCCTCAACCTGATGATCAAATTTGCTTGTTGGACTGCTGTGACTGTTGGGAATTGGTAGAGGAAGGGTGACGTTGTTGGTTTCTGCCTCTGCCTCTGTTCTGCTGCTGGTGGTCTTGTCTATAGTAGTGTTGTGTATATGGAGGGTATCAAGGTCTCGGATAGGGCTGATACCTATATTGCCTTCTTCAAGATGGTTGGTTGTGGATCCACAAAGACCAAAGCGTCACTCTGGAATCTTTCATGGAGTGGAGAATTTTGTTGGTGTTAGCTGCAAACAACTTTTGGCCGTTGAAAGGCAGATCTTCTACTGTAGATTGAATCTCCCTGGGAAATGGAGTGGAGCTAAACCATGATACCCTTCTCATTACTATTGATGTTGCTGTAGAACATGCAGCAGTGTCAGCAGCATGCTGTTGGCCATGAGGGAGACGGCCATTTCGGTGCCGTAGCCACTTGAGGTGCTGAGGAGTCTTGCTTTTTGACAAGCTTTTTGGATCCACCCTGCTTGAGTTCCTTGGGCTGCTAGCCTGGATCAGAGGCTGGTTTAAGCAAGTTTTCTAATAAATATAATCTGAGGCGGAGGTCTCTGTCTTTCCACGCCTGCAATTTTAGCTTTGCTCAATGAGGGCATTTCTGAGAGATATGCTGCTCTCCGAGGCAACACACACACTGTGAGTGACCATCCGAAAGTGGAATATGCTCTTTACATGAGGTGCAGTGCTTAAACCCAAGTGATCCAGTCATGCCTATGTAAGCAGTCAGAGACTGCAGGAAGGGATTAACTGGGAGAAAAAGAAAAAAGCCCCTTATATTAATTAAGATTTTTTTAAACTAATGAAGTAATTAACTATTTAAAACTCACTAACTAACTCACTATTATACTGAATTTAACTGGTTTTAAGAAGTATAATCATGTAGATTGAAGAAGCTAGGGAGCACTGCTGAGTCTGTCTGTAGCTGGAGGTGGTAGGGAAGGAACTGGGGGTGTGGGGCTCACACATATGTGATGCCTTTAGCCTAACTACACATGACTGGTGCACACTTGTGCGGCCCAGGGACACTGCTATGAAATCTCCACTCTAAGGCTCGGCGGCAGCGCACCAACCTAATATGAAGCACCCACGGGGACATCTCTCGAAGAACATACGTACCAATTGAGTTGTGATACAACATCCACTCTTCACAGTTATTTTCTCTGCCTATAAAATATATATAAATGCATTGGGTGAAATCCTAGTCAAAATTAAATCAATGAATGATCTGTCATTGATTTCCAAGAGGCCAAGATTTCACCTAATTGTGCAACTGTGGAAGTGTTATGATTCTAAATTAAAAACTTTGTATGTAAAGAAACCAATAGAATTGGTCAAATGAAATTACAGATTTAAAAAAAAAATCAGTGAGCACTACTGCTCTTGATAAAAGTATAATAATTTGATTTATAGCAGCCTGATGCCCTTCTAAGGAGGACATTATACTGACAACAGAATAAAAGATACAATATAAAATGTGCCTCAATATACTTTCACTTGCGCTACAATATGGGGTATAGAGCTCAGGAAAATACAGTAAAGAGACTCCTTAAATATATACATTTTGAAATATGAAATTAAAGTCAACTTTATTATATTATATTTTCCTGACCTTCCTGATTTTATGAGGGAGAATAACTGAACTATATGAGGTCTGTTTTATTTATTATTTTGAGTCTGAACTCTCCAGTAGTCCAAGCCATATGTGGAGTGGTCCATGAATCTAAAGCTTAACCTTATGTTGCAAATAACTCTTGTCCTTGGATGCGCTTAGTAAAACACTTATTTCAAATGTTGGCACATATATGAAATGAGAGTGGAAAATTTGAGCTGTGACAAATTTCCCTGTATGTTTGACTTATTGTTCAGTGCCCTACAGTGCTGAAAATATATGTTTTATTATTTTTTATATACTAAGAATTACAAATGTAAAGAAAGTTGATTTCCTTCTCCCTTTATGAAGAACATTTACTTTTCAATCTTCTAACTATAGGGAAGAAGTCAAAAGAATGGCTACTTTGGAGAATGGCTTCCAAATTTTGAAAATGAACAATGTTTTATAATGATTCTTATATGGTGTATTGATATAAAATTAATCAAGTTTATGTCTCCTGTCAGTACACAGCCATAATAAATGACACGCTGTTGGAGTGCCAAACCATCCAAGAAATTATTTGCTATCGGCTTTGTCAGAAATCTGCTGACATTCAATGTGTTCTTGACTGTGGCTCAGATATGAATTTCCAGCTTTGTGTCATACATGCATGAGTTCTTCTTTCAGGCTGTTTTGGCTTTCTGCAGCTGTTAAAAGGTCAGAGGTAATCAGATAAGCCAGTAGGATGCTATCTGTCATTATAAGCTGACTTGAGGCATCATACATAGGAAATCATGCTGAATATCAATACTGACATTTGAAGAGATGGTATAGTGACCCCATTATTACAAATGTATCACACACGAAACTACAGCTGTTACTCAAATATTCTGTGAAGTAAAATAGTGCCTCAGGGTATTACATTCTTATGTCAATTTATTTGGTAAAATCATCTTAATTTAATCTAACAATGAATGAAACAGTCAAAACTTGTTTTTCATAACACAGCTAATAGGTTTGCCACATATCTAATTGGCATCACAGATTATTTTTGTGTGTCAGTAATATGCCAGTATCAGAGTAACACCTCATTACTTAAGAGTTTGTGTCGAATTACCTAGTCATTGCTCTTAAAGTTTATTAAGTGATGCCATGTGCTCTTCACTCCAGTTGGCTTAACATGTACATAATAAGAAGTACTATAGCTGTAGTGATACTACTTATTTGAATAATTAGTGCTTTTATACTGTCCTTAGTGTATATTGAAACAAAAAAATTATCTGAAAATGTATGCATAACTACATCTTAAATTGAAACCTTAGACATTTATTTTGATGTGCACAAATTCTGCTAAATTAATTTATTTTATGTTGCATTGAATTTACCATTTATCAGTTATTAATGTTCTCTTGTCAATGTATTAAGTTCCTATAGATATAATCTATTAGACACAGATCCTTATGTTCCCATAATTAATATATTTTAATTTTCACAGGGGATGGTCAGATGGCTGTAAGACTCTCAAAACCAAATAATTTTAAAAAAACTTTTTTTTAATATTACAGGTCAGATCTTTGACTTGTGTAAATTTGTTCCAGCTTCATTGAAATCAGTGAAGTTATGACAATTTACGTCAGCTCAGGATCTGCCCCTATATTCCAGTAAAATCGTTCTGACATTTAGAAATATTCTGATGCATTTTTTTTTTCATTTTCTAGTAGCATGTGGGATGGCAGCAGACTCCCAAAATATTAGGCCTGGTCTACACTAGGACTTTACCGCAAATTTAGCCCCCCATGGTCTCTTATCTAAGTGATGTGTCCACACTACTAAGCCTGTTGTTCCGCCTTAAGGGGCCACAGAATTGGAACCCTGTAGTCCTTCTTTTCACAAGGAATAAAGATATTCCTGACTATGCATGTCTGACATTACACTAGAGCAGATGCGGCAGTGCTGGAAATCCAACCCCATTGGCATGTGAGAGGACTCCTGAAGCTGTCTAGGTATGTCTACACTTGCTCTCTATCTCGAAATAGGGATGCAAATGTAGTGTACCGAAATTGCTAATGAAGCTCGGGATTTAAATATCGCGTGCCTAATTAGCATAATCACGTCCGTCCGCCATTTTGAAATTGCATTATTGCAAAATAAAAGCCCTGTGTAGCAGTGTTATTTTGAGAGAAAACCTTTCTCTCGAAATAACTGTTAAACCTAATTTTTTGAGGTGTACAGGATCTTTTGGAAAAGGGTTTTATTTTCAAAAGATCCCCGTCTAGACTGCCATTTTTTTCAAAAAAGCCCATTTCGAAAAAAAGTGGCGGCCGCCATTATGCAAATGAAGTGCGGGATATTTAAATCCCGGCTTCATTTGCAATATCAACGTGCCTAGTTTACATCCCTTTACCGAAAAAGGAATGTGATCTAGACACTCCCTGAGGGACAGCAAAGCCTTTTCTCTGCCTGCTGTGGTTGCCTTTATGGACACCTTAGCACTCCCAGCCATGGAGCCAGAGCTGCATCTGGGCATCCACAGCTATTGCAGCTTGTGCAGCCATTTCCACAGGCTGTACCTCATGCAGCCATTTCCACAGGCTGCCTCCCAGGCCCTGATGAAACCCAACCCCCTTATGCACTTGGAGACCCTCCTTTCATCTCTGTGGGCACGACTCATCCTCGAACGATGCCTGGGACACATCTAAGGCTTGCAGATTGGTCTCATCACCCCAAATCTCAATAAGGGCAAGGATCTCTGCACCAGACCAGGAAGGGGAGCATTTCTTTTGGCCCCAGTCAGGCTCCTGGGAGCTGTCTGACTGCTCCCTGGGAGCAGTGGAGAGCTGGGTGGGAGTAGCAGACTGGCTCATTATGGGTCAAAGGGAAGCAGTGGCAGCTGCTGGGTGGCTCAGGGCAGTCAGGGCCTACTATCTGCCACAAGCCCTTTCCCCTGAGGCTGCAGCTTTAAGGGCTCCAGTGGAAGGGGGGGGCTATAAAGTTTGGCTGAGTGTACACAGAGCGACCAGCAGGACACTGTGGGAAGGGCTAGAGGCCCCTTATTTTGAAATAACTGCAGCTGCCCTGTCTTCACAGCCCCTATTTTGAAATAGCTATTTCGAAAGAGACATTATCCCTCGTAGAATAAGGTTTACCAGTGCTGAAACAAGCCACCTGTTATTTTGAAATAATTTAGAAATAATGGAATTGGTGTGTAGATGAGGGCATAGTTATTTTGGAATAACATCCGTTATTCTGAAATAATATTGCTGTGTAGACACACCCTAAGAGATAATAAAGTTTCTCTTCTAACGTTCAGTGGACAAAGCTAAAAAGTGTTAAAATTATTAGAGATTCTTGAATGATATGTCGCAAGTCTTTCTTATGGGCTTGATTTTCATTTATATTAAAGCTCCTTTTCACTGCTTTGGAAATATCAAGAGCTGTTAAAATATGTATAAATCATGTTATTAATAGTCCCTAGTTAGAGTACTCCTGCCAAGTTGGGGAAGTCTGCTGCTCATTCTCTGTCATGCTGTTGCCCTACAGTGGGGGATGAGTCTCTCACACAGGGCTCTGGGCAGAAGGGGCAGGGCCTTTGGTGGAAGGGGCAGGACTGGAGCCTATTGCCTCCCCCAGCCTTAGGTTTATCCACCACGCATGAATGTGGTGGTAGGCCTGTCCTTCAAGGTGTTTTTAATTACTAAGAAAACTGTCCCAGACTGTGCATGAGCACATGTGCTAATTTACAAGAGTGAGTATATTGATTTGGCAGAGGATTCACCATTCAGGCAGTTCAATTATAAAGTTAACGACAGAACTGAAGTTTCATCTGGTATGGACATCATTTATTTTGTATATAAAGGAAAACCAAGAGGTGTAAGTATTAGGCACCAGAGATTACAAGAGAGATGTTGGGTTGGGGAGTGAAGTTAGCAGTACGGGGTGGAGGGGAAGGAGTTGGAGGGGGGTTGGTTTTCCCCTATCCTTTATTTATTTATTTACCTTGTCTTTTTTTTAAAAAATGTGTACTTTTGTGAATGCTTTCTTATTGTTTTCAATACTAAATAAATGGTAAGTGTCCACATAAAACCCAATCATCACAACAGACACTACAATTGTCATCTTTGTATGCATTCTCTGCTGGGAAGTCAAAGACTGAGTGGGCATGCATGGAGAGCAAGTTACTGAACACAGTCTTTAAGGGTGACCTACACAGATGGTGGGGAAATTAGCCATACTGATGCTCAGGATGTACTTGTCTGTAGACAAAGAGAGAACTTCATTCTGTCTACTTAATGAACCTCAAAAAAAGTTTTTAGCCCCTCTCAAACATTTGTCAAATAAAGATTCATTGAAGGAATCTTTTTCCTACATAAACCTTTAATCTCCTTTTCCTACATAAACCTTTAATTTTCAACATCCATTAATTTTTAAAAATTTGTTGCATGGAAATTGTTTCTGTTGCAATTTTCACTTCCGCTGGACGATGGAGGATGATATACTTACTTCAAAGCACAGGGTTGTCAGCAGGCTGATAACTGCATCATGCATCTTAGAGTAAGAGTACAAAACATACCATAACATACCAAAAAGTTTAGAGTTCTATAATAATATCTTAGTACTGTCAAAATAACGCTAGCATATGGAATAGTTTATAAAGCCACCAGACACACATCTTTCCTCCAAAAGTTATTAAAGGAGTGAATGGAAATGTCATTAGGACCTTAATGGGAATATCATGGCTATGATACAGTAATTGCGCAATATACACGAAGTACATTTTTATGACAGCCTGCATATTTTTATCAAAGTACATGTATCTACAAAAGTATGCTCTTGAATATACCTCTAAAACAATTAACCTCTGCCATATTTACAATGAAATACAATTTTTCAAACAAAGATAATAACAGATCGAATATCTTTTTGCTTGATTGCATGTTGTTAAATAGGTAGACAAGTAATCAGCATTAGAAGTTTAGGTTTCTTTTTTCCCAAAAAATTGTTTTAAAATTGTTTCTGTGCCTGGCCTGTGCCATATCACATGTACAACATAGCTCTGACTGATTTTAAAATGTCATGACAGTTAAAAGAGATGACTTTGCCAGTAATGTTCATCTTGGTGGACTATATATTGGGGTCTTGAATCCAGACATTGGGGAGAGGAAAAAGGGTGCCAAACATAGATTCCTAGTTGTTGTGGAGAATACAAGATGGCATAGCAGAAAAGAGTAGCAAAATAAAAACTTTCTCTACAAAATTAGATAGCAAAAATAGTCAAAGAACCCATCCTATGGTCCATTATTCCTATAAATTTTATCATAGACATCCATAACGCAAAATACATTTACTAAATGCCATTTACCCATTTCAAAGTTTTCAAATATGTACTTAAGTACATATTTGCTACTCAACTTTGGAAGCCCTGGGGGTCACGATGATACTTAACAGCACATGCCAAGGGCTACAATTTAAGTGTGGTTACATATACATTCAAATATATATGCAAATATATGCAAATAGCTTCTTTCACACTGATGGGCATGAATACAAAGTTTAAGGCAAGACTACACAACACACAAGCTTCATTTAAGTCAGTTCTGCTGCTATTAAAATGCAATATTTACCTGATTTCCATGCTTATGACGACACTTTTAATGATCAATGACAGTCCAGGAATTTAACTATTAAAACGCATATCAACAGAAGACCATTATATTGACTACTTTTTTGTTTTGGCTCCCACCTGTGGGCCACAAACAAACAGGCCATGGGCCGCAGGCCATGGGCCATGTGTTGAGTAGCCCTGACTTAAGTCAATCTATTAAGCAAAACACTTCAGCATATTATTGAGTAAAACACCAAGGGTGCATCTAGACTGGCAAGATTTTGCGCAAAAGCAGCCGCTTTTGCGCAAAAACTTGCCAGCTGTCTACACTGGCCGCTTGAATTTGTGCAAGAACACTGACGATCTAATGTAAGATTGTCACTGTTCTTGCGCAAATACTATAATGCTCCTGCTCAGGGATAAGCCCTCTTGCGCAAGAATACTTGTGCAAGAGGGCCAGTGTAGACAGGGAAGAACTGTTTTGCGCAAAAAAGCCCCGATGGCAAAAATGGCGATCGGGGCTTTCTTGCGCAAAATCGCGTCTAGACTGGCCATGGATGCTTTTGCGCAAAAGCACTTTTTGTGCAAAGGCACCAGTGCCAATCTAGAAGCTCTTTTGTGGACATGCTTTTAACGGAAAAACTTTTCCGTTAAAAGCATTCCGCAAAATCATGCCAGTCTAGACACAGCCCAAGAGGGATTGACTGCTAAATTGAGGTCTATAGACTATAATGACAGTAGAAAGGCCGGGTTATGTGGTGATTAAGAAACTAAAAATCTCGAAAACACGTGAAGATACCGTGTCTGGCAGTCTCATTAGATAAGTCCATTTTCATTCATTTTAATGGAGTGCTGACTGTTCTCCCTTTGTCAAGGCTATAGTAAGTAAATCCACACGTAAGGACAAATTCAAAAAGTAAGGGTTTCCACTACTGAGTCATATATATATGAACACAGGCATCATTCTGGTCTGTTCTCATGTTTTCAGTGCTTTTCAAGTTGGCTGACTTTATCTAGGCATAAAGTATTTTATTAAATAATGTCTTTGCAACAATCCAGAAACATAAAAGGAGCAGATAACTTAAACAATACCATGATATACCAGCTGGTAAATCTGTATTTCTTGGTGGGCAGTAACCACCAATGCCAAGTCATGTAGAATACATATGCTACTGTAACCCTTCTGCCAGGTAGCACCAGTAGCAGCCACGGCTGAGTTCAATATCTAGAGATTCCTCTCCACCCATCCATCCATCCATCCATTATAGAACTGGCTTGAGCCCCCATCCAGTGATCTGGAAAATTAGCACAACACCCCTGGGCACCTCTGGGAGGCAATACTTCCCCACTCACAAGCTCAGAGTCTGAGTGTAGAAAAGAAACCTTTAATAAAGGGCGGGAAGTAATGTGGCTCTAATTTGGAAAAACACCACAGAGTTCATAGAAAACACCGCAAACACAGTTCATAACCAAAACCACAAGTGTCCCAACTCAAGTATGTTGGGCAGTGTCCCTTTCCTTTTTGGCTCTTAAGTCCAGCAATGTAAATATCCCCTTCACATGCCCAACCCTTCTCTACACCCCACTCAGTCGCTGCCCTTGGTCAGGGCAGACCAGAGTTCAGAGGTGCATCTGCAGAGTTCACCTCCCCTTCTAAGTTGGGGGGAAAGGTAGAAGGCATCTCACCCACTCTGCTGATCACTCACCATCCACCTGCTTGCTGCGCTTGGGCACCGCTCTGCTGGCCATTCTTTGCCCCTTGCTGCCCCCACTCTGCCGCCTCACACTTCTCTATCAGTCGCCCCGACTGTTGCCACTCTGTTGGCTGTGCCTCACACCTCTCCATCACCACACTGCTGACTGCTCATCACATCTTCCACTGGCTTGTGATGGATTTGGCTCCGGGCCAAATCTAGGCTATGTCTACACTGGCGGGTTCTTGCGCAAGAACGGCTGTTCTTCCACAGAGCGTCCACACTGCCCGCCCGCTCTTGTGCAAGAAGGCAGTGTGGACAGGCAACAGGGGTTTCTTGCACAAGAGAGCCCTATGACTAAAATGGCCATCAGAGCTTTCTTGCACAAGAGAGCGTCCACACTGCCATGGATGCTCTTGCACCAAAGCACATGGTCGTGTGGACGTGTTCTAGTGCAAGAGTTCTTGCGCAGGAACTCTTGTGCAAGAACCCGCCAGTGTAGCCATAGCCCTAGTGATTTCAGCTCTTGGCCTTAAGCACAGTCCAGCCACAAGACATTCCAACAGCCACTGGGGTACATTTACATACAAGAGACCCTCTATGCCTCTATTTAACTCTATCATTGAAACAGTAGGGAGAAACAGGTTGGACCAGTCTTACAGCTCATACCTAGATGGCATGTAGCCTGCTGACCCCCTCCCCAGATTAATCTACAGGGCTCTGAAAGAGCAGCCTCTGTCCATCCAAGTGTATTTATACTGACAGAGTCTCTGCTTTTAACTGAGCTAAAAAAAAGTCTGACTTTTCTGCATTGTGCATTCCCACAATAACTGCAAGCCTTGGTGGTCATATCTTACAATTCCTGCATTTACTGTTAACACAGTTTCTGATCCCCACAACAGCCAAGTTGGTTACAATGGGCAAAACACCTTCTAACAGTTGATTATCAAGCAGGCCAAAGCAAGCTGAATGAAGTGTATTTGCATAACCATACCCAGGATTTCTTTCCCATTCCAACATGAATTGTATTTACATAACAACTGTTGAATACCTAGCAGGTCTAAGCAAATGTAGTGGCCATACCACACCCAGGATTCCTTTCCCATTCCAGCTGGCTGTAATGGACACATTGATTCAGACCCTCCTTACACTAATAAAATGAGTTGCTCAATTCATAAAAATGTTATACCTAGGTGGAACACAGAAAATTGGGGGGGGGTGGGAAATGGTGTTCTCTTTTGGTTTTGTAGCATCAGCTTTCCATCTGGATAATTTTTATGCTGCTACTAATATTTAATGCATGACCAAAGCTACCTTGCCGTCATTTTAAGATGGTTAAGCCTATGGTTCCCAGGTGACTCCCAACACCATTGAGTTTCTAAGATAGTAGCTTATGTCCATGATCTACAAAATGTAATAATTTTTATAAGAGAATCAAGACACTTGACTTTTGTCTATTGAAAAGCCATACAAATAAAACTGAAATTTACAATTTTTGCTTAATAACTTGCTGATAGGAAAACACGACAGAAATGAAGTTCATGGTTCCTTTTGTTCTCTACCCCTTGCACTGACCGCACTCCCTCTGCTCTCCCCCTGCAACATAGCTGGCCCTTGCACTGAATGCACTTCCCTTCCCCCACTTGCAACCCAGCTGGCCCTTGCACCGACTGCACTCCCCCTGCTCCCCTCCCCACAACCCAGCTGGCCCTTGCACCAACCATACTTCACACGCCCCACCCTGCAACTTAGCTGAATGGCAAGACGATTCCTGCCTTCCCCTCCCCCAGCTGCTTTCTTGCTTTCCCGGGCTCAATGGGTATTGATCAATGGCTCAATGTCTGGTTGGCGGTCGGTATCAAGCAGAGTGCCCTAAGCATCAGTTTTCCATTACCATGGTGTCTGAAGGGATGTCTACATTAGGGAGTTATTTCAAATAACCCTTATTTTGAAATAACAAGGCGAGCGTCCACACTACCAAGCCCATTATTTTAAAATAATGGGCTTGTTATTTCAAAATAATAACTCCTGCTTGCCATGAGTAATAATGCTTATTTCAAAATTGTTATTTTGAAATAGCATTAGTGTGGATGCTCAGCTGCTGTTATTTCAAAATAATTGACCTCAGAGGACTCTCACAGATGCCCTTGTGGCAACTCTGGCTACACCCTTGACAACTCCACTGTTCCCCTTCTCCTGTAGAGTTTAAAGCTTGTGGCACCACACCAGACCTGCCAGCCTCGTGCCACACAGCACCCCCTTTTTGGGGAGCCATGGCATACCCCAATGCTCCCTCTGAGCCCCCCACAGCTGCCAGCACACCTGCAGCTACCTCAGAAGCCCCTGACCAGAGCTGAAAGAAGGCACTGGCCTGGCCTGGTGCGGAGATCCTGGATCTCAGCAAAGTCTGGGGTGAGGAGAGGAATACCCAGGATCCCCGCATGAAGAGGCAAAATGCAGACGTCTACAGCCAGATGGCCACCAGCCTGGCCCAGAAGGGGCACTGCCTTATCCTGGACCAGATGCAAATGGAAATAAATTACTCTGGCAGGCCTACACCAATGCCAGGAAGGAAAGTTCCCACTGTGGGGGCGGCACCTCACATGTGCTGCAATTACGAGCAGCTGGATGCCATCCTGGGAGGGGGGCCTGTCACCTCCCACCACTTGTCATTGACTCTGGCCAGGACATGCTCGTCATCAGCCTTCACAATGGTGAGGTTGTGGAGGAGGAGGAAGAGAAGGAGCAGGCCAGCCTGAACACCATGCCTGCCAGCCAGGAGGTTGTCATCTGCCTGGAGCAGATCCCCCACTCCCAGGATGTCTCTCAAAGCTCAGATGAACCCAGGGAAGGCACTGCAGCTGAGTTCTATAACTTTCCCTGTACACACAGGTGGCAGGCGATGAGGGGCTTCATGCTCCTCGCTCAGCCTTCTCAGCCTGGGGCTCACACAACAGCTTGTGCACATGGGTGTATATGGAGCACTAGTCCAGAGCACTCAGCTCCATGATGCTTTCACACAGGAACCCCTCGCTCCTTCTCATAAGGTTCTTGGAGAGACCTGCCTTCCCATGAAAAGCCACCTATATGGAGGCTGAGGTCATGGAAACACATAACAGTGCTGCGCATGGCACAGGTTCATGCCCACACTCTTGGGCAGCATCTGCTCCTGGTCAAGCCCAGTGATGCAGAGGATACTGATGCCCTGCGTGGGAACCTGCTGAGGGGAGGAAGAGGTAGGGACCCTAGTAGCACTCTCTCCAGAAAGCTGTGTCTGCCACTCACACATACCTCCTCCTCTCACTTCAAATGGGCAGGGATAGACGTTCTCTCTCTGAGAGACTGCCACTGCTGGACTCAGCATGTGTGGGGCACAGAAGGAAAATGAGTTACAGTGCATAGGGGAGGATGGAAGAGAATTTGGTGCACGAAGAGTGCCAGGGCCTGGGTAAAGAGGTCCCCCAGCCTGTGCTGGTTGTCACAGTCCTGAAGCACCATGTGGGCTGTCAGCATGAAATATTCCATGAGGTGCAGCAGGAGGCCCAAGAGCCTGGTCCTGCTTTGTAGCAGCTCTGGCTCCATGTTGGGAGTGCTGTGGTGTCTGCAAGGGCAAAAAGAATGTAAGTCTGGTGTCCCACAAGGGGGTAGTCAGTGGAGAAGTGGGGTGTGAGACGTGGCTGTAAAGAGGAGCCCCTTTAAGCATGAGTCTCAGCTAGCCTCAGGAAGCAGCTACAAGAAGTAACTGCTCTACTGATGCCCTCCTCAGAGTGCTTTAAATGCAATTCAGGCTCCAATAAGTGTGGACATGCTATTTCAAACTACTTATTTTGGGAGTTCTTATTTTAAAATAACTTATTTCAGAATAATTTCTAACTGTAGATATGTCCTGAATGCCTCATCATCTTTAATTTATTTAGCCTCACAACACACCTGTGAGGTAGGGAAACAGTATTATCCCCATCCCCATTTGACAGATGAGCAACAGAGGAACAGATGTCTTAATTCTCAGATCCTCAGAAGTATTTAGGTTAAACACCTAAATACCTTTTGAGGATCTGGGCCTAAGCGGTTTTCTCAAGACCACACGGGGAGTCTGTGGTAAAGCAGGGAGTTGAACCCAGGTATTCTAAGTACTAAGCTATAGGGTACATCTACACTGCACCATTTTTCTGGAATAACAGCCATTATTCCGGAAAAGCAATACTTGCATCCACACTGCAATTGCATTCTTTCGACAAAAAGTTGAAAGAACGCAGGGCTTTTTCTGATGGTGGTAAACCTCATTCTACGAGAAATAACACTTTTTCAGAAAAAGGCATGTGTGGATGAGGAAGAGGAAGTTCTATCGAAAAAAGAGGCCTCCAGGAAATAACATAGGTGCCCTGCTCGTGACTCCATCCACACTCATGACAACTCTATAGTTCCTGTCTCCTGGCAGCTCTTAAAGCCACAGGCACCCCGGACAAGACTTGTGACAGGAAGCTGTCCCTGGGAGCTGCACCTTACCACTTGGCTCATACTGCCACACTTCTTGGCACCTATGATCCAGCCTCAAGCCCCGGAAGAGCCCACTGGCCCTCCAAAGGAGCATGCACAGGACTCCCAGGAGCCTGCCAGGGGCATAAAAAGATAAGTGCTGTCCTGGTCTGGAATAGAGATCCCGGCCCTCCTGGAGGTCTGGGGCAAAGAGGAGACCCTCCAGAATTTCCACTCCAGATGAAGGAACACTGACATCTACGCCTGGAAGGCTGAGGCCTTGACCATGAGGGGCCACCATCCCAGGACTCTGGAGCAGGTCAGGAGCAAGGTGAAGGAGCTCCAGAAGGGCTACACCAGGGCCAGGGCATGCAGCTCTCGCTCCAGGGCAGAACGCCACTCCTGCCCCT
This sequence comes from Pelochelys cantorii, assembly GCA_032595735.1. Taxonomy (NCBI): domain Eukaryota; kingdom Metazoa; phylum Chordata; order Testudines; family Trionychidae; genus Pelochelys; species Pelochelys cantorii. The sequence goes on along the minus strand of CM064337.1, from coordinate 36,510,691 downwards.
ACTTTAATGACCTCCACCACATCTGGGGGCTGGGAAGCCCCTTCCCCACCCCTGGTCATATACTTGGAGCTGGAGATGCCTGTTGTCTCCCACCAGGGGGTCCCAGCTGACAAGGAGGAGGAGGTCCTTCAGAGAAACTCTCCCTAGGGCCTCCTGGATGCACATCCCCACCTGATGGGCCTCCCAGATGGCAGCTGTGCACAACTGCTGGAAGGCCCTTCCCTCCTGGCCAGCCTCTGCCCCCCATGCCAGAAGGAAGGCTTCCTCCCTGCTCTCCATAATGTTGTAGAGAACACAACAGGCCAAGACCACCTGGGGGATGTGCTCCCCCACATCCAGGCGGGTCAGGAGGCACCTGAACCTCGCCTTCAAGTGGCTGAAGGCACATTCAGCCTGGATGGGGGCCCTGCCCACACAGGCATTCAAATGGTCGCTGCTTGGGTCCACGTGGCCGGTGTAGGGCTTCATCAGTCACAGCATGAGGGGGTAGGCTGTATCCCCGATGATGCACAGTGCATCTGCATGTCCCCGACCCTGAAGTCATGCTTCGGGAAGAATGTGCCAGCCTCCAGCTTGTGGTAGGGGCTGGAGTTTCAAAACATGTGGGCGTCGTGCGCTCTCCCCGACTCCCCAACAAAAATGTCTGTAAATTGTCCATGGTGGTCAACCAGGGCCTGCAGGACCATCGAAAAATAGCCCTTCCGGTTAATGTACTGGGTGGGTCAATGTTCTGGGGCCTGTATGGGGATGTGGGTTCCATCCATGGCTCCCCCGTAGTTGGGGAAGCCCAGTGCGGCAAATCCGGCCACGATTGGATCTAGGTCTCCCAGGTGGATGACCACAGGATGGAGTTGATTGTCCTCATCACATGCAGAAGGAGACAAACAAACACACAAAACAGAGAATCAAAGGCCCCTTCCCCCCCACAAACACCCCAGAAGCCACTCTCTCTGAGGCCACCCCCCACCACAGGGCTGTGTGAGGGCAGGACAGCAGAACCCCGCAGGGACACAGCTTCCCCTCCCATTCCACCCCCTGCACTTCCAAACCCCATTTTCCCAAGGACCCCCCTTTCCAGTACTCCGAGCCCTCCAGGGCCTGCAGCCCGAGAGTGCCTTATCTCCATGAGGAGGGCCCCAACAGTGGAATTTCCCACTCCAAACTGGTTGCCCACAGACTGGTAACTGTCTCAGGTTGTGAGCTTCCCGACTGCAATGGTGATCCACTTCTCCAGGGGAATGGTGGGTTGCATCTGGGTGTTCCATCGATGGAGTGCAGGGGTGAGCCAGGCACACAGCTCCATGAAGTTGGCCTTCCTCATTCTGAAGTTACGGAGCCACTGCAGGTTGTTCCACTGCTCCATCACCAGCCAGTCACACCAGTTGGAACTGGTGTCCAGCCTCCAGAACCTTCTCTCCACCGTGGGGTGCAGTTGCAAGGGCCTTGCTTCCACACACAGGCAGAGGGTCTCAATGATGAGCTCGGAGTCACACTCCTGCAGGACCATGAAGGCAGCCTGCACAAACTGTGCCCAGAGGCAGTTCCGGCTCCATGGCTAGGAGTATGCTGTGGTGTCCAAAAGGTGGGCAACCAAAGCATGCACTGCAAATGCTTTACTGTCCCTCAGAGACGTAGGCAAGCAAGCAGAAGAAGCTGAGAAATAGCTATCCAGAGGGCCCTTAAAGCACACGTCTCAGATAACATCAGGCAGCAGCACCAGGAAGCAATTGTTGACCTAATGCCCTGCCTGAATTGGTTCCGGGCGGCCTTAAATGAGAGATAGTGTCCAATCAGTGTGGACACTATCTTTGAAAATAACACACAGCTATTTTGTTGCGCTTTTTGCATGTGGACTCTCTCTTCCGAAATAAGCTTTTCTGGAAGATCTCTTCTGGAAAAGCTTATTCAGAAAGAAGCTTCCAGTCTAGACATAGCCGTAGAGTCCTAACCACTGGAAAAACTCTTCCACTTCCCTCTTCCTCTCTGCCATTCTCTGAATGTACTGATCCTTTTCTATATATTTGCATTTTTCTATTTTAAGACCAAGTGAAGCAGAAAGGGCTAAACCAAAATACCACAAAAAGGAAGTTCTCGTGGTGTTTACAGTACTGTCTCAAGCAAGAAGTGATAGGAATCTCATGGGGTTCCTAAGACTTCCAGACTGGTGTTTTTTCCCCAAAACTCAAAGTTCTCTCTAAGAGTAGGTCTACACTACAAAGTTAATTCGAACTAACAGCTGTTAGTTCGAATTAACTTTCATACCGTCTATACATACAAACCGCTAGTTCGAACTTAATTCGAACTAGCGGAGTGCTTCATTCGAACTAGATAAACCTCATTCTACGAGGACTAAGGCCGAGTTTGAATTAAGTAGTTCAAATTAAGGGCTGTGTAGCCACTTAATTCGAACTAGTTGGAGGCTAGCCCTTCCCAGCTTGCCTTGGTGGCCACTCTGGCCCAAACCAGGGAAACTTTTCTGCCCGCATCCCGGCCCCGGAGCCCTTAAAGGGGCATGGTCTGGCTACAGTGCTCGTGCCAGTTGCAAGCCTGCCAGCACCCAGCCAGCAGACCCTGCACCTGGCACAAGATGAGCCAGCCACCCGCTGCCACCCAGCCCTCCGCCTCTTCCCAGGACCAGGCTGGCGGCTCCCAGGAGCCTGCCCAGGGCCACAAGAGGTGGGCGCCCGCCTGGTCGAATGCGGAGATCGTGGACCTCATCGAGGTTTGGGGGGAGGCCTCCAACGTCCACGACCTCTGCACTAGGCACAGGAATGTGGCCCTCTAGGGCAGGATAGCTGCCAGCCTGGCCACCAAAGGCCACATGCGAACCCAGGAGCAGGTTTGCATGAAAATCAAGTTGGTCCAGTGAGACCCCCGACCCTGAGCCCTGAGATTAGAACATAAGAAATAAGAATGGCCGTAATGGGTCAGACCAAAGGTCCATCTCGCCCAGTAGCCTGTCTGCCGACAGCGGCCAACACCAGGTACCCCGGAGGGGATGGACCGAAGACAATGACCAAGCCATTTGTCTCATGCCATCCGTCTCCAGCTTTCCACAAACAGAGGCCAGGGACACCGTTCCTACCCCTTGGCTAATAGCACGCCATGGACCCAATCTCCATGAATTTATCTAACTTCTCTTTAAACTCTGTTATAGTTCTAGCCTTCACAGCCTCCTGTGGCAAGGAGTTCCACAGGTTGACTATGTGCCGTGTGAAGAAGAACTTTCGCTTATTAGTTTTAAACCTGCTGTCCATTCATTTCATGTGGTGTCCTCTAGTCCTTCTATTATGGGAACTAATGAAGAACTTTTCTTTATTCACCCTCTCCACACCACTCATGCTTTTATAGAGCTCTATCATATCCCCCCTCAGTCTCCTCTTTTCTAAGCTGAAAAGTCCCAGTCTCTTTAGCCTCTCTTCATATGGGACCTGACCCAAACCCCTAATCATTGTAGTTGCCCTTTTCTGAGGTGAGGAGACCACATCTGTACACAGTACTGAAGATATGGCATACCATAGTTTTAGACTTCCCCTCCTCCTTCTTCCCCTGGCTTCCCCCTTCCAGCTCCCTCCTCCCAGGTTTCCACCTCTCCTCTCCCACCTTCTCTCTTCCCCTCTCCCACCTCCTTTTCCCAGTCTCCCCAGAGGTTAATCCCCCCCCCCAGTTTTGTTAAATAAAGAGAGTTTCTATTTTTGAACACGTGTCCTTTATTTTTTACATCAGGAAGGGGGGCTAGGGAGGGGTAAGTGGAAGGAGGTGAGGGAAGAATGGGGCATGAGTCCCCGATGGGGAGGACTGGGGTGGCTCTGTGGGCTCCTCAGGGTGGAAGCTCTCCTGCAGGGCCTCCTGGATCCTGACAGCCCCCCGACTGACACCCCCGAATGGCAGCCTGTGGCAAGTGCAGCCAGGCTTGCCTGCGGCAAGTGCTGTGATGTGCACTCAGGGCACTCCAAGACAGGACTGCTTTGCTGTCCCTCATCGAGGTAGACAAGCAAGCGGGGAACCCTGAGAACTGTCTGTCCGGGGTGGGGGTCGGGTCCCTTTAAGCACAGCCCTCAGCTAACCCGATGCAGCAGCTCCACACTCTAAGTCCTAACCTGATGCCCTGCCAGCACTGGTTCCAGCCAGCCTTAGCTTTGGTTCAGGGTCCACTCAATGTGGACATGCTATTTCGAATTAGCAAAATGCTAATTCGAATTAGTTTTTAGGTCTAGATGCACTAATTCAAATTAGCTTAGTTCGAATTAACTAATTTGAATTAAGTTAGTTCGAATTAGTGCTGTAGTGTAGACATACCCTAAGATATCTGAGAATCATAGAACTGGAAGGGACCTCAAGGGATCGAATCCAGTCCTCTGACCTCATGGCAGAACATAGTATCCTCTAGACCATCCCGGATAGATGTCTAGCTAACCTGCTCTTAAATATCTCCAGAGATGGAGATTCCACAACCTCTCTAGGCAACTTATTCCAGGGTGTGACTAGACTATAGGGTTTTTTCAAAAAAAGTAGCCTTTTTTCGAAAAAAAACTATACCTGCATCTACACTACCACTGCGTTCTGTCGACAAGAAGTAGACAGAATGCAGCATTTTTGTCAACAGCAGTAAACCTCGTTTTATGAGGAAGAATGCCTTTGTTGACAGAGATCTGTTGACAAAAGGTGTGTGTAGACTCAGGGAGCCAGTTCTGTAAAAAAAAAAGGCCTCCAGGAAGAAGACCTGGTGGACAGTCTAGCCTTTACATGTAGAGCACCTCTGTGGCTCCAGGCCGCAGCCTCATAAAGGCACAGGCACCCAGACAGGCCTTGCTGTCCAGCAGCTAGCCAGAGCACCCGTGCCAGCCATGCTAGCCATGTCCCAGCCTCAAGGCTCCCCTGGCCCTTCTTGGGACAGAGAGGAGGATCCACCCAGAGGCACCAAAAGGCGGGCACCAGCCTGGTCAGGGCCAGAAATAAAAAACCTGCTGGAGCCCTGGTCCCAGGAAGAAGCCCTGCAGGCCCTGCAGACACGCTGCAGGAATGCAAACATCTATGAGCGCCTGGCCCAGGGACTGACCACCGAAGGGCATCACCCCCGCACCATGGCGCAAGTGAGGGCCAAGGTCAAAGAGCTGCGGATATGCCAAGGCCCGGGACCAGAGCTCCTGCTCTGGGGCAGCCCCAGAGAGCTGCCCTTACTACCAGGAGTTGGAGGAGATTCTGGGCAGTGGGGAAGCCCAGACTTCACTGCGTGTGGTGGAGTCCAGGTTACCCCACCACATCGTGGACTGACCCCTGTGGGAGGAAGACCAGGCAGGAGAGACAGGAGAGTTGCACCAGGAGGAGGAGGAGGAAGAAGAGGAGGCATCAGGGACCCTCTTCCAGAAGCCAGTCCTCCAGTACCCAGAGGCCTCCCAGGCGTCCGTGGACAGCGGGGAGGGAAGATCAGGTGAGTGCTTTGAGGGGTCACCGCACACGGGCGGGTTGGCAGTGTGTGGGGGGGCATCTGTGGGGCCTCTGTGAGGCTTTCAGGTCGCTGCCCAACTCACACGTGGTGTCACGTGTAACACCCCTTAGTCTCCTGTCCAAAGGAGAGCTCCTGACAGCCACGGCATGCCCACGGGGACAGCAGGGGTGCACAGAAATTGATTGTCTCCTCTTCTTTTACTCCACAGCCAGACTCTCTACTCAACAGGGGAGCACCACACCCATCCCACCACCATCCCGGACCCGTGGTACCCGCAGGCACTGCCATGTCTACACAGACCTGCTGAGGGAGCACATAGTGGCCCTGCAGGACCTCAACAGGACCCTCCAGCAGAGGATGGAGGCAGAGGCCGAGTGGTGCACCAGGCTGCTGGATGAGCTGGTCCAGCAGCTCACTACCATCTGTGCCACAATGCAGGAGGTCTTCGCCTTGCCTGCCCTTGTTACGGGCACCGCTCCTCCAGCATGCCAGGCCCCTGCTCCCCATGCTCCTCCAATCCCCTCTTCCCTCCCAGCCCCTCCTGCTCCTCCAGGTTCCTCTTCCCCCCCCCCCCAACCCCTCCTGCAGCCGAGCCCTCACAGGCCCAACAGCTGCTGCCCCGTCCTGACCAGGCCAGGACTGGCTCTCACTCCACCTGATCCCAAGGCTGTGGTGATGCCAGGCTGCAGGAAGGTGGCAGGACCCTGCAATCAGGGAAGCAGTGGCCTACTGGAGCTCCCTCTCCCCTCCAGGTTTTCAGTCCCCTACCACTCCAGTTAAAGGACACTTCAGTTATGTTACAAAATCTTTATTTTTGACTGACAGATTTACTTTGTTTATAAACAGTTGAAAAGTAAAAAGAGAAAGTTTTGATAAACAGTTCACACATTTTCTTTACTGCTAGTGTTTCTAATAAAACAAATTTCTGTTTACAGAGAAAACTGGCTCTTATATGTCTTCTTAATGGGAAGAGAGTGAGGGTTGTGGAGGGAAAGGTAGGGGTGGGCCAGGCCAAACCCCACATGGGGGAGGCCCTGGGGAGAGTCAGTGGGCTCCTTCTGAGAATCTCTCCCTCAGAGCCTCTTGGATTTGGACACCAGCCTGGTGGGCCTGGCGGATGGCAGCCATCTGGGGCTGCTGCAATTGCCTTTCCTCACCATCAGAACCCATCCCCCACCCCAGCCTCCCCTTTCCTCTCCACCAGGTTGTGGAGGGCGCAACATGCGACCACCACCTCCAGGATGTTGCGTTCGCCCATCTCCAGGCATGTGAGGAGGCAACGGAACCTCCCTTTTAGTCGGCCGAAGGCACATTACACCTGGATGAGAGCCTGGCTAAGATGCGTTTTGAAAAGCTCCTTCCTCACATCCAGGTGGCCAGTGTAGGGCTTCATGAGCCACGGCATCAGGGGGTAAGCTGCGTCAGCCACTATGCACGCTGGCATCTGCACGTCCCCGAGTGTGAGGTGCCGCTGGGGGAAAAATGTTCCTGCCTGCAACCTGCGGTACAGGTAGGAGTTACAGAATATGCGGGCATCATGTGCCCGCCCCGAGCACCCAACACAAATGTCCATAAAGTGTCCCCAGTGGTTGATGAGGGCCTGCAGCACCATGGAATAGTAGCCCTTCCAGTTTATAAATTGGGCTGCTTCAATGGGGAGGTGCACGGATTGCGATGTGTGTCCCATAGAGGGCTCCTCCGCAGTTCGGGAAGCCAAGGGTGGCAAACCCAGCAATGATGTTGTCCATGTCCCGAGACAGATGAGCCTCTTCATCAGCTCTGCATTGATGGCCCTCACCACCTGCAGCACGAGACAAATAGACAGACAGAAACCAGGGAGTTCGACAGGTTACCTAAGTGCTTGGGAGGAGAACCCTCCCCACCACCAAACCCACCCCTCCCCTTGTCAGGACGTCCCCCTCCCCCGCATCAGTGCAGGGGTGGCCAAAGAGTGGCCTCCAAGTGCCTCTCCATCCCCCCCCTCTTGCCCTTGCCTGGCAGTCCCCCTTTCTCAACCTCCCCACTCAGCAGGACCTGTCCCTCGAAAATGACTTTCCTTCATCAAGACAGCCCCCAAGATAGACCTCCCCATGCCAAACTGGTGTCCCAAGGAGCGGTAGCTGTCAGGGGTGGCCAGCTTCCACAGGGCAATTGCAACCCGCTTCTGCAGGGGGATGGCGGGCCGCAGGTGGGTGTCCTGGTGTTCCAGAGCAGGGGCGAGCCAGGCACACAGCTCCAGGAATGCGGCCTTCCGCATCTGGAAGTTGCGGAGCCACTGGTCGTCGTCCCAGAGCTGCATGATGAGCCGGTCCCACCAGTCCAAACTTGTCTCGTGCCTCCAAATCTGCTTGTCCCCAAAGAAGTTTGGGGGCAAGGACAGAGCTCCTGCATCCCAGAAGAGGGTCTTCTTGGTGCGGTCCAGGTCCATATGGGGCAATAGATTCATGACAGAGTCATCCAGATGCAGCAGAAGCTGCAGGATGGCCATGTGGGGCCATCGCCTGCCCAGAGGCAGCTCAGGCTCCACGGCCAAAAAGACGGTGAAAATCAGAAAAAAAACCCAGAAGATAAACTGCTGTTGTGTCCGAGAAAGCAGGGCATCCAGAGCAAACACTGCAGCAGTTTTGCTTTCCCTCTAGGAGGTAGGCAAGCCAGAAGCAGGAGCAGAGCAACGGCTGTCCAGGCAGATTCCTTTAAGCACTCGTCTCTGCAAAGGGCATGCAGCAGCACCTGGAAATAAAGCCTGCCCCCATGCCCTGCCAGAAGCACTTCTGTGTGCCTTCTTTTTTTAACAGAGAATCCGGCAGTCTGGATGCTCTTTTTCGAAAAATCGGATCGATTTTTCGATCCACATAATGTAATCTAGACGCTCTTTTTCCACAGAGGCTTTTTCGAAAGATACTGTCAACAAAGCCTCTGTCGAAAAAGGCGTGCAGTCTAGACGTAGCCAGTGTTTAACCACCCTGACAGTTACAAAGTTTTTCCTAATGTCTAACCTAAACCTCCATTGGTGCAGTTTACGCCCATTGCTTCTTGTCCTATCCTCAGAGGCCAAGGAGAACAGTTTTTCTCCCTCCTCCCTTTTAGATACCTGAAAACTGCTATCATGTCTCCTCTCAGTCTTCTCCTTTCCAAATTAAACAAGCCCAGTTCTTTCAGTCTTCCTTCATAGAACATGTTCTCTAGACCTTTAATCATTCTTATTGCTCTTCTCTGGACCTGCTCCAATTTCTCCACATCTTTCTTGAAATGTGGCGCCCAGAACTGGACACAATACTCCAATTGAGGCCTAATCAGAGCAGAGTAGAGTAGAAGAATCACTTCTCGTGTTTTGCTGACAACACTCCTATTAATGCATCCCAGAATCATGTTTGCTTTTTTTGCAACACTGTCACACAGTTGTCTCATATTTAGCTTGTGGTCCACTATGACTCCTAGATTCCTTTCTGCAGTTTTCCTTCCTAGACATTCACTTCCCATTCTGTATGTGTGAAACTGATTGTTCCTTCCTAAGTAGAGTAATTTGCATTTGTCCTTATTAAACTTCACCCTATTTACCTCAGACCATTTTTCAGTTTGTCCAGATCATCTTGAATTATGACCCTATCCCCCAAAGCACTTGCAACCCCTCCCAGCTTGGTACCATCTGCAAACTTAATAAGCGTACTTTCTATGACAATATCTAAATTGATTTCGGTAAGCTCAGAGAGCTGGTAGGCAGGGTCCTATGGGAAGCAAAACTCAGGAAAAACAAATGAAGAGAACTGGTAGTTTTTCAAAGGGACATTATTAAGGGCCTACGCAAGCTATTCTGCTGCGTAGGAAAGATACAAAGTATGGCAAAAGACCACCTTGACTTAACCAGGAGATCTTGAATGATCTAAAAAAGAAAAAGGAGTCGTATCAAAAGTGGAAACTAGGACAAATGACAAAGGATGAATATAAGCAAACAATACAGGTATGCAGGAGCAAGATTAGAAAGGCAAAGGCACAAGATGAGTTCAAACTAGCTTCAGGTATAAAGGGAAACAAAAAGACTTTCTATAAATATATTAGAAGCAAGAGGCTGGTCAGTCTTACCTCGGTCCCTGGAAAAATCATGGAAGGGATCCTTAGGGAATCCATCTTGAGGCACTTGGAAGAGGGGAAAGTGGTCAATAATAGTCAGCATGGATTCACAAAGGGCAAGTTGTGCCTGACCAATCTGATTAGCTTCTATGATGAGGTATCTGGCTCTGTAGACATCGGAAAGTCAGTGGATGTGATATACCTTGACTTTAGCAAGGCTTTTGATACGGTCTCCCACAATATTCTTGCCAGCAAGTTAAGGGAATGTGGATTGGATAAATGGACGGTAAGATGGATAGAAAGCTGGCTAGAAGGTCAGGCCCAGCGGGTAGTGATCAACAGCTCAATGTCAGGATGGCGGTCAGTTTCTAGCGGAGGGCCCCAAGGTTCAGTTCTAGGACCGGTTTTGTTCAACATCTTTATTAATGACCTGGATGAGGGGATGGATTGCACCCTCAGCAAGTTTGCAGATGACACTAAGCTAGGGGGAGAGGTAGATGTGCTGGAGGGCAAATTGGAGGATTGGGCCACAAGAAATCTGATGAGGTTCAACAAGGACAAGTGCAAAGTCCTGCACTTGGGACGGAAGAATCCCAAGCATTGTTACAGGCTGGGGACCAACCAGCTAAGTAGTAGTTCTGCAGAAAACGACCTGGGGGTTACAGTGGATGAGAAGCTGGATATGAGTCAACAGTGTGCCCTTGTAGCCAAGAAGGCTAATGGCATATTAGGGTGCATTAGGAAGAGCATTGCCAGCAGATCCAGAGATGTGATTATTCCCCTTTATTCGGCTCTTGTGAGGCCACATTTGGAGTAGTGTGTCCAGTTCTGGGCCCCCCAGTACAAAAAGGATGTGGACGCATTGGAGAGGATCCAGCGGAGGGCAACCAAAATGATTAGGGGGCTGGAGCATATGACCTACGAGGAGAGGCTGAAGAAGTTGGGTCTGTTTAGTCTGCAGAAGCGAAGAGTGAGGGGGGATTTGATAGCAGCCTTCAAGTTCCTGAAGGGAGGTTCCAAAGAGGATGGAGAAAGGCTGTTCTCAATAGTGACGGATGGCAGAACAAGGAACACTGGTCTCAAGTGGCGGTGGGAGAGGTCCAGGTTGGATATTAGGAAAAACGATTTCACTAGGAGGGTAGTGAAGCACTGGAATGGGTTACCTAGGGAAGTAGTGGAGTCTCCATCCCTAGAGGTGTTTAAGTCTCAGCTTGACAAAGCCCTGGCTGGGTTGATTTAGTTGGGATTGGTCCTACCTAGGGCAGGGGGTGGACTTGATGCTCTATGGTTCTATGATTCTAGGAAGACCAAGGACAGGGTAGGCCCACTCTTCGGTGAGGAGGGAGAAACAGTAAGGCTATGTCTATACTGGCGCGATCTTGTGCCAGAGCTATGCAAATGAGGCTCAGCGTGGAATATCGCTGAGCCTCATTTGCATAACTAATGAGCCACCATTTTTGCGGAAGAGGCTCTTGCACAAGACGGAGCTGTCTACACTGCCCCTTCTTGCGCAAGAAAAACCCTTTTGTGCAAAGCCGTTATGCCTGAAAATAATCAGCATAACGGCTTTGCGCAAGAGGGTTTTTCTTGTGCAAGAAGGGGCAGTGTAGACAGCTCCATCTTGCGCAAGAGCCTCTTCCGCAAAAATGGTGGCTCATTAGTTATGCAAATGAGGCTCGGCGATATTCCACGCTGAGCCTCATTTGCATAGCTCTGGCGCAAGATCGTGCCAGTTTCGACACAGCCTAACAGGAAACTTTGAAATGGCAGAGGAGCTTAATGACTTCTTTGGTATGCTGGGGAGGAGGTCGGTATGAAGATGTCTCTCAATGAAGTATTCTATTAACATCCACCTAAAATGTTCTTGCAACCTGTACTTAGGTACCCTTTATTGTTTGATACTCTTGACCTTATTTATGTTTAATCTTATTAACTAAGATTTCTTCCTATTCACAGCTTGACTTTGTTTGATCTGAGCAAAGTCTTGACTATTACTCCTAGGCTTCAGGCCTCACACTGGGCCTGTGATACCTGGGCTTATGTTTCAGGCCCTCATCTTACTTCAGAAGTAACCAACTAAAGACCCCCCCTTGTTATCTTCACTCTAGGCTACTATATATTTGAGAGAGTCTCTGTACATCTGTCTGTTAGTTCAAGAATTCCTCCTAAATGGTAAGAGCTAAGACTACCAAAGTTAGTATGCAGCTTCCTCTTACCATATCTTAAAGCAAGGTCAGGGTTTGGTTGTGCCAGGAAAATGGGATGTGCCTGGAATGGGATTGCTTCTCATAAAACCATACAGAAAAGAGACGGAGTGAGGGGAAGTGCACAGTTTGCTGCATCCCTCACTATAGGAGGGGAATGTAGGGAGTAGACTAACCTAGACCTGCCTCAGCTGGCACATGCACCCCTCCCCGTCTGTGCCTGCTGGAACTGAAGTAGCCATGGAGAAGTGCTTTTCATTTGAACCCAAGCTGCTGTGGTGAGAGAGGGCTGGAATTGTCTTCTCTCTCCTAGGGCAGCCTGCATTCTGAGCCCCACCCCAGAGCAATAATTTAAATGAAGAAAAACAAATATTAAGTTAAGGATCCAAACAATGCAGGTAAATCTTCTAATGATTTAATGAATGATTTCAAAATCTACAAGTAAGACAAAATTAAGTAGACTAAAAATGAATGATTACTTGCATGTCATTTGTAACAACAATAATCTCTCCAAAGCACTGAACTTTCCTAAAGACAAATATGCAATTATTTGCTTACCTTAACACGGAAAGCTGTATCTTGACACATATGTACATATGTCATAATGATTTTTTTCAATGAATAAGAAAATACTGGAATTTATCTAGATGAAACATTTATGTACAAGCTCAACCAAATTTTGTTATATGCTGGCCTCAATTGCAGAAGACATTTTCAGTTAAGCAAAATGTTTAGATAGTTAGCAAGCTGTCATTCAGTACAACTTTTTTAATTAAACAGAGAGTGATAAAGAAATTAATGAACACGTATTTATTTGCCCGTTATCCTAATTTACATTTCTAAATTACTCAGGTTATGCAGCAATTAAACTTTAATTGCTTTTAGACAAATGAATATCTCAGAATGAAGGACAAATAGTGCTGGAATTTTCTAAGAATGGAGTATTTTAATACCAATGCTTCTTATTTTCTGATAATTTTAGGAGCATACATCTGAAAATAGAACATTGCTAATCCCGATTTACTGTATTTTATGATGCAGTTTTGTTGTTCCAGAGTCAGTATTTCCCCATATCACTGGCGTATAGCAATAAGATAAATGTAAGATACAATATTCAAATTTTGCAAGTGTTTTGTTTTTTTGTACTCTTCAGAATATTTTGGATTTACATAATTTCTTGTAGAAAAAATAAACTTCATGGCACTGGTGTCTGTTTTGTATCATTATGTCCACACTAGCAGCAGCACCATTCAGATCAGTTTGTCAGTGACAATGATTTGCACCGAATTGTCTTTCAGGAAAGCAAGGGATTCAGAACCCACGATAAATATGCAAAATGTTTAGTTCATCATTCACAGGCTTAAAATTACTTTGCACCAGTATATACATTGAGTCATGGCAGGTACCAAGTCATGGTTGCTGTGCCTTTTCTTGCTTCATTTTTTTTAATAAACAATAGCCACTGTTTTCTGAGATGAGATTCTGCTTTATGCTTCCTATATATATGTGTATTCCTCTTGTCTGTGTGGGCCTTTTCCCCATAAAATAACTGGTGCGCCTGTCACCTCTCTCTAGGTGTAAGTGCACTAATTATCTATAGTCATATTCTGCCCCAAATGCTTAACGGGTGTAAATTGGCAGAGATCCATTGTAGTTAATGGATCTATGCTGACTTATGCCAGCTCAGCATCTGACCCAGAGTCAATAATACTTAAAACTTATCACACGCACACACACACACACACTCTGCTCAGAGAAACAAGTTTAGTAAGATGAGGGTCTGAAACATAAGTCCACGTATCACAGTACAAGATAAGGTTGAATCTGCTATGGCAATTTCTGGGCACTCAATTTTTGCAAAGTTGAAGTTCCGTGTCCTCACTAGGGGGAAGAATCAAAGTCTGAAGTAGTGTGTTCGCGTTCCCATTGGGGAGCATAGGCACTATGGGAAGCTTTGCAGTCGGGGCTTTGCTGCCAGTGTCCACTGGGTCCAAAATCCTGCTGCAGTTCGTTAGAGAGGTGCATGTTGGCTGCAACCCATAAGGAACTCCCCTAGTCCCTCCCCTTCATGCAAGATAAAGGGAACACAGTGTATGCACACCTTTTTGTGCCCTGGTTGCAAGTGAGGATGCCAGAGCACTGCAAGTGTGGAGCCCAGTGTTCTGGAAAGCACCATCCTGCTCATGGGTGTCATGGTGCACCTCATGACGCTGTGCTTCAAGAATATACGCACGTTGCTCTACCAGGAAGGGGACAATGATGAAGCTTGGCATGGCATGGAGGCCCTGCTCCAGCAAGACCTGGCTCTCATGTTAGTGCACCCATCAGTCAATGCTCTGGACACTGTGCAATGCCATTTCTGGTGCAGTGAGACAAACTCAGACTGTTGGGACCGCATCATGATGCAGAAATAAGACGATCAGCAGTGGCTGTAGAATGTCCGCATTTAGAAGGCTATGCTCCTAGAACTCTGCAAATGGCTTTCCCCTGCCTGGAGGTGCCAGAATACCCAAATGAGACCCACTCTAACTGTGTGGAAGCATGTGGCAATTGCCCTGTGGAAGCTTGCCACGTGAGACAGCTACTGCTCAGTTGGGAATCAATTCACAGTGGGGGAATCTACAGTTGGGGCCTGTTCTCATACAAGATTATCAATAACATTCTGCTCGAGAGGGTTGCGACATGTGGACAACATAACAGAGGGCTTTGCCGCCATAGGTTTCCCTAACTGTGGGGATGCCATAGATGGCATGCACATCCCCATCTTGGCCCCTAAACACTTTGCCATAAAGTATATCACTCACAAAGAGAACTTCTCCATAGTGTTGCAGGCACTGGTGGATAAGGGCCATTTCACCAACATCAACGTGGGATGGTCAGGAAAGGTGCATGATTCATGCATCTTTTGGAACTCCTACCTCTTCCGAAAGATGCATGCTGGAACTTTTTTCCCAACCAGACAATAAGTAAGAGAGGTGGAAAATCCTATAGCGATCCTGGGTGACTGAGCCTACTTCTTGCTCCTATGGCTCATGAGGCCCTACATGGGCAGCCTGGACACCAGCAAGGAGGAGTTCAATAGTAAGCTGAGCAGGTGCACAATGCTGGTGGAATGTGCATTTGGACATTTAAAGGGGAGCTTTAGGAGTCTCCTGACTCACTTGGACCTCAGCGAATACAGCATTCCCTTCATGGCAGCTGCATGTTGTGTGCTCAATAACCTGTGTGAGAGCAGGGGAGAAACTTTTCTGGCAGGGTAGGGGACTGAGGCGGAGTACCTGACCTGAATTTGAGCAGCCAGACACAAGTGCTATAAGGAGAGCACTGCAAGGGGAAGTGCAAATCAGAGAGGCTTTGAAAGACCGCTGTTTATGCAAGGCCTCTTTTAAGACTCTTTCCCATGGCACTCCACGAAGTGCCCCTGCATTCCATGTGTTTCCCTTTAGTCCGGATCCCACCCCACCCCTGCAGTTCAAAACATAAAGAGTCCATTTTCAATGCACATGAGTGTTATTTGGGGAAAACAACCAGGAAAAGGACAGAACTGGGAAGTGGAAGGGGAGAGGGCTCAGGAAAAGGAGTAGGACTGCCTCCTGCTCCAGAGGGCCTGGAGGCTCTGGCTCTCCATAAATCTCCCACATCTCCTGCATGTCCTGGGGCCCCAGTGGCCCCTGGGAATTCTGGGGGTAGAAGCCATGAGGCTGGAGGATGAGGGAGCAGGGAGGGGACAGAGGGGTGATCAGGTTTCTGAGCAGTGGCTCAATCCAAGCAGGTCGCCACATGCTCCATCACAGTAGTCAGGGTGGAGAACATGGTCTCATGGTGGCACACGAGCTGCTTTCTGGTAGCCTGTCTCTCCTGCTGTTTGGTGATCCAGTCCTGCTGCTTGGCTGAAGATTTCCTCCACAAGGGTGTGTATGCAGTCTATCAGCTTGTGGAACATGTATTTGCACCTGTGGATCAGAGCCAGGCAGGCAGATGAAGTGGGAGGTATAGGCTGCACTATACTGGCTTCAGGCACAGTTGCAAAAAGTTACAAGGGCAGATATTTCAGGAGATACATTGTATGAAGCCTACCCTAATCTCCTTCAGTATATTCAAAAGATCTCTGTAAAGACAATGGAGAAGTTCTCCATGCAAGGCCAAATGTTTGCTTTAAAGTGGGCACTTTACAGCAGGTGCCCAGATGTTTTACAGAGAGAAAGCACTGGGACACGCTCAGTCCAGAGGCAGGTAGGCATGGTAAGGGGCCCAGGAGCCTGTAGGTGGGGGAGGGGTGGCAGTGTGTGCTTTGTCACTGGGTCTGGCATATGCCGGGTCCAGCACATGTGGCCTCCCAGAGAGAGTGCTAAAAGGTTGTCTTCTTCCTTCATGCAGGTTGTCATGTAAAATCAGTCTTCTCCGAATCATAGCAAGTGACCGGGAGTGAATGTTGACTGAATGTGGCCATAAATCTGGGCCTTATGGCAAAGCAAACTACTGCTTTGTGGTTCCATGATGCCAGACCACTTACTGGTGGCTTGGTGTGGGAAGGTGTCCTGCCATGGAGGGTGGCCTTATGCTGGCCTCCCCAAAAACCTTGTGAGAAGGATCAAAGAGTTCCTATGTGAGAACAGGAGTCTTGTCTGCACAGCTCCATCAACAAGCTGTTCTGCATGCCCCGCCCCCCCCCACTCCCATGCTGTGTAGGCAGAGAGCGCACACTGCACCTCATACCCCTTTGCCTGAACACGCTTATAGTTAGACAATGTTTGTGAACTCAGCGTAAGTGCCCTTTCTGTGGTTGTTGATGGCCCGGGAGAGGGGCACCAGCTCCAGTGTCATTAGGCTAGTCCTGTCTTTTGTTTCAGCAAGATTAGGCTCTCAGGCATCAATGACTGGCTAGTCTCCTGCTCCTCGTTTCTGCCACTCCACTCTTCATCTGGCTGATGCCAGCTGGGTCTTGCCCAGCCTCCTCCACCATGCTAGTGATGTTGCCCGTCTCCCCACCCAAATGGCATCCAGCTGGTTGTAATAGTGGCACATGTGAGGTTCTGCCCCAGAGCATCTGCTCTCCTCCTTTGCCTTGTGATAGGACTGACAAAGCTCTTTGATTTTTGTCCTGCACTGCTGGGCATCCCTAGAATGGCCTTTAGCCACCAGGCAGTTTGCAATCCTGCCATTGGTGTCTGCATTCCTCCCCCTGGTTCTATGGAATGGAGAAGATGGTCCATTTTTAGATGGCATCAGATATTTCTTTTAATGGTATTTGGGTCCCAAATATTTTTTGCAATGTGCACCCTGGAGATTTTTAGGTAGAATTCATTTGTGTATTTGAATGGCTCCATTTTGTAAGCTAATTGCAAACTTTTATTTCAAGCTTGGCTTATTTTGTGGAATTAAACTTAGGCTACGTCTATACAGCGGTGCTGTTTTGGGATACCGGAAGTATCCTGAAATAGTTATTCCGTGTCTTTAAACATACCCATTATTTCAGAATAGATTTCGAAATAATGGGATCACTATTATGACATCCCTGTAACACTCTTTCCATGAGGGTTAAGGGACTTGTTGGAATAGTGCTTTATTTCAAAATTACCTAGAAATAAGCTACGCACCCTTAGTCTCACTGCAGAGGCCATGTAGAGAATCAGAAAGGCTGTGTCTACATTGGCAAGAATTTGTGCCAAAGCGGTTGCTTTGGCGCAAAATCTTGCCGCCTGTCTACACTGGCCACGAGTATTTGCGCAAGAACACTGACGTTCTAATGTACGAAATCAGTGCTTCTTGCGCAAATACTCTGACACTCCCGCTCAGGGATAAGCCCTTTTGTGCAAGTATTCTTGCGCAAGAGGCCAGTGTAGACAGCAATGTTAATTTCTTGCACAAGAAAGCCTGATGGCTAAAATGGCCATTGGAGCTTTCTTGCATAAGAGAGCATCTACACTGGCACGGATGTTTTTGCACAAAAGCAAATCTTTTGCGCAAAGGCACATGCCAGTGTAGACACTTTTCCGTTAAAACTATTTGCGCAAATTCATGCCAGTCTAGACGCAGCCAAAGTGTCTTTTACAAAGCTGCTTACTCAAAGTGCTAAATATCCCTGGTTATTTTCATATGTGGATATCGCAACTGTATATAAGTACAAATATTGATGCTTTTTAAGAAAAAACATTCAAACGGTCTCTTTTACATAAATAAAAATATATAAACAAACAATGACCTTGCAAAGTACACTGGCTGTACACTGTATCCAGGGATTTATTACTCTTCAGTCAGGCTTAGACTGAGTATTAATACAGTGTGTGCACTGCTATTCATTTCAGATTTGCTATTGCATATACATATATACAAGAGGAGACCAAGATTTCAAGACTCCTTTTTGCCTCCGTAGTCAACATTAAGACCTAAGTAGACATGTCCACAGTTGAGAATGTGATGTAGCTGTTTTTCCCATGCCTTTCTGAATTTTATCAACAAAGATGCCAGCCTAGTGGCCTTTTAATAATATTAGTGTAATGTGGGAGACTTGAGCTGAACATGGCCTTACCCCAGTGCAGTCATTTGTATTGTGATTTGTTACTACTTGATACCCACTTCACACAATTGTAAATAACTACACGACTTATAAGGCAATGAAGAATATGGCCCCTTGCTCAAGTCTGTCAAATAAACATATGAAACTTCTATGGAAGTCTCTGGCCAATTGAGCCATGATGTAAAAGGTGATGTAAATCTACTGATGCAATTAAACAGGTGTGTAAAAGTGAAAGTCCTGTAACTTGCCTAGATTGGTAGTTCAGTCATCATCCAGCTTTCACTGAACTGAAAAGAAAATGTTACCACTGATAACTGGGAGATGCCCAGTTCTTTCTGCAGCAATCAGACTAACTTCTGACACCTCCAAGCATACCTCCCACTCAACTCTCAGGCTGTCATCTGCCTCTTTGGATGGGATCATACAATTGTTCCAAGTTTTAGTCACAGCGTCAGTTTGCAATCCCTTGTGTCTCAACTGTGGTCACTTTGGTGATACTGATTTATGGCCAGCCACAGCATATCTTTTCTATCTGGGGCAGTGACAGTGATAATCAGGAGGGACCACAGACCCCCCTTAAAGCAAGTGCTATTGACTTTAAAAAGCTACGTCTGCACTACGATTTTTGCCAGAAGAGGCAATGCAAATGAAGCGCGGATGAGCATTTTCTCGTGCTTCATTTGCATAATCTCTTCTGATCTGTTTTTGCACAAGGGTTTTTTGCGCAAAAACAAGCAGTGTGGACGTTTCCTTTTTGGTCAAAACCCCCCTTTTGTGCAAGATCCTTGGGATCCTTAGGATCTTGCACAAAAGGGGAGTTTTGCCCAGAAAGGAAACGTCCACACTGCTTGTTTTTGCGCAAAAAGCCCTTGCGCAAAAACAGATCTGAAGAGATTATGCAAATGAAGCACGAGAAAATGCTCATCCGCGCTTCATTTGCATTGCCTCTTCCGGCAAAAATCATAGTGTAGACGTAGCCTTTGTTAAATATCTTTTTAAAGAAGCTACATCTAAAACCAGTAAAATAGACTATGAGCAAGTCTAGCTTCTTCACCTTGGAAATCCTGGTCAGATTAGCTTCCTAGACTGTTGCAGAGCCTCAATCTGTCATGTTGTTTCCTGGTCAAAACTCACTGATAGCCCTTGATACCTCGTCCTCCTTCACAGCAGTTAAACCAGTTTCTAACCATGGTAGCCCTTAGATCTGGTGGCTCCTAGGTTTGACAAAAAAAGTTTGCTACTGACTGAAGACAGGGTCCTTGTAACTATCAGCTTGCCCCACTTTATGTCTCATCTGCATGCATAGTTCCCAGTGAATTGGAGCATTATAGATATTTTATAAACATTCCTCTACTGCCCATAACACTTAGATTAATATAGTCAACACAAGAAATTCTAATTACGTGCTATGCAGAATCTTCCCTTCAGTGACCTGATCAACTACAATGTCCATAATATCTCCATATTGAAAACATCATTACATATTGCCTTCTTTGCCACAAGGCCCATAGCAGAAAGTTTGTTTGTAAATGTTATTCAAAAACTTCTGGGTATCCTCTCGAAGTTATTCTTTAACTTACAAATTTAATCTATACAAGTTAATAGTTTGGGTTTTTTATCAAGAATGCAAAATAAATATTTGCATGTGTATCAAGTAAAACACTCATTTTCAAGTGGATTAGTTTTCTTTATTCAAATTAGGATGGCTCAGTGGAAAAAATATTGCTAAATTAAACTGAGAATAAATGAAATTTTTAGATCATGGCTTTCACTACTTTTAATTGAAGTATCTCGTAAATCTTATGGGAAATTTAAATTACTCATCTAGATAAATAAAAAAGTTGTTAGAACAATAATGAATTGCTAAGATTAAAATATTCATTATGGTTCCAACTTCCAACACATGTTGCCTTTAATAGAAGTGCATGATCCTGAATATTATTAAAGTTTAAACAAATTTAAATGTGACAAGGACAAGATTAAATGTGGCACATAAATGAGTTTAAATAGCTAATTAGGTTTTGTTGGACCATTCTTAGTCTGATGGATATGTAATACCAATTAGATAAGCTGTATCATCAAACAGATATTAATTTCATTATATATCTTCAGCTTCACACCTCACTTTTACAGGAGAAATGTAAATTTGATTTTTAGTCTTTGTATTACTTTCAGCATGGTTGAATATTCAGGTTACATAACATGCTCTTCAAAATCAACAAAAGACATTCATTATCATCCTACTGGACCTCTCTGCAGCCTTTGATATCACCATGCACTCCAGACCTCAATTCAGGAGGCTGCAACAGTAAATAGAAAGGCCCCATTCCTCTCAGACCAAACCCAGAGGGAGATTGTGGAAACAGTTCCTTGAACTCTCCGGTTCTCATATGTGGAATCCCCCTAGAGTTCAATCCTCTTTTTCCACACTACCCATTTATAGAGACTCACTGTGTGGATTTGTTAGACGATACGGGCTAAAGTGCAAGCAAAAAAACCAGACAACATCCACCTCTGTTTTCTTTATATCACGTGTAAACAGCACCCTCTCCCAACTTTACCAAAGAGCCAAAATCATCACCAAGAAGAGCAATTGGCTAAAGATTGCACCCAGTCAAGACTGAGGTGAGGTGGGTAGAGGGAACATCATCAAGGAGTGTGGCTGCTTTGTAATATCCCAGGCTATCAAAGATTTTAGCTCTCAATTATTACCCTCCTTGTAGCTGCAAAAGGGTGGGGCTTCTGCATAGCCAACAACCTCAGATTCCCCAATGCCCCAGATCTCCCCCTAGCGAGTGAGGGCATTATGAGCAGGACTTAACATTGCCCCACAGTGTCCCCACTGCCCCACTGGTCCTGGCAGCTTCCCCCAAGAGCTGCAGGTGGACATAAAAGGGACCCCACAGCTCACAGTGCCCTATTTGAACAGTTCTAGGACTGGCTGATGCTATGGCACACTCTGCCATAGCATCAGCAGCCCCCTGTGACTTTTCCCCATCTCCTGCCAGCACAGACTGTAGCAGCTTGCTGCATAGCTCAACAGTATCCCCAAGATCTAATGTTTCCAGAGCTCCAAAATAAACTGTCACATAATCTCACTTCTTCAGTGGGCTGTGCCTACAGGTATAACTGCAGAAAATCCTTTGTCACACCTACGCTCTAGGGGTACACACTCTTACCCAGTTCCTAGGGCTCGGGGCATAATTTCTGTGGATTTGCAGGATCTTTTACCAGTGAAAGACTAACAATTAGCAGATTAACCCAGCATTGCTTGGATCCATAACTTAATTAAGCCTGTTTTTTTAAATAAAAGGAAAATGTACATGCTTTATTTAAATGGTTGCATTTTTCAAAAATAGTGTTCTTTTTATGAAGTTAATTTAGAGGGTTTACTAAAAATTAAACAAAATTTTTAACAATTTTTTACATGGGAATTCCATCAAGTGTGGGTCTTTTTTCTTCTCTATAAACTCTTATTTGCTATGTTTTACCAAATTGACTATAGTCCTTTTTTGTTTTCAATAACATTATTTATTTTAGTTTTCAAACCTTAACCATTGATTTAGCTGTGCCAAAACAGAGCACTACTCCATATCTCTCCATTTTTATCTCTTTTCTGGAAGGGTTTTTAGACGCAATCAGATTCCAGGTTCATCCTATTTTTCTGGCTCATCTTGGTTCAGTCTTTCAACATTGACTCAGTTACTTCAATTTGAGAACTGTACTTGATTTGGTGATTCTCCCTCTTTTCTTTTTGGTTTTGAGAGGCAGTCCCATTCTATGCACATCTCATTTGGAGCTATGTGCCTGGCTCACCCCTGCCCTTTGGAGACACGAGACCCACCTGAGACCCGCCATCCTGATGGAGAAGTGGGTCGCAATAGCCCTCTGGAAGCTCGCCACCCCCGACAGCTACCTGTCGGTGGGCAACCAGACCCTTATGTTGCTTTAAAAGGAAACTATATAACAAATTTGGTCCTAGTTCCTACTGTTTAGGAGGAGTTCTTGTTCAGACAAACTCTAAAATATATAGTAGCTTACCAAGCAATTAGAATACACATCCTAAACATACAATGCCATGTTCACCAATCCTGATCAAAGCAGGCAAACTTCTCCTGTTGGCCTGGAAGGTCAATGTCAATCTTGTCTGGATTCTGGTTGCTGCACATCACAGTTGTGCAGGGGATTCTTGGCAGCTCTTATCTTAGGTTGAATCTTGGAGAGGGGAGTTCTTTCAGGTCTTTCCTTCTTATGCATTCTTTTCCTCCTTTCCCTGTCATGCTGCTCTTTCTTGGAACTTCAACCCTTCTTAGACATACGAAGGACCCTACCAAATTCACTGCCCATTTTGGTTAATGTCATAGTCATAGGATTTTTAAAATGTTAAATTTCATTATTTCAGATATTCAAACCTGAAATTACAGGTTGTGTAATTGTAGGGATCCTGACCCAAAAAGGAGCTGTGCAGGGGTTGCAAAGTTATTGTAGGGAGTTGCAGCATTGCTACCCCTTACTTCTGTGCTGCTGCTGGCAGCATACTACCATCAGAGCTGGGTACACGGCCAACATTACAACAACCACTCCCCAGTTATCCAACTCTCACAGCAGCACAAAAGCAAGGGTGGCAATACCATGACCCTTCTAAAATAACCTCATGATCCCCTGCCACTCCTTTTTGGGTAAGAAACTTTAATTTGAGAAATGCTGGTCTCCCTCAACCCCCATGAAATCTATGTAGCAGGGGAGGGGAACCTCAGGCCCAGGAACCACATCTGGTCCCTGGGTTGCCTGGATACAGCTCCTGAGGCTCAGGACCCACCCCCCCAGAACTGGGGAGCCCCTGCTGGTGCTCCAGACCCCTGCTGTCCCGCCGTGGGGCTGGAGCACACAAAATCTTCTAGGCTGGGCCCCCCCAGGCTCTGGTGTGCAAGGGGAATGTGAGGAGTGTCTCCTCAGTTAGGGGCCACATCAGTGTGGGAGGGTTGCTTCTCACTTGTGTGTGGTCCCTGACTGATTTTTCTGTGGGTCAGCAACTCTGACCCAAAAAACTTCCCATCCCCCCAGTATATAGTATAGGTAAAGGCACTCAAGACCAGATTTCATGATAATACAAACAGATCATACAGACAAACAATACAGATAGAACCATAAAGGAATAAGTATTTCTGAACACCAACTATTGGTAAATAGCATTTTGTATGGCATGAAACTATCAAACTATGTTTCCTTTAACCATCTTGAGATCTGTTTCTTTATCTGGTGATACTGGGTGGCATTAATAGCCTGGTATTATACTATTATAATGTAATTTAGATGGAATGTGAGTATGTCTTCCTGTTTTTCAGCTAATGGTTGCTGCTCTTTCAGTCTGGCTACAGATGAATCTCTTAGGCTTTAGACCTTTCAATATGGCTACAGAAAAGGCCTTATCCTTGTAGAGGTTTGGGTACTGGATTGCAACCTCTATGCTGATATGTGGATCTCCTATACTGTCCTGCAATCCCTGCAAAGAGAATGTTGGGTCCCAGAGCTCCCACCTTCCCTCTAAGCATCCCATTTCCTGGGTGTACAAAGCCACCCTGCTGCTCCTTTGTTCTGGCATAACTTGGACTTGAGAACCTAAACAAATCCATAGGGTGTGTCTGTTTCTATGCCTCTACCCACAAGCTTTATCTGAAGGTATGGCTGAATAGCAACTGAGGCTATGTCTAGAATGCAGGCTTCTTTCAGAAGAAGCTTTTTTCAGAAGAACTCTTCCAAAAACACTTCTTCCGAAAGAGAGCGTCCATACACAAAAGCACATCGAAAAAGTGATGTACTTTTTTGAATGAGAGCATCCAGACTGATTGGACGCTTTCTTGCATAAAAGGCCACCCAGAATCAGTTCAGGCAGGGCTTTAGGTCACCAGTTCTGAGTGCTGGTGCCAGAGCCTTGAAGAGACAAGCGCTCAAAGGGACCCCCCTGGGCAGCTGTTTCTCTGCTTCTGCTGCGTGCTTGCTACCTCTTCAACGGACAGCAAAGCTCTCACAGTGCCTGATCTGGTTGCCCTTTTGTTTTTGAACCCCACAGCTTTTCCTTTGAGCAATGGAGCTGGAGCTGCCTCTGGGCATGCGATGGCCCCACACGGCTATGCTGCAGTTTTTGCAGCACTTTGTGCCAGCTGCATTCCTGGTCCTGCATGAGCTCAACCCCAGGCTCATTCTGGTGACCCTCTCCCTGGGTCTACATTCTGGCAGCTGCATCCCACAGTGGAGAGGCGTTTCTGGAGGCTGGACACCAGTTCTGACTGGTGGGACCAGCTGGTCATGGAGTGGTGGGACGACCAGCAGTGGCTCCAAAAGTTCTTTGTGCAGAAGGCCACCTTTTTGGAGCTATGTGCCTGGCTCGCCCCTGCCCTCTGGAGACACAACACCCACCTGCGGCCTGCCATCCCAATGGAGAAGTGGGTTGCAATAGCCCTCTGGAAGCTTGCCACCCCCAACAGCTACTGGTCGGTGGGCAACTAGTTCAGCATGGAGGTGAGGAACGCTTGGGCTGCAGTCCCTGCCAAAGGGGAGGAGAGTACTGGATAAGGAGGACCCTCAGGAAAGGGGAGTTGGGAGATGTGGGGGGGTGGAGTGGGGGTGGGGAGAAGCCCCATCCCAGGGGGGTTGTGCCATCCCACCCTCACACAGCCATGCTGCTGGGGGAGCGGCCTCATAGGGGGTGGCTCCTGGGGTGTTTGGGGGAGAGGGGAGAAAATGGGAGGGGGGCAGGTACCTCCAAAGGGCTCAGGCACTGGGAGACCTGGACCCGATCGTGGCTGGATTTGTTGCTGTAGGGTTCCCGAACCCACATCCCGATCCACGCACCCGACCATCGTGTGGCCTGGTACATTAATTGGAAGGGCTACTTTTCTATGGTGCTGGAGGCCCTGGTCAACCCCCAAGGACTCTTCATGGACATTTTTGTCAGGTGGTCAGATAGGGCACACGATGCCCAAGTCTTTAGAAACTCCAGCCTATACCGCAAGCTGGAGGCAGGCACATTCTTCCCCCACTGGGACTTTGCAGTTGGAGATGTGCACATGCCACTATGCATCATGGAGGATGTGGCCTACCCCCTTGTGCTGTGGCTGATGAAGCCATACACCGGCCACCTGGAATCTAGCAGGGATCAATTCAATGCCCAACTGAACCAGGCCAGGATTCAGGTCGAGTGTGCCTTTGGCCACCTCAAGGCATGTTTCCGGTGCCTGCTGACCCGCGTCGATGTGGGGGACCACAACATCCCCGAGGTGGCGACGACATGTTGTGTCCTCCTCAATATTGTGGAAAGGAAGGGGGAGGCCTTCCTCCCGCTCTGGTAGTGTGGCTCGGCCCTCAGTCCTGGCTGTGGAGAACACAAAGAAGGAGAGGCGGTCAGTCATCCCTGCAAACACTGTCCCTGAGGCCATGCCCTCCTCCGTAAGCAGAGACCAACAGTCCTTGGGGCAGAGAAAGGGGATGTCCCAGGAGCAAGGCCATGTGTGGCCTGCACAGTGGGCCATGCCTCACAGGGGCCCTGATGTGCCCAGAGGACCGTGCTGCCCACTTCCTCCCTCCCCGCAGCCTATGGACAAGCAGGCAAGGGAAGTGTCCAGGCACAGTGGGATCCCCTCATGGGTGGCAGAGGACCTGGGAGCAGCCTGGGCCTCCCTGGGGTCCGCACACACAGCTGCACCTCACGGCACTGTCTACGGGAGCGGCTGCTGCCTCACATGTGCAGGCATGACCGTATGCTGTGTGCGGCACTCCTCAGTCTGTGTGGGTCATGCCCGAGCTCTTGTGGCTAGCCTGCTTCCAGCCATGGTGACAGGATGTGTGTGGCCTCCCCTGAGTCTGGCAGCAGGATCCAAGCCATGCACAAGGGCTGCCTGCTGTGTCCGCATGCTGCACACTAACGCTGAACATTGTTGCACATGCATGGACTGCAGCACGATGTCCAGCCTGAGCAGCCCGGGTAACACTTGCCCCCCGCCTGTGTGCGCCCGCCTCCCCCACCCTGTGTATGTGACAAAGTGAGTCCACTAACCTGAAGATCCCTACCAGGTCTGAGGCTCTGAGGAGGCCTGGGAGACATCTTGGCTCACAGGCACCGGCTCCATGGAGAGGGTCATGGTGTTGGTCTCCACTATTCACTCCATTTATCTGTATATTCAGGTACAGCAGTTGGTGCTTTCTATGCTGAACTGAGTTTGTTATGATGAGAGCATTCTGAATTATGTAGATTACTGTGTCATCAATGCATTTAAGAACCTCAAGTTAACTTGCATACATTTAATTTATGGAATTTGTTATGTGCTTCTGGCTACAGAGTTTTTTAAAAAAACAGCCATTTTTCTGAAAAAAACATCACTTATGTCCACACTGCAATCGTGTTCTTTCAAAAAAAATCAAAAGAACAGAGCGGTTTTTCCAACATTGTTAAACCTCTTTCTATGAGGAAGAAGCTTTTTTCCGAAAGAACTCTTCGGAAAAAGGCGTGTGCATACAGGGAAGAGGGAGTTCTTTTGAAAGAAGAGGAAAGAGGAAAAAGCACAGGTGCTGTGATGGCCACTCTGTCCATAGTAATCACAGCTTACAAGTGTGGACGCTATCTTTCGAAACAGCAAATCGCTTTTTCAATGTGCTTTGGCAGTGTGGACGGTCTCTTTTGGACGAAGTTTTTTCAGAAGATCTCTTCCAGAAAAGCTTCTTAGGAAAGAAGCCTTCAGTCTAGATGTAACCTTCTGTGAAAGAGTACCATGAGAAGTTTGCCATTGTAAGTTTAGTCCCCTTTCACATTGTTTCACCTATTTGACTGTATCAGAAAACACAACAGATTAAAAATGACCAGCTACACATGAGAAAATTATTTGATTCCAATGTCCACATGAAGCTTTTTAAGCCCCCTTCTCTTGTGATTTTTCCATAGGCCAAAATGGTGATTCTTCATGAAATTCAGGTACGTTTGTGAACATACACAAGGCTACTTTCACACACCAATTTACACCAGCAATCTTTCAACAATAATGAGGCAAAATACTTTTAAAAATGAAGAAGAGAGAATTGTCTGAGAAATCAGATTGGATATGGATAAATAGTTGGGGGCTTTCTAACGTGTGTAAATCAAATAAGCTACTCTGAAAAACTAACACTTTAGAATGGAATAAGAAAAGCTATATAAATGTCTTTGGCCCTTGCACAGAGACAGGGGTATTTAGTGACTACTTGCTGAAGGCCCAGTCTCTGGGGAAGGAATGCTGAGAGGAAATTACATATTCTCCACTCACAATAAATGAACAAATAAACTTGATCTACTAAACTACTTTTAGTACAAATGAGTAGAAGAAATAAATGTTCCCTGATTTGAGAAAATAATGATTTAAATATTGGGTAAACTAAAATTTACAGTGGAGAACTGGGTATCCATCTCAAGGCTCACTGTACAAGGCTGTTTAACTAGGCAATAACAAGGATTTTTAACATTGCAGGCAAACAGAGTAAAACACAACATAAGCTGAAAAGAAGAAAGTCACTGAAGGAGGGCTGTATCATAAAAACCCTGAGATGCTAACAGAGACTACGGACATTAGCTAAAGGCTAAACACAGTTGAACACAAACAAGGATGTATATGTGCTTTTGCTTCAACCAATGGAAATAAATGTAAGATTTTATTCTGAAATGGAGCTTTGCAAAAGAATGCTGCAAGCAGCATTAACTTTTATTTTATTTAAAGTTTCATGATTTCTGATTATTTTAGATTCTCTATCTATATAAAAAAAATTCCTGCTGGACAACAGAATGACATCATCAGCATCCACATGGCACCACCCGCCTCCACTTCCGGCTCCATCCTCATGAAAAAGCGAGATGGCTTTTGTTACAACCTTGTAGTCCATGCTGAGGAGCGAGACGGGATGCCAGTTCCGAAGGTCGCGGAGGTCCCCCCTCTTCGGAAGCAAGGTGAGCATGGCTTGCCTGCATGACAGAGGGAGGACCCTGCTCTCCAAGGACTTGGCCCAGACGGTGATGAGGTCTGGGCCGAGGAAGACCCAGAACATGCTGTAGAACTCCATGGTCAGCCCGTCCATGCCCGGGGTTTCATTGTTGGGTTGAGAGGGAGGGCTTCCGAAAAAACTCAGCCAGAGTGAGAGGCGTCTCCAGCCGGTCTCGGTCGCCCTCGCTGACTGTCGGGAGCTCGGTCCAGAGCACCTTGCAGGCGTTGGCTTCGGTCGAATCTGGGGAGAACAAACTGGCGTAGAAGGCCCTGGCCCTTCCACGCATCTCCGCCAGATCCGTGAGGGGGGTGCCGTCCTCCGCCAAAAGGCAGGTGACATGCTTTTTGGCCCCTCTCCTTTTCTCCAGGGCGTAGAAGAAGTGGGAGCCGCGATCCATCTCCCGAAGGAGCTAGATGCGAGATCGAACGAAGGTACCCCGGGCCCTGTGATCTTCCAGGGTCCGGAGCTTCTCCTGCTTCTCCCGGAACGCCTCGCAGAGGGGTGGATCCTTGGGGGCGGATGCCAGACGCCTCTCAAGCTTCAAGACCTCCCGTTCCAACTGCTCTATCGCTGCATCCCTCCGCCGGCTGGCGCCCCGGGAGCAGTCACGGCAGAAGAGCCGGGCGCGCACCTTCCCCACGTCCCACCATCGCCGCGCCGAGGGAAAGGCGGGCCGCTGCCCCCGCCAGGCCAGCCAGAACTCCCGGAAGGACACCACGAAGCCCACGTCCTCCAGCAAGCTATTATTAAAGTGCCAATAGGCCTGCCCCAGCCTCTCCAAATTCAGAGAGGCTTTCACGGCCACCAAATGGTGGTCCGTGAACGGGGCCGGCCGGATGCTGGAGGAGTGGGCTCGTGCCAGATGGAATCGGGAGAGGTAAATGCAATCTAACCGGGAGTGGCTCGACCGGTGGTCCCCCACCCGGACGTAGGTGAAGGTGGTGTTGTCGTCCGGGTGGTGGTCTCGCCAGACGTCCACCAGGGAGTGGTGGTCCACGATCTCCCTGAGGACGCCTGCTGCGGCCTGGCAGTTCGCGAGTCCTACACGGTCCCGGTCATCGAGGGTGGTGTTGAAATCCCCGCCCAGGACCAGACACTCGCGAGGATCCAGAGTGCCGAGGAAGGTGGCCGCCTGCCGATAAAAGGTGACCTGGTCCGAGCCCGCGTTCGGGGCGTAGACATTGACCAGATTCAACGTCAGCCCCTCCACGCGGGCCCGGACGTGCAGCAGGCGGCCCGGGACAACCTCGGCTGTCCCCAGCACCTCGGGCCGTAGGGCAGGGGAGAACTGGGTGGCCACCCCGGCCGAGCGGGCGCCGAGGTGGCTAAAATATACCCCGTCCCCCCACTCCAGCTGCCAGCCAGCCTCGACGGCCGGAGTCGTGTGGGTATCCTGCAGGAAGGCCACCGAGTACCCCCTCTCCCGAAGGAAGGAGAGCACCCGGCTCCTGCGGAGACCCGCCCTACAGCCCCGGGCATTCAACGTCGCGATAGTGGTGTACTTCACGGAGAGGGCTGGGGTGGATCCTCACGGGCAGGACGATCGTCGGCCCCCCGCAGGTCCCGCAGCAGACCGTACTCCGCCCCGAAGGTCAGGAGCGCGTCTCGAAATCTGCGGGTCCGGCGGTAGGCCGCGTCACCCTGCCTATCGGTCCCTCTCCCCTCCTGCAACAGGGCTCTAGTGGCCTGGAGGATGGGATGAAAGTCCCCCCAGCGCTGGAGGGCGAGCTACACCTTCCCCTTTACCCCGCGGTTATCCGCGAGGAATTGGCGCAGCTCGCCCCTCAGCGCTAAGGGGGAACCAGGATTCTTCTCCGTCCGGGCCCCCGGGTGGAGCTCACGGGCCACAGAGATGGGCAAACAGGGATCCGATCCCCAACACAGTGCCGACACCGATGGCTGCCCGTCCCCGACTCCGGCAAGGGAGGGGGCGGTGGAGGGAACAAGGCAGCCCCCAACGGGTTGGGGACCGGGGATACAAATACCGCCCCCTGAGGGCCGCCCACGACTAATGGGAACGAGACGGCCCCCGCGGGGGCGGCACTAGCGGACATTTGGGGGAGCGGTGGGGATGGATCAGGTGTTACGGCAGGGACCGGGGTGGGAAAGGGGCGGGGGGACGGCAGCGGAGGAATGTTCTTCGCAATAGGGGCGGGAGAAGGAATGGGCTCTGAGCCGGACGGTGGGTCGGGGTTGGGAAGCAGGGAAGAGGTGGGGGTTGGAGGGGAGTCAGGAACAGGGGAGGACTCGGGGCTGGAGATGGGTTCATAAAGGGCGGAAACAGGGGTGGGGAGAGGATTGGGACACGGGAGAGGATTGGAATCCCGGGCAGGGTCTGGGTAGGGGTCTCCCATGGCTGTCCCACCGGGCTGCGGCACCTCCCGAATGGGGACCTGGGAATCGGGAGCAGGAACAGGAAGGGGGCCCACGCCGATGCCGGGTTCAGGTAACAAGGTTGGAGTTGACACCTCGGCGTCGGCCAGAGCGATGTCTTCTGCTGGGCCCCCAGTGGGAAGGGAGATGACCGCCCCGCCTCGGTTGCGGGAAAGGGGGCATCCCCAGACCCAAGACCCGGCCACTCGGCACCAGCCGTCTCCCCTAAGGGCTCGGCGGCATCGGCTCTGGCGCTCGAGTCGGCCGGGCCAGTGGGCAATATCAGGGGTGCCCCAAGTGTGAGGACGGGGTCGGCCACCTGGGACACGGAGTTGGGGTTGGGGGGGGAGGGGGCGGCGCCGCAGAGTCACCGCCCAGACCGAGGCCCGCTGGCGGAGGGTCGTCCTCCCCCTGAGCGAGCGGGGTCAGACCCAGGGCCTCGATCTCCTCGAAGATGGAGCTAAGTTCCATCCCCTCGGCCCCGGAGCCCCCCCCCGCGGCCGCCAAGGCAACAATTACCTCAGCCAGAGCGGGGGAGGGCTCAGCTGGAGCCGGGGCCGGGGGGGCTCCACCCGAGGCCTCCTCTTGGAGGGGCTCCACAGGGGGGGCGACGTCGTCCCCCCTCGCTGCCACGGCCGCCTCATCCGGCGCCTCCTGCTGAAGCTCGTCGGGGGCGCTCTCGGCAGCGCTGGCCCCCCTCGAGATCTTTCGGAGGGGGGCCTTCCCGCCCTCCCCATCGGAGGGGGGAGATTGAGCCCGCGAAGGGCGGGCTTTGCGCTTCCTCCGAACGAGCGTGCAGCCCTCCGAGGTGGAGGTGGAGGGCTGGTCAGCAGGGGCAAGGCCAGGGGGCGCAGTTTGTTTTCGGGGGGGGCGTTGAGGCAAGGGAGGGAAAGAGGAGGGTAGGGTGACCTCCACCTGGGGAGAGCCCTCTCCCTCGCCCGGCGGCAACCGCGCCACCCTCTCCTCCTCGGGCCCGGCAGAAACAGATCGAATGGAGTCAGGGCCCACCTGCTCGCTCGGGCACGCTGGAGGGGATGCCTTCGGCTGCCGAGCAGAGCTGTCGGTTGGAGGAGGGGCAGCCGCGGAGGCCGGACTTCCAGGGGGGCCGGCGGTGGTAAGGCCGGCATCCTCCCAGGCCCCGGGGGTCCCGGGCGCCTCCTCCGACCGGGCCAAGGGACAGTCCCTCCGGACGTGCCCCATCGCCCGGCAGAGGAAGCACCGGGCCTCCCCCGAAGAATAGTGGACCCGGTAGAGGGCCCCCTGGTAGGGCACCATAAAGTACCCCTCGAGCGCCACCCCGCCACGTGCCGCCGGCGGCATTTGCAGTTGCACCTGCCGGCGGAATGACAAGACGTGGCGGAGGGCGGGGTCCTTACAGCCCAACGGGAGAGGACTGATGACAGAAATTGGCTTCCCCAGGGTGGAGAGGGAAGGCAACAGGGCGGCATTGGGGAGGAAGGGCGGGACGGAAGTGAGAACCACCCGTACGCCCAGGTCCTCCAATGGCTCGAGGGGCACGTGCACGCCCCCCACCGCCAGGCCCCTCTCCACCGCCTCCTGGGCGGCGGCCTCCGAGGCAAGGAAGAACACCACCTTGCCATACATCTTGGAGGCCGCCACCACGGCCGAGGCCCCCACCACCCTCGCCAACGCCCGCATGTAAGTTTCGACATGGGGCGAGGCGGCGACCAGGAGGCAGCGAACACCATGCCTCCTGGTCAGAGTGGGAAAGGGACCCCGGCCACCAGGGATGGCGCTGGAGGTGGCGGTATGAGCAGATAACCCGGCACGTGGGGGGGCGGCAGCGGCCACCTGGGCGTACGCTCTGGGGGCCGTGGGTGGATTTCCCCCAGAGCTGGTGGAGGGAACAGCAGGGGAAGGAGGGGCTGTGGCGGACGATGGGGCCACAGCGGGCGGGGCAGTTTCGGCCGTGGGGGGTTTGGCCTTCGGGGCCGGGCCCTTGCCTTTCTTCCCCCCCCGGCCCTTTTTTCCGGCCAAGGTGGAAGCTGCTCCCGGATTTGGGGGAGCATCGGTCGTGGCAGCGGCGGAGCTCGGGCCTGGGGTCGGGAGGTCAGCTGCGGCATTCTTTGGGCCCGGTGGCAACGGGGAGACCGTGGGATCGACAAGGGAAGGGGTTTCCTCCATCATGTGGGGAAGGAGGAGGGAGGCACAGATGGCAGGAAGGGAAGGCAAGGGTTAACCGCTCCTCCCTACCAAACAGCAGGCA
Source organism: Pelochelys cantorii (assembly GCA_032595735.1). Classification (NCBI taxonomy): domain Eukaryota; kingdom Metazoa; phylum Chordata; order Testudines; family Trionychidae; genus Pelochelys; species Pelochelys cantorii. The sequence continues at coordinate 36,477,851 of CM064337.1, read as the reverse complement.
GGGGAGGAGGGTGTCCATGAGGGAGAGGGCAGGGAGGAGGGAAGGCACTGGTTTCGGAGAGGGGCAACTGAGAAAGGGGGGGTTTGCAGCCTCTCCTCCCTGCTGAGACTGTGGCAGAGGAGGAGGGCGCTAATGCAGAGGGGAGGAATGTGAGGGAAGGGGTACGCGATTGGGGAGGGAGGGAGAAGGGGAGGGACAACCACTCCCTCCCGCCGACTGACTGCAGGGAGGGAGGGAATCAAGAAGGGCAGGATGGAAATAAGGGGAACCGAGAGGCCAGCAACCACTCCTCCCCGCAAGGCTGGAAGCAGAGGAGGAGGGCACTGGCAGGGCAGGCAGGGGGCAAGGTAACAGGTGCAGGGCGGGGGCCGGCTTCTCCGGCTGCACTGGGGTATAAGAGGGACTATGCGGCTATCGAGGGGGGGTGCAATGTGCAGAGGGGCTAACTAAAAAGAGGAGGGGGAGGGACACAAGCACTCGGGGCAGGGACCGGAACTCTGGGTGGGGCTAGAGGACTACTGGGAGGCTGGGAAGGGGGGCGCTGGGTGAACAAGACGGGGCTGGGCAAGGCGGGGGCCGGGAATCAAAATGCTAACTGAATGCGGGCGGGGCAGGTAAAACAAACTGAGGCTGGGCGGGGCCGGTCAGCAAACTGAGGGAGGGAGGGGGAAAGAGAACTGGCTACTGGGGCGGGGTGGGCAAGGCTTCTGCAGTGGTGGTAGGGCGGGGAGAGCAAGAGTGAGGGGGGCCCCCCAACCAAACACTGCTGAGGGAGGGGGGCCAAGTCCAAGGGCGGGGTGGAAGCACGCCCACGAGCGCTTGTGGGAGGCTCAGTCCTCGCCCACTGCTGCAGCGGGACAGTCCCAGATGGCAAAAGGCGGGGAGGAACAGCCAGCCCCACCGAGGGGCGAGTCCTGATGGTGCAAAGGTTGGTGGAGGGGGTCGTGGGGGTGGTGGTATGAGGGGGGGGTGGCAGCTGGATCGGGGGGAAGGCTCTACGCCTCACCCCCAGCTCCCCTCTTGGTATCTCAGTCCACCACCACCCCAAGAGCAGATGAAAGGCTCAGTCCTAGCAAACAGACCCCTTCCACAGTCCAACTGACTTCTAGTCTCCCTCGGTGGGGTGCAAATGGTACGGCGGCAGCAGCGGGTGGGCAGCAGCCAGGTGGGAAAGGCCTCTGGGTGGTGGTGCCGGTGGGGTCCTCTTCCTCTGGAGTGGAGGAGGGGAGAGGGGGGGCAGCCGGCAGGCCCCCCCCTCTCCCCTCAGGCAGCAGCAGCAGCAGCAGTAGCCGGTGGTGGTGAGAAGCGGCAGTGTCCGGGGGGAGCAGGTCCAGCAGCACGGAGGTCTCAGGTGGTGGCTGGGTGGAGCAGGGAGGGCCCCAGCTGGTGCAGGAGCAGGAGCAGGAGCAGGAGCAGGAGCAGGAGCAAAGGGAGGGAGAAGGAAGAGCAGCAACACTGCACCCTGCTGCCTCTCCTCCTTCTCTGGAGGGGAGCGGGGCGGGGCGCTGAGTGGTTGCCCACTGAGCCGGAGGTGAAGTAACCCCTCGGGAAGGCCTACTGGCCTACAGGCGGTTTTTGAGCTAAGGTTCTGGGAGCCACGTGTAAGCAAGTTAGTGGAACCCATCCCCCAAGCTGAGACCCCCCTGCACCCCCAACCCTTCACTCACCCCCTCTGCAGAGACACCACACCCCCAGCCCTCTCACTCATACCCCTCCAAGCTGACACCCTGCACCTCCAGCCCCCTCTCTTTCCACCGAGACCCCGCACCTACTGCCCGCTCCTTCCCCTCCCCCCTGGCCAGACACCTACCCCAAGAGAGAGGGGGATTGGCAAGTATAATGAGCATGGGGCACATCCCACTAGTTGTTCTAATTAAATTTTGGGGGGATATGTGCCATCAATATATCAGTAGAGAAACTGCTGAGGCATGCAAACAAAGGTAAGTACCCTGGAGGCCCTACCCAAAGAAGCAGTGATATTTAGGCATTTAGTCAGGAAAACCTAAAGACTAAGGCTACCTCTATACTGCAGCCTTCTTCCGCAAAAGCTTATGCAAATGAAGCCCAGAGTAGAATATCACCACACTTCATTTGCATAATTAATTAGCAGCCGTTTTTGCGCAAGAGGCTTTTGCCTGAAATAATGAGGAAGAATGGTGCTTGTGCAAGAGGAGGGTTTTGCGCAAAAAGGAGCTGTCTACACAGCTTCTTTTTGCGCAAAAGCCTCTTGAGCAAAAATGGCTGATAATTAATTATGCAAATGAAGCGTGGTGATATTCTACACCACGCTTCATTTGCATAAGCTTTTGCAGAAGAAGGCTGCAGTATAGCCTTAGCCTAAGGAATGACTGGCACGTTGGACCAATGGGCACAAGAATATTACATAATTTCTCCACGGTGTATTCCCCAAATGTCACATGGCTTAGTTGAACAAGCACAGGACTGGATGATAGGGTTTTGCAAATTCTCTTCCTGATACTTGCTGGCCTTAACTTTCCTATTATGTCATTAACACTGCTTAGTTATGAAGTTTGTAACCATATTTTAGATAGGGATACAGATTTTGAGAGGGCAAGGCTTGTAGAAAGTCAGACTCAAGTGAGCATCATACCCACTATTAGAACTTGGGCCCTCTATCTCCATGGCTCATGCTATACATAGTAGGTTGTAGCATTTCTATGGTAATTTACTTATACCTTTATGTATATGAATTATTTTAACTTGTAAAATAAGGCCAATGATTCTTACTGTAAATGAAATCCAAAAATAGGCAGGATTTAGGGGTCTAGTTTCTCTTCTTGGTTACATTGAGTTAAAACAGATGTAAGTCCATCAAGTGCATAGGAGCTGCTCCAGTTCTACAACAGTCTCATGGAGAGTGGAATAGAGGCCAAGATATCCTTTCCATGTAGGTAGGATGGCACTACTTCTATTTTGTATTATTGGAATCTGAGGTTCCAAGATAGTTTTGATTTGACTGAGAGGCACTGTGGTCTGTTGGATTAGTCATGTGCATCACAAATAGGTGGCCTGGGCTCTACCAGCAGTTCTGATACAGATGTGCAGTGTGATATGATGTCACCATGATCATGTAATGTAAATATTCAAAGCCTTTTCCACCTTGTAGAAAGGAAAATCCAATTGCCCCTACTTGAAGATATACAAGTTCTTGTCAGAGCCATAGCAGAAAGACTACAAAGAACTTTCATTACAATCATCTTTGAATAAAATAAAGGAAAAGACAAGAGTTGAGGAGAAGTAGTAAATGTCACTCTTTTGCTGTTGACAACCGATATCTAGTCATGTTTGTACCTTTGGACCCATAACAGACACTTTTTATACATGCAAAAATGAAGGAAGATGGACTAAAATATAAAGATTTAGTGAGGTGGATTCTAATATCAGTTTTACAGATTTAACTGTTAAAATTGGTGTCATCATTTCAGATCTACACTTATGGAACTGATATTGGACTCTAACTCAAAACCAACTTAAAAAGAAAAAACAAAACTGCACAAACATTGGCTGGTTCCTTTATCTTTCTGAGGAAAGGAGCAAGTATTATCTACCGTGCACCAGATCTATTTTCTTCCTTAACAGTTTTGTTTCTAAACATAAGTGTCTCAGGCAGCAATAAAATTCTTACATAAATAAAATAAAATAAAAAGAAAGCTTGACTAGGACTGGCAGCAAACTTCAACGGGAGATTACAAAACTCACCTGATACAACACCTTTGAAGCATGAATCAAAGCACTTGAAATTGGGGAAAAACTTGTCATACTCAATTAAAGACTATCTGCAGCAAAACATTGCTCAATCAAGGTGAAACACTTGAATTTCTTATTACATGCACACTGAGTCTCATCATAGGCTCTGGAGAGCGCTCCAGCATGTGGGTTGTCACATGTTGCACTGAAAAGATTCTGCAGTGTTCACTGCATAATGTTTTTCAGGGAAAAACAATACTTTTTTGATAAATGTCCTTGAGAATCTTCCATAATCATAGAACTTTATCTAAATAACAAACTTTAGTGTGTTAATTTTGTGGTTTTTTTTCTCTGTTTTCAGCATAATGTTTCATCAGTTTCTATCACCCTGTGGGTTAGTAAACATTTATATCTCCTTATTAGCCCTGACCCCTGTCAGATATTTTAAGGTTTTAAAAGGAAAAATTAACAAACAAAAAACCAAAGTAGTCAGGACCTATTGCAAACCCTCATCTCACACACACAGATATAGACCCGGAACTTGTCGTGTTGATACATAAGGACAGGCAAAGTTTGTGGTGAAAAGGTTTGATTGCAAAACAATTAATTGGACCATTTTAATAGAGATTACTGGAATCTGAAAGAATTTTCATGTTCCCTGTTCTGCTCACCCATATTTCAGATTGCAGCACTTTAAAAAGCTTCACGTAAGATCCTGAATAGTATGTACCAACAATGCGACACTTCTTGTATACAGATAGGCACATCTGCACAATGCAGATGTTTGTGGATTGAAGCCTATATTGATCCTTAATGACAATTTTTAAAAAAAATCATAATCCTTTTGCATAAGAGGAATCTTCAGAGTCATTCAGAGCACGAGACCCTCTGAAGTGCCCTGCTTGCCTCGCTCACTAGCAAACCCTGATAGGAGTGTTGTCTTCAAGTCGTCATTGTCAAGTCCAAGTTGAGTCTCAAGTCTTAATTTTTAAAATGTCAAGTCACTTTTGTACAAGCCATCAATATCAGCATTTTTGGACAATTTTTTCACCAAGTTGATTTAACAAAATTATCAAGTCTCAAGTCACAAACAATGAACCCGAGTCAAGTCTCAAGTCGAGTCACCTAGGTGACTTAAGTTGGACTCGAGTTCAAGTCGTGGGACTCGAGTCAACAACTCTGCCTGATAGCACAATCTTTCTGTGGAATTTTTCTCAATAATCAGTATTTCTTTACTGAAAAATAAAAACTCTTTGAAAGTAGCTCTCAGAGTAATCTGAAGTGTGAGGTTCAAACTGAAGTATGTAGAATATTCCACGTAGTACTGCTTACTACAGTGTATCTATGGCAAATGCTGTTAGACCTTTTTGAGTAAGACAAAACTGAGAGTAAACTTACGATGTCTGTAGTGTCGGTTGTATGATATTAGACAAAGTATGTGGACCAAAATCTTTTAGCGGAAGGTCTGGACCTGCAGAGCTTTGTGTAGCTCAAAAGTCTGTATCTTCCATCAGTAGAAGCATCATGACCCACAGATCTGAGGGATTCACAGTAACGACATGCTCCAACCCTTCACCAAGGCAGCCTGGTAACAATTGCTTACTTAGGACTCATAAATCCCTGTCCCAGTTTGAGGCTCCACCTCAGAGGTCCTATTGGTGGAGTCCCAAAGCAGCTGATTGGCCCATAGCTATACATTAACCAGCATCAGGACCAGGAAGCTATTTGGCATATGGCAAAGTGAAACCCAAGTAGTCCTGATTTACCAGTACCCAGCTCTGGTTTGACTTGTAGCATGGGGGGATAGCTCAGTGGTTTGAGCAGTGGCCTGCTAAAGCCAGTGTTATGAGTTTAATCCTTGAGGGGGGCCATCTAGGGCAAATCTGTCAGGGATGGTACTTGGCCCTGCTATGAGGGCAGGGGACTGGACTCAATGACCTCTCAAGGTCCCTTCCAGTTCTATGAGATAGGTATATCTCCACATATTATTGGCTTATGGTTCTTGACCTCCTGTTTATCTCCAGCCTCTGACCACAACCTAGCTTTTACAAGAAATTGATCAATAAAATATATTACCTTATCTACCTTGTCTCTCTCTGTAATCTTAGACAAATTACTTTACTTAACCCTTTAGGAAGTGGTAACTGTCTCCTAAAGTTGTTTTCTAGCCAGGAGCTGAAATCAGAGCCTCTTCCTCCTAAAACTGAGTAACAATCTGTGTTCCTTCCTTTGGCTCATTGCACTACATTAGGCATTAGTGATCATATCAACTGTAACCACTTCAGTTTAGAACCCTGAACTCACCTTATGCTAGTAAACAAAGAAAGAATTGATTTATTAAAGTTTCAAACTGGCAAATCAGTGTCTGTTTTCATTAATGATCTATGCTTTTAAATGGTGTATTTCAAGTCATTCTGGATCACTTTTAAGAGACTCATCAGTAAACAATTCTTAGGAGCTGTTGTGCTACCCTTGTGGAGGATGATTTTTTTTTTAATGTGGGAGTATGTATTATCAAATGATGATTTGTGTATCTTGTGTAGGATTCTTGAGAAGAAAATATTAACACACTAAAATGGAAAGGAGGGTGGGAAATTACAAGAATGAAATGTTCACGGTTTGAGGTTATTACAGATAAACTAAACAGCTATAGGATTAATTCAAAGGTTAGGGCAGAGTCCATGTTTCCTAAAAATCTCCACTGAAAAAATTGTCTTGCGCTGTTCTCAGAAGCATAACTGAAGGGTAATTTTATACTTCTCCCTCCCATTTTTGGAGGCAACAAAACAGGAAAACAAGAGACAACCTGGCCTTTCACTTTTGATCTGGAATGAGAAGTTGGGGTAGGTCTACACAGCAGTTATTTCAAAATAATGTCGAGATTGGAGGACTGCTTACTCCTTACTCTCATTTTATGAGGAGTAAGGGATGTCAAAGGAAAAAAGTTCTTCCTTCGCTTCCCGCTGCATAGACAGTGCCAAAAGCTGAATTAAACTATTCTGACTTCAGCTATGCAATTGATGTAGCTGAAGTTGTGTATCTTAATTTGATTTTTACCCTGATGTGTAGACATACCCTTGGTGTGCAAAGACACTGATGTGTGAAATACAGTACCTGTAGTGAGTCTTTTCTTTTAATTATCCTCATTGTCACAGAATGGGCTTCTTATAAAGTCTAATGCAATTTAATTTCAAGGTTTCAATGGTTCATTACTGGAACAGACTGTCATATAGTTTAGTATCTTTTTTTCTTTGACAGTAATCAGTGATGAATGTATTAGAAAATGTGTAAACCTACTATAGAACAAAACTACACTGTAATGGTGAATATCTTTGTTATCTCCACCTGATGATCAGTCTATATTTTGAAGAAGGGTGACAAATATGCTGTTTGTGCTAACTAAGGTAGCCTCTGCAGTTACACTAAAAATATAAAAAATGTTGATCCTTACTTAAATCTTAGATCTCAGCATCTTGTGAGCATGAGTTAATTACCCACTGAAAAAAACATTTTGTATTATCTATTTTAAATGTGATACCATTTCATTTCAGGGATTGCTCACTTGTTTTTCAATTAATACAGGTTACAAAAAATAAAATACTGATGAGAAGGTCAATGGATGACTCCTCTGCCCTTTCTCATGGCTATTTACCCTTTTCTAAAAGATGATGCGTACTCATCTGAAAAAAAAGCCACTTTTCTTACTTCTTAATTTCTCAATACTTACTTTAATGTCAGTTGTAACCCATAGAATCATAGAATTCTAGGGTTAGAAGAGACCTCAGAAGGTCATTGAGTCCAGCACTCTGCCCAAAACAGGACCAATCCCAACTAAATCATTTCAGCCAGGGCTTTGTCAAGGCAAGACTTAAAAACCTCTAGGGACAGAGACTCCACCACCTCCCTAAGCAACCCATTCCAGTACTTCAACAACCCCTTGGTGAAATAGTTTTTACTAATATTCAACCTAGACCTCCCACACTTCAACTTGAAACCATTGCTCCTCATTCTGCCATCTGTCACTACTGAGAACAGTCTCTCTCCATCCTCTTTGGAACTTCCCTTCAGATAGCTAAGGGCTGCTATCAAATCCTCCTTCACTCTTCTCTTCTGCAGAGTAAATAAGCCAAATTCCTCAGCCTCTCCTCGTAGATCATGTGCTCCAGCCCCTTCATCATTCTGGTTGCCCTCTTCTGGACCCTCTCCAATGCATCCACATCCTTTCTGTAGTGGGGAGGGCCCAAAACTGGATACACTACTCCAGATGTGGCCTCACCAGTGCCAAATAAAGGGGAATAATCACTTCTCTAGATTTGCTGGCAATGCTCCTTCTAATGCACCCTAATATGCCATTAGCCTTCTTGGCTACAAGAGCACACTGTTGACTCATATCCAGCTTCTCATCCACTGTAATCCCCAAGTCTTTTCTGCTGAATTGCTGCCTAGACAGTCAGTCCCCAGCCTGTAACACTGCTTGGGATTCTTCCGTCCCAAGTGAAGGACTCTTGTTAAACCTCATCAGATTTCTTTTGTCCCAATCCTCTAATCTGTCTCGGTCACTCTGGACCCTATCTATGCCCTCCAACATATCTACCTCTCCCCCTAGCTTAGTGTCATCTGCAAATTTGCTAAGGGTGCAATCCATCCCCTCATCCAAGTCATTAATAAAGATGTTGAACAAAATCGGCCCAAGAACCTATCCTTCAGGCACTCCGCTTGAAACCGACCACCAACTTGACATCGAGCAGTTGATCACTACCCATTGGGCCTGACAATCTAGCCAGCTTTCTATCTACCTTACAGTCCATTTATCCAATCCATATTTCCTTAACCTGCTGGAAAGAATATTGTGGGAGACTGTATTAAAAAAGCTTTGCTAAAGTCAAGGTATATCACATCCACTGACTTCCCCATTTCCACAGAGTTTGTTACCTCATCATAGAAGCTAATCAGATTGGTCAGGTATGACTTGACCTTGGCAAATCCATGTTGAATATTCCTGATCACGTTCCCCTCTTCCAAGTGTCTCAAAATGAATTCCTTGAGGATCCCCTCCATGATTTTTCCAGGGATTGAGGTAAGGCTGACTGGTCTGTAGTTCCCTTGGATTGTCCTTCTTCCCTTTTTAAAAGCTGGGCACTACATTTAGCTTTTTCTAATAATCCAGGATCTCTCCCAATCTCCATTAGTTTTGAAAGATAATGGCCAAAGGCTCTGCAATGACATTTGCCAACTCCCTCAGTACCCTTGGATGCATTAAATCAAACCATGGATTTGTGTATGTCTAGTTTTTCTAAATAGTTCTTAACCTGTTCTTTCTGAACTGAGGGCTGCCCACCTCCTTCCCATCTTGCATTGCTTGTGGAGTTGTCTGGGAGCTCACCTTGTCTTTGAAGATAGAGGCAAAGAAAGCATTGAGTACTTCAACTTTTTCCACATCATCTGTCACTAGCTTTCCTCCCTCATCAGCAGGGACCCCACACCCTCTCTGATCACCCTCTTATTGCTAACATGCCTGTAGAAACCTTTCTTGTTATCCTTCACATCCCTTGCTGCAATTGCAATTGTGCTTTTGCCTTCCTGATTATTCCCCTACATTCTTGAGCAATACATCTATACTCCTCCCTTGTTATCTGTTCAAGTTTACACTTCTTATAAGCTTCCTTTTTGTGTTTAAGTTCACCAATGCTTTCCCCAGTAAGCCAGTCTGGTCACCTACCATATTTCTTTTCTTATTGTGCATCGGGATGGTTTCATCTTGTGCCTTTAATAAAGCTTCTTTAAAATACTCCCTCCTCTCCTGGACTCCTTTCCCCTTCATGTTAGCATCCCAGGGGATCCTGCCCATCAGTTCTCTAAAGGAGTCAAAGTCAGCTTTTCTGAAGTCCAGGGTGTGTATTTTGCTGCTCTCCTTTCTTCCTTTTCTCAGGATCCTGAAATCTACCATCTCATGATCACTGCTTTCCAGATTACAACCCACCTCTACTTCCACTACTAGTTCGTCCCTGTTTGTGAGCAGCAGGTCAAGCTGCACATGGCTCCTGGCGGGTTCCTTCAGCACTTGTACCAAGAAGTTATCCCCAACATTCTCCAAAAACTTCCTGGATTGTCTGTGTGCTGCTGTATTGGTCTCTCAGCAGATGTCAGAGTGATTAAATTCCCTCATGAGAACCAGGGCCTTAGATCTGGAAGCTTCTCTCAATTGTCTGAAGAAAGCCTCATCTACCGCATCCACCTGATCCTCTGGTCTATAGCAGACATAAACCACAACATCACCCCTGTTGCTCCTGCCTCTAAATTTAACCCAAAGACTCTCAACAGACTTTTCTCCCTCTGTATACTGGAGCTCTGAGCAATCACACTGCTCTCTTACATACAGTGCAACTCCTCCTCTTCTCCCCTGCCTGTTCTTCCTGAACAGTTTATACCCTTCCATGACAGTGCTCCAGTCATGTGAGTCATCACAACAAGTCTCCATTATTCCAATCAAATCATAGTTCTTTGCCTGTACCAGGGTTTCTAATACTTCCTGTTTGTTTCCCAGGCTTCTCACATTTGTGTACAAACACCTTAGATAACTAGTTGATTACCCTACCTTCAGGGGTCCTCCTTTGTTGCTCCTTCCTCCTTGTGTTTTTTCCCAGTATCCCTCTTCCCAACTTACTTCAGGGCTTAGGTCACTGTCCCCCAGTGAATATAGTTTAAAACCCTTCTTACTAGGTTTGCAAGCCTGCCCGCAAAAATGCTCTTTCCTCTCCTGGTTAGGTGGATTCCATCTCTTCCTAGCAATCCTTGTGCCTGGAATAGAGGCTCATGGTTGAAGAAACCAAAGCCCTATCTCTGACACCACCTGCGCAACCATGTGTTTACTTCCATGATTGGATGATCCCTACCTGGACCCTTTCCTTCAACAAGGAGGATGGACAAGAACACCACTTGCGCTTCAAATTACTTGATGCTTCTTCCCAATGCTACATAATCTGCAGTAACCTGCTCAAGGTCATTCTTGGCCATATCGTTAGTTCCTACATGGAGGAGCAGGAAGGGTAGCGATCCGAAGGTTTGATCAGTTTTGAAAACCCATGTTTTATATCATTCTTCAGCAGAAGAAATGTAACATAGCTCAGAAAGAAAATTGTTTCAACAGTATGCTAACTTCTAGCAGAATAAGGATTTTAATAAAAGCAAGTTAGTTCTTCACCCAAAGCCTATGGAAGCCAATAAATAAATTGTTGACTTTATCCTAACCCAAATCTCATCAATATATATTGAAAAATACACTACATTATATTGCTCTGACATTTTAAGGAAAAAAATATTTTGTCTGGAAGTTTTCTATCCAATTTCAAATCATGAGATTGAAATCACAGCTAAGTTGCCTGTTTTTTTCAAAGTTATTGATAATGCTGTCCTGTTGTGTCCTTTCAACACTCACCATTTATGATCATTCATCTTCATCATTTGGGGGTATTAGCAGCAGTAGTATAAACAATAAAATAAGATTACCTAATTTACTTAATGTGCAAGGTCTGCATTACTGTGATGTGCTTTTGTTAAGAACGTTGATGTAGTACTGGAGATAAGCAGAAGGCAAACTATGTAGTGTTTTGCCACAGTGACAGAAGTACCTTTGATATATAATTGGGGAGCAAAGCAGTTTAACAAGCTTTAATTTCTTGTGAATGTGTAAGACATTGAAGAGAGAGCATGGAACAATCTAAAAAGTATTTAGGTCAATCATCCTATTAGGACTCTTCAGGGAACTCATGTCTAATTAGCATAATTGTATTTCTACTGTAGCCAGATGCACTGCTGTGCTAATGAGTGTTCTTGGTGAGCCTATAAAAACACTAAAGATGGCCTTTCTTCACTTAAAGAAGAAAGTCTGATTACAGAAGCAAATACATCACTTATTTAATCTAATCAATATTACAAGGTTATTTTAACACAATCTTATGGAACTCCCAGATAGCAGTGTCATAGGTAAGGTTTTGTTGAATTTTACACTTAAAACCAGGATTAAATCTCTCAGATTTACACGGAAATTAACCAATTTAATTTTCTGAAGTTTTACATGCTCCCAGGGGAGATCCAACTGTTTTTTTTTTTTCTTATGTGCTGCTGTTGTTAAAATTAATCATCCCTTACTTTGGAAATGTTGACATTACATTTTTTGTCTCTTTTTTAAAATCCATGTAACAGGAATATGTTTGAGCGTTCAACTTCCCACATAGTTCAGCAGAAAGGGAACACAGACTGACCTTCTCAAATGAGAGTAGGGTTGGGAATCATTCACAAAGAAGATAAGAATGTCTCACCTCGGTAGAACGGTAGAACTGTATTGAGTTGCTCATGAACAGATGATCCTTAGTAGAAATGCAAGGGAGTCAGGAGGAAGAGAAGAGTAGCAGTTCCATACTACATGCTTTCTCCAATAGATGCAGCTCATCTGGCTTACCACAGATATGTATTGTAGTAGTCTCCTCTAGTAATAGGAAGTGCAAGAAATAACTATTATCTGTGGGACTGCAGCCTAAGGGACTGATTTGCCTAGTTACTAAACAACCAGGGACTTGAAGCAGTCTCAGAAAATTACATTTGCTCCATATAGATACTCTTGATGTTCCCATACTGAGCAGGACATTTGTTCTTGATTCAAAGTACGTCACCTGATTCTGTTTCCTATTTTCTAGCCAGATGTGCTGAGCAACAAGGGTGATCTAGGGAAATTGAAATGGGGAGTATCTAGGTGGGCCTGCAAAGCCAGCTGAGAGCGAATCAAAGAATCCCCATATGGAGATGAACTCTTAAATGCACAAGGGTTTCATTGCCTCTTACATGCAGCCCCAATATCTTAAAATCCAAACATAAGCACATCCTCACAACATCATCCCCTTTCATCCCAGCATGCAGAACTGCACAACATGGGCAACTAATTCCATTACATCACACAGACTCAGAACTTTCACTTTGATCTCGGACATTAAGATATTTTGGCAAAAAATGTACTTTTACTCCAAAAGTCTAATATTATTCACTACTTTCCAGGTGCAAAGAGTCTTCACTTCTCTGGGCCTGTGGGAACATTCTTACGTAGTTTAAAAGCAAAAGAATAAAGAAACTGGGTGGAAACTAAAAACATGAGGTTTTTCTGTTTTCCAGCTGCCTTTTCTAAGTAGAAAAAAATGAAGAGTAAAAATCAAATGTCACAATACTGTAATAAATCTACAAATAAAAAGTAACTCTTCTAAACGATCCAGATAGAATAGCTAATAATTATGATTCAGATAAAACACATGAACTTTTCTATCAAAACTAAACCTCTGAGACTTATCAAATCTATAGAGATGTGTCTAGACTGGCCAGTTTTTCTGCAAAAGTGGCCGCTTTTGCGCAAAAACTTGCCAGCTGTCTACACTGGCCGCTTGAATTTGCGCAAGAGCACTGACCTTCTAATGTAAGAAATCAGTGCTTCTTGCGCAAATACTTTGATGCTCCCGTTCGGGCAAAAGTCCTTTTGCACAAAAGGGCCAGTGTAGACAGCTCAGTTTTGTTTTGCGCAAAAAAGCCCCGATGGCTAAAATGGCGATTGGGGCTTTCTTGCGCAAAAGCGTGTCTAGATTGGCCACGGACGCTTTTGTGCAAAAGTGTTTTGCACAAAAGCGTCTGTGCCAATCTAGACGCTCTCTTGCGCAAATACTTTTAACGGAAAACTTTTCCGTTAAAAGCATTTGCGGAAAATCATGCCAGTCTAGACGTAGCCTAGCAGTTTTAGTTCATGTCTGGAGCCTCTGTTGAAAGCAGTGCCAGGATTTTGAATGTTATAAATAAGAAATATTAATTGAATTGACTATAGTTTTGTTGAGTGCATAGTTACTGAATTCAGTATAATTAGCCAAGTGGCTAATCAATGCATGATAACTCAACTCCATTGTTACTGTACACGAGATTTGTAAAGGATATATCTCTCCAGTTAAAACATTCTCCAATAATTTCATACTACTTATGACTTAGCACTGTTTAGTGAAAGGTAATACTATACATCTTGTATAAAATGTAATACAAAGGAGATTATATAGTGTTCTACATGTAAATACAACTCTACATTTTCCAGAAAACATTTGGAAACACTCTGCAAAGTACAAATGTTTCAAAATGACCATTTGTGTTTCTAAACACAATCCGTGGGTCAGTAGGACACCTTCCCACATCAAGCCACCAGTAAGTGATCTGGCATCATGAAACCACAAAGCAGTGCAGCAGAAGGCTCAAGCTTACAGCCACATTCGGTCAGTATTCACTCCCGATCACTTGCTGTGATTCAGAGAAAACTGATATCTCCCATGGCAACCCAACAAGGAGGAGGAGGGGAGACTTTTAGCACTCTTCCCAATAGGCCTCATGTGCTGCTCACAACCTCCACCCCTCCTGCGGGCAGGAAAAGAAGCACTCTCTCCGGCAAGCTGCGTGTGCTGGACCCGGTGTGTGCTGGACATAGTGGAAAGCTGACCTACCCCTTCCTCCGCTCCCACCCACATGTTCCTGCCCTGGCTGGGAAAGTAGCATTGTCCCTGGAAGGCCAGATATGCTGGACACAGTGGGAAGCCACCCTCTGCTGCCACCTGCAGGCTTCTGGCCTGGCAGGCTCCTTGCCATGCCTGCCTGCCTCTAGACAGAATGTGTCCCGATGCTCCTCTGAGATGTCTGGGCACTTGCTTAAAGTGCCCACTTTAAAGCAAACATTTGGCCTTGCACAGAACACTTCTCCGTTGTTTTTAGAGACTTTCAGTGTATGCTAAGAGATTAGGGCTAGTTTCACACAATGTGTCTCCTGTAATGTCTGCCTTTGAAACTTTTCTTTGCAACTGCTTGATTCTGGTTGTGTGTTTAATGCTTTAGAAACATTTGTATTTATAGAAAGGATTGACTTCCACTTAAATTCCACTGTTCAATTCCATTTCATTTTACTAAAGTAAATGAGGTTTTTTTTATTCATTATGTCCAATGCTTCACTTATTAAGAATGAGTAAATCTGATTGGAAAACAGAATATTGGATCCAATTTTAGTCCAGAAACTGAAGTGAATCCATCTAAGGATATGCAGCAGCAGTCACAAAAGAAAACAAAGTTAGGCATCATTAAGAAAGGAATAGAGAATAAGACAGGGACTATCCTACTGCCACTGTATAAATACATGGCATACCCACATCTTGAATATTGTGTATAGATGTGGTCACCTCATCTCAAAAAAGATATTTTAGCTTTGGAAAAAGTTCAGAACAGGGCAACAACAATAATTAAGGTTTGGAATGGCTGCTCTATGAAGAGAGATTAAAAAGACTGGGACTCTTCACCTTAGAAAAGAGGAGACTAAGGGGGGGAATATGGTAGAGGTCTATGAAATCATGACTGGTGTAGATAAGTGTGAATAAAGAAAAGTTATTTATTTGTTCCTATCACATAAGAACCTGGGGTCACCAAATGAAATTAATTGGTAGCTGGTTTAAAACAGACAAAAGAAAGTGCTTCTTCACACAACACACAGTCAACCTACAGAACTCCTTGCCAGAGTATGTTGTAAAGGCCAGGATTTTAAAAGGATTCAGAAAAGAGCTAGATAAGTTAATGGAGGTTAGGTCCATCAATGGCTATTAGCCAGGGACACCAGGAATGGTGTCCATAGCCTCTGTTTGTCAGAAGCTGGGAATGGGCCATGGGAATGGGATCACTTGATGATTACCTATTCTGTTCATTCCCTCTGGGGGTACCTAATATTGGCCACTGTTGGAAGACAGGATACTAGGCTAAATGGACCTTTGGTCTGACCCAGTATGGCCATTCTTATGTTCTATGGTACCCTCTCATTCTCTAACTCCCAACCAAAGCTGTCCTTATTATTTCTGGTGCCCTAAGTAACCCGAGCACCTGGACTCCTCCCATTCCCTGCTGGGAGCAGGATAGCAACACTACAAGGGGGGCTTTGCTCAAGGCTGTGGGGGCAGGAACAGTGGAAGGGGGAGAGCTGCAGCCCACCAGAGCTGCAGCCCACCAGAGCTGCAGCCCACCAGAGCTGCAGGTCAGGAGATGGAGCAGGAGTGGGGGATTGGAGCCACAGGTATTAGTAGGTGGAGCAGGATTGGGGCCTCTGGAACTGGGGGCCAATCAGAACAGGGGACTCGGGAATTCAGCCACTGGGGAATGGGAGCTGGCAGCATCTCTGGGCCCCTGGGTTTGGTGGTGGGGGTAGCCAGCTCTGTGCTCCTGGAAGGGTGGATCCTCAGGTGGAAGGCACAGGGTGGCGGTAGCCAGACCTCAAGGCCACCTACTTTGTGATGCATCCTGCCCCCTCTGCCCCAGAGTTCAGCACTGCTGTGAGTGCAATACTCCCAGCTCCTCAGCCAGCCGAAGAGCCACACAGAGGGCATTGCAGGGCATTCTGGTGGAAATTTAAAGAGCCTGGGACTCGGGGTGCTGCTGCTGCAGTGGTGGCAGCAGTTGGGAGTCCCAGGCTCTTTTGAATCACCAGGACCCAGGGAAGTTGCCCCCTTTGCACCATCACTCATTGGGGGCTTGGGCTGGGGATGGAGGGCTGAGGGATTGTTGAGCATGTCTCAGGGAAGTGTTTGACATTAGAGTTACCATTAATTGAAGGGGTCTGTATATTGGCCCAGAAATTCTAGAGTGTGCACCATTTGAAGAAGGTAGTTGGATCTTTGGTGGGGGATTGATTGATTAACTTTAGTGGGATATCAAAGGAAATGTTGAGGAGGAGGAAAGAAAAGAAAAGCTTTGGTAGTTATATGCAGAGGGAAGAAAAGAAAGACGGAAATGTGATTAGTAATACAGTCTATTTAGGAGGGGAGGAGGAAAAAGGAAATGGGATTCACAGACTGGGGAAAGAAGGAGAAAACCTTAAATGATTTGAATTTTTTTTCAATATGCATTCTGGGAGTGATCTATATTAAATCTGCAATGCTTTTGAAGTTACTAGATTAATTCATGTTTTTCTAGCCACTAATAATTGAAATCCAGAAGAAACCCTGTCTTTTTCAGTCACTCCTCTCAAACTTTTTCTTTCTTAGTAGTTGACAGGCAGTAAAAGAAGGCACGTCTAATTTAATATTGTCAATTTCATATCACCTGATTTTGCAATCTATGTCCTCACTGCGGGGAAGAATAGAATATTGTCCAAAATAGTGTGTCCCCATTAGGAGCCTACTGTCGACTCAGCGAGAGAGGCTCTGTGGGCAGCTTTGCATTCTGGGCTATGTTCCCGATGTCCACTGGGTCCAAACTCTGCAGCAGAAAGTCAGAAGCTTATGTTGCCAGCATCCCATAAGGCACTGGTCTACTTCTTTCCCCCCTGCATAAGATCAGTGGGAAGCAGCCCACTTGTGCCTCTTTGTACCCTGGTTGACCATGTGGATGCCATGGCAGCGTGAGCATGGAGCCCCGTGTACAGGAAAGCATTGTCATGCTCATGTGTGTCGTCATGCACCTCATGGCACTGTGCTTTGGAAAAGGGAGAGGACAAAGCTCGGCATGGCATCAAGGTACTGCTCAGGCAAGGCCTGGCGTGCATGCTTGCACCATTCAATTGTCTAGGAACAGTGGAACGCTAGTTCTGCCCCCATGAGAGGAGCTCAGACTGGTGGGACCACATTGTGATGCAGTCATGGGACAATTAGCAGTTGCTGCAGAACTTCCCAATACACAAGACCATGTTCCTGGAACTGTGTGATTGGCTTTCCCCTGCCCTGAGGAACCAGCTGAGACCTGCTCTGACCATGCGGAAATGCAAGGCAATAGTCCTAAGGAAGCTTGCAATGCCAGACAGCTACTGGTCAGTCAGAGTGGGGAAATCTACAGTTGGGGCGGTTGTCATAGAAGTAGCCAAGATCGTGAATAACAATCTGCTACAAAGGATTGTGGCTCTGGGAATGTGGAGATCATAGCGGATGGCTTTGCTGCAGTGGGCTTACCTAATTGTGGTGGTGCCATAGACAGAACATACATTCCCATTAGGCCCCCGAAACCTTACCACAAAATACATCAACCCCAAGGGGTACTTCTCCATGGTGCTACAGGCACTTGTGGATGACAAGGGCTATTTTACTAACATCAGTGTGGGATGGTCAGGAAAGGTACATCATGCCCACATCTTTTGGAACTCCTGCCTCTTCCAAAACAGGCATGCCAGAACTTTTTTCCCTGACCAGGCAATCCAAGTATGAAAGGTGAAAATGCCTATTGTGCTCCTTGGAAACCTAGCCTACCTTTTGATCCCTTGGCTCATGAAGCCTTACAAGGGCAGCTTGGATCCCAGCAAAGTGGAGTTCAATAACACATTGAGCAGATACAGAATGGTGGTGGAATGTGCATTTGGACATTTAAAGGGAAGGTTCAGGAGTCTCCTGACTGGCTTGGACCTCAGTGAACACAACATTCCCTTTGTGGTGGCTGCATGTTGTGTGCTCCATAACCTGTACAAGAGCAAGGGGGGAATTTATCTGGCAGGGTGGGGGGCTGATGCAGAGTGCCGAGACAGACAGTTTCAAATCAGCGAGGCCTTGAATGAGAGTTTTATGCAAGGACTCTAAGGACTCTGCCATATGGCTCTCCACAAGTTACCCCTGCATTCCCTATGTTTCTTTTTAATCCCCCACCCCTGCAGTTCAACCAATCATGAGACCATTGTTCAACGAAAATGAGTTTTTATTAGGGGAAAAGCGGAAGAACCAGGAACTGGAAAAAGAGAGGGAGGCTCAGGAGTGGAAGTAGGACTGCCTTTTCTCTCCCGAGGGCCTGGAGGCTCCAGCTCCTCTTGAGTCCCCCCCCACCCACTGTGTCTTGGGGCCCTAGCAGTCCCTGGGCACTCTGGGGGAGGAAGCCATGGGGCAAGTGGAGGAAGGCCTGGGGATGTCATCGGGGTGGCCAGGATTCTGGGAGATGGCCCTCTCAGGGTAGGATGCCACACCCTCCATAACAGCAGTCAAGAAGACAAACATGGTCTCATGCTGCCTTGTCATCTGCTCCCTGGTGGCTCTGCTCTCCTGCTGTTCTGCAATCCTGTCCTGCTGCTCTGCCTGGATTTTCACTACAAGAGTGTGCATGTAGTCCAATGCAGTCCATTTGCTCCTGAAACATGTCTTCCCTTGTGTGTTTGTGCCTGCAGCTCTGAGCCAGGCAGGCAGATGCTAGAAGAGGTATAAGATGCACTAAGCTAGCTGCTGTCCAGCTGCAAAGAAAAATTACAAGGGCAGATTTAACAGCAGATACGTTGTGTTCAGCTTGCCCCTGATCTGTTAGTCTACACTGAAGGACTCTGTAAAGGCAAAGGAGATGTGTTCTGCACAAAGCCAAATGTTTGCTTTAAAGTGGGCACTTTACAGCAGTTGCAGAGACTCCTTAAGGGAGCTTAAGGACACACTTGTCAAGGTAAGGGGCCAGCCGGTGCTGCAGCTTGCAGACAGGAGGGAGGGAGAGAGTCACAGGCTGGGTCTGTCACACATGGCCTCCCAGGGACACTGGTTCCTTTCCTGCCAGCAGGAGGGGGTGTGGAGGATGTGTGTCCAGCATTTTGCCCTTCTGGGGAGAGTGCTAATAGGTTACACTCCTCCTTCATTCATGTTGCTATGTGAGATATCAGTCTTCTCCGAATTGCACAGAGTGATCAGAACCATATGCTGACTAAAGGTGGTCCAAATATATTGTGTGCCCACCTAATTATGTCCATATACTTCAACAAGGCAGGGATCCTCTCTGGGTATTCCCAATATGCCCAGGGGCTTCATTCTCAACCAGGTTTCCCCACCCATATAGGAGGTCTGCCCCACATGGCGATTTCCTGCTGCCCAAACTTGGGCCCATGCTGGGCATGCTCTGTCACCCTGCCAGATAACTCACAACTAGATGCACAGGTGTCATTTTGGGAGAGTGGGGGAGGGAGTGGGGGAGGGGCAGGACAGCAGCCATGCATAACTGGGATACGGCTTCCCTTTCTTCTCATTCTCCTGACTATTAGGGAGTGAGGGGACAGTACTTGGATTCTGTGAATTACTCCTCTTCCCCCTCTGTTCACCAACCAGGAGTGAGAGGCATGCACAGAATCCAAGTACTTTCCTCTCTCTCCCTGAATGTAGAATCATAGGGTTGAAACAGACCTCAGGAGGTCACTGAGTCCACCCCCCTGCCCAAAGCAGAATCTAATCTCAGCTAAATCATCCCAGCCAGGGCTTTGTCAAGCCAGGAGTTAAAAGACTCTCAGGATGGAAATCCCACCACCTCCGTAAGTAATCCATTCCTGTGCTTCACCACCCTCCCAGTGAAATAGTTTTTCCTAATATCTAACCTAGACCTCCCCCACTTCCGCTTGAGACCATTGCTCCTCGTTCTGCCATCTGTCACTACTGAGAACATCCTCTCTACATCCTCTTTGGAACTTACCTTCAGATAGTTAAAGGCTGCTATCAAATCTCCCCTCACTTTTCTCTTCTATAGACTAAATAAAGCCAAATCCCTCAGCCTCTCCTCGTAAGTCATGTGCTCTGCCCCCCTAATCATTTTTATTGCCCTCCTCTAAACTTTCTCCAATGCATCCACATCTTTTCTGTAGTGGGGGGCCCAGAATTGGATGCAATACTCCAGATGTGGCCTTACCAGTGCTAAATAAAGGGGAATAATCACTTCTCTAGATCTGTTGGCAATGCTCCTCCTAATGCACCTTAATATGCCGTTAGCCTTCTTGGCTACAAGGGCACGCTGTTGACTCATAACCAGCTTCTCATCCACTGTAATGCCCAGGTCCTTTTCTGCCCAACTGTTGCTTAGCCAGCTGATCCCCAGCCTGTAATAATGCTTGGGATTCTTCTGTCCAAGGTGGAGGTCTCTGCACTTGTTCTTGTTGAATCTCATCAGATTTCTTTTGGCCCAATCTTCCAATTTGTCCAGGTCATTCTGGTCCCTATCCCTACACTCCAGCATATCTACCTCTCCCCATAGCTTAGTGTCATCTGCAAACTTACTGAGGGACTCTGCACTTGTCCTTGTTGAACATATGAGGAATGGGAAGAAAAGCAAGCCATGCACCAGTATGACAGCTGCTGCCCACCCTGCTCTCCCGAAATGGTTCCCTTGCCTAGATGCCTGGAGTTTCTGTAATAACTGCTAAATCAGCAACTGTGTAATACCGTCTGTGTCCTGTAATGGGCTGGACTAGGCCTGACACCCCCTACAGGAGGCCGACAGCCTTGCCGCACCCCATCCCAGCAAGAGGATCAGAGAAGAGGTCCTTCAGGCATGCTACGGTGACTGTCTCTGTGGCAGCCAATCAGGACCCAGCAGATGGGTATAAAAGAAGCTGCAGGGCTAGGGCCTGGCAGTTCCTTTCAGGAGCTCTACCCAGCCAGGTCTATACCCTGACTGGGAGATTAGCAGCATTACAGACAGCTCCCAGTGCAAGCTGAACTTAGATCTGGGTAAGGCCCAGGTCCAGTGGCCAAAGACCTAAATACAAAGAACCAATAGCACCACAGACAGGGCTAGTCAGACCCTAGCCTAAGGGCCTCAAAGACGACCAGGCAAGGACCTTGAGTGGCACCACTTGGCCACAAAGGGGTGCTCACAAGTGGGTGGACCCATTACATGCCCCCACTGTGAGTTTGTCCGGGGTTCTGGTACTCCCACTCCTGGGACCAAACCTGTCACCTTCAGATGCACTTACTGAGTGAGTAGATGCACACTGGCCCTGAACCTCACTGTGACCCCTGCAACTGCCACCCATTGCCACTCTGGAAGGCTGAATATGACCTGCACCAACCATCCCTCCAATATCTGTGTGGGTAAGGTCACATTTACACTTGAAAACAGTGCGCTCCCATGTTGTGTGTTCAGCAGAGAAGGATGTCTAGTTCTGGGCGGCCCTGTGCACTTTGGAAGCCCCTCAGTGCTGTAGAAACAACCTCTGTAACATCCTCACAGGTCAGCATCATGTGCTCAACGCTGATTGTCCAATTAACTCACACAGGCTGCCCACGTGCAAGCTTGTGTGCTTCCCTTTGACCAACCACCTCCCTCAGTTCATGATTATCCAACCCACCACCCAGAGCTTGAATAGCACCCCAGCTTGGGCTCCACTGGGACTGCCCCATGCTACATCTGCTGCTTCTGATTGTCCCCATTCCAGCAAAGATACAGACCCAGCAGTGACCTGCTTACAGCAGGAAAAAACTACATCCAGCGTCCCCAAACTTCTACTCACAACACAGCTGCTGCATGAAAGGCTTAAATTCCCTCAGCTCTCTCCCCCTCCATCTTTCCTCCCCTCAAGCCCCATGGGTGTTTGTAATCTGACCAACTCCCCTTGCCAATTCAATGTCCCTGACTGCAACTTTCACCCTGCCTGATTTGTAACTAACCTGTTACACACCTGTCCAACAACCTTGAATTTAATCCAGGAGTACTGATACCCACCATTTCATTGCTATTTCCCAAACAGCCATTTAATAACATTGATAAAAGGTGTATTGTGTTACCTTTAATCTGTGCATGGTCAACAAGAGGTTGCCATTATACTTTTGCTACCAGTTACACCTTTAGCTGAAGTAATAGAACTCTGTGCTGTGGATCTGAATTCTTTTGGTTCAAACTCTGATGACAATGGAAGAGGAGAAAACATATGCATAAGGAACAGAAATAAGATTGCATGGGAAACCTGTATTCTGGCCTTTCCTATCTTTTGAATTCCTGAGTTTTTGAACTTTACTGTTACATGAGACGGGTTTGATAGGCCTCTGCCCTGGGCGCAACACTAGAAATCCACTCCTATGCTTTGCACGAATTGGCCAACTCAGTAAAGAAACGTGGAGAACTGCATAAGCAATGGAGATAGGAACCCCCCCCAAGTATGAGTAAAGGCAGTCCCAATGAGATCCAGGGTGAGGTGTGTGGGAAGTTTGCTCTGCAGCTCCTGCAGCCACCACCCTTCAATATAAAAAGAAGACTAAATCCATAAACAATTTTAAGCAAATGTTTACACCAATATGTGAATTATTTGAAAGCCTGCAAATTAGTAGGTACAATAATTTACATAAAACCATGCTTAATTTGTGCTAGGACTGAGCCCTGGAAACTCTAGGATTGGCTATTCATAGTCCTATTATTTCAGGGCTTGTTGCATCAGTTATAAATGTAAAAAGGTTGTTTGATCCCTGTACCTAATTCCTTGATCCCCAGCACCTTTTTCATTCCAAATTAATGGTTATGTAAAGTATTATATGTGGCGCTTCACAAAAGTTGTTTGTGGAAAGGATGCAAGTCCCAATAGTATTATGCTGCTAATACCATAGAACACTATTTAACTGTAAAGATAGTTAAAATAGTACAGAAAAGGTACTATCAATCTTTATAACAAATCTAGAACATTTACATGACATTGCTTAACTCAATTAATATTTGTTTTTTGAAAACAAAATAAAAATGTCCATGTTTCATTTAAATCATTGCTCTGGGGTGGGGCTGGGAATGTGCAAGCTGCCCCGGGAGAGAGGACTATTCTAGCAGCTTGGGTCCAAGTGAGAAGTGCCTCTCCATGGCTGCTGCTGCTCCACCCAGTTACACATCCACCTTATAGTATCCCCATCTAGGTTGTATTTCCCTAGTTTATTGATAAGAAAGTCACGTGAGGCCATATCAAATGCTTTACTGAAGTCTAGGTATACCACATCCACCACTTCCCCCTTATCCACCAGGCTTGTTATTCTATCAACAAAAGCTATCAGATTGGTGTGACATGATTTGCTCTTTACAAATCCATGCTGGCTCTTACCTATCACCTTATTATCTTCCAGGTGTTTGTAGATTAATTCCTTAATTATTTGTTCCATTATATTCCTTGGCACAGAAGTTAGGCTGGCTGGTCTATAGTTTCCTGGGTTGTTCATATTTCCCTTTTTAAAAATGGGCACTAAATTAGCCCTTTTCCAATCTTCTGGAATCTCTTCTGGCTTCCATGACTTTTCAAAGATGATAGCTAACGGTTCATATGTTCCCATATGAATTGGGAGGGGGGCGCTTCCTAAAGGCAGCTGGGTGGTCTTGAACCAGGCAGAAGCAGCTCCTTTCATCTGCCTGGTGATTCTGTCCCTTTTCTGTATGGTTTTATAAGAGGCAATCCCATTATAGGCACAACCCATTTTCCTGGTGTTGTACCAATAAAAGCAAGCAGGATCTTATGAGGGGGATAAGGCAAAAAGCCACATTTATTGTAAAGATAATAAAGAATAAAGAAAAGATAGAAGCAAACAATGTTGTTTAACTACTTATTCCTATCACTACTTAACCCTTATACACTTTATATATACACACACACACATATATAAACATTCATTCATCCATTCATTCAGGTTCTGTGTAGTTGTTATAGTTACCAGCCTGGAAGTTGCTTGTGACAGAATACTGGCCAGGTATTCTGTACACAAGTGATGGTAGTGGAGAGCGAAGTCCTGATCAGGTGCGCATCTGACGCTCCTGGTAGGCTGGCAGCAGAACCTTGGACTCTGACTCCATAGTCTTTTGGTCCAGTCTTTATAGGAATTTCTTCCTATGCCAGTCTATGGGAATTGCTGCGTCATGCTGATGTCTACAGGGTGGCTGCCAGGTGCTCGTCAGTGATCTCACAGGGTGGACCTCCAGTCTCCAGTTTTTCTCCACTTGACACCTTTTGGTTGCACTGGCACCTGAAGCCTTCTTCAGCCCTTTGATACTGTATTCTCAGGCTGGCACCTCTCAAACCATTCATTCATTGTCCAAGCACTCTCTCTCTTACATACATTCCCTAATTAATGTTTCACATACAGTATTTTGTATAATAATAATTTTACATATACAAGAGTTGTAGTTACAAAAAGTTACAAAAGTTTCTGGGTGGCATTTCTTAAAACTTTCTCTCTGAGTGCTGAGTTAGTTACTGTTATAGTTAAAATGTTTCACTTTGCGATTAGGGTTAATTGGTTCACAATGCTTTGAAGAGAACGGGCGTCAATTGTGTAACAATGCCCTTAATCAATTATAGGGCTTGGCTCCCAGAGCAGAGTTAGTGGCTTGACAAGCAGCCACTTGCAAAAGTTTGAGCATGCCCTGGGACACAGAGAGGGGAGCTGTTTCTGGCTACATAGTATTATATTCTTAACAAATTATATTCTAGAGGGGCAATAATTATAAATCTAAACATTTAACAATCTTAACTAATAATAATAATAATATATCTAAACACTTATCAAGCTTGATAACACTAAATCTAAACACTTTAACAAGAATAAATCTAAACACTTATATGCTGCTTCTACTTGGGGAATCATTTTTAATACTTTAATATGTTATCCCTACACTGGCACAACCAAACCCTGATCTTGCTTTAAGTAAGGATAAGAGGAAGCTATATTCTGAATTTGGTAGTCCTAGCTCTTACCATTTAGGAGGATTTTTTTAACAAACAGACACAGAAAAATTCTCTCAAATGTATAGTAGATTTTAGGAAATGCATTTTTAAAAAATTACACACTTCTGATATATGTTATTTCACATTAAGGAACCACCCTGTAGATAAAAGCAATAAAAGTGCTATGTGTGCAAGTGGGTTTTTGGTCCCATTTTCAGTTGGCCTATTAAGTTGGTGTTTAAAGTGGCATACATTAAACTTGTGGAGGCAGATGAGTCATTAAAAGTAAGAGCTTCATATAGGTCTATGAACTCCCATCTCTGGTCTCTTCTTAAGTTCACTCTAGTAGCTATTAAAAGGGAAACTTTAATAAACGATTGATGAGAAATCTGTTTTAGTATAGCATATGTATATATTTCCTGAAGACTATGGCTGTGATTTGTATTCTTCCTCCCCATTACCAATTCTAGAACTACTAGCATAGATGCTTTTAGTACACTAGGAATGTATGAAATCAAAGATAACCAGGGTCAGTCAATTGGATGTTCACTAGTATGTTGCTGCTGGAAGTTTTAAAATTACTCAAGCATGCATTTTAAGTGATTGGATCAGCAATTTCAGATGTTTCTGTTAATAAATTGCTTCTCTTGAGAATAGCATCATAAGGATTTAGTTTGCTGGCTACATTCAGATACAGATTCAGGATCACTGGACAAAGTATTGACTTTTGAAACAATACATGTACCTGTGATGGGCTTTTAATTTAATGCTGCTCGATTGAGGAATTGCAGGTATGAACAGTAGAAGCAATGAATTGATTAAATGATAATGAAGTACACTATGGAATATCATTGTCTGTATTGAAAAGGGAAGTGTGACAATGACAGTGGAAGGAGAGAGATCATACAAAATAGCCAATAGAGGAGCAGTATGAAAGGCGCCAAAAAAACTGAGTCATGAGCTGCTAATAAAGCCTCTAAACGGAGAAAGAAAAGGATAATTGTAGAAATGTCAGCCGTGGGACCTGTCCTGACTCTACATTTAACTAGTAATTGCTCATCTCTAGCAATTACCAATAATGTTTCATCCTCAAGCTATTCAGATTCTTCTGTAAAGTTTTCATCACTATCCTCTTCACAAGTGTCAAGTCCTGCCATAGAAAGTGATGCTTTTTCTGAAAAAAAAGCAAACATTTATTTGTCAGGGTCCTGATTTATCTACTACAACATCTGTGCTCAAAGATAGCGTAAATTTTTAATTTAGAACATAAATGAATAACTAAAGAAAAAACAGATACTTTAATTTGTCTGCCCAGGATGTTTTTGTAAAGCTTTCTTAGTCCTACATTTTCTATGTAAAGTAATAATTGCTTCTATGCTATACAAACTATCATTGACCTTAACCAGACTTTGCTTTCCTTTACTGAGATTATTTATATATATATACATACATATACACATATACACACACACACACACACACACACACACACACACCCCTACCTCTAAAGGATATATAGATATAAATTTGCATATCCTTTTGGTATGCAAACCTAAATCCTATTACAGTTAATGAGGTAAATGCATTTTTCTAGAGAATAGACTTCTAATTAATATCATGACCCTATCTGTAACTTATCCAAAGAGTACTTCTTGTTTTCAGACATTGATGAATATATGTGGACTCTCTAGAATATGCAGGAACTTTCAAATTAATCACTAATGACCAAATTATCTCTGGAGATATTTAAGAGCAGGTTAGATATCTATCAGGGATGGTCTAGACAGTGCTTGGTCCTGCAGTGAGGGCAGGGGACTGGACTTGATGATCTCTCAAGGTCCCTTCCAGTTCTAAAACAAAAAACAGGACTATGTAGCACTTTAAAGACTAACAAGATGGTTTATTAGGTGATGAGCTTTCGTGAAAGCTCATCACCTAATAAACCATCTTGTTAGTCTTTAAAGTGCTATGTAGTCCTGTTTTTTGTTTCAGCTAGACCAGACTAACACAGCTGCATCTCTATCACCTTCCAGTTCTAGTGTTCTATGATTCTATGAAATTCTCCCATACACACATGGAATTAATTTCAACTCACTGAATTTCCTCTTGGTTCTATCTAGGAGTTTGGAGTAGAATTTGTCTATGCACAAGTTTGTCTAGGCAGTTAAGGGATCCACTAATTAAACTCTTGGCTCCCAATAAATAAGGGACTTAAAATTCAGAGCATCCTTCCATTTCCTCCCTGATATTCATATAGGCCCATCCCAACCCATTCAAAATGGCTTTACCGTAAGAAGTCAGGCTGCTGTGAGTTACAATGACCTCAACTGCTCTCTTAAGCTCTAATCAATTAAGCTATGTCTACACAGCAACGTTATTTCAAAATAACATAGTCTGTATTTACATAGCAGGCAGTTATTTCGAAGTAATGTCAAGCTAGAGGACTTCTTACTCTGATTCCCATAACCCTCATTTTGTAAGGAGTAAGGGAAGATAGAGGAAAAGTGCTCTATTTCAAAATAAGTGCTGTGTAGACAGCACCAAAACTCAGAATAAGTTATTTTGAAATAAGCTACGCAAATTAACGTAGCTCAATTTGCATAGCTTATTTTGACTTAAGCCCTGCTGTATAGATGCACCCTTAGAAAGAGATGGATTCCACAGTGAGGAAGCAGCAAAAATTACTGAAGGGTCTTCCTGCGTTGTCTTTAAGGTATGTTTCCATGATAAGCATGTCAATAACTTTTGATAACTGCCCCCGTGGCTTTATGGCTTTTGAGCCAACTGACATTTGAATTCCCATGGAGCCTTTGTGGAGTTGTTTCTGCAGATTGGGGTAAAGGGGGGGACCCTACTGTACAGGTGATATTCTCTATCTATATCTTTCCCACCCCAGATTTAATCACTAGGATGTGGCTTGCTCCTCTTATGGGACCAAACATGAGCAAAGGTATCTAAAGGCAGAATTCTAGAAATACAGTTTACCCCTTTCCACTACAAACATCTTTCTTGTCCTGAACCTGGAATAAATGTATTCAGTGGAATATATAATTGGGGCAAAATTTGGTTAAAATGTCTTGGTGCTTAAATGAAATGGAAATTGAAAATGATCACTAACCCAGAAAGTGAGCATTTCAGTGAATTCAAAAGTGCAGCTGCAATTTAAATCCTAATATTCTCTGAGAACAGTAAATGACAAGCATTGTGGAATGCCTTTAAAAGAAAAGTACTTCTCTAAATGTGGTGTTTTATGTGTTGGAAATAAAACTCTTGACATGAACATTCTCCAAGGGAGAGAGATATTTCAAGGTCCTTTTAATTGCCTGATGGTTAATGCTCTCAGGCTATAAAAAGAAAGGGCAAAATGTTGGGGTCCTGAAAAAACCCCCCCAAAAAAACAGAGTTTGTGGGGAGGAAACAATTATTAGTTATTACCTGTAATATCCCTAGAAATTGTCTCTTCTCAAAGGCCTATGCTGGTACAATGAATTTATACATCAAGCAGAAATTTATTCTCAATATCTTTGACACAGAGAACAAATTCCAAAATATGAGACTGCACGAATAAAAATCTAACCTGTCCAAACATCTATTAACATTTAGTCTCAGAAAAATAGTCTTTTTTACTATTTGTTGTAAATGGACTCAATAACAGTTAAGAAGAATTTACTGAGTCCTTAGACACCACTTCAATTTCATTATTTTTCATATATAAGGGTAAAATGAAACTGCGTGTAAACTTAGAGTTTTATTTGAACTCAGTTGGGCTACATCTATACTGCAGCCTTTTTCTGCAAAAGCTTATGCAAATGAAGCATGGAGTAGAATATAGCTGCGCTTCATTTGCATAATTAATTAGCAGCAGTTTTTGTGCAAGAGGCTTTTGTGCAAAAAGGAGCTGTGTAGACGTCTTCTTTTTGCACAAAAACCCCATCTTGCACAAGAGCCGTTCTTCCTGAAAAAATAACATAAGCTATTTTGTGCTTCATTAGGGCCCGAAAATAGGAAAAATGGTGGGTTTTTTTGTTTTTGTCCATAGTCCCCACTCTAAACGAGAAAGCTGTACACTTCACAGCTTCCGTAGGCTGAGCTCATTACACATGCAAGGGCTCCTTGCATTCTTCCATCCCCATCTATTTCAGGGACTCTCTGCAACTCCCATCCCCTTATGCCTGGGGTTCTCTGTGCTCTATCTTTCCCCATGCCACATTTCTACTAGACCCCCCCATTACTATTTCACAAATGCCATAGTCTCCCACAGTATTCTTGACAGCATGTTAAGGACATGTGGATTGGATAAATGGACTGTAAGTTGGATAGAAACTTGGCTAGATTGTCGGGCCCAACGGATGGTGATCAATAGCTCGATGTCTGGTTGGTAGTCACTTTCAAGCATAGTGCACCATGGATATGTTCTAGGGCTGGTTTTGTTCAACATCTTTATTAATGACTTGGACGAGGGGATGGATTGCACCCTCACCCAGTTTGTGGATGACACTAAGCTAGGGGGAGAGGTAGATAGGTTGGAGGGCAGGGATAGGGTCCAGAGTGACCTAAACAAATTGGAGGATTGGGCCAAAAGATATCTGATGAGGTTCAATAAGGACAAATGTAGAGACCTGCACTTGGGATGGAAGAATCCCAAGCATTGTTACAGGCTGGGAACTGATTGGCTAAGTAATAGTTCAGCAGAAAAGGACCTGGGGATTACAGTGGAAGAGAAGCTGGATATGAGTCAACAGTGTGCTCTTGTAGCCAAGAAGGCTAATGGCATATTAAGGTTCATTAGGAGGAGCATTGCCAGTAGATCTGGAGAAGTTCCCCTTTATTTAGCACTGGTGAGGCCACATCTGGAGTATGGCATCCAGTCCTGGGCCCACCACTATAGAAAGGATGTGGACTTATTGGAGAAGGTCCAGTGGAGGGCAACCAACATGATTAGAGGTCTGGAGCACATGACCTATGAGGAGAGGCTGAGGTATTTTGGCTTATTTAGTCTGCAGAAGAGAAGAGTGAGGGGGGATTTGATAGCAGCCTTCAATTTTCTGAAGGGAGGTTCCAAAGAGGATGGAGAGAGGCTGTTTTCAGTAGTGACAGAAGGCAGAACAAGGAGAAATGGTCTCAAATTACAGTGCGGGAGGTCTAGGTTGGATATTAGGAAAAACCATTTCACTAGGAACGTGGTGAAGTACTGGAATGGCTTACCTAGTGAGGTGGTGGAATCTCCATCTCTAGAGGTTTTTAGGTCCCGGCTTGACAAAGCCCTGGCTGGGATGATTTAGTTGGGGTTGGTCCTGCTTTGGGTGGGGAGTTGGATTCGATGACCTCTTGAGGTCTCTTCCAGCCCTAGGATTCTATGATTCTATTATTATTTTTGAAGTTTTTCATGGGCAATTGCACATTGCGTGAAGCTGTGGCAGAGCTAAACAGACACCAAGACTCTATTTCCTATTTCTCTGGTTTTGGTTGACACCTAGGATATTCAGAAAGTTTTGGAATGAATACAACATGCCATTCAAAAGTTGTCACGTGACAGGGAAATGCTATCAACTTGATTGTATTAGACTTGGTCAGTTTAGCAAAACTTTGTAGTTTGGGCTAGGAATTATTTTTCTTCTCATTTTCAGTGAACCCTAAATAAAAAGTATCTAGATACAAACCCATAAACCCTGAAACCAGAGAAATCGTTCACAGAAACCTGCATGAAATAAAGCTACCTCGTTTCACATAATTCAGTTTTTTGGGTCTATTTAGCTCTACTATTAAATGCACACTTCAGAAATACAAAGCCATAAATTCTGTAACCCTTCTGCCAGGCCGAGTTAATAGCAGCAAGGGCTGGATTCAGTATCTACGGGTCTCCTCCCAACAAAGCAATACAACACCGGCTCGAGCCCCCACCCAGTGACCTGGGAAATCTTACATACACCTGTGGGCACCTCAAAGAGGCAATTCTTCCCCCCTCGCAAGCACAGAGCCTCAGTATAGCAGCAAACCTTTAATAACATGAGGTAACCGACATCAGCATTAAATTGGGAAAACACCACAACTCAGATTCATAGACCAAACATGAGCAAAGACCCACCCCCCAGCCATGAATCACCCAAAGTCCCAAAAGTCCAACACCCCAAGAGTCTCCTGAGTCCAGCAACCCCAAAAAAATCACCCAAAGTCCAACACCCCAAAAGTCTCTGCCCTGGGTCAGTGCCGCCCCAGGGTTCAAAAGTTCACCCGGCAGGGTTTTACCCTCCCAAGCTGGAGGGGGAGGGGATTGATACACCTTACGTGGTCCGCCGATGGCTCCGCCTCTCCATAGGGTTCTGCTGCCGACGTCAACGCGAGTCACTCCGCCACACTCTACCTGCTGTCCAGTGAGCCACCTCAGCTGTCCCTCGAACTGTCCAGCTCCGCCAGCTGTCTCGGGCCACGACCCTGGCCGCCAGCTGGTTGCTCCTGCAGCTGCTCCACTGGCTGTCTGCTGCCGCTCCTACCGGCCGCCGGTTGTCCCCGCAAACCGCTCTGCTGTCCGCCTGCACCCAACGGTCGTCCCCGCAAACCGCTCTACTGTCCAGCTGCTACTTGTCCCTGCAAGCCGCTCTGCTAGTAGCTCAGCATAGCGCCAGGCTCCCCACAGCAATAGTGATTTCAGCTCTTCCACAGTATAGCGCTAGGCTCCACACAGTGATTTCAGCTTGTAACAGAGGAGCCTCAGTGCTAGTGCTCCACTGGCCCACAATGACATCAACTCAGCAGCTCACAACTAGACTCCTAATAAGTTCTGATATTCCACACTGAGGGAGGGGGAAAGAGAGAGAGCAATCAGTGTTGCCTAGGCCCTCAGACAGCACCCCACCACCAGGTATAAAGACCTGCCCCCAGCCTCTCTCAACTTGACTGGGTTTAGAACCCATGTCCCTTGTCTAGCGAGTGCTACTTAGTTTATGGCGAATCCCTCTGTCATAAACAGTTCCACCATTCCATTGTCTTTGATTCACATAATCAGGGTAACAACACTTTTATCCCCCCTGCCTCAATAACAGAGAGACTGGGGATCCCACAGTGGCCAAAGTGACCATTTGGGCTGTTGTAAACACATACTAGGCGGGGTGGGTGTGTCTATGCAAATGAGATCAGCCTCTGCAGTCTCTTTGCACCACTCGCCCCAGTTCACCACCAGTTGTCAGGGTAGAGCTTATCCTGACCCTGCTTACAATTCTAAATCTGTAAGGAAACATTGTGATCATGTAGTCAGACCTCCTTTATAATAAAGGCCTTATGATTTCCCTGTTTGAGCTAAAAAAAAATCTTTCAGAAAAACATCTAGTTTTTTATTTTTAATAATTTTGATATAAAAATTTCCTGTGACTGAATTTTCCTTAGGCCTTTGTAAAGTGGTAACTTGGAGCAGTGGTTCTCAAACTTTTTGTCCTGTGGACTACCCCACTCAATATAGACCTTTCCACAAACCACCAGCCAACCACCCATGCTGACAAAATGGGTGTAGAAGGAAGTGAGGGGATGGTTTCTGGGAGGAAGAGAGAGTACAAGATTGGGCTAGGTGTGCAGGGTGCGTGAGAGGGATGGAGATGTGGGGTTTGGGCATGAAGGGGATGGAGGGGGCACTTCACTCAGCTTTGTGCTCCCAGGCACTACCCCTTGCTGCTCTCATTGGTTGTGATTCAGACCAATTGGAGCAGTGGGAAAAGCCTCCAGCTGAGCAGTTTCCTGTGCTGCCGTTCCTCCAGCTAGGGGGAAGGAAATTGGCAGTGTGTGGATTTGCTTCCTTCCCCTGCGAGCTGGATCCAGTCCCTGATGCTCATTCCCTCCCTGCAGTGAGAAGCCAGCGCTCCAACCTCATAGGAGAGGGCAGGGCCTGAAGCACCAGCGCAGTCTCCAAGGGTTGCCAGGGGTGCAAGTCCCAACCTTATAGCCCACCTGCAAGACAGATGCAGCCCACTAGAGGTCTGGAGACCACACTTGGAGAACTGCTGATGTAGTCATGGTCTACTGAATAAAAGGATGGAACACCTAGATTTTGGCTGAGCATACCAAGATGCATTTGTCAGAGATCAAATTTCTAGTGAGCTGTTCTCTGCAGACCTGAGACTATAACTGAACCTGGGTAATTGTTTCCTTATTGATTAAATAATCTTTAATATATAAAATATCCAGGCACTGAAGCCTTGTTTTCCATTCGTATTGAAGTAGTAATAACAAAGTTATAGTTTGAATACAAGATAGTGTACAATATAAACGTTGATGGAATTGGATCTAAGCTAATATTAAGATTAGTGGAGTTAATGCTTCATTTTTAAATGTAATTTGACCTAAATGCTATAGACCTTTCAAACTGGCTCCAGACTTGCATGGGAAAGGAAAAGGAAATGAAATTACCGCATTTCAGATCTGTAATTCTCTCCACCCTAAAGATCTGCTGTTCCATAATTGCTGTTGACAAGCAAGCGGGGAACCCTGAGAACTGTCTGTCCGGGGTGGGGGTCGGGTCCCTTTAAGCACAGCCCTTGGCTAGCCTGAGGCAGCAGCTCCACGCTCTAAGTCCTAACCTGATGCCCTGCCGGCACTGGGTCCGGCCAGCATTAACTTCGATTCAGGGTCCACTTAATGTGCACATGCTAGTTCGAATTAGCAAAATGCTAATTCGAATAAGTTTTTAGGTCTAGAGATGCACTAATTCGAATTAGCTTAGCTTGAATTAGTGCAGTAGTGTAGATGTACCCATAGTGACCAGCTTATGTATTTTCAATGTGTGTATCACAATAAAATATGAGACATAAATCTAAATAAATCCACTTCTAAACTCCTTGGGATAAATTCTTCTTTACCAGTAATGCTTTATAAATCCAGAGTTTCTTCAGTAAATCTGTAGCATTATTCTGGATTGATTTATACCGGTATAACTTTGGTATGTCTACACTATTAAATTAGGTCAAATTTATTGAAATAGACTTTTAGCATCCAATTTTATATAGTCAAAGGCACATGTCCTCACTACGCATATATCGCTGCAAACACCTGGTGCATTATCCTGTGGTTTGTCCTAAGCCTAGCCAGGAGTCACCTGGGTGAGGAAGACTGCGAGGAGACCGTGTGTACAAATGTGCAGGAACCTACTGAATGTAGCAATTGGCATAAGCTGGTGGCAGTCAGGGATGTTGACACAGTGTAATGCTGATTCTGGTCCTGAGAAACAAGCACAGACTGATGGGACCACATAGTTATGCAGCTATGGGATGATCAGCAGCGGCTGCACAGTTTTCACATGCATAAGACAATTTTCATGGAATTTTGCCAATTGCTTTCTCTGAAGTGAAGCAATGCCAGAATGAGACCCACTCTGACCATTGAAAAGCAAATGGCAATAGCCCTGTAGAAGCTTGCAAATCCAGACTGTTACCAGACCATTGGGAATCAATTCAGAGTGGGTAAATCCATGGTTGTGGTTTCTAGCTTTCCATACCCTCCTTCTAGGAAAGATTGTCCTGCACATTCAGAGTTACTTAGTGGATGGCTTTGCCACAATGGGGTTCCCTAACTGTGGTGGGATGATAGATGGAACACACATCCCTATCTTGGCACTAGACCACCTTTCTAAAGAATACATAAATATAGTATATGGTTTTGCTGGTGATCAGAAGTGCCATTTCACAAACATCAATGTGTACACAGACAGCCTAGACTGTAGTAAAGAGCAGTTCAACTTCAGGCTGAGTAAGTGCAGAATGGTGGTAGAAGGTGCCTTCAGCTATTTAAGAGGATTCTGGCAAAGTTTTTATTACAGTAGATTCAGTGAAAGCAATAGGCCTATTGTTGTTGCTGCTTGATGTGTGTTGTATAATGTATGTGAAAGTAAGGGAGAAAAGTTTCTGGTGGGGTGGGAGTGTTGAAGCAGATCACTTGGAAGCCTAACTGTTTGAAGAGCGGGGGCAGTGGCAAATAGACTGATTGTGCAGGCTGCACTGGGGAAAAAACCCCAATGGTAGACTTTAGAGAAGCTACATTGTAAAAAAAAAAGCAAATATAATTCAAAATTATTTTCATGTTTCATTAGAGACTTATCGTTAAATTAGAGTACCATATCTTTAAATGTCAACTCACTCTTAATTATGGAATCATAACCACTGTTTCTGTAATATCTGTGTATATAGATTAGAATGCTATTTGGTAAAATTTACTTCCTGATAACCATTTAAAAATATATGCAATAATTTCAAGTCTTGGATGCCATAAAACAAGTCCTACCACTTCCTCTGGGTTTCCTTAGAATCTGCTACATAGCGGAATATGCAGTAACACCAAGCATTTCAGAAACCCATTAAATTTTCACACTTTCCAAAATATAGTGGGAAGTACCACCTTTCTTTTCTCCACTTTCTCTGATATTTATAATAGCACATATAAATTCTAATCTAATGAATGGTCCTGTGCACTACAGTGTTCTTGGCAAAACTTTCATTAGACTGAAAGCTATTATATTTGCATAGGATCTATCAAAACTGGTATACTCTAGGTTAGTGTTTCTCAACCAGTAGTACGAGTACCTTTAGGGGTATGTGAGAGAAGGCTGGGGGGTACATTAACACAACTGAAATTTGAAGAAAACTGAATTTGTTTTAAGTTTTAGAGCGCTTTATTATTTTTGTACTTTTTACACCCAAAATTTTCATCGCCCGCCTGGCTACAATTAAGTTGTTTAAACAAATGTGTTGCAAAGGTAGAAAAAAAATGTGTGTCTGAAAACAGTAGGTACTGGGGGTACTTATAATTTTTTTAAAGGGATACTTTATAAAAAAGGTTGAGAAACACTGGTCTAGGTAGTATGCCTGTTGGAGTGTGTAAGAATTAAATAAGGGGTCTGGTTAATTTCTACCATGGTGATGGGGGTACAGCATAGGCAGGCACTATCCCTATTGCTTTATAGATATATTTTCCTCCTTTCCTGCTTACTTGGAATAGATAAGCACATAGCTATACTATGGATGTAACTTCTAATGAATACTACTTGTCTTTAAATATATGTTATCTTCCTCCTTCCCTCATTTCCACCCACTCTGAAAAATATTCAGGATCACATGTCCTTCTGCCCCCCCCCCCCAAATTGCTGATTCAAGGAGTTTGAAATGTAATTTCAACCTTCAAAATCAGTTTTTTTCTCTTATCCCAAATGGCCACTCTGTCATTAGTGTCAATGGGATTAGTGTTAGCTTTTGCAGGTGAATAACTGCCCCCAAAGAAGATGAACACCCTATCCCTTTGTTTCTAATGAGGCTGAAGATAGTGAACAAGTATTCCTATCCCTGAGGAATCATGTTAGCTATAGATAAGAAAATGCAAAGGTGCCTGGAAAAAGACTGGAACAGTTGTTAGCAGAATTTTGAAAGGGTAGGGGAACAGAAAAATATGAGGAATCAAAGGAATTGGGTGAGGAGCAAGGCAAACTGAAATGAGGTTGCAGAATAATGTGAGGGGTGAGAGGCAGAGTGGAGGGGTGCAGGGAAATGTGAGCATGAGGTTTGTTGATATGTTGAAAGACTATGGAAAACAATAAGACTCTGTGGGGTGTTCAAGGGAACATGGAGAAGAGGAGGAGACTGAAGGGGTACATGGAAATGTGGGGTGGCACAATTAGAGAATGTAATGTGATTGTAAGGACAGAAGAAAGGGAATGTAGTGACAAAGTGGGGGACTGACATGGGTGAGAGGAGTGAAAAATCAGAATGGGACTGACAATTGTCCTGTCCATGTGGAAAGGAGGTTAGCGGAGAATGGTATCTGCAGTATGCCTTATCCCAAGAGACAGAAAGGGTAAGTGGAGACTCTAAGTAACAAACAGGGATTAATTACTGTATATTTAACAATGACTTGTGAATTGAAGATGATTGGAATTATTTGAACACTATCTAAAGTGATTGTATCAACTGATTTATTTGTAAGAAATACTTCCGTCACCACAATTGCAATAAAGAAACTCATCACCAGTATGCCTTCTCTTGAACAGGCATGGACGTCTGGGTGAAATCCTGCTGTAGTAAGAAGAAAGCCTAAAACATAAGCCAATGTAGCACAGGCTAGGTTAGAGATCCGAGGCCTAGCTAACAGAAAAACCATAGCTAACAAAGCAAAGCTAAGATGTGAGCAAGAAGCAGGCCCCTGCTCACAGAACTTGGCATGAACAGGGCTGAGAGTGCAAAACACTAATTGGGAATAGGCCCAGGTGTAGAACAGTAATTGGTACTGATCGTAAGTGGAAAGCACATGGTACCACCAGCTCATTAAAAAAGACCTTGGTACCCACTCCCAGGTTCAGGAAAGGGTCTAAAATGACAGCATGATGGATAGTGGTTTGATTGGATCATCTCGAGGTACAGGGAAATGAGTGATATCTAAGAAGCATCAGAGGGTAGTAATCTGACAACGTCAGAGGGTGGCAATCTGATATGTCAGCAGTGATGTGTGATTTGTTTGTACCTGGTATATAAAATAGTGTCTTGGGTGGACAGTGTTTATATGACCTAGGGGGCAGTGGAAATGTCCCACTGATTGAGTTATTCCATTGTTACGGGGTACATACAATCATAGAACACTACAACTAGAAGGGACCTCGAGAGGTCCTCATGGCAGGACCCACTACAGTTTAGACCATCCCTGATAGATGTCTGTCTATCTAACCTGCTCTAACCATTACATATGCATATTGGTTCAGTAGAGCCTACTGACAACTATTACTGTACTTCGTTTAACAAAAAACCTGGCCAAGTGCCTTCAATCCTTATCTGGTTTGTGGTCTTTGGGGGCTCTCTTGGGGTCTGCTGTGGAGACTAAGTGCACAATTCGACACGGCGCACATCACTGAGCACACACACAAGCAGCCTTCTGGTTATCATCATCAACGGAGTCAGAGACCTGTGAGAATACCTCGGCAGTAAATCCTGACCGCCTCCTTAACTAACTGCACTTGCATACATTCCAGATGGCCATTAACTTAGCCATGACTTAACATGAATTAGATTCTTTGAGCGCATCTATTAATTAATGACCCAAAGATTGTATAACTATTAAAGCAGCCAAAATGACTGTCCTCTTAAGTAAAATATCCAAAGTCAAGGTTAAGTGGAAGTCTATACTTAACCAGTAGTTAAAATCTGTTGTTTTAAAATATGTAATTATATTTCAATTTCTCTCAGTTGAAATATAACACTGCATTGTGGGAAAGCACTCCAAAGTTTACTGAGTATGTGCTCATGGAGTAGTGCCATTTATATCCGTACATAGGATCTATTTGTTTCTTAATTTTTTCCTGAAGTGAAATAAAGGGAAAAAACCAGTAGTATTCTCCAATCCAACTAGAAAAGCCACCTGAAGAGCTATTTCCCAAATAAATGAACAGATAATGAAAAGATGTGGTTTCATTCATAATGAAGTTGGTTGTGCCCACAAAAGCTCATACCATTCTACATTATTTTAGTCTCTAAGGTGCTGCAGGACCATTCGTTGTTTACGTTTTTTCATTCATAGTTGTGCAACTCTGCAAAATGAACATGTGACAGTCATCTACTTCTCACACAATTCTAAGCATTAGAAACTATTGACATTCCTTTCCTATCTGATGCACATGTTGTAGGTATACAGCATGTGACATTCAGTAAACCATAATAAATTTAATTCTAATCTGCAGACTCTTCATACAGATATTCCTAGTCTGAGACTAGGCTGGTTTTTAGAATTCAGTGGGTGGGGGGAGGGAGACAGGTGGCTTAAAATATTTTCTGAAATTTATATAACTTTAGTGCTGGAAAGAGAAATGAAGAGTCAAAAGGTTAAATCCAATCTTATAAAGACCTATTTACATTGATGCCTAAGTGTAGGTGCAAGATGCGGTCTTGTTTTAATTGGAAGAAGTCTGTAATATATCATGCTGTGACAACCAAGCCCCAATTTAAGGTTGGGACGACTTTAATCTTAAGGCAAAAATCAACTCGGGATCGAGGCTTCCCTGCCTCAATTTCCCCAGCTTGGGCTTACCAGCCCCTCACAACTGGATCCCTTAAGGCATCTCTCTCCCTCTCTCTCACGTCAGTAAGCCCCTCTGGGCTTTAATTGAGTTATTCAGAGTCCAGCCATCTTGCCAGAAATGGGGTTTTGCTACCCCTCAAGGATCTAATCCCAGGCCCCTAACGCCATAAACCAGGTCTTTCAGTTCAAGTTCACCCCTGCAAAGTCTCTGGATCCACTAGTTGTCCACTGTCTCAGTGAAAAGCCACCCTGCAAAGGGTCAGGGGAGGGGGGGCGGGGGCGGGGGTTGGGCCCCGATCCAGGGCCCTAAGGACAGGGACCAGGCCTGTCTGGTTGGTGGGGCCATTGCCCA
Organism: Pelochelys cantorii; assembly: GCA_032595735.1. Classification (NCBI taxonomy): domain Eukaryota; kingdom Metazoa; phylum Chordata; order Testudines; family Trionychidae; genus Pelochelys; species Pelochelys cantorii. The sequence continues at coordinate 36,438,324 of CM064337.1, read as the reverse complement.
CAACTCACCAATCTGTGGGCAATGCCTAGAGCCGTGCTCTGGGCCTCTTCCTACGTCCCATCACAGTGTCTTCTGTCCAGTCTGACATTGGGTCTTGGTGGAGGGGTAACCCACGGAGGTCTGCTCGCACTGCTGCTCCCTTCCTTCCACTCTCCAACTTCCTCTTGGTCTGGGTGGGCTCTGCCTTTTAAGTGTCCCATGGAGCTGGTGGAGACGCCACTGGAGCCCCCTCTTCTGGCCCTGCCTCCTCCTCTTAAGCATCCTGCCAAGCCGGCGGCAATGCCACTGGAGATACCGGGCCTCTGCTTCTGGCACCACCTCCTCCCTTCTCCTGGGCTGTGCTTTGGCCCCGAAGGTTGTCAGCAGCCACAGAGCAAGCGCCGCAGAGCCACGGCAGAAGCTGCGGGGCCTCCTCGTCCCAGAATGCCAGGGCCAGCGCAGCCAAAGTGGGGGCCCCCATCACACATACTAAATTTGATTAAACAGGAGGTTATCTTAAATATCTTATTTCAATTTTTTTTACTTCTATATTACAATGAAATATATGCAAAATGACTTAAATTTTAATTATCCAAATTATTTAATGCAGTCTCTCTTAGTGTCACATAAGTACAAATGAGAACTGCACAAATGTTTGAAGGGTACCCTCGGTTGTTAGTGTTAATCTTCTGACAGGTTAAAGGGGTAGTGGTTCTGGTTTATTCATAAGCCAGCACTTTTGGTTTTGTACAACATACTCCAGTGGCACTCAGTTTTGACTACCTTTCCTTGCAAGACACAGAGTAGCAAAAACTGCAGAGCTTTAGAGAAAGGTAATGAAAATAGAGGAAATATTTTCATGGAGAAATTAAAACTACTATGAAAGGAGAAGTACAAGCAGGGACACAAATTGTAGTCAGAAATCACTTGTGTGATATCCTGGCGGGTTTCTTGCACTGTGAAATGTTGGGGTGTGTCTAGACTACATGGCTCCGTCGACAGAGCCATGTAAAGTAGCTTACTCGACATAGTCAATGAAGCGGGGACTTAAATAATCCCCACTTCATTAAAATAAAACTGGCCACCGCGCTGTGCCAACAATCAGCTGATCCGGCACAGCATGGCAGTCTAGACGCAGTGCGGTCAACAAGGGAAGCTTCTGTCGACCGCTCTGGTATGCCTCGTTTCACAATTATTTAAATCCCCGCTTCATTGACTATGTTGAGTAAACTACTTTACATGGCTCAGTCAACGGAGCCATGTAGTCTAGACACATCCTTGATGTCCATTCAGCTATGTGCATATGCTCTTCTTATGTGTTGAACTTTCTCTATGCAGATAGCCAGCACAGCAGACTCAGAGAATCCCCAAGGGCCACAGAATCAGAAAAGATGCGAAGGCAGTGGAGCCAGGCTTATTGTCAATGAAGCACAGTCCTAGCTCCTTGGATAAGATGTCTACAGTTATGCTAACACCTGTATGCTCATTTTGCAATCATAGAATCATAGAACGCTTGAACTGGAAGTGACAAAGTCCAGTCCCCTGCCCTCACAGCAGGACCCAGTACCATCTAGACCAGTTGTCACCAACCAGTAGATCGGGATCAATCAGTAGATCTTGGAGCCTCTCAGAGGTGATCCTGGCTGGTTTGGCCGGGAAGCTATCGAGCACTGGCAGTTCAGTTACCCCTCCACCCACTGTAGTGCTGCTCCTGCCCTCTGCCTTGGAGCTGCCCCCCTGGGAGCCTCCTGCTTGCTGTGCAGGGTGTGGGAGGGAGAAGAGGGAGGCACTGATGTTAGGGTGTCTCTTCCTCCCCACTTCTGTACCCTACACAGAGAAAAGGGAATGGAGGGAGCTTAGCAATACAAATCTGTCTCTCACACTGTGCATCTCTGTCACACACACACACAGTCATTCACTGACTCAACATGTACGTGGGGGGTTGTTGTTACTACTTTTACTGCTTGCAAAGTGTGTTTTTGACTTGTCTGTGCATTTCATCATTTTTGTTTCTCTTGCACTTAAATTTAATTCTTTGAGGAGTGAGTTCTCAAATCCTAACCTGTCATGGCTGGAGTAATTAGCTCCATGGTAATTGCTGCTCCTGGAAGTGGCTGGTATGTCCCTGCAGCCCCTGAGAAAGGCAGAGCAGAGGGGCTCCACACTGATCAATAACTGGAAACTGTGGCTAGGAGAAGCTGTGGGCTCAGTGCCTGTAGATGATGGGCAGCACGTGACACCATTGAGCCATTGCTGCACATGCCAGCTGCTTACAGGAGCAGTGCAGGGCCAGGGCAGGAGTAAGCATGCCTTAACCCCACTGTTCCACTACCTGGAAGCTGTCTCAGTTAAGTAGTGCCCAACTAGAGCCTGCATCCTGAACCTGTCCCAGTCCTGAACCTCCTCCTGCACTCAACCTCCTGCCCCAGATGTGAGTCCCCTGACACCCCAATTCTTTCCCAGAGCTTGCACCCTGAAACCCCTCCTGGAGCTTGTTCCCACACCCTGGGTTAAGCTCAGAGCCCTTCCCCAGGAGCGGCCCGAGGCCAGCTGTAGCAGCTGGCTCCCCAGGCAGAAGGCACGACTGGCGCCCCCACCTGCACTGCCGTCAATGGCCATGATGTCATCATCGGGCGCCCGGGCCAGCAGCATTTTTGCAATATACCCAAGTTGTTTGAGGTGGTTAAAATCAGCATGAAGATATTGCAAAATAGCTTTTCTGCCTTGTACTAGGACTTGAACAGAACTGTGATAAGAAGATAACAGACCCAAGTTGTACCAATATTTAGATGGAAGCAAAATTCTGATATAATTTCAATCAAGTCAAATCTTTTCAAGAAAACATGAGTGTGCCTTTTGGGGTGTTTGTTTCAATTCTAAGGGTATGTCTAGACTACATGCCTCTGACAACAGAGGCATGTAAAATAGGCTACCCGACATAGTCAATGAAGCGGGGATTTAAATATCCCCAGCTTCATTAAAATAAAAACGGCCACCGTGCTGTGCCGGCTCAGCTGATTGTCGGCACAGCGCGGCAGTCAAGACACGGATCAGTCAACAGGGGAAGCCTTTGTCGACCACTCCCTTAACCTCGTTTCACGAGGCATTACAGACTGAAGGGCCGGGAAAGCCTATTTCTGAATTGGTGGAAATTGCTTACAAGGTGTATGGGAACAGAGAGCAGGTTGCAGAGAAAAAGGAAGAGAAAAGGGGACAGAAGCAGATGGCAATGCTGGCTGCTGCCATAACTGGCAATCCAGACCTGAAGGTGGGTGGGCAAGGAGGCAGGGGAAAGTACCCCAAGAAAGGAAAAGGACGTCTAGGCACGGATGAATGTGCATATTGCCGAGAAAAAGGGCACTGGAAGAGGAATTGCCCTCAGTTGAAGGATAAGAAAAAGGAGAGTCAGTCAGAGGGCCGGCAGATGCGGGCGGAATCCTCTGGAGAGGACTCTAGCTGAAGGGGACCGGGATCTAAGGCCACCACCCTACGAGCTTAGGCTCGAGAGGATCCCATGGTGAAAATAAGGGTTGGTGGCAGAGACTATGAGGCTCTGGTGGATGCTGGGGCCATGTTTTCTATGATTCCCGTGAAACCCCCCTCAGCTAAGGAAAGTGGAAAGCATGTGGTAGTGGAAGGGATTGAAGGGAGACGAACGAGGCTACCTGTATGTAAACCCCTCCTCATGAAGATTGGAAATAATATGCTGGAACATGCCTTTGTTGTTTCATCTGCGTGCCCGGTTGCTCTGCTGGGGCGAGATATGCTAACTAAGCTGCAGGCTGAAATTTTCTTCCGAGGAAATCAGATTATAATGCAGCTGCCAGTGAAACAGGGTTCAAATTACCAGATGGCTCTCCGGGCAATTGAGACGGTTTTAGAGGCAAAAGGGACTGAGACCTTAGAAGGTATCAATCCATGTGTATGGGCAGATGGGACCCATGCCCGGGCGAAGTCCGTGACTCCAGTAAAAATTCCTCTCAAGGAAGGAGAAAGCCCTGTGTGTGTGAAGCAATATCCCCTGAAGAAAGCCACCCGAATAGGGTTGAAGCCATTAATTGAAAAGTTCAAAGGATATGGCTGGTTGGTAGAGGGCTCTTCCCCCTTTAACACCCCGGTTTTGGGGGTGCTCAAAGCAGATGGCACCTCATATAGATTAGTGCAGGACCTGAGGGCTGTAAATAAGAAGGTTCTTGTGGATCACCCTATGGTCCCAAATCCACACACCATTTTAACACAAGTTCCAGCAGATGCAAAGGTGTTTTCAGTGTTGGATTTAAAAGATGCTTTCTTCTCTATCCCTTTGCATGAAGACAGTTGGAAACTATTTGCCTTTGAGTGGGAGGACCCAGATACCCATTACAAAACTCAGCTGTTGTGGACTGTGTTGCCCCAGGGTTTTGTATCAGCTCCCCATATCTTTGGGACCGCATTGCAGAAAGATTTGGAAAACTGGAAGAGGCAGCACCCTGAGGTAGCTCTGCTCCAGTATGTTGATGATTTGTTGATTGCAAGTCCTGATATGCAAAAGGGAAAAAGGGCAACGGAGTCCCTATTGAATGCTCTAGGAAAAAAGGGATATAAAGTTTCACAAGAGAAAGCCCAAATATGTCAGCCAAAGGTCACCTTTTTGGGCTATGAGATTGAAAAGGGAGTGCGGGCTTTGAGCAAGGATCGAATCCAAGCAATACAGGACATGCCTGCCCCAACCACTCCGAAAGAACTACGGGCTTTCCTAGGCTTAACTGGATTCTGTAGGATGTGGATTCCAGACTATGGGGGCAAGGCCAAACCCCTATATGAGTCCCTCACTAAAGAGGGTCTCGCAAACTGGAAATGGACCAAAGAGAATCAGCATGCCTTTGAATTGTTAAAGACTGCTTTAATGCAACCCCCAGCCCTAATGATCCCCAATGAGCGCAAGCCCTATAGACTCTATGTACACGAAAATAAGGGCATCGCCTCAGGGGTCCTGACCCAACCAGTGGGCCCAGCTTAGAAGCCTGTGGGCTATTATTCAAAGGTGCTGGACCCTGTAGCAAAAGGGTGGCCTGCGTGTTTGAGAGCTGTTGCAGCAACAGCTACCATTGTGGAGGAAGCTCAAAAGATTGTAATGGGAACTGACATGGAAATACACACTCCACATGGAGTACCTCAAATTCTTGGAGGGGAAGGGGGAAAGTTTTTGAACCCCTCCAGGCAGTCCAGATATGAGATTTTCTTGTTGTCCAACCCTGGACTCACTTTTAAACACACCACTGCCTTAAACCCAGCCACCTTGCTGCCAGAACCGGGACCACCATGCCATGATTGCTTGGAAGTGTTAACTCAAACAGTGCTTATTCGGCCAGATCTGAAGGATGATCCTCTTGAAAACCCAGAGGAGGAGTTTTTTGTGGACGGCTCAAGCAGTGTAGTAAAAGGCACTAGGCACACAGGCTGTGCTGTAGTGACCTTGACAGAAACAGTGTGGAAAGAAAAGCTTCCTGCAAGCTGGTCGGCACAAGCAGCAGAGCTGACTGCCCTGACTAGAGCCTTAGAGATAGGAGCAGACAAGAGAGCAAACATCTTCACTGATTCCCGTTATGCCTTTGCCACTGTGCACGCTCATGGACTATTGTGGAAGGAGCATGGATTCATTACAGCCTCAGGGCAAAGAACAGCCAATGGACCACAGATTGTGATGTTGTTAGAAGCCCTTAAGCCGCCTAAAGAAATAGCTGTGGTTCACGTAAGAGCGCGTGGAAGGGCTGCCGATGAACGCCAGAAGAAGGGAAATGCAAGAGCGGATGCAGCTGCCAAAGAAGTGGCGCTAATGGGAGGCGATGTGGGATTCCAGGGCTCTGCACACGAAGTTCTATTCTTCTTAGAGGATTGCATAGTACGTTACTCCCCCATGGACGATGCTGCAGCAAGGGAAAACAATGCAGTACAGAATGAGAATGGCTGGTGGATAGCGCTGGGAGGAAAAGTTATGGTGCCTCGACCCTTGCTGCTAGAAGTACTCCTACGTCTTCATGCCTCCACCCACATGGGAGGCACGGCAATGGGAGATTTGCTGGTGCGACAGATGGTGGCACCAGGATTGTACTTGGAAGCACAACGTGTGGCGTCACAGTGCCCAACCTGTCAGAGAGTGAACCCCAAGCCACCCGCTCCTATGGGAGGAAAGACAATGGGCCTACTACCCTGGCCAAGCATGGCAGATTGATTTTGCTGAACTTCCGAAGTCTGGACGATACCGATACTTGCTGGTGTTAGTGGACCAGCTAACAGGATGGGTGGAAGCATATCCCACCAGGACAGCTTCAGCATTGACAGTAGCGCATGTCCTCCTGCAGGACCTGATACCACGATTTTTACTGCCAGAGTCAACTGACTCAGATCAGGGTAGTCATTTTGTGGGGAAGGTAGTGCAGGAAGTGGCCAAAGCCTTAGACATTAAGTGGAAGCTCCATACTCCATGGAGACCTCAGAGTTCAGGTCAGGTGGAGCGCATGAATAGAACCTTGAAAACAATGCTAACAAAAATCTGTATTGAAACCCATTTAAAATGGCCCCAGGCGCTCCCACTGGCTTTAACTCACATTCGTAGCATACCACGTAGGGGGATAAAATTGTCCCCTTTCGAGTTAATGTTTGGAATGCCTCCCAGGGTCTTGCCGGCAGGGTGGAGGGAACAAGTTACTGTTGATTTGGGAAACACTGAACTCAGAGAACATGTTATCGCCTTGCAGTCTGTTTTGTCATCCCTCCACAGGTTTACTGCGCCATTCCAGAGCTTGCCGTTAGACGCCCCGATCCATGACTTCCAGCCCGGAGATCAGGTGCTGCTCCAGAAGTGGAAGAAAGATCCGCTAACAGAAAAATGGGAAGGACCTTACCAGGTGCTATTAACAACTCATACAGCGGTTAAGCTAGCAGGCAGCGACAAGTGGACCCATTGTTCCAGAGTAAAGAAATATTTAAAGGGAGCACAGGACAACAACTCCCAGGGTGTGGTCACTCTGGAGGCTGACCACCCCTCGGAACAAGAATCCAGCCAGTGGATTAGCAGGAGAAGGACTGCTAATCCTTCTCCTGCTAGGAGAAGGACTAAAAACCTTAAAATTGCCGTATTAACTGTAGGGTAAATTAAGGCAGTCCATGGTATCTTGCTAAGAACTGACAAACTCAAATCAGAAAGTATCAGGCTAAGCCTGGGAGAACGTACAGTTCAACAGTTACTGTGACCCTGGTTCCCCTGGCAACTACATTCCAAAGGGGCCTCTCTTACTCTGATAAGGCCTGGCTGGTATCAGCCAGGCTGCGTGGGTTTCACTGTCTCTTGTGCTTTCAGATTAATGGGCTTGAATCTCAAGGACTGTGCCAGGACAGGGATGAAGTCATCCATCCCGCCTAGACATCACAAGTTCGGCTAACAAGCTTACAGTAATATATTCATTCTGGGGGCTGCCATCCTGTTTATGTTGGCACAGTTAGCTTGTTAGGAATAACTACCTGTATCAGTGATAACATGTTTAATTGGCAATGGGCAGAGATATTGTGTAACTGTCGTAAGACCATTGACTTATGTGCATATCTCACTTCCTGGCTGCTAAATTTGAAAGGGCTCAAAGGGGCCTTCCTAGTGTTTTGTCTTGCTATGATGACGTTATGCTTATTGCCTTGCCTAGTACCATGTATTATAGCTCTTGTACAGCGAACTGTGCGGTCAGTTGTAAAACGTGAAATGTTTGTACACTATCAGAGACTAGCAATGGCTGAGACAGATTAAGTATAATTCGAAGAAAGCATCTTGAGGAGGGAATAGTAAAAACTGTTTGCTTCTTCTCCATTGCTTAGGCTCAAAACAGCACGTATCATTTAGCTGAGTGTGCATGTTTTAGAAGCTGCTAAACTCTCTGCCAGTTCTTTCTAGATAAGGGAACTAAGCAAACTTGCAGTAACAACAACCAATCACGTTGGGATACGCTGGCCAGAAGGAATGTAGAATCCATAAAAGTTTCAGCCTAAGCGTCGTTCAAGGTCAACACTGCTTTGAGCACAGAGCTCCTCTGTTGGCTATTGTTTGCAAACAATAAAATGGTGTTGGACCCAGCCTGAAAGTGTGACTCTCTTCTTGGGGCAAATTGGACTAGCCTCCAGGGGACGAAACTAGCAATTTATGCAACAGTGGGAAGAGAGAGAGCGTCAAGGATGATGAGTTTTACAACTGGAAACTGAAAGTTACACAATGAGTGTCATGACACAGTTATGGCTACTCTATTTACTCATGTTGTTAAAATGGAATATACTGCAAATATACAGCAGATTAAACTACCGTGGCTGATGAATGTCTAGTTTCAATGGCTACCAATATATTGCACATTTTCATATTCTCCCCAGGGTAGCATGCTATGTTTTCTTATTTAAATAACTGCTTCTTCCACTCCTATGTTGACAAATTAAAGTTTGTTTGATTCAACAGTTTTAATAACTCTGAGGGAGGATACAAGGTAATTGTTGAGTATTTGCAGATTTCCTTTTAATGTGTCAATAAAAAGGTACTGTTTAGTCAGTAACTTCCTTTAAAACAGATGGTTAACCACTCAGGTTTTCACTGTTTGACAATCTCTAGCAGTTAGCAATGCAAATCAAAATTAAGAATAGAAACATTTTAACAACAAGAACTAATATCCTTAATGAAACAAGGACATATTCACTTCAAGAAATATGAATGTTAACATGCCCTTTTCACTTGAGACATATTTATAGCTTTTAAAATCTGAAGTATCTAGGTGTTCCAAAAACTTTAACTGCACAATAAAATAGGGATCAAATGGGGAAAAATTCTAGTTTTGGTTCCAGATGGTAGATTGGGAAACTTCAGTATTTTTACTGCTGTGAGTACTTATGAGAGGTAAAATTATTTAGGTATCTACAGCGTTTGACATTTTAAAAAGTATGAATCAGGTACAGTGCAAGTCTCTTAAGACAAACTAATCAGATAAACTCACAATTGTGTCTCAGCCAAAAAGTAATCTAAACAAGTATTTGATCTTCCAAAGATCATAGCCTAAATCCTAGCATGTGAAGATGAGGACTCACTGGTGGCTGGAGGGATGTGCTCAATGGTCTCTGAGAAGAATGGAATGGGGTGACTATTCGTGAGGGGAAATTCTGAAAGAGAGAAGAGCACTGACTGGGGAGTAACTCACTTGAAATGATTTAGAAACAGCTTATGAATAAAATGGTACACTTTAGTGTTCCATCTAACAGTGGTCGGAGCAGGACTCCATTTTACATTAAAACACTTAGATTTAAAAAGTAGATTTTTAATGCACTGTTATTCATCTTTTTTTCTGATACACCTGTACAGCACACATGCCTCAAAGTAATTCAGTGCAGTCAAGAGTGCATTTTATTAGGCAACAGGATTCACTTGAACCACTAGCAGTTACTATGAAATTAATGGGGTTAGCCCCTCATTATGTAATAAACAGTCTATTTCCAAATAGCTGATAATTTTTAATTGAATTTGAGAAGAAAGAATTGAAAATGTAAACGAATCATGTAGATGATTGGTAGAATGCAGGGTTGGCTGGTACCTGGCTATGATCCAGATTTTTATTGAATTACTTGTATTAACTGTCAATCATTATCCAAATTAGAATAGCTTTAGCCAAATTTTACAATAGAAGAGGCTACTTGCTATTCCCTACCATGTTTTGTATTTGTGTCAGATACTTGCAAAATTTTGCAATATCATGAAATTGTCCTCAGAGCCTAAGAATTGAGAAAATCAAAAGTAAATGTTAAAGAGATACATTTTCTTATGAAGCATATCTGATACACTGGTCACATTGTCAAACTATCTAAGATGTTTGACATTTTCCTACATCAAAGAAAATGCTAGTTGTTTGTATTATACCTCACTGTGATAGTTCCTGTCAGCGGGAGGGCACACTGACTCACTGCAAGCAGCAGCAGTTCAGGGCCTCAGACCTGACTGCAGACCGGGTAGCCGTTTATGAGCCCAGGCCCAGGGTCAGGGCGGGGTAACAAACAAACGGTTAAGCAGTACTCTTATAAGTTGAGCCACAGTTTATGAGCCCAGGCCCTTGATCAGAGTGAGGCGACAAAGAGCTCAGTCACCAGGTTTAAGGCTCAGGCCTGACTGCAGGCCGAGCCATAGTTTGGAAGGGCAGGCCTGGCATAAGGGCAGGCCAACAATCCATGAACAGTCCATAAACAGCTAAACAATCCAAATAGTTCAAAGACCAGGCCTGTCTGCAGGCTGAGCCAAGGGTTGGGTCTCCTTGGAGAACTGACAAGTGCAGAGGTTTCTCTCCCTACAGGGGGAACCTGCCACCCAAGGGGCTGGAGGGGGGGAGTGCGCAGGGGGGGGGGAGAAAGAAGGATGCAGTTCCACCCACTCCACTGTGTCCCAGCCCAGGGCCCTAACAGCAGCAACATGGGCTGCCCCTGGGGATCCAGACAACAACATGCTGCCCAACTGACCTCCATTTCCTCAACTGCCCCAGGGCCAGCTTTCCCTGGGCCACTCTCCAGTTCCCCTGTGGCCCTACCTGGTTCCACTGCTGCTCCTTGTAGGAGAAGGTGCTGGCAGGGTGTTCATAGGCTCCGGGTCCAGCTCAGGTAAGGGTCCAGGCGATCCAGCTCAGTCCTCTGGGACTAGCAAGGGTCCAGGGGATCCGGGTAAATCTGCAGGCCTGGGCAGTGGTTTCCTTGGTTTTGTCCAGTCATCAGGGCCTGGCAGTGGCTGTGGCAGCCTGGGACAATTCTCAGAGCCCAGCAGTGACACTGGCAGCCCAACCCAGTCCTCCCTCTGAGAGCAGTGCAGCAGGGCCTTGCTCCTCTGGGGTTGGGTTAGAACCTCTGGCCTGCTCAGCAGCTGGGTTCCCACTGAGCTTGAAGCTCCTCTTTCTGTACCTCCGGCTCCGCCTTTCTGCTTCCTGTGGGCGGGGCTGGGTTGCTCTGGCATTGCCCACCAAGGAGTCTTTGGGAGAGTTTCCTCTTCTGGGTCAGTGACTGACTCACTACGCTCACATTTTCACTGAAAGTCATTCCTTCACCAACATAATCTTCCTCTCTCACAGTCCCATACCTTAGTTTTCCATAGATATGTCCTTTTACCAGCAATAGGAAGAAAGTGCTGTTATTTAGTAGAGATGGGCCTGAGCAGCAATGGTCAGAACCAAATATGCATTCAAACTTACCAGAGATTCTCATGTGTTTGGATCTAGAATTTCTGTTCAAGTCATTATAACTGTAACAAAAAGTCAGATCGAGTATCTGCATTTTCCCAAAGTTTGTAAGAGTATTGAGATAGTGTTTTGGCTCAGGGATGCCCATCATTGCCAATGAAAACTTAGTAATTTTACTAAAAATTGCAGCAGCTTAGAGAAACTTTAAAACATTTGATGCATACAAAAAAAGTGGTGGTTTTAAAAAAATGTAAATATGTGCAAATTATTATTAATGGGAAGGAAGGAAAGAACAAGACACTCTTGATCTTAGGGCATTGCCACACAACACTCGTAAAGTGTGCCAGAAAGGGGTTATTTGCAAAACACACTAACAACCTGTGGATTATCTGTCCCATATCAACCCTGCTGTCTAAATCTCATGGCAGCCCAAATTACATTAGCGGCTACTCTAGTCCCCCAAACAGTCCAAGATTGGAAGGGCAGAGAAGAGTATGAAAATTGCGATAGTCCTCACTCTCTGGGCTGTGAGTGCTGTGAAGTGCCTCTAAGAGGCACAGTATAGAATAATCCTTGTCTTTTACTACAGCTTTGATTCAAGATTAGAAGGAAATATTAATATTTTACTTGATTGAAATGGTAATATAGTTCATATGCCTGTATGAAAGTTGTGGTAAATTGTATGTGAGGTGTTTTCATGGATAAAAGACATTGTGTTAATTGCCATGATGGTTGTGAGACAGAAGGTTATGCCAAAAGCCCATTGTGCTGTCTCAGGCCAAGAGGCTGCTGAAAAGGTCTAAAGTCCCTTTGGTCAGAATCCTTTTTGCCTTGTATCTGCTTCGATGCTCATGGGGAAAGCTGCAAGCCTTGAGAAAGGAGATCCCAGGATCGCCTAGTGCCCTTTTAATGAATATTGACTTAGGGGCTCAGATCTGCTGAGGTCTCTTACCAGGAAATCTAAGCCACAAGGATTGAGATGCCTGTCATCAGCTGGATAATGGATTTTGGACTATAAACTATGGACTAAATTCTAAAAATATTTTTGCAATTACAAGAGCACATCTCAATTATATAACTGAACCTTAAGAACTTCATGTCTGTAGATATATTGATATTTTAAAACTTTCTTTAATACATTTTAGTTTAGTTAATAAGAATTGGCTATAAGTGTGTGTTTGAGATAAGGTCTGAAATATTTATTGTCCTGAAAGGTAGTGTGTCTGATCCTTTGGTATTGATAAAACTTTGATTGAATGGTCTGTCTGGATGATGGCCTGAGGCTGAGTACTTTAAGGAAACTGCTTGACCAATAAGGTAATACAGAAGCTGTTTTGTGCTGCTTGGTAAATATAAATATAATAGTCACCAGCTTTGGTGATTGGCCATCCCATTTCTTGCAGTGCACCCTAATTAAGTAATCTCAGATGGCTCCCGTAGAAACCCACATATCATAAGCTTTCATATATTACATCCTTCAAAGGCTTATTTTACAAGCTAATATAGCCATATTATGCATGTGAGAGCAAGTGACAGAGAAAGAAAACAGAAAAGAGATTTACTTGTAGCTTTTTAACATAGGTTATACATAACTAATTTCTGTAATGGTAATGTTCCTTTAAATCAGTTTTATAATGCTATTTTAACATAGCTTTTCGTATATACTGCCATGTTAGTTTTGCTTGTAGTAACAATCTTGTTAATTTCAAAATGTAGGCTGTTCTGTCAGTGAAATTTGATGTATTTACATAAGTCTTATGTGGCAAACATCTATCTCTGATCTAATTTTTCTTGTTAGAGGCTAATTTTTTTTTCTATCCAGTACCAGGTAATAGAAAAATTAGAGGGAAATTGTTTAGTATGCACCAGTTCATACATCTTCTCTTCTTTGCTTCTCTTCCTCTCCTCCTTTTAGAGCAAACATCTGTCTAATTTTGTGCTAAGTAAAATACATTTTGATTTTCTGTATCTTTTATTGGAACATTTTATAGTTGTCATTTCACACATTACGCACTGTAATCTATTTATGACAGATTGTGCATATCTGCAGCCAAATGTAATGCATCAGGCTTTGGGTGGGATGTGCTTACTATTATCATAGAACCATAGAGCTGGAAGAGACCTCAGAAGGTCATCAAGTCCAGCCGCCTGCTCTAGGCAGGACCAATCCCAACTAAATCAACCCAGCCAGGGCTTTGTCAAGCTGAGACTTAAACACCTCTAAGGATGGAGACTCCACTCCATTATATATCATCATACCCACAAGTACTCAAAGTATTACAATTAAACAAGTATTTAATGTGTATTTCTAATGTTTTTTGTCCTGGAATCCTAATCTTCACTTTATTTTTTGGTTATTTTTGTTTGTTCTGTTTAGCAAAGCTGCCCTTTTTTTCTGGGAGATAAGATTTGAGGTATGCCCAATAATTACATGTCATAGTCTTTTTCCGCCGCCATCCAAGCATTTTAAAGAAAGTTATCTGCAATATTGTGGTGGTGGTGTATTGGGCTGTAAAGTAGGACGAGAACTGAAAGTGACTATTAGATCAGGTAAAAATAGTCAAATAGTTGTGATAAATATCCCTTAGCCATCCGATAAACTGCAAAACCATGTGATATCACCACTACAGTATGTAGACACAACTGATATCAAGTAAACTGGTATGTACAGGAGTGATAGCATATAACTCCACGTATAGGATGTGTGTCTTAGATTATATAGTAGCCTTTAGTTATAGTAGAACAAATGATATATCACAGTATTATTTAGCATAAGTGTGAAAGGAGAGTAATAGACTACACTATTTCTTTATAACCAGGGTATAGAAATGTATTAGATATGTGCACCATAATGATTAAAATCAGTGACATATTACTAGTATTTACAAGAAAAATATTAAGATCTGACCCTTTCATATGATTTTATCTAAGCCAGTAAACATTTACTGTGGTCTGGGCATGCAGCAAGCAGAAACATATTGCAGATTTTAGTATGCTGGGAATCATTAACCTGATTGTGTGAATTTGTTAAAGTGCCAAATAATGATTTTACAGGTAATTAGTCCTTAACAGACAGAAACTAATTTATGTCCTTCTTGTTTTTATGATGTGTGTAATGATAGATGTACTATCACACATGCTGTTGTTTTTAGGTACACAACATCTCTTAATATCCCAAAGCAAATGAAATATTACATGTCAGGAACTGATCAGTGACTGTATGAAACACATTAGTGCCTTTTCTTCTTTTAGCTGCTTTTAATCGAAGCTCATTCATCATGTCATAGAAAGATGGAATGTCTCCAGTTATTTTTGCTGCTTGGAGAAATGGCAGTAAACCTTTAAGGTCAGGAGGCTGAGACAATAGCTTCAGGTTATTACAATTGTTTTTCTAATAGCTGAGGCTCAGGCTGCTTTAATGGATTTGAGGGTTTTTTGTTTGTGTGTGGTTCTACTTTTTTACTCACTACCTGAGAGCAGCCACAAAACACACACTTTCATTTGCAAGTAGAAGATCCCTCACAGATGTCAGAACAATTTTTACCACTTTGTGCACTGTTGACAATGTTATGAAAACCAGATGAGGGTTGAAGTTTGTATTGGAGAAGGCTGAACCTTGTAAAATTGGAAATAGTCTAGAAATCTTGCAAGTTTTCAATAATTTCTGATCTTTCCTATGTAGGAAATTCTGCAAGAAAAAGTTTCCTGGCAACATTTCCCAAAAGCAGGGAATGCGAAATTATGTAACAAGAATTATGGTTTGGTTTTGCTTGTGCAAAGTGTTCAGTTGGTTCTAAATTTGTTCTGGTTATTGTTTACATCATCTTGGTCATCCTTGATTTCAACATCAGTTTCAAATACTCTGGGAATTAGAAATTCCTCCCCTCCAAATTAGGGTTTATTTTCTTAAAATTTAGAGGTTAATTAATATGATTCAATGAGTTTGTGCTTCCAGTTCTTTTCTGGAAGCCAGAGAGGAAGTAATAGGAATGGGTGGTCTGAAAAATTCTAATTTACTTAAATAAAATTTGCTTCTGGTTGTGTTTGTTGGTGTTTAGTGGCTGATACTTCCTGGCTTGTTGGTTGACACTTCCTGAATGATGCTTACTTCAAAAGATTCTTACCAGTAATTATAGTGTCACTGCTCAGGATGTTTTAGTTAAAGATCTGTCAACATTTCTATTACAAATACTATATGTAAACTTGTTTAAGGCTGAAAATTGGCATGCAGATATAGAAGGTGACCCTCACATGCTCAAATATGGAGAGGGAATGTTTGGTCTGGGGAAAATAGTAAGAAGAGTGTAGTGGCCCTTTTTTTTTTTAAGGGCTTTTGCTTCCTTTGGGTTAGAAGGATGGTGGGGAGGAGTGAAAGGGGCAGCATCACGTGACCTGGAAGTTGTCTGGAGGGGCTCAATTTTGCCACAGTCCTTGTCCTGCTATTTGACCCCTGGATCCACAGCTGATTGCTGGCATTTCTTAGTGGCAGGATTCCTCATTCCATAGGGTTCCAGCTCCCTGGTAAACCATGTTGGAAGTGGATTTACAGGTTGAACCTCTAATCCGGCATTCTCTGGTCAGGCAACATTGGTGTTGGTAATGCTGCTCGACAATACTGACTTCCTGTGGTTTGGCAAATTCACCAGTGAGGTCCCTAGAGTGCCAGACTACAGAGGTTCAACCTGTAGATTGAAGTTATCACCTAAAGAAACTGGACAATGGGGCTGAGGCTCCTAACCTCAGTTACATTCAGGTGGCAATCCCCTTTCCTCAGCTCCTTAATCCATATGCATGAAGAAAGGCAGTTGGGGTCTTAGCAATAGGCTAGAGACAGGTTTAGAGGGGTCTGGGCAGCTTTCCCCAAATAGGTGGGCAAGAGTCCAGAAGGAATGTTATGCAAATTATTGCTGGATAATTCCCAGGTGAGGTATGTTAATAAACTTGTGGCTTGATTAAACCACATCCTTTACATCTTGTCTTTTTTCTTGCATGTGTGAGACCATTTCAGGGACCTGTTTTGACTCCTGGCATCTCTCATGCAGCCATGTAGATGACTCGCTCTTATAAAAGTTTATAATATTAAGGTTGGATGAAATCTCTGGAGGTCATCTAGTCCAACCCTTTGCTCAAAGCAGGACCAACCTTAACTATTGTATTTAAGTTCAGCAGACTCTAACCAGATAATAGTATCTGTAGAAACTAGTATTTCATCTGATTACTCCCTGGCCTTACTAGTGACCAGGAAGTAAACTCTGTTATTCAATTAATAAATGTTATAATTTAAGATAAATTAGCATATAATTGAAATACCAAACCACCTAGTATAATGAATTAGGAACTTTCATATTTAAGTATTGTAACGGGTTCACTCAGTTTCCGCACGGCTTTGGGGAAGTAACCGGCTGCTCCGACGCTGACGTGCCCCCTTTGGGTATGGTGTTCTCTTCAGGGCACTTCCCTCCAGCAGTGACCACTCTGGTCTTGGTCCATACTCCCTTCTGGGGGGAAGTCATTGTTCTTCCTTTAGTCCAGGGTCCTCCCTACTTCCTAGGACCCCCAGTTCTTCCTGGGAACACCCAGCTCCCTCCAGGAACCCACAGTTCCTCAGTACCCTCCAGGCCTCAGTGGCCCACTGCCAGTCCCTCTCTAGCCCTGTCTCAGGGCAGACTGCAGTCTCTCCCAGCCATTGCTCCCTGGCCAAAGGCACGCCTCTGCCTGCCTAGTTGCTTCTGCAACCCTGCCTTGTGGTCTTATGGCTTGGGGCTTCCCTGGCTCAAACTCCCCCAGCCTACCACAGCTGCATCCTTGCAGCCTGGCCTTTTAGGGTTGCCTCCATGCAAGCCCCACCCTCCATGAGCCTTGGGCTTCAGGCCAAGTAGCCTGGGTTCGCCAGGCCAAAGCCTCTCTCATTGCAAGCAGGCAGGTCTCTCCTCCTCCTCCCAGGAGCTGCTCTTATATGGCCTCCAGCTGGTCCTTCCTTAATGGCCTCAGCTGGGCTTCCCCCTGACTCCCTGTCAGTCCCTGAAAGGACCAGTGCAGGGCAACGCCCTGCCACAGTATGAATCCACAGTAAAAATCAAAACCCGAGTCATGGATGAAAATTTTATTTAAATTGATGAAGGGAATTGGGTTACAGAACCTAGGTGGCAAATATAAGTCATTGGGAGCTGTGTATATTAAATAAATATTCTAATTTGACCTGGTTAGGTGCCTAAAATTGAAACTTCTGCCTCATATGATTAATTTGATCCATATAATTGCCCACTAGTTTATGAATCATTGAGTGCAGATTAATTATTTGCTACTCATAACAGAACTGGTTATATGCAATTATCATTAGGATTCCCCTACAGGTATTTATGTCTGGCTGTACCTGAGGCATTAGTTTCACACAGCATTTTTGTACTTAAATACTCTGAGCTTACAGAGGAAAAATTCTCTTCAAGTAGGCAAATTCATGTGACTTTGATAATGTTCTCTCTGTGTTTTACCCGGGATGCTAGCAAGCCAAAAATAATGTTACAGCCTTAGTTTGTGTGATAGTTAAATCCCAGGAGGGAGTAACAAATGGGACAGCCCCAGCCACGCAGGGGCTGTGTCTACACTGGCGAGATCTTGCGCAAAAGCGGCCGCTCTTGCGCAAAAACTTGCTGCCTGTCTACACTGGCCGCGTGTTCTTGCGCAAGTAAACTGATGTTCTAATGTATGAAATCAGTGCTTCTTGCTCCAGAACTCTGACGCTCCCACTCAGGAATAAGCCCTTTTGTGCAACTGTTCTTGCGCAAGAGGCCAGTGTAGACAGGCAACATGAATTTCTTGCTCAAGAAAGCCCTATGGTTAAAATGGCCATCAGAGCTTTCTTGCGCAAGAGAGCATCTACACTGGCATGAATGCTCTTGCACAAAAGCACATCTCTTGCGCAAAAGCACATGCCAGTGTAGACGCTCTCTTCTGGAAGAGTTTTTGCAGAAGAACTCTTCCGCAAAAGAGTTTTTGCGCAAGATCACACCAGTGTAGACACAGCCTTATTGTGTAGCTGTCAGGCAGACTGATTTGGAATCAACTAAGATCAGCTATTCTGCATAGACAAAAAATTTATGTAATTACGTTATCTTAAATACTGACACCTCTGTGTCATCTAGACTACTATCATCTAGATTACTACTAAATTAGAAACAGTAGTATGCTGCTATTTAGGGCACAATCTGGCCTGATTTTTTTCCCCTTCCGTACGGATACAATGTAGTAAAAATAAAACATAATCTGACCTCAGTATTGTAAGAAGGCCCCTAACTAGGCTTACACAGCTAGATGTCTTTGTTGTTAAAAAGAGTATTGTGACTGCTTAGTCGAAGGAACAGAGGGTATGTCTACACTACAGCACTAATTCGAACTAACTTAATTCGAATTAGTTAATTCGAACTAAGCTAATTCGAACTAGTGCATCTAGACCTAAAAACTAATTTGAATTAGCGTTTTGCTAATTCGAACTAGCATGTCCACATTGAGTGGACCCTGAACCGAAGTTAAGGTTGGCCAGAACCAGTGCCAGCAGGGCATCAGGTTAGGGCTTAGAGCGTGGAGCTGGTGCCTCAGGCTAGCCGAGGGCTGTGCTTAAAGGGACCTGACCCCCACCCTGGACAGACAGTTCTCAGGGTTCCCCACTTGCTTGTCTACCTCGATGAGGGACAGCAAAGCAGTCCTGACTTGGAGTGCCCTGAGTGCCGACGTTTGGCACATCAGAGCACTCGGCCATCAGCCCGGCTGCACTTGCCGCAGGCTGCCATCCGGGGGGGGGAGGGTCATTCGGGGGGCTGTCAGGATCCAGGAGGCCCTGCAGGAGAGCTTCCACCCTGAGGAGCCCGCAGAGCCACCCCAGTCCTCCCCATCGGGGGCTCGTGCCCCATTCATCCCTCACCGCCTTCCACTTACCCTTCGCTAGCCCCCCTTCCTGATGTAAAAAATAAAGGACACGTGTTCAAAAATAGAAGCTCTCTTTATTTAACAAAACTGGGGGTGGGGGGATTAACCTCTGGGGAGACTGGAAAAAGGAGGTGGGAGAGGGGAAGAGAGAGGGTGGGAGAGGGGAGGTGAAAACCTGGGAGGAGGGAGCTGGAAGGGGGAAGCCAGGGGAAGAAGGAGGAGGGGAAGTATAAAACTATGGTACGCCATATCTTCAGTATTGTGGAGAGATGTGGTCTCCTCACCTCAAAAAAGATATTTTGGCCTTGGAAAGGGTTCAGAAAAGGATAACTAAAATGATTAGGGGTTTGGAACAGGTCCCATATGAAGAGAGGCTAAAGAGACTGGGACTTTTCAGCTTAGAAAAGAGGAGACTGAGGGGGGATATGATAGAGGTCTATAAAATCATGAGTGGTGTGGAGAGGGTGTATAAAGAAAAGTTCTTCATTAGTTCCCATAATAGAAGGACTAGAGGACACCAAATGAAATGAATGGGTAGCAGGCTTCAAACTAATAAAAGAAAGTTCTTCTTCACAAAGCAAATAGTCAACCTGTGGAACTCCTTGCCACAGGAGGCTGTGAAGACTAGAACTAGAACAGAGTTTAAAGAGAAGTTAGATAAAGTCATGGAGGTTGGGTCCATGGAGTGCTACTAGCCAAGGGGTAGGAGATGGTGTTCCTGGTCTCTGTTTGTGAAAGGCTGGAGATGGATGGCACGAGACAAATGGCTTGGTCATTGTCTTCGGTCCATCCCCTCTGGGGTACCTGGTGTTGGCCGCTGTCGGCAGACAGGCTACTGGGCTAGATGGACCTTTGGTCTGACCCAGTACAGCCATTCTTATGTTCTTATGTTCTAAGCTCAGGGTCAGGGGTCTCACTGGACCAACTTGATTTTCATGCAAACCTGCTCCTGGGTTCGCATGTGGCCTTTGGTGGCCAGGCTGGCAGCTATCCTGCCCTAGACGGCTGCATTCCTGTGCCTAGTGCAGAGATTGTGGATGTTGGAGGCCTCCCCCCAAACCTCGATGAGGTCCACGATCTCCGCACTAGACCAGGCGCGCGCCCGCCTCTTGCGTCCCCGGGCAGGCTCCTGGGAGCCGCCAGCCTGGTCCTGGGAAGTAGGGGAGGGCTGGATGGCAGCGGGTGGCTGGCTCATGCCGTGCCAGGTGCAGGGTCTGCTGGCTGGATGCTGGCAGGCTTGCACCTGGCACGGGCACCGTAGCCAGACCGTGGCCCTTTAAGGGCTCCGGGGCTGGGATGGGGGCAGAAGAGTTTCCCTGGCTTGGCCCAGAGTGGCCACCAGGGCAAGCTGGGAAGGGCTAGCCTCCAACCAGTTCGAATTAAGTGGCTACACAGCCCTTAATTCGAACTACTTAATTCGAACTAGGCATTAGTCCTCATAGAATGAGGTTTACCTAGTTCGAATTAAGTGCTCCACTAGTTCGAATTAAGTTCGAACTAGCGGTTTGCGTGTGTAGCGCCTATGAAAGTTAATTCGAACTAACGGCTGTTAGTTCGAATTAACTTTGTAGTGTAGACATACCCAGAGTTATTAATGTCAAAAGAACAATGTGAACTATATGACATGCTGCAATGAAAGAAAGGGGTTATGTAGCTCCCCTGATGTTTGAACCCTGGATTTCATACTTGAGGTCTGCTTAAAGCACATGCCCTAGCTCCAGATGCAACTCTTAACTGCAACAGAGTTTGTGGTGCTTCCATCTTTGCCTTTGGGGCAGGGAGTTTGTTTATAAACAAAGGGAGACAGGATGATTAAGATAACAAAAGGCTTGTCATTCACGTAATTGAAGGATTGTTAGATGATCATGAAAACATTGTCAGGTACTCCACTTAAAAGTTAGGGAAAAAAGTAGGACTAAATTGTGGTATGCTCCAGGAATCTCTATTTGGACCAGTGCTGTTCAACTTATTCATAAATTATCTTGAAATAGTCACACAGGGGAAGGCTAACCAGAGGCAATCAAGGGAACAATCAAGGGAACAAAGGTCAGGCACTCAGTCCCAACTGCCACAGCAGCTGAAACTGAAACTGAAGTCACCTGAAATCAGAATCAGAATTAAAATTCAAACAGTTGAGCAAACTCACTCCACCAACAGCTAGTACTCTCTCACCTGGTAGCCTGTTCAGCAGCAGGATCTCTTGCTTTCCCTCTTAAACTCCTCTGTCTGCAGCCCCCTGTCTGCCTTGCTCCCCTGATCGCTCTGGTCCTGCACAGCGCGGTGAGCACGGGCGTGTACTTGGCGCGGTTCACCCCCACCCCCGAAACGTGCCTCTTCTGTGGCGTGAGGGAGACCCTGGCGCACATCTACCTCGAGTGCGCCAGGTTACAGCCCCTCTTTTGGCTCCTCCAGAACCTCCTGTTGAGGTTCTGGCTGCATTTTTCCTCCCACTTGCTAATTTACGCACACCCCATCCGTGGCCCCACAAAGTCGCGGGACCTCCTGGTCAACTCCTCCTGGCAATTGCCAAATTGGCAATCTATAAAACCAGGGAAAAGAGGTTGGCCGGGGGAGGGGCCTGCGACTGTGGGGCCTATTTCCGTTGCTGTATCCGCTCACATATCCGGGCAGAGTTCCAATGGGCAGCGTCCGCTGGCTCTCTCGAGACCTTCGGGGAGCAGTGGGTGCTGTCCGGGGTTCTCTGCTCGGTATCCCCATCCGGCTCCCTCATTTTAGCCCTTTGACCCTCACACCCGTCCCTGTTTTTTTCATTATTTGTCCCCAGTAATTAGTTGGTTCTTCTGGGTTCTGTGGTCCTCCCCGCAGGCTGGGGGGAGGTCCTTTTGATGTGGGTGGGCTAATGCCCGCCCACCTCCCAGACACCAAATAGTTCCCCTGGTCGCTCTGCCTCTGGCTTCTAAAGCCTGCTTGAAAAAGGTATATTGAAAAAGTTATTTTTTGCGAACAGGAATTGCTAACAGGGAGTTTGGAGAGGGAGTTTAGAGGGGGAGGTTAGAGGGCACTAGTGACTTCTGGCCTTCTTTAAAACATAACTCTTATCGTAATCTATATTCCAGAGGTTTAAAAAGAATCCCAGTTTATACTTAAACTTGTTCATTAGAAAAATGGAGACAGAAGCCCAGCAGCAGAGTGGGGGCTATCCTGTTTATTGCGTCGAGTGTAACATGTATGATTACCTGCCCTGTGGGCGGGTGGCGTATGTGTGCACCCGTTGCAAGGAGCTCCTGACCCTCAGAGACCGAGTTCGGGCTTTGGAGGCCAGGGTGGCTGAACTGGAGGAGCTAAGGGAGGTAGAGAGATTTGTGGATGAGACTTTCTGGGACACTGTAGTACTGTCCCACCTCCAGTCTGAGAGCCCCAGTGCTCTTAAGGAGGATGAAAGTCTCAAGGGAACAGAGCATTCAATGGGAGCAGAGGGAAACCATCCCGTAGTTGGGACCCTCCTCCCAGAGGATGTTGCGGTATCCTCTCGCATTGAGGATACCTCTGAGGGGGAGGGAAAGCCAGTTCGGAAGAGGCAGGTGTTAGTAGTGGGTGATTCGATCGTTAGAAACATAGATAGTTGGGTTTGTGATGACCGGGAGAACCGTATGGTCACTTGCCTGCCTGGTGCGAAGGTTGCGGATCTCTCGAGGCATCTAGATAGACTTATGTGTAGTGCTGGGGAGGAGCCGGTGGTCGTGGTACATGTAGGTACCAATGACGTAGGGAAGGGTAGGAGAGATGTCCTGGAGGCCAAGTTTAGGCTGCTAGGAAAGAGACTGAAATCCAGGACCTCTATGGTGGCGTTCTCGGAAATGCTTCCGGTTCCACGCGCAGGGCCGGGTAGGCAGGCAGAGATTCAGAATCTCAATGCGTGGATGAGACGATGGTGTAGGGAAGAGGGGTTTGGATTTATTAGGAACTGGGGACACTTTTGGGAGAGGGGGAGCCTATACAGGAAGGATGGGCTCCACCTAAACCAGGGTGGAACCAGACTGCTGGCACTAAACATTAAAAAGGCCGTAGAGCAGTTTTTAAACTGAGAGATGGGGGAAAGCCGATTGGTGTGGAGATGCACGTAAATCGGAGGGAGACTACTCTTAGAGGAGAATCCATTGATAGAGATTCTCTAAGCTGTAGTCAGAAAGAGAGGAGGGGAGAGGGCAAACCATGGGCCAGAGCAGACAAACAACCGTGTACAAAGGAATCCAATGCATCAGGGAAGGGCAGACAAATAAGCAGTGGCAAATTTTTAAAGTGCTTCTACACAAATGCTAGGAGTCTGACTAATAAGATGGGTGAACTAGAGTACCTAGTATTAAATGAGGAGGTTGACATAATAGGCATCACTGAAACCTGGTGGAATGAGGAAAATCTGTGGGACACAATCATACCGGGATATAAAATATATCGAAAGGATAGAGCAGGCCGGGTGGGTGGCGGAGTGGCACTGTATGTGAAAGATAATGTAGAATCAAATGAAATAAAAATATTAAATGAATCAACATGTTCAATAGAATCGCTATGGATAGTAATTCCATGCTCCAAAAATAAGAAATTAGCAGTAGGGATATATTACCGACCACCTGACCAGGACAGGGATACTGACATTGAAATGCTGAGGGAGATTAGAGAGGCTACCAAAACAAAGAACTCTATAATAATGGGGGATTTTAATTACCCCCATATTGACTGGATACATGTCACCTCAGGAAGAGAAGCGGAGATAAAATTTCTCAATGGCTTAAATGACTGCTTCTTGGAGCAGCTAGTGCAGGAACCCACAAAAGGAGAGGCAATTCTCGATTTAGTCCTGAGTGGAGCGCAGGAACAGGTCCAGGAAATAACCGTTACAGGACCGCTTGGGAATAGTGACCATAATATAATAACATTCAACATTCCTGTGGTGGGAAGAACACCTCAGCAGACCAGCACCCTGGCATTTAATTTCAAAAAGGGGAATTACACAAAAATGAGGAGGTTAGTTAAACAGAAATTAAAAGGCACAGTGACTAGAGCCAAATCCCTGCAAGCTGCATGGAAACTTCTTAAAGACACCATAATAGAGGCCCAACTTAAATGTATACCCCAAATTAAAAAACATAGCAAGAGACCTAAAAAAGAGTCACCGTGGCTTAACCACCATGTAAAAGAAGCAGTGAGGGACAAAAAGGCATCTTTTAAGAAGTGGAAGTCCAATCCTAGTGAGATAAATAGAAAGGAACATAAACACTGTCAAATCAAGTGTAAAAATGTAATAAGAAAAGCAAAAAAAGATTTTGAGGAACAGCTAGCCAAAAACTCAAAAAGAAATAACAAAATGTTTTTTAAGTACATTAGAAGCAGGAAGCCTGCTAAAAAACCTGTGGGTCCCCTAGACGATCGAACTATAAAAGGCGCAATCAAGGACGATAAAGCCATTGCGGAGAAACTAAATGATTTCTTTGCTTCAGTCTTCACGGCTGAGGACGTTGGGGAGATTCCCAAATCTGCACCGTCCTTTGTGGGTAATGAATCTGAGGAACTGTCCCGGATTGAGGTGTCATTAGAGGAGGTTTTGGAACAAATAGAAAAACTTAATGTTAACAAATCTCCGGGACCGGATGGCATTCATCCAAGGGTTCTAAAAGAACTCAAATGGGAAATTGCTGAACTATTATCTGTGGTTTGTAACCTATCCCTTAAATCGGCTTCCGTACCTAATGACTGGAAGGTAGCCAACGTGACACCAATATTTAAAAAGGGCTCTAGAGGCGATCCGGGCAATTACAGACCGGTAAGTCTAACTTCAGTACCGGGCAAATTAGTCGAAACAATAGTAAAGAATAAAATTGTGAAGCATGTAGAAGAACATAATTTGTTGGACAAAAGTCAACATGGGTTTTGTAAAGGGAAATCCTGTCTTACTAATCTATTAGAGTTCTTTGAAGGGGTTAACAAACATGCGGACAAGGGGGATCCAGTAGATATAGTATACTTAGATTTCCAGAAAGCCTTTGACAAGGTCCCTCACCAAAGGCTCTTGTGTAAATTACATGGCCATGGGATAAGAGGGAAGGTCCTTTCTTGGATTGAGAACTGGTTAAAAGACAGGAAACAAAGGGTAGGAATAAATGGTAAATTTTCAGAGTGGAGAGGGGTAACTAGTGGTGTCCCCCAAGGGTCAGTCCTAGGACCAATCCTGTTCAACTTATTCATAAATGATCTGGAGAAAGGGGTAAGCAGTGAGGTGGTAAAGTTTGCGGATGATACCAAACTGTTTAGGATAGTCAAGACAGAAGCAGACTGTAAGGGACTCCAAGAAGATCTCACCAAACTGAGTGATTGGGCAACAAAATGGCAAATGAAATTTAATGTGGATAAGTGTAAAGTAATGCACATTGGGAAAAATAACCCCAACTATACGTACAGTATGATGGGGGCTAATTTGGCTACGACAAATCAGGAAAGAGATCTTGGAGTTATCGTGGACAGTTCTCTGAAAACTTCCACACAGTGTGCAGCGGCGGTCAAAAAGGCAAATAGGATGCTAGGTATTATTAAGAAAGGGATAGAAAATAAGACCCGGAATATCTTACTGCCCCTGTATAAAACTATGGTACGCCCACATCTTGAATACTGTGTACAGATGTGGTCTCCTCACCTCAAAAAAGATATTTTGGCCTTGGAAAGGGTTCAGAAAAGGGCAACTAAATTGATTAGGGGTTTGGAACGGGTCCCATATGAGGAGAGGTTAAAGCGACTGGGACTTTTCAGTTTAGAAAAGAGGAGACTGAGGGGGGATATGATAGAGGTGTATAAAATCATGAGTGGTATGGAGAGGGCCGATGAAGAAAAGTTATTTATTAGTTCCCTAAATAGAAGAACTAGAGGACACCAAATGAAATTAATGGGTAGCAGGTTTAAAACTAATAAAAGAAAGTTCTTCTTCACACAGCGTGTAGTCAGCATGTGGAACTCCTTGCCAGAGGAGGCTGTGAAGGCTAGGACTATAACAGAGTTTAAAGAGAAGCTAGATAATTTCATGGAGGTTAGGTCCATAAAAGGCTATTAGCCAGGGGATAAAATGGTGTCCTTGGCCTCTGTTTGACAGAGGCTGGAGAGGGATGGCAGGAGACAAAGCGCTTGATCATTGTCTTCGGTCCACCCCCTCTGGGGCACCTGGTGCTGGCCACTGTCGGCAGACAGGATACTGGGCTAGATGGACCTTTGGTCTGACCCGGTACGGCCGTTCTTATGTTCTTATGTTATATTGGATTTGAAAGAAGTACAGTACAGAAAGGACAACTGAAATGATTAGGGGCAAGAAACAGTTTTCATATGAGGAGAGATTAAAAATATTGGGACTTTTCAGATTGTAAAAAATAAATAAAGAGTGAGGGAATATGTTAGCAGTCTACAAAATCATGAATTGGCAGGGGAAAAAAATTGAATAAGGAAATATGCTTTTCTCCTTCACTACAGGTTGGACCTCCCTTGTCCTGACCATTCCTGGAAGACAGAATTTGCCAGAGCAGGGGAGATGTCCCCTGCAATGGGCTCCAAGCCAGCTGGCCTCCTGCCTCTGGCCCGTCTACCCTCTCCCCTGCTCTGCTGCTGCCAACTCTGTCCCCAGGCTGCCTTTAGAGGCCAGGATTCTCTGGCCCTGATTTCGCCAGCTCTGTGCTGCCACGAGCAGCATCCGGGCTTCTACGGCTCCCACCCCCATGCTGCCATGGGTGCCTGGAGTTCCCCAAACCTTTGCTCTGCACTGCTGCAGGCTGGTGGGGTTCTCCAGTTCCTGCTCCCAACACTGCTGTGGAGGTCCTCCAGCCATAGTGTCCCCAGCCAGCCTCCCAGCCCTCTTGCCATTCAGCCCCTGGGCTCTCAGGTCCAGGAATTTCCATGATCCTGCCAGACCATGGATGTTGCCAGACGAGAGAGTACCAGACTTCAGAGGTCCGACCTGTAACATAATACACAGAAGCTCACCCAAAGAAATTTATAGGCAGCAAGTTTAAAATAAACAAAAGAAGTTATTTATTCATGGTCAACCTGTAGAACTCTTTGCCAGTGGATGGTGGAAAGGCCCAAGCCATAACACAACAGAGTAAGTTCAAGGAGGATAGATGGATCAATCAATACTAGCCAGGATGGGCAGGGATGATTTCCATAGCCTTTGTTTGCCAGAAACAATGGGAATGGATGACATTTGATGATTGCCTCTTCTGTTCATGCCTTCTGAAGCACCTGGCATTGACCACTGTTGGAAGACAGGATACTGGACTAGATGGACCATTGAACTGGCCCATCATGGTTATTGTGATATATTTATATAGACCAAATGTATCTCTTCTCCCCTCCCCTCCCCCCCGATGTAACCCAATAGACCCCACTCCCCTCCAAGAGCTGAAATGGAGCTCTGGAGTCCTGAAAGTCATTCTCATTCTCTCTCCCCACAGAGTTAGTAACAAAGTAACAATATATATTACAATTGTAAGGCTAACAAGTGTCCCTTAACTGACTTGCTACAAGATGTCAGAATTTGTTAGCAGTAGAGATGAGTGGGTCTAATATTAATTTAATTTTCTTTTTATGTATATAGGATTTAGATATAGTACTCCTGCCAGCTAATTGCTAAGTTATCTGCCAAAAATCTAGATTTTTCAAGTGCCTTAGTAGCTTCTGGAAAGAAGTGATTATATATGGGGGGGGGGGGGCGGAGGGTGGATGGGGTTGATACTCCTACCCCTCCAGATTTACTTCTTGGCTTGTACTAAGCATGCTCAGTAACACTGAAGTCACTGTCCTCAATCTGTCCCACATGCCCTCACTGCCCTCCACCCATCACAGCATGCACAGGTTCCAGCCCCTCCCCCGCCAAAATCTGAAATGGCTCTCCTGCCCAATGCTCCTCCCCCAGACTAAATCCTGTAGATCTGTCATCTCAGCAGTGCAGAAATTCCTAGTCCCGCCACTCCACCGTGGGGCAAAAACACTGAGCTCCCACCTCTCAGTCTTGTAGGAGGAAAATAGGAGTGGTGTTTGTGTGTGTGGTTCCAGGGGCATGATTTAACCATAGAAGTCTCAGATGGCTTATGAGCCATAGTTTGGCCATGTCTGGTCCATAGTATAAAAACTTAAGTGCTTCAGAAATGCCAAAAATTAGATGTAAATCTGCAGGATTTAGCAGCATGCTAGGAGGAGTGTTTCTCTCATTTTTGTTAATGCTTAAGTTGGGGAATAAACCTATTTGAGGTTTGCAAGCTATCCTTTAAATCATCCTATGTATCAAATGACTGGAGGATAGCTAATGTGATGGTGATTTTAAAAAAAGGCTCTAGAGGTGATCCTGGCATTTACAGGCCAGTAAATCTAACTTTAGTATGAGGCAAATTGGTTGAAACTGTTGTAAAGAACACAATTATCAGACACATTATGAACATAATTTGTTGGGGAAAAGTCAACACAGTTTCTGTAAAGGGAAATAATGCCTCACCAATCTAGCAGGATTCATAGGGGCGGGGGGGGGGGGGGAGAAAGAAGAGGTTAATGAGGGTGATCCAGTGGATATAATGTACTTAAATTTCCTGAAAGCCTTTCACAAGGTCCCTCACCAAAGACTCTTAAGCAAAGTAAGCTGTCATGGGATATGAGGGAAAGTCCTCTTATAGATTGGTAACTGGTTAAAAATAGGAAACAAAGGGTAGGAATAAATGGTCAGTTTTCAGAATGGAGAGAGGTAACTAGTGGTATCCCCTCAGGATCCATACTGGGACCAATTTTATTCAGAATATTCATAAATGATCTGGAGAAGAGGTAAATAGTGAGGTGGCAAAATTTGCACGATACAAAAGTACTCAAGATAGTTAAGTCCAAAGCAAACTGTGATAAGATTAAAAAGGAGCTCAAAAGTAGGTGACTGGGCAACAAAATGTCACATGGAATTCAGTGTTGATAAATGAAAAGTAATGCATATGGAAAACATAATCCCAACTATACATAAAAAATGATGGGGACTAAATTAGCTGTAACCTCTCAAGAGAGAGATCTTGAAGTCATTGTAGATAGGTCTCTGAAAACATCCACGCAATGTACAGCTGCAGTCAAAAAAGCCAAGAGAATGTTAGGAATAATTTAAAAAGGGGATAAAGAGTAAGCCATAGAATATCTTCTTGCCTCTATATAAATCCATTGTACTCTCACATCTTCAAAACTGCATGCAGATGTGGTCGCCTCATTTCCAAAAATATATCTCGACATTGGAAAAGTTGAGAAAAGGACAACAAAAATTATTGGAGATATGGAACAGCTGCCATATGAGAAGAGATTAATATAATCTTAGAAAAGAGAAGATGAAAGAAGGGTATGATAGAAGTCTATAAAGTCTTGACTGCCATGAAGAAAGTAAATAAGGAAAAGTGATTTACTCCCTCCCATAACACAAGAACTAGGGATCACCAAATGAAATTAATAGGTGGCAGGTTTAAAACAAACACAAGAATACATTTCTTCACACAATGCACAGTCAACCTGTGGAACTCCTTGCCAGAGGATGTTGTGAAATCCAGGTCTTTAACAGGATTCAAAAAGAACTAGAGAAATTCATGGAGAATATGTCAATCAATAGCTATTAGCCAGGATAGGTAGGATTGGTGCCTGCAGCCTCTGTTTGTCAGAAGCTGGGAATGGGTGACAGGGAAGGGATCACTTGATTAACTGTTCTATTCATTGTCTCTGGGGCAGCTGGCATTGGCTACTGTTGGAAGACAGGATACTAGGCTAGATGGACCTTTGGTCTCACCTAGTGTGTCTGTTCTTAGGTTTCCAAAGAGGTGTCTCTATGAGGCTGTGAAGGAAATTTACTACATAGGGCAAAATCATCTTAAAGCTAGACCAGAGAAATTTTGATTTTATGTTGCTGTACTTGATAGCAGAAATTGACCTCTGGTTGCTGTCACAGTTGCAAGGCTAACTGCATTTTGAACCTCTGCTAGTCTCTTTGAGTACACCTCTTTTTTCTCTCTCTGCCCTTCAGCCAACACCACCTTCCACAGAATGAAAAAAAAGTAAATTTAAAAAATGAAATATTCCAACAAGAAAATAGAAATGAACCATGTTGTTTTTGCTTCTATGTTCTTTGTGTTTTCATGTTGTTTTTTAAACAGAAACTATATGGCTTTTTAAAACACATTGTCTTATGGGAGCTGTATGTCAGGCTCCCTTCCTGGAGTACCATATCTCCCACAAGGCAATGGAGACCAAACTAACTATGATGCAGGGTGCATAAGGGAGTCACATGATTGCATGTGCATCATGGAATATGTAGTCAAGGTAGAAATCCTAATGGGTGGGGAAAAGCTGAAATGGTTCATTTTGACTGAAAATGTTGAAAGTTTTTTTTTTTTTTAAGGAAAAGATTTTTCAGATTTTCCAGGAAGGAAAATGTTTTGAAATGTCATTTTTTAGATCTGAAACAAATGTTTAATTGCCTGAATTTACTATAAGACAGAAATGTTTACTTTTGCTCAGCTCTATTTCCTGTATATCATATGCTTTTTACATGGTTTTAGCAATGGGAGATGTATTTCTGCAGCCATAGCATTACAGAACAAATAGAACCTATACCTAGTATATGCCAGCACCTGTTTTATCCTAAATCTGCTTTAAAAATTCAGCTCTGAGATTTCGTTTTGTTAGTTCTCATAACAACAGATAAACTAAATATTCATGCACTTTCTTATTTCAAAGTAATTGAAAGAGTCCAAAATGCGGAAGGGATCTTAAAGTTAGAGTTGGTGGCTTTGCAAGTTTTGAGATGGTGAGTATATGAGCAAAAGAAGCTAATTCATCCAGGAGTACTGGAATCAGGGTAGTCCTTAAGGGGGTGTGGGGCTGGGACAATCCCCCCCACACACACACACAGAGTGCCCCAGCCGTAGAGCCTGGAGAACTCCCCCACTGCAGGCCTCATCCTTGCCCTGCCCCACTCCATCCCAGCCCCTTCTCCAAAAACATGAGCCAGGAAATTATGGGGGTCTGGTGCGGGGCAGCAGCAGAAGTTGTCCACCCATACTCATCACGGTGGTGGGACCTGGAGCAGCCTGGTGGCCTGTGTTACTAAGCCCAGACTGACCACCGTCTCCCAGCTTCTGCACTCAGCTTCAATATGGAAGCAGGAAGAGGCGCCTTCTAGAACCCTAGAACAGTGAAGCTGAGCACAGTGGGCTGGGAGAGGTCAGTAAGATGGAGCAGAGCAGGTTGCTGGGACACTCTGGATCCTGCAGCTGCAGTAACTTGGGGGGCAACTCCTGCTGCCACCCTGCACAGACCTCTCTCCCCAGGTAACCTCTCAGGCTGCCATGGAACACATCTATAGGACAGTTGAGGAGGCTGCTCTGGAGCCCCTCGAAGTGCGAGGCCTGGGGTGCTATCCCAAACTGTCCTATGCTCTCCCAAAATGGAGCCCTGGTGCCTGCAGTGTTCCCTCTAATTTTCCCCACCCCTGAGCAGAATGAATTTTGGTATGTTCACCAATATGGAGATAATGTGCAACACATCACCTCCATATCATTGCACATAACAAAATTAATGTGGCGGGAGTGGGAATAAGGGTTTCTGAGTTTGGCAGGGGCTCAGATCTGGGGCAGAGGGTTGGGGTGCTGGACTGTGAGAGCTCTGGTTGGAGGTGTGAGCTCTGGGGTAGGGCTCAGGACTGGGACTAGGGTTGCCAACTTGGTCAGACCAGATGTCATTGCCACAAGTAGAGTCCAGTCCATCTGGTCTGGGAAAGCTGGCAACCCTAGCTGCAGCAGAGGGTTGGGGTGCAAGGTTTCTGAGTGGGGATGCAGGCTCTGGGGTGTCAGGTCGAGCTTGGGACCAGCAAGCTCCTGGACCCAGCCACTCTGCCACGGTTGGTAGAGGGGTCAGAGCTGCCCCTGCAGAGAGGCAGGTGGAGGTGTACAGTGCTGTGGCAATGGGGGGGGGGATATAATGACAAGCAATGGCGAGGAGGACTGGGGCTAGGCCCCAGCCAGTGCAGAGGCTGGGCCACCATGCCACCCTAGTTGCTGCAGAGTCAAACTGCGGCTGAGCTGCCCCACCCAGGGCAGAAGCTGGGGTGAGGCCAGGTGACTCTGGCTGCAGTAAGTTGAAGGGTGTATGGGAGGTGGGTCAACCTTCCCCTGGCTGCTGCAGGTTCCCACCATGCACAGCTTCCAGATGGCTTCTGTGGGACTCTGTAGTTGCTTGGCCACATAGCTTAGAGAAATCTCAGATCTCCAAAGGTGGGGCCCACCCAAGTTTCCTATCCTGGTTTGGGGTCTAGGGACCAAGAATGAATGAGTGGTTGGAGTGCAGGAGAGGTCTCCAGGCTGAGATAGGGGATGAGGTTTTGGGGTGCAGGAAGGTGCTTGGAGTTGTGGTGTGGTGGATGCAGGCTCTGAGATGGGGATGAAGGGTTTTGGGAATAGGAGAGAGCTCTGGCCTGGGGCAGATGTTTGAGGTACAGGAGGGTGAGTGTAGGCTCTGGGAGAGATTTTGGATGCAGGAGAGGACTCCATGCTGAGGTAGGGTGTTGAGGGATCAGGTGCTGCTTACACAGCTCCCAGGAAATGGTTACCAGGTCCCTGTGACCTATAGGTGCAGTGAGGCTTTGTGCACTGCTCCCATGCTTTGTAGGAGCCACCCTCACCGTTCTCAGTGGTCCTGGATCTGGCCAAAAGGAGCTGCAGACCTGGCACTCAGGGCAGGGGCAGTGCATTGAGTGGCCACTTCTGGGACCTGCACAAAGACAGGGCAGATATAGAGTATGCCTGAGCCCTGCACTGCCGACTACACTTCTAATATCCCGGTGCCATGTGGAGCTGCCAGTTCCCTTTTTGACCAGGTGTTCAGTCAATAACATAACAATAACCCTACTTTACTCTGGCCTGTCCAGGGGAAGGGGGAAGTCTCAGACGGAGAGGGGGAAGTGTCCACCCAGTGGAAAGTAGGAGGGCCTTGGCCTCCCCAGTTCCAAGGCCACTAGACCTTTCTGTGAGGTGATCTGTAAATTAGAGCCCGGCAAATCCATAGATATTCATACATAATTTTTGTGGCTGGAAGATTGGAACCAGATCATAGAATCATAGAATACTAGGACTGGAAGGGACCTCAAGAGGTCATCGAGTCCAGTGCCCTGCCCTCATGGCAGGACCCAATACTGTCTAAACTATCCCTGATAGACATTTATCTAACCTACTCTTAAATATCTCCAGAGATGGAGATTCCACAACCACCCTAGGCAATTTATTCCAATGTTTAACCACCCTGACAGTTGCAAAGTTTTTCCTAAACCTAAACCTCCCTTGCTTCAGTTTAAGCCCGTTGCTTCTTGTTCTATCTTCAGAGGCCAGGAAGAACAAGTTTTCTCCCTCCTCCTTGTGACATCCTTTTAGATACCTGAAAACCGCTATCATGTCCCCTCTCAATCTTCTCTTTTCCAAACTAAACAAGCCCAATTCTTTCAGTCTTCCTTCATAGCTCATGTTCTCTAGACCTTTAATCATTCTTGTTGCTCTTCTCTGGACCTTCTCCAATTTCTCCACCTCTTTCTTGAAATAGGGTGCCCAGAACTGGACACAATGCTCCAACTGAGGCCTAATCAGCACAGAGTAGAGTGGAAGAATGACTTCTCATGTCTTGCTCACAACACACCTGTTAATGCATCCTAGAATCATGTTGGCTTTTTTTGTAACAGCGTCACACTGTTGACTCATATTTAGCTTGTGGTCACTATAACCCCTAGATCCCTTTCTTCCATACTCCTTCCTAGACAGTCGCTTCCTATTCTGTATGTGTGAAACTGATTGTTCCTTCCTAAGTGGAGCACTTTGCATTTATTCTTATTAAACTTCATCCTGTTTACCTCAGACCATTTCTCCAATTTGTCCAGATCATTTTGAATTATGATCCTGTCCTCCAAAGCAGTTGCAACCCCTCCCAGCTTGGTATCATCTGCAAACTGAATAAGCGTACTCTGTATGCCGATATCTAAATCGTTGATGAAGATATTGAACAGAATTGGTCCCAAAACAGACCCCTGAGGAACCCCACTTGTTACTCCTTTCCAGCAGGATTGTGAACCGTTAATAACTACTCTCTGGGAATGGCTATCCAGCCAGTTATGCACCCACCTTATAGTAGCCTCATCTAAGTTGTATTTGCCTAATTTATTGATAAGAATAGCATGCGAGACCATATCAAATGCCTTACGAAAATCTAGGTATACCACGTCCACCGCTTCTCCCTTATCCACAAGACTTGTTATCCTATCAAAGAAAGCTATCAGATTGGTTTGACATGATTTGTTCTTTACAAATCCATGCTGGCTGTTCCCTATCACCTCATTATCTTCCAAGTGTTTGCAGATGATTTTGCTTAATTACTTGCTCCATTATCTTTCCTGGCACAGAAGTTAAACTGACTGATCTATAGTTCTGTGGGTTGTTTTTATTTCCCTTTTTATAGATGGGCACTATATTTCCTCTTTTCCAATCTTCTGGAATCACTCCTGTCTTCCATGATTTTCCAAAGATGATAGCTAAAGGCTCAGATACCTCCTCTATCAGCTCCTTAAGTATTTTAGGATGCATTTCATCAGGCCCTGTTGACTTGCAGACATCTAACTTTTCTAAGTGATTTTTAACTTGTTCTTTTTTTTTTTAATCTTCTAAACCCTACCCCCTTCCCACTAGCATTCACTATGTCAGGCATTCCTTCATCAGACTTCTCAGTGAAGACCGGAACAAAGAAGTCATTAAGCATCTCTTCCATTTACAAGTTTCCTGTTACTGTTTCCCCCTCCTCATTGATCAATGGGCCTACCCTGTCCTCGGTCTTCCTCTTGCTTCTAATATATTTATAGAATGTCTTCTTGTTTCCCTTTATGTCTGTAGCTAGTTTGAGCTTGTTTTGTGCCTTTGCCTTTCTAATCTTGCCCCTGCATTCCTGTATTGTTTGCCTATATTCATCCTTTGAAATTTGTCCTAGTTTCCATTTTTTTATATGACTCCTTTTTTATTTTTAGATCATACAAGATCTCCTGGTTGATCCAAGGTGGTCTTTTGCCATATTTTCTATCTTTCCTACGCAGCGGAATAGCTTGCTTTTGAGCCCTTAACAATGTCCCTTTGAAAAACTGTCAACCCTCTTCTGTTGTTTTCCCCCTCAGTTTTGCTTCCTATGGGACCTTACCTACCAGCTCTCTGAGCTTGCCAAAATCTGCCTTCCTGATAAACATTTCTGTTTTTGTGCAGGGTTCTATCTATAGTATTATGTGGGAAAGTGCTAGTGTAGTATAACCACAGTGACAGTAGACAAGAAAAAGGTTCAAGATCCTATTGTGAGGTGGGGAGCACAGGCTCAGCTCTGATCCCCTTATTGTGGATGAGATCTAGAAGATATGCTTTGATTCTTGGAAGGGTATCCCACAGCGTAGGGTCCAAAGTCCTCACAATACAGCTAAACTTGAAGCCCAGTGCCAGCCCTTTTCTATGTCAGAGAGGCAAGGCTGAGCTCCACTGATCTACCTCGGTCCTTATTATGAGATATAGAAAGAGGTCAGGAAGTCAACTCCATCTCAAGGCAGTATTCAGTCAGGCAGATATTCATATCAATACAGAACTTAACCAAGATATCCAATTTGGGTGCCAACTTCACAAATACCAGCTCATCCTTAATTTCCTTGCATAGGGCATTTTCAGTGTGACTACACAGCAACCCAAAACTTGAAATAAGATATGCAAATTGCGCTATGCATGTCTACACAGCGCCAAATTTCGAAATACAGTGCTATTTCGAGCTATTCCTTACTCCTCATACAATGAGGTTTACAGGGACGGTGAAATAGCGCGTCTTCTATATTTAGAAATAGCAGATGCGTTCAATAGACACTTTGCTGTGTAGAAATACCCTTAGGAAATAATAATTCTGAACCACCTCATTTCATGTGGCATCTGCAGCCAGGCCCCAGAACTCTGCAGCAAACTCTGCAATCTACCAATTACTTAATGCAACCCCTGAAGTTTGTTCTCAGGATTGTGCAATTCCAAGCTTCCAACAGAATTGTCGTAGTTTGAATGAACTGTTTGAACTGCCTCAGTGGGGGATGAGAGTTCTCCAGGAGGGGAGACAGCTGAGTCAGGGCCTCCCCAGTTAGCAGAATAGTAATAAGTCCTGGTGGGGTCTTGTTAGTGGAGAATGGCTGACGGGCTGAAGCAAGCACAGGAACTAGAATTGGTTTGAGAAACTGCAGAACTTTTTCCAGTCCCCATCAAACATGTCTGTCATTGAAATCTCTGGCTTGCTAGAAGCTGAGGTGGCAAATACAGATAATCCAGCCAAGAGGGCTGCAGTTCATACCTACAACAATATAACCTGGATCAAAAGGGTCTCTAGGATTCCCACAATGTTTGGCAGGGAGATTGATTCTGCTGAGGAAGGAATCTTAAAGGTAATCCAGGCATTTACCTTCCCTCCTTCAATCGTTTGGGCTGCTCCACCTATTAGTGACTGAGTTGTGTAGGTGGGCTGGTCTAGTCCTGTTATTCCAGGCAGATCGATGCTTGCGGGTGATGCCACAGATGCCCCCTTTTTTGTTTTTATATTAAGTAATCTCAGCCCTTAATGAAACAGAAACTGGCACATCAAAAAAAGTGTGTGAAGTATTGAGTACATTTGTCATGCTTGTTTTTTACTCTGATGTTAAAAACAATCACTCTTTCCTATCTCAGTAAAACATTAAGCCAAAGCACATTAAAACTATTAAACCAAACATTCATGAAAGCCCTCAAAATTAGGGCTTTAAAATTTAAAAATTGAGTAATTAGACCCATGCTGCGATGACACTGTTTGCTTGCATTACTTTCAAATTATGCCCAGTATCATTGCAGAACCTTCATTAACTGCCCTATGTAAATTGGCTGCTAAAGAAAGCCCTGTGTTTCAATTAAATTTTAATGGAAAAGAACGGTTTATTAGCTCTTTAGACTGCATGCAATAGTGGTAGATAAGTATTATGCACAAAATATGTCTTGTGATAATTTTTGCTGGTAGATGAGTTTGCGGTGATTTAGCTTTGTAAAAGTCGGGTAATTGGTTAGAATGTAGACTTACTGAAGATTATTTATTTTTAAAAGTATTTTTACCACAAAGTATTGCATGGTACTTTTAATGAGCATTATCTGCTAGAGTCAATTCCCAGGGACTTGGGTGGGAGTTGGAACAGGCCTATAATGGAATGGCCATTATCAAAACAAATGGAAATGATACTGGTGAATGACAGCAGCAAAAAGTGCCTTTGTATTAGATGATATGGAAGATGTACAGGAAAAGCTACATCAACTCATGTCACAAGCTACTGTAATAAAAAACAATCTTTCT
Organism: Pelochelys cantorii; assembly: GCA_032595735.1. NCBI lineage: Eukaryota > Metazoa > Chordata > Testudines > Trionychidae > Pelochelys > Pelochelys cantorii. The sequence goes on along the minus strand of CM064337.1, from coordinate 36,400,807 downwards.
GATTAGCATGACAACTTCCTGATTTTAAAAAAACCTAAATTTCCTGCTATAAACAGACTAGCCCTTCTGAAATTTTAATTTGTTTATTAATTTATGGAGCCAGGATCATTAAACATATTGAAGGAGGATATTCTTGTTTTGATATTAGCATTGTTTAGATTTTATAATGCCCCCCAGCTTTACAAAAATACGGTTTGCTCTTGTCTGCAAAAGTGAAATTTCAGAATACTGAACTGCCATATATCTGATGTCATTTCAGTAAATAATACATTGTGATGGTCAACCTGGAGACCCAAAAATATAAAAGTATAAAAAATGTAAAATGATCAGGACATGCAAGAAAATGTAAGACAGAATCAAAACTGAATTTAAAGTGATAGTTGACAGTTGTATTACTTTTTAACTTTAATGGGCCTGGGAGAGCACAGCATAATATCTATACAGGTTGGACATCTCTTATGCAGCACCCTCGGGACCTGACCGGTCCTGAATCATGGAATTTGCTGGACTAGAGAAGGTTTCCTGCCACAGTCCCCAGCCACTGACTTAGCCAGCTGTGGGGGTAGGGAAGTGGGAGTGTGGGGACTACTTCTAGCCCTGGCCTGGCTGCCTGCTGGGTTGCTGGCTCAGCTGCTGCTACTGCCCTGGCTGGACTGTCTGTCTGGCTCCAGCAGCCCATGTTGCTGTGGGCTGCCAGGGGCTGGCTCTGGACCTGCTTGGGCTGCCAGGGGCTGCCAAGTGCTCAGGCTCCGGTCCCAGCCCCGCGGCAGCCTACAAGCTCTAATCCTGCTTCTGCAGGCTGTCCGGGGCTCCAGCCCTATGTCGCCATGTGTTGCCTTGGCCTTGTGCTGCCACAGGATGTTTCCAGCCCGATCCTGTGCTGCCAGGGGCTGCCCTGACCTGGTCCCAGTGCTGCAGCCTGCCAGGAGCTGTTGGGGGTTGCTGCCAACTCCAACCCCACAGCTGCGGGCTGCTGGGGGTTGCCACCAGCCCCAGCCTTTGCCCTGTCCCACTGCTTCAGCTTGGCCCCCTTGGATTGCCCTCCTGCCACTAGGCTACCAGTTTTCTTTCATCCAGGAACATCTGTGCTAGATCATCGATGTTGCTGGACCAGACAATTCTGGTTTTGGGAGACACAACCTGTAATTTTTTTCCCAGGCTTTTTATGTTTCTGGGACACACTCAGGTCAGACTTGGCTCAAACTTCAATTGTGTAATGACAAACTTTACAAAATAATAATAAAAGTTTTCCTAACCATAAAAATGTGCTTGAAAATGTTTGTTTAAAACAAACCGGGCACTTTCTGTCCAGTATTTATGTTTTATGACACTTAGTTATTGGAATACCTAGTGATAACTTTTGGAATGACATACAATAAATAAAATTGTATTTTCCAGCTGTGGGAGTAGAAGTATTTTTGCATGCTGTTAAGGACAGAGGTTATGAATAGTCAAGATGACAGTGGAGATGTGAGGTAGCAGCCAACCATAAATGTTGGCATCTCTGTATGGCCAATGTCAGTGCAAGTACTTGTTATGGATGGGATTCAGTTATCAGATAAAATTGATTGGAAAGGATATGAAGGAAAGCATCTGTTAAGGGTGCTGAGTAAGGAGCCTATGACTTTGTATAATTACATTGCTATCAAATAAAATTAGATTCCATCATATCTCCCATTTACACATGCCCACAATGTTTTCAAACAAATTTCTTGAGAATAAAATTATATCTGCTTGTATAACACATACCTGCTGGGTGTGGTGTAGTGTCCTATCTAGTGACAGTGAGGCCACTTACAGAGAGAATGAGTTTGCTCTACAGCTTTAGCTGAGAGTTAGCTGGCTCATTCAGTAGAGACTCACACATTAAACTCCAGAGATCCCAGATTCGGTTCTGCCTATTGGCATTACATTTGGTGTGTGTTTTAAAAGATTAGATCCAATATAAAACAGCATGGCACAGAGTAATACAAGACCAAAACCAGAAACTCCACTACAATCAAGGGCACAAAATCAATCAGAAATGCCTTTGGAAATGTAAAATGGGTAAGAAATGCAAACACAAGCAATACCCAGTTCCGAGCCCCAGAATACACAGTCCAACATCTACCAGCTATCCATGTAAATCCTTTCCCCACCAAGGGACAAAGATGAGCCAGGTGGACTTAAGGTTCATTTTCATCCCAAAGCCCAGCCCACATACCCCACCTTGCCATCCATAATTTTTTCCACCATGGCCAGCTTCTTAACAGTCTTAGAAATCCAGTTAGCCACTACTATAGGGAACTGCCATTCGTGCTGAAGATGTTCTTGACAGTGGCTTTGCCAAAAGTGGTATAACAATATGTCATTGATCAGGTGCAGCGTGTTCATGTCCTTTCATAAGAATATAAGAACGGCCATACTGGGTCAGACCAAAGGTCCATCTATCCCAGTATCCTGTCTCTCTACAGTGGTCAATACCAGATGCCCCAGAGGAAATGAAGAGCGTCATCAAGTGATCCCTCCCCTGTCACCAATTCCCAGCTTCTGACAGAGGATATAGGCACCAATCCTACCCATCCTGACTAATAGCCATTGATGGACCTATCCTCTATGAATTTATCTAGTTCTTTTTGAACCTTGTTAAAGTTCTGCTCTTCACAACATCCTTTGGCAAGGAGTTCCACAGGTTGACTGTGCGTTGTGTGAAGAAATACTTCTTTTTATTTGTTTTAAACCTGCTACCTGTTAATTTCATTTGGTGACTGCTAGTTCTTATATTATGGGAGCAAGCATGTAATTCTTCCTTATCGACTTTCTCCACACTGGTCATGATTTTATAGACCTCTTAACATATCCTACCGAAGGGTATGTCTATACTAGCCTCGTGAAATGAGGTGTAACAGTTAACTCGAACTAAAGACTTAGTTTGAGTTAACGTTTGACTGCCGCGTGTAGCCGCAGGCAGTTAGTTCGGACTAGGGGGATTTAAAAATGGCGCCCGGACGGGAAGATGCAAATAAAGCCTGGGATATTTAAATCCCGGGCTTGATTTGCACCTTTGAATGCCTACATTAGCCTCCCTAGTTCGAACTAGGGGGCTAGTGTAGACATACCCTTAGTATCCTCTTTTCTAAGCTGAAAAGTCCCATTTAATCTTTCCTCATAAGGCAGCCCATTGGCTACCCTCACTTGGTTTAGCCGGCCTGTCAAAACCATTACCCGGGGTGTGGCCGTTGCCGCATGCAAAGCAACTATGTGGCGCCAAGGTGAGAGCTGGGTGCCGGTAAAAAAATCAATAAAGGATGGGCCACTCCTGAAGAAGTGAGACAAGCCCTCCTTTAGAGGTACTACCCCATTAAAGGTACTACCATGCAACCCCATACACCCTCGTGAGTTAGAGACTTGCTCGTCTCAGCATGTGAAGACTGCTTTGATGGATCAGGTGGAGGAAATCCTTATGATTCAATGTCTGAGAAGGCATTGCAGCAGCGCACTATGGAGTGCATGGGGCATGTCAGAGCATTTAAGGTGACATGGCCATCCAGTGCAACCGAGCAGGTCTCCAGAAGTAACGATTTTTTTTGTGCCACTGGATTCTGACTTCCGAGGCTGAGAGAGTGGGATCGTCTCTGTGCAAAGGCTTTCCCACTATAATATTCTTCATGTACAGGTTATGTTGTACAAAAAAAAAGAAGTTGGTAATGGGAGCATGGAACATCCATACGCTCATGTACAGTGAGGACACAGTAAGACCTCATCGGAGAACAGCCCTAGTCGCAAAAGAGCTTTCACGCTATGGTATTGATATCGTTGCCTTGGGTGAAACCAGGCTTGCTGAAGAAGGATTTCTCAGTGAACTAGCTAGTGGTTATACCTTCTTCTGGAAAGGGAAAGTGCAGAATCAGAATAGGATCCATGGAGTTGGCCTGGCCGTAAAGACTAGTCTGATGAAATAACTTTTGGACCTGCCTGTCAGTAATAACGAGAGGCTCATGAAGCTACGCCTACCCCTTAGTTACAAGAGGTATAGAATAGTCATCAGTGCATATGCTCCCACCATGAACATCACAGAGGAGACAATTGAGCAGTTTTACATCAACCTCAGTTCTGTTCTGCGCTCAGTGCCGGCCAACGACAAGTTGATCTTGTTGGGAGACTTCAACGCCTGAGTTGGCTGCGACCACAGTCGATGGGAGGGTGTGTTAGGCAAACATGGCATTGGCAAGATGAACAGCGACGGCTTATTGCTGCTGAGCAAATGTGCTCATCATGAACACAATGTTCAGGATGGCAAACAAATACAAGACTACCTGGATGCACCCTAGATCAAAACAATGGCACATGATAGATTATGTCATTGTTCATCAGCGTGATATTCGGGATGTCCTTATCACCAGAGCCATGCAAGAAGCAGAGTGCTTGACTGACCATAGGCTTGTCCGCACCATATTCAAAATACTCATCGCTCAGCATCACCCAAAGCATCCAAAGCTCATCTGAACAGCCTTTAATATTGCCAGACTCCAGCAGCCTTCTCATCTGCGCAAGTTCCAGTCAAGCCTTGATAAAAAGTTGACTGCCAACGGACCATTGATTGGAGGTCCAATTCAGAAGTGGAGCCAGTTTAGAGAAATGGTAATGGAGACAGCGAAGTCAGTGCTTGGTCCCAAGAAATGCAATCATCAAGACTAGTTTGATGAGAACAACAGTGCTATTGAGGACCTGCTTGCCAAGAAGAACAAGGCATTTATGGAGTGGCAGAATGACCCAGGCTCCATCTCTAAGAAAGACAGGTTTAAATTCCTCCAGGCCCAGGCTCAGCGAGAAATCCACAAAATGCACGATCAGTGGTGGGAGAAGAAAGCTGAAGAGATGCAACACTATGCTGACTTAAACAACCCAAGGGAGTTCTTCAGCTCCATCAAGTCAGTCTTTGATCCTTCCAAGTCTGGCTCTGCCCCCTTGCTGTCTGCAGACGGAGCCACATTGATCAGGGATAAGGCTGGCATTAATAACCGATGGAAAGAGTATTTCAGTCAGCTCCTGAATCGTCCATCATCAGTCAGTCAGTCAGCACTGGAACAGATCCCTCAGAAGCCAGCCGTTGAAGACCTGGGAGATCCTCCATTTATTGACTAAGTTAGAAAGGCCATCAGGCAGATGAGTTGTGGCAAGGCATCCGGCAAGGATGGAATTCCCGCAGAACTGTACAAGGCATTTAATGAGGAGTCACTTACGGTTTTTCATAATGTTTTGACCAGTATTTGGGAAGAGGAAGAAATGCCATCTGACCTCCATGATGCCGTGATAGTTGCTCTGTACAAGAATAAGGGTGCAAGAGCCGACTGCAGGAACTACAGAGGTATCTTGCTGCTTTCCATTGCCGGGAAAATCTTTGCCCACAACATCCTGAACAGGCTGATTTTGACAGTTTCAGAAGTGAGTCTCCCCAAGTCACAATGTGGCTTCTGCCCTAATTGCAGTACTGTCGATATGATCTTCGTAATGAGACAGGTGCAAGAGAAATGCCTTGAGCAGAATATGAACCGCTACTCTGTGTTCATTGGTCTGACAAAGGCATTTGACACGGTTAACAGAGAAGCATTGTGGATCATCCTCAGGAAGCTGGGTTGCCCACCGAAGTTCATCTCACTCATCAAGCTGTCTCACGATGACATGACAGAAGAGGTGCTCTCGGATGGTGTGCCATCTGAGAAATTTAACATCTCCAATGGCGTGAAGCAGGGCTGCATACCCGCCCCGGTACTTTTTAACCTGTTCCGCACTCAAGTCCTCATGCATGCTGTCAGAGACCTAGATCTTGGTACTTACTTCAGATACCATTTGGATGGTTCACTGTTTGATATGAGATGCCTTAAAGACCAAGACACTGGAGAGGCTTATCACCGAAGCGCTGTTTGCTGATGACTGTGCCCTTATAGCACATCAAGAGAACCACCATCATTGACAGGTTCTCTGAAGCATCCAAACTGTTTGGTCTCTCAATTAGCCTCAGAAAGACAGAAGTCCTCTTCCAGCCTGCACCAAACAGTGCTCCTCCACAGCCATGCATCACTATTGATGGCACACAACTGAAGGTAGTGGACAGCTTTAAGTACCTGGGCAGCACAATATCAAGTGATGGATCCCTTGACAAAGAGATTACAACGAAGATCCAGAAAGACAGTCAGGCATGTGGGAGATTGCGTATTAAAGTTCTCCAGCACAAAGATATTCACCTTTCAGCTAAACTCAAGGTATATAATGCCGTGGTCCTCACCTCTCTCCTGTATGGCTGTGAAACATGGACCCTGTACCATAGGCACAACAAGCGGATGGAGCAGTTTTCACACGCGCTCCTTACAATCAATCATGCGAGTACGCTGGCAGGACTGAATTACTAACCAAGAAGTGCTTGATAGAGCTAGTTCCACAAGTGTTGAAGCCAAGATCCTCCAGACCCAGCTTCGATGGTGTGGCTATGTTCTCCGCATGGACGAAAGCAGGATCCCGAGGCAGCTGTTCTATGAGAACTGGTACATGGTAGTCACAAACAAGGACGCCCGAGGAAGAGATATAAGGACAACCTGAAGACCAACTTGCAGTGGACAGGCCTTCAACCTCGACAATTTGAACTAGCTGCTGCAGACAGGGCTAATTGGCATTCCCTTACGAGGAAAGCTGTGACAAAGTTTGAGGACGACCGCCGCCAATGCCTCGCAGCTGCACGTGAAAGACGACATAGAGCTGCATTCTCTCCTGTCCTGACAACCGGTGTCCCATGCCCTATCTGCAACCGGAACTTTGGGCTCCGGAGCCACAGGCATTTCCACAAATGAAATGCACAATGTCTTCCTCAGCTCCCGAGAGACAACCAACAAAAACAATAAGGCAGCCATTCCAAACCCCTCATCATTTTTGTTGTCTTTTTGCGACTTTTCCAATGCCAAGCTATCTTTTCTGAGATGAGGTGACCATATCTGCACACAGTATTCAAGATGTGGGTGTCCCATGAGTTTATATAGAGGCAACAAGATATTCTCTGTCTTATTCTCTATCCCTTTTTAAATTATTCTGTTTGCTTTTTTGACTGCAGCTGTACATTGCATGGATGTTTTCAGAGACCTATCTACAATGACTTCAAGATCTCTCTCTTGAGAGGTTACTGCTAATTTATTCCTCAGCATTTTATATGTATAATTGGGATTATATTTTCCAATATGCATTATTTTGCATTTATCAACATTGAAAACATGCACACAAATACTTTTTTCACAGTTTCCAATTAACATGTTTGCATTCAAATCATGCCCTGCTGGCAAAACAGAAAATGTAACTTGGTTTATTTTCTAGTTCTTACTATGGAAGGAAAAAATAGTCTAAGGTAGAAAAAATTGATTTGGTTGTTTTACAGTTCGGCAATTTTATAGTTGTCATACATCCATGTACCTCAGAACATTTTTTATTTCGTTTTTCATGATCCGCTTATATATAAGGGTCTGATCAATTCCCATTACAGATAATGAAAATAACCCTATTTCTCACTGAAATAATTGGATCAAGTTATAAATACTAAGTAAGACACATTTCTGTGACTTTTTTGAAGTCTCCACCGCTGATGTTTCAATGATTTTTTCGGATCTGTCCAAAGTTTCCTGTTAGTGAGAAGAAATGTCTAACAATACCATAACAGTGACAGAATTGATTGCAGTATCTACATTACTACTAGCAACCCTCTCGTTGCCATGCTTACAAGTGTAAAAGGTGAAAGGGAGGCATGGAAAAACATATAGAATCTGAATTAGACACAGTACTGATGTAATGGATATTATTAACTCCTTCATCTTCAAAAAGAGATGTTTGGATTTATGTGTTTGGATGAAGGGGGTGAATTAGCAAGTACCAAGATAAAAGAAGAATATTTCCAGGTTAAAAGAAATGCAAAAGCTGTTGGCTCAGGTCTTGAGGCTATTATTCTCTGTTTGGAAGTGAGGTCTGTTGGCAAGAAATAGACTATAGGAAATAATCAGTTCAAAGATCTGAGCACTCTTGAACAAATGCTGAATTTTGATAGATTTAAGAAGACAAGATTACCATGCAATTGGAATTCCCTAGCAATACACAATCTGAAGACTATTATATCTTTAAGCTCCTCAATTCAGCATCTGGATTTGTTCCTCAAGTTTTACACACATAGAAACTAACATGTAAACTGGTAAGCATGAAATCAGCTGAATTTCTTTTAAAAATATCTCTGCTTAAAACTCGTTAATACTATACTCTGGTATGCTAGAAAAAATTCTCTCTTTAGTTACAGCAGACTTACTTAATCAGTAAACTGAATTAATTTTTATTTCAAATAAAACTTTATGCTTAAAATAACGTATTTGACCTAACTTAAAATAATAGCATTTCTTGGAAGTTAAATTAGCCTATAGCTAAATTGTTTAACCATAGTACATTCTGATTATATAAATGTGTGCTGCTGAGATTTTTAGTTGTGTTCTATCGTGCTACAGACAGTAATTAGGAGGCAGTAAATAATTGTTTGGAATACTGGAGCATAATATTTCAAGAATATAAATTACAAACTGTCATTTAATTAAAAATGTTTTCCTATGATAAAAAGGAAGTTAGAATTTTATGGGAGAAGGCACCAGGAAGCCCCAGGTGTATTATTTACTTAGTTCACAGCTGTTTTTATAATGGAGATTTTTACACTTCTGACGCCTCTGGCACTGAAGCTAACTTCATTTAGTTATCAAGTGCAATAATAATTATACAGGTACAGACACATGATAGAGCTCCATTGTTTTGGCTAGTGGGAGCCTTTGGTTAAACTTAAGGATGAATATTTTAGCAAAGGGAGAGCTGATTATGAACATTAAAATCTTTACTTTATTGTAGGTATCTCAAATAACTATTAGTTTCAAAATTAAATACCCGTTCATAGATTTGACTAAAATTTAAAATGACAAATGTATAGTATAAAGAATAAATGTTGGTTTTGATTAAATCTCCCAGTGACTTCAGTGGGCATTTTTGCCATTCGCTGAGTACAGCAGTGCTGTACATTAATTTATATATCTAACCATGTGCACAATAAGATTTAATTTTTATGTTAAGATCACTTTTCAATAGAAAGTAATCTTGAACTAAATATAAAATGGTGGCACAAGCAATCAGCAAAATAAATGTGCTTGAAACAATAACAAATGTTTGCATAGAGCCTAGCACAATGGAGACATGTTCTATGATTGAGACCCCCAGATTCAACTACAATAAAAATCAATTAACATAATAATGAAACTAAATGTCAATTTGTGGTAATACTGTGATATTTATCATATTAAGCTTGTTTTAAATTCCAACCCTTAATAATAATAGAATAAAACCAACAGAATCATGGAATTAATAATTTGGTAATACTGTTAATACTATTAGGCTGCGTCTAGACTGGCATGATTTTCCGCAAATGCTTTTAACGGAAAAGTTTTCCGTTAAAAGCATTTGCGGAAAAGAGCGTCTAGATTGGCACGGACGCTTTTCCGCAAAAGCACTTTTTGCAGAAAAGCGTCCCTGGCCAATCTAGACGCGCTTTTGCGCAAGAAAGCCCCAATCGCCATTTTAGCCATCGGGGCTTTTTTGCGCAAAACAATACCACGTTGTCTACACTGGCCCTTTTGCGCGAAGGCTTTGTGCAAAAAGGACTTTTGCCCAAACGGGAGCAGCATAGTATTTCCACAAGAACACTGACAATCATACATGAGATTGTCAGTGTTCTTGCGCAAATTCAAGCGGCCAGTGTAGACAGCTGGCAAGTTTTTCCGGAAAAGCGGCTGATTTTCTGGAAAAACTGGCCAGTCTAGACACAGCCTTAGTGTTTTTTCTTTGCCAGCATTAAAACTAAAATTCTTTTTTTGGGAAATCTATTTCTATTAAACTACAGATACCCAATAAACTCTTATTTCCAGATTAATTATCTTTAAGAATTTTGACAGTTATTTTTATTCAAGGACGCTTGTTAAAATATTCATATGCATAATATGGTGATTATCTATCTAAGAACTTAGTTGGCCTCCATTACAATATCATCAGAGCACTTCAACTATTTAAAAAACAGCAGCATCTTCTCTCTGTTTCTTCCTTCCTAGCCTGAACAAGAAATACATTGAATAACACCTAAGGCTTCTGTTTGTTTACATTTGTGTTTGTGAGTGTCTGTTAGTATAAGGAGATGTTACTTAGTGAAAGTTAAGTGCAAGGGATGCCTTTGGTCCAGAATTTGTTTCCATCTGAAACTTCTCTCTCACTTGCTCATTAACATTCTCCTGTTGACTGACACTTCTATTCCTCCTGTGGAAAACAACCGATGTTAGGATAAAGAGCTAATCCGAGGAGTGGGAGAGCAAGATAGTCACAGTCACCCTCAGCTATTTTTTGTTTTTGGTTGGCTGCTTCCAAGTGGTGGTGGAAGGGGAGGGTTACCGAAAATGTTTCCCATCCTAGCCACAAATTGCTTAGGGTTGTTCCTGTTAGGATATTATGGTTATGAAAGGAGAGCCAATCTTCGCAACATCTAGTGACACATTGCTTAAGAGATATTGAATTGAATAGTGTTAGAGGCCAAGCGCTGGAGGTGGTCTGTTCAAAATGACCTGTGCTGCTAAGCAGATAGATTCCTAGGTTTTGTATCACTTAGTGCTTTTTTAGTGTCTGACTTCTTTCCTGAGTGTCAGTTTAATAATAAAGCCTGGATGTTTGGTCCTCTAGTAGCATGGAGGAGTCTAAAAATATTGGAAGGCAGCACACAGACATAAAAATTGAAGGGCAGATGCCTCTTCTTGAACAGCCTCTCTCCATACTCTTTGGAACCCCCCTTCAGACAACTGAAGGCTGCTGTCAATCTCCCCCTCCCCCCAAAGACTAAAAATGCCCAGTTCTCTCTGCCTAGTCTCATAAGTCATGTACCCCAACCCCCAAATTTATTTGTTGCCTTCTGTTGGACTCTCTCCAATTTGTCCTCATCCTTTCTGTGGTTGAGGCCCCCAACTGGACACAATACTCCAGATTTGGCTTCACCTGGGCAACAAGGGCACAGTGTTGACTCATATCCAACTTCTCATCCACCGTAATCCCCGGGTTCTTTTCTACACAACTGCTTCTTAGCTAGTCGGTCCCCAGCCTGTAGTAGTGCATGGAATTCTTCCATCTTAAGAGCATGACTCTACACTTGTCCTTTTTGAACCTCATCAGATTTCTTTTGGCCCAATCCTCCAGTTTGTCTAGGACTGTTTCTGTTTACTTGGGACTTGGGACAAGGGAGTTTTGTGACCAACAGTATCAAATGCTGCAAAACTATCCAGAAGCACGAGTATGGATATGGACTGTCATTGTCTACATAAAGAGTTGACGTCATTCACTGCAGTAACAGGTACTGCGCCGTGTCCTGGCCTGATACAGCCTCATTGTGAAAGGTTTTGTTGTGTGTCATAGAGGACATATAAAAGGATTTCAGAAGGAGGAGGGAGGGGTGAGGGTTGGGATTGAGGGCCATCATTTCTCCCAACCCCCCTTGAAGACAGACCTTTTCCCTGCTGTTTCTGCTGCTGCTGCCACTGTTGCTGCTGCACCATTGCCTGGGTGAGAGGTCTGTACCTTTAGGACTAAGATCATTTACTGCAGGCATGGCTTGCAACCACTACCAGGGGCAGGCTTAAACCCAAAAGGCCACCACTGGCAGCGGGTCGTGCCAAAGGGTCTGAGGATGTGTGTTGTACTGTGGTAATGGTTTGTGTGTGTGTGTGGTATAGATTATTATTTTATGCTGGTAAGAACAGCACATTTGTTATTTGTGTGGTGGCGTATTCAGTGCCTGATGACAGCAGGGAGGGGAGGGTTCTTGCTGAGAGACGGTTCTCCCTACCTGCCCATACTGAAGGTCAAGGATGGGGTGTGTGTTGTAGACTTCCTCCCTCCCCCAGTTATGTGTTGTGGCCCTGGCGGGGTGGTTAAGAGGGAGGGTTCAGATGGCATAGTGGGAGTTGTAATGGGCAGGGGGAGATATGGCTGTCAGATCAGGATGGGCCAGCTGAGGGGTTCGAGGTTTAGACAGTTACGGGTGATTCCTTGTTCCGATCCTGTTCCCAGCCTCAATGGTCTTGGGAATCTTAAGAGCTGGCACTGCTGCTGAATGTCAGGTCAGTATCCCACAAGACAGTTCTCATCCAGGTTTTTATCCTGGCTGAAGGGGCTGACCTGGCCTGTATCACTGAAACCTGGCTGGGAGTGGAGGAAGGCTCTGACCTCTCCCAATTGTGCCCGTCTGGGTTCTCAGTTCAGCACCAGCCTCAACTTGATTGTAGTGGAGGAGGGATAGTGATTGTCTACTAGGATACCATTTCACTGGCCTGGGTTCTGTCCAAAAAAGTGCTAGATTTGAGTGTCTGTACCTGGTGTTAGGTGCCCAGGATAAGTTGGGTGTTCTGCTTGTGTACCGCCCACCTCACTTCATGACAGATGCTATGCTTGAGCTGGCCAAGATGGTCTCAGACATGGCATTGAGGACCCCAAGGCTTTTGGCTTTGGGGAGACTTTAATATTCATGCCAAAGCTGTCCTGTCTCGTCCAACTTGAGACTTTATAGCCACCATGATGACCTCGGGACTATCTCAAGAAATAACTTCCCCCACACACGTGGCAGGTCATATGCTCAATCTGGTCTTTTGAACTAAGGGTGATAGAGATTTCAGGATAAGGGATGTGGTTACACTCCCTTTGTCATGGGTCAATCACTACCTGGTCAAGTTTGACTATTTACTGATCTCCCCCTCTGCAGAGGCAGGGAACTGATTAAGATGATCGATCTTTGGAGGCTGATGGATCCAGAAGGTTTCCTGAGATCTCTGAGGTATTGTTCGGCCATTATAGCTAGTGGTCCTGTTGATGCCCTGGTTGATTTATAGAACATCAAGGTAGACCAGGCAGTGGACATGATTGCTTCTAAGCATCCTTTTCAGGCTAGTTGAACCAAGTTTGTCCCCTGGTTTTCTGGGGGGTTGTAGGCAGCGAAACTGTCTGTGTGACAGCTAGCGCACTGCTGGAGAAGAACTCAAGCCAAGTCCGACTGACTGCAGGCTAGAGCCAGATTGCGAGCCTATTCTGTGGCAGCGCTGTATTGGATGGAGCTAGAAGTTCAGAAACATAAATTTAATTTTTTAACAGAACTTCTTTCCAGCATGAAGAGGTTTATATTCAGCTCAGTGTTTTTCACCTAGTCTTACAGACTGAGGAAGAGGCAAAGGCTTAAATTATCCACCTCAAGACATCTGCTTCCTAAATCTAGAAATATTTTGCCTTATGAATTTTCACTTTTTTTGCCTTGATAGGTAATAATACATACCTAAACTATGGCAAAACAGACATTCATTTAAAAACTACAAATTGGTTCAACAGAATGGCATTGGAAACAGTGACATTGAAGATGATAGCAAAAAAGCTGAGTGTTGATATAATACTTAAATACAAAGTTAATACTTTAAAAAAAAATTAAGATGGAAATCTTGAAAAAATTTAATGTGCCATAAGGATGAGGTGGGGGAAGAACCCCACCAAAAATCAAACAATAAAAGTCTGTTTTATGTACATGCACTTAGGAAGTCCAAATATATTATTATCATTGCATTATGTCAGAGAGAGACATAAGTATTTTAATAATTGTCCTATTTTTTAGCTTATGCCACCATCTAGTGGATGTGTAAAATGATAGTGTTAATTTGGTTTTAATATCTTACATAATGCTTACTGAAAAATTACAAAAGGCAGATTTTTCTAGATGTTTTGATATTGATGTCTATGTTTTTGTGCTGCTGATTTTAAGGACAGATTTCAAATCTTATTTCCTGCCTTGTTACATCCATTTAGCATAATGAAATTGTGCTGGTGTAAGATCAGCAGGTGTGTGTGTGTGTGTGTGTGTGTGTGTGTGTGTGTGTGTATGCGTGCGCGTTCATGCAGATGGAGAAACCATCTCTTTCAGATTAAAAGCAAGTAGGCCCCCATTTCCTACACTTCATTGTAGGAAAGTTTAAATATTTCTGAAGCCCTTCATTATTTGCCATTGGTTAGACTGGTGCTCCTAAATCAGGAGATTTTGAAAAACCCCTTAGGCACCAAAATATGGACTTTGAAGCATAATTATAAGCTCCTGGTTTTGAAAAATGTGGTCATAATAATTTGAGCCACTTCTATTAACCTTACCCCTTTTTAAAAAAGTAATAACAATAGACACAAGTTTTGTTTATAAAACCTGCTTTTTTATTTGTAGTGAATCAAAATCCACTTGCAAGGACACATTCCTTCCCACTCTCCACGCATACCAATGAAATTAGGAGAAAATGTTAAATTTGTTACTAGCAGTTTGTGAAAAGCAATTGTAGTAAAAGTCAGGCTATTATAAATGTGTATGTTCAGTAATGACGTGCTCACCACGGTACAACACAAAGACATTAAAATAAAATATACAGCAGATAAGAAATTTTGATGGCATAGTAACCTACCTGAGTTTATATATCTATTTATACTGTTCCAATATATCTCTCCAAAAGAGCCCCTTGAATTTGTTAGTGATCCATTTAAAAATTGAGGTCTTTATTGCGTTCTTTAGTTTCTTTGTTGGGAAAACCACAAATGAGAATGTGAGTTCATTCACTAGTATTCACAAAGTTTCTTGTTACCATACCTAGATTCCATACTTCAATCTGTGCCCTAGCAATTTCTGCAGCGATAGCAACACACAAGACTGTTATCACTGTGGTAGTCTCCCATCACAAGTTCTACAGTGATGGCTTCAAGGGGACACAGTGGAAGTGGACACAGCTAGTTTACCCTTTTTTTTTGATAGTTTGACTGATACTGTAACTAAATGTCAAGTGGAAATTTCAGTCCTAGATAATTGCTTATCTATATTATTCAAAATAATATAGATAAGCATCAGGATCTGTGATGCTTATCCAAACTGAATGCTTGAACCTCTTGAGAGTTGCATATTACTGTAAGTTTGCAGATGCATGTGCCTCTAATTAGTAGAGGTTTTTTTTTCTGAGAATCCAGAGATAAAATTCCAGAAACTACCTTGGTCCAATATTCTTGCCTAGGATGGAAAGACTTGTGAATTTTTGACCTCCGATGAAAATTGTAAGGCATCTTCATATAGTTTTCTTTCCCCCTACTGCCTCCAGGTTTTTTCTGGGGGGGAGGAGCTGTTCTTCTGTCATGTGATTAAATGACTGATAGGCATTGCTGGAATCACGTCTCATTAGCGGTTCATCCCATTGTGAATCTGCATTATTGTGAATAACTATGCCCCATTCTGTAATTATTCTGCAATTTGAAAATGGAAATTCAAGCAGTACTCCCCCAGTAATATGAATAATAGGACTGACTTATGTGCACATGCAAGAGAGAAAGTATTTATATATCCTGCCCCCTTTCACTCTGGAACACTGTTGGAAAATGTTAGGGGTGAATTATTCACTACCTGGGAATCCAACTGGGAGAGCAGAAGGATCAGCCAAGCTAATTACTTAGAACCTCTGTGTGCCAGGTGTCCAGTGAAAGTCTTTGTTCTTAAGGGGATCTGATTCCCTGATACTTAAAATTATCAATGCACTTTGGAGAAGGCATCCCCTAAGGAAACTGAGGAATAGAGTTTGGGGCACCTAACAACTGGTACAATCAGGGGACAATGTCCCCCCTCAGCCCCTTAGCCTTCAAGTTGGGCGGGGAGACCTGGGATAGGTTTGGAGGAGTGAAAGGGCTGATGACAGCCCTGTCCGAGTATGTGGAAATAATTGAAGGAAAGATGAGCTGCACTATACAGTTTATTGCTGTGTATTTCCCTAATGAATTCACACAGTTGAAGAGTAATTAAACCACATCCTGTCCTTTGCATCTTGCCTTCCTTCCTGTGTGGCTAGGCCAGGTCTATGGATATGTTATGCCTCAGAACCAGAATTGCTGCTCATTTGTCATTCTGGTGGCTCTGCACATGCATCAGTTTGACATGTGCTCTTTCTGCCAGCATTGCTGGAATTGAGTCAGAGGTCAGTTGGTAATTTGTGCTTGGAAAACAAAGTATGATGGTGGGGGTGGGGGTGTGTCCAACGGTTCATTGGTTGTGCAATAGGCTCAAAGTATTTTCAAAGGCACATAGCCTCCTGCCCACTGTACAGTACTTTTGCAACAAGTTCCAGTCATAACTTCATGTATTGAAAGCAGTGTTCCTGAATTCTGTATCTCCCCTATGCCAAAAGGAAATTCATCAACTGATTTGAAATTGATCTGTAGATTTAACCTGAGCATATTTTTAAAAGATCACCAACTATCATAACTTCATCATTACGTAAAAAATAATAAATTAAGCTCTTAGCACTGTTTCAATATACTCACTAATGAGTCTTGACCAGCAAGTCAAACAAATGGCTGATCTACATGGATTGATGAAATAATGGCACATAACTGAAGATCAGTAATGGTTTTTTCAATAGCCACATTAACTTTCAAACTGGATTAGCAAAACATAGAGGTGCTAACTAAAGTACAATTTTAAGTATTAAGTTGGCTGAATAGGATGGGGCTGAAGAATATCAAATTTAGAGAGTCATAATTTCCCTGACAGGAAGTCAGCTGGATCTGTTTTTGGTGATACTACTGACTGAATGCTTAGGAGTGATCTAATTTGTAAGGAGAAATCAAGAGTGTCAGAATTGTTCTAGGGGTACGAAGGCCTTGTTTCCTATGATACTGCTAACCCATAAACAATGGAGCAGGAACTATTTTTAGGGTGGGGGTGTTGAGCTGTGCCACCCCCCACCACCCCTGTTCATCTAGCCGCTCCAGGCTGGGGTACACATAGGAATGCCAATTCTCCCAGGTTGGATGCCATTGCCACAAAATGGTATCTGGTCTGGGAGAATTGGCAATTCTAGCCAAAGCTAGAGGTGGCTGTAGCACCCCAGGCTGGTGGCAGAACCCAGAGTGGAAGCAGAGCCTCCAAAGCTGATGGCCTAGACCCTAATGACAGTGTGCTACAGAGCCTGCAGATTATTACAAGGGTGCCATGTCAGGACACTAGAGGAAATTGCAGCCATGTGTACCAAGACGCTATTTGCTCCTTTTCTCATCCAACATAACATAGCTAGCACATACATTTGACTGACTAAGCTAGGACAGATTCCATGTTTCCTACTTCACAGCTGGAAATACATGAAGGTATCTTTCAGAAGAATCCATTTAAAAGATTCAATCGTCAATAAAAGAGAAAGTTACATAATCCCAAGTTATGTATCTTTGACCCCTTTGACTTGAGCAGATAGCTGGCAGAGCTTCTGGGGCAGAATTTACCATGGTGAAAACATGGTAAGGATTTTATCCAGAACCAAGTCTAGCTTGTTCAGTTTTGGGTACAAGAGAACCTTTTTTCTTTTGTAGCCATTTTTTATTTTAACACTTGTACTTTATTGAAATCTTGTTGGAATGGAATTAAACTTTTTTATTTTTAATTCAGTACTGTATTTGAACAATTTTGTAACTCCAGTTAAAGTAACATTGTTAGATATTGACTCTTTAAAGGAGCAATGAACTTAGATATTTCTCTGATTCGTTTCAGGACAGGTCTGAACATTAAAGAACACACATTTGTCAGGAAATTCAGCGATAAGGGGAGACTGCAATCAATTTACCATTTGTTAAACAAGGCTGGTGGAGACCAGTAAAAGTTTGTGATATTACAGCTGGGCTCCTGGATCCAAAGCATTGGACCAGGACTCCCCAATACATAGAGCATAGAAGATGGATTTCCTTTTTCATAATTAGAGTTTGAATTCTGTCTTCTGAGAGAGGCATTATACCATATTTATGACACCCCATTCCAAATGTTGGGAAAGCAGAATCCCTTTCTTAGAGGGGATGTGGTCCACTACATCCTTTGCAAATGTTTTGAATCTCAGCATGTTTTTTTTTCTTGGGGCTTACTCTGCAGGGACTTCAGGCTTCTATGTCTTAAAAGGATAATTACGTGGGTTAGATGAGTCACCTGGCAAAAGAAACATGGGCAAAGATCATGGACTGCATGTATGTTGAGCCCTCACAATGTCAACTCTGGGAAGGAAAACATGGACATAAAAGTAAGGTGGGAAATAGCCACAGCATTAATAGATAAGTTTAAAAGTAAAAGGAAGACAAACTGATTTAGTTGTAAAGATTTTCACTAGAGAATAGTTATAATGCTACCTGTAGGTTACATCTATTGTAACTAGATGTAATTAAATGTTTACATAATTTTAATTATAAATATAATTCATGTCAAAAGCCCCTAGTGCAAAAATAGCGGCTCATTAGGTATGCAAATTAGGCACGGCGATATTAATTGCAACACCTCATTTGCATATCTTCTTGCGCAAGAATGTGCAATGTAGACGTAGCCAAACTTCGTAGCTTATTTCAAGGTAAGGATACAGTGTAGACTCTCAAAAACTTGGGTGATCAAAAATATTTTATTACATCTAAGACATATATAGTATAATTTGTCAGAACTGAACATAAAATTCCTTTGACACAAAACTATTCTGCTTAATGAAAATAAGTTACAGATGGATGGAATCCACCACTGAATGCTCTGTCAAGCTCCTGCATTCCAAAAATAGTTGGTGGCAATAAATATGGAGAAAAGGTAAAGAACTTTCTGCTCAATTTTACACATCATTTACTGTACCTGCACTGATTCCCCTTTTAAATAGACATTTTTCAATGTCACATGCAACATTAGAAGGATAAGTTATTGTATAGGTTACCTGAGCTTCTCAAAGTGAGTCACTTGTCAATATTGGATAAGTGCACTGTGCACACAGATACTCCCCCCACTTTCTTTTCCAACATTGTTTATTACTATTTGAATCAGATTCTGATTCCCCCATAGGAAGTTATTTTAAGATCACTTTTACTTATGCTTTTTGTTGTGTATAAATTTACAAAATATTAATACATGCAGCAACAAAACACGTTTCTATATGCATCTTCATAAAGTAAGAAATAGACTTGACTGCTGAAGTAGGTTTGATTGTACTTCCATTAAAATGAGAAAATTCTGTTATTTTAGGTAGAAGAATCAGGCCCAGTGTTGGTTGCATGGTGTAGTAATGGCGAGTCAGTATGGTAAAATCATAGTTTTTTAGTAACAAAGTTTCACAAAGTTTTTTAGTAACAAATTTCACAGAGTCTTGAATTTGAGAAATCTAAATGTTGGCCAACGTCCATTGAGTCTTTATTTAATTGACAAGCTGCAGTAACCAACTTTCTTCCCAGGTATCACACCAAAGTTCTTCCCTTCTGTTAGCATTAGTAGTATAAACGAGCTGTTATATTTCCATTAATACAATTCCGTATTGACAGAAGAATGCTGCCAGAGTGTAGGAAGACAGACAAAAACAATTACTTTTTTTTTCCTGTTTCCTAAAGCTGTAACTAAGGAATTACACTGTTTCCATCTGGAAGAAGAGACTGCCTTGTGGGTAAGACACTGGACAGGATTCATATGTAGGGTAACATTTTCAGAAGTACTTCAGTGATTTAGAAGTCTGTCACTTTTGAAAATGGAACTTAAGCTCTAAGGCTACGGCTACACTTTGCGTTTTGCCACAGGAGGCAATGCAAATGAAGTGCAGATTAGCATTTTCTCATGCTTCATTTGCATACTCTCTTTTGTTCTGTTTTTGCGCTAGGGGTTTTCGCACAAAAACAGGCAGTGTGGCCATTTTGCGCAAAAAACCCTTTTCCTGCAAGATCCTTATGTCTCTCCGGGACAGGCATAAGGATCTTGTGGAAAAAGGGGGTTTTGTGCAAAAAGATCATGGCCACACTGCCTGTTTTTGAGCAAAAAACCCTAGTGCAAAAACAGAACAAAAAATTGTATGGAAATGAACAGGGCTCGATGACTGCGGCGAAAACCCACTCACCAGCCCCACACCGCACATGCACCAGACCTGCACTGCGCATACGCTCACCACTGGTGAATGGGGCGACCGGCTGAAATCTACTCGCCACGGGCGAGTAGATAAGCGGATTTCTCGAGCCCTGGAAATGAAGCACGAGAAAATGCTTATTCATGCTTCATTTGCATTGCCTCTTGCAGCAAAACTCATAGCGTAGCCATAGCCTAAGAGAGTCCTTTAGGTACTTTTGAAAGTTCACTTCTAAAGACCAAATTTTCAGAAAAAAAATCTAAATTGCTCCCAGAATTTGCATGTACACCTGTTTACAAAAAACAAATCATGTGTATGTGAAAAATTATCTGTTTATTGTGTTGGATGCCAAACTGATTGTGTGCGTGTTAATTTTTTGAGCACAGTTTCTGAGCCTCTTATGAAAACCTGAGCATTTGGAAATGTTCTGGGAAAGCAAATGGTTTTATAGGTGTCTCTGTACATATATTATGATTTTGTTCTATAGTCTTGCAGTGCTGAGCTCAGGGGATAAATAATTTGTCATCCAAGTCTTTATACCACACTTGTCACAAGTATCTCAGTGGGCTTGTTTTTTCATTAACTCTTGATCTTTACTTGGGAAAAATTATGTTTGTCAATATATCAATAAGTATCAGAGTTTAATCTTGGATTCCCTGTGGTGGCCAAGAAACATATTGTTCAAGGCTTAGTAGTCAGAGACACAGTTTAAGTCACAAGATGGAATTAATCTGGCTGAGGATATCTGGAGGTCAGAAACACAAATCAAATGCCAGTTCAGGAAGCCAAGAAATTAAGCATGGGAGCAAGAAGCACAAGTCCATAGTCCAAAACAAGTGCCCAGTTGTTATGATAGCTTCCTGTTCTTGTTTCTGGCTTTAGTAGGATCAGGGGAGCCAACAAACTTGATGGGCCCCAGGGCAAGGTGCGTACGGGGCAGAGGGAGAGGTGGGTCTGTGCTCCCGGAAAATGTTTAATGCTGGAATGCAACCACTTTCTTGTAGAAAAATAAACAAGATTTAAACTAACCATTGTGGTTATTGATTTGTGGGTCATAGCTGCAGTATAAGAAAATGGTTCTTGATATTTTGTCATTTGCAATAGCTTCACCTAAATTTAAAATGTTTTTTTAAAGTAGATAGATGCTGTCTCATACAGCATAAGTAAACATTGCAGAGAATTTCCTGTAGTCTGTATAAAGATCAGTGTTTCATACCTAATTGAAATGAAAGGTACCATATCATTCCCAATAGTTAGTTTATCACTTTCTAAATACTATTATTAATAAATCTTAGTTTAAGTATTTTAAAGTGATTTGATAGGCTCTTTTATGGTAACTTTTCCAGCCTATGTTGGTTTATTCAATGCTTCTAATCTCTGATCTTCCATTAAAATAAATCCTCTCATACACCATGTTGTTTTTTCTTCATATCTTAAAACTGTCCTTTTATCTGAAAATGGTCTCTCATTTTCTGAGAACTGTGCTGATGAGTTTGCAGCTGTGGTGGATAGGGCTGCCCCAGTTGCTTCTGATGGCATTTAGGTTGCCATCAGAGTCCTCCTGGGATATGTCTACTCTGCATGCTTGTTTTGAAATAACTCATGTTATTTCGAAATAACAGAGTGTGCGTCTACACTGTAAATCCATTATTTCAAAATAACAAGCTTCTTACTCCAACTTCTGTAACCCTCATTTCACAAGGAGTAAGGGAAGTTGAAGGGAGAGTTTTCTTCCTTCGACTTCCTGCTATGTAGACAGCTCCAAAAGCCGACTTAAGCTATTCAACTTCAGGTATGCAATTAATGTAGCTGAAGTTGCGTATCTTAACTCTTACCCTCACTGAGCTCTCTGTAACTGAACTGATTCTGTTGCTGACAAGCCAGTATGAACTCTGGGCACAAGAGGGGGATCTGAAGTACTGATTTAATGCATCTTTGATATTAAACTCTGGTTTAGGGAAAATAAATACTTGAAGCTGACTGGAGCAAGATAGGATGGCATTTCTCTTTTTATAGCTTAAGTACCTTTTGGTATTCTTTCTGGAGTTATTTTATCTTTGATGGTTTTTCATTTCCTGTTTGTTCTTGTTCCCTAACATCCTCCTTGGCTTTAATCCCATCTAGTCAGATAATATCAAGCAGATAATCTGAGGTACACATAATATTCATAAAAATAATTCAGATATCTCCATCTTTCTATCATAATGAAGTAGCTATCATAGTCACAGAAGAAATTAACTGTGCAAATATTGCTCCCTCTCTGCAGTTCCATCTACCTTCCTCTTGCATTAATTCAGAAATGAAAGACCTAAAATGGGTCAAAATAATAATTTTACTTCTACATAAAATGAAAGCCAGTGTGAGGCCCAGAAACATTTTGAAAAGTCAATTTGTGCATATTAATATCTAAAGAATAGTGAACAAGAGGATTGAGGACATGTTTGAGTAAAAGTGTGATTTAGAATGAATTTGCAAAAACCAGTCTCCACTATTCACTTAGCACTAATTCCCATTATGTAATATAATATACTTAGAGCTTTTAAAATGAAAGGTTTGTGAGATCAAGTTGCAAGGTTTCTCTCACATGGCATCTACTCAGTATTTGTTTTCCCACTTTGTATTTGCAGTAGACTTTAAACACTGAGGCTATGTCTAGACTACAATGTTTTATTGGAAAAAGGTACGCAAATTGTGCTCCGCTATTTGTGTATCTTCTTCTATAGTTTTGTTGGAAGAGACTTTTCCAAAATTTGGCCCATCTTCACTGGGCCAAATTTCAGAAAAACCTCCTCTTTTGGAAGAGCCCTTCTTCCTCGTGGAAGGAAGAAGACAGGGCTTCCTAAAGAGCACGTCTGCTCTTCTGCAAAAAAAAGCGGCGAGCAAGCGCATTCCCTGGACGCAGCGGAGTTTTAAGCTCTGTAGTCTAGACATAGCCTGTGATTTTTGGCTGACACCTCTACCCCCAAAAGATGTTGGTTTTGCTGAATAATTGTTTTACATTTCATAACAAACTCTTTTATTAGGCAGAATGGTAACTTATTCAGCTTCACTAAAAGCAGAATTCTTTATTGGTTGCTACAGTTGAACTGATGGACTGAAACAGGAAATTCAAAGCATGGTCATTTCTGTGACTTTACAAAAATCTGCTATATCTTCTAGGAAAGCATTAGTAGAGCTAGTCATATCCTGACTGCGTTGTAATTTATGCCAATGGAAGGTCTGCATTAGCATCAGTGAGCTACTGTGAAGTGCTAAGGTCAGTTGTGCATTTCATACTTCAAATGCAGGGAAAGAATTTTATGGCTTTTCATAGTCATGCTGCAGTGAAAAGGGTTCTTTATGATGCCTCAGACAATTAATTGAGGTACATTACCTAGAAACTAAAAAGGTCACGCATGGAACATAATCGACACCTCATAACCCCTATAACTGATTACAGAAATGCAAATGAGTACTTGTCAGATTCCTCTGAGTAGCATAACTCTTCAGCGTTGAATTATCTCTCCATTTTCTTACAATCTTCATAGTCAAAATGCTTAATTTACCTTTTTTCCAGTAATATCACTCTAAGTTAAAAATTGTACATCCCTATTCATAAAACGCCTATTAAGTTGCAATTATATCTTTGTATAATGTTCACAGAGAAAGGAACAGAACATATATTCTAAATAAAACTCTTTGTAATGCTTCAGTAAACCCTTTCAAGGCCACATGAAATACCTATGGCATAAGAACTAAACAAAATGGCAGACATGGGGGGGAAACATGAAATTCTATCAGAATTTTAGGTAATGAAAAACAGAGGGGTTACTTAACAAAAATATCACAGCACCTTTTTATGTTCAACCCCCTCTCCCCCCGAAAAAAAAACCCAAAACAAAAAAGACCCCAAAACCCCAGTGTATCAAGAATAGGGGTAGTTTAACTAAAGGAGAAGATAATGAAAGATGAGGATGTCAGTTCAGTCTACTATATTTAATGCAACATCAAATGTTAGATCCCATTGACTTCAGGAGAAACTGACGTTCTAAAAGTAATTTGTATATTGTCATGGTGTTCATTTTTAGCACATCTACACAATGATACTGTAATGTCATATCATGTTATTACTGTAGTATAGCTGAATTGTCACACTATGTTGCTTTGTAATTTTGTAACGTGTAACACTGTGACATGCTGGTGCATCATTGTGACAAGCACTCATTGGAAAAAATCTATCCTAATTTTCCAATTTTCTGTTTCCATCAGAACTTCTGTGGCTCCTTTGCAGCCCACCTGTTAGACTTCCAGATTTGTAACTCTTTGGCAGCCCTTACTCCCAGACCTTACAGGTTCTGTACACCATTCCTAACCATGGAAAATGTGGGAGATTGTTCCAAATCAGAATTAAATCAGATTTTGAAATATGAAAATGCTCAGTGAAATGCAATTATATTTCTTTTCCCTGATTTAATTGTGACTTAACACTATGCTGCAGACAGGCAACTCAGATCAGATATGCCCTTATATGTAATAGATTTCCATTTCCATTTCTGTGCCAACAGAGCTCCATATTCCTCTTAAGTAGATTCAAACCACTATATCCTCTAATGCACACAGATTTTTGCAAAGAAATTATAGCCATCAGGGTAATTAAGTATGTATATCCATTTTACCTGCTGACAGTCTATATTAAAAAGTCCTTAAAACACTGGATCTTCCTTCAATCTGACATTAACAGTAGACTCAAAATGTTCCTTTTTTGAACATATCACATTTTATGTACAATTTGTACATCTTCGGGGACAGTAGTTCCTGTGGGAGGATTCACCAACAGGGACAACAGCAATGTTCTGACTCTATTTGGTGACTCCACTTTGCAGAGAACTTGAAAAATCTGGCCTGGGTCCCAGAACAGCTTTGCTGACAGATTGTTTGTGGGATGTACTACATTTTTGCTTTCCTCATGTTGACTGGCATCCTCCTTCCTGAATAGCAACACACCTAGGCTTTGTCTACACTGCCGGGTTTTGCCGGCAGAGAGTATACAAATAAAGCACTGATTAGCAGTTTGTCACACTTCATTTGCATAATCTATTCAAGCCGTTTTTGCACAAAAACAAGAAGTCTGGATGTTTCCTTTTTGCACAAAAAAACCCTTTTTGCGCAAGATCCTTATCGTTCTCCTGGAGAGGCATAAGGATCTTGCACAAAAAGGGGTTTTTGCACAAAAAGGAAATGTCCACACTGTTTGTTTTTGCGCAAAAACCCCTTGTGCAATAACAGCTTGAATAGATTATGCAAATGAAGTATGACAAAATGCTAATTGGCGCTTCATTTGCATACTCTCTGTGTAGACATAGCCCTATTTTTGTCATTATGCTGATTAATTTGTCTCCAATCTTCCAGATACAGACCAATGATTTCTCTCTTCATCCTCCATTCCCATTGTTGTCATGAGATTGCAGTATTTCCATCTGCATTCCCCAAGCACTCACTATTATCTGCCATTTGGCAGTGGAATTGTAGGAAAGCTAAGTATTAAGGCCACTACGTCTCTTATTCCACAGATGTAAACGGAATCTGAAGGAATGCTTTCCCTAAAGCTAGCTAGAAGTGGGGAGAGACCTTGGTGTGTCTATTGAACATATAGTTTGCTCCTGCTTTGCTTAGATTTGTTAGATATTATCATAGAATCACAGATCAACAAGTCCAACCCCCTGCTAAAAGCAGGACCAGTCCCAACTAAATCATCCTAGTCAGAGCTTTGTCAAGATGGAACTTAAAAACCTCCCTAGATAACTCATTCCAGTGCTTCACTACCCTCCTAGTGAAATAGGTTTTTTTCCCCTAATATCCAATCTCGACCTCCCTCACTGCAACTTGAGATTCCTCATTCTGTCATATGTCACCAATATTCTCTCCATCCTCTTTGGAACTCCCCTCACTTCAGGTAGTTGAAGGCCACTATCAAATTCCTCCTCACTCTTCTCTTCTGCAGATTACATAAATCCAGTTCCCTCAGCCTCTCCTCATAAGTCATGTACTCCAGTCCCCAATCATTTTTGTTGCCCTCCACTGGACTTTCTCCAATGTATCCACATCCTTTCTGCAATGAGGGGCCCAGAATTTGATACAATACTCCGGATGTGGCCATGCCAGTGCCAAATAAAGGGGAACAATCACTTCCCTAGATCTGCTAGCAATGCTCCTCAGAAAGCATCCTAATACACGGTTAGCCTTCTTGGCTACACTGCTGACTCCTATCCAGCTGATCATCCACTTTAATCCCCAGGTCCTTTTCTGCAGACCTGCTGCTTAGCCAGTCAGTCCCCAGCCTGTAACAGTGCTTGGGATTCTTCTGTCCCAAGTGCAGAACTCTGCACTTCTTATTGTTGAACCTTATCAGATTTCTTTTGGCCAAATCCTCCAATTCGTCTAGTTCACCCTAGACCTTATCCCTATCCTCCAACATATCTACCTCTTCCCCTAGCTTAGTGTCATCTGCAAACTTGCTGAGGGTGCAATCCAGCTCCCTATTCAAGTCATTAATAAAGATGTGGAACAAAACCAGCCCCAGAACTGACCTTTGAGACACTCTGGCTGCATCTGGACTGGCAAGATTTTGCGCAAAAGCAGCCGCTTTTGCGCAAAAACTTGCCAGCTGTCTACACCGGCCGCTTGAATTTGCGCGAGAGCACTGACGTTCTAATGTAAGAAATCAGTGCTTCTTGCGCAAATACTTTGACGCTCCCGTTCGGGCAAATGTCCTTTTGCGCAAAAGCTTTTGCGCAAAAGGGCCAGTGTAGACAGCTCAGATTCGTTTTGCGCAAAAAAGCCCCGATGGCTAAAATGGTGGTCGGGGCTTTCTTGCGCAAAACAGCGTCTAGATTGGCACGGACGCTTTTGCTTTTGCGCAAAAGCGACCGTGCCAATCTAGACGCTCTCTTGCGCAAATACTTTTAACAGAAAAACTTTTCTGTTAAAAGCATTTGCGCAAAATCATGCCAGTCTAGACGTAGCCTCTGAGTGATACTGTTCACAAACCAGGCATCAAACCATTTATCACTACCCATTGAGCCCGACAGTCTAGCCAATTTTCTATCCACCTTACAGTCCATTTATCCAATCCATACTTCTTTAACTTGCTGGCAAGAATACTGTTGAGGCATGACTTGCCATTGGTGTGTCCATGTTGATGATTCCTGATCACTTTTCTGTCTTCTAAGTCCTTAGAACATAAGAAAGGCCATACTGGGTTAGACCAAAGGTCCATCTAGCTCAGTATCCTATCTGCTAACAGTGGCCAATACCAGATGCCCCAGAGGGAGGGAACACAACAGGTAATCCTCATGTGATCCCTCTCCTGTCACCCATTTCCAGATAAACAGAGGCTAGGGACACCATTCCTACCCATCCTGGCTAATAGCCATTGATGGACCTAACCTCCATGAATCCATTTAGCTCTTTTTTTTAACCCTGCTAAAGTCCTAGTCTTCACAACATCCTCTGGCAAGGAGTTCCACAGGTTGACTGTGCTTAAAAATTGATTCCATGAGGCTCACTTCCCAATATTTTTCCGGGGCCTGAGGTAAGGCTGACTGGTCTGGAGTTCCCAGGTTTCTCCTTCTTCCCTTTTTTTAAAGATGGGAATATTTTTTAAATAGTCAGCAGATGGAGTGGTATTTTGCTCATTAGAATCAAAATGTGTGATCCAGTGCCAACTGTTTGTATTAAATACAGTGATAGCTGAAATATAGCTGTGTTAAATTGTTCCAAAGGAAAGGGCTCACCATTAGCAAAAAGAACTTGGCTAATCGGGGGGCTTGACTTTCAGAGGCCTATGAGAGTAAGAGGGGGTGAACAAAGATTATTTTTGTCAGGAGGTACATACCCTCTCTTGCCTGGACTGGGGAGACCTATTCCCCTCCCCACATTGTTCAAAGAATAGGCATCATTTAGAGAGTCTTTCTTATGTTAATAGTGCTGGAACTGTGTTTCTTACACCCTGCTTGCTAAGAGTTGAAATCACTGGAAGGTGAAGTCACTTGAGACTGATCAACAGAAGTCACAACCAAGAGGTGGATGGCAGTGGATTGTAACTTACAGTCAGCAGAGTGGTGGCACAACAAACAACCAGGACGGTGGCTGTGAAGTGGTGCAATGAATGGCCAGCAGGGTGGTGGCAGAGGGTAGGCAAATGGCAAGTGACCAGCAGAATAATGACTCTTTATCTCCGCCCATCCAGGATGGGAGGTGGAGTCTGTGGATGCACTTCTGAACTCTGGGTCTACCCTGATAAAGCAAAGGAGACATTTAGATTGCTGGATTTAAGAACCTGAGGGGAAAAGGACAACCTACTTGGGGCATGACTTACTCCTAGTTTTTGTTCATGAACCCTGTTTGTGGTGTTTTCCCAAATTTATGCCAAGTTACTTCCCTCATTTTTATTAAAAATTTCTTATTTACGCTCTTTTGTGACTGGGGAGGTGCCCAGAGGTAGTGTATGAATTTCTCAGGTACTGGGTGGGGACCCGAGTTGGTTCAGTGTTGGATGTATGGAGAGTAACCCCTAAATATTGAACCTGGGCCTGGTTGCTGCTGGTTCCACCTGGCAGAAGGATTACAGCTATAAATTTCCATCTTACGGTCAATATCATGGGTAAATAAGAGTCACTGAGTGAGGGTATGTCTACACCTGCACCCTCTTTCGAGAGAGGGATGCAAATGAAGGCATTTGAAATTGCAAATGAATCTGGGATTTAAATATCCCGCACTTCATTTGCATATTTGCATTAAGATGCGGTTATTTCGAGAGAAAACCCTTCTCTCAAAAGAACTGGTAAACCTCACTATATGAGGAATAAGGGTTATTTCGAGAGAAGGGTTTTCTCTTGAAATAACCGCGTCTTAACAGAGTCTGCTATTTCAAAATAGCGCTATTTCGACATAGCGCCATAATGCAAATATGCAAATGAAGCGTGGGATATTTAAATCCAGGCTGCATTTGCAATTTCAAATGTCTTCATTTGCATCCCTCTCTCGAAAGAGGGTGCAAGTGTAGACATACCCTAAGGCTGTGTCTAGACTACACCTCTCTGTCAACAGAGAGATGTAGGTTAGGCACGTCATAATTGCTAATGAAGCAGGGATTTAAATATCCCGTGCTTCATTAGCATAAGCATGGCTGCTGCTTTTTTTCAAAATGGAGCTTTTTCGGAAAAAAACGGCAGTCTAGACGCGGATCTGTCGAAAATAAACCCTTTTTCGATAGATCCTGTAAACCTCATTTTTTGAGGAATACAGGATCTGTCAAAAAAGGGTTTATTTTCAACAGATCCACATCTAGACTGCCAGGTTTTTTTCGAAAAAGCCCTGTTTCGAAAAAAAGCAGCCGCCATGTTTATGACAATGAAGCATGGGATATTTAAATCCCTGCTTCATTAGCAATTTCGACGTGCTTGATTTGCATCCCTCTGTCGACAGACAGATGCAGTCTAGATGTAGCCTAAGAGACAAGGCTTGTTTTCTGAGAGTTTGAGAATAGATATATATTTATCGTCAGATAGAGGGCCATGGCAATAAGGGAGACAAAGGATTTCCTTCCTAATGCTGTCACACAGTGGAATCCGAGTTGAGGAAAGTCTTGTATATGTACTATTATGTGGTAATGAGAGATCTACCATCCCCACAAGAATACACCTCCTTGCCCTTCCTTCATTATATAGCACTTAAAAGGGTATTGGAGAGTTATGGTAAAGAGAAGGGTACTCAGACAGTGCTACTATCACAGGAATTCATGCTAGCAGAAGAAAGAATAGGGACTATACAAATAATTCAGAGGGGCAACGAAAAATACTGTCATTGTTGTCCTAGCCAATTGGTGGAAGTATTAGCTTCCTTGTTAACATATCACCTGAAAGGCAGTTTAATGCAGAAAAGTGTAGTAAAAATATTTAAAACCAGTTTTGATTCAAGTTAACCTGACTTTAACCTTTAACAAGTCAATTTTCAGTGATTGCAAGTCATTATAAGTAAACAGAGTGGGGAAGAGTCTTGCCTTCTCTGAAGTTCTCATCTGAGTATCCTGATACTGAGTCCTAACAAGTAATGTAGGTTTATACATTTTTAATTTGTAACTAACTAAATCCATCTCCCATTAGTCTTTTTAGTAAATGGCAAGATAACTTTATAGTATTAACATGTAAAGATAATATTTTCTCCTTATCAAGATCCATGCATTTTCTCATTAGTTTTCTCAGGTATAAATAAAATTCTCTGCTAGTAAATCCAAAGATAGATGTGAGATACCATGTCTTTGACATTCCAATTACAGGACTTAAAAAAACGGCCTCCTAGAGCACACAGGTATTGAAAACCAGCAATATGCAGCACCATAATTGAGCAGCATTTAAATATTATTTATATTAATTTAAACCACTTCTCTGGACTCAATTTAAGGAGACGTCAAATGTTTGATAAGATACAACCAATTTCTCATGCTGTTCAAATGCTGCAATTTGTTCCTGTTTCTCCCTTATGTTGTCAAAGTGCCTGCTTGTTGTGGATTTTTCTGTCAAAATGCTTAGACATAACTCTACCATATTGTAATATCTTTGTTTCTTACAGTTTTTATTCATAGTGTTTCGACTGCAATCTCTGAACACCCATTTAAAAATATACAATTAATTCTATGTTGATGTATCTGTGCTGTGTTCCTTATGGCAGAGAAGAAATAAGACTTAGTTGTACTTGATTTTAAAAGGATTCTTTTACCACCAAACAGAGGCAGGACACCACAATTCTTCCTGAGTCCCAAATTAACTAAACACATAGGCTTGGTCTACACTAGGACTTTACATTGAATTTAGCCACATATGGTTGATTTTCTAAATGATGTATCCTCACCACCAAGCATCACTGTAGCATCAATTTTAAGGGCTGCTGAAGTCAATTTCAGTACTCCTGCTCTTCACGAGGAGTAACGCTATTCTTGACTTTGCATGGTCAGATTTACAGTAATGTAGATGCAGCATTGCTGACAGTTGAGGTTATTGGCCTCTGGGAGGCCTTCTGCAGTTCCCTGCTCTGGCCAGAACTTGCACCTCTACTGGTCTCCAGGTGAGCAGAAAAAGCCCTGGGAAAAATTAAATTTCATTTCACATGTGGCCAGCATTGAAAGCACATCTCAGAGTGAGCAGCACACCGCTCCACATGTGGCCATGACTTGGACCAATTCAAATACTGTGATGACTTTAAATACTTCTGCTCCCATGGGTTCCAGTTCCCAGGGGCGTAGAAGAGCAGCAGCATAGAGTGTCTGGGAGATCCTGGACCTCATCTAGGTACGGTGAGAGGAATCCATTTTTGCTGAGCTCTGAACCAGAAAATGGATTGTGGACATTTGCACAAAGATCACAAACTGCCTGGTGGCTAAAGGCTATTCCAAGGGTGCCCAACAGTGCTGAGTCAAAATCAAGGAACTGTCCTACCGTAAGGTGAAGGAGGCAAGCCAATGGTCTGGTGTAGAACCTCTCACATGCCGCTACTAGAAGCAGCTGGACGTGATTTGGGTGGGGGCTGGCCAGCTTCTTTAGTGTGACCATGGAGTTTGACCAAGACATGCCTGTCATCAGCATGGAAGACAGTATGTTGTTGGAGGGGGAATAAGAGGAGGAGGAGGAGCATGGCCAGCTGGTGATCCCCGAGAACCAAGAGCTGTTCATGATGCTGGAGCCAGTCCTGTCCTCTCAGGATGTCTTCCAGTCAAGCACTGACCCTGGGGAGGGCACTTTCGGTGAGTTCACAAACTTTTTCTATCTACAAGCAGGTTAAGGCAATTGGGTGTGATGTGTGGTGCGTCCTTTGCCTATACAGCACAGGGGGCATGGAACAGCTTGTTAATTTTTCTGCAGATGGAGTGGGAGTCTTGCTTGCATAGCTCCATGAAGCTCTCAGCTAGGAACTCTTTGATCCTTCTCACAAGGTTTTGGGGGAGGCCAGCCTTATTCTGTCCTCTGGGTAGGACACCTTCCCACGCTAAGCCTCCCCAACTAGTAAGCATTGCACCATAAGGCCTGGGTTTATGGCCACATTCAGTCAGTGTATGGTTCCAATCACTCTTGTAAGATCCGGAGAAGACTGATATCTCGCATGACAACCTGGATGAAGGAGGAGGGGAACCTATTAGCACTCTCTCCAGGAAGCCACGTGTGACAGACACACATCTACCCCCCACCCTTCCCGTGGGCTGGAAAAGAAGCAGTCCATGGAAAGCCATGCATGCTGGACCCGGGGACACAGCGGGAAGCCCCCCTCCCCTACTCCCCTGCCTGCAGTCTCCTGCTCTGACTGGCCCCTTACCATGCCTGCCTGACTCTGAACTGAGTGTGTCCCAATGCTGGTGTAAGATAACAGAGTAGGGTTAGGCTTACCTCAATGTAGCTCCTGCAATGTCTGCCCTTGTAACTTTTCATTGCAGCTGGGACAGAAGCCAGCGCAGTGAAAATTCCCCATCTTACAGATTCTGCCTCCCTGGCTCTGATCTGCAAGTGAAAGCAGACAAGGGAAGATGTGCTTCAGGAGGAGATGAACTGCATGAACTCCCTCATGTAGGCAAAATGCCTGCACTGGATTGCTGAATGCCAGGAGAGAAGAGCCTCCAGCATGCCTGGGATCCTGCTGGCCACACACGTCTTGCCACGGCGGGGGAGGAGGCATGTGCCAGCTAGAAGCAGGCTAGCCACAAAGGCACAGGCCTGACCCCACACACACCGAGGAGTGCTGTACACAGTACGCGGCCAAGCCTGCACGTGTGAGACAGCAGCCGCACCTGTAGACAGCACTGCGAGTTGCCCCTGTGTGTGTGGCCCCCAGGGCAGTCCAGGCTGCTCCCGGCTCCTCTGCCACCCCTGAGGGGATCCCACTGTGGCCGGACACTTCCCTTGGCTGCTTCTCTGTGGGCGGGGGAGAAGAGGTAGTTGATTTTTATATATTTGTGAAGTGCTTCTATATAATCTCTACTTTTTGGTGTAGGCAAAAGGAGTATCTTAGACTTACTTTCTTTAAACACCAAAAGAAACTCATCTCTCTATGGAGGAGAGAAGCAGCAACAAGTAAGTATGTGTGTGACTGAAATGGGCATGAATGAAAGGAGAAAGAGAGGAACTAATGAAGCAAAATTAAATGGACTGAGACAGATTTACTTTAAGTGATAAATTACCTATAGAGTAACATTTAATTTAATGCATGCCAATTTTTACTCCCATTGCACTCAATGCTGGTAAGGATTCAAATTTCCAATTACTGTCCCAGAACTTTTTATACTGACTCTCAAATTTTTTTACATAACTTTATTTAAATTCTTCTTCCTCCATTGAAATATAAAATCACTTTCTTTAACAAACATATCATCTAATAGTCTGAGGTTTTGACCTGCACATACACATGAATTTTGAGAAATTGTTCATTAGCTGTTATGACAAGGCTTTTCTCTAGTATTCGTTATCCAAAGTTTCTTTCAGTATTCTATTAAGACAATAGTGATAGAGAAGCAGCCGAGTTAGTCTGGTCTAGCTGAAACAAAAGACAGAACTATGTAGCACTTTAAAGCCTAACAAGATGGTTTATTAGGTGATGAGCTTTTGTGGGCCAGACCCACTTCCTCAGATCAATATGTGGAAGAAAATCGGCACAACCATATATACCAAAGTGATACAATCAAACAAATGAACGCATGTGAAATTGACAAATCAAATTTTAGAACAGAGTGGGGGTGAGGGGGGGAGGTCTGTGAGGTAATGACATAGGGGTGATAATAGGGGAAGTTTCTGTGAGGTAATGACATTAGGGGTGATGTCATTACCTCACAGAAACTTCCCCTATTATCACCCCTATGTCATTACCTCACAGACACTAACCTTTTCCCCTCACCCCCACTCTGTTCTAAAATTTGATTTGTCAATTTCACATGCGTTCATTTTTTTGATTGTATCACTTTGGTATATATGGTTGTGCCGATTTTCTTCCACATATTGATCTGAGGAAGTGGGTCTGGCCCACGAAAGGTCATCACCTAATAAACCATCTTGTTAGTCTTTAAAGTGCTACATAGTTCTGCTTTTTGTTTCTATTAAGAGAATGTCATAGGTCAGGGCTTTTCCACAGCTTGCTAAGAGCCATACCTACACACTCTTTTAGGCAAGTTTGTATCTGAACTTCTAAAAGTTGCTCAGCTTAACTTTTACATTTTAGGCTCTTCCTATCTGCCATCCCAGGTGACTCTGGGGCTACATCTAGACTACACGCTTTTTTCGAAAAAAACAAAACAAAACTGTGTCTAGATTGCATTACGCGGATCGAAAAAGCAATCCACTTTTTCAAAAAAGAGCGTCCAGACTGCCTGGATGCTCTTTTGAAAAAAAAAGGCACCTGGAACTGCTTCTGGCCGGGCACAGGGGCAGCATTTACTTCCTGGTGCTGCTGCATGCCCTTTGCAGAGATGCGTGCTTAAAGGGATACCCCTGGACAGCCATTGCTCTCTTGCTGCTTCTGGCTTGCATACCTACTACAGAGACAGCAAAGCTGCTGCAGTGCTTCCTCTGGTTGCCCTGCTTTCTTGGACACCACAGCAGTTTTCTGATTGGTTTTTCTGCTTTTCATTGGGTTTTTTTGGGCCATGGAACCGGAGATGCCCCTGGGCAGGCGATGGCCCCACGCTGCCATGCTGCAGCTTCTGCTGCATCTTCATGACCCCGTCATGAAGCTCCTGCCCCATATGGACCTGGACCAGAGCTATGAAACCTTTGTCCAAGATGCAGGAGCAATGCCCTTGCCTCCAAACTTTTTGGGGACGGGCGGATTTGGAGGCATGAGACAAGTTCGTACTGGTGAAACCGGCTCATCATGGAGCTCTGGGATGATGACCAGTGGCTCCGCAACTTCTGGATGCGGAAGGACACGTTCCAGGAGCTGTATGCCTGGCTCACCCCTGCTCTGCAACACCAGGACACCCACTTGCAGACCACCCTGCAGAAGCAGGTCGCTATTGCCTTCTGGAAGCTGGCCACCTTCGACAGTTATTGCTCCATGGGACACCAGTTTGGTGTGGGGAGGTCTTCTGTCGGGGCCGTTTTGATGGAGGTAAGGCACTTTTGGGGGACAGGACCTGCTGAGTGGGGGGGCTGAAAAAGGGGGACTGCCAAGCAAGGGCAAGGGGGAGGGGGGATGGAGTGGCAGTGGGAGGCAGCTCCTTGGCCAACCCTGCGCTGATGTGGGGGAGGGGGGCATCCTGACAAGGGGAGGGTGGGTTCTCCTCCCAAGGTCTTAGGTACCCTGTCTAACTCCCTGGCTTTTGTCTGTCTATTTGTCTCTTTCTGCAGGTGGTGAGGGCCATTAATATGGAGCTGATGAAGAGGCTCGTCTATCTGGGAGACCTGGACACCATCGTTGCTGGCTTTGCTGGGCTTGGTTTCCCTCACTGCGGAGGAGCCCTTGATGGGACACACATCCCAATCCGTGCACTGCCCCATCGAGCAGCCTAATTTATTAATTGCAAGGGCTACTTTTCTATGGTGCTGCAGGCCCTGGTCAACCACCAGGGGCAGTTTAAGGGGGAATTTGGGGGGGCAGGGTCCTGGTGTGTAGGAGGAGTGGTACCAGTGACAGGGGCAGGCAAGGCTAGGACCTCCCACATAGTGGCACAGATTGAAATGCACTGCTGGACCAGCTCATCCAGCAGCCTGTCGCGCCACTCGGCCTCTGCCTCCGTTCTCTGCTGAAGAGTCCTCTTGAGGTCCTGCAGGGCCACTACGTGCTCTTTCAGCAGGTCCATGTAGACACGCCAGTGCCTGCAGATGCCACGTGTCCGAGATGGTGGTGGGGTTGGTGTGATGCGACCCTCTTGTGGGGGGGTCCAGCTGTGGAGGAAAAGAGGAAGAGACAAGCATGTATGTGTGCACCTGCTGTCCCCGAGGGCATGCTGTCACTGTAAGGGGCTCTCCTTTGGACAGGAGACTCACAGGTTTTACATGTGACACCGTGTGTGAGTTGGGCAGCAGCCTGAGCATCATAGGGGCCCCACAGTGGCAATGGGACCAGATGCCCCCCCGCCAACCCGGATGTGTGTGGTGACCCCTCAAAGCACTCACCTGATGTTCCCTCCCCAATGTCCGAGGACACCTGGGAGGCCTCTGGGGTCTGGAGGACTGGCTCCTGGGATAGGATCGCTGCTGTCTGTTCCTCCTCCTCCTCCTGGTGCAGCTCTGCTGTCCTTCCTTCCTGCTCATCCTCCCTCAGGGGTTGGTCCACAGTATGGTGGGGTAACCCAGACTCCACAAGACGCAGCGGAGTCTGGGCTTCCCCACCGCCCAGAATCTGCTCCAGGTCTGCATAATATGGGCAGCTCTGTGGGGCTGCCCCAGAGTGGGAGCTCTGGTCTCGGGCCTTTGCATACCCCTGCCACAGTTCTTTTACCATGGCCCTCACTAGGTCCAGGGTGCAGGGGTGATACCCTTTCTTGGCCAGTTCCTGGGCCATGAGCTCATATATGTCCGTGTTCCTGTGGTGCGACTGCAGGGCCTGCAAGGATTCCTCCTGAGACCAGAGCTCCAGGAAATGTTTTATTTCAGGCCCTGACCAGGCTGGTGCCCACCTTTTGGAGCCCCTGGGTGGATCCTCTTCACTATCCAGAGAATGGTCAGGGGGGCCTTGAGGCTGGGACATGGCTAGCACGGCTGGCACGGGTGCTCTGGCGGGCTTCCAGACAGCAATGCCTGTCTGGGTGCCTGTGCCTTTAAGAGACTGTGGACAGAAATAATAGAGGTGCTCAGCAGGTAAGGATGGACTGTCCACCAGGGCTTCTTCCTGGAGGCCTTTATTTTCAATAAAAAAACTTCCCCGCATCTACACGTACCTTTTTTTGACAGATCTCTGTCGAAAATAGCGTTATTCCTTGTAAAACGAGGTTTACCACTGTTGGCAAAACCGCTGCGTTCTTTTGATTTACTGTTGACAGAATGTGGCAGCAGTCTAGAGGCAGGTAAAGTTTTTTTGAAAAAAGACCACTTGCTCTCTTGCTATCGTCCTAGGAGGGTAGCTAACTACTGGAATGGGGTTCCCTAGGAAAGGAGGTTTTTCATTCCCGGCTTCACAAAGCCCTGCCAATGATGGGGTAGTTGGAGTTGGTCCTGCTGTGGGAAGGGACTTCGGCTCAGGGAACTCCTGAGGGCTCTAGCAACACTGTGATTCTATGATTCTATCCTATGGGTGGTAAGAGCCATCAACACCATCCTGCTGTGTAGGGTCATCATCCTGGGTGACGTGGACCCCATCATTGATGTCTTTGCCACCATGGGATTTTCCAATTGTGAGGATGCCACTGATGGCACCAAAACATCCCCATCCAGGCTCCTGACCACAGTGCCTCTGCTTACATCAATGGGAAGGGGTACTTTTCAGCCCTCCTGAACCACCAGGGCCAGTTCATCGACATTAATATCAGGTGATTGGGGAAGGCGCACAATGCCCGCGTCTTTAGGAACTCCAGCCTGTTCCAGAAGATGCATGCAGGCACTTCCCCCGCCAACCACACATCGGGGTTGGGGGTGTCAAGATGTCCATCTGCTTCATGGGTGACACAGCCTACCCCTTGCTCCTCTGGCTTACGGAACACCTAGACCCCACCAAGGAATGGTTCAATGCCAGGCTCATCAGGTGCCACAATGTGGTGGAGGGCGCCTTCAGCCATCTAAGGGGGAAGTTCCAGTGTCTCCTCACCCACCTGGACCTTGGCGACCAGAACATCCCCCAATGGGTGGCAGTCCACTGTGCCCTCCACAACCTCTGTGAGAACAAAGGGGAGACGTTCCTGCCAGGCTGGGGGCAGAGGGTAAGCAGCTTGCAAGGGCTTTTGAGCATCCATACATAACTGCCATCCTGCAAGCCCATCAGGGGACTGTGCTCATCAGGGAAGGCCCTTAGGGAGAGTTTCAACCATGGCCAGCTATGAGACTCTACCCTGGGTCTCCCCACAAGGGGCGTCTGCTTTGCCTCTGTTTGCCTTTCCTCCCACGCCCTCACTTCCCCTGCCATCCCTTCCCTCCTTCCTCCCCTCCCTTTCCCTGCAGACCAAATAAAAAGACTTTTTGTTTGAAATAATACACTCGGTTATAATTATTTGGGGACTATATGACTGGAGAGGGACTGGTGAAAGAACCTGGGAGGGAGGTGGATGGGGGAAGAGGGGCTCAGGAATGGGGCTGGGACTGGTGTCTGCCTAAGGTGTGTCCTGATGCCTTGGCTGCCCATGAGGTCCCACCGCCTATTGTGCGTGGCCCTTCCTGGTCCTGGGGTGGGCTAGGAGGAGAAGCTGGAGGTGGGAAGGGAGTGGGTATGGGAGGGACTTGGAGGGAGCGGGTGCCAGGGGAGGCTGCTGGACCCCTCAGTGGCAGTGACCAGGTGCTTGATGGCATTGGTGTATACCACACACATCGCCTTGTGCTGCTGTGACAGCTGCTCCCAGATGGTGCAGCACAGCTCCCAGTCAGCATGGTGCTCCTGGCGGTTCTCCTCAAAGTTGCAGTTTAGGGACTGGAGGCACTTGAGGTGTTGCCTTGCCAGGCTGTCCTGAGGTCATCTCCACCTGCGACTCTTGTGGGGTCATGCTGATGGTGTGGGAGATGGTGATGCACTGCACTTGCAGCTGATCCAGCTGTGAAGAAAAGCAAGGAGGGCAGTCATCCCAGGAGACACTGTGGGCATGTCTAGACTACGTTTTACTTTCAAAAGAATATATGCAAATTCGGTGGGAATTTGCATATCTTCTTGTGATCGCTTTTTCGAAATAGTTTTTTTTTTTCAAAAAAGCAAGCAGTCTAGATGCGGTTCTTTCAGAAAAAAAAAACCCTTTTTTCGAAAGAACCCGTAAACCTCAATTTTTGAGGAAGAAGGTTCTTTTGAACAAAGGATTTTTTTTCAAAAGAACTGCATCTAGACTGTTTGCTTTTTCAAAAAAAACTTTCGAAAAAGTGATCGGAAGAAGATATGCAAATTCCCTCTGAATTTCCCTATCTTCTTTCGAAAGTAAAACGTAGTCTAGACATGCCCTGTATATGAAGCCTAGCCCAAATATTTGAGCCAACACCGAAGGTCTCAGATCAAACGATGGTCACGTGCTCTGAGCAAGGCCATCTACAGTGAACATTTTCCTGCAAAAGCACAGATGTCTCAGGGGAGCCTCACTTCCCCCATGGCCCGGGGACAAGCAGGCATGAGAAGGTGCTGGCTAGGCCAGAAGCCTTCAGGCTAGGAGGGAGGGGGAAACAGAGCAACTCAGTTCCCCTCTGTGTCCTGCATACACTGGGTCTGGCACTGGCAGTGTCCCGCAGAGAGAGAACTTCTATCCCTGCCCATTGGAAGAGAGAGGGGAGGGTGTCGGGGGAAGTGTGTATGAGCGGCAGAGAGAGTGATACTTGGATCCCCTTTTCTTCCCTGCAGGGGATTGGTGTCCTCTGCTGCACCATGCTTGATCGGGACTGGATACTGCCCCAAGAATGCAGGAATGAGCTTGTGCCATGTGTGGCACTGCTGTGTGGTTCCTTAGTGGTGGCTTGTGGTGGGAAGGTATCCCTCCGCGGCATATGGAACAAGGCAGGCCTTTTTAGGAACTTTGTGAGAAGGAGAAACTAGTTCCGGTGTTGCAGCTTTTTGTGGGGCTATGTGCTCTGGACTGGTGCTCCATGTGGACCCACATGCACAGGCTGTTGTGCAATCCCCAGGCCAAGAAGGCCAAACAAAGAATATGTAGCCCCTTGTAGCCCACCTCCCCCCAGAGGCTGGAAAGGATAAGGAAAGTCATGGAACTCACCTGATGTGCCTTTCCTGGCCTCATCCGAACCCTGGGAGACATCCTGGGAGGAGGGACTGACTTCAGGGTGATGACCACCTCCTGGCTGGCAGGCATGGTGTCCAGGCTGATCTGCTCTTCCTCCTCCTTTTCCTCCTCCTCGTCATCCTGGTCCGTAGCCCTGCCCTCCTGGAGGCTGAGGATGGGTATGTCCAGGCCAGAGTCCATGATGGAGGAGTGTAGGGAGAGACCAACACCCTTCCCAGGATGCCATCCAGCTACTTGTAAAAGCGGTAGGTCTGGAGCACCACTCCAGAATGGGAACTTTGCTCTCTGGCTTTGGTGTAAGCCTAGCACAATTCTTTAATTTTTATGCACACCTGGTCCAGTGTGCGCGTGTGGCCCTTCTGGGCCAGGCTTGCGGCCATCCAGCCATAGATGTCGACGTTCCTATGCCTGGTGCAGAGATCCTGGAGATCTGACTCCTCACCCCAGACCTCTATGAGATCCGGGATCTCCACACCAGTCCACGATGGGGTTCTCTTCTGCCCCTGCGCAGGGGCTTCCGAGGTGTCTAGTGTTATGCTTGTGGCTGTAGGTTGCTCGGAGGGAACACTGGGCAGAGGTGCCTTTTCAGATTTTGGTGGGGGGAGTGACCTGTGCATGCCGTGATGGAGGAGAGAAGAGAGTGAGCATGAAGGAGGGTGGACTGAGGACAGAGGCTTCAGCAGTGTTACTGAGCATGCTCTGCACAAGTCAAAGCACCAAACGGGGAGGGAGGACCCAACCCCATCCACCTCCCCGCCCCCCACATGCATCATCTTTCTCCGGGGATACTAAGGCACTGGAAAACTCTGCTTTTTTTGGCACACACCTTAGCAGTTAGCTGACAGGAGCACAGTATCTAATTCCTGTATAAAAGAAAGAACATTAAACAAATATTAGACTCGCTCAGCTCTAACACTAACGTATTCTGACATCTTGTGACAAGTCACTTAAAGGACACTAGTTAGCCTTAAAATTGTAATGTCTATTCTTACCTTGTTACTAACTCTGTGGAGGGAGACGGACCCTGTCAGGACTCCTGGGCTCGATCTCCGCTCTGGAAGGGGATTGGGGTTTAGTGGGCTACAGCAAGGGGGCAGATACATTTCAGCTCTATATGAGAACATCAGAATGGCCATACTGGATCAGACCAAAGGTCCTTCTAGACCAGTATCTTGTCTTATCAACAGTGGCCAATGCCAGATACTTCAGAAGAAATAAACAGAAAAGGCAATCAGCATGATCCATCCCACAGCGAACAGGGCAGCAGCCAACAGGAGAGTTTGCTTGGGAGTTCACCTTGAGGGAAGCACCATAGTGTTTGGAGGTCTTTTTCTTGCATTTTGTTTCTGTTCTACTCTCAAGCAGGCAAGAAAAACATCTGAGGAATCTCTCTGAAAGAAGGCAGGTATGGATAGTGATAGGTCAGCTATTGTGACCTGCACAGCAAGGGCCATGTCTGTCTTCCTCCTGGATGATAGAAGGGATTTCATCTGCATTAAGTGCAAGCTGGTCACCATTTTGGAAGAAAAAATTAGAGGACTTGAGGCCTAAGTATCAACCCTATGTTCCATCAGAGAAGTTGAAGACTTCCTTAATAGAAGGTATTTAATTCTGTGGGCACAGCAGGCTGGAAAACTGGTGAGGTGAGTACAGAACAAGGAAGAAAACTGGCAGCATCTAACCTCCAGGAGAAGGAAGCCAACTCAGGTATCCCCAATTCCAGTAGAACTGACCTATCACTATCCATACCTGCCTTCCTTCAGAGAGATTCCTCAGATGTTTTTCTTGCCTTCTTGAGGGCAGAAGAGAAACAAAATGCAAGAAAAAGACCTCCAAACCACGTTCAGGCTCTCTGCACAGGCAATACAGTGGAGAATGCTTTGGCAGAGATCTTTCAAGGAAGGGATCAGAAAAAGACCCCCATCACCCAAAAGGCCTGGAATGCGTAATCCTAGAGATGGGGGTTCCATGACTACCACACCCAAGAGAAGAAGACGGGTGGTGGTGGTCGGGGACTTCCGCCTAAGAGGGATAGAGTCATCTATCTGCCATCCAGACCTGGAATCTTGAGAAGTGTGCTGCTTACCAGT
Source organism: Pelochelys cantorii (assembly GCA_032595735.1). Classification (NCBI taxonomy): domain Eukaryota; kingdom Metazoa; phylum Chordata; order Testudines; family Trionychidae; genus Pelochelys; species Pelochelys cantorii. The sequence goes on along the minus strand of CM064337.1, from coordinate 36,358,844 downwards.
TGCTAGAATTCAGGATATGACTGAGAATCTTCTGAAACTGATCAAACCTTCGGACCGCTACCCCTTCCTGCTTATCCATGTAGGAACTAACAATATGGCCAAGAATGGCCTTGAACAGGTCACTGCAGATTATGTAGCACTGGGAAGAAGAATCAAGGAATTGCTGGCATCCAAGCAGCCTCAGAGCTTTAGCAAACATGGGAGTTTAGCGTCACAGCCCCCTGGAAAGCCCCGAGGTAATTGTGAACCACTAGGCACTGTGACCCCCATGTGACACACGGATCACGTGTCCTGCCCCAGGACACACAAAGCCCATTGAGCAGGGGGAGAACCCAGCTCTCCTGGGAGGCCTCCTCTTTCACCAGCCTTCCATGATGGGAATTGCTGCCCCCATCCTCATGGCACAGCGTACGATTTCCAATGGCCACATGCATAGCAGCAAATCACAGCACAATTGGACAACATGCCCCATGGGGTCAGGTCTGGTTCTGTAGTGCCCAGCATGGCACAGCCCCATCCGACTACGGGTTTGGCAGATAGACAGAACACAAATACTAAGTAATAAGAACAGCAGCATGAGAAGAATTAGAAATGCAGGAGAGCAGCACCTCATTGGCAATACACTAGAACAGTATTGTGTACTGTGCATGGCATCCCTCAGTGCTCTACAGAATTAAATAATCCAAGACAACAGAACATACAAGGGATAAACTACCAAAAAGTGAAATTAAAGCATTCAGGCCAGTAACACAGGGGGAGATGAATTGAGCAGCAGAGGCAAGGGAGCCGAGAGATGAAATGAGCAGGAGTGCCAATGAAACAGGCAGGTGCAGGAAGGCCCTGACAGACAGCAGGGGCTGCAGAGGAAATGTCTCCAGGTGACTGTGTGTGTAGATGGAGAGTGGGGAGGGGATTCCTAGACCATAGCAGGGGAATTTCCTGATTGTTCTTGACCCACCCAACACAATGGGACCCTGATGCAGCTGGGGGCCCCCTAGCAGCAATATCGATATTTGCAACGACACAAAGACAAGACCTAGGAGCTCCACCAGAGGGGTTTCAAACAAGGAGAAAATTTCTCACTGTTCCAGTTCGCACATGGATTTGCAGTAGCAGAGGTGCATATCTGCAAAGCCAGGGTGCTTTCACAACACCTTCCCACACAAGAGTTTAGCTGCATGGTTTTCATTAACACCAACACCAGCTCTTGGCTAAACCCCCATCCTGGTGAACAAATACCATGGGAAAGAGCAAAGTACCAGCAGACAGACAGTCAGACAGACACTGGCTTGAAAATTAAAAGACAAAACTGTCCAAAATCATCATGCACATGCAAATATATGTTCTGCCTGTGCAATTACCTCCCCCCACTTGCACTAGCAGAGCTTAGTATGTGTCAGGAGTCTGTGATCCAAAGCTGGGTCAGAATCAGATTGCTGGTATGTAAAATTAAAAAGATTGTGGAGGAGATTTTAAAGTAAGGACTGGGGAAAAAACAATGTGCAGAGGAGCACATGGTTCTGACAAAGATGTCCCTTAAGGAAGCATCTATTAATGGGGATTCTCCACATCTCAGTAAAAAGGAGAAGTTAGAAGTAAGTTAATAAAGCACAGGTAGGAACTGAAGAGAAACAGTCAAATGAAATAAGAGTACCATTTAGTTGCATCACATGAAGGCAGACAATGAAATACTGACAGATTTGATAAGTGCTTGTAACCAAATGCTAGAAGTCTAGGTAATAACACGGGCAAATTCAAGTGCTTGATATTGGCAGTACATCTAGACTGCAAGCTTCTTTCGAAAGAAACTTTTTCGAAAGAGTTCTTTCAAAAAAGGTTCCTTCGAAAGAGAGCATCCACACCTCAAAACCGGACTGAAGAAGTGATCTGCTTTTTTAAGAGAGCGTCCAGACTGCATAGATGCTCTCTCGAAAGAAAGCCCTGATTGCTATTCACAGAACGGCCACCAGGACACGTGCTTTTTTCGATTGCCTCTTCTTTCGAAAAATGTCCCTGTTCTGCATCCACACATGCCTTTATTCGAAAGAGCTCTTTCAAAAAAGGCGTTCTTCCTCGTGATGTGAGGTTGACCAATGTAGAAAAAATCCCTGCATTCTTTTGATTTAATTTTGAAAGAACGCGGTTGCAGTGTGGACGCAGATGAAGTTTTTTTGAAAAAAGGGCAGGTTTTTTTTTAAAAATGTAGTCTAAACATACCCTAAATGAAAATATAACGGGTATCACAGAAACCTGGTGATAATCAATGGGACGGGGTAATACCAAGATATGAGATACATGGGAATGACAGAATAAGGCATTCTGGTAGGGGAGTGGCACTATATGTAAAAGAAAGAGTCAAATACAGTAAAAATCTCAAATGACTCAAACTCTGCCATTGAATCTCTATGCACAGAGACTCCATGCTTGAAGGATGAGAGAGAGCAGTAGGGAAGTACCACTGACCACCTAACCAGGATGGTGATGTTGACTGTGAAATGCATAGCGAGATTAGAGAGCCTACAAACTAGAAACCTCGGTAATAATGGGGGATTTCAGCTGTCCCCTGTATTGACTGGGTACCCATCACTTCATAATAGGATCTGGACATAAGCTTTCTAGGCACCATTAATGGCTGCTTCTTGTAACCCACAAGGGGAGAGGCAATTCTTGAGTGAGTTTTAAGTGGAGCACGGGATCTGGTCCCATGAACATGGCTGAACTGCTCGCTAATAGCAATCATAATGCAATTAAACTTTATATCCTGTGGGTGGGAGAATACCAAAGAAACCCACTCCAGGATCGTTCAACTTCAAGAAGGAGAGCCACCCAAAATGAGGAGACTAGTTACACAGAAATTCAAAGGAGTAGTCACAAATGTGAAATACCTGCAAGCTGCAGAGAAACTGTAAAAAACTCGTATTAAAAGGCTAAAATTAAACATACACCTCACATTTTAAAAAAATAGTACAAAGCACAGAAAAAATGCTAAACGAAAGAGAGAAAGTGGCTAGAGGTAAAATAGCAACTTTTAAAACTAGATATCAAAACATACTGATAAAAATAGAAAGATGCATAAATTCTGGTAAATCAAGTGTACAAATATATGTGGGCAGAGCAAACAACATTTTGAAGAGCAACTAGCAAAAGACAAAAACTAACAGTGAAACAAAATGTTAAATACATTTGAAGCAGGATGGCCGTAGGCCTCATTACTTCCCAGTGCTCCGAGGACCAGGGAGGCCCAGGCTGGCTCGGGGTGTGTGGACTCACAGTGCTCTGTAGATCAGGAAGACTCAGGCCATGAAGCCTCCTCCTTCCTCAGTGCTCTGGGAAGTCTAGGACGTACACATTCTTCCCTTTCCTGTGGTGGTGTTGGGGGTGCATGTGCTCAGAGCACTGCCCTACCTCCTTCCCTCAACGTGGTTGGGGTGGGGCCTCAGCAGAGTGGGCAGGACAGTAGATGGGGCTAGGGGCCTGCCTCCCCCAGCCTAGGCTGCACCGACCTTCCATGTGTGGAAGAAAACAAACCTTCACTCTGCGTTTGTAAGCAACAAGTAGCCAGAGGCAGTTTTATTACAAGCTGCAGCAAGGGAAAAACTCATTCGGATGGGGGGGAGCCGTGACTCGGATGGCAACGTCTGGGTGAAGACAGTGGCAACTGCTACGGACCATTCCCCCTGCTGACCCCCAAGGCGCCAAACCAGAGGTAAGAGACCTTTTGAAATCTCTATTGGGGGTCAGAGGGAGGACTGCCCGTGGAGCCGACTGTCTCTTCTGGGCTCACTCCATCCAAACTTATTGAATCTGCAAAACATCAGACCAAAGCGGTGCTGGGGAACTTCTTTGCCGCCCCCAATAAGGTCAGTTAATGCGGTTCCGGGGAATGTGTTTTGCCGCCCCCGAGTAGATTAAGTATTGAGGTTCTGAGGAATTTTTGTTGTGCTGCCCCCAAATAGAGTTACTTGATGTGGTTCTGAGGATGTGGTACCACCCCTATATGGGAAAGTTGTATTGAGTCCGGACATAGCAAACTATAGGTTCCTGCGGTTCTGGGGGGAAACATGTTGTTTGCTGCCCCTGGGGGGAACAGTGTTGGTTGCCACCCCAAATATGGACGAGGTCCATAAAGAGAGATGCATCTAAATGTGGAAAATGTAGAACACTGTGAAAAAAATATATAAAAAGAGGGGAAAAAAAAGAGACACAGAGAAAAAGAGAGATAAAATTGTTGTGGAAAGTGAATGGATATGAATGTAATGAGTGGAATATGAATGCTGCTGCCCAGGTCTGAGACGTAAGCTGATTCCAGCCGCACCAGGGCTCTCCCATGAGGGAGTTCTGAAAGCAAGGGGAGTTAGCCAAACCTCGAGACTGTTACGCCCCTATGGGTAACAACACTAGGGAATGCCTGATTAACCTAATTAATTATGATACTAAGAACTTACAGAGGCAGGTGCGACACCGAATGCCGTATCTGTTCACCGGTTAAAGATTGCCTTTACCCAAAGAGTGGCGCATAAAATAAATACTTAACAATTTAGGTAAGTTTTATAACAACAGGACTATATTAAGCTAAATCTCATAATTGACAAAATAGGGGGAAGTCCCCTTTTAAGATAAACAATTATATTACCAGAGTCTCACGACGCAACGCCGATGGATGGGTTGCTGGCGACCTCAATCCTTTGGCTCTTTCAAGCCTTAGGAGAGGAACAACCCTCGTCGGTAGACGGAGGATGGCGACCTGCAACCTTCGGGCTAATTGAAAGTCTTCAGGGAGGAACAGCCAAAGCGATCCCTCGACGGATGTTTGAGATCGAAGATGGTTGATTCACCTTCCGTGAGTCTCTGGTCTCCGTCCTCCTTCTTGCTCTTCGGAGCAACGGGAACTGGCGATGGACGCTAGACTCTGTATCTATCCTACGCCTAATCTATCCTAAAATAAAACCCTATCTAGTTCCCGACGCACCCGTCGAACAGACATGACGACAGCCGATAAGCGGGTCCACGACGCAGCCTGCCGAACAAGCACGATGACGGGATCTAAACTATACTAAAATCTAAACTAAATAACTAACCTACGCTAACCTTAAAAGAAGGGAGGATAAACCTTCCGTTTATCTCCGCATCTAAAGACTATTAGACCTCTCTCATTCCAAAATACCCGGGACTAAGATTCTAGACCTCATTCACACCCTCCTAACCTAGAACCATACACAAGCCCGACGCCCCGACGCAACGCTTGAAACGGGCGTTGCAAAAGCTTATAAAGTGAGGCTAATGAATATTCATGAGCTTTGGATCTTTCTGCTGATTGGTGTACCAGAATGCTTATTTGAATAAGTTCAAAATGACTGGCTGTTACCTTTTTGGAATTCCATATTCATGAGGAACTGTAACTTCTCATGAATATGTATGGGTTTTCAAATTTCCACAGTCAGTTTGGCTTACGTGCTAACTCACCTTGCAATTATGGTTTCTACAATGATTGACAGCTCTATGTCTAAGGTGCTAGCATAAGCATTCTGGCATTTTACTCAAATCAATAGCACATCACAACATTTTGCTTACAGGATATACATAGTTGCATCTTACAAGCCATAAATGATACATTATTTGCACAGACAACAGACGATACATTATTTGTAACAAGACCCAGCAGATATGTGAGGGAGTGACGACTCTCCTTATTTTATGAGCTGCTGCTAAGGTCTGACTCTCTAGACCCAGCAGACCTCTTCTTTGGAGTGTGTGGAGTTAGTTTCCTATGAACCGCTGAAGCGGGTGGGGAGTGGACAGGATACTCCCCTGAGTGACTAAACTGGGTGGGGGTCAGTCTAAGCATACCCCCACACCGCTGAAAGGCACCCCTACTTACTACATGTATGTGCATCATGGTCCAAGGACCTGTAAGCATTTGACAGGTTGGCAGAGAAGGATTTGATCAAGTGGGGAACTGAAAAGGAAAGTGGAAAATACCAAGAAGTAATAATAACATTGTTAATAAAACCCCTTGCACTAAAAGAGAAAGAAATTAAAGCTCTGAGGGATGAGATTGAAGCTCAGAAAAGCAAAAATCCTCCCTACAGTGAGAAATGTAACTTACAAGCAGCAGCGCCTCTGTGCCAAAAGAATGCACTAGGAGTGAGAGAAAAGGATGTTTCTCCCAAGTTTAGGGGGGAATTCGGCACAACATCACCCCTCTACTCCTCTATGCCCAGCCCCATACGGGCTATACATCATTATAGATAGAAAGGAGGCATGAAAGATAACTGAAAGGGATCAGCTCTTCCCTATGGAAAAACGGGGTGTAGTAACAAATCTGCCCGATCCAAACCAAAACACCGAGTTTTAGAATAGACTTAACAGCTTGTGGGAAGTGTTCCTCCAAATTCTGAAGGAAGGAATGCCCGCCGACCATCAAGCCATCATGCCCTAGGCATTTTGGTTGGAAACACACACACAGAGCAGCATGCAGGAGCAGGAAAGGGCTGCCAAGCAACTTCAGGAGATTCTCAAGCCCCTTGTTAGCAAATAGATAACTACAGTGTCTCTGCCTGGAACAAGGCAATCCAAGGATGTTTCACAACGCACAAGTGGGAGCTGGCCAGGCAAAATATTAATAAACAGTTAAAACCTTCCCCTCACATGCCGTTATATTTGGCTTGAGGGCATGGGAGGAGGTAAATTAAAAGCCACCCTAAGTCAAATGGTAGAAATTGAATTTGAAGATGTAATCACTGAACCAAATCTGCCCTAACAAGAAGACACATTCTGCGGCATAAATCTCCTTACAGAGCATGGGGGAGTGATCCACCCCAGAGTCAGCAGCATAGATCAACCCTGCTGCAGCTTGGCTATTATGAAAAAAACCCTGTACTAAGAAGTTTAAAAATTACTATTAGCTGACTTCCATTATAAATATTTGAATAAAGCCATTTAGCAGGAATCAAGAAAGACCATAAGAAGGAAAAAGCATGTGTTATGAGGATAAGAGGTTTGGAGTCCTATGGGCAAAGTAGAAGGAATAAGGAAAGCAGTAATACAGTCATTGGAAAGTTAAATTAATAGGAATGAGGAAAGTTTTCATATGAGGGACAAAGCAAGTGATTAAGGGTATGCGAAGGTGAGAAGTGACTCCATGGGAGAGTGGAAGGAATTAAGCAATTGTTGTAATGTGTGAGGGAAACGTCCTTTAAAAAAATGACTCTTTGTTTCTTGCAGCCTCTTTTAATAATCCAGGCAAAGAAACAATCAAATTTAAACATTTGGCTACAGACACTTTGTTAAATCTGCGAAGGGGAAATTAGGAATTCTACTGAAAATTAATTGGTTAACTACATAAAAGAATAAAATCTATACATTCAATCCTTAAGGTTAAATTTATTCTCTAAGAAAACAAATTATTATTTTAAGAATCCAAGCTCGGGAATTTCACGGTGTCTCTGTTCAAGGCTGAGTTGATAACACTTTTGGCTTGTTTTCAGATCCAAAGTTGCATGTGAATACAGACTGCCTGACTATTACACAGAAATATAAAAACCACTGTCCCCTGAAGTAAATTGTCTAAATATAAACAAGATATTCATAAGCACCTATTCGAAAATTTAATGCTACTATTATTATTAACATAGTGCTATTAGGTAAACCTATAAAGTTGAATATGATTCTTTTCAGGAAAAGAAAAGCTTTTTGCTTGCTGGAGCAGTAACTGGCCAACATCTTGTGCTAAGGAAAAGCTTTATAGCTTCACACAAACCTGATCTATGGTACAAGAGGGAAATTGAGGCATGCCACCTTTAACTTAATAATTGAACAATGAAGTAATCCACTCAAACCTTCTGAAGCTGGTGTGCAAAATAAACGCATACCATTGGGTAACAGCAGGCTGTTCAAAAAAAAATTAGCAAGGAACATCTATAAAAGAAAAGTATTCTAAAGTATAATGTGCTACCCCGACGGGGGTAAAAATGTTTTCTTTGTCTTTCAGGACATCAGAAAGCGCTGGTGCCAGCTGAAGAGCAACTGGAAAAAAAGCAACAACAACAAAACCATGGTCGTGACATAATGTTGTTTGTGTTCTGTTTGTTGTTGTTTTGTGTTGTTTTGTGTCTTAATTGTGATATGTATTGCAAACATTGTTGCGTGTAGAATATTGTTTTTTAATGAAAGGATATTTTAAGTAAAGCAGAAGCATGAATTTAAACAAACAAAATTAATAATTGGGCCTAATCAATTGGCAACTTTAAAATTTAGTGAAAGGATAATAGTTTGGTAATTGTTTAAGCTAGGAGAATGTTAACAATGTCTCCACATATGAACAATAAAAAAGAAGGTAGCCATAAGGCTATTCCTGCTGCAGCTCCTTCTACTCCTATGAAGCTGAAGGAAAAGAGCAGAGTGCACCACGTGAAAAGGAGACCTAGGAGTGGGGTACCAAACATCCAAACAACCACACAGGATTGTTTTTCACTGTCTGCTTTATTCCTAGAAAATAAGCTTGGATCCAAAGGAGCCAGCTGGCTTTTAGCTCAGAGAATAGAGGCTGTTATGTCCATCAGCGAAAGACCGTGCTAGCCTTACTCTGGAAAGATGCTTACCAAGTTTTGCTAACCACCAACACCGCTGTGAAGTGCCAAGAACTGACTGTCTGGAACCATGTTTCTCACTGAAAAAAAAGACCCCTCCACCTCGAGATGACTCGACCCTGAGTGCTGATAAGCCTATCTCTCCTTCCGGTCCTGATTTCCCACCTGCTGGACACCAGGAGACAAGTACAGGGTGATGTGCTGATAACCTCTCCCCTGGATAATGCTGAACCACGACTGTTTCAGGAAAGAAGAAATGTCTGCTCCTCTGACACCGCCAAAACCCAGAGATTTCTGACTACAAAAGGACATTAAGAACTGACCTTGGTGAAATAAGCGAAGTATTGTATATTGTCAAGGAGAAACTTGTGGGAGTGGTTTGGGTTTCTTCCAGGGTCTGGACTCTGCTTACAGACAGGTACCATCAGCATGTATTGCCCTCCTTAACTGGTTTTTAAATGCAATTAACCCAAATACCCTTTAACTGGATTACCTTAGTACCTGACCGATTCCAAAATCTGCTTTCACTCCTACCAGAGGTCCAGAAAATCTCTGAATTGCAAGGTCAAATTCATGTACCTCAAAATACATATCAAATTGAGAAACATGCTTTCCATACAACCTATAAAATATCTCTCTTGTGTATTAATTATGATATATTGTGTTATGTTACTATGATTATGAAACAGCCCCATCATAGAATTATATTGGGAATATTAATGTTTTTATTGCTTTTGCTTATTTTAAGCATATTTTATTGTTGGGAAAAATGTAATAATAGAAATAGCTTTTATGTTTATGCTAATCATGTATTACCGTTACAGCCAACCAAAACATTGTAAGGTTGATCCCCTTGATCTGAAAACCAAAATACAATGCCTACTGAATATAGAGATTTAAACAGATGGTTGTACTGAAAGCACAAAAGGAGGGAGTATGGAGGCAGGAGAAAGGGAATAAGGGAATTTGTGTGCAGCCATCTTAGTCTTGTTAGCAAGAGAGCAAGAGTCAGGCTAAGTCTGTGGCCTGACAACGCGAGAGCTGTAATAAGACGCTGCCTTCGCCTTTCGCCTCACTTTAAAAGATAAGGATAGAATGCTGACTGAAGCATCAACCTGGAGATAAGGAGCATCTGGGTGGAACTAAAATAACTGTTAGCCATTGGTGTTTGTAATGGGAAGAAGACTAATTGTTTATTGTTATTATATGTAATGGACAGTATATAAACTGCTTCATAATTGCTTGTATTCGAAGATCTGCCGGGGGGGGGGGGGACTCCCCCCATCCGAATCAGTTTTTCCCTTGCTGCAGCTCGTAATAAAACTGCCTCTGGCTATTTGTTGCTTACAAACGCAGCGTGAAGGCTTGTTTTCTTCCACACATGTCCATCTGCCTTTGTGTTGCCCAATCACCCAGTTTTATGAGATCCCTTTGTAACTCTTTGCAGTCAACTTTGGATAAGTCCCTGTTCACCCCTTTTCCAAGAACATTTTTAAGTTTCACAGCAGTGATCCAAATGCAGATTCCAGGAGCACAACATTCATTCCTACTCTTTCCCCCCCTATCTTTTAAGTGGAGTACCCGGCAATGTTTTCATGATGATCTAACAATCCTTCAATTGCCTGAATGCCCAGCCTTTTGTTATTCTTATCACCTGCCTCTCTCTTTTTATAACAACCTCCCTTCCCTAAAGTCAAAGCTGAAAGCAGCTCAAACTCTGTTGCATTTAAGAACTGTCTCTGGAGCCAGGAGATGGGCTTTAGGTGGACCTCAAGTATTAAATTGGTGCCCTTGGCACTGGGGTCTGCCAAGGCAGCAGGAAAGGCTGTTCTGAGTCCTGCTGTGTGGCACTGTGTGAGCAGGGCCTGTGTCATGCCACAAGCCCTTTCCCTTCTGCCTGCAGCTTTAAAGCCTATAGGGGAAGGGAAATTATAGAGTTTTGAGGGGTGTGGACAGAGTGGCCACCAGGGTAGCTGTTAGAATCCCTGGAGGCCAATTATTTTGAAATAAGCATAGCTGCTTTTGAAATAGCATTTTCAAAATAGACACCATTCCTTGTGATATGAGGGTTTATTATTTCAAAATAAGAAGCTCGTTATTTCAAAATAATGCGCTTGCTGTGTGGATGTTCACCTTTTTATTTTGAAATAATGTGAGTTATTTCAAAATATCTCTGTAGAGTAGACATGCCCTTAGAGTATCTCATGTACCAGAGCCAATATAGTGGTTTATGTATGGTCAGATGGCAATATTCAGGAAGCCCATGCACAGCTATTCTGTAAGGAAAGAGGGGGGAACCTCAGGCCCAGGGACTGGATGCAGCCCCCAGCTTGCCTGTATGTGGCCCCTGAGGCTCAGGGACACCCCCAGCATTGGGGAGCCCATGCTGGCACTCCCTCCCCCCCCACTGCCTCACCATGAGGCTGGAGCACATAAAACCCACTAGGCCGGTGTGGGAGGAGAATGTGGGGAGGGTCTTTCACAATCACTTTTTTTTCTTTTCACTTGTGTGTGGCCCCCAACTGATTTTCCTGTGGGTCACTGGCCCCCAATGCAAAATAGGTTCCCCATTTCCGCTGTAGGAGGTGTCTTTGCTAATTAGTTGTTACATTTCAAAACTTATTGTCATCTTTTGTGTTTCTAAAGGTCAAATTTTAAAAAGCAGAACAAACAAAAGTAAGAAGGGCTACTGATCAAGGAATGACAACATACCTTTTTGCCTCATTTTCAGAACTAGCCAAGTTGCCCAGAACCACCTTCAGAGGTATGGTTAGGTTTCCTCCAGGCATGGTGGTCATTAGAGGGAAGAGCTGAGAATCAAAGTTGTCTGTTATATTTTAGAGTGATGAGTGGATATGAGTCTCTCTGGACAGCCTAAACAGTGAAACATACATAGCAAATGTGTTTTCTGTATAAAAGGTGTTGTGGGATCTGGAAGGAATGGAAATAGAAGGCAAACAAATTTATATGGCAGAACAGGAGAAATTCAGATAACAAGAAGAATAACTAGAATAAATAGTCCATGAATGGGGCTTTGTGTTAGTGGAAACTATTGGAGGATTGAAATAAATTTCCATAATATAGACTACATTCACTGCTGAAAACTCCTTTCCTGTCTATGCTTGTCTGTATATAATATGTTGAATGAATCATTAAAAATTTTTTTAAGTATTTGATTTAAATGAAAAAATTCAATTTGTTCAACTATCAACCAACAGTTTGAATATTTGGTATTCAGGATTGTTATGCATTATGTAGTTGTCACCTTGTTCATTTTGATTAATTTTTTTGTGATTAGCCAATATTTTTCCCTGTTTTGGAAGTGTTTTTTTTTTATCTTTCCAATTCACAATTTTAGTAATTTGTATAGTCTAGTGAAAGGAAAAACTCAAACACTAATTTGAGCTTGCTGAATGTATCGTGAAGGGTACGTCTACACTGCAGTGCTATTTTGAGATACCGGAAGTATCCCAAAATAGCTATTCGGCATCTTGACAGCTCGCCCATTGTTTTGAAATATCTTTCAAAATAACGGGCACACTATTCCAATGTCCCTGTAAACCTCATTCCACAAGGATTAAGGGATGTTTCAGAATAGTGGTTACAAAATAAGATATTTTGAAATTAACTATTAATAAGCTACACCCCCCCCCCAAATGTGTATAAAATTATCCATGCTTAATATCACATTAAGACAATCATGGGAAAATTAAGAAGCTAGTATGAACTTCAGCAGAGCAAGGCATTGTGTCCAATGTTGTTTTTAAAAATTCAACAACACACCTGAGCCAAATATAGAGAAATTGAGGAGACAACTTTCACAAGAAGGCAGTAGATGAAATATTATAAAATGGGGAGATTAGTTTGTCCATTTTATTCACACTTTAAAATAACTTATTATAATGTAATGCTTTCATGGTAAGATGTGGTTTCATAAAAAATCTTATCACATAGCACCATCTTCTGAGCAAATTTTTTATTGCAAAATGTATGGCTAAGCTAAAGGTCATGTGGTTAATATATTCTTATAGATGCTGATTTGAACTGCAAAGTTTAAATCGAATCCAAACATGCCAAAGTTGCAGGATTTTAGTTTGGGCCCACTTCTGAAATATTGAGCTTAAATATCTGTTACTCAGAAAACTTCTACATCTTGTATGAGAAAAGTAAGATTCATTCATTCATTCACTTTGTGATCAATGGAGTAGATAAGCACAGTGCAGAACTGAATCTTGTTTCATGTTCGCCTTCTTCCTTTTCTCCTTCATGGTAAGCAAGAGCTATATTTTTAAAAAGAATCCCCATTATACTTGTACAGAATGTTACACTCATTGGCAGCCACTGGGACATTTTATGAACATCTGTCCCTTTCTATTTTAACTCCCTGAAGAGCATATATATTGTTAGGGACCAGAAACGGACAGAGCTGCTACAGAAAATCTTATAGTTTGTCATCAGGCATTTCTTTAAAGTCCAAAGTGAGGAAATAGACTACAGTCAGTGAAAAAGCTCAAGACATTATTGGACATCTTAAAATATATACACATCTTCTCAGGGAGCTAACAAATGAGAGAATGTGGAAGGAAAAGAAATGTGATGTATTGTGAGCATACTTAGCAATAAGGCTGCAGGCACATAATCAGTAACCATCTCATCTAAACCCATAATCTTGAGCATGGGTTCATAGTGGGATGAAGATATGACCACTGAGGGAGAAATATCCCACAATTAACTTGGAGAATGAGTCTAATACACTTACAATTTTATTTGATGTCAACAATATTTTAAAACAGAAAATAATACGACCAGAATAAAATCATTCTATCCATTCATGTGATGGCAGAAGGAATTTGGGGTTCAGTCTAGTGCATGAAAAATGGCCGCCTTCACCTGCTCATAGGCTTGGGCAGCCTCAATGGGGGGGCCTCTTTAGGCAGTTTGGGCGAGGCCAGCCAAATATGGTGGCAGAATGGTGGCCCACTGCCCATTGGCCCACCCAGCAACAGTGGCAACTCTCTCAAAAGAAAGGCCTCTGGATCATTTTAGAAAGCCAGATTGGAGGCAGCGCAGCCAGACGTTCCTTGTCATCCTCCGCTGGTGGGTTCTCCTGCTGGGAAACTAGGGCTACCAGCTGCTACTGTTGTTTCAAATTCTGGGTTGTCAACTGCTGCTGGAGCTGCTGCTGTTGGTAGCCAGCTATTGCTGTTTGCTGCTGTAGCTGGTTCTCCACTAGGAACTTGACCAGCTGCTTGTTCCTGGATTTCAGCAAGCCCCTAACGTCAGGGCGTGGGCGTTGTCCACATTCTCCGCCACGTATACTGGTCTTTGACTGAAGGGAGGCCAAGCTGCCTCAATACACTGTCTAATGACCAGTTCCAAGGCTCATAAAGCCCCACCACAGTCTAGGAGCTCCGGCCTATAGTCTGGCTAAACAGTAATCCTAGCGTCCAGGCCTCCAGTTCAGGGTGAGGCTATCAAATGTCCTGGGACTCAGGCCGAAGTGCTGGCTGAGTTTTAGTCCACAATCCCAGCCCTTGTTCAGGACAGGGCAAACAACAAAGTTAAGGTTAGGGCCTTCTTCAGGCCGAGCGATAGTTCAGAGGCCCAGCCCGTGCTCAGGGCAGGGTAACAAGCAGTTAAGAGCCCAGGCCTGGCTGCAGGCTGGGCCACAATTTATAAAGTCAAACCCTTTGTCAGGGCAGGACTACAACAAAAGGTAAGAGCTCAAGCCTGGCTGTGGGCTGAGCAGTAGCTTATAAAGCCAAGCACTTAGTCAGGGCAGGCAACAAATACAAACAGTTTAAACAGTCTGAATCTCAGGCCTGTCTGCAGGCTGAGTGTAGGTCATGTCTCCTTGCTTTGGTGGACAGCCAACAAGCACAGGGGGTTTTATCCCAACAGGGGAAACCTGCCACTCAAGGTGAGAGGTGGCAGGGTGGACTCAGGCCCACCCACTCCACTGTGTCCCAGCCCAGGGCCCCCAACAGTGGCAGCACTGGGTCAATGGGGATCCTGCCTGCAATATGCTGACCAGGTCACTAGGTCAGCAGGGATCCTGGCTGCAATGTGCTGCCCAGTTGACCCCCATCTCCTCAGCCAACATGGATCAGCTATCGCTGGGACATTTCCTGGTTCCCTCTGTTGACATACCTGGCTCAGCCTGTGCTTCTCGGGCTCTGCTGGGAATGATGGCACTGGTAGAGTAGGCTCTGGGTCCCGGTCAAGCTGTGGTCCAGGTGGCACAGCCCAATCTCCTGGGCCTGGCAGGGGCCCTGGCAATCCGGGCCAGTCTTCTGGGCCCGGCAGCAGCTTAGGCAGCCCAACCTAGTTTTCTGGGCCTGGCAGCAGCCCTGTTGGCCCAGGCCAATCCTAATGCAGGGCAGCTGGGCCTTCCTCCTTGGGAGCTTGGGCAGAGTGTCTGACTTGCTCTGCCACTGGGCTCCAACTTATCTCTGAGCCCCCGAGGGAGTGTTTCCCCTTCCAAGTCAGTGGGAGGCCAAGTTGACTCAGTACACACCCCAACATGCCATTAACCTTCTTGGATACAAGGGAACACTATTGACTCACATCCAGTTTCTCATCCACTGATATCTCCAGGTCCTTTTCTACAGAACTGCTTCCTAGTCAGTCGGTCCCCAGCCTGTAGCAGTGCTTAGCATTATGCTGATCATTTTGTCTCTAATCTTCCTTATAAAGAACAATGATTTCTCTCTCTTCATCCTCCATTCCCATTGTTGTCATGAGATTGCAGTATTTCCATCTGCAGTCCCCAAGCACTCACCATTATCTGCCATTTGGCAGTGGAATTGTAGGAAAGCTAAGTATAAAGGCCAGTACAAGTCTCTAATTCTACAAATGTAGATACGATCTGAAGGAATGCTTTCCTTACAGCTAGCTGGAAGGGGTGGGGGAGACCCTGGTGTGTCTATTGTACATATAGTTTGATCCTCCTTTGCTTAGGTTGGTTAGATATTATCATAGAATCACAGGGTTGGAAGAGACCTCAGGAAGTCAACAAGTCCAATCCTCTGCTAAAAGCAGGACCAGTCCCAACTAGTCAGGGTTTCATCAAGATAGGATTTTAAAAGCAGTAGGGATGAAGATAACCCATTCCTGTGCTTCATCACACACACCACCCCCCCCAGTGAAATAGGGTTTTTTTCCTAATATCCAACCTCGACCTCCCTCACTACAACTTGAGACTCCTCATTCTGTCATATGTCATCACTATTCTCTCCATCCTCTTTGGAACTCCCCCCACTTCAGATAGTTGAAGGCTGCTATCAAATCCCTCTTCACTCTTCTCTTCTGCAGTTCCCTCAGCCTCTCCTCATAAGTCATGTACTCCAGCCCCCTAATAATTTTTGTTGCCCTCCACTGGACTTTCTCCAGTGTATCCACATCCTTTTTGCAATGGAGGCCCAGAATTTGACGCAATACTCCAGATGTAGCCTCACCAGTGTCAAAGGAAGGGGACTAATCACTTCCCTAGATCTGCTAGGAATGCTCCTCTAAAAGCACCCTAATACACCATTAGCCTTCTTGACTCATAGCCAGCTGATCATCACTCTAATCCCCAGGTCCTTTTCTGCAGACTTGCTGCTTAGCCAGTCGGTCCCCAGCCTGTAGCATTGCTTGGGATTCTTCCATCCCAATTGCAGGACTCTGCACTTGTTCTTGTTGAACCTCATCAGATTTCTTTTGGCCCAATTCTCCAATTTGTCTTGGTTACTCTGGAGCTTATCCCTACTCTCCAGCAGCTCTATCTCTCCCAAGCTTAGTATCATCTGTCACTTGGTTACTTTCCCCATGCAGTAAGCATCCCAAACCTTTTCTGACCCCTTCTTATTGCTAACATGCATGTGGAAACCATTTTTGTTACCTTTCACTTCCCTTGATAGCTGCAATAAATAAAGTATCAGGCCCACACATAGATAGATGGGGATAAAAAACATTTAACAGCTGCCTCACTCATGTAGCATTGTCCATCATTTCATCCAGGAAGCTAAGGATTATGTGGGGGAAAAATAGCTTGTGATCACATAATAAAAGACTAAATCATAATGCAGTGAGAAGGGGGAAGAATTAAGATTACATGAGCCTTTTACTGATTTCCATCCCTCACCCCATTCTAACATATAATAAATATTATGTCCTCTTTGTAGAAGCATCTTTGTCCTTTTCAACAGGGCTGAAGTTAATGAGTATCTGGAACATTCTTCTGGACAAAGCCTTTGAGACCATAAATGTAGTTCTTTTGAGAGGTCAAAACTTTCTCTTGACACAGTCCCTGCAAGTGGGCCAGACATACTATTTCTGAGCAAAGGGCTGCATGCCCTCTAGCTTCAAAGACTCCAGGGCTTTAAGTTCTGGTGAGTCACAAGACTCACTCCTTTCAGGGCCCAAGACACTGTGAATATCTGATTCTGTTTAATTATACTCAGGGCCACTGACAAAGAGGAGGGCCAAAGGGGGCAGCTGGCCTGGGACCTGATGATTTAAAAGGCCCCAGTATGCCGGGCCACTTCTACCTCAGCAGCTGCAGTAGCAAAGCCCCCTTTAAATCGCTGCCAGAGCCCATGACAGCATGTGCCTTGTAGCCTTAGCAACACAGAAGGGCTGTCTGGGGAAGGCTAATCCACAGCCCAGCCCCTTCCATCCAGCTCCTTCTGGGGGGGGCTCCGAGCCAAATCCCCCCAGGGCCCAGAAAAATGTTTTGTTACCCCTGATTACAGTATAAGTCCATGCCAGTAATATGTGACATGGGAAGGTGGGGAATACATGTTTCCATTTCAAAATTAATAGCAAGTAGCACTCTTTTAGTTCCTCTGTAGTGCTTTCATGTTATCAAATGACAGCGCACTAAGAGGCAATTATGGCAACTCACATAGTTAAGATTTTGTTATGATTTTTAAATATTTATAAAAACTAAATCCTCTATGAATAGCAATAAGACAAAATCACACTAGCTTGCAGAAAAATACTCTATTGTTGCTTAGACTCTTGCGAGATGATTAAGTAATGAATATCTTCAGCTATTTGGTTTTAGGAACCTAAAGACTTGAAATCTGTTAAAAATTGTCAATTAGTGAGTGAGATTCCATGTGTGCAGTAGAGATGTTAAAAAATGGATAATTAGGTAACTGCGTAACTGCTGATTTTTTAGGTAACTGTGTAACTGCTGAATTTTTTCAGTGTGGAGCGGCAGCCAGCTCCCCAGGAGCCAGTGCACACTGGCAGCTGGCTTAAAAGATGACTTCCAGCATGGACTGGCTCCCACATGCCAGCCCTGCTCCCAGGAAGCTGGCTGCCATCCTATCCTGCTGCCTCTGATTGAGAGACAGAGCAAGGGGGGGGGGGGAGCCGGCTCCCTGGGAGCCCGTGCATGTTGGAAGTCAGCTTTTAAGCTGGCTTCTAGCACATACTGTCTCCTAGCTCCCACCCCACTCCCAGAGAGCTGGCTTCTGCCCTATGCTCTGGGCTTTGATACAGAGGCAGCAGCACGGGGTAGCAGCTGGCTCTCTGGGAACAGGGCGGGAACTTACATGTAACCATTCATGGTAACCAATAAGCCCAGGCTTATCAGTGGACCGTGTTATCTTACTACATCCCTAGTGTGGTGACCCATCTATGTAAAATTTTCAAATAGCAACCCCTAGCTCTTTGCAAGTGAACCATGTGGGCCTGCTGTAGAAGGACTGAGCACTTGACAGCCTTTCTACATCCACAGAAAGGGGATTCTCATTTAACTGCATTAGCATTGTAATAACCTTCTTGGATATTAGGATAGACTGGTAAAAGCTGCTAAACAGGATTTGGACAGAGGGGAAAAGTAGATCTTGGTTTATTACCTGAACCTAGTACAGTTATGTCAAGAGTGTGAGATTATCTCAAAAAAATAATAGCAGGATGACTAGCACAGATCCCTGATGCAGAGCACAGCCTAGTGTGATGAGGGCTAGGAAAATTTTCTATTCCTCTTTAAAAGATCAGTTTTCACCTGCTCAAAGGAACACATGACCTATGATACAGCATTACCAAGAGAGGAGAGAGGTTTGCTACTATGAGCAACACTGGGACTTCTATATAAAATTACTTTAAAGAAGAAAATGTACTGGTAGAAAACATACAGTTAAGAATAGCACAATTGTTGGAATACTGTCAGAAATTACATAGAGACTTTCTAGAGAGAAACTAACATTTATTTTAATTGAGCATGCCATACTATAAACATAATTTGTGTGAATTGATTTTTCAGGTTTAAAAATATTTTTTTAAATAATCCCATGGTTGCTAAATCTTAGAATTTTTCTACATAGTATATAGTATAAAGCCTGTTAAAATAGCATATTGCAGCATTCTGAAAATGCAACATTCCATCCCCAAAGTTGTCTACATATTCATAAAGCACATTAGTCACTATTTTACCCTGAATTTTTCTCATAATGAAATGAGTTTTAAAGGCTAAAATAGACACTGCTCCAATATCATGTTTTACAGTGTAGAACACTTTATATACAGGTTAACATTCCCTAATGTATAATTCCAGCACTCAAAATGATCAAAAATGAAAAAAAATCCTGGCACATAAAAGAGACGTTATTCATGTTGAATATTATGTGCTATTTTTCAAGTGATTCCTTGATTCAGTGAAATTTACCTTCATTCTTAGCATGCTAGATGGTTTCAGATAAAATGTAAACATGCTTATTTTAATGGTACATAATGTTACACACTGCACATGTTCCTTCACTACAATGTTTTATACTGGACATGTGCAGAATCTGGCACTTTTCAGCTGAGGTCATAGATTGTTATATCAATATGATATACATTTTTCCATTATGTAAGATATACTTGCTGAATATAATTACACTAACATTTTACCAGTGGCAAGTCTAATGCATGGTGATTATTCCAAGAAAAGCCAAATTTATTTACTATGTTCTGACAGATAGTCAGAGGGCAATAAATTGACTGTGTGACTGGCAAAATACTAGTTAATATCAATGCATTATCAAAGTACCAATTTTTAGATACTACAAATTATATTAGCAATCTTTTTATCTTTGTATAAACAAAATTTTATTTGAATGCCACAAATGTAACAAAAGAATGATGTCTTCAGACTTTTTGGCCTGCTATTTTTAAATATTTGTTTGAAAATTTAATCTACTTTATGCTAAAATGATAATTCTGTCATAGTGTTTAATAATAAAATGTTAAACAGTATCACAATTGGAAACTCAGTTTTGTAATTTTGTGTAGAATTAGTTTTCTGATTTAATGTGCTTCTATTTTTTAAAGAAAATCACTAAACATTCTCATTTGTGAAATTAGATGTAATTAAATGTAAATGTACTTTAAAAGGAACTTTTACTGCAATTTTCTGTTGTCAGTGTTATTTCTCAAATGCCAATGCCTTCTGTACAGTTATCTATTATTGAAGATTTTTTTTATCCAGGGTCTGCTTTTCATTTACTTAAATAAGAATTTGTTTTCTAAATATATTAACATTGCTGCCGATATGGCCAAGAAAAGTTATACCAAATCTTACAGTGATACATATCTTTCACTTTAGCCACTGTTGTATTTTATTAATAACATGTACAGTTCTGTAATAAACTTGAACCATTTAAATATATTATTGTATTTGCTGAATATCAAGTGTAACAAAATATTGATGTTGCATTTGATTCATGTTTTGCAAAAACCTGTCTGTGCAATGAAGATAAACTTCAGTTTTGTGCTCAAATCACAAAATGGCTCAGATTTGAGTGTTCCTCGAGTCGAGAACTGCAAGACTGTAAAGTAGTTTTGTACTATGTTCGGGAACTTGTTTCTTCTCCTGTCACATGATTTTTATGGAACTGTATTCAGGGCTTATTTCATACCAACGACATCCATCATGGCAATTTCACTACAACAACACAAGCTCCAGCTCTTCCAATGTTGACAGGCACTTCCTACAAGGAGGAAACACATTTTTCTGCTTAGTTAACTTCATGTAATCTATCACTCAAAGATTCAAAGGAAAGCAGTTTGATTTATTTAAAAAAGATGTATGGTAGCATATGTAAAATAATTAAATGTCTTTAACTAAAACTATGCAAAAGTGATTTTTTTAAAAAAATTGCTGTTAGCATAATTTAATGAAAGATGTCATGACATCCAGGACTTTTCAGTTGTTATTGCAGAGAGTACACAGTTTCTTGTGGTCCAGAAGCATGGAACATGCTAGCCAAAGAGGATCTCTGACAACTAAAAATAATATTTGGTGGTCTAGAACAGTGGTTCTCAACCAGTGGTATGTGTACTGGCGTGGTATATACAGTAGTTTCCAGGTGGTACATCAACTTATCTAAATATTTGCCTAGTTTTACAACAGACTACCTAGAAATCAATAGCAAATTCAGTACAAACTAAAATTTCACACTGATAATGACTTGTTTATGCTGCTCTAATATTGTACACTAAAATGCAATATTTATATTACAATTATTTGTACCTTATAGTCATAAAATAAATTAAGTTAGTAAGCAATTTTTCAGTAATTGCATGCTGTGATACTTTTGTGGTTTTGTCTGATTTTTGTAAGCACATAGTTTCCTGTATTCTGGAAAGGTTGAAAGCCACTGTCTAGAAGCCATAAAGTTGAGTAGACCTTAAAAAAAATCTGCTAGTAATCAAAACAGTATTAAATATATGATTAGATTCAGTATTCTGAACAATAAGTAACATACACAGAATTGAATGAATCTACATGGAACTTAATTTTTAGGAACAAAGATAGAACTCAAAGAATTTGTAGGTTCATTATAAAGTGAAGGTATTTGCTTTGACCCTTCTGTTCTATTTTCACTGTAGTGGATAGGAGGGGAGCACATAGATTTCATTAATTAAAGGTGTTTTTATTGGAGAGAGTACGCATTTTATCATTTTTCTGCCATTTTTCTTGTATGTTACAAAATATTGTAGATTGTTTCA
This sequence comes from Pelochelys cantorii, assembly GCA_032595735.1. NCBI lineage: Eukaryota > Metazoa > Chordata > Testudines > Trionychidae > Pelochelys > Pelochelys cantorii. The sequence goes on along the minus strand of CM064337.1, from coordinate 36,337,269 downwards.
GCTCATAGGCATTGTGTAAAGTTCCATAATTACAGTGCACAATATGTAGAGACATAATACAGCTAAATGGCAAATCATTACTGTGATCAAACAACTGCAGACTATACTTGAGGGCTGCGTCTAGACTGGCATGATTTTCCGCAAATGCTTTTAACGGAAAAGTTTTCCGTTAAAAGCATTTGCGGAAAAAAGCGTCTAGATTGGCACCGACGCTTTTCTGCAAAAGCACTTTTTGCGGAAAAGCGTCCCTGGCCAATCTAGATGCGCTTTTGTGCAAGAAAGCCCCGATTGCCATTTTAGCCATTGGGGCTTTTTTGCGCAAAACAATACCACGTTGTCTACACTGGCCCTCTTGCGCAAAAGCATTTGCGCAAGAAGGCTTTTGCCCGAACGGGAGCAGCATAGTATTTCTGTAAGAACACTGACAATCTTACATGAGATCGTCAGTGTTCTTGCGGAAATTCAAGCGGCCAGTGTAGACAGCTGGCAAGTTTTTCCGGAAAAGTGGCCGATTTTCCGGAAAAACTGGCCAGTCTAGACACAGCCAAGTTGTTCAGCTCACCAGATTCTGAAAATGGCTGTGCTTACACTTGCTTGGAAAAGGGGGGAGGATTGTGTTAATTAACATATGATCTCAGTAATATTCTTATGTTCAACGGAGCATATACTAGGACTAAGGCCAGCAGAAGTGTGATCAGAGCCCAGTGTTGAGGAAATTTTGTAAAATCACTGAAGCTTAAAAAAAGTGTGAACTTGTTTGTAGATTAAGGAACATTTAAACAATCTCACTTGTCTTTAAAAATCAGCTTTATCTAATTTGGGACCACAAATGCTAATATACATTCATGATCATTGTATGCACATTGCACAGTGTCACTACAGAGCAAAGTTGTTTGTGTTTTAACTGTGGACTGCTAAATATCAAAATGCTTTGATTTCTTTTAATGCTCTGAATTTCCTATGTTCATAATACTGGGTTTTCAGATTATCATTTCCATATATTTTGTTATTGTAAATTATTAATGTATGCTTTCAATAGTAACTCCATCTTAATATAATTTTTATTTGGAAATTAACTTGAAGTTAAATTTTAAATATAGGATGAATTTGATGTTATTTTCCAGGTTCATCCTATTTTTCTGACTCATCTTGGGTTCAGTCTCTTTCAACACTCTCTCAATTATGTCAGTTTTGAGGACTGTACTTGATTTGGTATTTCTGCCTCTTTTTTATTTGGTTTTATGAGAAACAATCCCATTCTAGGCATCCCATTTTCCTGTCACTACTAAATTCTTACATTGCTTTATGCTATGATAAGAGGAAGATGTATACCAAATCTGGTGGTCCTAACGCTTGTCAATTAGGAAGAGTTCTTGATCAAATGGACAAACAAACTCTCTAAAAAATATAGAAGACTAGAAGATTTACCCAGTGTTGCTTGGGCCCTTAACTCAAATAAGTTTTGTTTTTCTTCATTTAAGTCATTGTTCCAGAGTGGGGACGAGGGGTTCAGTATGCAGGCTGCCCTGGGAGAGAGGACTACCCCAGCCCTCTCTCACTGCAGCATCTTGGGGCCAGATGAGAAGCACTTGTCCATGGTTGCTGCAGCGGGCACAGCAGTGGGAGAGGTGTATGTCCCTCAGCTGGAGGACAGACAGACACACAAACAAAATATATAGTAGATTGCTGTCCCTTTCTCCACCCTTGCCCCCTCCTGGTCCAAAGGGGTTATAGCTGTCCCAGTTCCCATCTCTGGACATGTGCTGCCCCCCATAGTCATTCTGCAGTATAACTGTCCTTGTCCCTCCTGCCAGACCATCTGAAAAAGTGGGTTGTGCCCACGAAAGCTCATGATACCATTTATGTTTTTGTTAGTCTCTAAGGTGCTGCAGAACTGTTTGTTGTTTTTTTAAAGTTTTTTTCCATTTTTTGAGAAACAATCAAATTCCAGGCATATCCCATTGTGCTGGCACAACCAAATCCTGACCTTGCTTTAAGTTAGGATAAAAGGAAGCTGAATACCAAATTTGGTGGTCCTAGCTCTCATAGTTTAGGAGGAATTCTTGAACAAATGGACACACACACACATACACACACACACACACACACACACACACACACATATCTAAACTATATAATAAGGAGATTACCTCTGTCCATTCATTATTTTGTGCATCATAAGACTCCACAGTGTCCAAGTAAGTGTGTCCATCATAGCCTCCTATTGCATACAGTCTGTCCCCAAGAGGACAGACACCAACAGCATCACGTGGTACACTTAAAGGTGCCACTGTTGTCCAAGTGTCAGTTTTAGGATCATATCTAGGATATTTTGACAGTTATTAGAAAACAGTTGGTCACAGATAAGGTAATGTTCTGAATTTTAGAAAGCAATAATCAAATCAGATTAGCTGAATTACAATGTAGAAAAAAATGCCTGAAACACTCCAAGCAGAATCAGTTACCACCAGAGCAAAAGAGAGAGAGAGAGAAGAAAAATAGTTTAATGTTTTATTTAGCCACTAGAGGACTCTTCAAGCACACACACACACAAAAATCTATTCTGATTTTACAGGACATAGTTACAGTCTGTCTATTCTCTAATCTGCTTAGATACAATTATTTCATGCCTTGTCTTGTGAAATGTGCAGCAATAATATTGTGACAGTAGCTTAATGAGATAAATTGCTACAGATTTAAACGTACTCTTCTTCCCCTTTGCTCATAAAGCATGCATCTGCTATTTCAAGTCACAGTTAACATTTAAAGTAAACTTCATTGCAAAAGTGAAACATCTCTCATGTAGGTATTTTATTTTGATTAAAATATTTACCTTTATAAATTTGGCAACTCAAAATGCATACTGTAAATTTAACATGAGTTTTCATTTTTTTATGGCCTATATAATCTCTAAATTTCCCTTAAATTAATAGTTATTCCAGATTTACACCAGTGTAACTGAAAGCAGAATTTAGCTATTCTGTCTATCTCCTCTAGTAGTCTGCATGTTCACCCATGTTTCTCGTGCATTTCTCAAAGCATCACAATGACAGGGACTCTAAACCAGGGGTGGGCAATAATTTTTTATAAGGGGCCACGCCAAGATTTCAGTAAGTGGTTAAGGGTACACAAGAGAGCTCAGGATAAGAGGCTGGGGGGCAGGAGAGGCAGTGTGCCTAGACTGCAGGTGTTGTTTTTGTAAAAACGGGTGTTTTTCTGAAAAAAACTTCACTTATGTCCACACTGCTATTGCATTCTTTAGAAAGAAAAATCGAAAGAATGCAGGGGTTTTCCCGACATCGGTAAACCTCTTTCTATGAAGAAGAAGCCTTTTTCCGAAAGAGCTCTTTCAGAAAAAGGCGTGTGTGGATGGGGAAGAGGGAGTTCTTTCAAAAGAAGAGGAAAGAAGAAAAAGCACAGGTGCCCTGGTGGCCACGCCATCCATAGTAATCACAGCTTACATGCAAGACAGCATCCATTCAGTGTGGACGCCATCTTTTGAGAAAGCAGATTACTTTTTTGATGTGCTTTGGCAGTGTGGACGCTCTCTTTCAGAAGAAGTTTTTCAGAAGATCTCTTCTGAAAAAGCCTCTTTCGAAAGAAGCTTGCAGTCTAGATGAACCCAGGGTGTAGGGTCTGAGAGGGACTTTGGGTGAAGGAGGCGGGGGCAGTGCATGAAGCTCCCCCCTTCCTGTGCACAGCGCAGAGAGCCACATGTCAGTTGCTTTGAGCAACTTGGAGCTGCTCCATGCCCAAAAGTCCTGGCTAGGAATTCTGCAGGCTGGATTAAAAGGTTTGGAGAGCCGGCCTGCCCTGCTCTAAATAGTTCTCTGTATTTGTACTACCAATACTGCTAGTTAAATATTCAGATAAGTCACCATGTAAGCAGCATGTCACCCTCTTTCACCAGGGTATCAGCATACTCATCTAATTCATTTTGCAAACGGAGATGGTAGGGGAATAGCACATTACAAAATACTATTGTTCTTAAAAAGAGATGTGTCTGCATTTTTCTGAGACTCTGTACATCTGGTAATACCTCAAATAGAAATATGCTTAAATAAGTTAAATAAATTTCATTTAAAATATTTGCAGAAGAGCATTAATATCAAAGATTTTCTTCAATACATGCATATAAACCCATCAACTATCTTAATATATCTTGCTGTTGTTCATATTTAGCTCACGGCTGTGTGTTCAGCAATAAAAATACAGTAACAGCTGTAACAACAAGAAGTCCAGTGACACCCTAAGGATTTATTAGGGCATAAGCTTAGGGCATAAGCTCACTTGCTCAGATACTTGAAGTGAAATAAAGATGGGGACACAGATGTGAGTGTAACATCAGTGCTAATTAAATTGGGCTGGATGTGGCTCACCTCCAATAGTGCCTGAAGGGGAAATCATTTATTGTAATGAAAGAGCAGCAGAGACATGTTGCTGCTTCTGGGGAGTTACCCAAGGTGAGCACCACTCAGATCTGGCACCCCAAAACCCTGAGCCCCCTCCAGCACCCAAACTCTGGCTCCGATCCAAACCCTTCACCTCCTCCCACATTTCGACCCCCTGGGCTCCAGCCTGGTGTCTCCTAGTGCACTCCAAACTTCTCATGCCCAGTCCCACTCCAGAGCCCACCCTTCCAGCTGGAGTCCTCATCCCTTCACATACCAAATTCCCTGCTTCAGCCCCAATCCACCTCCTGCACTCTGTACCCCTCGTTTCTGGCCTTACCCCAGAGTCTGCACCCCCAGCCCAGATCCACACACCCCTCCCACACCTCATCCCACTCCCTCAGCTCAGATCCTATACTCCAAACTCTTAGGCTATGTCTACACTACAGAGTTTTTTCGGAAAAACAGATGATTTTCCAAAAATTCACTTATGTCCACACTACAATCGCATTCTTTTGGAAAAAAAATCAAAAGAACAGAGGGGTTTTCCCTACACTGGTAAACCTCTCTCTATGAGGAAGAAGCCTTTTTCTGAAAGAGCTCCTTTGGAAAAAGGCGTATGAGGATGGGGAAGAGGGAGTTCTTTTGAAAGAAGAGGACAGAAGAAAAGGCACAGGTGCCCTGGTGGCCACTGCATCCATAGCAATCACAGCTTAAATGTGAGACAACATCCATTTAGTGTGGACACTATCTTTTGATAAAGCAGATTGCTTTTTCAATGCACTTTGTCAGTATGGAGACTCTCTTTCGGAAGAAGTTTTTTCGTAAGATGTCTTTTGGAAAAGCTTCTTCTGAAAGGAGCCTGCAGTCTAGACGTAGCCTTATAGTTAACCAGAACATTTGAGAAACCAGCACTCCCGCTCTCCCAACGTTTGAGATAGCAAAGCTTTTACTGTAAAATCTTTGAGGGTTAATGTAGGAGTTAAATGGTGAATAGGCCTTGTGTTAGGTATTTGATTGGGAATGAAACTCACCTTTGAAGAACAGTAATTTATGGAGGGAACATTCCAAATGTATCCGGGGGTACTGAGTGAGTTGGCAAATATCATTTGAGAGCCTTTGGCCATTATCTTTGAAAACTCGTAGAGATCAGGAGAGATCCCGGATGATTGGGAAAAAGCAAATGTAGTGCCCATCTTTAAAAAAGGGAAGAAGGACAATCCAGGGAACTGCAGACCAGTCAGCCTCACCTTAGTTCCCAGAAAAATCATGGAGGGGATCCACAAGAAATCCATTTTGAAGCATTTGGAAGAGGGGAAAGTGATCAGGAATAGTCAACATGGATTCACGAAGGGCAAGTCGTGCCTGACCAATCTGATTAGTTTCTATGATGAGGTAACTGGCTCTGTGAATATGGGAAAGTCAGTGGATGTGATATATCTTGACTTTAGAAAAGGTTTTGATATGGCCCCCCACAATATTCTTGCCAGCAAGTTAAGGAAGTATGGATTAGACTGTAAGATGGATAGAAAACTGGCTAGACTGTCGGGCCCAAAGGATAGTGATTAATGGCTCGATATCAGCTTGGCAGTTGGTTTCTAGGGCCAGTTTTGTTCAACATCTTTATTAATGACCTGGATGAGGGGATGGATTGCACACTGAGCAAGTTTGGAGATGACAGTAAGCTAGGAGGAAAGGTAGATATGCTGGAGGGCAGGGATAGGGTCCAGAGTGACACAGACAGACTAGAGGATTGGGCCAAAAGAAATCTGATGAGGTTCAACAAGGATAAGAGCAGAGTCATGCACTTGGGATGGAAGAATCCCAAGCATTGTTACAGGCTGGGGACTGACTGGCTAAATAGCAGTTCGGCAGAAAAGGACCTGGGGATTACAGTGGATGAGAAGCTGGATATGAGTCAACAGTGTGCCCTTGTAGCCAAGAAGGCTAATGGCATATTCGGCTGCATTAGGAGGAGCATTGCCAGCAGAGCTAGAGAAGTGATTATTCCCCTTTATTTGGCTCTGGTGAGGCCACATCTGGAGTATTGTGCCCAGTTCTGGGACCCACACTATAGAAAGGATGTGGATGCATTGGAGAGGGTCCAGCGGAGGGCAACCAAAATGTTTAGGGGGCTGGAGCACATGACCTACGAAAAGAGGCTGAGGGATTTGGGTTTGTTTAGTCTTCAGAAGAGAAGAGTGAGGGGGGATTTGATAGCATCCTTTAACTACCCGAAAGGAGATTCCAAAGGAGATGGAGAAAGGCTGTTCTCAGTAGTGAAGATGGCAGAACAAGGAGCAATGGGCTCACATTACAGTGGGGGAGGTCTAGGTTGGATATTAGGAAAAACTATTTCGCTAGGAGGGTGGTAAAGTATTGAAATGGGTTACCTGGGGGGGGGGGGGTGGAATCTTCATCCCTAGAGGTTTTTAAGTCTCAGCTTGACAAAGCCCTAGCTGGGTTGATTTAGTTCGGATTGGACCTGCTTTGGGCAGGAGGCTGGACTTGATGACCTCCTGAGGGCTCTTCCAGCTCTATGATTCTATGATTCTATAATGTGCTTCTAAGCCAGATTTGTAAAGGAATAAATGAGTCTTCCATTACCCATGAACCTAGGGGTTGGTGAAAACATAATTCATTTGATTTACCTTCTTGAAGTAAAACTTGAAGAGGGCTGACATAACTTTGCAGAATTCTGCTTCTGTGGGGCACACAAACCCAAACTTGCAGGTTCTGTTCATTTGTGTTCTATATGAACCCCAGCATCCAAAACCAATCTATTTACATTTACAAAATACACATCCTGGAATTCAGAAAAGCAGATTTTGACTCCATCAGAGAACTGAGGGGCAGGATCCCCTGGGATGCTAACATGAAGGGGGAACGGAGTCCAGGAGAGCTGGCAGTATTTTAAAGAAGCCTTATTGAAGGCACAGGAAGAAACCATTCCGATGTGCAATAAGAAAAGCAAATATGCAAGATGACCCTGTTGGCTTACCAGGGAAATCCTTAGTGAGCTTAAACACTTATAAGAAGTGGAAACCTGGACAGATGACAAGGGAGGAGTATAAATATATTGCTCGAGAGGCAGGGGAGAGATTAGGAAGGCAAAAACAGAACTGGAATTGCGGCTAGCAAGGAATGTGAAGGGTAAAAGGAAAGGTTCTACAGGCATGTTAGCAATAAGACGGTAATCAGAGAGGGTGTGGGGCCCATACTGGCTGAGGGAGGTAACCTAGTGACAGATGATGTGGGAAAAGCTGAAGTATTCAATACTTTCTTTGCCTCTGTCTTCACAGACAAGGTCAGTTCCCAGACTACTGCACTAGACAACTCAGTATGGAAAAGAGGTGGGCATCCTCGGTGGAGAAAGAACAGATTAAGAACTATTTAGAAAAGCTAAACATACACAAATCCATGGGTCCGGATTTAATGCGTCCGAGGGTACTGCGGGAGTTGGCAAATGTTATTTCAGAGCCTTTGGCCATTATCTTTGAAAACTCATGGAGACTGGGAGAGGTCCTGGATGACTGGAAAAAGGCAAATGTAGTGCTCATCTTTAAAAAAGGGAAGGACAATCCAGGGAACTACAGACCAATCAGCCTTACCTCAGTCCCCAGAATAATCATGAAGGGGATCCTCAAGGACTGCATTTTGAAGCAGCTGGAAGAGGGGAAAGTGATCAGGAATAGTCAACATGGATTCACGAAGGGCAAGTCGTGCCTGACCAATCTGATTAGTTTCTATGATGAGGTAATTGGCTCTGTCAGCATGGGGAAGTCAGTGGATGTGATATATCTTGACTTTAGCAGATCTTTTGATACGGTCTCCTACAATATTCTTGCCAGCAAGTTAAGGAAGTATGGATTGGATAAACGGACTGCAAGGTGGATAGAAAGCTGGCTAGATTGTTGGGCCCAACGGGTAGTGATCATGGCATGATGTCAGGCTGGTGGTTGGTTTCAAGCTGAGTGCCTGAAGGATTGTTTCTAGATCCGGTTTTGTTTAACATCTTTATTAATGACCTGGATGAGGTGATGGATGGTACTCTCAGCAAATTTGCAGATGACAGTAAACTAGCAGGGGAGGTAGATACATTGGAGGGCAGGGTTAGGGTCCAGTGTGACCTAGACAGATTAGAGGATTGGGCCAAAAGAAATCTGATGAGGTTCAACAAGAACAAGTGTAGAGTGCTGCACTTGGGACAGAAGAATCCCAAGCACTGTTACAGGCTGGGGACTGACTGGCTAAGTAGCAGTTTGGCAAAAAAGGACCTGGGGATGACAGTGGATGAGAAGCTGGATATGAGTCAACAGTGTGCTCTTGTAGCCAAGAAGGCTAATGGCATATTGGGGTGCATTCGGAGGAGCATTTCCAGCAGATCTAGAGAAGTTGTTTTTCCCCTTTTTTTCAGCATTGGTGAGCTCACACCTGGAGTATTGTGTCCAGTTCTGAACCCTCCATTATAGAAAGGATGTGGAAGCACTGGAGAGGGTCCAGCGCAGGGCAACCAAAATATTTAGGGGGCTGGAGCACATGACCTACGAAGAGAGGCTGAGGGATTTGGGTTTGTTTAGTCTGCAGAAGAGAAGAGTGAGGGGGGATTTGATAGCAGCCTTCAACTTCCTGAAAGGAGGTTCCAAAGAGGATGGAGAGAGGCTGTTCTCAGTAGGGACGAATGGCAGAACAAGGAGCAATGGTCTCAAGTTACAGTGGGGGAGGTCTAGGTTGGATATTAGGAAAAACTATTTCACTGGGGGGGGGGGTGAAGTATTGGAATGGGTTACCTAGGGAGGTGGTGGAATCTCCATCCTAGTGGTTTTTAAGTCTCAGCTTGACAAAGCTGTGGCTGGGTTGATTTAGTTAGGACTGGTTCTGCTTTGGGCAGGAGGCTGGACTCAATGACGTCCTGAGGTCTCTCCCAGCCCTAGGATTCTATGATTCTACATTCAGCTATACTGGCTATAAAACTAATATAACATCTATATAACTCTGATCCTTTCATTATTACAGCTAATACCATAAGGGTATGTCTACACTAGCTTGTTAGTTCGAGCTAGGTAGGCAAATGAGGGCAACCGGAGTTGCAAATGAAGCCCGGGATTTAAATATCCCGGGCTTCATTTGCATGTTCCCGGGTGCCGCCATTTTTCAATCCCCCTTAATCCGAACTCCGTGCCCGTGGCTACACGCGGCATGGAGTAGGTAGTTCGAATTAGGATCTTTAGTTCGAACTACCCAGTCCATGCCGCGTGTAGCCGCGGGCACGGAGTTCGGACTAAGGGGGATTGAAAAATGGCGGCGCCCGGGAACATGCAAATGAAGCCCGGGATATTTAAATCCCGGGCTTCATTTGCAACTCCAGTTGCCCTCATTTGCCTACCTAGCTCGAACTAACGAGCTAGTGTAGACATACCCTAAGATAGGTAAAGCATGTAGCCATAGATTTTATAATGCAATTCTAGAACTACTAGGCTATGTCTAGACTGGCATGATTTTCCGCAAATGCTTGTAATGGAAAAGTTTTTCCGTTAAAAGCATTTGCGGAAAAGAGTGTCTAGATTGACATGGATGCTTTTGCGCAAAAGCACTTTTTGCAGAAAAGCATCCATGGCAATCTAGACGCGGTTTTGCACAAGAAAGCCCCGATCGCCATTTTTGCCATCGGGGCTTTTTTGTGCAAAAGAGTTTTTACCTGTCTACACTGGCCCTCTTGCGCAAAAGCATTTGCGCAAGAGGGCTTATCCCTGAGCGGGAGCATCACAGTATTTGCGCAAGAACACTGACAATCTTACATTAAATCGTCAGTGTTCTTGCGCAAATTCAAGCGGCCAGTGTAGACAGCTGGCAAGTTTTTACGCAAAAGCAACTGCTTTTGCGCAAAAACTTGCCAGTCTAGACACAGCCCTAATGTGTATATAGGGAAGAACACCTTACCTGCTCCAAATTTCCTTACTTCTGCCAGCCTATTGGCATTTTTATAATTTTACTATTGTAATGTATTTTGCAAATGCGATGCTCCAAGCTATGCTATATCCTTTGTTGTGCAGGGATTTAAAAAGAAAATAAATAAACAAACAAATAAATAAATAAATAAAACAAAACTTCTTACCTTTCCACACAATCAGAAAGTCTAGAACAGTGGTTGGAAGCAGGTGCATCATGACCTCCTACTGCATATAAAAATCCATTGTATGTTGCAACACCAACACCTCCTCGCCTCTTAGACATTGCAGCACACATACACCATTTGTTAGTATGTGGATCAAAGCATTCCATGGATTTTAAGCAGGAGCTGCCATCCCGTCCACCAACAGCATACAATCTATAACATTCAGCATGAGGATGAACCAGTGCTATAAACATATGTTCTGTCTTTACACATTCATTTTAATAGAGGTCTTATTTGTTTAGCCTAATTTAAAACACGTTAAAATAATCTCATTGAAGGAAAGTTGGAACAAACTATGCACTAAGATTCTTCCTCCACAATCTTTTTTGGAGAATTTGATACTAGTCTCAAAGGGAAAGGATGCTACTGCATTTTTGCACATCTCACTGTTAAGTATTTGAAGTAGTACAGCAAAATAAGATTAAAGAATCTTTTCCACATGAGCTATTCATTATAATAATCTGAAGAGACAAAACAGGAAACAGGTAGTCGTAAAAAAAAACCTGGTTTCCTACAGATGCTATGAATGATTTTTTTTATGGTTGACTTGTTAAGCAAGTATTGTTAAACAGTGTTTTTATTCCATTAATAATTTAAAACTATAATAATTGCATCTTACATCAGTTAATTACTTGACATCATTCCCTGAGTCTGAAAGACCTCAACCTAGATTTCAGAAGAGAACAGTTATATCATCCCTTCTATTACATGTGCCTGAAGTAGTAGAGGGCACAGTGATGTAGTTTTCACTGTCTTGCCACTGATATTGAGATGACATTTTTCTTTCAACAGCATGGTGCCTTTTGTTTTCCGGGTGCCTGGCTAGCATTAGGGCTTGGATTAAAATGACCTGTCTAAACTTCAACCCAAATAACTTGCAAATGATGCTGACTAGTTGGGAGAAACAGAGAGGGTACGTCTAGACTACAAGCCTCTTTCAAAAGAGGCTTTTTCAAAAGAATCTTTCGAAAAAATGCCTTTTTTCGAAAAAGTCTAGATGCTTTCTTTCGAAAAAGCAGAGTTTGCATTCAATAGTGCCTTTTTTCAAAAGAGTACTTTCGAAAAAAGGCGTTATTCCTCATAAAATAAGGTTTACCGCAAGTGAAAAAACTGCCGCATTCTTTCGATTTACTTTCAAAAGAACGCGGCTGCAGTTTAGACGCAGGGGAAGTTTTTTCGAAAAAAGGCCACTTTTTAAAAAAAAAACCCTGTAGTCGAGACACACCCAGAGAGTATGGTGGGGACGGTGCTTGACTTTTGTAAATCTTAAGGTCCTTCTGGATTTGCAGCTGATTCTTAAGAATAGCTCAGCAACTGCAGTTGCTTGATGTGATTAGTGTGAGAATTTATTTCAGATATGAACATTATCTCTTTGATTTCTCTTTGGGTTATTAGACTTCTACAATTGCTACTTGAAAATTGCTCAGGTATTACATCTGGTGCAGAAGAGAGAAGTGTATTTACTTAATAGTACCTGACACAGGAAAAATTGAAGATGTGCTTGAAATACTGCACGAGATTCCTATTCACTTTTAAATATAGCTCAAGTTCACACAGATCTTTCAAACCTTGAATGACTTTATCCTACACACCAGAGAAATCATTATCTACCCCCACAAACATCATCTTTACAGGTGAAATTACGATATACTTTCACAAAACCTAGTAAGGAAATGTTGTTTGGAACCAAACTTCTTACTCTCAACCACTTAAATTTTAACATTTGTATGCTTGTGGCAGTTTCTTTGGGTCTGACACTCTTTTCATTGGTTAGACTTTGTGACAGTTGCATTTTTTAATTCAGGGCAATGGATAAACCTCGCCCTCTTGCAGTTGTTTTGGCAGAGGAAGTATATACCTGAATAATATTTTTCTCTTAATGTAAGAATATATACCCAGTTGCAATGTAATGGGTATATTTTAAAAATAAATGTAAAATGTACCTCTCCCTTTCTCTGATGGGAAAAGACCAAATACTACTGCAAAGTAGTATTGTTCCTAGGTGTTGCTTGGGCAAAACACATTGTGTGTACTGAAACTCAATTAAAATGTTTTCTGGTGTGGTTAATAATTGGTCAAATATTCTAATTTCAGCACCACCACTTTAAAAAAATAGACAATGGGGAAACAAGGAACAAATTCTTTAAAATCGGCATGGAAGCCTTTCACCAGGTTGGAAGACAGTAGTTGGAGCTAAATCAATCTCACTTGATCTCAATCTATTTTTTGTTGTGCAGCAGATTACCTCACAAAACTAACAGACATAATTTAGGCCAGGTTGGAGACAGGCAGCCTGTTTCAGGAGTTCTTGATGCCTGAGCCAGTATGGCGCTGATGCCTCTGCAACAAAGATATTTCTTAAATATCAATGTAGGACTATCTTGTAAAATTTACATGGAGGATGTCTACATGGTATTTCCTCTGTGAGAAAAATGGATAGTTAGCTCTGCTTCTCAAAACGTTCTGAGTAAATATATATTGTACTTAAAATTCTTTTATATAGTCTGAATGTAACATCCTAAATTTTGTGTGTTGGAAGTTTGTACCAAAGATCATTTGCCAGCTTATTTCTTCCATTACACATTTTTGGGTTATAATTTGCTTCAAAGCTATATAAATGGATGTGACAACATACGCATACAGAGAGGTGTAGTCTAGGGGATCTTTTCGTGTTTATCCATGGCCCATAAAACATCTTACCTAGAGGCTTCCATAGAATCAAACCCCTCTCACCAAAAGCTGCTGGGCCATTTCACCTGGTTTTCCAGTTTCCTTCCTGATTGTTGTGTAGAGAAAGGAGGATAAAATTGATCCTACTGTACACTAGTCTAGGAATTGCTTCATCAATTGCAAAAATGCTGCAGTTCCTTATTGAATTGAAAAATGCAAGAAAATAAAAAGTGTGTCTCACTGCACAATACTGGAAGGAGGGGCAATTTTTGGCCAAAGACACATAGATAGAACTCCTATTTTTGTTCAAAGTTTCTGGGGCTCTGAAGTAAAACACACAACACCTATTTTAAGTTCTCATCTGAAAAACCCATGCACAATAAACTACATGGAACTCAGCTTGTCTGAGTTAGATAGAGGAAAAGCTATATAAACCCTGACAAGAGTAAAAAATATGGCTCTGGGTAGAAATTATTTTAAACCTGGTGATTAAAACCTTTCCTTGCCTCTGCATTCAGTATTTTCCCTTCATTTCATTTGCTATACTTGATTTTGGGCTTTCTAGGAAATAGGGGTTTAGGTTTACAATATTTATTTATTTTGTGGGTAATTATTGCTTGCAGTGTGTGGCTCCTTTTAGACATTGTACCATCACTCTGTGGCTGTTTTTAAAGGGAAGAAGTAAAAAGATAACATTTCTTAAAAAGCTAATAGACCAAAATCTAAAATTTGAAAATGACCGTGGTAGTATTTCAAATTAACATAACTATGAATAGCTAAAATACCATAAAGATAATATTTCGAGGAGTAGTGGTCTGGCATGTTATGTCTTTCTGCTATTATACAATATTACAAAGTTCTCTTCAGAAAAGAAGTTATTAAATATTAGAAGTAAATTGTAACACACACAAAGCTGAGCAAAAGTAAATAAACAACCCTCTACTCCACCCTTCAGTTTGTCTGTTTACATACTTGCTATTTAATGCTGCAACCCCCACCGTGCTTCTAGGAGTTGACATGCTAGCAACGTAATTCCATTGCCGGGCCTGGGGATCCCATCTTTCTACTGTGTTAAGATAACTCCATCCATCATGACCACCAACAGCATACATTGGTCCTTCAAGCATTGCTACTCCTTTGAAAAATAGAATTAGGGACAAAAATAGATCTGATATCAGAACATTTCAGTAACTAATATTTGTTCATTGACAGTCATAGTTATGGCTTTTCCTGTTTCATATCTATATCTAGATATGAAATGTGTGTCCATCTGTGAGCCTGTTTGTTCAAGAACTCCTCGTAGGTAGTAAGAGCTAGGACCACGAAATTTGGTATGCAGTTTCCTCTTATCATAACTGAAAGGTAGGGCAGAGTTTGATTCTGTCAAGAAAATAGGAAGTGCCAGGAATGGAACTGTTTTCCAAATGTGGAAAGGGAAGGGTATGACAGTGTGTGTATACCCTGCACTGAAGCAGGTGGGGTTAAGATCCTATGAGTGGAAGAAGTTCCACCCCTTCACCGAAACTGGGCATGCTCCAAATGCTGGGGCAGCATAAAAGGCAGCAGAGCAGCTCAGTCTGGGTGGGCCAGTGAAGGAGTTAGACCCCCCCCCAGCCAGAGTGCCTGAGCTTCAGTAGCCAGTGACCCAGTCCACGGGAACTGGAGTCCTAGGAGAATGCCGCTATACAACCCATGCAGAGTCCCAGGGAGAAGCCATGGCTGGGGAACTGGGAGACCCAGCCACTATATGGGATGTCGGCACTGGTAGGAAGTGACCAAGGGAAGGTGTTGGAGCGGTCTCTCCCAGCCAGGTGTACTCGGCGTGTTTCGGCCAGATTCCCCACCGAAGGAGCAGTAGACCATTCTGCTGTTCACAGGGCCCTAGGTTGGGACACAGTGGAGCAGGGTAGGCTTGGGTCCCCCTACCAGGGTGCTTGCCCTAGCCCTACTGACTGTAGTCACTCGGCCATACTACCCTGAGCCAAGGACTATTTATTGACTCTGGCCATTGGGCCATACTGCCCTGCAACAAAGGCTACTTACTGACTCTCCATGCTGCCCTGTGACAAGGTCTATTTGCTGACTCTAGCCATTAACCCTGCGACCAAAGGTACTTTCTTATTCTCTGTCTTGCTCTGAGATGAGGGCTGCCTACTGACTTTGGCCATTAGGCTATATTACTCTGAGACCAGGGCTGCTTACTGACTCTGGACACTAGGCCGTACTGCCCCTGAGTGAGGGCTGACCACAGCGGACTCTGACCAGTGGACTGTACTGCCCTGAGAGAAGGGTTAACACCATTGACCTTGGGCACTGTGCTTGGCTACCCTGATCTGCAAGGGAAGATTTATGGATTATAGAGGTGGCCGGTGACCCTGCAGCCAATTGGGCAGCATCCACATCCCTGAATATCCTTGTCCCTGTGACAGGGTGTATATACGCTGCCACAAGGGGACAGAGAGAGGAGGTGATATGGAGAGTAGCCACTGGGGACAGCAAGTGCAGGGGAGAGCTATATACAGAGTGTCCATTGGGGGCAGCCGCACCACCAAGAGAGTGGTCAGAAGAGCTGGAGCTCCACCATCTTGCCTGCCACCAGACGATGTCAGTATCCCCTCTACCCCAAACCCGCTGCCCCCAGACACTGGGCACAGCACTGGGGCATGTGTGTGAAAGGCCCTGACCAGCCGGCTGGTGGGGCTGAGGAGAGAGAGAAGGTCCTTGATGGGGGAGCAGGGCTAAGAGGAGACAGAAGGCCCTGCCAGCCAAGTGTAGGAAAGAAAGCTAGACTGGATGGGACCTCCTGCCCCAAGCTCCTCCTCATCCCCCTAACCCTCACTCTTGCACCCCTCCACACCCCCAGCCCCCTGCCCTGGCCTAGCCTCCATCCTTGGACTCCTGCATCCTTCACACTGCCAGTCCCCTGCCCTGAAAGACCTGGGAAAAGCTGGGTAAGTCTTCTAGTTAATTTATACTATTATAAAAGGAGAGGCACCCATCACACCATCTGTCACAGAAAACATCTGAGAAGACTTGAGAAGTTGCTAGGGGGAGGCAGGCCCCCAATCTCACTGTCATGATCATGAGGGTTAGCCAGCAGCTGGGGACTAAGGGGTTAACTATGTCCCTTACCTAGCCAGGTGGAGTGGCCAATAGAAATGTAGGTAGGAATTTCAAACTAGGACAAAGGAATTTTTTGGTTTTTCCCTCCTTTGTTCTGGGCAGTTCTCTCCAGCTATTGAGGGGGACAGACACTATGTCGCCCTCCAAGAAAAGACTCTTTCTTCACTTTCTGTAAGTAGGGTAAAGTTTAGATAAATCCATTAGGTTTCATTGTTTTATGATTTGGGTATGGGATCTGCTGTCTGTGCACTTTTTAAAAGATGTTTTGGCTTTTCTTTGTAAGTAAGTTCTAGGCCCATGGAGTTCTTCATGAATATATTTTGTTACTTTTCCATCGAGGCATTATGCTTGCAACAGGAATATTATGATGATAATAAAAGTTTTCTCTTTTCCTTTTAGTAACCTATTATTGGTCAATGGTGGTGTGCTGCTTTTTACTTTAGGGGTGAGATTTTCCCAAATGGTCTCTCCCCTGGTTTCTTTATTAATTTGGGTGGTGGCAGCGGAAGTTTTATTCCCAAAATCTAGGTTTTAAGATTTTGGGGGGAAGTTTTATACCAAAGCCTGGTAGATAAGGTTTTGGGGTAATTGCTGGCCCCCCACTTCTGCATTTATTGTGCCAGAGTGGGGAAGGAGCCATGACACCCACCTACAGCCCTCTCCCTGCTGCTGAGGCACCGCTCCCACCACAGGGAGGAGAAGAGTGCGTGTGCTCCAGCATCTCCAGAGTAGCAGGGAGGGAGGAGGTCCCGCAGCCCAAGCTGGCCAAAGCCTCCCTGGCCTTGGGAGCAGTGGAGAGGGAGGAGGCCACATACGTACCACCCAACACACGTCACAGGGAGGGGAAGAGTGCATGTGCCCCAGCATCCCTGGAACAGCAGGGAGTGAAGAGGATGCATGGCACCAGCTCCTTCCTCACCCCTGCCTCCAGGAGCAGTGGAGAGGGAAGAGGCCCACACAGCCCTAGCTTACCCGCCCCCAGGAACAGCGGGGAAGGAGAAGGCCATGTGCACCCCCCACAACCACGGGGAAGGGAAGAACACAAGCACACCCCAGCATCCTTGGGGCAGTGGGGAGGGAAGAGGATGCATGGTGTGAGCCTCCCCAGTCCTGGGAACAGTGGGGAGGAAGGAGGCCACATATATGTCTACCATCACAAAGCTGCATGACACTGAGCAGAATGAAAGTCCCATACACTTAATGCAAATTCAGAATTTCTGCTGGGAAACTACTGATTTTCATTCAAAGATCAGCAGAAAGCAGTTTTAACACTAAGACTCCCCCCTCCAGAGTTTTGCTATTTCCATTTGTACCAAACACTTCAGGTTAGTAGTAGTATATGTTTAGAACTTACACATAAGATCATAGATGCTATGCATTTAGGTACAGGAACAAGTTTATTCAGCTATTATGGAGCCTTTGTTTTCTCATTTCCATTTAGGAATGAATGGTCCTTCATATTATATATGAAAGCTTTATGTTATGTTTAGTCTTTGTTTCATTTGAATTTGGATGCCTAAAATTAGGCTTTTAAATCCCTATCTACAGATCTAAATATAAATGGCCTAATTTTCAAAAGGCACAAAATCTCAGTCAAGCTAATAGTAGCTAGAGGTGCAAGACAGTTTTGAAAATCAGGCTAATTTAGGAACCTAACTTTAAGCATTTGGGTTTTAATATTATAGCCTATATAGCGGGTGAATCCTGCCCCTCTAACGTCAATAGTAAAACTCCCAGGGTATGTCTACACTACAAAGTTAATTCGAACTAACAGCTGTTAGTTCGAATTAACTTTCATAGGCGCTACACATGCAAACTGCTAGTTCGAACTTAATTCGAACTAGCGGAGCACTTAATTCGAACTAGGTAAACCTCATTCTACAAGGACTAACACCTAGTTCGAATTAAGTAGTTCGAATTAGTGCTGTAGTGTAGACATACCTCCATTGATTTAATTTTGACCAGGATTTCACCTGTTTTATTGTCCATTGTTTTCTCAAAGCAAATAGTTGCAAAGTTGAGCTGAAAGAGCACTAAGCTGTGAGGTCAGCACAGAGTACTTTGTAGAATGGTAATACATGCCTGGGATGCTTGATTGGTTATGAATCAAAATCACCGGTTTTTTGACTTTTTAAATTATTATTCTTATTGGCTGTGTCTACACTGGCGCGATCTTGCGCCAAAGCGGCCGCTTTTGCACAAAAACATGCTGCCTGTCTACACTGGCGGGGTGTTCTTGCGCAAGAACACTGACGTTCTAATGTGTGAAATCAGTGCTTCTTGCGCAAGAACTCTGATGCTCCCACTCAGGAATAAGCCCTCTTGTGCAACTGTTCTTGTGCAAGAGGCCAGTGTAGACAGGCAACATGAATTTCTTGCGCAAGAAAGCCCGATGGCTAAAATGGCCATCAGAGCTTTCTTGCGCAAGAGAGCGTCTACACTGGCATGGATGCTCTTGCGCAAAAGCACATCTCTTGCGCAAAGGCACATACCAGTGTAGACGCTCTCTTGCGCAAATACTTTAACACAAGAACTCTTGCATTAAAGAGTATTTGCACAAGATCATGCCAATGTAGACACAGCCATTGTGTTTACAATAATACCTAGCTTTGTGAACAGCTCAAAGATTTTCATGAAAAAGCAGTTTCTAGAATGAAGTCCCTCTTAATTCATATGCTACAAATTATCCCAAAGAAGGATTTTCAACTTTCTGAACCCCTGCTTATATTGCACATCCAGCCTTAAATTTGTCCCTGTTTTGGTTGTTTGCAATTGTTTACTTGATATACAATATCAAGTCTCAAGGCACATTAAGTTTTATAAGCTCTCACAATGGGATAATTGGTAAAGTAAAAGAATAGTTTTTCTGAATAAAATTGGAAAGACAAATTCATTGGGTTTTGTGAAGTGTGTTGATTACAGGATGTTTGTAAATAGATTGGATTTTGCACATTTATATTTAATTAATGTGTCATAGGTCCTTATTTTCAGCAGTGCTATGAAGTCTATGACATTGTAAGGTCATTGTGAACATAAGAACATAAGAACATAAGAACGGCCGTACCGGGTCAGACCAAAGGTCCATCTAGCCCAGTATCCTGTCTGCCGACAGTGGCCAGCACCAGGTGCCCCAGAGGGGGTGGACCGAAGACAATGATCAAGCGCTTTGTCTCCTGCCATCCCTCTCCAGCCTCTGTCAAACAGAGGCCAAGGACACCATTTTATCCCCTGGCTAATAGCCTTTTATGGACCTAACCTCCATGAAATTATCTAGCTTCTCTTTAAACTCTGTTATAGTCCTAGCCTTCACAGCCTCCTCTGGCAAGGAGTTCCACATGCTGACTACACGCTGTGTGAAGAAGAACTTTCTTTTATTAGTTTTAAACCTGCTACCCATTAATTTCATTTGGTGTCCTCTAGTTCTTCTATTTAGGGAACTAATAAATAACTTTTCTTTATCGGCCCTCTCCATACCACTCATGATTTTATACACCTCTATCATATCCCCCCTCAGTCTCCTCTTTT
Source organism: Pelochelys cantorii (assembly GCA_032595735.1). Lineage (NCBI taxonomy): Eukaryota > Metazoa > Chordata > Testudines > Trionychidae > Pelochelys > Pelochelys cantorii. The sequence continues at coordinate 36,317,385 of CM064337.1, read as the reverse complement.
CTAAACTGAAAAGTCCCAGTCGCTTTAACCTCTCCTCATATGGGACCCGTTCCAAACCCCTAATCAATTTAGTTGCCCTTTTCTGAACCCTTTCCAAGGCCAAAATATCTTTTTTGAGGTGAGGAGACCACATCTGTACACAGTATTCAAGATGTGGGCGTACCATAGTTTTATACAGGGGCAGTAAGATATTCCGGGTCTTATTTTCTATCCCTTTCTTAATAATACCTAGCATCCTATTTGCCTTTTTGACCGCCGCTGCACACTGTGTGGAAGTTTTCAGAGAACTGTCCACGATAACTCCAAGATCTCTTTCCTGATTTGTCGTAGCCAAATTAGCCCCCATCATACTGTACGTATAGTTGGGGTTATTTTTCCCAATGTGCATTACTTTACACTTGTCCACATTAAATTTCATTTGCCATTTTGTTGCCCAATCACTCAGTTTGGTGAGATCTTCTTGGAGTCCCTTACAGTCTGCTTCTGTCTTGACTATCCTAAACAGTTTGGTATCATCCGCAAACTTTACCACCTCACTGCTTACCCCTTTCTCCAGATCATTTATGAATAAGTTGAACAGGATTGGTCCTAGGACTGACCCTTGGGGACACCACTAGTTACCCCTCTCCACTCTGAAAATTTACCATTTATTCCTACCCTTTGTTTCCTGTCTTTTAACCAGTTCTCAATCCAAGAAAGGACCTTCCCTCTTATCCCATGGCCATGTAATTTACACAAGAGCCTTTGGTGAGGGACCTTGTCAAAGGCTTTCTGGAAATCTAAGTATACTATATCTACTGGATCCCCCTTGTCCGCATGTTTGTTAACCCCTTCAAAGAACTCTAATAGATTAGTAAGACAGGATTTCCCTTTACAAAACCCATGTTGACTTTTGTCCAACAAATTATGTTCTTCTACATGCTTCACAATTTTATTCTTTACTATTGTTTCGACTAATTTGCCCGTGTACTGCAAATGGATCCCTAGATAGTCAAAGGGATTTTAGAATTTCCTACTAATTTTTTTTTACCTTTATATGTAGTTTTACAATGGAAGGCCAGTGCAAAATTTTGGGTATGTCAACAGAGCAAAGTTATTTCGAAATAACAGTTGTTGTTTCGAAATAACTTTCCTAGCGTCTACACAAGCCAACTGCTATTTCGAAATTAAATCAAAATAGTGGAGCGCTTATTACGAATTTGGTAAACCTCATTCTATGAGGAATAACACCAAATTCGAAATAGCTATTTCGAAATAAGTGCTGTGTAGACACTTATTTCGAAATAGGGGGCCTCCAGCCTTCCCAGGGTGCCCTGGTGGCCACTCCAGCCTCAACCAAGAACATTTCTCTCCCTCCCCCCTCCCTGGAGCCCTTCAAGGGGTTGACTCTGGCCACAGTGCCTGTGCCAGCTCCAAGCCTGCCAGCCCAGAGCCAGCAGTCACTGCCTCTGACCCAGTGGCCTCAAAACATGAGCCAGCAAGCCACTGGCAGCCAGCCCTCCACTGCTCCCCAGGAGCAGTCTGCCAGTTCCCAGGAGCCTGCCAGGGCCCAGAGAAGGCGGGCGTCTTCCTGGTCCAGGGTGGAGATCATGGACCTTATTCAGGTTTAGGGGGGATGCCCCCAACGTCCATGATCTCTGCACTAGATGGAGGAACGCGGCCGTCTATGGCAGGATAGCTGCCAGCCTGGCCACCACAGGCCACATGCGAACCCAGGAGCAGGTTTGCATGACAATCAAGTTGGTCCGGCGAGACCCCCAACCCTGAGCTTCCCCTCCCCATTCTTCCCCTTGCTTCCCTTCCAGCTCCCTCCTCCCAGGTTTCTCCCTCCCCACCCTCTCTTCTCTCCTTTCCTGCCTCCTTTCCCCAGTCTCACCAGAGTTCCATTCCCTCCCCCCCAGTTTTGTTAAATAAAGAGAGTTTGTGTTCATGAAAATACGCGTATTTTATTTGACATCAGGAAGGGGGGTTAGGGACGGGTAAGTGGAAGGATGTGAGGGAGGAATGAGGCACAAGCCCCCAGTGGGGCAGACCAGGGAGGCTCTTAGTGCTCCTCAGGGTGGAAGCTCTCCCACAGGGCCTCCTGGATACTGACAGCCCCCCGATGGACCTCCTGGATGGCAGCCTGCAGAAAGTGCAGCCAGGCTAGCAGCAATGCATCCAAGAGAAGCACCAGAGTACCCAGGGGCAGCTCTGGCTCCATGTTGCAGAGTGCTGTGGTGTCCCGAGTGAGGGCAACCAGAGCACACAGAGACAAAATGCTTTGCTGTCCCTCATCGAGGTAGACAAGCAATCAGGGAAATCTGAGAGCTGGATGTCCGGATGTAGCCAGACAGAAACCCGCCCCCTCCCTCTCCTCCCTGTGGCATCCTTGGGAGAGAGAATCCTTGAGAGCAAAACTCTGTCTTCAAAGGCTCCAGGGCCTCCAGAGGAGCTGGAATAACAATGGCCCTGGATGCTAGACAGGAACCAGATAACAGCAGCAATTGGGCCAGCAGACGATCGGGGCCTCGGGCTGCCTTTGGCTGGTACCAGTATTGATACGCCTACACACCGTCCCAGAAGGGGAATCTACCACCCCATCAGAAAAGAATGTCCGGTCCTAATGATTTAGTTACCTCCACCTCACAGGTGCAAATTAAGCTTTGGACCCCCTGTGGGAATGGGCATCACAAAGATGTTCCAACTTAATTGGCATTTTAATGACAAGAGAAGCGTCTACATGACCACAGGGGTATAAAGTAGGGCCCTGTGCCCCACTCTAATTGGAGATCCACCCACATACCTGCTGGTCAGGTGGTCTTGGACTCCCTGAGACTTTAGGGACGCCTTAGTCTCGTACTGACTGCTTTCCATTGGGATTGAGAGGAACCTGGCTTCGCTGGAGTAAGGATCACAGGGGTGAGAATATACCTGCTAGGTGTCTATTTTGCATGCATTTAATAAGAGCTCAGAGAACCAAAGGGTTTCATGGTACCTGTAAGTGACTTTTAGTGTAATTTCTGTCTTGTCCTGTTGTAGTGGCTGTGTTATCTGTAACACAGCAGTAGCATTTAACAGTTAAGTTTGCCTTGTAACAATAAAATAGTAACTGTTTAAGCTTTAGCCTGACTCCTCCTGTTGCTGTAACAGAACCAGACACAATTAAAAAGAACTCCAGCCGGTCATAAGGGACAGATATAGGGAGAGCTGGGCGTTTGGATCGTGTCGCCTTCAGTGGACAGATCCGTGGGGCATCTCTCAGCCTTCCCTAGGCTGCCCGCTGCGACGGTACCTTGTGTCCTAGAAGATAAAGTCTGAGGTATAATAAGCTCTCCCTGTAAACTTTGGGGTGTCTGTCAGCCTGCTGGCTGCCCGCCACGAAGGGACCCCGGTCCTAGCAGTCAAAGACACGGACGTAAAACTTCTTGGGGCACCCATCAACCTTCTCCAGGTTGCCCACTGCGAAGGGACCCCGGTCCTAGCAGTTGAAGTCTCGGGTATATAACACACACACACCACTCACTGCCCTGACCCCACCGGCTGACACCGGGGGCGGGGAGGTGTCCCTTTAAGCACAGACCTCAGGCAGCAGCCCCACACAGTAAGTCCTGACCTGGTGCACTGCTGGAACTGATTCTGTCCAGCCTTAAATGTGATTCAGAGTCCACTCAGTGTGGACGCACTATTTTGAAATAGCAAAATGTATTTCGAAATGCATTTTGTGTGTAGACGCGTTATTTCGAAATAAGCTATTTTGAAATAACTCTTGTGAAATAAGATATTTCTAAATAATGCTGTAGTGTAGATATACCCTTATAGAGTAATAACAAACAACGGAGGGAGGATTTTATACCAGTGGGAAAGTAGCTGGCTTTGAAAAATATCCTATATAAACACTGTTTTATATTCAGTAAATATTTAAGAAAAATGGCATTTATTTTTATCATCCTTAAAACCAGTATTATTAATCTTTAAATGTGGTGCAATATATATTGTACAGTAACTCTCTTACCTAAGCCATGTCTGTGTGTTGACATTGGAGGCATTATAGTCCAGACTTTGGTAGCTGGATTGAAACATTCAACGGTATTCGAAGTTTTCAGGCCATCTCTTCCTCCCACAATATAAAGCTTGTTTTCAATTACTGCTACTCCAAACTGCAATCGTCTGCCATTCATGGTACCAATTTGTATCCAACTGTTTGTCCTAAGGTCATATTTCTCAATTGTAGTAGTACCTGTTAAAAGCATAATTATCAAAACTTTAAACTGCATCATGTGATCGTTAGTGTTTCACATTAGTAGTTTGTGACAACTCCCTCTCCATTACTCTTTTTAAAGAAATGGCTCCTGTCAGAAATTCAGTAACTGCTGTTGCTTCCATAACTCTGATTTATTACAGCAGGGAGGCCACTGCTCAATAACTAAGGTAGGCAGGAGGCAATTGTTAATCACACCTCTGATTCCAAAGATCCCTTTTAGCATGGTTGGGAGGTTTCATTCACATGATCCTGAAGGCAATCATATGGACAAAGCAAATTGATTTTCTGCCTGTCCCCTAACGTGAATAAAATCTACTAATTTTGATGGAAGTGAAGGCAAGTACCACAAGACCTGCAATTAGCAACTAAGATATGGTTTATGGGCCACCAAAATACCAGCAGAAAGAAACTGGAAAGAAGGTTTTCAATTTGCTGCGTAGTGCCCTCACAAATCTAGTCCAGAGTGACTCCACCTCTGTACTTGTTAAGTATACTGAAATAACCAATACAATATTGAATGTTCTCTTTATTTCCCTCTGGTAGCTTTTGCAAACTTCTCAAAATCTAATTACTTTTGAAATTAATCTGCCTTATCTCTACTGCTTTGACTAATGCCATGGAAAACATTGCTTCCTACGAGACCCTGTTTAGAAATGCTTATCCAAATACATTGGCAGAATAGTGGGCAATTAGAGTAAAGAAGTTTATATTAACATTTTAAAATGGCTTGTCCTATTTATATTTTGACTCCTCCCATCTTTCCATTCTGATCTTGTCTCCTTTTCCTAAATGTAAACATTCTTCCTCTTTCCTATTATCTTTTATTCTGAATTTCTATATCTTCCTCGCCCTTTCTTTTACTGTTCTCTTCATTTTGCTTGCCATGTGCTACTCTTTCCTTTGACCTTTCCCCAGTCCCTCTGCTCTCGTATTGGGTGAGGTTTCCCAAATCCTCCTCTCTGATTATTTCAAAAGATTAAAGAACCATTCAACCCACTAATTTTAAAAGTAGGTGAAATTATATTAATCGTGTGTACAGTGTATCTCTGCATTCCAGCTATAATTTTCAGAAGAGTTGAGAGGAGAAAGGCACCCCACATCCATTCAAATTCAATGTGATTTGGGAACGTAGGCAACTCTGAACATTTCAGCAAAAAGTGCCTAGTTTTGATCTTTTTTGAGCTGTTTATGATATCCTTTGATAAACACTAAAATCCTGCCTGACACTGTTGTTGGTTGTTTTTGGAGGGGGGATAGTTCCAGAGAGTGGGATGTTCTCCTTTAATCACAGAAGTGCATTATTTGTAGACATGATAATTTATTCCCCTGCCCAATGTTGTTGCACTAGCACTGTACATTAGTTAGTTCGGTGTTGATTTGATCTTACAAATCAAATTCAGCTCAAAATGTGAGTCAGAGCTGTCATGTGAAAGTGGGGAAGTGAGGAAATACTGACTTCCTAACCATCAAAAGGCAAAAGTTCAAACAAATGGACTTTTTTCCAAGATAATGAGTGAAAAGAATCATTGATGGGAAGTACACATGTCCTTTCTTTTTATAGTCCTTGCTTGGAAAACATTTTTTTTCATGGGAAACCCTCTAGTTTATCTTTAAACTCTCAGTTCTTGGTAGCAGATGACTTCCCAATTCATTAATGCTTAACTTTGTACACCAAAACTAAGACTCACTAAAGCCACTACAACTTAATTTTGTTTGATAAAACAGACTTCAGAAAAGAGCCCCAGTTTCTTTCCTTCAATTAGTGATGTGTTTCACATTCAACAAATTGTAAAGTTGCAATTATTTCAAACTCTCAAGGAAACACAAATCAATCAAGATAAATATTTTTCTTGCTCTTCATAACACTAGCTGTTTTGAATATTTTAAGTTCAGGAGGCGAGCTGTCATTTTTTAAGGCACTCAATATATTTAATACTTTTTAAACCTAAAAGTGGAATGAGTAACTGTCTTGAAATACTATTAATATTATTGCATACAGCAAAATGTAATAAAGGAGCAAATCACTAGACTTGAAACACTTTATAACATTCTATCTATCTACTTATTTACTGAAGAGTGGGAGATCTGTAATGTAACTCTATGACATTCTGGAATAATTATATTTCCATGCTTACTCACTGTAAATGCAAGGATATGTTTTCTGCACAATATTAATTAGCATGCTCCCTATTGTATGAATTATTCAATTTTTCAAGTGACAGACATAAAAACATTATAGTCCATGTGACCTTTACTTCCAGCCTTTTTTTAGTAGTTTGAAAAGTCTTAGGCTATGTCTACACTGCACATTAATTTTGAAATAAGCTATTCTAGAAGATACTTTCTGAAATAGCTTATTTCAAAATAACTCATCTACACACAAAATGCGCATTGAACTAGTGCTTAGCTATTTCAAAGTAGAGCATCCACGCTGATTGGACACTAACTCACATTTAAGGTCACCCGGAACTACTTCAGACAGGGCATCATGTCAGCAGATATTTTGTGTGGCTGTTGCTTGAGGCTATCTGAGCTCTTGCTTAAAGGGACCTCACCTGTACAGCAGTGTCTCAGGCTTTATCTCTTTCCCTAACTCCTTGAGGGACAACAAAGCCTTTTCCTTTGCCTTCTGTGGTTGCCCTTGCAGACACCTCAGCTTGCCAGACATGGAGCCAGAGCTGCCTCTGGGCAGTCTTCAGCTATTGCAGTTTGTGCTGCAAATCATGCAGCAGTTTCTGCAGGCCAGGCCCTACAGGAACCCAGACTTCAGCTCCTCTGGGAGACCCTCCTTGGATCTCTGTGGGCATGGCTCATGCACATGGATCCCACCCTCTCTCTCATGCACATGGATCCCACACCTCTGGTGTCTGGACACTGGTGCAGACTGGTGGGACCGGATTGTCATCGAGCAGTGGGGAGACCAGCAATGGCTCCAGAATTTCAAGATGAGGAGGGACATGTTTCTGGAACTCTGTGAGTGGCTTGCCCCTGCCCTCAGGTGACAGGACACTCACACAAGACCTTCCATCCCCCTCCAGAAGCATGTCGCCATCGCCCTCTGGAAGCTCTCCATGCTGGATAGTCACCAATTTGTCAGGAACCAGATCAGCATGGGCAGATGGAATGCCGGGGCCGTGCTCATGCAGGTATGGCCTTCTCTGGCTATTGTTCCAAGGGAGGGTGGACTGCAGGAATGGGGTTCCCTAGGGAAAGAGAGAATGAGATGGTGGTGCAAGCCCCCTCCGCAGGAGGTTTATTCAATCCCACCCTCACAAAGCCCTGCTGGGGGTTGGGGTGAACGTGAGGGGTGGGAGGTTGCTCCTGGTGAGTGGGAGAGGGAGGATCAGGGCGGTAGGCTGGAGGGACTGTCAGGGGCTCTGGCACCCCTGTGATTCTCTGTTTGTCTCCTTCTGCTGGTGATGAGGGCCATCAACACCATCCTGCTGCGCAGAGTCATCCACCTCGGCCAGCCACTGGGCATCTCTCTTCATCAACCATAAGGGATAGTTTTCAATGGTCCTGCAGGTCATTCTGCAATGGTCCCACTGGGGCCAGTTCACCAACATTTATGTTGGGTTGTCGGGGAAGGCACATGACGCAGTGTCTTTAGAAACTCTAGCATGTTCCAGAAGCTGCATGCCAGAAATTTTTTCCCCACCGCACCATCAGAATCAGGGACATGGACATGCCTATCTGCATGATGCAGGACGTGGCCTACCCTCTTCTGCCTTGGCTCATGAAGCCATACACCAGCCACCTCAACTCCTCTCGGGAACGATATAATGCCAGGCTCAGCAGGGCCTGCATGGTAATGGAGGGCACCTTCGGCCATTTGAGGGCATGTTTCAGATGCCTCCTCACCCAGATGGACCTTGGGGAGCTCAACATCCCTCACATGGTGGCTGCATGTTGTGTGCTCCACAATGTGTGTGAGTGGAAGGGGGAGGCATTCCTGCCAGGGTGGGGGGGGGGGTGGAGACTGACAGCATCTGCAGGGCCTTTGAACAGTCGCACACAGCTACCATCCAGCAAGCCCATCAGAGGGTCGTGTGCATCCAGGAGGCCTTGATGGAGAGTTTCTCCCCCAGGGGCCCAGTGAAACTTTCCCCTGGGCTGCCCCACTAGGGGCCTGTGCATTTCCCCTCTCTGCCTTTTCTTCCACACCCCTCCTTCCCCCCCCATCCCCCCTTCCCTGCTGAGAAAATAAACAAAATTTTTGTTTTGGAAAAAATAAAATTTCTTTTTCTTTTTATTTGGGGGTCAAAGAAACTGGGAAAAGAACCTGGGAGATGGGAGGAGAGAGTGGGGAGCAGGGGGAATGAGAACCTTGGAGGGAGCTGGAAGGGGGAGGAGAAGCTCAGGGCTGAGGTTGGGAGTGGTGCCTGGCTCTGGTGATCCCACCACCACAGGAATGGGAGAGGGAGTGAGAGGAGGAGCTACATCATGGTGGCAACGAGGTAGTGCACAGCCATGCACATGGAGCAGCCCTGCTCCAGCAGTTCCCACCAGGTGTCTTGCCATGGCTGGATGTCTTCTTGGAGCCTGTGGTCAATGGTCAGCTCCTGGGATCAGAGTGCCTCTGGATGCTGCCTCTTGAACTCATCCATTGGTCTCCTGTGCCTGCAGGTTTCTCAGGTTCAGGCGGCTGCCCTGGGTGGTGTCAACCGTCCCCCTCTCGCAGCCGGTCCAGCTGTGGAGAATAAAGAGAGATGGTCAGTCATCCCAGGGGGCATTGTGCCTAAAGCCTAGCCCTCATCTGTGAGCTGAGAGCAGCTGTTCTCAGCTCAGTCAAAGGTGATGTGTTTGGCGCAAGGCCATGTGCACTCTGGCCAGTGGGCCCATTCCTACAGAGGCCCAGAGGTCCCCGGGAGTGGGTGCTGCCCTGAAAGTGTGGGCTTGCCATGTTCCATGGGCGGGACTGCCGTGTGTCATGTGAATGTCCCCCGCCCCCTTCTAGAGGTGGCTTGTAGAGGGAGAGTGCCCCCCCCACCCTGGGATCACAAGCATGGCAGGCCTCTCCAGGCACCCTGTGGCCAATAGCACAAGGCTCTGTGGCAGCCTCCTGGGGCTGTGTGGCCGGGAGTGGCATGACAGGTGCTCCCATGTGCACAGGCCACTGCACGATCCCCAGGCCACAAGGGTCAAGGAAGGAGTGCCCAGCATCCCCTCCACCCTCATGAGAAAGGAACTCCCTCCTTCCCCAGCTTCAGACGGTGCCTGGTACATGTCCACAGGGAGGGGTACTGGCTCCTGGGTCAGGAGGGTGCTTGTGCTGGCCTCGTCTGACTGCTCCTCCTCCTCTACCTCTGCTCATCTCTCTCTGCCCTGAGGATGACAATGGGCATCTCAAAAGGGGGACCATAAGAACATAAGGAACATGGGATCCAATGGGTGGGAATGGGGCCTCGAGCAGCCTGGCCTTCCACTGGGGCTGCACACACTCCTGCGCTTGGCAGCACTGTCCCTGGGAGTAGGTGCTGCCTCTAGCGTGCAGGCATGCCCATGTGCTGTGTGTGACACTCCAAAGTCTATGTGCATGTGTGTGTGTCCCCTTGTCCCCAGCCTCCTTCCTGCAGTGGCTGGTGGTAGGAGGGCTTCCCCGTCCAGGGGTCAGAAGTGTGGGTGGCATCCCCAGAGCCTATGAGCAGGAGCCTAGGGGTGCTCTGGTGCTGCCTCCTGGGGCTGCATGGCGCAGACTGGTGCTGCACATGCATCCACGTGCATGGACTGCAACATGACAGCCAGGCTGAGAATGCCAAGTGAAGATCGTACCACATCCCCTCAGTGCCTGGCATCCCCACCCTGTGTGTGTGAAAAAATAAGAGCACTCACCTGATGGTCCCTCCCAGGCCTTGGAGGATGCCCTGGACGCATTCAGGCCGTAGGGTACCGGCTCCAGGGTGATGGTGGTCACCGTGCTGGCTGCGACCTCCACCTTTTCCTCCTCCTCCTCCTTCTCCTCATGGGCTGGGACCCCTGGGCAGGTGACGATGGGTGTTTCCAGCCCTGAGTCTACCACCAGGAATGGGGAAGGGGCTGCACCACCCCCAGGATGTGGTGCAGTTCCTCAAAATAGGAGCAGGAGTTGGGTCCTGCACTGGGTCCTGCATGAGCTCCTTCACTTTACTCCGGACCTGCTCCAGAGCCCTGGTGTGGCCCTTCATGGCCAGGCTGTTGGACCGTAGATGTCGTCATTGCGCCATCTGGAGTGGAGATCCTAGAGGTTCTCCTCGTTGACTCACACCTCAAGGAGGGCCAGGATCTCCACCCCAGATCAGGATGGCACACGCCTTTTGTGGTCCCTGTCAGGCTCCTGGGAGCCCTGTGAGTGCTCCTTGGAACGGGTAGGGGATTACTGGGGGGGCTTGTGGCTTGGACATGGTGCCCAGATGTGTGGCATTGGTAGCTACACTGGTGCTGGAAGCTGTAAGGACCTGCTTCCTGCCACAAGATGTCCCCCTGTATCTGCATGTTTAAGAGCTTCCAGGGAACAGGAACTAGAGTTGTGATGAGTGTGGAAGGAGTGGCCAGCAGGGTACCTGTGATATTTCCTGGAGGCCTCTTTTTTCGACAAAACTCCCTATTCCGCATCCACACACACCCTTTTCCAAAAAAGCTTTTTTGGAAAAGGCCTTATTCCTCATGGAATGAGGTTTACCACCATCGGAAAAAGCCATCCATTATTTCGACTGTCTGACAAAATAACGGAACAGACGTTGTTCCAGAAAAACACTGCAGTGTAGATGAACTCTAGAAAGAGGAGCAGGGTCCCTTCATGATCCTTTGTGGGAATCATACAAGTTTCCCTTTCTCCTTGGGTGCTGTGAAGGAATTTTTCCCACGTCAGGATGGGCTTTTTCATCTTCCCCACAGCCAAGGGGGTTTGATTATAATGATAGACAATTAGTCCCAAAACCTAGAACACAGCTGTAACAATTAGTCTTCAGTGACAAGCTCTATGAATTCTCTTTGAAGTACTGAAAAAATGTTATGTTTTGTTGCAAAAGTGAAAAAATCAAGAGTCTAACTAAAGATTCACTTTAATTAAATATGGATTAACTTTGTTTAGAAGGTATGCCATTTTAGAATACAATCAGTAATAAATTATACTTTTATATGGTCTAATAATTTTGAAATTTTTTGTTTATTCAATTTTTCCTTCTAACCTTTCAGGATTTGATTGAGACTAGAGCTTGAAGTTTCAAAACAAAATACAAACAATTGTTCCACTGTGTTTCCAAATTGTCTCATAATTATTGCAGAAATATGTACTGTAATTCTTTAAATTTTGAGTGTTCCTCTGAATTGGACTTGAAGTCAAAACTTAGAGAGGAAAAAACTATTACTTTCTGCTAGAAGACAGAGCACAGAGTGAATGGATATTTTATTCTCTTATCCCTAAATTCCCATGTTTCTATTAGAAACTTCCTAATGATCCTATAACTTCTTTGCGAGTTATTATCTGGGTGTTACTAAAATAACAGAAAACAACTTCTGAACTTGCCTTTAGTAGCATCCATGCCTCCTACAGCATAAAGTGCACCCACTGTCGACTTTCTAGGTTTAGTCCGAGGACTCTGCATCATGGACCTTCTTTCTGGTAGGAGATGATACTTCATAGCTTCCATAAGAAGTTTCTGACACTCAAGGTCATGCGTGAACATTGGGCTATTTTCAAGATCTGCTAGTAACTGAGAAATGAAACATTGATCCAGTGGTTCCCAACCTTTTTTTATACTGGGGACCAGCAAACCCATTTGCAAACTTGTAGCAAATAACAAATATGCAACTAAAACATTTCCTGTTTACCAAAATCTGTATCCTCACCCCCTCATACACTCCAAATCTGACTCCTGCTGCCCCCATATTATTTTATTCAGTCCCAGTGGCCAGAGCAACCATTCCCTGGACGGATCCCAGCGCCCTGCCAGGAAGCAGGCTTGGTCCCCCTCCTCCCCACAGCAACTCCCAGCCCCCTCTCCACCCCCAGCAGGCCTCTGCCTCTCGCGTCACACAGCCGTGGCAGGTCCCAGCCTTCCCATCAAGCAGCAGGCTCCAGCCCCCCTATCCTCTTCTGAACAGGTTCCAGCCCCACTGCCAGAGCAGGACCCAGCCACCCACCATGCAGCCATGGCTCAGACCCCACCCCCATCTGCTGAAACTGGCCCCGGCTGCTCACCACGTGGCTGCAGCATAGGCCCCACCTCCGGCTGCCAGAACAGGCCCAGCCACTCACCACACGGCTGCGGCCTCTCCCACACATAGCACCGCAGCCACACTCCACATGGCCCTGCCAGCCAGGCCATGTAGCAGCTGTTGGAGTTGGAACTGGGGCCACGGTGAGACTGTTCCAGTAGGGGACAGCCTCACGACGGCCCTGGTTCCAGCCCTGCTCACTGCCCTACTCACCCTGCTGCTGAATGGTGAAGTGGGCGGAAGGGAATTCCCTTATAGGGAACCCCAGTGGGCAGAGCTAATTGAAAGCTGGGGGCATGGCTGGGCAATGTGCCATGGCCCGGCAAGCCAGAGTTCGCAACCCGCCACCGGTCTGCAGACTAGCTGTTGCGAACCACTGCATTGATCTATACTCAGTTAAATAATTAAAAGGTGGGATACAGCTTAATATCTGAAGCAAAATCAGAAATCTAATTATTTTGGGCCCATCTTTTATTTGAGGTTTGGCATAGTCCAAATAAATAATCTGGTGCAAAGTAGTGTATTTAAGAAAATAAAATCTTTTAAATACTACTTTTACTCAATCTTGCTCCCAATGAAGTCAATGGCAAAACTCCCTTTAACATGCGTAGTCGAAGTTGGACCATTACAGTTCAGAAGGCAACTTTACTAATAGAGGAAGTAATTAAAAGTCTGTATGTCTTTTTTAAATGAAATACGTGCAATATGTTGATATCCAGCATGCAACTGTAGAACCTTATGCTCTTTGGGAACCTGTATACGGTGTATGAGGAGAGGTTAAAGCGACTGGGACTTTTCAGTTTAGAAAAGAGGAGACTGAGGGGGGATATGATAGAGGTGTATAAAATCATGAGTGGTATGGAGAGGGCCGATAAAGAAAAGTTATTTATTAGTTCCCTAAATAGAAGAACTAGAGGACACCAAATGAAATTAATGGGTAGCAGGTTTAAAACTAATAAAAGAAAGTTCTTCTTCACACAGCGTGTAGTCAGCATGTGGAACTCCTTGCCAGAGGAGGCTGTGAAGGCTAGGACTATAACAGAGTTTAAAGAGAAGCTAGATAATTTCATGGAGGTTAGGTCCATAAAAGGCTATTAGCCAGGGATAAATGGTGTCCTTGGCCTCTGTTTGACAGAGGCTGGAGATGGCAGAGTAAAGCGCTTGATCATTGTCTTCGGTCCACCCCCTCTGGGGCACCTGGTGCTGGCCACTGTCGGCAGACAGGATACTGGGCTAGATGGACCTTTGGTCTGACCCGGTACGGCCGTTCTTATGTTCTTATGTTCTTATGTGGAGTCTAGATTTGATCAGCACCTCATATTCTGATATGCAGACCAGAGTGACCAGGGTGTGTGGCAACAATTTATCTGAAGTTAGAAGATTTATCTTTATGTTGTTGTTAACACATGTTCCAAACCCCACTGCTCTGCCCAAGCAGAACTCAACAAATAGGAATGTCCTAGAGAAAGGAATATGTGCTTGCCTTAACAGAGAGGGATCGACAAGCAGAGGGGGGAAAAAAAGAAGGCTCAGCTGGATGAGATAAAGCCAACAGACAACATCCTTCCACATCTGAATCTACAAAAAGGAGGAGCAAACACCCCAAAGGACCCTTTTTCTCCCCCCTGCCTATGCATTCATTGTCTTGGAAGAGAAAAGGAAACCAGTGCTAGATCTGGGTGAGGGGTCCTGACCTGAGAGTTTTGCCAGTAATTTTCTGGAGCATATTGTCAGAAACTTTGCTTAAATCTTATATAATTTGTTTGTTAGGCATTAATATGTATCTTTATTTTCTTACTTTTATGCCTCATTACGTATATTTAAATCAGTTTCTTTGTAGTTAATAGTTTTTTACTGTTTTATCTAGTCTGGTGTTATCTAAATTGAGGAGTCTGAATAATTATTTGGGACAGTAAGATGGAATAACAGGTTTTAAATATTTGTAACATTCTGGAGATGGCTGAGCAATACAGGACATACAGCTCTGTGGGAAAAGCTTGGGTGTGTGTTGGGGTCACTCTGCATAATAACTGAGGGTGGTGAGAACCAGAGAGTAAGCCAAAGATGGCTGTCAGGTGAAGTTACACACAGACCTTCAGTGGAAAGGCTGCTTCTTAGGTTATGTCTAGATAGTGGGGCTATTTCGGGATACCGGAAGTATCCTGAAATGGCAATACCACTTCCTTAAATGCACCCATTATTTCAAAAATATTTCAAAACAATGGGTGCACTATTCCAGCATCCCTGTAACCCTCGAGGGTTCAGGGATTTGTCAAAATAGTACTTTATTTTGAAATTTGGTGCTGTGTAGACAGTGCCCAAATTCAAAATAAGCTATTTCAAAATAACCTCGAAATAAGATATGCACAAATTGCATAGATTATTTCAAGGTAAGAGTGCTGTGTAGACACACCCTTAGTGGCCCAGATAGGAACTACTGCAGCAAGGCACCCAAGGTTGTAGTGACACATCCCCCTACTGTTCTGGAGTATACAGAACAGTATGTCACAGCAAGGAAAATTTGTTTCCCAGGTAGTGATTTAGAGCTATTGTCCCTTAATAATGTACATTCATATACCTGTGGTGGAAGTAGTGGTAGTCTAATGTAAGAGAGAAGCATTCCTAGGTCTTGTTGCCTGCTTTGCAAATCATGTTTCACCCACATCATTAGAGCCTGAAATATGGCCTCTTCATCTGGTATATTGATGTCATCGCTAGAAAGGAGTTTTGCAATTTCACTAGCAGGAAGCAAAAGAAATTCCTGATTCTTTATTACTTCTGTGAAGTGTTCCTAGAAAAGAATAGATTTAATGAATTCATGGTATTGCCACCCTGATACAATATTTGAGCCGAGAATGCATTTTTTGCATGGATTGTATGTTTCCTATTTCCTGTTTCCTATTAGAATCAAGGAAAATGTTCTACAGATCATTGAACTGAATATGGTTTCTTCAGTACAGACAAAACTATTTTCTGTAAGAAATTATTTTCCATTCCTAAAAAGAAATATGAAGATAACTTGAAATGTAGAATTCTATTGAAAACCACATAGGAAAGGTCTACAGGATTTCGATTGTGTATACTAACCTTTCACTTGTGAATTCCAGACAATGACTTATGACATAAGTGAGATATCAAAGTGAGTTTTGTGGTTTTAGCCTTTTTAAAAGGTACTATATGAAGAAGATTATTGCTACAGAGGCTGTTAGATCTTGAGGACAGGGACTGTCCAAACTGCCATAATAATAGTATACCAGTATCAACAAGAACAATTAGAATTCCTCTGGATCTTACATCTGTTTTCTGAGACCCTGGTAGCTGGTTCTGAGTTGTGTGCTCCATTTTAGCTCAGCTCCCTCTACAATCTTCTGTCACCCAGTCCCTTTGTGGTTAGCAAAGGAGCTCCCCTACAAAGACTGCATTGGGGTTTTTCCCTCCATGACTACTCCATGAGTACTTTGAGGAAACTGACTATCTTTAGCAGGCCTGTATGCTGAGGGGAGCCATGCCTGGGGTGCAAACGCACCCCCCCCAAAGTTCCCCAGTGTCATCCAAACATGAGGAGAGTCAGCCCCTCCCTGTGTCATAATTGACTGCTTAGAGTGTACTTATCATGCTCACTGGAATGGAGCATGCTCAGTAAGAGCTGGTGTGGCTGCTACATTTGTGGATTCACACACTGTTCTGGCTCACATTAAGAAGAGGTTCAGGGCAAATCACAGTGGAGGGATGGGCAGGGTGTGAGCAGGGAGTAGAAATTAACTGGTCTGGGGGGTCAAGTGACTTTAGGGTGAGGCAGAAGTGGATCTGGAGGGGAAGAATCAGGTGGGCGGAGGGTAGGAGCTGGGGTGTGACTGGGGGAGGAGAGACGCTGCCAGCCCCCATACAGGAAGGGGAAGGGGTAACAGTTACCCAGTGGGATGAGCCACCCGCCAAGTGTTCAGAAGAAGGGGAGGGGCGACAGAGAGGTAGAGGTGTACCAGAGTACAGGGCAGCTATGATGTGCTCTTAAAGTTACCACCGCAGAGCCTCTCTGCCTTTGCAATGCTATAGCACAGGGGACTGAATGTTGTAAACATCTCACATGCAGCCTCTGAGGGAGAGTGTAATACATTTTGTGGATTTAGAAGTCTCTTACCAGTTTTATATGTCATTGTAAAGTCTCATGAAAGTCGCAGTCTTATCAGCTGCTGTGATTCCCTGAATTGCACTCATCTTCGTAAACCATTTTAATTACAGTTGTGCTCCTTTGCAAATGCTAGTTCTATTATTTTTATTAATCTGTGCAATGCAAGTCACTGTACTATTCATTTTTATTTTAATAATAATAGCTAATGTTCAAAATCATTTACGTAACTAGTAGTTAATGGTTTTAGCAATTCCAGCTGTGGTTTTTGTACCTTGATTTGTACCTTGGAGTTTATTTTACTTTTTTTTCTTTTTTTAGCACAAGTTTTATTCTGTTGGGTCTATTACTACCAACTCTGTGTTCTTGGGGAATGAGGGCATAGTATCTAGCTTATCTGACTCATGAAAGACATCTCTCCACCCAGTGTCTGCTTGAACCAAAGCAGAGGCTGCTTCCTGGCAGCCTCCTCTGCCTTCCCCTCCTGCCCCGCGCTGCTGCCTCTGATAGGAGTGGGGGCTCCAGGCAACACTGTGGAGATGGTGCTAAGGGGATCCAGCTCTTAAACTAGCTCCAACCAGCACCGGATCCTGCTTCCCCACCTCTCCCTTTGCTGCCTCTGACACAGAAGCAGTGGGAGGAGGGGAGGAGTGAGTAGTCAACTTGACTACCCGATAAGCCTAAGCTTATCGAGTAGCTGACTAGTCGCTTACATCCTGAACCTAAACCCCTCTGAAAGCTTCCTTAGCCTCATGTGCATCCCTCCATTAGTATACAGAATGGAGAAGATAAAGCCCAAGGCAAGAACCACATCCTGCACCCTCATCCCCAGACTGTTCCTGCACCCCAGCTCCCACCCAGACTCCCCAGCTCTCTTCTACACTTCCCACCTTCCCAGACCCCACATCCTCAGCCTCTTCCTTGCATCCTATATCTTGCCTAAAGCCTGCACCCTTACCCCAGCCCATTCCCATGCAGCCCCCTTCCACATATTGAACCCCTTATTGTTGTCCCTACCCCAGAGCCTAGGGGCCCCACAAAATCTATAAACGCGGGGTTCCCAGAGGAGTTAATCTGTCTCTGGAGGGAAGCCAGAGCAAAATGTGGTGGCCATTTTTATGCAAATTAGGCACAGGATATTTAAATCCCTGCCTCATTTGCAATGTCGACCTGCCTAATCTGCATCCCTCTGCCGACAGAGGGATGCAGTCTAGACATACCCTTAGAGCCTACGAGGGCCCAACCTAATAGATTTTGTGGACTCCATGGTGGGGTGGAGGGGAGGAGGGCTGGAGCATGAGCTGGGGGGGCCCTGAGCCTCAGGAGCCAGATCCAGGAGAGCTGGGGGCTGCATTTGGCCCCTGGGCCCGAGATTGCCCCTCCCTGCCCTAGCCTAACTATTGATATCTGTCCAGTGGTACCTATGGGAATCCAGCTAACAAAAAAATTAAATTATGTATACCACTGATCATCATTCCTGGGCATATAAAGAAAACCAACAATGGAAAACCACTGATGTTTTTCAGTGTGTAGCCCATGAAGATTTGGGATAAGTGTGTGAAGATCAAAATTTACAAGAAAAAGATGAATGTTTCTAAGTAAAAGGCAAAGGAACCCAAAGATATACATTTGATAAATCAGATCCGTATTGCCGGTGCCTCCTTCCCCTATGCTCCAGCCAGCCAGGGGAAGGCTGGGGTGGATTTTCCCCCTCCTTCAGTAGTGAGACTGGGGCTCGGCCTTGTTCTTGGTGGAGAAGGGGGAAAAATGCCCCCCAGCCTTCCCCCGGCCAGCCCGGAGCATGCTTACTTTGGGGACTGGGGTGTGTGTGCGTTCACACCCTTGCAGTCCACATTTACCAAAAAAGCACCCCACACAGAAATTCCTGTGTACAGGCCTGTTTAGGCAGCTCCATCTCTCTTACACCATTGTTGGTCTCTCTCTCCTCAGAAGTTGAGAGGGCAGGGACTCACATGCATGAGAGGTATGAAAAAACATGGTTGCTTTGGCACTTCAGTACTAGCTAGAACAGGGGTGTCCAACCAGTTAGAGACGAAGAGCCAAAATAGAGTACGAAGAGCCACTTATTATCTATCTATCTATCTTACACAAAATGTAGTGATAAAAACAACATTACAGGACACTTCGGACAAAAACCAATAAAAAAGTCTCTAGCCACTTCAAAAATTCACAGCCAGTCCATAGGTCTTCAGAGAACTTGACAAAGAACAAACATCAAACAAAAAAAACCTCTTTAAAAATACAGTAATATTCTCACACTAAGAGTATATCTACACTACAGAATTTTTTCAGAAAAACAGCCATTTTTCTGAAAAAACTTCAATTACTTCCACACTGCAATTGCATTCTTCTGAAATAAAATTGAAAAAGCAGAGGGGTTTTTCTGACATTGGTAATCCTCATTCTATGATGAAGAAGCCTTTTTCCGAAAGAGCTCTTTTGGAAAAAGGCGTGTGTGGACACGAAAGAGGGAGTTCTTTTTAAAGAAGAGGAAAGAAGAAAAAGCACAGGTGTCCTGGAGGCTACTCCATCCATAGCAATCACAGCTGAAATGCGAGATAGTGTCCATTCAGAGTGGACGCTATCTTTCGAAAAAGCAGATCGCTTTGTTATGTGCTTTTGCAGTGTGGACGCTCTCTTTCGGAAGAAGTTTTTTCGTAAGATGTCTTTCGGAAAAGCTTCTTCTGAAAGAAGCCTGCAGTCTAGATATAGAATAACAAAAAAGCATCCCCACCATGTATTTTAAATTTAACACTACTGCCCTATTATGTCCTGTGAGTTTTTTAAAATTAAACTGAACTGAGAAGTAAATTAACACAATCTGAAGTACCTGTTTCACTCCAGCTTGTTGATCTCTGATATGGTTTCCTAATTTTTTTTCTTATGAAGATTATGACTTTTTTATAGTTCTAAAAATTCAGGTCTGTCCCAGACTGCAAATATGAGAGGTTCAAAAACAATAAGGGAGAGACTCATATCTCAGAACAATTGCTTCAGCCTGGGAAACAATAGCCTTAAGGGCAAGAAAGGAATACATTAAAAACCAGTTCAGGACTAATTCAAGAAAATTTGTTTTAAGTCAATTGAACTCAATCTTACAATAATAATTGAGGAAATTAGGTAACACTGTACACAGCCTGAACTTCAGGGGAGGAGACAGAGTAAAAGGAACCAATTCTGGCCCATCTCCAGTTCAAACATTTTAAAATATCATAATTAAAGGAGCCATTTATAAAAGCTTATGGCAAGGAGTGAGTTTGCTTTCAATATGAGATAACCATAAATAGATTCAAAAATCAAACCAAAATCTGAACCTCTGAACACAAAACCAAACCTGAAAACTTTTATTTGGTTACTTTAGTTATTGATATGAAGTTTTAACAGTACCCTGCCTGGTATCTTTGTCATGCAGATGACGCCTATTCTGATAAACAGCTTGTACTATTTTTGTAACTAAAAGTGAACTTGTCTTCCTGTTCCCTGGACTGTCACAAAATTAAAGCCGGATGAGTATTAAGGAACAAAGTGAATGTTTTCTTTAAACCCTCAATACTGTTGTTTTTATATCTATTTTAAATACAATTACTTTCTTTTCAAGTTTGATAAGACTAAAGTCTCTAATGTTACTATGATAAAGCCTATACTATACTATACTATATGTATAAGCAATATGCATGATATTGTCAATGCTGAAAATATCTTCATCTCCTTGCTCCAAGTTGCATTATATTTTCAAATATGAAATACAACTTTATTTAACAGTAGATATTAATTTATAGTTCAAGTACATCCACTCTATGCAAACATACATAGCAATTTACCTTTTTCTTTGGCTATGTTTGCACAACATAGTATTGCTTTAATGTCTTTCCTTAATACTGACTTGTAAATAGACATTGTGAAGTAATATTTTTTGGAAAAATAAAAATATTCTTTCGAATGAAAGATTTTAGGACACCAAGATTCATGGCCAATTCTTGCAGTCTATGGTGAATTTTACCTGAGTAAAAATTGCAGACCTGAGTCCAAAAACATTTTAGATATTATGGCAGAAATGTATAACTGATAAGTATGAGTGCTACTTTGCCTGCTGCATGGAGAAAGGGGTTTCCCATGCCAGGGCTTGCACCTACAAATCTTTCTGCCCATACATTTCCAAGGGTTGAGACAGTGCTGCAAAGCTGAGGACCACCCATCTTTTTTGAATGAGTTTCTGACCTTGTTCCTCCCCACACCACAAAGCACCACTGTCTTCTTCCAGCAAGCCTTAGGGTTGCCAGGTGTCCGGTTTTGAACCAGACAGTCCAGTATTTGAGCTTTCTGCCCGGGAAACAAATTGAGAAAATACCGGACATATGTATATATGTCCGGTATTTTCTAATTAAGTAAGTTTTATTGTTATCATGAGTATCAGTACGTAGTTGAGTACTGCGTGACCATGTCTACCAGCGAGGCAGTAAGCAGCTATGCAGTAGAGAGGAGGGGGGCGGGGGTGGGGCCAGGGTGGGATGGAATCCCCGGGGCCGGACTCACCCGTGCACCCCGCCAGGACCATGTGCAGGACGGGCAGCACCCCAGGATCTGCATGCGCCCAGGTCAGCCCCGCTCCCCACCGGCTGGTTCCCCACCAGCCAGCCCCGCTCTGCGCCGGCCGGTTCCCCCCCCGGCCAGCCCCACTGCCCCCGACCCCCTCCCGGCCAGCCCTGCTCCCTGCCAGCCGGTCCCCCCCTCAATCTCTCCCAGCCAGCCCCGCTCCCCCCATCCCCCTCCTGGCCAGCCCCACTCCCCTCCCGGCTGGTCCTCCTGCCCCCCGTTCTGAGATCATGTGAGTCTGGTATTTTTTTGAAAGCCATCTGGTAACCCTAGCAAGCCTTGACAACACCTCTTCCCCTCTCCCCCATTTCCAAAACAGGGCAGGCATTGTCTAATAAGAAATATTGTTAGACAAAAAAAAATCACAAACTTGTAAATTCTGCTTTTTTTTAAGATATGATCACCCAATATTCTTGTACTGGGCCCTTAGCTTTGTAGTGCCAGTCTAGTCTGAGATTTCCAGGGTCTTAGGTTTTTGACACTGACAGATGAGCTTTTCCCTGGGTACCTTTTCATTTCCATCTCTCTCATCTAAAACTTTCTAAATTCACTTCAGAGGATGCTCCCCTAAAATTGCCAACTCACCAAGCTGCCTTTTCTTCCCTGTGCTGAGCTGTTAAAGGAGGACCATTGAACCTGCTAGCTGTTAGTGTGCTAAGGCAGAAACAACATAGTTCTTCTAGCTCAGGGATGGCCAACCCGCGGCTCTCGAGCTGCATGTGGCTCTTTGTTCAAAGAAATCCGGCTCATGCTAGTTCTGAGCTGCACACCCAGACTGCTCATGGCTGGCCACTCTGTGCATGCACCCCAGCACCTGGAGGGGGAAGCATGTGGCAGTGGCGGGTGCTCCGGTGAGATGCAGGCATTAGGTTAGAGCAAGGAGGGGGGTACCTGGCTCTGGGCGAGGGGTGGGGGTTCGGGGAAGGCAGGGGGCTGAAGGTGCCTGGCTCTGGGGGAGGGGTGGGGCATTGGGTTAGAGCAGGTATAGGGGCGGGGACTGAAGCACCTTAAACTCAAAGTCTTCATGGATGCAGAATAAGGCAGCCAATACAGATGTCATATTTAAATTCCAGGGCAAAAAAAGAATCAGCATGTACCTGGTTTACGCTGTGGTTTTTTTTAAAGAAAATTCAAAGGCTATTGTTTGCCAGGCTGAAGCAATTCCGAGTCTCTCCCTTATGTTTTTGAACCTCTCATATTTGCAGTTTGGGACGGACCTGACTTTTTAGAACTATAAAAAAGCCATAATCTTCATAAGAAAAAAAAAGAGGAAACCATACCAGAGATCAACAAGCTGGAGTGAAACAGGCACTTCAGATCGTGTTAATTTACTTCTCAGTTCAGTTTAATTTAAAAAAACTCACAGGACGTAATAGGGCAGTAGTGTTAAATTTAAAACACATGATGGGGATGGTTTTTTTTAGTGTAAGAATATTACTGTATTTTTAAAGTTTTGGGTTTTTTTTAAATTTGATGTTTGTTCCTTGTCAAGTTCTCTGAAAGATCTATGGACTGGCCATGAATTTTTTAAGTGACTAGAGAATTTTTTTTTGGTTTACTGAGAATTTTTTTTATTAGTTTTTGTCCAAAATGTTCTGTAATGTTATTTTTATCACTACATTTTGTGTACTCTATCTATATATCTATCTATAGATATAAAAATAAATATATAATACATGGCTCTTTGCACGCTATCCAGAGTTATTTTGGCTCTTCGTCTCACTGGTTGCGCACCCCTGCTGTAGGGGCTCCTATACTAAGCTCTATAGATCCCATGTTCAAATTTGGCCTGTGGCAGTTACATGAGCATTTAGTGATTTGGTGGAATGAGACACAATACTGGGACTTGCAAGATTCTTCTCTGCCCTACATCATCAGCATCATGCTCCGTTTTTTAAGCAAGAATAGGAGCCAGCTCTGTAGCAATAAAATGGGGGTGGAGCAGAAGTAACATCTGTGCAGTGTGGCCAAATCTCATGACTTTAGCCTGAGTCTTCATATATTTTATGCTCTTCTTCTGAAAGCCACAGCTCCCAAATACATGGGAGTGTGGGGAGGAGACTGAGTAATAGAATTGTGGGACTGTAAACTCAGTCTCCTGCACTCACACTAACTTAAACTCTTGTGACGACCACGTGGAACCTTTTTTCGCCATTTCAGAAGCTCTATACTTCCCATCATAAACTGGTAGCTTCCAAGCAGCATATTGCAGATGCTACCAGGCTGACCTGTTTGGCATCAGAAAGGATATTTTTTCTTCCCATAAGGACCAAATTGGTGTAGGCCTGGTAAGTATTTTGTCTTCTTCAGAGCATCTTGGAGGAGTTAAATAAGAATACTTAGTGGTAGTACTTGGTAGGGATGTACATTTGTCACAACTTTGTAACCTGTTTCCTTCTTTTAAAGGAAAAAAACAGCTCACAGAAATACTAAAGTAAAAAAGACATTTTGCTGGTGGGCCTTGTGTTCCTGGAACAGGGGCAGACCTTGTGGACTTCTATGATTCTGAGGGCTGAGGTCCCTCCTTTAGTATTCTTTGTCCCCTTCACAGGGAAATGGGTGCAGTGATAGGATTCTGAAGACTGAGCTGAGTCCCTGGGTTAGGCTGAAAAAACCCTGTCTGTGGGTTATATGAGTTTCAGAGGGGTTATATTGTGGGAGCCCTGTAGCCCTGCACTGAAACCACTTAAAATGTCTGGTATGTGAGAATATAGTTTTCAGGAAGGATAATGGCCCTCTGCTGTGATAAGTTTTATAAAGTTGTAGCCTGTCACTTAAAATGTATCACAGAGTTTGTCCTTAATTGCCACTGTGTCCAAATTAACTTACTATAGCATGCAAAAGCATTCTGCCTCTAGAACAGCTTTTAAATGCTGCTACTAAATTTGATGGTCTCGTGTTCATATTTTGAGAATAAAATTGCAATTTGTTTCCTCAGTGTATTTTCTTTTATATTAATTATGCTGTAATTGCCACTTTTTGTATTTTTTGTAAATCTCATTTACTTTATTTCATCTTTCTTTCTGTTTGCTTACACCTTGAAAGCTGTTTTGGACTTTTTCTTTGCACTACTGTAAGTCAGTATAGATGAACTGTGGTATTTCCTTGACATCAGCTTGGCCAGAATCCAGTTGACTTTTCAAAGGACATCATATGCAATCTGTATTGTATCTTCTTCAAATATAAAAAAGATGTCTGTCCATATTTTTTCTTTTTAATACCAGTAATTACATAAGTCAAAAATATAAACCATAAAACCAAATGTTTCTTATTGTTTTTATCAGTTCCAATTTCATCCCAATAATTACCCCTTTACCTTTCCTTTTGAGGATTGTTTGTGGCACATATATCACATTAGGCATTGTGCAGGATACACCTGCACTGGGAGCTCCTGGAAGCATGGTAACTTTGTAAGGCTCAGTATTTCTTGATCTCAAATGGTGACCACAACCTCTGCATCAGTCTGTGAGATTGCAGTATCCATAATCCTCTGCACTCAACTAGTTCTGCTCCATTAGCTCCTTGCTGCCTTTCCATCACACAATTGATTTTGCAGGATCCAATTTAGTATTCATGCCTGCTTTTCATACTGTCGTTTCAAAGCTGTTGGTTTATTAATCTTACCATCGTGAACGTATGTGCCACCCTCAGGAGTTCCGTGCAACCCTGCGCATCTCCAAAGGATCGAATCCCTAAGCAGTTTGAAGGATGGAGCTGCTTCATGAGAAAGTTGCAACATACTTCAATGACTTGAGACAGCTGGAGAAGACAAGCTGCAGCCAGCAAACTTTCTACAGTGTCTTCCTTTAACTCTAAAACACCTGTGTGGTTTAGATGAAGAAAATTATGTATTAATTGGTTTGCCATTCATTTTCCTTGTACCTAAAGCTGCATTTACACTATGAGAAATGGGAGTGATTCCCAGCTCCCGTATGCATACTTGTACTAGCTTTTATCTGAGCTAGGACACTAAAAATAGCATTGTTGTAGTAGCACAGATAGCAGCATGGGCATGCCGTCCCAAGTGTATACCCACAGTGTTCAGAAGGTTTTGTATGTAGGCCCGCTAGCCTGTACCAGCACTACCTGCTGCTATGACTACGTTACTCTTTTTAGCATGCTAGCTCAGATGAGAGCTAGCGTAAGTATGTATATGTATGCTGGGATTCATAGCTGTAACTCATAGAGTAGATATCCCTTATGTGTCTATTTGCATTCCCCCCGCCCCCATGAGTTATTGAGAAAAATCTGTGGAAAATCTGGACAAGCTTTAAGGTTGAATCACTGGCCCTCAGTAGCCACTAATTTAGGTTGCAACTGAGCCTTCTGTTGTCCTATACAACTTGTGTGTTTTTGTCAATGACTGAAGTTTATCTACTTGTCAACCTCTACCACACTGATTTCTGATACACTTCTCAGAATGCTAATTCTGAGTCAAGATATGGATTTTTTTTGTCAAATCATTCTGAGATTGGGTCAGTACTGTGAAACAGGACATAAAGAGATATAAAGGGTATCTGTTTAAAGAGGAAACAAGGGATTAGGATGGGGAGTCTCTGCAGGGAAAATCTAGAAACAGCCAGCTTGGGAAGAAAGCTTATGTTGAGATTCATAGCATCTTGTTTGAGTTACCCACTAACAGAAACCCTAGAAAACTGGTAATTTTGAACTAGGTTGGTAGACTGTCTAATGCAAGATAATATTGAGATGCCAAATCATATTTACAAAATGGAATGTTTATTTTATGCTTATATGTTATGCATTCATTTTCAAATAAATTACGATATTTGTATGTGAATACAAATTCTAATATTAATTATTAATTAAAGAGTTCCTATATCTGACTTTTAAAAAGTTGGAATGAATTTAATTTATATTAATCAAATTTTCTTTTTATTGTACTAAGCACATAATTGCATTAATTCATTTCCTTGAATCATGCTTATGAATTTTGTTCCATAATATCAATATAATTAGAATATTAATGTAAAATCTGAGTTGTAGGTTGTGCTTTTCGCATTTGACAATGATCTCTTTACATAAGACCTGATATTTCTATGGGTGAAATCGAATCAAACCGAGAGATGCAAGGTGAGTGTGGCATTAGCAGGGCTGTGTTGAGAGCTGGTGGAATAAGTATGCAAGTGCCTGTCTGTCTGACCATTTGTTTGACCTTGTTGCAGGGATTGTTTGATTGTGCGTTTGTCTGCTTGAAAAGTGTAAATTGGGAGTGCTTTGTTCCAGGTGGACCTTGAAGAATTGATTGGATTGGAGGCAAGTCTTTGAGCTTGGGAATCTTCTTCGAGTCAGCAGCTTTATAAAAAAGCAGCCAGAGCAAACAGAGTAGCAGCAAACAGAGGGAGTTTGCCTGGGAGTTTGACTTAGGGAAGCCCCACAGAGGTTGGAGGGGTTGCTTGTTTTTTCTTGCTTTTTCTCTCTCTTCTCCCCTTCAGACTTCAGGGCACAATAAATACAACAGCTAAGGAGTCTCTCAGAACGAAGACAATATGGATAGTGAGGGATCAGCTGTTGCGACCTGCACATGTTTGTCCTCCTTCCAGAGCATAATCTTTGTTTTTACAAAGTGCAAGCTGGTCTCCATATTGGAAGAGAAGGTTAAAGGACTAGAGACCCAAGTATCAACCTTGCATTCCATAAGAGAAAATGAAGTCAGCATTTGATACTGTGGGCACAGCATGCTGAAGGACCAGAGAGGGTAATGCAGAATGGAGAAGAAAATTAGCAACATGTGACCTCCAGGAGAAGAAAAACAACTCAGGTATCCTCACTCCAGATAGATATAAGTAACCATTTTCAGGTTCTTTGCACAGGTTCTACAGTGGAGAATGCTGTGGAAGAGACCTCTGATGGAAGGGATCAGAAGGAGGCCCCATCGTCCAGAAGACACGAACGCATAGTTCTAGAGATGGGGGATCCAGGACTACCACTCCCAAGAGAAGGAGACGGGTGGTGGTGATCAGGGACTCCCTCCTAAGGGGGACGGCATCATCCATTTGCCATCCAGACCAGGAAACTCCAGAAGTGTGCTGCTTACCTGGTACTAGAATTCAGGATGTGACCAAAAGTCTTCAGCATCTGATGAAGCCCTTGGACCACTACCCCTTCCTACTTCTCCATGTAAGAGCCAATGATAATGCCAAGAATGACCTTGAGTGGATCACTGTAGATTGTGTGGCACTGGGAAGAAGGATCAATGAGTTTGAGTGGTATTCCCGTCCACCTTCCCTGTTGAAGAAAAAGGGAAGGAATCATTTCCTTCCCTTTTGAATTTTGAATTTTGAAAGTAAATAAGTGGTTGCCCAGGTGGTGTTGGAGAGAGGGCTTTGGATTCTTTCACCCTGGTATTGTGAGGAAGAATGGGATCCACCCAATGAAGAGAAAAAAGAGCACCTTTGCAAGCAGGCTTTAAACTAGGTTCATCGGGGGGTGGTAACCTAAGCCCTGAGGTAAGAGGGGAAGTGGCATACTGGGAAGAAACACAAGGAAGAATGTGCAACAGAGGAGGATACCAATTCATTCTGAGAAAGTAGGGCAATCAGCTAGTTATCTTAGGTGTCTGTACATCAATGCAAGAACCCTGGGAAACAAGCAGGAAGAATTAGAAGTCCTGGCACAGTCAAAGAACTATGATGTGATTGGAATAACAGCGACTTGGTGGGACAACCTGATTGGAGCACTATCATGAAAGGGTATAAACTGTTCAGGAAGAACAGGAGAGGAGAAAAGGTGGAGGAATTGCATTGTATGTAAGACAGAAGGGCTTAAATTGAAATAAGCTACGCGAATTGAACTACATCAATTGCGTAGCTTATTTCAAAATAGCTTATTTCAAAATTGGGAGTGTCTACATAGCACTTACTTCGAAATAGAACACTCTTCCTCCAACTTCCCTTACTTCTCGTACAATGAGGGTTACAGGATTCAGAGTAGGAAGTCTTCCAGCTTGACTATTTTGATATTAATGCAAAATAACTGCCTGCTGTGTACACACAGACTACGTTATTTCGAAATAATGTTGCTGTGTAGACGTACCTTATGATTGCTCAGAGCTTCAGTATGAAACTGGAGAAAAGGCAGTTCATAGAATCATCAGTTGAGAGTCTTTGGACAAGAGCAACAAAACTGATGTTGTGAGGGTCTGCTATAGACCACCAAATCAGGTGGATGAGGAAGATGAGGCTTTCTTTGGACAATTAACAGAAGATCACAGGCTCTGATTCTCATAGGGAACTTCAATCACCCTGACATCCTTTGGGAGATCAAAACAGCATTACGCAGACAATCCAGGAAGTTTTTGGAGAATGTTGTGGACAATTTAATCATTCAAGTACTGAAGGAACCAACCAGAGGCCATGTACAGGTTGACCTTCTGCTCACAAACAGGGAGGAATGAGTAGGGGAAATAGATGTGGCTGACAACCTGGGAAACAGTGATCATGAGATGGTCTATTACAGGATCCTGACCAAAGGAAAAAAGAAGAGCAGCAAAATATAGACCCTGGACTTCAGAAAAGCAGACTTTGGGTGCATCTACACAGCACAGTTATTTTGAAATAACATCAGTTATTAACAATGCAGGCATCTACACAGCAATTCTGTTACTTTGAAATAATTTCGAAATAACGGACAGCTTATTCCAACTTCTGTAGACCTCGTTCCATGAGGAATAACACCTATTCCGAAATAGCTATTTTGGAATAGGGCATGTATAGAAGCGTCAGCTGGAGTTATTTCAAAATAAGGGGCCTCCAAGAAATCCACAGGTGCCCTGGTAGCCACTCTGACCACACTTAGCAGGACTCTATAGTTCTCTTCCCCTGCAGCCCTTAAAGCTGCAGCCACAGGGGAAAGGGCTTGTGGCAGGAAGCTGGCCCAGACAATGTACAGTCACACTGCAGCTGCCACACCAACTGATCAGACCAGCATGATCGACCCTCGAGTCTCCCAAGAGCTTTCCCCTGCTCCCAGGGAGCACTCTGATGGCTCCCATGAGCCTGACGGGCATCACAAGAGGTGTGTGCCATCCTGATCTAGGGCAGAGGTTGAGGTGAGGAGGAAACTCTCCTGGATCTCTGCATCATGTGGTGCAATGCTGAAAGCTACGGCCGCATGGCCAACAGCATGGCCTCAAAGGGCCACATCTGGACCCAGGAGCAGGTCCAGATGAAAGTTAAGCAGCTCTGCCAGGCAGGTGAGGGACCTCAGCTCCTGCTCCGGGGCAGAATCCCATTCCTGCCCCTATTACCAGGACCTGCACTGCACCCTAGCAGTGGTGCAGTCCCTTCCCCACCCCGCTAATAGATTCAGGGCTGGAAACATCCATTGTCACCCTCCTGGGGGGGGCAGAACCAGTCGTGGGGAGGAGGAGGAAGACCCCGACATGGACAGCACCGTCATGGTAACCCTTGAGCAGGTACCCCATGGCCTGGATATGTCCAGGCATCCTCCGAGGTCAGGGAAGGAACATCAGGTGAGTGACCTTAGTTACCTGACACAGACTGGATGGAGGTGGTGGGAGGCAAGGGGCTAAGGCACGCTTCTCGCGTGGCCTTCTTGGCCTGGGGATCATGCTGCAGCCCATAGCACAGGGATGTCCATGCAGCGCCAGTCTGGGCCACACAGCCCCAGGAGGCTGCACCAGAGCACCCCTGGGCTCTTGCTCACAGGGTCTGGGGAGGCCAGCCACACCTCTGACACCTGGATGGGACACCCTACCACCACAAGCCACCACTAGAAGGAGGCAGGGGAAATGGCAACACACTCAGGAGTGCTGCACATACACATGCCTGCATGCTCAAGGCAGCACCCACTTCCGGGGACAGTGCTGCCAGGTGCAGGAGCATCTGCCACTCACATACATCTCCCCCCTACACCCTGGCCCCCTTTCCTCCAGCGGCCAGGGATACAAGTCCTCTCCCCTTGGGACGCCACCACTGCTGGACCCAGCATGTGCACGGCACTGAGGCAAGCCCAGGCGGCCTGAGGCCCCCGCTTTTGCCCAGTGGATCCCAGTGTGGCTGGCAACTTCCCATGCCTGCCTGTCCCCAGGATGTGGGGGTGGTGAGGCTGCTCCCCTGGGGACATCTGAGCCTCTGTAGGAAAGGGCCCGCTGTCCAGGCCACAGATAGCCTTGCTCCTAGTACATCACCTTCATCTGACCCGAGAACTCTCAGTCTCGGCTCACAGATGAGGACAAGGCTTCAGGGACAGTGTCTCAAGGGATGACTGACCCTCTCTCTTTTCTCCACAGCTGGAACAGCTGCGAGAGGGGGGTGGGTGACATGACCCAGGGCAGCCACCCGATACCGGGGGACCTGTAGGCATGGAGAATGCAGGAGGAACTCCTGCGGGAACACATATACTTGCTTTGGGCCCTGCATGAAACTCTGGACCAGAAGCTCCAGGAAGACATGCAATTGTGCAGAGAGACCTGGAGGGAGTTGCTGCAGCAGAGCAGCACCATGTGTGCAGCCATCCAATCTCTCCTCACCCACCCAGCAGCTCCTGCTCCTGCTGCTGCTCTTGCCTCCCATGCCAGCCCCTGACCTGTCTCCCATGCCTGGCCCTACTCTATCTCCAATTCCTTATGCTTCTTCCACTAGCCTCCCCGACCTGTGGTCACTGAGGTCTCTACACACGAGATGTTGGAAGCAACCAAGCCAGGCACCAATTCTCCCTCCTCCTACCCCCTTGAAGGTTCTCATCCTCCTCCCACTCTCCTCTCCCAGGTTCTTTCCCCAGTCCCTCCCCAGTTACTTTCACCTTAAATAAAAAACATACACAGTTTATTCTTTCCAAAAAAACAATATCAGTTTTATTGTCTCTGCGGGAAGGGAGAATGGGAGGGGTGTGGGAGGTAAGGCAGAGGAGGGTGATGCACAGGCCCCTGGGGGGAAGCCCAAGGGAGAGTGTCACTGGAGTCCTTCTGAGAAACTCTCCCTTAGGGACTCCCAGATGTGCACACCCCCTTGATGGGCCTGCCAGATGGCAGCTGTGCATGGTTGCTCAAAGGCCCTGCTTACCTGGCCAGCCTCTGCCACCCACCCAGGGAGAAATATCTCCCACTTCTGCTCACAAGTATTGTGGAGCACACAACACGTGGCCACCACATGGGGAATGTTCCGCTCCCCAGTGTCCAGCCGAGTGAGGAGGCATCTGAACCACACCTTGAGACACCTGACGGCACCCTCCACCACCATGTGGGCCCTGCTGAGCCTGGTATTGAAGCACTACTTTGAGTTGTCAAGGTGGCTGGTGTAGGGCTTCATTAACCAGGGCTACAGAGGGTAGGCCACGTCCCCCACAACACAGACTGGCACGTCCACTCCCCCAACACTGATGGTGTGGTCGAGGATGAAAGTGCCGGCTTCCAGCTTCTGGAAGACGCTGGGGTTACGGAAGACACAGGCGTCGTGTACCTTCCCTGACCAACTGACGAATATGTTGGTGAACTGCCCACAGTGATCGACAAGGGCCTGCAGGACTATTGAGAAGTACCCCTTGCAGTTGATATAGGTAGATGCCTAGTGGTCGGGGGCCCAGATGGAGATATGGGTGTCAATAGCCTCCCCCCATCTCCACAGTTGGGGAAGTCCATGTCGACAAATCCAGCGATGATGGGGTCCACGTCACCAAGGTTGATGACCCTGCACAGCAGGACAGTGTTGATGGCCTGCACCACCTGCAGAGGGAGACAAACAAACAGAGAATCACAGGAGTTCAAGAAACCTTGGGAGGTCCCCAAGCCCACCCCCCTCCTTCCCCCCCCCCCCCCACAAACACCAGGAACAACCCCCTACATAACCCATCCCTCAGCAGGACTGTGTAAGGGACTGAAAAACTGCCTGGAGAAGGGGGCTTCCCTCTCTCCCACCCCTTTTCCTAGCAGTTCACCCCCCTGCTGGGACTTTAGCCTGGAAGCACCATACCTGCACGACAAGGGCCACGATGGTTGACTTCCCCATGCCGAACTGGTTGCCAATGGATCTCTATCTGTCCTTCATTATGAGCTTCCACACAGCAATGGCAACCCACTTCTTCAGCTCCAGAAAAGTCTCCTTCCTCATGCAGAAATTCTGGAGCCACAATTCTGCTGCTATGCTCCCAGAGAGATGGTAAGGGTCTCCTCAATCAGCTGGGGGTTATGTTCCTGCAGGGCCAGGAAGGCATCCTGCAAAAACTGCTGCAGCAGCACTACAAATGAGGGCCATCGACTTCTCAGAGGCAGCTCCAGCTGCATGGCTGGATAGCAGAGATGTCCACAAAGGCGACCACAGCAATCAGAGCAAAGGCTTTGCTGTCCCTCAAGGAGGTACACAAAGGTGAAGAACCCAAGAAATGGCTGTACAGGGGGGTCCCTTTAAGCACAAGCCTCAGATAGCCTCAGGCAGCAGTTCCTGGAAGTAACTGTGTCCTGATGCCCTGCCTGAAGTGATTCCGGGTGGTCTTCAATACGAGTTAGTGTATCCAATCAGTGTGGATGCTCTATTTTGAAATATCATCATCATCATCAACAACAACAACAACAAGCATGGGCTCAACACCATTGGTGTCCGATGCCTCCCTCGCTATTCCCTTCCATCTTTCCCTGTCCAATGCGGAGTAGCTTAGTTTCTGTAGACTACCTCCGCACCAACCTACTATATCATCTACCCATTCTCTGTGAGGTCTGCCTCTCTTTTTCAGATCATCCATTATGCCGAATACCAGGGTCTTAACTTTTTGCTGATTATTCATTCTGCAGATATACCCGAGTAACTGTAACTTCCGTTGTATAACCTTCTGCAGTAGGTTCTCTTTTGGCTGTATCTTCCTAAATAATTCCTCGCTGGTGACCTTCTGCTTCCATCCCATTCTCAGGATCTTTCTATAACAACTCCTCTTGAATGACAATGTCCTTCTCTTCGAATCTTTCGTTATCACCCATGTCTCACATCCTTACAACATGCTGCTAAATACACGTTTTCAAGATGCTCAGCTTCGTTCCTAAGCTAATAGCTTTACTTTTCCAGATCTTATCCATTGCCTTCAAACTCGCTCTTGCTTTTGCTATTCTAGTCGCTATTTCCTTCTTACAGTCTAGATCATATGTCATGTTGCTCCCCAAATACGTGAACTTCTCTGGATTCTCTAGTTTGATCCCATCTATACTGATCTTCCTTCCTATTTCCTTATCTCCAAATACCATTGTCTTCATTTTATCGATATTCATAATCAGTCCATACTGCTTCCCTTCCTTGTTTAGCACTGTGCAGGTTCTCGCTAGTTTCTCTTCATTTTCCTCGATGATAACTATATCATCCGTGAACCTCAAGTTGTTAATTCTCATCCCGTGCACCGATATCCCTTCTACCTCTTCCTTGATCTTGTCCATTACTCTCTCTAAGTGCATGATGAAGATACTCGGTGATATTGGATCTCCTTGTCTCCTACTTCTAATCATTCTAAACCAACTTCCCAACTCTCCACACGTTCTCACTGCTGCCTCCGCATTATTGTTGATATCCTTCAACAACCGTATCAGTCTGCTATCCACTCCATACGACCCCAACACTGCACAAGTCACCTTCTGATCTATACAGTCAACTGCCTTCTGAAAATCGACGAAGCAATTGTAGATGTTCTTGTTCTTTCACCAAGCTTTCTCTGCTATCAGTCTTAGTGCCAATATCTGCTGTATGGTACTTCTATCTTTCCTGGCTCCTGCTTGCTCATCTGCTAGATGTTCTTCTGTCTGCAATCTCTCCACCAGTATCATCCTCAGTACCTTGCCTAGATGACTCGTTAAGGCAATCATTCTGTAGTTCTTGCGCTTCAATGTGCTTCCTTTCTTCTGTATTGCCACTAGTACCGATCTTGTCCATTCCTTAGGTGCCTTCCCTTCTTTCCACACTATATTACATAGTCAGTGTATTTCCTGAATCATACTTTCTCCACCATATTTGATCATGTCTCCAGTGATCTTATCATTTCCAGGGCTTTTATTGTTCTTTAGTCATTTCACTGCTCTTTCTACTTCCTCTTTCAAAATATCAGTCTTGCTCTTGATGCTCGGTGGTGATATCTCTTTAAATTCTTCAATCAGTCTCTCTGAGACCTTGGGTCCAACTGTGCTTTGTACAGATAGGTACAATATCTCGTCCATCACTGCACAACCTTCTCCTTGTTTATCATTCTTGTCTTTGATCGCCGTCTGCTTCGGCTAAGCGCTATTTCTATGAGCTCTTTGTGTTTAGACGTGCTATTTCAAAATAAGCTATTTTGGGATATTTTGTCCAAAACTGCTTATTTTGAAATAAGCATGCAGTGCAGATGTACTCTTTGACTCCTTCAGGCAACTGATGGGCAGGATCCCCTTGGATGCTAACATGAGAGGGAAAGGAGCCCAGGAGAGCTGGCTATATTTTAAAGAAGTCTTGTTGAAGGCACAGCATAACACCATCCTAATGTCAGTGGGAGTTTATCTATGTACCACACACAGATGGTGCAAGGTTATTGTTCTGATAGTTTGTGTGCTGCCATATTTTGGAAGACTGTTTTTCTCCTTCTCAAGATTCAGCCATGGGAGAAAGAGCTCCTTTGGCATCTTTGTCAGTGTAATCTTTCTTCTGCCAGAGAGCTAGTATTTGCAACCTTTCAGTGCCTGCATAACTTTGAATGCTATGGATATTTTACATTGGATTATACACTATGGTAACAAAAATCTGTTC
Organism: Pelochelys cantorii; assembly: GCA_032595735.1. Classification (NCBI taxonomy): domain Eukaryota; kingdom Metazoa; phylum Chordata; order Testudines; family Trionychidae; genus Pelochelys; species Pelochelys cantorii. Next base: position 36,282,476 of record CM064337.1, on the reverse strand, counting down.
TACAGCATTTTTCTGCACAGATTACAGACCAGCAGGTTTGGTCTCAGATTCAAATTAGTAATTAATTAAACATTGGGGTGTAGTTGTACTAAAAAGAAGGGGAGAGTAGACTAGAAAAGCTAGTAACACTCTGCTACTAACATAAAATATCTTTTTCAAGTAAACATCAGTACCTGTAGTTAATATTTCAGATTTGTGGCTATTTCATGCTATGAGTACAACATATTTCCCTTGCTATATTGGTCCAACTCCAAGAATGGACCTGTGCCTCCCTCCTTGGAGGTGAGTTGCTGATGTTTTAACTGGCCATTTCTAGGGCCATCCAAAGGAGGAACATTCTCAGCATGCTCTACCCCTAACTTTATAAGTAAAGCAACAGGTAGAATCTGACCTTTTTTAAATTTAAATTACTATTGCTCTTCTTTGTGTTTGAATTAAAAATGGAAAATGTTCTAATTATTTGCAGTGTTGATATAGTCATTTTGTCCCAGGATGTTAAAGAGCCAAACTGGGTGAGGTAATATCTTTTATTGGACCAGCTTCTGTTGGTGAGAGAGAAGCTTTTGAGTTATACAGAGCTCTTCTTAACCTGTAGAAGCTTCTCTCTTTCACCATCAGATGTTGGACCAAGAATAGAATAAGCTATTTGTCATGTATGATGTGGAGTTGTCTATTTTTTATATCTATCTATCTATCTATCTATGTCACAAGTGGAATTGAGTCAGTTGTCAGAAGTTGCCCCAGATGGAGATGCTGATGCAGACTCAGAGAAGGAGGGAAAGAATACAGCAAGGCAGTTTGCTTCACCCAGCTGAGATAGAGGGCAGTGGACTGAATGAAACTTGCCACGAAGAGGTTCACTTCCTCTTCCTTGAACAACACTCTTCCACCCTTCAGAGAGATGGATGAAGCAAGAACTTTCATGTTAGGGGACACAAAAGGGTCTAAAGCATAGCTTACTCTGTAACTTTGAGATATTTTTATTTTTTTTCACAGTAAGAACAAAGTTGTTGTGGGGTATTTTTATTTTTTCAGCATATTTCATGAATAAAATACTTCACATATATATTTTCCCATATGATGTATGCACCTAAACCAGGGGTGGGCAATAATTTTTTGCCAGGGGCCACTTCAGAAATTTTTGATGTGGCCCCCGGGCTGCACATGAAGGGGCAGAGCATTGAACAGAAGGGGCGGGGCCAAGATATTTATGGGTTCCCCACCCCCAGACAATGATTGCCCATGCCCCTGGCATGGGAGGAGACTTTCCTCACTTCCCTGTCCCTATGCCAATTATGGCCTGGGAGCAGGGGAGCGTGCGACGCCTCCTCCGCTCTCCCCCCACCCCACCCTGTGAGCAGCACGCGGTGCTTCAAAGCACCACGTGCTTCTGGCAGGGCAGGAGGAGGCTCCGCGTGCTCCCCCGCCCCCATGCCCTAATTGGCCGGGGGGGGCGGGGGAGCAGCAGGGCCTCCGCAGGCCAGATCCACCTGCTTGGAGGGCCGGATCCACCTGCTTGGAGGGCCAGATCTGGCCCATGGAGGCTCTTTTGCCCACCCCTGACCTAAACACTAGTATAAAATGGATGAGGTGGAATATGTTTGTACATTGGATAGTGTTCACTTTTCTTTAAAGAATTGGAGAATAGGAATTACCTGTATAGGCATAATGAACCAAAGCTTTCAGAGCTTCTGGGTCCACTCCTTCCATTTTGATCTCCTCTTCTTTTGCTTCACGCACATCATTAGTAAACATTGCAGCAAAATAATCAGACACGGCACTAAGAACCAATCTTGAAACAGAAATAGTTTAGGGAACCTAAATTGGTTCATAATCTCAATAGGAAGCAAAAATTCAGTCCATTATTATACAATTCATTTGTATGTGTAGTGGAAACATATCTTCTGCCTAAGACTTAATCGTTACAGTGGTGAGCAGTGAAGTTAAAATGGTAATTAATTATTAAGTTAAAAGGGTAATTAAGTAATTTAGTATTTAATTTTCTTTCAGAGGGCATTTGTGCTTTTTTATTCATCTCTTTACAATTTGACTGTAATAAAATAGAAAAACTTGTTCATAGTTGAATTTCCTTCCATTTATAATAATGAATTTGAAGCTGTGATCAGATCATTTCACTGTCTTCTGCTGATGTGCTAATATTGTAATAATTCATTCAGAACAAATCTGGGACAGAGTGAGAACTCACATTATCTGAACTCTTAGAACTGTCAGGCTATAAAAGCTTCTTGAACAATAAGAAAAATTCCACCTGTGAGCTGGAATCTTGTGATTTCCAGCAATGAGAAGAACATCACACAGCTGCTTCTGCTGGAGATAGTTCTCCATCTTGCGGAATGTCTGCTCTGCATGATTTATAGATTGGAAATATTCATCTGAACCATTGGTGTTCATTCCCATGGGTGAACAGCTAGCTATCGATATCCTGTTAAAGAAAGAGGAAAATAAGGCTACTATAGTATTATCAAACCTGAGAATGCTTATCCCTTCACCTTTCACTGAGTTGTGAAAAAATCAGTATAATAGAAAGTATTTCAATATAGTAATCTGCTGAGAGTGGAGCTAAAGTGTCATTTCCAGTTGTTTCAAACATACTTCAGCTCTTTTATAAACTGGTATCTTAAAACTTATTGTAATTATAATAAATGTTTCCTAGAAGAGAAAAACAAAATAAAAGGAGAAAGCATTCATATCTGGCAAACAGAAATAGTTTTAAGAATATATTGCACTATTTTAATGAGTTCTGTGAAGTCAAGTAAAAGATTCCAGATTTGATATGATTCAGGGTAGGGGTTGGGTTGAGTTTTTTTCCCATGAGATACTACTACCTTCTCATTCCAATCCTTCTTTTCAATTATTTTCAATTGCTTTTGCTCAGCAGATGTGTGTTTAGGCAACTGTCATAAGTATGTCTACCAATTTATTAATATGAATGCTATACTGATATTTAAAACACTTGATTTTAGAATCATTCCCTGTGGACCTGCAAAGTCTGGTAATTTCTATCAAGAGCAGTTCCATGGGCATCAGTTAGAGAACTATTTGTGCTAGCTAGTGTTTACATGGGTAGAATCAAAGCTTTCATTTCAAAGAAATGTCTCACTTCTACTGTTTTGAATGTAATCTTCATAACATGACATTTTCGTCCTGAAGTGTTGTTGCTAGTGTGTGTGCACATTAGGCCAGGTTTGTGGTAGAAGAGATTTGCAAGTATGTTTATACCAGCATACCCTCTTAGTATACATGCACCTTATGCAGCCAAGAGTTCTGTTACTGATACAGCATCTACCAGTTTTTCTCATTACACTTAGAAAAGCTAGTAGAGCTGCACCTACATCAGTGATTCTGTCTGTATAGATGTGTTGTTCAAAAATTACATCTCTCACTGACATTGCTATACCAGCAAAGTTTTCTAATGCAGACATGGCCACTTAATTTATTAAGCTGTGTTCACATGTTGGCACTATCCCTATATTGTATAAAACCTATTCACTTCGAGCAGTCTACACTGAAAATGCTTCAGCAGCTACTCTGCTGTAGTGCTTTAATGAAGATGCTCTAAACTAGTGGGAAAGAAGTCTCTCGTGGGCATAGTTAATCCATCTGCCCAAAAGGCAGTTATGTCAGTAGGGGACACTTTCCCATTAACATAGCACTATCTACCTGGTGGGTTAGGTCAATATAACTGTCACTTGGGGGTATGGATTTATCATATCACTAAGCAACCATAATTATACTGACATGGGTCTGTAGTGTAAACCAGGTGTTTGAGAAAGTGAAACTTCAAAGTTTAGTTGACACATTAAGGCTACTTCTACACTGCCCTCTCTTGCGCAAAAAAATATGCAAATGAGACAAAGTGTGGAATATCGTCACACCTCATTTGCATAATTAATGAGGCTCCATTTTTGCACAAGAAGCTTTTGCACAAAAAGGAGCTGTCTACATGGCTCCTTTTTGCACAAAACCCCCCTCTTGCGCAAAAGCCATTCTTCCTGAAAAAAAGCGGAAGAACAGCTCTTGCACAAGAGGGAGGTTTTGCGGAAAAAGGATCCGTGTAGATGGCTTCTTTTTATGCAAAAGCCTTTTGCGCAAAAATGGAGCCTCATTAATTATTGAAATGAGGCACGGCAATATTCCACGCTTCGCCTCATTTGCATATTTTTTGTGCAAGAGAGGGCAGTGTAGATGTAGCCTAATATTGTACCTAATTTAAGTTCTATTGATGTGGGTGGAGGGCATTTCATTTACTCTAAAGAGAACAGGCCCCTAAACATCAAAATAAATATTCAACTGGAGGGAGGCAGCACTTCCATGAGCCCTTTAGCTCTCCCTCCCCCCAAACAGAATGAGCTCTTTTTATTCTTAAAAGTAAGGTTTTCTTGTTACATTAAATAGTTTGGAATGAAATTTAGATTTTTCCTGCCCGTTCCTCTTGGGAATTTCTTCATTGTATTTCTCATTCTTTCCTTCTTATTAATAACTTCCAATATTCAGTTTGTCTTATGCAATGGAACTGGATACTATGTGTCTGATTCTTCTTGTTAACCATATAGAATGTGTGATTCATTGTTACATAGAAATAATAACTTGAAGTAATAAGAAATTCAAGAAGCATTCACATAATTCTTGTAGTTAAGAAACATCTTCAGTTATACATGTGTCCACAATGTCTGTGTCCTTAATAATCTAGCTATCCTAGAATGCGGGCCAATTTTTGTGACCCCAAAGGTGAAAACAAAGTAATTACTTAGATTGGATATATTTTGTCGATGTTTGGGAATCATGGGAGTATTCATTGCTTTCTGATTAAAGCTATGTTTACACTACGAGTTTTTGCGGAAAACCAGCTGTTTTTCCACAAAAACTCGTGGAGTGTCCACACCTCAAGTGTGTTTTTGCGCAAGTAAATCGAAAGATCAGAGGGGTTTTTGCGCAATTGGTAATCTTCATTCTATGAAGAAGAACGCCTTTTTGCACAAGAGCTCTTGCTCACAAAGGCATGTGTGGATGGGGTTTTTTGCGCAAGAAGAGGGAAGAGCAAAAAACACAGGTGCCCTAGTGGCCATTCTGTCCATAGCAATCACTGCTACTTACTTACATCCAGACAGTCTAGCTTTTTCTATGCACTTTTGCAGTGTAGACACTCTCTTGTGCAAGAAGTTTTTGCGGAACGTCTCTTCCAACAAAAGTTTCTTGAGCAAAAAGCCTGCAGTTTAGACATAGCCTAAGGGATTGAATATATTCCCTTTTTAGTCCAGTTAAGGCAAAATGCAGGTGCAGTCACAAACAATCTGAGAATTTGGGTGCTTCATGCCAAATCTGGAAAGCTATGATAGAGCTTTAATGGTGTATCATACATGTTATGTAGTCTGCAACGAAGCAAGTTTAAATTTCACTTGATATGTGAAGTGAAACTGAATAAAAATTAAGCTGTTGTCCCATGAAGTAGTAACAAGTACAATTCTAGCACAATGATGACAGAACAACTAACTGACCCACAACATGACTAAATAAGGACCTCTACCTGATGCCTCATTTTTTAAGGAAGAACAGTTCTTGTGCAAATGGGGGGTTTTGCACAAAAAGGCGCCATCTACACAGCACTTTTTTACGCAAAAACCTTTTGCACAAAAGGGAAAGGAAGAGGAAATGCAAATGAGAGTGCAACATATGCAAATGAGTGCTCCATTTGCATTTGCTCTTCCATAAGAGGCTCGTAGTGTAGACATAGCCCTAGTGTGCCATGTTTCTTGGTGTTGAAGCCCTGTGGGGTGGGGGTGGAAGAAGGGGAATAGGGGCTTGATTTAAAATAGCAATTCCAAGTGGTGAGGGGAAGCAGCGAGGTCGGACTTGAGCTGGGAAAGGGGGGAGGGACAGAGAGGGAGGAAGCAGGCAGGACGTAGACTCTATCATCCAGTAGGAATTTTTTTTTAATATATAAAGAGAGAGAATTGAATCACCTGAAGAGGGACCCCGAGTTCAACCGCCTGTGCTGAGTCTGTATCAACTAGATATAGACCACTCCTAATAAGTGTTTTGTCTAGCCTGTCCCTAAAAATTTCCTGTGTCTGGGACTGTACAACCTCCACTGGAAGCCTATTTCAGCATGTGATCCTTAAAACCAATTTTTTTCTGTATATCTAGCTTAAATCATTCTTGCAACATGTTAAACTGATTACTTCTCACTCATAGGACATGGAAAAAAATTGGTGACTATCTTCTAAAGGAGAATTTATTTGAAAACAGTTATCACATTACTACTCAGTCTTCTTTTTTCAATATTAAACATTCCCTCTGGTTCCCCCCTCCCATAAGTCATAATTCATTTTTGTTGCTGTCCTCTGGACTCTTTTTAGTTGCAGTTTTTCCACATCTTTCCTGAAGTGTGGCATCCAGGGGAGTAGACAGTCATGCTAGGTCCTGAGACAAGGTGGGGGATAGCTCTTCAATCTTGGAGGGGGTCGGGGTGGAGCAGTGAGTGCACACCACCACCACCAGCCCCCATGCTTCTCAGCAGTGGCCAGAGAGCAGCACATCCTGTCCAGCCCTTAGAGTTGCCCGGAGTGGCCGTGCAGTGCTCCAGCAATGATTTTAAAAGTCTGGGACTCTGGATGCTGCCACTGCACCAGAATAGTTCCTGATTTGCATCACTACCTCCGTCAGTGGGCCTGTACTCCAGATGAGTCCTTACCAGTGCCATGTAGAGTGGGACAGTAACCTCCCATGTCTTACATACACTTCTGCTGATGCACTCCAGAATATTAGCCTAATATGCAACTGTAACACACTGTTTATTCATAATCAGTGTGGGATACACTATAATGTCCAGATCTTTCACCAGTTATTCCCTATTTTGTATGAGTGCATTTGATTTTCTTCTCTTTGCAGTTTTTATCTTTCATCTTCTTGATTACAAACCAGTTGTCTAATTTGTTAGGCTACTTTACATGCTAATTTTGTTAGGTCATTTTGCATTCTAATCTTATTCTCCAAAATGATTGTGTTATCGAAGACATTGATGAAAATATTGAATAGAGCCAGACCCCGATGGATCCTACGCTATCTGTTTGAAAGCAAACCATTGATAATTAGCTACTTTTTTAGTACAGTGTTCCATTCATTTTGCACCAGCTTTATAGTAACATCTAAGGTATCTATCTATATATTATAGAAATGTTCATCTGTCTGTTTGTCTGTCCATGAGTCTGTCTATCAAGAACTCCTCCTAAATGGTAAAAGCTAGGATCACCAAATCTGGTATGCAGCTTCCTCTTATCTTAACTTAAAGCAAGGTCAGGGTTTGGTTGTTTCAGGAAAATGGGAAGTGCTGGGAATGGGACTGTTCCCCATAATATGGAAAGGGAGGGGCACAGAGAAGAGGAGTGAGATACTGAGGTTACGTGTAGACTGCAGGCTCCTTTCGGAAGAAGCTTTTTTTGGAAGAGCTCTTCCAAAAAAACTTCTTCCAAAAGAGAGCGTCCACACACAAAAGCTCATTGAAAAAGCGATGCGCTTTTTCAAGAGAGCGTCCAGACTGATCGGACGATCTCTCACATAAAAGACCACATAGAACCACTTCAGTCAGGGCCTTAGGTCACCAGTTGCTTCCAAGTGCTGGTGCTGGAGCCTTGCAGAGACACGCACTTAAATGGACCCCCCAGGACAGCTGTTTCTCTGCTTCTGCTGCGTGCTTGCCTCTTCAAGGGACAGCAAGGCTTTTGCAGTGCCTGCTGTGGTTGTCCAGCTTTTTTGGATGCCACAGCTTTTTCCTTTGAGCCATGGAGCCTGAGCTGCCCCTGGGCATGCGATGGTCCTACACGGCCATGCTGCAGCTTTTGTAGCACTTTGTGCCAGGTGCCTTCCTGGTCCTGCATGAGCTCAACCCCCGAGCTCATTCTGGGGACCCTTTCCCTGGTGTGGGAGCAACACTCTGGCAAGTGCACCCCACAGTGGAGAGGCCTTTTTGGAGGCTCAACACCAGTTCTGACTGGTGGGACCATCTGATCATGGAGTGGTGGGACAACCAGTAGTGGCTCCAAAATTTCAGCATGTGGAAGGCCACCTTTTTGGAGCTATGTGCCTGGCTCAGCTTTGCCCTCCAGAGACATGACACCCACCTGCGGCCCACCATCCCCCTGAAGAAGTGGGTCGCAATCGCCCTCTGGAAGCTCGCCACCTCCAACAGCTACTGGTCAGTGGGCAATCAGTTCAGCATGGGGAAGTCCGCTGTCAGGGCCCTCCTCATGGTGGTAAGGCACTCTCAGGCTGCAGTCCCTGCGGGGCGGTGGGGGGGGGAGTCCTGAATAAGGGGGACTCTAGGGAAAAAGGGTTGGGGAATGTGGGGGGTGGAGTGGGGGTAAGCCCTTCTCCGGGGGGTTGTGCCACCCTGCCCTCACACAGCCCTGTTTCTGGGAGTGCAGCCTCATAGAGGGTGGCTCCTGGCATGTTTGGGACGGGAGGAGATGGTAGGGGGTCAAGCACTTCCAAAGGGTTCAGGCACTCCCTCTCTCATTCTCTGTTTTGTGTGTTTCTTTGTCTCCTTCTGCAGGTTGTGAGGGACATCAGTTCAATCCTGCTGCGGAACGTCATCCACCTGGGAGACCTGGACCCTATTGTGGCCAGATTTGCTGCCCTGGGGTTCCTAAACTGTGCTGGAGCCATAGCTGGGACCCACATCCTGATCCGGGCACCTGACCATCGAGCAGCCCAGTACATTAATCAGAAGGGCTACTTTTCTATGGTGCTGCAGGCCCTGGACGACTGTCATGGACACTTAACCAACATTTTTGTTGGGCAGCTGGGCAGGGCATACAATGCCTGAGTCTTTAGAAACTCCAGCCTGTACCGCAAGCTGGAGGTGGGCACATTCTTCCCCCGCCGGGACTTTGTGTTTGGGGATGTGCAGATGTTACTGTGCATTGTGGGGAACACGGCTGTGAAAGGTCTCATCAGTCTGAGCCTCTAGTCACTGGCCTTGTCGGGCCTTACAGGGCTACTCCCTGTCCGCCGCTATGGAAGCTGCTCCCGTTGCCCAGGACAGTGAGCAGTGGAGGAGGGGAAGGGGGACTTGGGCCCACCCTCTCTCCGAGTCCCAACCCAGGGCCCTAAGGTTGAGGGAGAGTCATGCCTCCCTCCTGTGACCTGACTGGTGGGGCGTTACCCCATAACTCACCAGTCCGCGGGCTTACCTCTCTAGCCCTGCCCTGGGCTATTTCCTCCCCCTCTTGGCTCACCCGGCTCCAACTCTGCTGAGCCTTCTCCCCCCGGCATCCTAGATTCGTCACGCCCCTTTTCGCCCAGGCTCTTTCTCTCCTGAGACTCTTCCTGTCCCACTCCCTTTTTAAGTCCTTCTTCCTTCCTCCGCCTATTCTGCTCTTTTCCTCCCATATCTTTGTCCTCCCCTTGTGTCTCCTCTATTCTCCCTTTTACCCTCCTGACCTCTGCCCCAGGCCGCCCTGTGGCGTCTCTGCTGACGTAACCTGACCCGCGACCCATGGGTAATGTCCCGCGCCGTCCGGTCACGCCTCCCTGCATGGCCCCAAATGCACCAATACTCTCAGCTGGGGCAGCAGGTGGTTGCCCGGCAACACCGGGCAAGACGGCCCCTTGTGTGGCGCTGCTGCCAGCCACGTCTCCCCGGTTGGCCCCAAGTGTGCCGGTCCCATCAGCTGGGGCAGCGTATGGTTGCCCAGCAACCCCAGGAGAGCTGGCCCTTTGCGCGGCACCGCCAGCGCATGCGTCGTTCTGCCACTTCGGCTCAGCTGCATGGGGCGATGGCTTACACCCTGCTTTGTTCTGCCGCTCATCCCCCGCAAGGAGGGAAGGGCTGCAAGTGCAGGGCTCTGCTGCCCTGTCACAGCGGCCTACCCCCTCATGCCATGGCTGATGAAGCTATGCACCGGCCACGTGGACCCCAGCAGGGACCAATTCAATGCCCACCTGAACCAGACCAGGATTCAGGTCAAGTGTGCCTTCGGCCACCTCAAGGCATGTTTCTGGTGCCTGCTAACCTGCCTCGATGTGCGGAAGCACAACAACCCTGAGGTGGTCACGGCATGTTGTGTCCTCCACAACATTGTGGAGAAGAAGGGGGAGGCCTTCTTCCCGGAGTGGTGGGCAGACGCCAATGGCAAGGGGTGAGTGGTCAAGCAGCCGAGGAGAGCTGCCATCCGCCAGGCACATCAGGCAGGGGTGCACAACTGGGAGGCCCTGATAGAGAGGTTCTCTCATGGACCCCAGTAACTCTCCCCAGAGCCTCCCCAATAAGGGCCTCTGGCTTGCTGCCCTATCCCTTCCCCACCACAACCCCTCCCTTCCCTGACCTCTCAATAAGCACTCGTTTGGTTTTCCACAAAATGAAGTCTGTATTTATGTAACATTAAGAAAATGTGGGCAGAGGGAGGGGGGCTCATAACCCAGAGGGGGACTCAGGGCTGGGAGCAGTGTGGGGAGCATCTAGATGTGCCACCTCAGGTGTGGGGACCTCGTCAGAGTTGGGGTTGGGTGGGTCCAGGGACTACAGGGGGGGTGGACAGGATGGGGGGCTGGAGTGGGGGCAGGATTGGCAGAGGGAGTGGGGAATAGGCATCATTTGAGGAGGGGCAATGGGTATTGCTAGGGGAGGGGGCATAGGCATCACTTGGGGAGAGAGCAGAGGTATAGCACGGAGGTAGGAGGGTGGAAGCAGCGGCATCATATGGTGTGCCATCATGTGCCACATGAAAGAGGCAGAGGCAGAGGCATACCAGGGGGAGGGAGCAGAGGCATAGCAAGGGGGGCAGGAGAGTGGAAGCCAGGAGCCGCGGCATCAGGCGGGTGTGCCACCAGGCACGACATGATGCCATGCATGGTGTCACACCACTGCATGAGCTGGTCCCTTGTGCGGTTCCACCACTTGGAGTCCTTGTGGAACTTCTAGCCAGGGTCTGCTGCATGTCACATAGGACACTGACATGCTGGTGCATGAGGTCTTCTTGGACCCTGGCACATCTTCAGGTACTCTGCCCAGGCTCAGGCAGCTGGCTGTGGTGGTGTGGCTTGTCCCTCAGTGCCAGCTGGTACAGCTGTGGAGAACACACAGAGGGAGAGATGGTCGGTCATCTCTGCAGACACTGTCCCTGAGGCTGTGCCCTCCTCTTTGAGCAGTGACCAACAGTCCTCGGGGCACAAGAGGAGGATGTCCCAGCGGGCCATGCTTCACAGGGGCCCTGATGTGCCCAGAAGACCGTGCTGCCCGCTTCCGACCTCCCTCCCCCCCATCCCATGGACAAGCAGCCAAGGGAAATTTCCGGCCACAGTGGGATACCCTCATGGGAAGCAGAGGATTCAGGAGCAGCCTGGGCCTCCCTGGGTCCACACACACAACTGTGGCTCACAGCGCTGTGTATGGGAGCGGCTGCTGCTTCGCAGATGCAGGCATGCCCGTATGCTGTGTGCAGCACTCCTCGGTGTGTCTGGGGTCATGCCTGCGCCCTGGTGGCTATCCTGCTTCCAGCCATGGTGGGCCACCCTTCCCCCCTGGCAGGATGTGTGTGGCTCCCCTGAGCCTGGCAGCAGGATCCAAGCCATGCTCAGGGGCTGCCTGCTGCATCCACGTGCCGCACACTAATGCTGCATGCGGTTGCACATGCATAGACCACAGCACGATGTCCAGCCCAAGCAACACTCACCCCCTGCCCCCTGTGCATCTGCCTCCCCCACCCTGTGTGTGTGACAAACTGAGGCCACTCACCTGAAGATCCCTCCCAGGTGTCTGAGGAGGCCTGGGAGACATCCTGGCTCACAGGCACCGGTTCCTCCTCCTACTCCATCTCTGGCTGGCCCTCCTGCTTCTTCTCCGCTGAGACCTCCGGCCAGGTGATGACGGGGGTCTCTGGGCTGGAGTCCATGAGGACGGGTTGGGGAAGACGTTTCCCCACCCCCCAGGATCTGGTGCAGCTCATCAAAGTAGGGGCAGGTGTGGGGTTTTGCCCCTGAGTGCAAGCTGTGGTCTCTGGCCCCGACATATCCTTGACAGAGCTCCTTATCGTTACTCTTGTTCCAAGATCTGGGGTGGGTGTCTGTGCTCCACCAGGGATTCGGCCATCCAGCCTTGAATGTCTGCATTTTGGCACTTGGCCCGGAGATCCTGCAAGGTCTCCTCCTCACCCCACAGCTTGAGAAGGGACAGGATCTCCGGTCCAGACCAGGAGGGTGCCCACCTCTTGGTCCCCCTGGGTGGGTCCTGGGACCCCTGGGACTGCTCCCTTGCTAGGGCCACAGAGGTATCGGGGGGCTAGTGGCTCTGCCATAGGTGGCAAGGCCTGTGGCAGGGATAGCCATGCAGTGAGTTGCTGCTCTGAGGCCGGCTTCCTGCCACAAGGCTTGTCCAGGATGCCTGCAGCTTTAAGAGGGGCCAGGAGATAGGAACTATAGAGTTGTGATTACTTTGTATGGAGTAGGGCTCCTGTGCTATTTCCTGGAGGCCTCTTCTTTGGGAAAAAAATCCTCCTCCCCATCCACATATGCCTTTTTCTGAAAGAGCTCTTTTGGAAAAAGCATAGAAAGAGAAGTACCAACATCTGAAAAAGCCCTGAGTTCTTTCGATTTACTTTCAAAAGAACACGATTGCAGTGTGGATGTTCCACAAGTTTTGTCAGAAAAATGACCATTTTTCTGACAAAACTCTGTAGTGTAGACATACCCAGAGAGTGGCCATTGGCCACAGTGCTGGGGCAGAGGAAGACCCCTGCCAGCTGGGGAGAGTGAGAGAGGACAGGAGGTCAATGCTGGCCAGAGGCACTGTGCGGGGAAGAAGGCCTCTACTGGCCAAGGGGATGGGGTGGGAGAGGAAAGAGAAGGGCCCCTGCCCATTGGGGGGAGAGAAAGCGCCCTGCTGGGTGTGACCCAGGGCCCTGAGTTCCTCAGCCCTAGACCTCACTCTCTCACCCCGCACATTCCCAGGCCCCCACCCTCCTCAACACCCCACCCTGACTCCTGAACCCTGTCCCATCAGCTCCCTTCCCTGAAGGATCTGTATAATGCCAAGCAAGTCTTTTAAAATTCCCTAAATGGTGCTTCCTACACCCAAGCAGTGCATCCTTTGTCTACAGTGTAGTGTCCCACTCCCTCCATATTGTCAGAATCTCTCAACACCTCAGGCTACATCTACACAGCTTCCCTCTTCCGCAAAAGCCTATGCAAATGAAGCATGGATTAGCATATTGCTGTGCTTCATTTGCATAATTAATTAGGAGCCATTTTTGTGCAAAAAACCCCTCTTGCACAAGAGCCGTTCTTCCTCATTTTTTCAGGAAGAACGGGTCTTGCGCAAGAGGGGGCTTTTTGCGCAAGAAGGGGCTGTGTAGATGGCACCTTTTTGCACAAAAACATATTGTGCACAAACGGCTCCTAATTAATTATGCAAATGAAGCATGGCAATATGCTAATCCATGCCTCATTTGCATAGGATTTTGCGGAAGAGGGAAGCAGTGTAGACATAGCTTCAGTGAGAGATTCCAGCAATAGATTCCTGGCAGCTCCCTGGTGCTGGAATATTTTCCCAATGCCTTTTCCTGGCTGGAGCCTTTCACTACCTGTATAGCTATGTGCTGCTTATGGACACAGTTTGCTTTTCACCATAGCATGTAGCTACATTTACCACACACAACACTGCCAATGTAAACAAGGCCTGAGCTCTTGGGTACGTCTAGACTACATCCCTCTTTCAACAGAGGGATGTAAATTAGGCACTTCGAAATTGCAAATGAAGCCAGGATTTGAATTTCCCATGCTTCATTTGCATAATTGTGTCATGGCTTTTGAAAAAGCGCAATTTTGAAAGTAAAAGCGCAGTCTAGACATGGTTCTTTTGAAAAGGGAAGGCTTTTTCGAAAGATCCTGTTAACCTGTCGAAAGAGGGATGTAGTCTAGACACACCCCTTCTCTCACTTGGCAGAAAGAATGTGTTCTGCTTGTCTATGATTAGGAGAAAACACTTCTGACTCAATTTGCCAATGTAGGCACCAGTGTTCCAAGTGAGAAGCATCACAAATATTATGGGCCCACAGCTGGAGGATGGCAAGGAGGCAAATGAGATTGCATCCTCAAATGATCAGTCTCTGAGCAGTTGCCAGACACTAATTTTTAAATAAAATTAGAAACAAATATTTCCTCTTTTTAGCACAGATGTTCAGAAGTTAATATACAAATGCATATACAAGCTATTTGGGTCATTTTTATAATTTATAAACCAATATTTATAATTTCCCTGTCCTCCAGAGATCTAAACAGACTTGGACACAGTATAGCAAAATCAAACATCAGAGATAGAATAGGACCAGGCAATAGGCTAATACTAGTCCCCTAGGCTACATCTACACTGCACGATTATTTTGGAATAAGCTGTTATGGAAGAAACACTCCAAAATAGCTTATTTCAAAATAGTGTGGCTACACACCAAATGCCCATAGAAGTAGCACTGAGCTATTTCAAAATAGAGTGTCCACACTCATTAGACACTGAATCACATTTAAGACCACCTGGAAGCACTTCAGGCAGGGCATCAAGACAGCACTCTCTTCCCATGGCTGCTGCCTGAGACTATTTGAGGCTCATGCTTAAAGGGACTCCCCTGTACAGCCGTGTCTCAGGCTTTTCTCTTTTGCCTACCTCATTGAGGGACAGCAAACCCATTCCTTTTCCTGCTCTGGTCACCCTTGCAGACACCTCAGCACTCTGCCTATGAAGCCAGAGCTACTTCTGGGCAGTCGATGACTATTGAAGCTTGTTCTGCACCTCATGCAGCTGTTTCTGCAAGCTGCACCCCAGGCCCTGCAGGAACCCAACCCCCTTGCTCACCTTGGAGACCCTCATCAACTCTGTGGGAGTGGCTCATAATGCTGGATCCCACCTACCATCCCCTGCAGACCGTACACTGCCACTTCTGGTGGCTGGACACCAGTGCAGACTGGTGGGACCAACTAGTTGTGGAGCGGTGGGACAACCAGCAGTGGCTCCAGAATTTCCGGATGAGGAAGGACACCTTTCTGGAGCTGTGGGAGTAGATTGCCCCTGCCTTCAGGCAATGGAACACTCACATGTGACCTGCCATCCTCCTCCAGAAGTGGGTTGCCTTCTCTCTGTGGAAGTTCATCAGCTACTGATCCATTGGGAACCAGTTCAGCATGGGTGGATGGACTGTTGGGGCTATGGTGCTCTCAGTCTATTGTCCCAGGAGGGTGGTGGACTGCTGGAATGGGGGGTTGGTGGTGGAAGCCCCCTCCTAGGGAGGTTTTTCAATCCTGCCTTCACAAAGCTCTGCCGGGAGATGGGGTAAGTGGGGGGTTGCTCCTGCTGTGAGAGAGGAAGGGGGGTCAGGGACCTTCTAAAGGCTCTGGAAACCTTGTGATTCTCTCTTTGTTTGTATCCTTGTACAGGTGGTCAGGGCCATCAACACCATCATGATGCTCAGGGTCATCAACCTTGGTGATGTGAACGCCATCATCACCAGCTTTGCTGACATGAGCTTCCCCAACTGTGGGTGGACTGTTGATGGCACCCGTATCCCCATCCAGGTCTCCAACCACTGGGCATCTGTGTACATAAACTGGAAGGGGTACTTTCCAATGGTCCTGCAGGCCATCATGGGCCACAACTGCCAGTTCACGGACATCTACATTGGGTGGCCGGGGAAGGCATATGACACCCGCATCTTCTACAATTCCAGTGTGTTCCAGAAGCTGCACGCCAGCACTTTTCTCTGTCACCGCACCATCAGGGTCGGGGACATGGACATGCTGCTCTGTATTGTGGGGGATGCAGCCTACCCTCTGTAGCCCTGGCTAATGAAGCCCTACAGTGTCCCCCTTGACCACTCCAAGGAATGCTACAGTGCCAGGCTCAGCAGGGCCCAAATGGTGGTGGAGAGTGCCTTCAGGCATCTGAAGGCGAGGTTTTGTTGTCTCCCCACCTGGCTGGACATTGGGGAGCAGAACATCCCACAAGTGATGACCGCATGCTGTGTCCTTCACAATATTTGGGAGAAGAAGTGGGAGATGTTCCTTCCTGGGCAGGGGGCAGGGGCTGACCGGCTCAGCAGGACCTTCAAGCTGCTGCACACGGCTGCCATCCAGCAGGCCCATCAAGAGGCCATGTGCATCCAGGAGGCCTTGATGGAGAATTTCTCACAAGGACCCCAGTGACACTCTCCCTTGGGCCTCCCCACTAGTGTACATTGTCCCTCTGTGTCTTTCCTCTCACACCCCTTCCTTCCTCCCTCTTCACCTCCTCCGCTCCAGAGACAATAAGCCACACTTTTTGTTTTGGAAAAAAATTAATTCTTTGCTTTTTTTGGGGGGGGAAGGGGGTGTCAAAGTAACCAGGGAGAGACTATGGAAAGAATCAGGGATGGGGGAGAGGGAGGAGAGGCTTAGGACTGAAGCTGGGAGTGGTGCCTCGCTCTGGTGATCCTACTGTCACAGGTGTGGGGGGCCTCAGCAGCCACAGGGGGAGAACTGGAGTCAGGAGCAGGAGCAGGCAGCATGCTGGCAATCAGGGATTGAACTGCTGTGCACATAGTGCAGCCCTGCTCCAGCATCTCCCACCAGGTGTCTCACCGCAGCTGAATGTCTTCCTGTAGTCTCTAGTCCAGGGTCTGCTCCAGGGATTAGAGTGCTGTGAGGTACTCCCACTGGAACTCATCCATGGGTCTCCTGTGCTGGCTGGTCCCTCCGAGTCAGGAAGCTGCCATGGGTGGTGTCAACCGCCCTCCTCTCGCAGCTGGTCTGGCTGTGGAGAACAGAGAGACAGTCTGTCATCCCTGGAGACACTGTGCCTGAAGCCTAGACCTCATCTCCACCTGAAAGTTGTCAGTTGAGATGAAGGCGACATGTTTGGAGCAAGGCCATGTGTGGCCTACCCAGTGGGCCCTTTCTTGCAAGGGCCCAGAAGTTCAAAGGGGGAGCCTCACTATCCCCACATCCAGGGACAAGCAGCATGTGAAGATGCTGGCCAGACAGGTTCCTGCAGGTGGGAGGGGGCCATAGGACAGCTGGGCTTCCCTCTGTGCCATGCACACATCACGTCCAGCAGTGGCAGCATCCTGCAGGGAGAGAACTTGTATCCCTGTCCACTGGGGGAAAGGGACAGGGTGTTGGGGGGAGGTGTGTGTGAGTGGCAGAGGCTCCTGCACTTTGCCGTGCTGTCCCCGAGAGTGCATGCTGCCCCAAGAGTGCAGGCATGCCCGTGTGCCATGTGCAGCACTGGGCATGTGTGTTTGGGTGTCTCCATGTCTGCTGCCTCCTTGTAGTTGTGGCTTGTGGAGGGAGAGTAGGATGTCCCACCCCGGTGTCAGGAGTATGACAGGCCTCTTCAGACATCCTGTGATACAAGGGTCATCTGTTGCAGCCTCCTGGGGCTGTGTGCCCCGGACTGGCGCTCCATGTGCACAGGCTGCAAAGGCTGAGCGACGAGCACGCAGCTGCCCCCTACGCTGCAAAGGCTGAGCGAGGAGCAAAGGCAGCTGCAAAGGCTGAGCGAGGAGCACGCAGCTGCCCCCCCACCCACCCTGTGTGTGCAGGGAATGTGATGGCACTCACCTGATGTAGCTTCCCCAGCGTCGGATGATGCCTGGGACAGGTCCAGAGCATGGGGTACCGGCTGCAGGGTCAGGAGGGTTATTATGTAGGCCTCATCTGGCTCCTCCTCTTCCTCTTCCTCCTCCTTCTCTGCATATCTGCCCCCGGTGAGAGCGACGACGGGCATCTCGAGCCCTGAGTCCACTACCGGGGTGGTGGGAAGGGATTGCCCTGCCCCCTAGTATGCAGTGCAAGTCCTCATACTAGGGTTTTGTGTGGGTTTCTGCCCTGGAGCACTACCTGCGCTCCCAGGCCCTGGGATATGCCTGGCAGAGCTCCTTTACTTTCATTTGCACCTGCTCCTGGATGTGGATGTGCCCCCTGGTGGCCAGGCTGTCAGCCACATGGCCATAGATATTGGCGTTCTGGTGTCTGGTGCAGAGATCCTGAAGGTTGGTCTCGTCACCTCTCAATAAGTTCCAGGATCTCTGCACCAGACCACAAAGGTCTGTGCATCTTTTCCATTTCCAGGCAGGGTCCTGGGAGCTGGCAGACTGCTCCCTGGGAGCAGTGGAGTGCAGGGTGGGAATAGCAGAGTTGCTCATTTTGAGCTAACTTGAAGTAGTGGCAGCTGCTGGGTGGCTCAGGGCTGTCAGTGCCTGCTGTCTGACACCAGCCCTTTCCCCTGAGGCTTCAGCTTCAAGGGCTCCAGGGGAAGTGGGGACTACAGAGTTTTGATGAGTGTAGACAGAGCCAGTCAGCAGGGCAGTCAAAAGGGCTGGAGGCCAATTATTTTCAAATAACTCCAACCACCCTATCTATGCAGGCGCTATTCTGAAATAGCTATTTCAGAAGAGTCATTCTTCCTCATGGAATGAGGTTTACCAACGACGAAATAAGCCACTCATTATTTCGAAATTATTTAGAAATAACAGGTTAGCTGTGTAGATGCTCGCATAGTTATTTCAGAATAATGGACAGTATTCCAAAATAGCTCTGCTGTGTAGATGTACCCCCACTGACTAGAAGAGAAAAAAAATGAAGAGGCTTCAGATAAAGTTGACACTGTTCAATAAAGTGTATGTTGAAATGGCTCCACTCTGAGTCCATTTCTCACCCCTCAAAATAACTAAATTCCACTCTTGTAGGCTGTTACACTTTTACATTATTCTGACCATTATTACTGAGTAAAGAACACTTCTGCTTTAACTAGAAGTGTTAACTCAAATTCCTTACTTGGTATTTAAGTTAAGTGTGATAAGTTCTTTTTTAAACCCTTGTGTCTTTAATGTTTTAGCACCTGCGAAAGCGCATACAGTGATGTTTCTCCACCGAATACATTTCTACTAAAGCATTCTACTAACATTTATGCTGACAGAATGGTTGTATTGTTGAAGGAATTGAAGTGTTTGCCATTTAACCACTTATTTTATCCTTTTACCTAAATGATAATTTGAGTATTATGTCAAATAGCCATGTGAGCACAAAGATTTGTAAAGCATTAAAATGTTATCTTTCCTGCCATCTCTGAAGCTACAGTGAGCTCTCAGGAATTCATATTGTGTATTTTTCTGGCTAGTAGCTAGTAATGTTAGTAGCACTATATGTATGTGTACATTATCTATCTATATATTGTAGAGCATGTCTGTGTGTCTGTCTGCGAGTCCATTTGTTCAGGAACTCCTTCTAAATGGTGAGAGCTAGGGCCACCATATTTGGTATGCAGCTTCCTCGTCTCCTAACTTAAAGCAAGGTCCGGATTTGGTTGTTCCAGAACAACTGAAAGCTCTGGGGAAAGGACAGTTTTCTATAACATGCAAAGGGAGGGGCACACTATGAGAGTGGCCACTGGGGGCAGCAAGCCCACAGGTGATAGTTATTCTATAGAATGTCCACTGGGGGCAGTTGTACCACCAAGGGACTCCACCATCTTGCCTTCCAGTACATCAGTAAGTAACCCTCCTGCCCTAAACCCTTCCCCACTCTCCCGTGGCTCCTGGAGTGGGAGAGAAAAAAGGTTCCTGGTGGAAGGGGAGACCTGCGGGCGGGGGGGGGGGAGAAAACAGGACCCTGGTGAGTGGAAGGAGCAGTCTGGAGGGGAAGAAAACAGGCCTCTGGTGATCTAGGGAGGACCTGGGCAGGGGGAGAAAACAGGTGACAGGGGAGGGGCCTGAGAAGCAAGGTTACTGGGGCTTGACATGGCGATTGCAGTTATGTATGTTCTTTTAGGAAAATGCAGAAGAGCTTTTTTCATTTTTCCTTAACCCTTTTTAAAGTTGGTTATTCCTTTCTTTTAGGTATCTCATAGGCTCAAGCCAGCTGTACAGGATGAAGTTTTGTGCGGCTAGCTATTGATCAGGGAGTGTGTGAAAAAGTTGCACTCTTTGCCAACATAGCTATACTGGCAAAACACCCATAAGAGTGCTGCCATCAGCATAGTTCATGTGTGTCAGGGAGGTGGTGTTATGATGCTTATAGAAAAACTCCTTCCACTGTTGTAAGCTGCATTTGCATTATGGGCATGGCTGGTGGAGTTGGCAGAGGCGGCAGGTTTGTATAATTTTTGATGGTGCCCAAAGTGGATCCAAGTCCTGTCCACCCATACCAATCTTGTAAGGTGGGTGAGGACACTGGCTCTGGAGTGAGGATGGGGATATGGGATAGGCTCATGGCCTGGGAATAGGATTAGGGTTATGGGTGCAAGCTCTAAGATGCAGATCAGGGGTTTAGGGCGTGGGAGGGCTCAGGGCTGCGGCAGAGTGTTGGGGTGCAGACTGTAGGGTGTGGATCAGAGGTGAGAGGGTCTGGGGCTAGAGTCCCTACCCTCTCTTCTCTTCTCTCCTCCTGTCCCCCCCTTCCTTTTATCTCCCCCACATAGCAACACACATATTCACCCAAGCACCACAGGAGGTCAATATTTTCTAGCAAGATTATGAACACTTCCACTGTTTACTTAGCTCTTAAAAGACATTTAGAGGTAAATTAGAGCTAATTAACAGCACAGAACACTAAGAGCCAGGACTGGTGGCTGTAAACAAATTTTATGGACCATGGGAAACTTGGCCGTACCCATGATAAGTGGACAGCTGGCTAACTAAAATTATGCCAGATTACAGATGTTGCCGGATCAGAGAGTGCCACACTAGAGAGGTTTAACCAGTGCATTTCATTTCTGGAGTGAGTCCACTGACAAACAAAGAAGCTGCAAACATTGGCAGGATACATTTAGAGCTCCCATCAAGTGATAAACAGGCAAAATAATAAACTGAGTGTTCATTCTATGAGCTATCAGGAAAACACAAAAATACATAACTTTACCTGAAACACTCATAGGAATCTGTACCCAAACTCTTATGATGAGATTAGGCTAATTGTGTGATTAATTGTAAAAATTAATGTTCAGGATGACTATCATGCAGCTTCTTAATGACTGTGGATATTCCAATTGTTCAGTTTTTATTAAATATGGACAATTACCTGAAGTCCTTTATCTAAACCTGCATGTTTGGGGTGGGGAAAAGGGGGTTGTATGGACATCCTGTGCCTGCATTATAGTTTTATACTAACTGTTTGCTTTCTAGGAGATACTATAGAACTAGGACACTATACAATGTAAAATTATCCTGGTTTTTGATTGAGCAAAAGGAAAAAAAATGAAAAGTGCTCTCCTTTGGCTATGGCAACTACAAATCTCTAATAACAATAATAAAATACCAATGAAATAAACTATTTGTTCATGTATCAACATACACAGAAGTGATTTTTTGCTGCTGTTTTAGGGTTCAATCAGGAAAGTTGCAGATAACTATCCCTAATGGTATGTCTAGACTACATCCCTCTGGTGACAGAGGGATGTAGTCTAGACATACCCTAATATATCAAAGAACCTCATTATTTACATAATCTTGTCACTTCTCAGTGTTGGAATTGGTTAAAATAACTTATCTCCTTTATTAAGGATATGTGTGATTGTGTTGCCTAAAATAAATTGTGGTTCTAATCGAGAGCCTGAAGTCCATGGAAAGTCTCTCGTTGATTTCACTGGGCTTTGAGTTTAAAGTTAGTTATATTCTTAAGCAGTTTTCTAGAGCAGAGACAGAGTGCTCTGCTCCCTTGAAGTTTATAAATAAAAATCTGGATTTACACCCACCAATATTCTGTAAGGGCCATATGTTCACTTCCTGTGGAAAAAGAGAATTTATATTTAAAGATCAATGCCATAAGCATATAAGACACTGTGTTGTATTATTCAAATTCTTTGTACCAAACTTCTGGTTGCGTGAAGTAGAAGATGAGAATTAAAGTCCTTGCATAAGCCAAAAAGGCACTGGTAAGAACACCAGAGATTTTGTGAATTTCCATTTTAATATTTGCATTTTCTTGTGGTTCCACCTAGTTCTGTCATCATGCTTCTCTGTGTGTGGTTCTGCCATTAGTCCCCTGCTGAATGCTGTGTACATTTGACTTCTTGATGTAATTTTTATGGCCTTGTCAAACACATTTTTTTTCATTTTTTCAATATGTAGCTTATACTAATGACCACCGGAGTTGTGGAGGGGGATCACACTGCAGTTATTGACAGAGTAGAATTTATCTCAGAACAATTAATTTAAGATATTTTAATTTGAATCAGACTCTTAGGGTATGTCTAGACTACATGTCTCTGCCGACAGAGGCATGTAAAATAGGCTACCCGACATAATCAATGAAGCGGGCATTTAAATATCCCCACTTCATTAAAATAAAAACGGCCACCGTGCTGTGCCGGCTCAGCTGATCATCAGCCCAGCGCATGAATCAAGACGTGGATTGGTTGAGAGGGGAAGCCTTTGTCGACCGCTCCTGTAAACCTCGTTTCACGAGGCATAAGGGAGTGGTCGACAAAGGCTTCCCCTGTCAACTGATCCACGTCTTGACTTGCGCACTGTGCTGATGATCAGCTGAGCCAGCACAGCGTGGTGGCCGTTTTTATTTTAATGAAGCCGGGGATATTTAAATCCCTGCTTCATTGACTATGTCGGGTAGCCTATTTTACATTCCTCTATCGGCAGAGACATGTAGTCTAGACATACCCTTCGATAAGAACCTACGGATGGGCAGGATCCCTTGGGATGCTAACATGAAGGGGAAAGGAGTCCAGGAGAGCTGGCTGTATTTTAAAGAAGCCTTATTGAAGGCACAGGAACAAACTGTCCCAATGCGCAGTAAGAAAAGTAAATATGATAGACAACCAGACTGGCTTACCAGGGAAATCCTTGGTGAGCTTAAACACAAAAAGGAAGCTTACAAGAAGTGGAAACTTGGACAGATGACTAGGGAGGAGTATAAATATATTGCTTGAGAATGCAGAGGAGTAATCAGGAAGGTGAAAGCAGAATGGGAATTGCAGCTAGCAAGGGATGTGAAGGGTAACGAGAAAGGTTTCCACGGGCATGTTAGCAATAAGAGGGTGATCAGAGAGGGTGTGGGGCCCTTACTGGATGTAGGAGGTAACCTAATGACAGATGATGTGGATAAAGCTGAAGTGCTCAGTGCCTCTGTCTTCACAGACAAGGTCAGCTCCCAGACTACTACACTAGGCAACACAGTATGGGAAGGAGGTGGACAGCCCTCAGTGGAGAAAAGACAGGTTAAGAACTATTTAGAAAAGCTAGATATATACAAATTAATGGGTCCAGATGTAATGCATCCAAGGATACTGACGGAGTTGGCAAATGTCATTTCAGAGACTTTGGCCATTATCTTTGAAAACTCATGGAGATCGGGAGAGGTCCCAGATGTTTGGAAAAATGCAAATATAGTGCTCATCTTTAAAAAGGGGGTAGAAGGACAATCCAGGGAACTACAGACTAGTCAGCTTTACCTCAGTCCCTGGAAAAATCATGGAGAGGATCCTCAAGGAATCTATTTTGAAGCACTTGGAAGAGGGGAAAGTGATCAGGAATAGTCAACATGGATTCGCCATGGTCAAGTCCTGCCTGACCAATCTGATTAGCTTCTATGATGAGATAACTGGCTCTGTGGACATGGGGAAGTTGGTGAATGTGATATACCTTGACTTTAGCAAAGTTTTTGATACCATCTCCCACAGTATTCTTGACAGCAAATTAAGGAAGTATGGATTGGCTAAATGGACTATAAAGTGGATTAAAAGCTGGCTAGATTGTCGGGCCCAAAGGTTAGTGATCAATGGCTCAGTGTTTGGTTGGTGATCAGTTTCAAGCAGAATGCCTCAAGGATTGGTTATAGGACTGGTTTTGTTCAACATCTTTATTAATGACGTGGATGAGGGGATGGATTGTACCCTCAACAAGTTTGCAAATGACCCTAAGCTAGCGGGAGAGGTAAATACGTTGGAGGGCAGGGATAGGGTCCAGTGTGACCTAGACAAATTGGAGGATTAGGCCAAAAGAAATCTAATGAGGTTCAACAAGGACAAGTGCAGAGTCTTGGGGCCCCTCACTATAGGAAGGATGTGGATACATTGAAGAGGGTCCAGCAGAGGGCAACCAAAATGATTAGGGGGCTGGAGCACATGACCTCTTAGGAGAGGCTGAGGAATTTGGGCTTATTTAGTCTGCAAAAGAGAAGAGTAAGGGGGGATTTGATAGCAGCCTTCAACTTCCTGAAATGAGGTTCCAAAGAGGATGGAGAGAAACTGTTCTCAGTAGTGACGGATGACAGAACAAGGAGCAATGATCTTAAGTTACAGTGAGGAAGGTCTAGGTTGGATATTAGGAAAAACTATTTCACTAGGAGGGTGGTGAAGTATTGGAATGGGTTACCTAGGGAGGTGGTGGAATCTCCATCCCTAGAAGTTTTTAAGTCCCAGCTTGACAAAGGCCTGGCTGCGATAATTTAGGGTTGGTCCTGCTTTGGGCAGGTTGTTTTACTCTATGACCTCCTGAGATCTCTTTCAGCCCTAGGATTCTGTGATTCTATATGATTCTATGATTTGCAGGAAAAGAGATGCTGGGTGGCAGGGGACTGGCTTAATATGCTAAGGATATATAATCACAGAATGACAGGACTACAAGGGACCTTTAGACGTCATCAAGTCCAGTCCCCTGCACACATGGCAGAACCAAGCACCTCAGTGTGGAGGTCTTTAAACTTGGGTTTCTGAGGGATGGTGACCTTAGCTCTGAGGAAAGTGAGGAAGTGGAATACAGGGAGGAAACATAAGGAGGAGAAAGTAGGGCAGTTGGCTAGATATCTTAGGCATCTGTATACAAACACAAGAAGCTAGGGAACAAACAGCAAAAACAATAACAGAGACTTGGGGTAACTCGAATGACTGGAGCACTGTCATGGATGGGTATAAACTGTTCGGGAAGGACAGGCAGGGAAGAAAAGGTGGAGGAGTTTTGCTGTTTGTAATAGAACAGTATGATTGCTTAGAGCTCTAGTATGAAACTGGAGAAAAGCAGTTGAGAGTACATGGGTTAAGATTAGAGGCAAGGGCAACAAAAGTGATGTTGTGGTGAGGGTCTGATATAGACCATCAGACTAGGAGGATGAGGTGGATTAAACATTCTTCAGACAACTAACCTAAGATTCCAGATCAGAGAATGCAGTTCTAATGCGGGACTTCAATTGCCCTGACATCTGCTGGGGGAGCAAAACAGCAGTGCACAAACAATCCAGGAAATTTTTTGAGAGTGTTGAGGACAGCTTCCTGGTGCAAGTGATGGAGAAAACAGCTAGGGATCATGCTCCTCTTGACCTGCTGCTCACAAACAAAGAAGAATTGGTAAGTGGCCACCTGAGCAGCAGTGACCATGAGGTGTTTAGGATCCTGACAAGAGGAAAGGAAAGCAGCACAATACAGACCCTAGACTTCAGAAAAGCAGATTTTGACTCCCTCATGGGAGGGGATGGCCAGGATCCCGTGGGAGGCCAAAATGAGGAGGAAAGAAGTCTAGGACTGATGGCAGTACTTTAAAGAAGCCTTATTGAGAGTACAGGAAGAAACCATACAAATGTGTGTAAAAAATAGGAAATATGGCAGGCGACCAGCTTGGCTTAACAAAGAAATCTTTGGTGAGCTTAAACAAAGAAAGGGCACTTACAAGAAGCAGAAACTCGGACAGCTCACTAGGGAGGAGTATATAAATATTGCTCAAGTATGCAGGGGTATAATCAGGAAGGCGAAAGTGAAAATGGAGTAGCATCTAGCAGGGGAATTGAAGGATAATGAGAAGGGTTTCCACAGATATGTTAGCAATAAGAATCTCAGGGAAAGCACCGTGCCCTTGTTGAACGCGGGTGTGATGGCACATCAGTCACCTCACACGAGAGCCCCCCTTTGGCCAAGTGCCTGTGACTGCACTCCTGGCTGTGGCAGGCCTCCTGCAGCCCAGCTCTCCAGCCCTGTCTGAGCCTTTTAAACTCCCAGGAGGAACTGCCTCCCCCTGACCCAACAGCTTCATTTTAACAACCTTACTGGGCCCTGATTGATCATGTACTCTGTGCCACTCTAGCTTTCCTGGAGGACTTCTCTATGGTTTGCCGGGTGGGCTGTGGCAAGGCCACAAGCCTCCAGAAAGGGGCTTTGGAGCCTGCTCCACACTGTCATGGGGGGCAATGAAATCTAGTGACAGATCATGTGGAAAAAGCTGAAGTACTTTTTTGGCTGTCATCACTGACAAAGTCAGCTCCCAGGCTGCTGCACGAAGAAGCACAATAAGGGGAGGAGATAAGCAGCCCTCAGTGGTGAAAGAACAGATTAAGGACTATTTAGAAAAGTTGAGGTAGTCAAGGAATCCTTTTTGAAACACTTGGAAGAGAGGAAGGTGATCAGGAATAGTCAGAGCGACATGGACAAATTGAAAGATTGGCCCAAAAGGAATCTGATGAGGTTCATTCCCATGAAGTGCTACAGGCTGGGAACCAACTGGTTAAGCAGCAATTGTGCAGAAAATGACCTGGGGATTACAATAGATAAGAAGCTGGATATGAGTCAACAGTGTGCCCTTGTTGTCAAAAAGGCTAATAACATATTGGGCTGGATTAATTAAAGCATTGTCAACAAATGAAGGGAAGTGATATTCCCCTCTATTCAGCACTGATGAGGCCACATCTGGAGTACTGCATCCAATTTGGGGAGCTTCCATTACAGAAAGGATGTGGACAAACTGGAAAGAGTCCATCAGAGGGCAACAAAAATGATTATTGTTTATTTGTAAATATTTGACAAGTAGCTTACATGAACAATTTTCATAGTATAATTGATACTGAAATGTTGATTTTACCTAGTCACAATTATTGATTTATGGTGTGTGATTGATCACTTAGGTCACACTATATGGAAGACTGAAACTTCTATAATATGAGAATAATGAATGATGAATTATGAGTAACACTTTATGGATAAGAATTTTCTAAAATAATCATTCTTAGTACAACTGTAAAACTGAAGATTTACAACATTTTTATTATTAAAGTGATCGTTGACAGAATATTAATAAATATGATCCTGTGAATAATATCAGAGTGTTTTCATTATTCATTCAAGAAAATATTTATGGGTCTTTTCTTTTACTATTTGACCAGCTCAAGTTGAGGTTACAGTATCCTCATAAGAGACATTTGCCATAAGTAGAATGTTATTGTATGATGGTAAATAAGCTTATACTAAAGAAGAAATATCATTTGCAGAAAGGAAAAACTTTTTCTTTTGCCCCCAGAAGAAAATAAAATTGTCAGAGTGGATTGCATTACAGAAGTTATTTCAGCAAAATGTATTACATAAAAATAATCTGTCCCTTAAGATTGCTCACCATTATGTCTCAGAGCTTCTCTATTCCAATCAGCTTTATAGAGCTAATAACATCTGGTAATTTGAAAACCTGAAGGCTACGTCTAGACTACATCCCTTTTTTGGAAAAGGGATGTAAATTAGACGTAATGCAATTGCTAATGAAGCAGGGATTTAAATCTCCCCCGCTTCATTAGCATAAAAATGGCTGCCGCTTTTTTTCCGCACGGAGCTTTGCCGGAAAAAAGCGCCAGTCTAAACGCTGATCTTGCGGAAAATAAAGCCTTTTCCAAAAGATCCCTTATCCCTCTATGAAATAAGCAATTGCGATACGTCTCATTTACATCCCTTTTCCGAAAAAGGGATGTAGTCTAGACGTAGCCGAAGAGAATACTCATGGATTTAATGGGGATTCAGAACCTAACGTTGAAAATATTATTTAGTCTTTATTTAAATACAGATCTGTTATGTAATTATTTGAAGATAACATTTATATAGTTTATGGGAAAGTAGTAAATAATTTGCTAGAACTAAGCAAAGAATAGCAACACATTTATTTCCTCTAAACTTTCCTTTATGGTAATCTTAATAGATATTTGCAACAATGGTTAGTTTAAAAAATACAATTATAAATTCGAAGTTGATGACATACATCTAACCAGGCAAATAGCTTTAAGAGCATGGTCTGTAGGTACATTAACAGTTAGAAACTTCCAAGTCCGTTTTTTCACCTACACAATCAAAAATGTAGCCCATCTAGGAACAAACATATAGTAGAAATAGTAATAATTTATTTCAGGGATTAATTGTGGTGAATTCAAAACAGTATAACATAGCTAATCTAAAACAAAAAACAGGTAATCTGAAGCAAAAAAAAAATTGACATTTGACAGGCACCATCAAAAAACCCATTAAATAACAATTCCACTTTTAATAAAATATTGGAATATTTACTCAGTTTTACCATGTTGTAAAATAAAACTCATGATGTGGCATAAAGAAAAGAAGGAACAAAACTGTAACCTGACAACAATGCATAATCAAACAAGTAAAATGCAGTCCAGAGTCACAGGCTGATAATAATGTTTCCTGTTTTCCTGAGATTTTTTATCATCACAATGATATAACAATGGGATTTAAGATAGCCTTGTGTTTCGTAGCTAGACAGAACTGATTTACAGTTGGCCTGCTTAAGGCTTTACAATACATTCAGAAAGTTAGATCTTCCATTGCAAATAGAAAAATAAATAAGGTGATAAATTCAATGCTACTGAACTTTCTGTGACATCAGGGAGGAATTTGGCATAACAGCTGTCATATTCATTTTGATTTTTCTTGCTACTGAGAACATTTTTGCTCTCTGAAAGGGATAGTGGATAATATTGAAAAATATTAGTCTCTGAGGGTATGTCTACACTGCACACCTATTTCAAAATAAGCTATTCCAGAAGAAATATTCCAAAATAGCTTATTTCGAAATAGCATGTCTACACTACAGGGGAGCCTCAAAACCAGTCCGAGGCAGGCTTCCCTAATATGGACATGCTACCGCGATTTAGAGCCCCAGGAAGCACTGGGCAGGAGCTATTTCAAAATAGCAGCAGTGGAGCATCCACACAACAACTATTTCAGAATAGGCATTATTCCTCCTGGAATGAGGTTTACAGAAGTTGGAATAAGCCATCCATTATTTCAAATTTATTTTGAAATAACAGAATTGCTGTGTTGACACTCACACTGTGATTTTGAAATGTCAGTCATTTCTAAATAAGGGTATGTCTACACTACAGCACTAATTTGAACTAACTTAATTCGAATTAGTTAATTCTAACTAAGCTAATTTGAACTAATGCATCTAGACCTAAAAACTAATTCGAATTAGCATTTTGCTAATTTGAACTAGCATGTCCACATTGAGTGGACCCTGAACCGAAGTTAAGGCTGGCCGGAACCAGTGCCGGCAGGGCATCAGGTTAGGACTTAGAGCGTGAAGCTGCTGCCTCAGGCTAGCCGAGGGCTGTGCTTAAAGGGACCCAACCCCCATCCCAGACAGACAGTTCTCAGGGTTCCCCGCTTGCTTGTCTACCTCAATGAGGGACAGCAAAGCAGTCCTGTCTTGGAGTGCCCTGAGTGCCCACACTCGGCACATCACAGCACTCGGCCATCAGCCCGGCTGCACTTGCCGTAGGCTGCCATCTGGGGTGTCAATCGGGGGGCTGCAAGGATCCAGGAGGCCCTGCAGGAGAGCTTCCACCCCAAGGAGCCTGCAGAGCCAACCCAGTCCTCCCCATCGGGGGCTCGTGCCGCATTCCTCCCTCACCTCCTTCCACTTACCCCTCCCCAGCCCCCCTTCCTGATGTAAAAAATAAAGGACACGTGTTCAAAAATAGAAACTCTCTTTATTTAACAAAACTGGGGGTGGGAGGATTAACCTCTGGGGAGACTGGGAAAAGGAGGTGGGAGAGGGGAAGAGAGAGGGTGGGAGAGGGGAGGTGGAAACCTGGGAGGAGGGAGCTGGAAGGGGGAAGCCAGGGGAAGAAGGAGGAGGGGAAGTCTAAAACTATGGTACGCCATATCTTCAGTATTGTGTAGAGATGTGGTCTTCTCACCTCAAAAAAGATATTTTGGCCTTGGAAAGGGTTCAGAAAAGGGCAACTACAATGATTAGGGGTTTGGAACAGGTCCCATATGAAGAGAGGCTAAAGAGACTGGGACTTTTCAGCTTAGAAAAGAGGGGACTGAGGGGGGATATGATAGAGGTCTATAAAAGCATGAGTGGTGTGGAGAGGGTGAATAAAGAAAAGTTCTTCATTAGTTCCCATAATAGAAGGACTAGAGGACACCAAATGAAATGAATGGGTTGCAGGCTTCAAACTAATAAAAGAAAGTTCTTCTTCACACAGCACATAGTCAACCCGTGGAACTCCTTGCCACAGGAGGCTGTGAAGGCTAGAACTATAACAGAGTTTAAAGAGAAGTTAGATAAAGTCATGGAGGTTGGGTCCATGGAGTGCTATTAGCCAGGGGGGTAGGAATGGTGTCCCTGGCCTCTGTTTGTGGAAGGCTGGAGATGGATGGCATGAGACAAATCGCTTGGTCATTGTTTTCGGTCCATCCCCTCCGGGGTACCTGGTGTTGGCCGCTGTCGGCAGACAGGCTACTGGGCGAGATGGACCTTTGGTCTGACCCAGTACGGCCGTTCTTATGTTCTTATGTTCTAAGCTCAGGGCTCAGGGTCGGGGGTCTCACTGGATCAACTTGATTTTCATGCAAACCTGCTCCTGGGTTCGCATGTGGCCTTTGGTGGCCAGGCTGGCAGCTATCCTGCCCTAGACAGCCTCATTCCTGTGCCTAGTGCGGAGGTCGTGGACGTTGGAGGTCTCCCCCCAAACCTCGATGAGATCCACGATCTCCGCACTAGACCAGGCGGGCGCCCGCCTCTTGTGGCCCCTGGCAGGCTCCTGGGAGCCGCCAGCCTGGTCCTGGGAAGAGGCGGAGGGCTGGGTGGCAGCGGGTGGCTGGCTCATGCCGTGCCAGGTGCAGGGTCTGCTAGCTGGGTGCTGGCAGGCTTGCAACTGGCACGAGCACTGTAGCCAGACCGTGCCCCTTTAAGGGCTCCGGGGCCGGGAGGGGGGCAGAAAGTTTCCCTGGTTTGGCCCAGAGTGGCCACCAGGGCAAGCTGGGAAGAGCTAGCCTCCAACTAGTTCGAATTAAGTGGCTACACAGCCCTTAATTTGAACTACTTAATTGGAACTAGGCGTTAGTCCTCGTAGAATGAGGTTTACCTAGTTTGAATTAAGCGCTCCGCTAGTTCGAATTAAGTTCGAACTAGAGGTTTGCATGTGTAGTGCCTATGAAAGTTAATTCGAACTAACGGCTGTTAGTTCGAATTAACTTTGTAGTGTAGACATACCCTCAGAGTTTGTAATTATGTCACCAATCAGTTGGGAATTAATACCAACTTTTCCTCACTCCAGCCTCGGCAAGAAAAGGGAAGATATACTTGAACTAAGCTACCTCTGATGCATTAATGAGACATCAGAGTTTCCACAGCAACACCCCATCTCCTATGTAGCAACATGCCCAAGCATGCCAGCATAACCCTCCTGAAATTTTGGCATCCCCCTATGCAGCCTTCCTGCCACCTTCCCACCCCCACTCCAGCCCAGGAGAGAGTTCTTTGTCTGCAGCCTTGCTATGGTTGCTGTAATGAGACAGAGAGGGTCTTACTCTTGCTACAGCCCAGATGGGAGAGAGTCAGGACACCGCAAACAAACTCCCCGCCTTTTCCCACCTCACCACACAGATGCCAGCACCCACCCACCCTTTCATTCCTCCACCTGCCCCTGAGTAATCTGTTCCTCATGGCCCTAGCTCAGCCAGGGGCTGAGGTAGAATCCTGCCTCTCAAAGTTGCAGGCACTAGCAGCTGCAGCCCATTTGGGAGTCAGGACAGAAGGATGCACCTCCAACAAACTCCCCACCCCTCCTTGCCAGCACCCACCTATCCCCTATTTCCCCCAACCACCCATGCAATCTGCTTCCCCCACACACCCAGGAGGGTGGAGGAGAGTGCTGGGTTTTCACAGGAAGCTGCAGTCATGTCTCTTTTCTCTCCTTTCCTCTCCTGGCCGCTCAGCTGGGAGACAGAACTCCCAAAACTCCCCTCCTCTCCTCTCAGACTTTCCCCAGCCATTTAGTCCCTCCCTCCCTCCATATCTATCCTCCCTACCAGCTGGGAGAGGCCTGTTCCTCCATCCCAAGCAGGGAGCTTCTGCAGCTGAAAGAGTGCCCCTCCCCAAGCCAGGCAGGTCTGTGTGCAGCAGGCCTAAGCCACTAGATGGGTCTCATTAAGCAGGTGCATGGCTGCACTGCTGCAAAGTTTACAGGGAACCTTGGTTGGGGACTCCTATGATTGGTATGGCAGAGAGCCAACTCCCCCCTCCCCCCCCATTCTCATAGCCCACCCTGATCCTATGAAGGTGGTGGATGCTAAGTTCAAAACCATGGATTGGTTGAGGAGACCTGGATGGAAATGAATGAGAGCTGATGGAATCCCCAGGAAATGATTCACATAAACATGGATTTGCCTGTACTTTACACTTTAATCCCATACAACTGTATAATAAAGTTGCAGCCTGATTAAAATCCATATCAAGTTTCTCCTGTTCTTCTTTCAGTATTCCCAGACAATGACTACAGTGTAACTAAAGCAGGGGAAATGTTGGCTGGGCTTGTCAAAGGAGGATGGCTCTGCTCCTTAGGGTGGGAAATGAGGTCAGAGACTGCTGCAAAAAGTAGATGGTGTTCAGCTTTACGGTGCCGACTCACCCCCCCAGGAATATGAGGCCTGAAGAGCATAAAGGTGCAAGTCCTGGGCATGGGAAGCCCCCTTGTTCCATGCAGCAAGAAAGGAAGCACTCACCCTCCCTTTCTTTTTGGAGGTGAAAATCAGATTGGGTTAGGATCTATTTGGGCATTATGCAGATTGGCTCGAGTGGAGTATGGTTGTACACTGATATAAACTTTCTAGGAGGCTAACTTCTGATATAGCCAACCATGAATAATAACTACAAAGGAAACATGCCTACTCAATTAGGAGAATCTATGGGTATGTCTACACTGCCACCCTAGTTCGAACTAGGGTGGCTAATGTAGGCATTCGAACTTGCCAATGAAGGAGGAGGAGGAGGAGTAACGGTAGTTCGAATTAGGAGCTTTAATTCGAACTGCCTAGTCCGTGCCGCGTGTAGCCGCGGGCAGGGAGTTCGAACTACGGGGCATTTAAAAATGGCGGCCCCCGGGAACATGCAAATAAAGCCCGGGATATTTAAATCCCGGGCTTCATTTGCAAGTTCGAATGCCTACATTAGCCACCCTAGTTCGAACTAGGGTGGCAGTGTAGACATACCCTATGAGATAACCATATGTTTAAATCACAGTGTGCTTCATGATGCCCTTGAATTATAAATATAGTGTACTAATCACAGACACAACAGGACTTGACTTCCCTTTGAGAAACTCAGTTTTGAAGATATTTATCATGACACATAAACCCTTCCTGGTATCTCTAACTGAGTAGTTTAGTATTGTCATGTTCACTCCTGTGAATTAATTTAAAGGAGAAAAAGAAAGTTCACTAATGGGAGGAAGAGAATAACTGGCTTTTAAAGATACAGATATAGATATCTTTAAAGAGCCAGCTTTTATCTTCCTGACATTAATGAATTATCTTTTTTCTCTCTAAATTAACTCGGAGGGACTCATTCATGAAACGGCCAGACAGAAAGACTTCTTTGGGGGTAGAGATTTAATTGATTTAATTATCTTAGGGTTTTGTCTACACAGCATAGTTAGGGTATGTCTACACTACAAAGTTAATTCGAACTAACAGCCGTTAGTTCAAATTAACTTTCATAGCATCTATACATACAAACCGCTAGTTCGAACTTAATTCGAACTAGCGGAGCGCTTAATTCAAACTAGGTAAACCTCATTCTACGAGGACTAACGCCTAGTTCCAATTAAGTAGTTCAGATTAAGGGCTGTGTAGCCACTTAATTCGAACTAGTTGGAGGCTAGCTCTTCCCAGCTTGCCCTGGTGGCCACTCTGGGCCAAACCAGGGAAACTTTCTGCCCCCCATCCCGGCCCCGGAGCCCTTAAAGGGGCACGGTCTGGCTACAGTGCTCGTGCCAGTTGCAAGCCTGCCAGCACTCAGGGCACTCCAAGACAGGACTGCTTTGCTGTCCCTCATCGAGATAGACAAGCAAGCGGGGAACCCTGAGAACTGTCTGTCCGGGGTGGGGGCTCGGGTTCCTTTAAGCACAGCTCTCGGTTAGCCTGAGGCAGTAGCTCCACACTCTAAGTCCTGGTTCCGGCCAGCCTTAACTTCGGTTCAGGGTCCACTCAATGTGGACATGCTAGTTCGAATTAGCAAAACGCTAATTTGAATTAGTTTTTGGGTCTAGATACACTAGTTCAAATTAGCTTAGTTAGAATTAACTAATTCAAATTAAGTTAGTTAGAATTAGTGCTGTAGTGTAGACATACCCTGAAATAGTCCAGGAAAAATATAATGGGGAAAGAATAATGTAGCACACTACTATTTTCCACTGTTAGACTTGTAGAGTAAACACAAAATGGTGAATCCTCTGCAATTATAGACCAAAATATTTTTCACCTAGTATTAGAAGGGAAAGATGAAGTGTTTGTTTTTGACCGTGTTGATTTTAACAGGTGGCCATCTGTCCAAAGATGTTAAATAAGCTGGGCTAAAATTTATTTTGTTTGGAGGGAGACAGATCCAGAGCAGAGAAGTAAAGAAGGCAGAGAGATTCTACATTAGCAGATCTTAATGCAGGATCTGACTTCACTTATATTGATGCTTTTCTATTATAAAGCCTTTAGGATGCTTTTGTAGAGAAGGATTTAGGCTGTAGATAGGCCTAACTCATGACATTTGCATGATTACATTTCAAATAAAGTTTACATGTGTGTTAATGGCTTAAGGGAAAAATGGAAAGGATTCTTTTAACATAATTTTTTGGAATATAATTTTCTTTATATTTGATATTAAATAAATATCTTTAGGATGGCTCCTGGTTAATTATGCTTTGTTTTAATATTTTTCATTTTCCATACCTATAAACTGCTTAAAATATATATTTGTATCTAGAATTTTTGTATCTTCAATATTGGTGTTGCCCAAAAGAGAATTCAATACATTCAAGGATGGAAAATGTTAGAACACTGCCCCTCTAAACCTCTTCTTCCATTGTGTTCCCTTAACCAGCACCTATTTTTAAGTCCTTAACTAGGCCATTTATCTGGTCTCTGTATGCCTTATGGAGTATCTATACTGGATATCTGCCACAAGGAGGGGCCAGCAATTTGATTAGTTGCCTCCTCCGCAGATATCTCCCAGGGCATATCTACACTACAGCATTATTTCAAAATAAGTCACATTATTCCAAAATAACAAGGTGAGATTCCACACAGCACGCCCATTATTTTAAAATTATTTTGAAATAACAGGCTTCTTATGCTGAAATAGTAAACCCTCATTTCATGAGGATTAACGCTTATTTCAAAATAGCTATTTTGAAATAAGGCAAATGTGGATGGTGCAGCTGTGCTTATTTCAAAATAATAACAACATAACAAGTAGGGTTCCAAAGGAATCTGTTTTGGGACTGGTTCTGTTCAATATCTTCATCAATTATCTAGATGATGGCATAAAGAGTATGCTTATTAAGTTTGCAGATGATGCCAAGCTGAGAGGGGTTACAACTGCTTTAGAGGATAGGGTCATAATTCAAAATGGTCTGGAGCAATAAAATGATCTGGACAAACTGGAGAAATGGTCTGAGGTAAACAGGATGAAGTTTAATAGGACAAATGCAAAGTACTCCACTTAGGAAAGAACAATCCATTTCACACATACAGAATGGGAAGTGACTCTCTCGGAAGGAGTACGGCAGAAAGGGTTCTGGGTGTCATGATGGACTACAAGCTAAATACGAGTCAACAGTGTGACACTGGCAAAAAAAGCAAACATGATTCTGGGAGAAATTGGTGTTTAGGTGTTTGTGTGTGTCCCTCCTCTTGAGGTGTTTTAGCGGGTTTTATGTCCCCTCCCCCACTTTGGGATCTTGTATTTCACTTTATATACATTTATTTATTGTGTTTTTAAAAAATGTTGTAAGCCGCCTCAAATTTTTTAAATAGTGAGGTGGGCTAAAAATATTTTAGCTAAATAAATAAATAAATGATAATAGCTGGTGACTGCTTTGTGGCAGCTCTGGCTCCATTTTGAGACTTCTGTGGTGTCTGCAAGGAATAACCAGATCATGCAGTGTGATGTTTGATGTCCCTTAAGCAGGTAAGCAAAGGTGAAGAGTCTGAAATATGGCTGGAGAGGGGAGTCCCTTTAAGCATGAGCTTCAGCTAGTCTCCAGCAGCAGCTACAGGAAGTGACTGCTGTGTTGATGTGGATGCGTTATTTTGAAATAGTTATTTCAGGAGTTATTATTCTGAAACAACTTATTTCGAAGTAATGTTGAGTGTAGACGTCCCCCCAGTGGCCTCTTGCCTATCATCCCAAATCAGTGAAGGATCCCTTGCAGGATCATCAAGGGGTACAAGCAGCTGTATTGTCCTTAACCAGGAACCACAACCACTCCCCTCCATAGTGCACAGTATAGATGACCAGTCATAGAAATGTAGCCGTGTTAGTCTGGTCTAGCTGAAACAAAAAACAGAACTATGTAGCACTTTAAAGACCAACAAGATGGTTTATTAGGTGATGAACTTTCGTGGGCCAGACCCACTTCCTCAGATCAAATAGTGGAAGAAAATTGGCATGACCATATATACCAAAGGATACAATAAAAAAAATGAACACATATGAAAAGGACAAATCAAATTTCAGAACAGAGGGGGAATGAAGGGTGGAGGTAAATGTCTGTGAGCTAATGATATTAGAGGTGATAATTGGGGAAGCTATCTTTGTAATGGGTAAGATGACCCAAACTCTGGCTCCTTAAATTGAAAGAACTGATTGAAAGATAAACAAAAGAGAGAACTTGTATTCTCAGAGCCAATGATCTTCATTCCACCACATCATATTCCAAGGTTCCAGAGAGCCAATAGCATTTGTTTGGGTTTACTGCTCGCCCCTGATGCAAACTGGAAACACGACAAGGTGCCTGCTATGCTATTGCCCATGCCTAGCATGTGCTTACAAGAAAAACAGATGTTGAGGATTATGTCCCTTGCTGGATCACCAATGCCCTCAGAGGCTTTGGGGTGTGTTATCAAGGGAACTGGCACTTACAGAGATGCCACTAGGACACAAAATGGGGTTGTGTGTGAAATGACCTTCTTGGAATGTTTCCCCATTTTAGTTGCAATGGTTATTTGGGAATCAGAGCTGGCTAATAAAAGATTGTGTTTTTGGTATGACATGGTCATTGCCAAGCTTCCAGATCACACAGGATTGTGAAGCTTGTGAGGGCATTTACTCTACAGTGTTTAACCCTCAGCATCTGTTTTTCTTCTAAGCACATGCTGGGTGTGGATAATGGCACATCAGACACCTTGTCTCATTTCTAGTTTGACTGATTTTGTGAGCTTGCACAAGGAGCTAGCAGCAATCCTGAGCAGATGCTGCTCGCCTCCTGAAACCTCGGGATGTGATGTAGTGGAATGAAGATTCCCAGCACGCAAGTTGATGTTTTTCTTTTTTTCAAAGAGTTCTTTCAATTTAAGGAGCCCGAGGGCAGGTTACCTATACTGTGCACCATGGAGGGTGGTTGTTGCGATACCTGGTCAAGAATAACACAGCTGCCGGCACTCCTTGATGATCCTGAAAGGGCCATAACCCAACCAGATATTTACCTCCACTAGGAAAGGGCAGGTGGGTGCGGCCTTGCTTGCTGCATGGAACAAAGAGTGCAGGTCTTCCATAGGGAAGGCATGCAGTGACCAGATAAATGGCCCGATAAAAGACATAAAAGGAGCTGCTAGATAAAGGAATAAAACTGAGGAGGGTTTTAGGGATTCCTATGATTGGTACAGCAGTCCTCTCCTGAACTTCCTCATAGCCCACCTTAACTCTCTTACGAGGTGGATGGTGAGGGTCAAGCCATGAGTTGGCTGGGGGGGACCTGAATGGAAATGAAGGGTGGCTGGTGGGAATCCCGTGGAATGATTCAAATAAACATGGATTTGCCTGCACTGTACACTTTATCTGTTGGGTAAGCCCAGACATTTTATATAAGAAAGCTGCAGCCTGATTAAAATCTATATCAAGTGTCTCCTATTATTCTTTCGGTTTGCCCAAACATTGTTCCCACTGCTTATTAGTGTAGTCTAAGGGTTCTCAACATATTTACCTTTGTGGACTGCATATCTAGCTCTCTGTTATGTGGGTCACATCCACACAACATATGTACTACCTATATGACCCTGAAAATGTCGCATGGGCTGCAGCTACGTGCTGATGGGCTGTAGATTGAGAACAACTGTCCTCCCAACTTTTACCAAAACATTGTTATATCAGAACCGATAAAACTTTTTCAGAGTAGGTCCATCATTTCCTGTACACAGTCTCCTGATTAAACACAGACATACTTTTCCACACAGTCTACTGGAGAAAATTCATAGTGCTGAAGCAAGACATGGACAGACAAAGTTGAAATAATATTTATATTTTGTCAGGGTCAGGACCTTTTTTCCCTATTGCTTTCCTTTTTATCTTGTGAGTTTTTTACAGATCACTGAAAGGTATAGTAATCCTTTCCTGCTTTGTACCAGCCATTCCTACACTGAAAATTTAGCTTTAAGTACATCATAACACTGAATACAAGAGTGTTTTATTTTAAGGATCTGTAGATGTAGGACAACAGAAAATCCTGATAAATGTGATGGGGTGAATACAAAAGAAACAATTAATGAACAAAGCAAATATTTTGCCATTCATACTTTTGGCACTTTTATCCTATTTTAAATACATGATATTACTTCCATATTAAAAGATGACAAACAGGAAAATCAGATCAATACTTGCCATCAATTTGGTTTATGAAATGTCACAGTAGTAACAAACAGGAATGAAAAAAATGATTTTTTATTTAATTGTCTAGCACAACAGAAGATGTTTTATTAACCATACATTTGATTCAAGGCATAGAATCATAGAACACTAGAACTGGAAGGGACCTTGAGAGTTCATCGAGTCCAGTCTCCTGCCCCCATGGCCAGACCAAGCATCGTCTAGATCATCCCTGACAGACACCTGTCTAACCTTCTCTTAAATATCTCCAGAGATGGAGATTCCACAATCTCCCTAGGCAATTTATTGCAGTATTTAGCCACCCTGACAGTTATGAAGTCCAACCTAAACCTCTGTTGCTGTAGTTTAAGTCCATTGCTTCTTGTCCTCAACAGCTCTTGATACAATCCTCTTCCTACTGGAGAGTTTGCCAAGTCTCCCTTTCCCTACCGCCCTGACTTGTTCCACAGGGGCAAAGGACTCTCCTTGGCTTGTGTAAAGCTCACTCAGCTGATTCTAGGTCAGATGCATCACCCTGTATATATCTACAGATGAAGCATCAAGGTGGTGTTTTGCGAGAAAACAAATATTAGGACAGATGTACTTTGTGCAGTACAAATAGCTATAGAGGAGCTTTTTATCTTACAAACAAATACTCTTGAATTATTGAACAGGTTTGCACATTTGTTGTTTTGTTAAATTCAGTTTTGAACATACTGTAATACAAAGTTAAACAGCATAATGAGGCCTTAATTTAAACAAAGATAAATAGTAACTGAAGTAGATATTGATTTGCTCGTGAGGATAAATGGAGAGCATGTGACTGAGCTCTACTGCTTAGAGAACTCTCACGTTAGCTTCCTACAGAGCATCTTTATTATATATCTTAACAGAAATGTGAATCTAAAACCCTTAGGGTATGTCTACACTGCCACCCTAGTTCGAACTAGGGTGGCTAATGTAGTCATTCGAACTTGCAAATGAAGCCCGGGATTAAAATATCCCAGGCTTTATTTTCATGTTCCTGGGCGCCGCCATTTTTAAATGCCCGGTAGTTCGAACTCCCTGCCCGCGGCTACACGCAGCACGGGCTAGGTAGTTCGAACTAAAGCCCCTAATTCAGACTACCGTTACTCCTCCTGCAATGAGGAGTAATGGTAGTCCGAATTAGGGGCTTTAGTTCGAACTACCTAGCAATGAGGAGTAACGGTAGTCCGAATTAGGGGCTTTAGTTCGAACTACCGGGCATTTAAAAATGGCAGCTCCCGGGAACATGCAAATAAAGCCCAGGATATTTTAATCCCGGGCTTCATTTGCAAGTTCGAATAACTACATTAGCCACCCTAGTTTGAACTAGGGTGGCTAGTGTAGACATACCCTTAGTTTTCCTTCAAGGTTCCTGTAGGCCTGGTTAAATGTATGAAAAACCCCCACCTCCATTGCAGTCTTGTGGTGGTTTTGTTGCAGTTATTTTCCCCCCTCTGCCCTCCATAACCTTTCCTGTCTAGAGGGATTGATATTATAAGTTGGATCTGCTTGGTGGAGCAACAATAACTGCCTGGGTAACTACAATAGGAATCTGGGAAATCTTGCTGTTGCCAAATGTATGGATTTACTATACAAAATTACAAAATACTGAACTTGACATTTGGTAGGATATTTTGTAACAGAGTAGATAAAACGGTTGACAAGGAACAAGGAACAACACAAATGTGTGTGTGTCAGATTTAAAATTCTTGCTACTGTAATGGTTTAATGTTTACATTAGTTTTGAATGATAACTACAATATGTTCAGTCTCTACATTACATAGCACTATTTAAGACTTGATCAGTTTTGTTGTCATTGATTATATATGTAATTCCAATCTATATATATTTATATATCACCACAGTTTTCATTTCAATGACTCTCATCTAATTTCATTTCTTTATGGGTAAAGACCTTTTTGTTATGTTGTACATTTAACTAACAAAACAAAACAAAACAAAGCATCATGAGTTTCTGAGCAATTTGTCAATGCAGGTAACTGTCCGTCATGAAATGTATCAGATTATGGATTGATAGGACACTTTTAGATGGCCTTTCTTATTAAATTATTTCCGAAGGTAAAGATAAAAACATAAGAACATAAGAATGGCCATACTAGGTCAGACCAAAGGTCCATCCAGCTCAGTAGATGGCCAGTGCCAGATGCCCCAGAAGGAGTGAACAGAACAAGGAATCTTCAAGAAATCCCTCTCCCATCACCCTATCCCAGCCTCTGATAGAGGCTAGAGACACCATCCCTACCCATCCTGACCAATATCCATTGATGGACCTAACCTCCATGAATTTATCCAGTTCTTTTTTTAACCCTGTTAAAGTCCTGGTCTTCACAACCTCCTCTGGCAAGGAAATCTACAGTCAGACCATGTGCTATGTGAAGAAAAACTTCCTTTTGTTTGTTTTAAACCTGTTACCATTAATTTCATTTGTTGACCCCTAATACTTATGTTATGGGATCAAAGAAATAACTTTTCCTTATTCACTTTTTCCACACAGGTAATGATTTAATAAATCTCTATCATATTGTCATTTTGTCTCCTCTTTTCTAAACTAAAAAGTCCCAGTCTCTTTAATCTTTCTTCATATGGGACCCATTCCAAACCCCAATCAGTTTTGTTGTCCTTCTCTGAACCTTTTCCAATGTCAATATAGCTTTTTTTGAGATGAGGTGACCACATGTATATGCAGTATTCAAGATTTGCGCGCACCCTGGTTTTATATAGAGGCAATAAGATATTCTCTGTCTTATTCTCTATCGCTTTTTTAATGATTCCTAACATTCTATTAGCTTTTTTGTCTGCCGCTGCACTCTGAGTGGATGTTTTCAGAGAACTATCCACAATGACTCCAAGATCTCTCTCTTGAGTAGTTGTAGTTAATTAGTCCCATCATACTGCATGTATAGTTGGGATTGTTTTTTCCAATGTAAGTTACTTTACATTTATCAATATTAAATTTCATTTGCCATTTTATTGCCCAATCACTTAGTTTGGTGAGATGTTTTTGAAGCTCTTCATAGTCTGCTTTGGCCTTAACAACCTTGAACAGTTTGGTATCATCTGCAAATTTTGCCACCTCACTGTTTTCCCCTTTCTCTAGATCATTTATAAAGAAGTTGAATAGGATTCGTCCCAAGACAGACCCGTGGAGGACCCCACCAGTTACCTCTCTCCACTCTGAAAACTTACCATTTATTTCTACCCTTTGTTTCCTATCTTTTAACCAGTTATCAATCCATGAAAGGATCTTCCCTCTTATCAAGAATTTCCTCTCCTCTTGTGGGTTCCAGAACCAGCTGCTCCAAGAAGCAGCCATTTAAGGTGTCAAGGAATTTTATCTCTGCATCCTGTCCTGAGGTGACATGAACCAAGTCAACATGGCGATAGTTGAAACCCCCCACTATTACTGAACTTTTTATGTTGATAGCCTCTCTAGTGTCCCTTAGCACTTCATAGTCTCTATTAATAACTTAGTCAGGTGGTCAGTAATATATCCCTACTGCTATATTCTTATGATTAGAGCATGGACTTACTACCCATAGGCTATGTCTAGACTGCAAGCCTCTTTCGAAAGATGCTTTTTCGAAAAATACTTTCGAAAAAGCCTCTTTTGAAAAAAAGTGTCTAGACTACAACCAGTACTTTCAAAAAAGCAAGCCGCTTTTTCGAAAGAGAGCACCAAGGCAGTCTGATGCTCTTTTTTGAAAAAGTACAGTTTGCATCACATAGCGCCTTTTTTTGAAAGAGCGCTTTCAAAAAAAGGTGTTATTCCTTGTAAAATGAGGTTTTCTGTGCTCGAAAAAACTGCCACGTTCTTTCGATTTATTTTCGAAAGAACACGGCAACAGTCTAGATGCAGGGGAAGTTTTTTTTAAAAAAGGCCACTTTTTTTTAAAAAAACCCTGTAGTCTAGACACACTCATAGAGATTCTATGGAACATTTTGGTTCATTTAAGATTTTTACTTCATTTGATTCTACATTTTCTTCCACATATAGTGCCACTGCCCCACCAGCATGACCTGTTCTGTTCTTCTGATATATTTTGTACCCTGATATGACTGTGTCCTCATTCCACCATGTTTCCTCCTTTAATAAGAGGCACTCCAGTTCATCCATCTTATTATTTAGACTTCTAGTGCTAGAGCCATTTTCTGTTGTTTCAAAACACAAATCATTTCCGTCAGTGCTCTAAACACTATTTAGGCCATGTCTACACTGAACAGCTAAAGCCAAAATAATCTACACAACTTCAGCTACTTCAAATGCATAGCTTAAATCAAAATAGCTTATTTCGGCTTTTAGTGCTGTCTACACAGCAGGAAGTCTGAGAAAAAGCACTCTTCCTTCAACTTCCCTTACTCCCCATATACTAAGAGTTACAGGAGTTGGAGTAAGAAGTCCTCCAACTTGCCATTATTTTGACATTATGTCTAAATAACTGCTTGTAGTGTAGACATGTACTTTGTTATTTTGGAATAACTTGAATTATTCTGAAATAACGCTGCTGTGTTGACATAACCTTACTCTTTGAACAGCCACCGTAAAGTAAGGACATCATTTCCATTGTGATATGTTGGGCACTATACAAACATGCAATGACAAGATCACTACCCCCAAACATTTTTTTTAGTTCTAGATGTGAAATAATATGTATCAGAATTTCAGAAAATTTGAGTGAACACTTGAACTGTGAAAACTCATAAAACTCCAACCTGACAGGTTTAAATGCAATTTTTAAAATACACTTGTGTCCTAAAAGTCAGAAAATCACAATGTATGTTGTAAAAGATACAAAACACTAGAGAGATCCCCTGCAAACACAAGATATGGTTAGAATATAATTAATCAGTCAGTGCAAGCTAATATTATAAGATACACAGAGCGTGCTGAACAACTGTGTGGGGTTTTTTTTTCGAAAAGGTTTCCCTAGCAACACAAACCATATGAAAGATTTGAGAATAGCTATTCTTCCACACTTAGGATTTCATACCTTTTAAGTTGTTCACACATCAGTTTTCGTTTACATCCAGGTAGGTTTTGCCCAATTCTAAAAGGTGCTGAATTTTCATAACTTTCATTAAAATCAACAAGCACTATTTCATTAAAATCAAAAACACTCAGCACTTTGCAAGATTGGCACCCTTTATTCTTTACGTCTAGCTTCTCGGGAGAACATAGAAAATGATGATAGTCTTTGCCCTCTTTTTCTGATGACAACACTCCAAGATTGACACCCTCTGCTACTATTATTTATATCATTGTATTATAATAGAAAATGTAACAGTAATGTAGTGCAGCTGAGACTTTTGTGCTCATTAATGTCATGGAAAAATGAGCTGTGACGCAATGTGGTATACTGCACCAACATAGTTTAAAGGTCTCAGAGGGGTAGCTGTGTTAGTCTGTAACTAAAAAAAGTTAAAAAACAACAATGTTCCTGTAGCACCTTAAGGGGTGTATGTCTACACAGCAGTGTTATTTCGGAATAAGCTATTTTGGAATGAAAACTCCGAAATAGCTTATTTCAAAATAGTGTGTCCACGCTACAAATGTCACTCAAAATAGCAGTGAGCTGTTTTGAAATAGAGCATCT
Source organism: Pelochelys cantorii (assembly GCA_032595735.1). Classification (NCBI taxonomy): domain Eukaryota; kingdom Metazoa; phylum Chordata; order Testudines; family Trionychidae; genus Pelochelys; species Pelochelys cantorii. The sequence goes on along the minus strand of CM064337.1, from coordinate 36,237,945 downwards.
ACACTGACTGGAGCCTCAATCACATTTAACTCCCCCCCCCCCACCCCCGGAAGCACTTCAGGCAGGCCATCAGGACAGCAGTCACTTCCTAGAGCTGCTTCCTGAGGCTCATGCTTAAACGGACTCCCCTGTACAGTCATGTCTCAGGATCCTCTCCTTTCCCTACCTCCTTGAGGGACAGCAAAGCCTTTTTCACTGCCTGCTCTGGTTGCCCTTGCAGACACCACAGCACTTCTACCATGGAGCCGGAACTGCTGCCAAGCAGTGTCCAGCTCCTGGACATCATGATGCACCTCTGCAGTTTTTGCAGGCTGTCCTCATGGCACTGCAGAATCTGTACCCACACAGCTCCCTGTGGGGCACCTCTTTACCTCTCTCCATGTGCTGCTCATGCAGCACAGCTCCTCTCACCTTTCCCTGCACAAAATGAACCACCACTTCTGGCAAAGGGACACCAGTTCTGACTGGTGAGACCTGGTCATCATGGAGTAGTGGGATGACCAGTAGTGGCTCCAGAACTTCCATATATGGAAGGATGCCTTCCTGGAGCTGTGTGAGTGGCTCGCCCCTGCCCTCAGGAGATGGGACACCCACATGAGATGTGCCATCCCTCTCCAGAAGCAGGTCACTATTGCACTGTGGGAACTCAATACGCAGGACAGCTACCACTCCATTGGGAATGAGTTTGGCATGGGAAGATCGACTGTCAGGGTTATGGCCACGTAGGTATGACTCTTATTATGTTATTGGGAGGGTGGTGAACTACTAGAATGGGGTTCCCCAGAGAATGGGGGGTGGAAGTTCCCTCTCTGGCAGACTTTTCAGTTCCACCTTCACAAAGTTCTGCTGGAAAATGGGGTGACTTGGGGGTTGCTCCGATGTGTGGCAGCTCGGGAACCTCCTGAGGGCCCTGGCAACCCCGTGATTCCCTGTTTTTTTCCTTCTGCAGGTGGTGAGAGACATCAACACCATCCTGCTGTTCATCCTCCTGGGCGACATGAACACCATCATCACCGACTTTGCCACCATGGGCTTCCCCAACTGCTGGGGATGGGTGTCATTGACAGCACCCACATCTCCATCCAGGTTCCCGACCACCAATTATATCAACCGGAAGGGGTATTTTTCTGTGGTCCTGCAGGCCATCATCAACCACTGCAGCCACTTCATGGACATCAATGTTGGGTGGTCAGAAAAGGCACATGATGTTCCAGAAGATGCACACTGGCATTTTTTCCCCTGACCACACCGTCAGCGTCGGGGACGTGAACATGCCAATGTGCATCATGGGGGATGCCACCTATCCTCTGCTTCCCGAGCTTATGAAGCCCTACACTGGACACCTGGACCCCACCAAGGAACGGTTTAATATCAGGCTTGGTAGAGCCCATATTGTAATGAAAGGCACCGTCAGGTGTCTCAAAGGGAGGTTTCACTGCCTCCTGAACTGGCTGGTTCTCAGTAAGCGGAATATCCCCCAAGTGGTAACGGCCTGCTGTCTAGTCTATAATATTGGTGAGAACAAGGGGAAGATGTTCCTGCCAGGGTGGGGAGCAGAGACCGAGCAGTTCACAAGGGCCTTTCAGAAACTGTGCAAGGACACCTGTGAGATTCTTTCCTTGGCCTTCCCACAAGGGGGCTGTGCATTGCCTCTCTGTGCCTTTCCTCCCACACCCCTCCCTTCCCCTGCCGTCCCTTCTCCTCTTCCTCCTCCCTCCCTCCATCTCTCACCCCTTCCCCTGTTGATAAAATAAACAAGACCTTTTGTTTTTAACCAGTAAAATCTATTTTTTTTAATTGGGGTAAAGAAAACTGGGGAGGGACTGGGGAAAGAACCTGGGAGGGATGAGGAAGAGGAAGGAAGAGAGAGGAGGGGTGAGGAGAGGCTCAGAGATGGGGCTGGGACTTGCGCCTGTCTTGGGCGGTCCCACCGCCTTGTATGCGGGCCTTTGGCGGCCACAGCAGGGGCTGAGGGGAGAAACCAGAAGGGCGGGAGCTGGGGTGGGAGCTGAGGCAGGAACAGGAACAGGAGTAGGAGCAGGGGCAGCTGCTGGACTGCTCAATAGCTGTGAGCATGCAGTCGATGGCAGCCATGTATGCCACACACATGTAGGTCTCTTGGGCCAGCTCCTGCCAGGTGGTACGGCCCAGCTCCTGGTCCACTTCCCACCACTGGTCCTGCCACTCCAGAGACCCTGGAGGCCATGCAGGCAGGCAACGTGTTCCTGCTCCAGGTCCACACAGGCTCATCTGTGGCGACAGCTCCCATGGGTCTAGAAACTGGTACAGGAGCTGTTGTGGCTCTGTCACAGCTGGTCCAGCTGTGAAGAACAAAGAACAGAGTAGGCAGTCCAGGAGACAGGGTTATGAAACCAACCCTCATCTCCGAGGCAACACTGAAGGTCAGACAAAGGTGATATAATTGGAGCAAGGACATCTGTGACCTACACAGTGGGCCCCTTCCTGCAGTGGCACAGATGTTTCCAGGGGGAGCCTCGCTTCCCCCACATCCCAGGGATAGGTAGACATGGGAAGGTGCCAGCCAGGCTGCTTGGCTTCCCTCCATGCTGCACACACGCTGGGTCTGGCATCGGCAGCAACCCGCAGGGAGAGGACTTCTATCCCTGCCTGCTGGAGGAGAGGGGCGGAGGGTGGTGAGGGAGGTGTGTGCGAGCAGCAGATGATGCCCCACGTGAGTGCATATGTGTGTCCCTGACTGCTGTGCATATGTGTGTCCCTGACCCCATCTGTCTTATTGGTGGCTTGTGGGGGGAGGGTGTCCCACCTCAGAGTTGGGAATAAAGCAGGCCTCTCCAGCAACCCTGTGAGCAGAAGCACAAGGGTCCTCTGAAGCAGATTCATAGGAACTGTCTGCTCTGGACTGGCACTCCAAATGCAACCATGTGCACAGGCTGCTGCACAATGCCCAGGCCAATAAGGCCGAGTGAGGAGCTCACAGCCCCTCGCTGCCCACTGCCTCCCCTCGTGTGTGTCTGGGGAAAGTAATGGAGCTCACTTGATGAGCCTTCCCCGGCTTTGTCAGATCCCTGGGCAACATCCGGGGAGGGTGGTACCAGCTCTAGGGACTGGCTGAGCACCTGTCTGGCAGGCATGGTGGTGTCACTGGCCTGGTCCTGCTCCTCCGACTCCTCCTTGGCCTGCCTTCCCAGAGGATGATGATGGGTCCAGAGTCCACAACAAGGGGGGTACAAAACTGACCCCCCCTTCAAGATATGGTGGAGCTGGTCAAATTAGGGGCAGGTCTGGGGTACCCTCCCTGAGTGGGAGCTGCACTCCTGGGCCCTTTGGTAGGCCTGCCTAAGCAACTTGATTTTCATGTGCACCTGCTCCTGAGTGAGCATGTGGCCCCTCTGGCCCAGGCTTTTGGCCATCCAGCTATAGAACTTGGCATTCATGTCTGGTGTAATGATCCTGGAAGTTTGCCTCCTCTCCCTAGATCTCAATGAGATCTAGGATCTCTGCACCAGACCAGGATGGTTCCCGCCTCTTCCGCCCCGGGCAGGGTCTTAGGAGCAGCCTGCAGCTTTGCTGGCTGCTGTGGAGGGCTCTGAAGGCATGTTGAGGTCTGCCATGGCAGGAGGAAAGGCAGAGCTGGGTGCTGCTGTGTGGCACAGGGCTGGCAGGTCCTGCATTGTGCAGCAAACCTTTTCCCCTGTGGCTGCAGCTTTAAGAGCTGCACAGGGAGAGGAACTATAGAGTTCAGATGAGTGTGGACAGAGTGGCCACCAGGGCATCTGTAGGAAGCCCTAGAGGCCACTTATTTCAAAATAACTCCAGATGCCCCATTTACACACACCTATTTTGAAATAACTATTTTGGAATAGGTGTTATTCCTCTCAAAATAAGTGTTACAGTATTCCAAATAAGATGTCCATTATTTTGAAATTATTTTGAAACAATGGGCTTCCTGTGTAGGTGCTCACTTTGTTATTTTGAAATAACGCTGTTGTGTAGACGTGTCTTTAGGGCAGTGGGGCACCTTGATGGCATATATCCCATTAGTAGATGTGCAGTTCTATGAGCCTCTGGTGTGGTGGCTTATGTGGTTAGGTCCTGTGATGATGTCACTTGTGTAGATGTGTGGACAGAGTTGGCACCTACGTGAGTATGTTTGAGGTGTGATGCATGGTTGCTCCAATCCCACAGAGACAAACACCTACAAGAGCTCTATCAGGTCTCTATTCTTAAAACTTAAATACCCATATGAGGACGTGAAAAAACAGATTGACAGAGCCAGATGAATACCCAGGCATCAGCTTCTTCAAAATAGGCCCAACAAACAAAATAACAGAACACCACTAGGCATCATGTACAGCCCCCAGCTTAAACCTCTCCAGCGCATCATTAACAACCTATCCTGGAAAATAATTCATCACTCTCACAGGCTTGGGGGGCAGGCCAACCCTCACCTACAGACAACTCCCTAACATGAAACAAATTCTTTCCAGTAACCACGCATCATACCTCAAACATACTCACCCAGGAGCCCACTCCTGCAAAAAACCCCGCTGCCAACTCTGTCCACACATCTACACAAGTGACAGCATCACAGGACCTAACCACATAAGGCACCACATCAGAGTCTCATACAACTGCACATCCACTAATGTGATATATGCCATCAAGTGACAGCAATACCCCTCTGCCATGTATATTGGCCAAACTGGACAGTCTTTACTTCACAGGATTAATAGACACAAATCAGATATTCAAAATGGTAACACACAGAAACCTGTTGGAGAACATTTTATCTTGCCTGGGCACTCATTAATGGATTTAAAGGTGGCTATTCTGTTACAAAACAATTTTAGGAATCAACTAAAGAGAAAATCTGCGGAACTAGCCTTCATATTCAAATTTGATGTTTTCTCACACAACTTAAAGAAATACATGGCCATTATATTCAACACTGAAATGACATCAAAGGCTAAGTATCAGGCACTTACAGCCTATTCTATTAGCCTCATTTAGCAAGGACACTTTAATTGACAGGTTTTTTTTCTCTTTCTTTCTCCTCTCTCTCTTCCCTCTTTTTCTGCTTTATATTTCAAAATCTGTGCCCCTTGCTCCATAATATTTGTCATCTAAAGAAGTGAGTTATGCCCATGAAATCTCATGATACGATTTATATATTTTTGTTAGTTTCTAAGGTGCTACAGGACTATTTTTTTTAAAATCAACATAGTTTATTAATTAATATTATTAAAATACTTTGCTCCTGTGTGTCTTCTTTCATTTAAAGATGGGTGTTTGAAAACACTGATTAATCTGTGCCATGTGCTTGAAAGATAGGTATTTGATAGTTACCTTTAACATGGGTAAATTGAGGTACAGAGAAGTTGAATTATTCACTCAAGTTTATAGAGCAAGTCAACAATAAAACTTGTAATAGGCCCTAAGGCCTGGCTAGACTACATCAAGAAGGTCAGCTTAAAGTAAGCAGCTCCAGCTACATAAAACCAGCCTTAGTGGCATCCACACTGTGGAAGGCCAATAGGAGCAAATGCTCCCATCAACTTCCCTTACTCCTCGCAAAGGGAGGAGCACCCGATACCAGTGGGAGCTGCCCTTAGCATTCGATTTATGGGTCTATACTAGATCCACTAAATTGAACTCCAGAAGATGAGTCTACAGAACTTTGATATTCTGGTAATCAGCAGATGTGCCCTAATAGTCTTCATTTTAAAACCCAAATGTATCTAAATCAAAAGGATTGGGATCTGCAAAAGAATGTATTCTCTCTGCGGCCTCATGTCAGTTCCACTGTGGATAAATATTTTAAATACAATAAAACCACAAAGTTATGAGTCCCAGAGCTACGAAATGACCAGTCAACCACACACTTCAGTTCAAATCAGAATTACACAATAAAGCAGCAACAGAAGCAAAACAGAAAAAGCCAGTCAACATGGATTCACCAAGGGCAACTCATGCCTAATTAACCTGACTGCCTTCTATGGCAAGGTAAACTGTTTCTGTGGACATGGGGGAGGCAGTGGATGTGATATAACTTAACTTGAGCAAAGCTTTTGATATGGTTTCCCGCGGTATTCTTGCCATCAAGTTAAAGAAGTATGGATTGGATAAATGGACTGTAAAGTGGATAGAAACCTGGCTAGATTGTTGGGCTCAATGGGCATCAATAGCTCTGGTGGTGGTTGGTATCAAGGAGAGTGCCCCAAAGGTTGCTTCTATGACTAGTTTTGTTCAACGTGTTTGTTAATGATGTGGATGGGGGATGGATTGCACCCTCAACAATTTCGTGGATGACACTAATTTAGGAGGAGAGGTAGATACGTTGGAGCATAGGGATAGAGTCCAGCATGACCTAGATAAACTGAAGAATTGGGCCAAAAGATGAGGTTCAAAAAGGACAAGTGAAGCATCCTATCCCTCACTTGGGATGGAAGAACCCCAAGCACTGTTACAGGATGACTAAACAGCAGATCTGCAGAAAAGAACCAGGGGATTAGAGTGAATGAGAAGCTGGATTCAAGTCAATAGTGTACTCTTGTAGCCAAGAAATCTAATAGCATATTGGTGTGCGTTAGTGGGAACATTCCCAGCAGAGTTAGGGAGGTGATTATTCCCATTTATTTGGCACTTGTGAGACCACCAGTGTTCCCACTAAGCTGTGGGACAGCACAACTTTACAGGTGATTAATCAGCCTTGCCGAGTCAGAGGCTCAGGGCTCTATGCACGGAGCTGACTGACTGAGCAGGGCTGATTAATCTCCTGTGAAGCTGTGCAGACGCGCAGTTTAGAGGGAAAACTGGAGACCACATATGGTGTGTCTAGACTACAGGGTTTTTTTCGAAAAAAGTGGCCTTTTTTGAAAAAACTTCCCCTATGTCTAGACTTCCGCCACGTTCTTTCGAAATTAAAATGAAAGAACGCGGTGGTTTTTTAGACTGCGGTAAACCTCATTTTACGAGGAAGAACACCTTTTTTCAAAAGTGCTCTTTCGAAAAAAGGCATTCTTGAATGCAACCAGGGCTTTTTCAAAAGAGAGCATCCAGACTGCCTGAGTGCTCTCCTTCAAAAAAGCGGCTCACTTTTTCAAAAGAAGTGGTTGCAGTCTAGATGCTCTCTTTCGAAAGAGGCTTTTTTGAAAGATTATTTCAAAAAAGCCTCTTTCAAAAGAGGCTTGTAGTCTAGATGTAGCCATGGAGTGTTGCATCCAATTCTGGGCCCCCCATTACAGAAAGGATGTAGATGCATTGGAGAAAGTCCAGCAGAGAGCACATGACTTATGAGGAGAGGCTAAGCGATTTGGGCTTATTTAGTCTATAGAAGAGAAGAGAGTATGTGTGGGAGGGGGGAGGATTTCATAGCAGTCTTTAACTACCTGAAGGAAGGTTCCAAAGAGGACAGAGAAAAGCTCTTCTCAGAAGTGATGGATGTCAGAACAAGGAGCAATATTCTCAAGTTGCAGTGGGGGAGGTCTAGGCTGGATATTAGGAAAACCTATTTCACTAGGAGGGTGGTGAAGCACTGGAATGCGTTATCTAGGGAGGTAGTAGAATCTCCATCCCTAGAGGTTTTCAAGTCCCAGCTTGACAAAGCCCTAGCTGGGATGATTTAGTTGGGGGTGGTCCTGCTTTGGGCAGAGGTTGGACTCTATGACCTCCTGAGCTCTCTTCCAGCCCTAGGATTCTATGATTTTAAGTGGTTTGCTGTGCCTTTTAATAAACGACCTCCAGTCTTGAGCTATAAGTAGCCCTTTCTGTGAGCAATTCACCCTGATTTGACCCTCTTAGCAGTGCCCCAGAATCCTCCTTTATTACTGCTTAACATATCTAAAAATGTTGATACCTCCATGAGGCAAAACATTCGAGACTTGTACTCATTGGAGATGCTCCAGAAAGACCCTGTTCACAACCCCATAGCTGACACATAGCTCATACTTTCAGTTAGCTCTGTCTCCTTGTTATAGGGGGAATTTAAATGTAACACCAATGATTCTAGCAACATTAGAGGAGACTTAACCCTCAGTAGACTCTCACTCTTCCCCACTGAACATTTCTCTTTTCTCCTTTTGCTCACTCCAGATTCCTAGTCTTTTCTCTCTCTTCCCAAGTTAATTGAACCAGGGTTACTGGAGTTTTGAAAACTACAACACGCTAAAAAAGAGAGGGACAGAGTCTGTGAGGATTGCTCATGTGGAGAGATAGTAAGAGTTTCCCTTCCATTCAATCAAGGTTTGACTCGATGACCTCCTGAGGTTCTTCCAGCCCTAATATTCTATTATTCAATCTGTTCATTAGATTCTGATCTCAAAATCCCTATGGTACTGTTCTGCACTTGGCACAACTCTCATTAAGATCAGCATGCTCAGTGTAGTCAATGGCTGTGTTCGTGCTTCCAACTAGAGCCAGGATTTGGCTCTATATGGATGGTGGCTTTCCAATGTTAAAATTATTTTCTGTTTATATAATCTCAGATACTGTTTAGAGAGGAAAAAGTGAAATGAACATTACCTTGAGTTCCATCTGAATCATGCAAAATGGAAAACTGCTGTTTACAAATAATAGTTTATATGTTTAAAATGTACTTTCATCTCAGGTCCATATGATGCATTTGTTTTATCAAAGTTTCTTCAGTTTTTCAGACCTCTGTTTGATATCACTTAGTGGTCCCAGAGTTACTGATTCTGAGGAGGATGTTTTTAACTAATTGCAGACACATTTTGACAATTTTTATAGTGATGCAAATTAGCACATCTATTTTAATAAAGTGGCAGCACATTACCTTGGGGTGTAGAAGATCTGCATTCAAGAACAGATTTGCACTTTATACAAGAAAGTGTATGTATACTAATTATTGTATATATCCACCCACTGGCAGTCAATAAATAAGTAATACACATCTCTCTATTTAAAGTTCATCCATCTCATGGCATGAATATCATGCTTCCAATGTCACCTTTCTATTGAATTATTAATCAGAAATAAAGACTGTTTGGTGGAGTTTTCTCCTTTCCTTCCTTCTTTCTCTTCCTTGAGCAATTGACAATGTTCCTTTAAAGGAATATGCAAAATCCCAATTAAGGATTTCTAATATCAGCTTATTAAAACAAATGTGATAATTAATGTGCCATGTTCATGTGGTTATGTAAATTGTTCAGCATAACAATTCTTTTGAGAGGATTAAGCAGTTGGTGGAGTATGCTTGTCTGTGCTTGAACATCCTTTTGAATATAATACATAGAGAAGCACTGAAGGCAGTTGTGTGGCTAAATCATAGTTCATCACTCTAAAAGTGTTCTCTGTTCTGTATGACACAACAGCACTGGAGACTAACATGTACAGTTTATTTGCAGGAGCAAGCATTGAAAAGTTATTTTAAAAGATAAGCCCAAATTTATAAAAAAGGAAAGCTTGGAATATCATGGTGTAATATTTACAAAATCATTAAGTTTGTCATTCAATGCCAGAAGCCTCCAGAATAGTTTTACCACTTTCTTTTTCTAATACCTATTTTATTTTTATTTTCCATTTATAAAATTTCACCCATACATATTTCTTTATTTATATTTGCACATACATTTTAGCAAAGGTATCATATCTTGGTGAGAGAAAATAATATTAAGTACTTCACGGCTCCCATAGGGAGAAAGAGAAAGAGCAGATCACCTTGTCTTTCATGTCTGCCAGAGCAAGGGGAACTAAAGCACATAAGCTACTTCCTTACGTCAACTATTTCCACTGTTCCTCTGAGATAAGTAAGGTACATCTATATATCAACGTTATTCCAAAATAACAAAGAGTGTGTCTGTACTACAAGCCTTTATTTCAAAATACTGTCAATCTGGAGAACTTCTTATTCCAACTCATAGTAATCCTCATTTCATGAGGTGTTAGGGAAGTCAATAGAAGAGTGTTCTTCCTTCAACTTCCTGCTACATAGACAGTGCCTAAAGCTGAGTTGTGCTATTTCGACTTCTGCTACACAACTGACGTAGATGAAGTTGAGTAGCTTAATTCGACTTTAGTCCTGCTATGTAGACATACCCTAAGGGAAGCTGGCTTTGTACAATGGCCATTTCTCGCTTCCCTTCTGTACTTTCAAAACGTAACATTTTGTTTTCTTGTTCTGAAACAACTTTTTGAATTTTTGAAAATGAAATATTTTGACTCAAAATGATTTTTCCACGGAATATTCCTTTGCAAAAAACTTCTAAATTTGGAGGGTTGTTTGTTTGGAATGAAGCCACATTTTAAAATCTTACATAATCTTAAATCTTGTGTGAAATGAACTTATATCTTCAACACAGCTCTACAATTTTTTCTCCAGTATAATAGTTAGACCTTTGATATCACACTCCGTAGCTCAGATTAATTTCTTTAGGTATTATTGCACCTGTGCTATAATTAACTTTCCCTTTCCAGCCTGTTCAACTCATCAGGAGTAGCTACCAGAAAGATATCTCCCACTGATGGGTTTCTAAAACAAGATATCTTTGCTTTTTTGAGATCAAGACACTCATATTACAGTCTCAAAACCTTTCCAGTAGGAAGAATTACACTGCCAAATGCAGTGTATGGTTTTGACATAGTGTTTATGGTAAAGGTCTTGACATGGCTTCCTGTCCTTTCACATTTATCATAGAGTTCTTACTGTCCCTGATATGGTCAAAAAACACCTCGTGGAATGAGGTGTAACAGTTAATTCGAACTAAGGACTTAGTTCGAATTAACTTTTAACTGCCGCGTGTAGCCGCGGGCAGTTAGTTCGGACTAGGGGGATTTAAAAATGGCACCCTCCCGGGAACATGCAAATGAAGCCCGGGATATTTAAATCCCGGGCTTCATTTGCAAGTACGAATGCCTACATTAGCCTCCCTAGTTCGAACTAGGGGGCTAGTGTAGACATACCCGTAGTGGCAAGACACTTCTGTAGAGGCATTACCCTTCTAGAAGAAGAGCTATTGTTGATTACACCTTTTGTATGGATTCAGACACAAACATGAAAGTTGTGGTATGCTGAGGTAATCTACCATAGCTTTAACAGTGTAGTAAAATGTATTATGCAGATCCAGAAGACTGGCTATTTCAGAAGTGCTGAGCAATGGCAGTTCCCAGTGATTTCAGCTGAAATGGTGGCTTCCTAGCGTCTCTGGGGGAAAATGAGGCTCTGTATGGTTTAAGATGACTGATTTCAAAGGTACCTTGATAACTAGAGCATTAAATAGCAGAAAATGTATGTACAGGTTGAACCTCTCTAGTCTGGCACTATCTAGTCTGGGGACATCTGTGGCCCGGCATCATTTTACTTCGCCAGATGTCCAAGTTTCCAGTGGTCCCATAAGGTTTGTTTACAGCTCTCAATGTTCTGTGTTGTTATCTAGCTCTAACAGCCCAGTCTTTGTACAGCCCAGTAAGCAGTGGAAGTGCTGGTAATGCAGCTAGAGAATATTGACCTCCCATGGTCTGGCTTGGAGCAGAGCTGGCCAGCAGCCCATGTGGCACCAGATGTGGCCTCACCAGAGCCGAATAAAGGGGAATAATGACATCTCTGGATCTGCTGGCAATGCTCCTCTTAATGCAACCTAATATGCCAGTAGCCTTCTTGGCTACAAAGGCACACTGTTGACTCATATCCAACTTCTCATCCACTGTAACCCCCACGTCCTTTTCTGCAGAACTACTACTTAGCTGGTTGGTCCCCAGCCTGTAACAATGCTTGGGATTCTTCCGTCCCAAGTGCAGGACTCTGCACTTGTCCTTGTTAAACCTCATCAGATTTCTTGTGGCCCAATCCTCCAATGTGTCTAAGTCACTCTGGACTCTATCCCTGCCCTCCAGCGTATCTACCTCTCCCCCTAGCTTAATGTCATCCGCAGACTTGCTGAGGGTGCAATCCATCCCCTCATCCAGGTCATTAATAAAGATATTGAACAAAACCGGTCCCAGAACGGAACTTTGGGGCACTCCGCTAGAAACCGACCGCCACCCTGACATCGAGCCGTTAATCACTACCCGCTGGGCCCGGCCTTCTAGCCAGCTTTCTATCCATCTTACCGTCCATTTATCCAATCCACATTCCCTTAACTTGCTGGCAAGAATATTGTGGGAGAGCATATCAAAAGCCTTGCTAAGTCAAGGTATATCACATCCACTGACTTTCCCATGTCCACAGAACCAGTTACCTCATCATAGAAGCTAATCAGATTGGTCAGGCACGACTTGCCCTTTGTGAATCCATGCTGACTATTCCTAATCAATTTCCTCTCCTCCAAGTGCCTCAAAATGGATTCCTTAAGGATCCCTTCCATGATTTTTCCAGGAACCGAGGTAAGACTCACCAGCCTATAGTTCCCTGGATCGTCCTTCTTCCCTTTTTTGAAGATGGGCACTACATTTGCCTTTTTCCAATCATCCGGGATCTCTCCCGATCTCCACGACTTTTCAGAGATAATGGCCAAAGGCTTCTCAATGACATTTGCCAACTCCCTCAGTACCCTCGGATGCATTAAGTCCGGACCCATGGATTTGTGTACGTTTAGCTTTTCTAAATAGTTCCTAACCTGTTCTTTACCCACTCAGGGCTGTCGATCTTCATCCCATCTTGCGTCACTTAGCGCATTAGTCCGGGAGCCCACCTTGTCCATGAATACAGAGGCAAAGAAATCATTGAGTACTTCAGCTTTCCCCACATCATCTGTCACTAGGTTACCTCCTTCATTCAGTAGGGGCCACACACCCTCTCTGATCACCTTCTTCTTGTTAACATGCCTGTAGAAACCTTTCTTTTTATCCTTCACATCCTTAGCCAGTTGCAATTCCATTTGCGCTTTCGCCTTCCTGATAACCCCCTGGCATTCTTGAGCTATACATTTAAACCCCTCCCTGGTCATTTGTCCAAGTTTCCACTTTTTGTAAGCTTCCTTTTTGTGCTTAAGTTCGCCAAGGATTTCCCCTGTAAGCCAATCCGGTCTCCTACCATGTTTGCCTCTCTTGCTACGCATCAGGATGGTTTCTTTCTGTGCCTTCAATAAGGCTTCTTTAAAATCCTGCCAGCTGTCCTGGACTCCTTTCCCCTTCATGTTAGCATCCCAGGGGATTCTGCCCATCAGGTCTCTGAGGGAGTCAAAATCTGCTTTTCTGAAGTCCAAGGTGTGTATTTTACTACTCTCTTTTCTTCCTTTGGTCAGGATCCTGAAATCTACCATCTCATGATCACTGCTTCCCAGGTTGTCACCCACCTCTACTTTCTCTATTAGTTCCTCCCTGTTTGTGAGCAGAAGGTCAAGCTGCGCACGGCCCCTGGTCGGATCCTTCAGCACTTGTACCAAGAAGTTATCCCCAACATTCTCCAAAAACTTCCTGGATTGCCTGTGTACTGCCATATTGGTCTCCCAACAGATGTCACGGTGATTAAAATCCCCCATGAGAACCAGGGTCTGCGATCTGGAAGCTTCTCTCAGTTGTCCGAAGAAAGCCTCATCTACCTCATCCACCTGATTCGGTGGCCCGTAGTAGACACCAACCACAACATCACTGCTGTTGTTTGCACCTCTAAACTTAACCCATATAAAACAAAGCAGACTTTCTTCTAATGTGTATTTGGAAAAAACACTACCTTGAATAGCTACATATTTCATAAGAAGCTTATCTCTCTCTATATATATATATATATGAAAAGTTTTTCCTGACTTTGGCTGCATGACATCAGGCTCTCTGGTTGGTGAGCATAGTGAGCAGGGGGTGGTGAGCGTAGCAAGCAGGAGGCAGCCCCCAAGTATTTGTAAAAAAGAATGATGCTGTCTCGGTATAAAACATTTCCAAAAGACTGTAACAGGAAAAGAGTCAAGACAGAGGTTTGTTTTCACTTTGTGCACCTATTAACATATGCTGTATATTTATATAGAGAGGATTTTTTAAAGTAAAAAGTAGTCTTTAGTACTTTTACAATTTCTTGAAATGACTCATTGACTGAAAAGTTAGGTCATAGAGCCTTGTCAGATAATGATAGAATGTTTATATACAAAAGGGTAAGTATTGTGAATATATTATTTTGAGAGACAGATCCTTAATAACATCTCTAATTGAATCTGATCAATTCATTTTCTTCTTTATTTTACAGGGACAGAATGCTGAAATATGTATTTTTTAATGGTGTTCCATGTAGTTTCATAAAAGTCAGTGGACACTCCTCTGTTGCAATACATGTTTTGTTGGTAATGTTTTCATTCACATATTTTCTCAGCAAATATATACTTTCACTTAATTTTTAGGAAACTTTGACATAACTTTTGCAAATAGTTAATATTATCTCAGCAAGGCATGTTCTGAATTTAGATTTTAGATTGTACTTTTTACAAAATAATGACCAAGTTAACGTGTTTTCATCTAAGTTTATTTGACCTGATTGCTCTTGAAATTTCAGTAATTTGTTTACATACACTGTTCCCTATTTGATTTTGTTTTGTTATTAATTTCTATAATAAACACTGCCTGAAAGGATGCTACTTGAAATAAAGTTTCAGGATAAGAAAGTTCAGAATGCATCTTCTTTTGTACAAACATATTTAAGGAATTACAGACGTCCTATATGCCAAATATCACAATTTGAACAAATAACTGCTAAAAACACACAAACTATCAACTGTGTCTTACTGCCAGAAAGTGTCTGTAAGTAAACTAGTTTTGAATTTTCATTGCAGTGTAAAGATCCTCAATTTTCCTGTTAGTGATAAAAAACACAGAAAATACAACAAATGCATTGCCACATTAAAATCTACATTTCATTGAATCTCATTTTATGGGGAATTGTACAAGCCTGGATAAAATTATTTGTATGAATATAAATAATGTTGGTATGTGCTTAGAAAAAATCAGCAAAAATAAAATAATCATATTACCTGTCACTCTCAAATGACTTGTATAAATACCTTAGCCCTCAGTACTAACATTTAAAAAATCTCATACCCTGTGCTTTCTGTATTAAAATCTCATAGCTGTAAGTAACATTTTATTATCTGAGATTGCAGAGAGTATTTAGTCTCTCACTATAGCAAATTAGCTGTGAAGGTAATACGATTTGAAATGGACCTTTTAAAAGCCAGGCCAAGTAGCTCCCTTTCCACATTGTTCAAGGTTAATTATATTTATCGAGGCAGTAAAAAGGGGCAGTGGAGATGCTAACACATTGATGGGAACAACCAATTGGTGGTGCATTTCCAAGATTTTCCATTTCTCAAAGTTGCACTTATTGATAAAATCAGAATGAGGACTGTGGTGAATTATTTTTGTTGTGTTTCTGCATAAGAAATTAGGACAACAAATTAACATGCTTTTCAGAGGTGCTGTATGCATAACAAGTATCTGTGGCAGATTTTATTCATTAGCGGCTAAATGTGAAAAATGTTAAGCATAAATATATATAAAAATGCATAGCAAGGTTCATGTTCATTTTGAATGCTTTTTTGTTTAGAAATACTCTTTCAATTATCAGTAATATTTTACATTGCAAATTCAAAAAACGTAGTAGGCAACTCTAGTTAAAAACAAAAGACATTATTTAGCAATAATTTGGATACGAATATATCTTTTATAGTGCAGACATCTAAAACTCCTACCTCTCAGTGGATTCATCTGTATTTTCATCTGTGATCATTTGCAATTCCTGTATGTTTTTACTTGAATCTTCTTTGACACAATTTTCATCCGTGCTAGCTTTGGGGATATCCTCATTTGCTTGCAGCTGTTCTATCAGGCTTTGTTGATGCCAGGTTTGAATAGAACGGTGGTGCACAGGGGTTGGACCTGGCACTGGTGCCGGTATATTCTGGTGGACAGGGCTGTTGTTTTTCTTCAATCCATTTCTGTCCCGAGAGTGGCTCTTCAACCTATTCTGAACCGGTGTGCCTCTATGCTCATATCCTTCCTGAAGGCAGCTTCCAGTGCCTGTGGAAGCTTGTGAGGGGTGACTGAACCACCTCCAGCGTAGCCTTAGGATCTGTTTCACATCAAACTCTTTCTTTCCAGAAACTGACATTTTTGCAGGAAAAAAGAACAAAAGCCTATTCTTTTAGAAAGGAAATGGATTCTTTGTTATCGCTTGTGTTCCAGTGCCTCTTCTTAAGAAAAGACAACAAAAGAACAAATACCAATCGCCCTCTTTTTTCTGACTAATACACTGCTAGCACTTCAAGCCAATGCTAAGCTGCTGCTAACAGTATAGATGGGAATCCATACTGACAGGATGCTGAGGTCAGACCTTAAACAAGTAAATCAGCTTAGCACAGGAAAGCAGCTACCATACCACTACCCAGCTGCTAAGCTTACATACTGACAGCACTACAGCACAGCCTCCCAGATATAACCTAGTCTCACATGATCCTGGGGGATCTTAGGCAGCAACTTAAGATTCAGGGAAGCACATACAAATAAAGCAGTAAAATGTTGTTTCCTATGAGATTTTGCATGAAGCCTGGTAATAAATAATACTGTATTTCACTACAAAATTATGAAAGGTGAACTATTTATGTGGGTTTTGCTTATGATTCACTGTGAAAGTATCATGTAGTTCCCATTTTCCTTAATAGGTTTACCACATTTATTGCAGTAGAACTCACTTTAGTATGTGACATTTCTATAAATAGCCTTACGTTTCAAGGTGCTTACCTAAGGAAAATGAAAGCATTTAAAATACATTGTGCAGTAGTGTATGAAATATTTTCTTAACTAGGGGTGGCATTTCTTGAATCATTACTAAATATGGGTTCAAAAAAAGAGTGTTATAAAAATCAGAGTCGAAACCTTCCCTAAATGATGATATCTGTGAAAAACATAGTGCTTCCTGGCTAAGTGCCTATGTAAACATGCCCTTGCCCTTTTACAGACTCTGTAAAAGAGTGGGATTTTTTTAAACCATTCTTTTGATAGTGTGCATCAAAACATGTTTTGAACAAAATTCATTGTATCATCAAGATTATTAGATGAGCATTAAATGTACAGAACTGAGTGAAGTGTATTATAAATATTGAATACTAATGCACATTATGTTGTGGCACAAAAAAGTAATAGTATTAGAAAAAAACACTCAGTTTGTCTGTCATGGAAGTATCTCATGCAGAGTTGTCTGTGTTTTCTAAATACTCTTTCAAATAACTGTTAGTGGAACTCAAACCTCTAAAGAATGAGGTTCAGTTTGGATAAGCTCTGAAAAACGTGGATACTGGTCCAAACTTAATGGAGCACTTTCCCCTATACCCAATATTTTTGCTCTCTGCCCTCTAACCTACCTCTAGTGTTCTCCATTTTCCTAGTATTTCTCTGTTTTGATCTGCAAAATGCCACTGTCCAACAAAGCTCAGATTCTCAAATCCATTTTCCCTTTCTCCTCTTTGGAGTCAGGGAGCCATCCAGATTTCATTTAAGTTGGGCTTGAGGTTTCATACCTGTTCACATCATCCATGCCAAATACAGACAGTATCCTGGGATGGAGCAGTGTGAGATTAATTGGGAGACAGAGGGAAGAAAGAGTATGAGGGAAAAGGAAGCAGTGAAATAATGAATAAACCAGAGGGTGGTTTAGGTATATGCGGGTGGGGAAAGAAGTTATTTGCAGGTGCAGTGCTTAGGGAATCTATCTGTATAATCTAGGTTGTTGCTATTACAACACTGTTATGACATTTTGTATTGTGGAATGCCTCTCTGTCTCTATGTCCACTGTTGCTGGCAAGGGTACATTACATTGTTTACACAGCAATGGTATGCTGTGAGGACTTAAGGAACCCCTACTCAGATGGAAACACTAGAATTACAATGTGCTGGCCAGATCTAGGGACCTCCCTCAACTTGTCTGAAAGGACGGCAGAAATGCAAAAATCCCAAATGAGACTGAGAGAGAGAGAGGGCAAAGCAGGAGTTTAAAAAGGACTCAGAGTGGCGTCTGAGAGCCACACTGGAAGTTTTGGGCAGGAAATGAAAAGGGGTGGACTAGGCAAGGTCAGAGAAGGTGAGCTGAGGAAGAAGGTTCGTTGTTTCAGTGAGTGCATATGTCCATTACATTAGGTGTGTGCATGGTGTGGGGGTGGGGGCACAGAATTGCGAGGCCCCTGGGCAAGGTAGCAGAGACTGGCTCCATGCTCCTGAACGGGGAGGAGCAGAAGGGTCAGGACTGGGGGAAGTTAGCCTTCAGGCCTGCCCGAAGCATGCTGCACTCCCCCATCCTCCACCAGACCTTAGTGCTTTCCTGAGCATGACGTGCACTGCTCTGGCATCAACATAAAAGGCCTGAGGCTTCAGCCGCCGCTGCTGCTGCAGTAGCAGTGATGGCAGTAAGGAGTCCTGGGCCCTTTAGAATCACCAGGACCTGAGGCAACAGCTTCTTTTACCTCCTCAGTTGGTGGCCCTGCGTGTGCACCTCTCGTTCTCTAGTGCTGGAAATTTTTCCTTAGCAATATACCTACACATAACTCTGTACCTAGCCAGGTATCGAGTGGTCAGCCAATAACAATGCAGGTAGGAATTTCAAACTGGAAAAGAGGGGTCTTTCTGTCTGTTCTTTGTTTGAGAGGCAGAGCAATTTCTCCCATGTATTAAGAAAGATGGGAGAAACTTCTCTCTCTAAGAACAGACTTCTTACAAGGTGTAAGTAGGGAAAAGTTTAGCTAGTCCATCAGGTTTTATTGTTTTCCTTGTTTGGGGATGTGGAAATAATGTCTGAGCTTGTTAAGTGGTTTTTTTCTCTTTTGTAACTAAGCTTTTAGCCCAGGGACTTTCCCTGAGTATCTGTATCAATTGGTGGCTCTTCCCATCTACCTACTTTACTATGCTAGCAACTGTAGTGTTGTTTTGATAATAAAGGATTGTTTTCTTTTCTAATTATCTGGGATTGGTTGATTGTTGTGTCCTTAGGACTCGGCCTAGTTACAAGGGCAGAGTCCATTGTTGTCTGTGGATCCCCTATGTTTTTCCCAACGCCAAGCAAAACAGAGGTTGGAGCAGGGGGAGAGTTTTACCTTATGGGGGAGATTTCCCAAGTGATCTCTTTCCTGGTTTTCTTGGAATTACTGGGGTGGTGGCAGCGGATTCTCCAAAATCTCAGTATTAGGATTCTGGGGGGAAGTTTTTTCTTACCAGAGCCTGTAAAATCAGGGTCTTGGAGTGCTCTTACGGGCCCCCACTTCTGCATTCATCGTGCCAGAGCGGGGAACAGCCTTGACACCTAGTGAGGAGAGCTTTAAAATAAATTTGTAGGGGGATGCTGACCTAAGCCCTGAGGGTACGTCTACGCTTGCTCCCTAGTTCGAACTAGGGATGCAAATGTAGCCAACTGAAATTGCTAATGAAATGGGGATTTAAATATCCTGCGCTTCATTAGCATAATCTCGCCCGCGCGCTATTCCACTCACCAGCTGATTCAAACCAGGAAGTGCGCTCCGGGCCGTGTTAGTTCATATCAAACCCCTTGGTTCGAACTAACGTTGCTCCTCATTTTTTGTGGAGTAATGTTAGTTCGAACCAAGGGGTTTGATTTGAACTAACACGGCCCAGAACGCACTTCCTGGTTCGAATCAGCTGGCGAGCAGAATAGCGCGCAGGTGAGATCATGCTAATGAAGCGCGGGATATTTAAATCCCCGCTTCATTAGCAATTTCGGTCGGCTACATTTGCATCCCTAGTTCGAACTAGGGAGCAAGTGTAGACGTACCCTGAGGTAAGTAGGGAAGTGGAATACAAGGAAGAAACACAAGGAGGAAGGTGCAACAGAGAAGGACCCCTGCTTCATACTGAAAAAGTAGGGCAATCAGATAGTTGTCTAAGGTGTCTGTACACAAAACCTGGGAAACAAGCAGGAAGAATTAGAAGTCATGGTACAATCAAAGTACTATGGATTGATTGGCATAACAGAGACTTTGTGGGATGACTCACATGACTGTAACACTGTCATGGAAGGGTATAAACTGTTCAGGAAGAACAGGCGGGGGAAAAAGATGGAAGAGTTGCATTGAATGTAAGAGAGCAGTATGCTTGCTCAGAGATCCAATATGAAGTGGGAGAAAAGCCTGTTAAGAGTCTTTGGGTTTAGTTTAGAGGTGGAAGCAACAGGGGTGATGTCATGGTTGGTGTCTGCTCTAGACCACCGGATCAGGTGAATGAGGTAGACAAGGCTTTTTTCAGACAACCGAGAGAAGCTTCCAGATCACAGGCCCTGGTTCTCATGAGGGAATTTAATTACCCTGACATCTGTTGGGACACCAATACAGCAGTACCCATACAATCCAGGAAGTTTGGGAAGAATGTTGTGGACAACTTCCTGGTATAAGTGCTGAAGGAACCAGCCAGGGGCAACATGCAGCTTGACCTGCTGCTCACAAACAGGGAGAAATTACTAGGGGAAGTTGATGTGGGTTGCAACATAGGCGGCAGTGATCATGAGATGATTGATTTCAGGATTCTGGCAAAAAGAAAAAAGGAGAGCAGCAAAATACACACCCTGGACTTCAGAAAAGCAGATTTTGACTCCCTCAGGGAACTGATGGGCAGAATCCCCTGGGATGCTACCATGAAGGGAAAAGGAATCCAGCAGAGCTGGCTGTATTTTAAAGAAAGCTTATTGAAGGCACGGGAACTAACCATCCTAATGCACAGTAAGAAAAGCAAATATGTTAGGTGACCAGCTTGGCTTATCAGGGAAATCTTTGGTAAGCTTAAACACAAAAAAGAAGCTTACAAGAAGTGGATACTTGGAAGGATAACTAGGGAGGAATATAAATATATTGCTCGAGAATGCAGGGGAGCTATCAGGAAGGCAAAAGCACAATTGGAATTGCAGCTAGCAAGGGATGTGAAGGGTAACAAGAAAGGTTTCTACAGGCATGCTATCAACAAGGTGGCCAATGAAGGTGTGGGACGCTTACTGGATGAGGGAGGTAACCTAGTGACAGATGATGTGGGAAAAGCTGAAGTACTCGATGCTTTCTTTGCCTCTGTCTTCAGAGACAAGGTCACCTCTCAGATTACTGCACTAGGCAACAAATTATGGGGGGAAGTGGGCAGCCCTCAGTGGAGAAAGAACCGGTTAAGAACTATTTAGAAAAGTTGGACATACACAAATCCATGGGACCAGATCTAATGCATCTGAGGGTGCTGAGGGAGTTGGCTGATGTGATTGCAGAGCCATTGGCCATTATCTTTGAAAATTTGTGGCAAACAGGGGAGGTCCCAGACAATTGGAAAAAGCAAATGTAGTGCCCATCTTTTAAAAAGGGAAGAAGGATAATCCAGGGAACTACAGATCGGTCAGCCTCACCTTAGTCCCCAGAAAAACCATGGAGGGGATCCTCAAGGAATCCACTTTCATGCACTTGGAAGGGAGGAAAGAGATCAGAAACAGTCAACATGGATGCACCAAGGGTAAGTCATGCCTGACCAATCTGATTAGCCTCTATGGTAAAGTAACTGGCTCTTTCAATATGGGGAAGTCAGTGAATGTGACATACCTTGACTTTAGCAAAGCTTCTGATATCTCTCCCACAATATTCTTGCCAGCAAGTTAAGGAAGTAAGGATTGGAAAAACAGACTGTAAGGTGGATAGAAAGATGGCTAGATTGTAGGGCCCAACGGGTAGTGATCAATGGCCCTGTGTCTGGTTGGAGGTTGGTTTCAAGTAGAGTGCCCCAAGGATCGGTTTTAGGATGGTTTTATTCAACATCTTCATTAATGACCTGGATGAGGGGATGGATTGCACCCTCAGCAAGTTTGTAGATGACACTAAACTAGGGGGAGAGGTAGATATGTTGGAGGGCAGGGATAGGGTCTAAAGTGTCCTAGACAAATTGGAGGATTGGGAAAAGAAATCTGATGATATTCAAGAAGGACAAGTGTAGAGTCCTGCACTTGCGACAGAAGAATCCCAAGCACTGTTACGGGCTGGGGACTGACTCAGGCAGCGATTCAGCAGAAAAAGACCGGGGGATTACAGTGGATGAGAAGCTGTATATGAGTCAACAGTGTGCTCTTGTAGCCAAGAAGGCTAATGGCATATTGTGGTGCATTAGGAGGCACATTTCCACCAGACCTAGAGAAGTGATTCTTCTCCTTTATTCGGCACTAGTGAGGTCACATCTGGAGTATTGTGTCCAGTTGTGGGCCCCACACTACAGAAAGAATGTAGAAGCATTGGAGAGAGTTTCCAGCAGAGGGTAACCAAAATGATTAGCGGGCTGGAGCACATGACCTACAAGGAGAAGCTGAGGGACTTGGGCTCCTGCAGAAGAGAAGAGTAAGGGGGGATTTGATAGCAGCCTTTAAGTACGTGGAAGGGGTTTCCAAAATGGATGAAGAGAGGTTGCTCTCTGTAATGACAGATGGCAGAATGAGGAGCATTGGCCTCAAGTTACAGTGGGGGAGGTCTAGGTTCGATATTAGGAAAACCTATTTCACTAGGAGGGTGGTGAAGCACTGGAATGGGTTACCAAAGGAGGTGGTAGAATCACCATTCCTAGAGGTTTTTATGTCCCAGTTTGACAAAGCCCTGGCTGGGATGATTTAGTTGGGGTTCGTCTTGATTTGGGCAGGGGGTTGGACTCGATGATCTCCTGAGCACTCTTCCAGCCCTATAATTCTATGATTCCATTAATGTTTTGCCCTATGTTTATATAGGACATCAGAAAAAATATTATAATTGTTCCACAGATAAATTGTCCACAGATAAATTGAGACAGTCAATAAAAATAAAACTGACACTTGGAATATTGGAGGACAGTTAAGCATCTTACACAGTCAAGTTCCAGTAACTATCCAATGTAATGTTACAGATATGGGTACACAACATGGCTTTTAGCAACATGGCTGTACCATCTGGCATTTTGTTGCCCAGTCAACCAGTTTTGTGGCTCTTTGTAATCTGCTTGGGACTTAAATATCTTGAGGAGTGTTGTGTCAGCAGCAAATTTTTCCATTTCATTGTTTATCTCTTTTTTCAGAACCCAGAGGGACACTACTCTCCATTGTGAAAACTGACCATTTATTCATACCCTTTGTTTTTTATTACTTAAGCAGTTACCAACCCATGAGGAGACCTTCCTTCTTGACCCATGGCAGCTTACTTTACTTAAGAGTCTTTTATGAAGGACCTTGTCAGAGGCTTTCTGAAAATCTAAATATGCTATATCCAGTGGATCCCCTCTGTTCCTATGCCTGTTGACTCCCTCAAAAAATCCTAGTAGATTGGTGAGGCTTGATTTTCCTTTTGCAAAAAAACCATGTAAACTCTTCCCAACAAATTATGTTCTTCTATGTGTCTTTAAAAAGAATCTGCCATAATTCAGCATGCTTCACAGTTTTTTTAACATGCTTTTTGCATTTCAGCTACAATATTTCTCTATCTTACCTGAGAAGGAAGTGTATAAATCAGAGTAACGATAAACATAGCAAAACAAAGAAAAGAAAAGAAAAGAAAAGAAAAGAAAAGAAAAGGAAAAATGGTGGCACAGTAGGTGTCTGAGTTTCCTATGGTTTAGAGATAACTGAATTGTGAAATTCACGTTTGTTCAAACAGCTTTCTTCTGCTCTTATAAAGAGTTATTTCTGTATTGAATATTTGCATTTTTAGCTTCTTTCATCTAACAATCTCAAAGCATTCTAAGGGTACATCTACACAGCAGTGTTATTTCGAAATAACTGATGTTATTCCAAAATAACATAGTCCGCATCTACACCGCAAGCAGTTATTTTGACATAAAGTCAGAATAATTTCCAGCTGGAGTACTTCTTACTCCTACTCCTGTAACCCTCATTTAACGAGAAATAAGGGAAGATGAAGGAAGAGTGCTCTTTCTCAGACTTCCTGCTGTGCATACAGTGCCAAAAGCCAAAATAAGCTATTTCAGCTTAAGCTATGAATTTGACATAGCTCAAGTTGTGTAGCTTATTTCGGCTTTAGCCCTGGTGTATAAATGTGGCCTAACATATTGTCTTGTAAAATCACTTTGAGGAAATTAGGTTTTTTATACTCACTTTACAGATGATTAAAATCAGAGGTGAAAGTAAGCTCGTGCACCCCAGTGTGCCACCCTGGCAAGAAAGAGCCATCTGGCTGGGGCACTACAGCTGGGCTCCTGGGGCTTCCTGCTAAGCAGCAGGCAGGCAGGCTAACGGGGCTGGCTGGGTGTGCACTCTCTCACCACTCTGGGACTGTCCCAGCCTGAGCCCCTTCCCAGGACACTATTTAGGAAAGGAAGAGGGAGATGAAGCCTCCCCCTCCCCCGCCCCGAGATTCATACTGGGACGTTGCTTGCTGTTCCGCTTCCCCTTAGGAAAGCATGTGTGCATTCCTTTCTCCCCTGACTGGGGAAGGGAGGGGAGGGGACAGAGGAGTGAGTGACCCACAGTGAGTTTCCCTCTTACTCCCTGAGGGTACATCTACACAATAGTGTTATTTAGGAATAACGGACAGTATTCCAAAATAACGTATTGCACATCTACACAGCAAGCCCATTATTTCAAAATAAATGCAAAATAATGGGCTTCTTACTTTGACTTCTGCAAACTTCATTGTACAAGGAGTAGGACATGGAAGGAAGAGTGCTCTGTTTTGAAATAAGTGCTGTGTAGACACAAATTTCAAATTTGCCAAATTTCAAAATAAGCTATTTCGACTTAAGCTATGCAATCAGCGTAGCTCAAATTGCATAGCTTGCTTTGAGTTTAGTCCTGCTGTGTAGACGTACCCTGAGAGTGAAGAAAAGGAACCTCCTAGTATGAATCATGAGAGAGGGGCTAACAAGAGCCCTTGCCCCCCTGCACTCTGCATCCTCATACCCTCAGCCCTCTGCCCTGCACCTCCCTACATGTCCTCCCTCAGCCCCTTCTCACATGCCCTAAGCCTGACTCATGCACCCCCCCTACTCCTATCCCCCTAACCTGAGCCCCTCCTCACACATCCTAAGCCTGACTCCTGCACCCTGCCCATACACACTCACCAGAACCCCCTGCCCTAAACCCCCCACACTCCACCCAACCCTTACATTTCTTACAGGTACTGTTGTATTGCAATCCCCCTAACTCCCTACCTACGGACCCTCCCCCATGGGGGGCAATACAATAATATCAGTGAGAATTTTAAGTTCCTTTCACCTCTGGAAAGTGCCTCACTTAGAATCAAAGTGGCAGTATCAATATTAGGAAGTGCATTTAGACCTGATTCCCTGTTCCCTCCTCTAACCACTAGACAATTGGCTTTTCTGTTCTTTTGTCAAAGTAATCACAGCAGTTGCAACCAGCATCTCAAAGGAAGAAACAGGAAGAAACAGTTATCATTTAATAACTGATACTGTAGGGCAGCGTGCTATTTGCATAATTTGATTGTGCTTCAGTTAGGGTTTTTTTTGTCTCCCCCAAGAATCTACAGTTATCATTGTGCACCGACAAGCGTGTGACAGTTAATATCTTGGTCCATAAGGGTGCATCTGCACAGCACCCTAAACTTAAAATAAGATACGCAATTTGTGCTCCACAAATTGTGTATCTTTTTTTTAATCTATTTCAAAATGGTTTATTTTGAAAATTTGGCACAAATTTTGAAATAATGTTCTATTTCAAGTCATCCCTTATCCCTTGTGCAACGAGGTTTACCAGGATGGCAAAATAGCTCACCTATTATTTTGAAAAATATTTCAAAATAACGGGTGGCTTGTGTAGATGCAGGGTAGCTATTTTGGGATACCAGAGGTGTCCCAAAATAGCCATGCAGTGTGGATATACCCTAATAGAATGAGGAAAAGCAATGTTGAAAAGCACTAAATACTAAAACAAAATGTGCAACCAATGAAAAATTATAGCTGAGTCTTCTCGGTCTCAGACAAATAACATCTTGATCTACAAGTGGAGTGTACCATAATCACCATGAATCCTGGCAAGTGAGGAGGAGTGGAAAGGAATGCTGGTTCCCTTGTATGCTTCCCTCTTTCTTCTGTTTCCAGAGAAATAGCTTTATGAATGTTCTGTGGGGATCCTGTTCCCCGTTGCTTAGGGAAAAAAATAGAGAGAATATAGCACTATTCACATCTATAAATTCTGAAGATACTTTCTGTTAAATTTTAAACTAAATTATAACATTTAGTAACTGCTCTAATTTTTCACATACTTTGAATTTCCTCATTTGGGAGGTATTGCTAGAAAAGCAATAACCTCCTGCTAGACCAGACATACTGGAAATACGAGAAATATCCCAATTACAACTTTACAAGCAGTTTGCATGGAATTCATCAAAAAGGAGGGTATTTGTGAGCATTCCTACATGTTCATAATGACTCACAATTATAACCTGAGCTATTCATATGGCCAGGCCAACTGACAGAGGGGTGAGGAGGTGTCAAAGGGGGCAACTGCCTAGGCCCCAGTGATTCAAAAGGGCCCGGGGCTCCAGCCATTGTCACTGCCGTAGTAGCAGCAACTGTGGCGTCCAAAGCCCCAGGCCCTTTAAATTGCCACCAGATCATCACATGGCATGCTCAGGGCAGCCCAGATGGCTGGAGGGAAGGGTCACTGTCATCCAGGCAGTGCTGAAGCCTGGCTGGCCCACCTCTGCCCCTCCGATCCGAGACCCTGCCTTCCGGGAGCACAGAGCAGGCCGACCAACATCTTGCCCAGGAACAGATTGTCTTGTTCCCTGGATTTGGCCTCTATTTCTTGAGAACAGCTGCTAGGCTGACCCTCTCAACAGGGTTTTCAAAATGCACCAGTGCCACTTCAAAACTGCAAGATGAATTATCTTAGTCATGGAAGGCTCCTTTCACCACTGTAATGTGTGATAACTTTAACTCCTCCGTTCTCACTCTACCTACTCTCATGAGTTCTGGAGCAGATCCCTGTGGTCCCTCCCATAGACCCAGTGGAATGAGGAGTAACGGTAGTTCGAATTAGGATCTTTAATTCGAACTACCTAGTCCGTGCCGCGTGTAGCCGCGGGCACGGAGTTCGGACTAAGGGGGATTTAAAAATGGTGGCGCCCAGGAACGTGCAAATGAAGCCCGGGATATTTAAATCCCGGGCTTCATTTGCAACTCCGCTTGCCCTCATTACCCTACCTAGCTCGAACTAACGAGCTAGTGTAGCCATACCCCCAGGGATGCACTAAGTCTCCCAATGAGTTTACTAGATCAGCCTTGGGAGTAGAAATATTTTCCCAGTTGTGGTGCCTTTCAAGTGCACTAAATTAATGGAGAACATTGAATAAATGCAGTAAGTGGTTGAACTCTGAGTAGTAAATGCCTTTCTTTTAAAGAATGAACTATAAATATTTCACAGTACTTTATAATACATTTTAATGTATTATAAATATAATACATTGCATTATCTTGGGCTATTAGAATTTTTTCCCTGTTGCTTTCCTCAGTAAGTGATTTGACTTTCTCAAATGCATTATGTGTATTGTATTAAAATGAAATTAATATTAGCACAAAAGTTGTACAAAAGGCTGGTAATTTCATCAGACAAAAGGACAGTAAAATGAGAGCCAGGAAAAGACGGGTATTTGTCAATATATGTCACTAAACTTACACTTCAGCCAGTTATGTGAATTTCCTTAATAGTGATTTTTCTTCCTGGCAAAATTCAATTTTTAATATTCTTCCTCTACTTTCAAGTAGGGATGTGAACGACTAGTCCACTATATGATAAGCAAATGCTTATCAGATAGTCAACATGCTAGTCACTTCCCCCCGCCTGGCTGTCTCTATCAGAAAGAGGCAGCAAAGAGGGGAAAGAGGCAGGGGTGCTTCAACGTGGCAGTGCCACATGGAGACTGGAGCCAGACCCCAGGCTCCACACAGCACTGCTGCTTTGAAACGCCATGTGCAACCCAGGGCTAGCTGGAGCTGGAGCAGCCACCTAGGCTACACAGGGTTCCTCTCCACACAGGACTAGCAAAGCGGGGCAAGGGGAAGGAGGTGGAAGGAGGAAGGGGCAGGGGTGGCAACCCAGTCCTGCTTGCCTCCCACTCAGTCCCAGAGCAGTCCAAGGCAAACACAGCACATGGCTGCAGGAGTACCTGAAGACTTTTGCTCCAAATTTTTGGGTGCCCCACACAGCTGCATATTTTGCGTATGCATAGGGATGGCCCTGACGGGGGTGGTTCTCTGTTCCTCTGTCACTGCACCACCTCCTCTCCCAGGCTTTATGGTCAGAGGCTGCCTGGGAGAGTGCAGCAGCTGGGCAACATGGACAGAAGAGGAAAAACTCTGGCCCCACCAGCTTCTAGTCCTTTCCCCCTCCTCCAGCCATGGCATGGGGGAGGGGGGAAGGGGCACAACCATTCATGCTTCCCCCACATCCATGTCCCACAGACTTCACTTTCTTTATTTTTAATTTCAGTGCCTGATTCAGTAACTTCATCTTTTTATTGAATTCTTTTGCTAACTTCCCTCCTCCCAAGATGTTGATCCTGTTGAAATGAGTAGGCCTCCCATCAGAGATGGTTAACCTATCTTGCATGATCAGACACTAAATGTTTAGCAATCATTCCATTGTCACTTCCAAAGACATATTGTTAATTCAACATCTTTGATGTTTTTTTAAGAAAAATTTAAAACATGAGTCTGAGACATATGGTTATATTTCCATAATATTTTCACTCTTACATTTCTTCCTATGTTTTAGAGGGACAGTAGACAATTGTATTTAGTGTCAGTGGTATTTAATGAGGAATATCTTTGGTTAATGATCACAATAGTGAAGTCTCTCTTAAATCTTACTCGGGCTCATGCGTAAAGAGGTGAGGAATTCACATTAGTAGTACGGGAAAAGTAATTTCTGGTTTAAAAACCTACACTAGGCTCTTTGTAGACAAATGGTTGAAGAAAAAAGTTTACTAACTTTACAGTGACTGGAGTTAATCAAGATGCCTTTGACTATATGGTTTCAATGACCTGCCCTTCTCCCCACTGATGCAAAGTCCTTTACTTGGAAAGCTGTATTACAAAAGGAATAGATTGGCAGGTAGGGCTGTTACACTTTTTATGTCCTTAAAGAGAGTATGCAAGCATGTTTAGAGTACATGCTCAGCCTCAATGGACATTGCTGACTAAAAGATTCCAGGTTTATATGAATGAGGTGCATATACTGTGACATAGTGAGGTCTGTGTTGAGAAAAGTTTCTTCAAGAACTCTAGTTACTGTAAGGTAAATACCCTTTCTATTGCCAGTCTTAATAAGACTGTAAGAAATGAAATCCTCTGCATAGCACCAAATGCAGTGCTGTCATCCAACAAAATCAATAATGAGAGAGAGCTGGCATACCTCTTGACACAGATAGTATGAGTCTTGGGACTCATCAGTATAGATTTTCATTAAATGACATCTCAGTGCTTGACAGAATAAGGACTTATGCCTTAGGTCAATCTTTCATTCTCTAGTTGTTCTAATGTTCATCTTTCAGAGTGCATCTATGCAGCACAGTTACTTCGAAATAACTAACGTTATTTCAAAATAACAATGCAAGCATCTACAGAGCAATTCCATTATTTTGAAATACATTTGAAATAACAAATGGTTTATTCCAAGTTCTGTAAACTCCATTCCACGAGGAATAGCACCTATTTCAAAATAGCTATTTCAAAATAGCTCCTCCCCAGGGCCATTCAAACTAATTACTTCCCAGTGCCTCCTGGGGCTCTAATTAGAGGTACTACATCCAGGTAGTGAGGTAGTGCCTCTGACTAATTTTGAGTCTTCCCTGTAGTGTAGACATGCTATTTAAAAATAAGCTATTTGGGAAAAAAATTCTGAAAAAGCTTATTTTGAAATAAGCATGCTGTGTAGATGTACCCTCATAGAATAGCTTCCCTCCACTGTCACTTAGGGTGTGTTTAAACAGCACCCTAAACTCAAAATCAGATACACAATTTGTGCTACACATATTGTGTATCTTATTTCGATTCTATTTTGAAATAGTTTATTTTGAAATTTGGCACATCTACACAGCACTATTTTGAGGCATCCTTTAGCCCTCATGGAAAATATTTCAAAATAATGGGTGGCTTGTTAAGATGCGCGGTAGCTATTTTGGGATACCTCCAGTATTCAGAAATAGCTGCGCAGTGTAGATGTCTCATTGTCAAAGAGTATGCCCCAAAGTGTTCAAATTTCAGTGGTGGTTGAAATGAAATGATTGTTATATTTGTGCAGTTTTTTTAATAATAATGCACTTTTGAAAGGTGCTATACACTGTAAATAAATAATTAATAATAATGAAATATGTGGAAAGCCTGGAGCTCAAAGTTCTAGTCATTGAGGTATCTGAGTTCCAAGATGCAAAGGGATATCTGAAGTTCTGGAGGTTGATCTTCTAGTGTTCGATTTAATGGGTCTAATGTAGACACTTAAATTGAAAGCTAAGGGCAGCCCATGCCAGCATCCAGTACTCCTTGTTCTGAAAGGACAATAGTGCTGCCACAGTTCAGCTTAAGGTAAGCCAGCTCCAGTTATGCATTTTGTGTATCTGGAGTTCCGTGCCATAAACCAACCTGCCTGCTCTAGTGTTAACCAGGCCTAAGAGGGGGTGCTTTACGTGGTTTGATGCCATTACCTCAGCCAGGCATTGGTAAATTTCATAAACTGGAACAATTCTTCTTACTGACCTTATTCAACTTCCCCTATGTATATTGAGTAAGAGAGTGACACACAGAGTTGCACACCATCGCAGGCAGGGGGAGAAAAAGCCTGAAACTTATACCTTCTGTTTTCACTGCTAGAAACAACTTAGGTTAGATACTATAGCCCAGGGTTTGGCAACCTACAGCACGCATGCTATAAGTGGCATACACAATGAGTTTCACTGGCACACGGAGCCTCCCCGCCCAATCAGGCATGCAGAGAACAATAGTCCCTTCCCCATCGTCACGCATTGCTATTTCCCTGGGACAGGCTCCGGCTAGTATGGCGCAGTAGCAACGGCCTCCCTACCTGGCCCCCACACAAAGAGAACATAGGCAAATACAGCTTAGATGGGGCTACTATAAGGTAGGTGCATAATTAGCTGGATAATCTGGGTGCTTTGCTGGCAGGCAGCCGGGGTGGGGCGGCTTCTGGCAGCATGTGATTTCTGGAGTCCGGAGCATTTTTTGAGTCCCAGAAAGCCCCCACCACCCATTGCAGCTGCCCCACCACCTCATGCATCATTGAGTTGCTGTTCTCCCAGAGGAGTGGGGTGGGAGAGGGAGCTTAGCCACCCCCATGCAGCGGGGACCCCGTGCAGCCATAAGGCTGCAGCACCAGCTCTGTCTTCCTGCTTGGAGGGCATGTGGGGGGGGGTGGCTGTGAAGAAAACTCCAACTTTCCCCACCAGACCTGGCTCGGGGCGGAGAGTGGCAGAGTGAGTGGCTCCATGTACTGCCGCTCCCCCAGCAGAGTGGGGAGGGGTGGGGGGCAGAGAGAGAGGCAGTGCACAAACCGCACCTGTGGAGCCTGAGCATGCCCTGCCTTGTAGTGCCCAGCTGGGCTTTGTGTGGCCCCTCCCAGTGCTGAAGTGGCAGCTCCAAGGTGCTGAGGTCTAGGAGAGGCCCTGCTGGGTTTTGCCTCGGACCTGGCAACCCCCCTCTACTGCAGCAGTGGTGCCCGCTGTAACAACAAGTGGCCATCTGGGGATGGACAGATGACTAGGGAGGAGTATAAATATATTGCTCGAAAATGCAGGGAAGTTATCAGGAAGGCGAATACACAATTGGAATAGCAGCTAGCAAGGGATGTGAAGGGTAACAAGAAAGGTTTCTACAGGCATGCTAGCAATAAGAGGGTGATCAGAGAGGGTGTGGGGCCCATACTGGATGAGGGAGGTAACCTAGTGACTAATAATGTAGGAAAAGCTGAAGTACTCAATGATTTCTTTGCCTCTGTCTTCACAGACAAGGTCAGCTCCCAGACTAATGCACTAGGCAATGCAGTATGGGAAGGAGGTGGACAGCCCTTGGTGGGGAAAGAACAGGTTAAGAACTATTGAGAAAAACTAGACATACACAAATCCATGGGTTCTGATTTAATGCATCCAAGGGTACTGAGGGAGTTGGCAGAGTTGGCAAATGTCATTGCAGAGCCTTTGACCATTATCTTTGAAAACTTGTGAAGATCGGGAGAGATCCTGGATGATTGGAAAAGACAAATGTAGTGCCCATCTTCAAAAAAGTGAAGAAGATCCAGGGAACTACAGACCAGTTAGCCTTATCTCATTCCCTTGAAAAATCATGGAAGGGATCCTCAAGGAATCCATTTTGAAGCACTTGGAAGAGGGGAAAGTGATCAGAAATAGTCAACATGGATTCACCAAGGGCAAGTCATGCCTGACCAATCTGATTCTATGATGAGGTAACTGGCTCTGTCGACATGGGGAAGTCAGTGGATGTGCTATAACTTGACTTTAGCAAAGCTTTTGATATCATCTCCCACAATATTCTTGCCAGCAAGTTAGGGAAATATGGATTGGCTAAATGGACTGTAAGGTGGATAGAAGGATGGCTAGATTGTCGGGCCCAACGAGTAGTGATCAACAGCTCGATGTCTGGTTGACAGTCAGTTTCAAGTGAAGTGCCCCAAAGATTGGTTTTAAGCCAGTTTTATTCAACATCTTCATTAATGACCTGGATGTCATTAAGTTTGCAGTAGACACTAAGCTAAGGAGAGAGTTAGATATGTTGGAGAGCAGGGATAGAGTCCAGAGTGACCTAGACAGATTAGAGGATTGGACCAGAAGAAATCTGATGAGGTTCAACAAGGACAAGTGCAGAGTCCTGCACTTGGGACAGAAGAATCCCAAACATTGTTACAGGATGGGGACCAACTGGCTAGGTAGCAGTTTGGCAGAAAAGGACCCGGGGATTACAGTGGATGAAAAGCTGGATATGAGTCAACAGTGTGCCCTTGTAGTCAAGAAGCCTAATGGTATCTTAGGATGTATTAGGAGGAGCATTTCCAGCAGATCTAGAAAAGTATACTTAGACTTTAGTAAGGCATCTGATACGGCCTCGCATGATATTCTTATCAATAAACTAAGCAAATACAACTTAGATGGGGCTACAATAAAGTGGGTGCATAATTAGCTGGATAATCGTTCTCAGAGGGTACTTATTAATGGTTCAGAATCCTGCTGGAAAGGCATACCAAGTGGGGTTCCTCAGGGTCTGTTTTGGACCGGTTCTGTTCAATATCTTCATCAACAATTTAGATATTGGCATAAAGAGTATGTTTATTAAGTTTTCAGATGATACAAAGCTGGGAAGGGTTGCAACAGCTTTGGAGGATAGGGTCAATATTCAAAATGACCTGGAGAAACTGGAGAAATGGTCTGAGGTAAACTTGATGAAGTTTAATAAGGACAAAGGTAAAGTACTCCACTTAGGAAGAAATAATCAGTCTCACACATACAGAATGAGAAGTGACTGTCTAGGAAGGAGCATTGCAGAAAGGGATCAAGGGGTCATAGTGGACCACAAGCTAAATATGAGTCAACATTGTGATGCTATTGCAAAAAAAGCAAACATCATTCTGGGATGCATTAACAGGTGTGTTGTGAGCAAGACATGAGAAGTCATTCTTCCGCTCTACTCTGCACTGATTAGGCCTCAGTTGGAGTATAGTGTCCAGTTCTGGGCACCACATTTCAAGAAAGATGTGGAGAAATTGGAGACGTTCCAGAGAAGAGCAACAAGAATGATTAAAGGTCTAGAGAACATGTTCTATGAAGGAAGACTGAAAGAACTGGGCTTGTTTAGTTTGGAAAGGAGAATACTGAGAGGGGACATGATAGCGGTTTTCAAGGAGGAAGCCTCTGATGATAGGACAAGAAGCAATGGGCTTAAACTGCAGCAAGGGAGGTTTAGGTTGGACATTAGGAAAAACTTCCTAACTGTCAGGGTGGTTAAACACTGGAACAAGTTGCCTAGAGAGGTTGTAGAATCTCCATCTCTGGAGATATTTAAGAGTAGGTTAGATAAATGTCTATCAGGGATGGTTTAGACAGTACTGGGTCCTGCCATGAGGGCAGGGGACTCGACTCGATGACCTCTCGAGGTCCCTTCCAGTTCTAGTGTTCTATGATTCTATGATTCTAAGTGATTCTTCCCCTTTATTCGCCACTGGTGAAGCCACAACTGGAGTACTTTGTCCAGTTCTGGGCCACCCACTGTAGAAAGGATGAGAACACATTGGAGAGGGTCCAGCGGAGGACAACCAAAATGATGAGGGGGCTGGCGCACATGACCTATGAGGAGAGGCTGAGGGATTTGGGCTTATTTAGTCTGCAGAAGAGAAGAGTGAGGGGGGATTTGATAGCAGCCTTCAGCTTCCTGAAGGGAGGTTCCAAAGAAGATAGAGAGAGGCTGTTCTCAGCAGTGACGGATGGCAGAAGAAGAAGCAATGGTCTCAAGTTGCAATGGGGGAGGTCTAGTTTGGATATTAGGAAAAACTATTTCACTAGGAGGGTGGTGAAGTATTGGAATGGGTTACTTAGGGAGGTGGTGGAATCTCCATCACTAAATGTTTTTAAGTCTCAGCTTGACAAAGTTCTGGCTGGGATGATGCTGGTTGGTCCTGCCTTTGGCAGGAGGCTGGACTGGATGACCTCCTGAGGTCTCTTCCAGCCCTAGGATTCTATGATTCTATGATTCTAGATGGAGGAGGGGGCAGTGTGGCTTGACTGAGGCCTCATGCAGCAGTGGCAGTCCCATCGGGGGAAGGAGAGAGTCACACAGCGTGGGGGCAGCTAAGCTCCCTGCCTCTCCCCACTCCGCTGGGGGAACAGCAATGCAATGAGGCTTTCCCCACTTCGAGGGGGTGAGAAGCCAGGTAAGCATTCCCCTGCCAAGACTCCAAACTCTCCGCTTGCTCTGACACCCTTCTTTGCTCCTGCACACTCCCTCCTGGCCACACACCCTACTTCTAACCTATTTCTGCACCCTACTTGCGACATAGACCTCACAACCTCTCCCCCTTCTGCACCCCACCTGCCTCCCAGATCCTGCACCCCATCCCTATCCCACTTGCTGGCAGCCCTGTCTCACATACTGAATCCCTTATTTTTGTACCTACGCCAGAGCCTAAGGGGATCCATAAAATCCGCTAACTACAGAACCTCAGAAAAGTATATCTGGCTTATGGGAAACCCTGAACCTCAGTCCTCCCAGTCCCTTCCCATCACCCCATGAGGCTGGAGCTCCAATGGAGTGAGGTGTCTCTGTTGGGGGCCACATCTGTGAGTGTTCAGAGATTTTGGAAACTTTTTTTGCTTCTCACTTGTGTGTTCCCCAACTAATTCTTCTGTGGGTCAGTGGCCCCTGACACAAAAAAGGCTCCCCATCAATGCCATAAATAAAGAAAACATTGAAACCTTTTGTGTTGGACATAAATTAATAAAATGAAGTTTGATAAACTAACATGAGAAAGTTAAAACACTTAATCTGTTTAATAATTTAAATTAAACCATTCTCCACAGCTGCAGCCAGTTCAGAAAATATGATCACCATACCCAGTCTGCCCCTGCCCTCTCCTCCCTCCTCTTCCCCCAGACAGATCCGTAAATAGAAGTGAATAAGTTAAATCTTGGCTCACCACTTCTCAAAGGCTGCCGACCCCTGCTATAGCTATTCAGGCATGCAGCTTTAAACCAAAAGTATAAGAAAGAAGTAGGAAGCTATGATTGCTGATGTGGTTTTTTTTTATAGGATGGCTGTAGATTAACCCAGATTTTCCGACCAAGAGCCCATCAGTGTTCCCACTAGCTTACCCAAAGCCTTGTGGATTCTTATTGCTATATACTATCGTACGGGGGAAATAATATCTTTCAAAAAACAATTGCAAATATCAATCATTATAGTCAAGGTATGTGTGAAAGAATGTTTTAAACCACAAGCACAATACCCAAACTATGTAACAGTTCACTGTGGACAAGCGTCACTAATATTACATGTAAAAAGGCAGCCTAAAATGGTTTCTGTATTGCCAAAGGTCCATGTAAAATCACATTATTAAGCAACCTCATTCTGTCAGACTATATATTAAGTGATGAGGGAAACTCCATAAACTGTCAGAGTTTAGATGTTTACCTAAACTGAATCTCTGGGAGGTCCATCACTTCAGAGAGTCTGCGATCTCCATGGAGTCTCCTTACAGCCCTACAATACTGCCCTCATCTATGTAAGGACTGGTGTCCTTATGGTATAGTTGGTGGATGAGTATCCATCCCCAGTTAGTAGAAGAATTTTTTTCTTCTGATGTAACAACAAGAAAACACCTGAGATATTCTTTCACACAGTGTGAAGAGACACACGTTTCAAAGCTGTAGCCTTGTCACTGCCTGGCTGGTCAGAAGGGTTCAGTGACAGATTGAAGTAAATGGTGACCAGGAAAAATGTGACACGTGTATATTTCTTCCCATGAAACATGCTGCCGAGGACTTCCATACGGTTATAAGTAGGAGCCCAGATACAGATTTTGCAGTCATAGGCATCTTAAGTCACAATTGCCAGACAAATTACATTTCTTCTCTCATACTGGTAATCAAAGCTGCATTACTGATTTGGAGAAAGTCACTTCAGCTCTAGATCCAAAAGTGTTCTATTCTGCTACAGAACTCCACACATTCATGTGTACCTTCTATGGGGAGGGAAAGAGGCATTTTCTGTGCCCTCTAAGGGTATGTCTACACTAGCTCGTTAATTCGAGCTAGATAGGCAAATCAGGCAACCGGAGTTGCAAATGAAGCCCGGGATTTAAATATCCCGGGCTTTATTTGCATGTTCTCGTCCGGCTGCCATTTTTAAATCCCCCTTCGTTCGAACGAAGTCTTGGAGTATGTATACACTAGCTCGTTAATTCGAGCTAGGTAGGCAAATCAGGCAACCGGAGTTGCAAATGAAGCCCGGGATTTAAATATCCCGGGCTTTATTTGCATGTTCCCGTCCGGCCGCCATTTTTAAATCCCCCTTCATTCGAACGAACTGCTCGCGGCTACACGCAGCAGTTTAAAGTTAATCCGAACTAAGTCCTTAGTTCGGATTAACTGTTACACCTCATTCCACGAGGAGTAACAGTTAATCCGAACTAAGGACTTAGTTCGGATTAACTTTAAACTGCCGCGTGTAGCTGCGGGCAGTTCGTTCGAATGAAGGGGGATTTAAAAATGGCGGCCGGACGGGAACATGCAAATAAAGCCCGGGATATTTAAATCCCGGGCTTCATTTGCAACTCCGGTTGCCTGATTTGCCTACCTAGCTCGAATTAACGAGCTAGTGTAGACATACTCCAAGACTGAAGTGTTCCTAGATGCTTTCACAGAGCTTGAGGAAGATTCCACACTTCAAAACTCAACGTTCCTCATGCTCAAGAAATTTGTGTCCATCTGTATGGCCAAGCATCATCACAGGATGTCAAGGGTGCCCAATAAAGGTTCTGCCTGACGGCTAATGTGATGTTCTACAAAAATGCAGCAAACAGGTAGACTACCAGGCTGCTATTTTGTAGCACTCTCTTGTCAATGGGATGAATGCTCTTTACTTTGCTGGCCATGGATGGTATTTAGAAAATAAGGAGCTGGATGACAAGAAGTCTAGTACCAGATAGTATGTTGCAGGTATTGTGAAATGTGTTCCTCTTAGACGTGTAAATAACAGAAGTGCAAGAACAGTGACAAGTTGCTGAACCTGTCATTCATACTGATGACATGTCAGACTGGGAAATAAAAATGTATTTTATTTGGGGACTAAGCGCTACAGTGCCGGTACCAATACACATGATACATAACAAATAGTGGATTTGAACAAGGAAATAAATTTTTGATTTGTATCAATTACATCAATTCATAACAATCGAAATAAGCTGTTAGTTATAAATATTTTAAAAATACCATACAAAAGAAGATTCCAGTTAAAAGAGTTGTGTTATACTTTTTTGTGCATTTGCTAAGGAAACTGATGTTTATCAGAGAAAATAACATTTTAGAT
The DNA here is from genome assembly GCA_032595735.1 of Pelochelys cantorii. Classification (NCBI taxonomy): domain Eukaryota; kingdom Metazoa; phylum Chordata; order Testudines; family Trionychidae; genus Pelochelys; species Pelochelys cantorii. Next base: position 36,199,980 of record CM064337.1, on the reverse strand, counting down.
ATTTACATCAAAATGTATTAGGTGTACTAATTTTATTGTTATGTAATTAGACCTATGTACAAACACTTCTCTTGATGTGTTAAATGGTAATATAATCTATCCTTCTAGTGAAAGACTAGTACTGACAATAAAAATAAATTATGGGGATGAGGTAATACCTTGGGCCACGTCTACACTAGCAGTGTGTCTATACTGCAAGGCTTAACTCAAAATAGGGTACACAAATTGAGCTGTGTCAATTGTGTATCATATTTCAAAATAGCTTATTTTGAAATAGGGAGTGTATACACAGCACTCATTTCGAAATAGAGCACTCTTCCTCCAACTTTCAGTTATTCCTCGTACAATGAGGGTTACAGGAGTAGGAGTAAATCCTCCAGCTTGACAGTATTTCAACACTATTTCAAAATAACTGCCTGCTGTATAGACACGGACTAAGTTATTTCAGAATAGCACTTGTTATTTTGAAATAGTATTGCCGTGTAGACATATCCTAGGGCTACGTCTAGACTGGCATGATTTTCCGCAAATGCTTTTAACGGAGAAGTTTTTCCGTTAAGAGCATTTGCGGAAAAGACGTCTAGATTGGCACGGACGCTTTTGTGCAAAAGCACTTTTTGCTGAAAAGCGTCCGTGCCAATCTAGACGCGGTTTTGCGCAAGAAAGCCCCAATCGCCATTTTCGCCATCGGGGCTTTTTTGCGCAAAACGGTTCTCAGTTGTCTACACTGGCCCTCTTGCGCAAAAGCATTTGAACAAGAGGGCTTTTTCCTGAGTGGGAGAGTCATTGTATTTGCGCAAGAACACTGACGATCATACATTAGATCGTCGGTGTTCTTGCGCAAATTCAAGCGGTCAGTGTAGACAGCTGGCAAGTTTTTGCGCAAAAGCAGCTGCTTTTGCGCAAAAACTTGCCAGTCTAGACGCAGCCTAGGAGATTAGTCCAAATTTACTAAGTTTGACTTCTGGCCATCCAGTTTTACATATTCGAAGTTCTGTGTCCTCACTATGGGGAAGAATCAAATGTAGTCCAAGGCAGACTCCGTTAATGTGAATGCACTACCTCAGATTCAGAGCCCCAGGAACGATTCTTGGGAGCTGTGGAAGGCCTGCTGGAGGCCAATAAATTCAAATTAGCAGCACCGGAGTGTCCACACTAATGTTATTTCGGACTTACAAGTGTTATTCCTCATGAAAAGCAGGACTACAGAATTTGAAATATTCTGGAATAACAGGCTTAGTAGTGTGGATGCATTGCTTACAAATTTGACTTTGGGGGGCTAATTTTGGACTAAGGTCCTAGACCAGGGCTTGATGTGTACTTACTACCAAAAGATAAACCCTCAGGAAGGAACTACCAGTTGCACGCATGCAAAAGTATTGCAAGCAAAACACAAGAAGCAATTCTTCTGCTTTACTCCATGTGGATTAGGCCTCAACTGAATTGTGTCCAGTTCTCGGTACCACATTTCAGAAAAATGTGGAGAAATTGGAGAAAGTCCAAAGAAGAGCAACTAAACTGATTAAAGATTTAGAAAACATGTCCTTTGTGGGAAGATTGAATAAATTGGGTTTGTTTAGTCTGGAGAAAAGATGAAGAGAGGACATGATAACAGTTTCCAAGTACATAAAATGTTACAAGGACAAGGAGAAAAGAATGTTCTCCTTAACCTTTGAGGATAGGATAAAAAGCAATAATAAAGGCTTAAATTGCAGCAAGGGCAGTTTAGATTGGACATTAGGAAAAAAAACAAACTTAAATTGCCTAGGGAGGTTATGGAATCTCTATCATTAGAGCTTTTTAAAAGGAGGTTAGACAAACACCTGTCAGAGTCGGCCTATAAAATATTTAGTCCTGCCTTGAATGCAGGAGACAGGAATAGATGATCTCTTGAGTTCCTGGATAATTATTCTATTATCCTAACTTGTTACATGTTACCTGTTAGATTTAGGATTGTAGAAAATATTGATGCATAAAACACCGAAAGAGGCTTTTTTAAAGTTTTTTTAGCATATTTAATTGTCCATAAATACTTTACAAATTAGAATTTTCATAAAAATTGACTATTTGTGTATGCTTCTGAGTTCCTCATTCTCCTCAATCTTGCCTTGCCTTTAATATACCTCCATATACATTTCAATCAATTTGTGTCGATTAAGTCCATTTCATAAATCATGGGGGGGGATCCATCACACCTTCCCCCTGAAATTATTACCAGAGAGTTGAACAATATCCAGTGTAAAGGCAGCATATCCAGAAGTTCACCTGGGCTTTGGTTACACAACCATCCATGTCACCAAACCTTGTGCTATCGCTCACAGCAGTTTTTCCAAAGTTCTGGGTTCCTCCCCCCTCATGGTCTGAAAACCTGTTGGGGTATAGCAGTTCCCCATAATGCAGATAGCAATGTTTTCCTTGTGTGTCTTGGCATTTAGACGCCAACCCCATGAAGTGGTGTGCCTCAGTTTCCCCTTCCATACAACAGTGCAGGTTTATTGCGTCTTTGCTGCTATACCCAGCTCTAAGCTTGTGCATAGTCATCAGCTTAGAAGCTTCATGCTCATGGGATCCTCTTGCTCAGGTCTCCAGCAAGCACAAAAGTTTTTCCAAAAACTCAAGCAAGTCACATACTTTCAAGAGGTTTATTGTATACATCAGTTTCTTTGTGCTAATCCATAAGAGTTGCAGGAAAAGACATAAGATTACCAGCAAACCACTGATAGAGTAGTCTTTCCAAATATGCTTTTCATACCATGCTTTCTGTTTAGACCATTTGTGTGGTACAGTATTTCTTCCCCCCCTTAAAACCTCTATGTACCAAGGGCTGTATTGAACTACAGGTTTCTCTTTCTCATCAGTAAAGTATGCAATATGAAGTACTACCTTGAGGGTATGGGAAGGAATGGATTCCCAATGGAAAGGTGTTTTCCTGCCCCTGTTGAGGCACTCCTCACCTCAGGTGGACCATTCACATACTCACATGCATTTATAGACATCAAGTGTTTTCTACCCTTCTGTCTCCAATCAAATGCCAGTTCAGTGTCTGACACTAGTGTGTTTTGGATCGATGTGGTTTCCACTGATCCTCCAGATTCTGCTTCCAACAAGCTAATTGAAGAGTTGCCCCTCGCTGGCCAGACTCACCACTCCCCCTTGAAGTGTGACTGACAGGCGGGCAGCTTGGGTTTACAGATACCCACCCAGCATTCATCTCCCAGCCCCCACCCCCCGCCAAATATGAGGAACCATCTTGTTCCCCCTCCTCCGGGCCATCTGCCACCTGTCCAGCTGTAGGCACACAGCTCTCAGCTCTGACATTTCTTGGAAAGCCCTGCACTCTTTCCTTTTTCTCAGCCACCAGGCCCACCTATTTCTCAGCTCCCACAGTAACTTTTTGATCTCCAGCCCCTGTCTGAAGGCCCTGCTTTCAGACACACACCTCTGTGTCTCCCACGGTTGGACCTGCCCCTGCTGTTCCCATGCCCCTCATGAACATACCACAGCATGGACAAACTCACATACACTGGGCAGTAACTCAGGGTCAAGGATAGCTTCCTCCACTCCTCCCTCTTGTTGCAAATTGTCCAGTTCAGCTGGAGTTGAATCAGAGATATTCTCCCTCCACAGCCCCTGTGGCACTTCCCTCCCACTCTGGGATTTCAGTACAAGATTCCTTACCACTGCTAACAATCCCTGGGATACACTCATCCATATTAAAAATGTCATTTCCCAAAATGCCTGGCACAATATTCTCAGGAATTGAATAGATGGTGCACAGTCTTTTGCAGGTAATGAACTATTGAGTGAGAACCCTGGACATGTCATGAGTGGGATACAGTCAATGCCACTATTGGGTTTTTGGGAAAGGAGGGTTCTGCAGCATTGGGATTTTTACTTTTGAAGTCGCATACAGTCAGTTCATGCACTCTCTCTTTTTTCTTCTTCTCTCAAGCAGCTTTTAGGGATTCTAGTTCAAACTGTTTCAATTCCAAAGCTCTCTCATTAGCGAACTCTTTTTGAGTTCTTTCAAGTTGTATTAGTTTTAGGGTTTCCTCATGGGCAGCTTTCTCCTAGGCTGACTGGGCTTCTATCTCAAGTCTTTTTCACTCCATTTGTTCTGCCTCCATGTCTGCTGCTTGGATTCTGTACAGCTCCAGTTCCTTCTGAACCTCACTCTCACTCATTGTCCTGCCTCTATTTCCCTTATCCAAAATAAGCAAACAGAAAATAACAAATCAGTAATCACTTTGTCTGTCCTCTAAAAACCACACTTAGAAACTGTCTAAAGCCACTACTAGCATCGAGAGCAATCAGATGTGCACAGTCAGTCACATTGTATACATGCTCTAGTGCTGCCAGGACAGCTGCTCCCAGATGGTGCTGCACAGCTCCCAGCCAGCATGGAGCTCATGGCAGTCCTCCTCAAAGTTTCAGTTGAGGGAACGGAGGCACTTCAGGTATTCCCTCGACAGGTCTTCCTGGGGTCACTTGCTCTGGCAGGTCTTGCCGGGTTGAGAGTTGTTGCATGTGCCCCACTTGCAGCTGGTCCAGCTGTGAAGAAAAGCAAGAAGGCCAATCATTCCAGGAGACAGTGTACGTGAAGCCTAGCCCTAATGCGTGAGCTGACACCGAAAGGTTTCAGTTCAAATGATGGTTATGTGCTTTGAGCAAGGCCATCTCTGGCCTAGACAGTGGGCACTGTCCTGCAGGGGCATCGACATCCCAGGGGAGCTTCGCTACCCCCATATGCCAGGGACAAGCTGGCATGAGAAGGTGCCAGCCAGGCCAGGAACCTGCAGGCAGGAGGTGGGGACAGGGTGGCTCGGCTTCCCTCCATGCTGTGCACATGCTGAGTCTGGGTGGCCTCCCACAGGGAGAGGACTTCAATCCCTGCCTGCTGGAGGAGATGGGCAGAGGCTGTTGGGGGAGGTGTGTGTGAGCGACAGATGATGCTTGCGAGGGTGGATGGTACTGGAGTTCCCTTCACTTCCTCCCCCTGGCAGGTTGCCCTACAGGGGATCATTATCCTCTGCCTCACCATGCTTGACCGGGAGCAGATGCTGCCTGAGAGTGCAGGCATGAGCCTGTGCCGTATGCGGCACTACTATGTATTTCCCTAACCCCAGCCTCGTTAGCAGTGGCTTGTAGTAGGAAGGTGTCCTACCATGAGTCCAGAGTAAGGCAGGCCTGTCCAGGAACCTTGTGAGAAGGAGTGACAGGTTCCTATGTGGCAGCTTCATGTGGTTGTCTGCTCTGGAATGGAGCTCCATGTGCACCCCCTGCACAAGCTGCTGTGCAGTCTAAGGATGTTATGGACTAGTCGACTAATCAACTATCTGATAAGCAAATGCTTATTGGATAGTCGAGTCGACTAGTCAATTCCCCCCTCTCCCTTGCTGCCTCTATCAGATAGAAGCAGCAAAGGGGGAGGAGAGGGTACTTCAACATGGCAGTGCCACATGGAGACCGTATTGAGCTCCATGTGGTGCTGCTGCTTTGAAACGCCGTGGCAGTATTTCAAAGGGGCAGCACCACACTGCTGATCCTGGGCTCTGTGTGGTGCTGCCCTTTTGAAACGCTGTAGCGCCGCACAGGGCTGACCCCAGGCTCCATGCAGCACTGCCCTTTTGAAACACCACGACAGCATTTCAAAGGGGCAGCACCACACAGAGCCCAGGATCAGTTGTGAGGTGCTGCCCCTTTGAAATGCCACTGTGGCATTTCAAAGTGGCAGCACTGCGTGGAGCCCAGAGTCAGCTCCCCTGTCCTCAGCTGATCCCGGGCTCAGTGCAGCACTGCCACTTTGTAATGCTGAGCGCAGCCTGGATCTGCCGGGGGACCCCCAGCTGATCCCGGGCTCCAGCACGGCATTTCAAAGCGTGCAGAGCCCAGGGTCAGCTGGGGAGTCCCCAGCTGACACGGGGTTCTCAGGAAATGCTGTGTGGAGCCTGGGATCAGCTGGGGACTCCCCAGCTGAACCCAGGCTCCAGCGCAGCATTTCAAATTGCGTGGAGACCAGGGTCAGCTAGGGAATCCTTGGCTGACCCCAGATTCTGTGGAAATACCATCCGGAGCCCGGGATCAGCTGTGAAGTCCACAGCTGATCCTGGGTTCCATAGAAATGCTGCACGGAGCCTGGGATCAGTCTTCAGCTGACCCAGGACTCTGTGCGGCATTTCCACAGAACCCAGGATCAGCTATGGAGTCCCCAACTGATCCCAGGTTCCAGTGAATGCTGCATGGAGTCCTGGGTCAGCTGGGGAGTCCCCTGCTGACCCAGGCTATGCGTAGCATTTCAAAGTGGCAGCGCAGCATAGAGCCCAGGTTCAGCTGTGCGGCGCTGCCCTCTTTGAAACTATTGGGTATAATATGTATATGAATATTGAGAATTCAGTAATTCTAGCTGTATGATTACTTCCAGTAGTCCAGTGTCCATTTTCCAGTAGTCCAGTAGTCCAATGTCCATTTTCTGACACTGATATACAGATACTGTAGAAATAGATGATGTGCATAAGTGCCCATCAATGATAGGCCAAGGATACTCCTTCCAGGGCCGGATTTAACTCTGGCTAGGCCAGTGTGGAGCAGACATCCCATCACACTCCATCAACATTGGTTTGGACACTCATGAGCCTTTTGACACAGGCCTTTGTGTCAAGACCCTCATAGAATCAAAGGGTATGTCTACACTGCATTCCCCTTACTCCTTAAAAAATGAGGTTTAAGGGTTATTTAGAAAGAAGGGTTTTTTCTTTGAAATAACCCTGTCTAGACTGTGTTCTTTTGAAATAGGGTATTTCAATAAAGCACCCGGATGCCATTATGCAAATGAAGCATGGGAAATTCAAATCCTCACTTCATTTGCAATTTCTCTCACCTGCATTTGCATTCCTCTCTTGAAAGAGGAATGCAGTGTAGATGTACCCATAGGGTTGGAAGAGACCTCAGGAGATCATGAAGTCCAACATCCTGCAAAAAGTAGGACCAACCCTAACTAAATCATCCCATCCAGGGCTTTATCAAGCCAGGACTTAAAAACTTCGAGGGATGGAGATTCCACCACCTCCCAACGTAATCCATTGCAGAGCTTCACCACTGTCCTACTGAAATGTTTTTTCCTAATATCCTAATAATTTTTCATTCTGACTAAAGGGAATGCCAAAGCTGCCTCCCGTAATTGCACTGATTGTCAGTGTATCAAAGATAGATCAGCTGCAATAGATTGTCATTTCCCTAGTACGTGAGTGTTAGTGCTTGGGAATGCTCAGTCTGGTTGGAATTTAACAGAATCACCTTGAAGGAAGGTGTACTTACATAGGTTGTAAGTGGTTTATTTCAGGCAGTGGCTACCAACACAGGGAGCTGCCCTTTGCTGATTAAATTCATTGGGAAGCCAAGCCTATTTCATCTCAGTTTAAATCACCAATTGTAGAAAATGTTGGACTTTTGGACTTCTTGGTATTTATCTCCAAGCTGATTATACCTTTCTTGATTTATTGTACCCAATGCTCTTTGGAAACCTTGAACTTCTGTAAGTAGGTGAGTATCTTCAGCATCTCTAAGTAAAGGCTCAGTTGACCTTGAAGAAGAAGTTCATTAGTTCTATTTCCTTTGTGGTGATAGGATTCATGGTGAGGAAAAGTGCACCATTGCAAAATTTCCTCTCCCATTATAAATGCAATAGGCAAATAATGGTTGAAGTTTAAAAGGTGTTTACTTTGTAACCACTTTTAGCTGCTGTGGGTCATATGATATACCTTCTGTTCCATGATTTCATTGTGTAATTATGAAAAAAGGTGTGAAATATGCCAGTGCCAAATAAAAACTGACGTATTCGTGTATCTTATAATCTCTTTTTCATTGATTCCTCTGGATATTTTTCCTCTCTGTAAAATTGCCTTCTGCATGCTGAAGCAGAGCTCATTTTTTCTGGAGCTTCAGGGAGTAGCCGAGTTAGTCTGTTAGGGTATGTCTACACTACAGCATTATTTTGAAATATCTTATTTCAAAATAGTTAATTCGAAATAAGTTATTTCGAAATAACGCGTCTACACACAAAATGCATTTCAAAATAGCATTTTGCTATTTCAAAATAGTGCGTCCACACTGAGTGGATGCTGAATCACATTTAAGGCTGGACGGGACCAGGTCCGGCAGTGCATCAGTTCAGGAGTTACTTTGTGTGGCTGCTGCCTGAGGCTATCTGAGGCCTGTGCTTAAAGAGACACCCCCCCCCCCGCCCCCGGACAGCCAATTCTCAGGTTTCCCTGCTTGCCTACTTTGACGAGGGACATTTTGTCTCTGTGTGCTCTGGTTGCCCTCACTCAGGACACCACAGCACTCTGCAACATAGAGCCAGAGCTGCCCCTGGGTACTCTGGTGCTTCTCATGGATGCGTTGCTGCAAGCCTGGCTGCACTTTCTGCAGGCTGCCATCTGGGAGGTCCATCGGGGGCTGTCGGTGTCCAGGAGGCCCTGTGGGAGAGCTTCCACCCTGAGGAGCACTAAGAGCCTCCCTGGTTTGCCCCACTGGGAGCTTGTGCCTCATTCCTCCCTCACGTTCTTCCACTTACCCCTCCCTAACCTCCCTTCCTGATGTTAAATAAAATACATGTATTTTCATGAACACAAACTCCCTTTATTTAACAAAACTGGAGGGGAGGGGCATGAAACTCTGGTGAGACTGGGAAAAGGAGGTGGGAAAGGGGAGAAGAGAGGGTGGGAGAGGGGAGGGGGAAACCTGGGAGGAGGGAGCTGGAAGGGGGAAGCAAGGGGAAGAAGAGGGGAGGGGAAGCTCAGGGCTCAGGGTTGGGGGTCTCGCCGGACCAACTTGATTGTCATGCAAACCTGCTCCTGGGTTCTCATGTGGCCTTTGGTGGCCAGGCTGGCAGCTATCCTGCCATAGACGGCCGTGTTCCTCCGTATAGTGCGGAGATCATGGACGTTGGGGGCAACCCCCCCAAACTGAATGAGGTCCATGATCTCCACCCTGGACCAGGAAGGCGCCCACCTTCTCCGGGCCCTGGCAGGCTCCTGGGAGCTGGCAGACTGCTCCTGGGGAGCAGTGGAGGGCTGGCTGCCAGAGGCTTGCTGGATCATGTTTTGGGGCCACTGGGTCAGGGGCAGTGACTGCTGGCTCTGGGCTGGCAGGCTTGGAGCTGGCACAGGCACTGTGGCCAGCGTCAACCCCTTTAAGGGCTCTGGGGATGGGGGAGGGAGAGGAGTGTTCTTGGCTGAGTCTGGAGTGGCCACCAGGGCACCCTGGGAAGGCTGGACACCCCCTATTTCGAAATAAGTGTCTACACAGCATTTATTTCAATTTAGCTATTTTGAATTTGGTGTTATTCCTCATGCAATGAGGTTTACCAAATTCGAAATAAGCGCTCCGCTATTTCAAATTAATTTTGAAATAGCGTTTTGGCTGTGTAGACGCTAGTAAAGTTATTTCAAAATAACTTTGCTGTGTAGACATACCCTTACAGAAAAAACAACAAATGGTCTGGTAGCACTTCATAGACTAACAAAATATGTAGATGGTATCATGAACTTTCGTGGGCACAGTGCCCACAAAAGCTCATGATACCATCTACATGTTTTGTTAGTCTATAAAGTGCTACCAGACCATTTGTTGTTTTTCTCATTTTTTCTGTCTGACTCAATTTCATCAGCTTGGATTGCTGACCTTTCACCCACATAATAAATAGGTGTATTCATGTGGCAGAAAAGGTTTTCCCATATTAATACAATGTTCACTTTATATGGAGACTACCCTAGAAAAAAATATTGATTAAGGATGCAAAGTTATAAAAATCATGTTTGTGATTCAAATGATTCACGCGTCAAGAACGTAAGAACATAAGAACGGCCTTACTGGGTCAGACCAAAGGTCCATCTAGCCCAGTATCCTGTCTTCCAACAGTGGTCAATGACAGATGCCCCAGAGGGAGTGAACAGAGAAGGGAATCTTCAAGCAATCCCTCTCCCGTCACCCATTCCCAACCTCTGACAGAGGTTAAGGGTACCATTCTTACCCATCCTGGCTAATAGTCTTTGATGGTCCTAACCTCCATGAATCCATCTAGTTCTTTCTTGAGCCCTGTTAAAGTCCTGGTCTTCACAACCTCCTCTGGCAAGGAATTCCACAGGTTGACCGTGTGCTTTGTGAAGAAAAACTTTTGACTCAATCTCTACTGTAGAACTTGATAGCCATCAGGCAGGTTTAATAAAAGGGTGAATTACACTTGTAATTACTACTTATATACAGTTATATAGCAGTTATTTTTCTTTTACACCAGCCTTGCAAAATTGTACTTGCTCACCTCGGGCAAGTAATTTTTTTGTTAGGGAACTGAAATATCTTAATGTTTCTCAACCTCTTGATGGAAAAAGGGTGAATAAATATGATTTTTGCTCTGTTACTAAAGACAGTTTTCATAACTTTTTGCAAGTATTCTGTAGAATGGCATAAAATAAATTAGTAGTGCTATTTTAAAGGACACCGCTTCATCGTTGCTTTTTAAATCCTAATCTGTGCTAAGCAACACCAGAGTGAGTCATGACAAAGGAAACATTATACAAAAAATACCTCATGATAGTTATCTTTGCCACACTGTATTTTTCCTTGTATTTTAATTATTTGACATATATAAATCGTGTTAAATTCATCACAATCCACAATCAATAGTTCATCTTCTGTATTAAAAACGTATGGTTTGGCAGCTGCCCTTATGTTTATTTGGACAAACTTTACACTGCAATTCTATTTATGCAAGTTTGATTGTGTGTGTGTGTGTGTGAGAGAGAGAGAGAGAGAGAGAGAGAGAGACTTTGGCTTACTGGTCAAATGACTAAATGGATTCTATCTTGGAACTAGCTAAAAGTTGTTGCGACAAACTGCTCCAAGTAGGCTGCTAATGTGACCTATTTATTGTGGGTTATGGACTTCCACAAAAAATTCTGAATCTTACATTGGCACTTTAATACTAAGAACTCAAAATATCACAAATATGATAGATTAATAATTACTTTTCAGGTGGTTAGTTCAAGTTGAACTTACAGTCCATCAATCTCTTAGAGCTGTGAACCCATTAAAACTACTACTGTGACACCTTGACTTTAACCAATCAGTACTCTAGATGCTAATAATGCTATCATACAATTGTGCCATGCTAACAATTCTTCCCACTATAAACTTCCCACAAAAATATACTTCCAAAGTCTTCCTTTCCTTTCTATCCATCCCTACTTTCCTATTGCCTCCCCACCCCCATTAAAGAGATCCCTTAAAGGCACAATAGTCCCTTTCTTCCAGATAGCTGGACAAATGAGGCCATGTCTACACTACGAGATAAGGTCGAATCTATTATGATCAATTTCTGAGTACCCAATTTTGCAAAGTCAAAGATCCCCGTCCTCACTGTGGGGAAGAATCTAATAAAGTCTGAAGTAGTGTGTCCCCATTAGGGAGCCTACTGTCAACTCAGAGAGTGATGCACCATTCTGGGCTATACTGGGACCAAAACTCTGCATCAGGTGGTTATGGGCTCATGTCATCAGTGTTCCATAATGTACTTGTCTAGTCCCTCCCCTCTTAAGTGAGATCAACGGGAAGCAGTCTGCTCATGCCTTTTTGTGCCCTGGTTTCCCATGCAGATACCATAGCATTGCGAGCATGGAGCCCGGTTTGCAGCAAGCCATACTGATGCTGAGGTGTGCTGTGGTATGCCTAATGGCACAGAATTTCAAGACCAAAAGCATATCGCCCTGCCAGAAAGAAGAAGACAAATCTTGACTTGGCATGGAGTCACTTTTCAAGCAAGCCCTAGCGCTGATGCAAGCACAGCTGCCAGTGAATTCTGTGGACATAGAGAAATGCTGGTTATGGCGCTGTGAGACAAGCACAGACTGGTGGGACTGAATTGTAATGCAGGGATGGGACAAACAGCAGCGGCTGCAAAACTTGCACATGTGCAAAACCACTTTCTTTGAACTTTGTGAATGGTTTGCTTCTGCACTGAGGCGTCAGAATACCCAAATGAGACCCACTCTGACACTGGACGAGCATGTGGCAATAGCCCTCTGGAAACTTGCAATGCTAGACAGCTAGCGTTCAGTGGGGAATCAATTCAGGGTGGAGAAATCTATTCTGGGGGATGTTGTCATACAAGTAGCCAAGGTGATCAATACCATTCTGCTAGGCTACATCTAGACTGCAGGCTTCTTGCACAATAACCTTTTATCAGAAGAGATCTTCCAAAAAAACTTCTTGCGCAAGAGTGCATCCACACACAAAAGCGCATCGAAAAAGTGATGTGCTTTTGCTCAAGAGAGTGTCCTGACTGATTGGACACCCTCTTGTAAAAAAGGCCACCAGGAATCAGTTCAAGCTGGTAACCAGTTGCTTTGGAGTGCTGTTCCGGAGCCCTGCAGAGACACGCGCTTAAAGGGACCCCCCTAGACACCTGTTTCTCTGCTTCTTCTGTGTGCTTGCCTACCTCTTCAAAGGACAGCAAAGCTTCAGCAGTGCCTGCTGTGGTTGCCCAGGGCATGCGATGGCTCCACATGGACATGCTGCAGTTTTTGCAGCAATTTGTGTCTGCTGCCTTCCTGGTCCTCCAGGACCTGGACCCCAAGCTCATTCTGGGGTCCCTCTCCATGGCTGCGGCTGCTTCACTCTGGAAACCACACCCCACTGTGGAGAGGCATTTTTGGAGGCTCAACACCAGTTCGGACTGGTGGGACCGGCTGGTCATGGAGCGGTGGGAGGACCAGCAGTGGCTCCAAAACTACCGCACGCAGAAAGCCACCTTTTTGGGCCTGTGTGCCTGGCTCATTCCCGCCCTCTGAAGACGCAACACCCACCTGCGGCCTGCCATCCCCCTGGAGAAGCGGGTTGCCATTTGCCATATGGAAGTTTGCCATCCTACACAGCTACCGGTCGGTGGGTAACCAGTTTGGTGTGGGGAAGTGCACTGTCGGGGCCCTCCTCATGGAGGTAAGGCACTCTGGGGCCACAGTCCTGCATGGGGAGGCGGGGGAGAGTGTTGCATAAGGCGGCCCCTCAGGAAAGGGGGGTTGCAGGTGTGGGGGTGGAGTGGAGATGGGGAGGAAAGCCTTGTCCCTGGGGGCTTGTGCTGTCCTGCCCTTACACAGCCCTGCTGCTGGGGGGGGTGGCCTCATAGGGAATGTCTCCTGGGGTGTTTGGGGGGGTAGGAGAGGGGAGTAGGGCAGGCACCTCCCAAGGGCTTCAGGCATCCCCTCTCTCATTCTGTTTTTTGTGTTACTTTGTCTCCTTGTGCATGTTGTGAGGGCCATCAATTCCCTCCTGATGCAGTGGGTCGTCTGTCTCAGAGACCTGGATGCAACTGTGTTGGATTTGCAACCCTTGGGTTCCCGAATTGCGGGGAAGCTATAGCTGGGACCCATATCCCCATCCAAGCACCTGATCATCGAGCAGCCCAATATATTAACCAAAAGGGCTACTTTTACATTGTCCTGCAGGCCTTTGTTGACCACCGGGGACAATTTACTGACATTTTTGTTGTGTGGTTGGGCAGGGCACATGATGCCCGAGTCTTTCGCAACTCAAGCCTCTACAGGAAGCTGGAGGTGGGCACATTCTTCTCCCGCCGGGACTTTGTGGTCAGCGAAGTGCACATGCCTCTGTGCATAGTGGGGGATGTGGCATACCCCCTCACGTCATGGCTCATGAAGCCATACACCAGATACCTGGATCCCAGCAGGGACCTGTTCAATGCCCACCTGGACTGAGCCAGGAGCCAGGTGGCATGCGCCACCGGCCATCTCAAGGCATGTTTCCGATGCCTCCTCAACCATCTGGACTTAGGGGAGCACAACATCCCCAAGGTGGTGGCAGCATGTTGCATCCTCCACAGTGTTGTGGAGCTACAGGGGGAGACTTTCCTCCCAGGATGGAGGTTAGATGCTGGCCACGAGGGCCATGAGTTTGAGCAGCCCCAGACAGCTGCCATCTGCTAGGCCCATTGGTTGGGGGTGCACATCCAGAAGGCCCTGAGGGAGAAGTTCTCTCAAGAACCCCAGTAACTCTTGCCAGGGCCTCCCCAGTAGGGGCCTCTGGCTTGCTGCTCTATCCCTTCCCCACCACAACTCCGCCCTTCACCCTTTCCCTGACCTCCCAATAAACACACCTGTTTGGTTTAACAAAACATGAACTCTGTATTAATGAGAAAAGGTGGGCGGGGGAGGAGGGCCTGTCAACTGGGAGGGGGGCTCAGAACTGGGAGGGGGATGGGGTCACCTCGAAGTGCTGCCTCGGGTGCGGGGACCTTATCAGGATTGTGAGGGTCTGGGGACCACAGGTGTGTGGGCAGGAGGGTGGAGCTGGAGCAGGGTCAGGGTTGGCAGAGGGGCAAGGGGAGGGGCCATAGGTATCACTCAGGAAGGGGGCATGGGCATCACCTGGGAAGGGATCAGAGACATAGTGAGGGGGCAGGAGGGCGGAAGCTAGGAGTAGCAGCCTCAGTCAGGTGCACCACCAGGTGCAACACGATGCCACACATGGTGTCACAGCTCTCCATGAGTTGGTCCCATGCAGGCTCCTGCCACTCCATGTCGGACCTTGTGCACCAGGGTCTGGTGAATGTCCCTGAGGAAACTGATGTGCTGGCACATCATCTCCTCCTGAACCCTGGCATGCCTTTGGGTCCCCCAGGCTCTGGCAGGTGGCTGCAGTGGTGTGGCTTGGCCCTCAGTCCCGGCTGGTCCAGCTGTGGAGAACACACAAGAAGGAGAGGCGGTCAGTCGTCCCTGCAAACACTTTCCTGGAGACCTACTCCACTGTGAGCAGTGACCAACAGTCACTGAGGAGGGGGATGTCCTGGGTGCAAGGCCATGTGCAGGCCATGTCTCACAGGGGCCCTGACATGCCCAGAGGACTCTGCTGCCCGCTTCCCAACCCCCGGCCCACGGACAAGCAGGCAAGGGAAGTGTCCAGCCATAGTGGGATCCCCTCATGGGCAGCAGAGGATCCGGGAGCAACCTGGGCCTCCCTAGGGTCTGCACACACAGGTGCGTGAGCGGTTGCTGCCTAGCATGTGCAGGCATGCCCACGTGCTGTGTGCAGCACTCCTTGCTCTGTGTGGGGTCATGCCTGCACCCTTGTGGCTAGCTTGCTTCCAGCCGAGGCATCACCCCCCTTTTCCCTCCCCCTGTGGCAGGACATGTGTGGCCTCTGCTAAGCCTGGGAGCAGGATCCCGGGCATACTCAGGGACTGCCTACTACGTCCATGTGCCACACACTAACGCAGCACATGGTTGCACGTGCATGGACTGCAGCACGACATCCAGCCCGAGCATCCCGCATGACACTCGTTCCCTGGCCCCTGTGCACCCACCTCCCCTGCCCTGTGTGTGTGAGAAAGTGAGACCACTCACCTGAAGATCCCTCCCAGGTGTCCGAGGAGGCCTGGGAGATGTCCTGGCTCACAGGCACCAGCTCCAAAGAAAGGGTCACGGTGCCCATCTCCTTCTACTGCTCCTCCTCCGGAATGGCTGGCTGGTCCTGGCCCTCCTGATCCTCCTCCAGGGTGACCTCCAGATGGACAATGATGGGGGGCTCGACCCCAGAGTCCACCAGGATGGGTGGGGAAGATGTTTCCCCACCCCCGAAGATGTGATGCAGCTCCCTGTAGTAGGGGCAGATGTGTTCTGCCCCTGAGTAGGAGCTGCGCTCGGTGGCCCAGACATATCCCTGGTGAAGTTCTTTTACTTTTCTCCCAACCTGTTCCATGGTCTAGGGTGGGTGTCCACACTCCACCAGAGAGGTGGCCATCTGGCCATTAATCTCGGTATTGCGCCGCTTGGCCTGGGGATCTTGGAGCATCTCCTCCTCACCCCACAGCTCCAGGAGGGACTATATCTCTAGGCCTGTCGAGGACAGGGTGCACCTCTTGCTCCCCCTGGGTGGGTCCTCAGACCCCTGGAGCTGCTCCCTGCAAGGGCCAGGGGGACCATGCGGGGCTTCAGGGGTGGATATGGCTGGCAATGCCTGGGGCAGGGAGAGCCGCATGGTCAGGTTGCTGTTCTGTGTCTGACTTCCTGCCCCAAAGCTTTTCCAGGGTGCCTGCAGCTGTAAGAGGGGCCAGGAGAGAGGAACTATAGAGTTGTGATTAGCTGGTATGGAGCAGCCACCGGGGCACCTGTGCTTTTCCTGGAGGCTTGTTCTTGAGCAAAAAAACCCTCCTCCCCATCTACACATGCCTTTTTGCAAACGAGCTCTTTCACAAAAAGGCTTCTTCCTCGTAGAAAGAGGAATACCAATTGCGCAAAACCTCCTCTGTTCTTTTGATTTACTGTCGAAAGAACACGATTGTAGTGTGGACGTTCCATGAGTTTTGTCAGAAAAATGGCCATTTTTCTGAGAAAACTCTGTAGTCTAGACATACCCCTACAGACGGTTGTGATCCTGGGAAATATGGACACCACAGTGGATGGCTTTGCTGCAATGGGGTTCCCTATGTGCGGTGGAGTGATCAATGGAACAACATCCCCATCTTGGCCCCCGACAACGTTGTCAAGGCGTACATAAACCACAAAGCGTACATCTACATGGTGCTGTAGGTGCTGGTGGATCACAAGGTCCATTTCACAAACAACAGCATGGGGTGGCTGGGAAAGGTGCATGACATGCTCATCTTTAGAAAGATGGAGAGTGGAACTTCTTTCCCAGATGGGAAAATCAGAACTGGAGAGGTGGGAAGACCCATTGTTACCCTTGGTGACCCAACCTTTCCCTTGTTCCAATGATTCATGAAGCCATACATGGGCATCCTGGACCCCAATAAGGAGTGATTTACCTAGAGGCTAAGCAATTTCAAAAAGGTGGTTGAATGTGCTTTTGGATGTTTAAAGGCAAAGTTTAGGAGACTACTAACTAGGTTGGACTACAGCAAAGGCAACATTTCCTTTGTGGTATCATCCAGTTGTGTGCTCCATAATCTGTGCATGAGCAAGGGGGAAAGTTATCTTGCAGGGTGGGGTGCTAAATCAGAGTGTCTAGCCAGAGAGTTTGAGCAGCCAGACACTAGGATGATTAGAAGAGCACAGCTCAGATCAGTGCAAATCAGAGAAGCCTTGAAGGACAGTTTTATGAGTGGGCAGTTTTGAGATTTTCTATGTGGCTCATAACAAGTTGCCCCTGCATTCTCTGTGTTTCCCTTTAATCCCCCACCCTACCCCTGCAATTCTAGCAATAAAGAGACTGTTGTTCGAAGATCATGACTTTTTATTAGGGGAAAACAGCAGGGAAAGGAAAGAAGTTGGAACCCAAAGGACGGAAGGGGGCTCAGGAATGGGAGTGGGACTGCCTTCTGCCTCCTGAGATCCTGGAGGATACAGCTGCCCTTGAGTCCCTCCCCACATATCCTGGGGCCCAGCAGCCCCTGGGAACCCTGGGAGTGGAAGCAACAGGGGTTATCATTCAAGTGGATGTGGTTTTGGGAAGAGGCCCTCTCCATGCATGAAGCCAGGTGCTCCATAACAATGGTCAGGGAGGCAAACATGGTCTCCTGCTGCTTCACTTGCTGCTCCTTGGCAACTCTCCTCTCCTGTCATTCCATGATGTGGTCCAGGTGCTCGCCCACATTTCCTTCATGAGGGAGTTCATGCAGTCCATCTGCTCCTGGAACATGTCCTCTCTTGTGCATTTTCACCTGCAGTTATGAGCCAGGAAGGCAGATACTGGAAGAGACGAAGGATGCAGTAAGCTGGCTGCAGTCCCAGATGCAATGGAAAGTTACAGGGGCACAGATTATAGGAGATATATAGTGTTAAGCCTGACCCTAATCTGTTAGCCTACATTGAAGGTCTCTGTAAATGCAATTGAGATGTGTTCTGTGCAAGGCCAAAGTTTTGCTTTAAAGCGGGCACTTTACAGCAGGTGCACAGAGCTCTCAGGAGAGCATCTGGACTTATGCGGTTTGGAGGCAAGCAGGCATAATAAAGGACCAGCTAGGGCAGGAGTCTGCTGGTGGTCGGGGGAACGGGGCAGTGTGGTGTCTGCTGTGCGCAGCACATACTGGGTCTGGCACACATGGCTTTCCAGGACAGTGCTTGTAATAAGAAAAAATTGTGAACTCACCAGAAGTGCCCTCTTCAGGGTCGGTGCTCATCTAGGAGACATCCTAAGAGGAGCTTCAGGGGGTAGCCGAGTTAGTCTGTTACAGAAGAAAAACAACAAATGGTCTGGTAGCAGTTTATAGACTATACAGACTTTATAGACCATCTATATGTTTTGTTAGTCTATAAAGTGCTACCAGAACATTTGTTGTTTTTATCCTAGGAGGAGGGCTGGCTCCAGCATCATGAATAGATCTTGGCTCTCCTTGATAGCCAGCTTGCCATTCTTCTCCTCTTCCTCTGCCACCAGGCTGTTCTCCACGCTGACTGCCAGGAGTGTCTTGTTCAGACACCATGGTCAGACTGGGGAAACTGGTCGGATCTCTGCCCAGAATCACATCCAGCTGCTCGTAGAAGTGGCATCTGTGAGGTGCTGCACCAAACTGTAAGTTAACCTCTTTCACCCTGTGGTAGGATTGCCTCAGCTCCTTGATTTTGACTCAGCACTGCTGGGCATCCCTGGAATAGCCTTTAGCCACCAGGCAGCTTGTGATCTTTGCATAAATGTCCATATTCCGCTTGCTGGTTTGGTGAGAAGGGATTATTCTTCCCACACCTCAGTGAGGTCCAAGATCTCCCAGACACTCCATGCTCTTCTGCGTCCCTAGGAATTGGAGCCCATGGGAGCAGAAGTATTCAAAGTCATTGCAGTATCTGAATTGGTTGAAGTCATGGCCCTGCATGCCATGGTGTGCTGCTCACTCTGAGATGTGCTCACAATGCTGGTCACATGGGAAATGAAATGAAATTTTTCCCAGGGCTTTTCCTGTTCAACTTGAAACCATTAGAGGTGCAAGTTCTGGCCAGAGCAGTCAGAATGGGGCGCTGCAGGATGCCTCCTGGAAGACAATAACTATGCTATGGAGTGATTCCCAGAAGACACAAGATCTGGCATGTAGACATTCCCCTAACAAAAACATGTGCATGGTAGTTGAACATACCTATTAAGCAGGAGAGAGATGGACTATTCAAGTGCACTGCCTATGGTAAAGTATTTCAGTTCTGGCATCTCACTAATTGAAAAATGACCAGTTTTGCTTGCTTGCTACTACTGAGAATTATGGCTGTAGAAGTACAAAATCAACAGTAATCATCACTGGCTCTTGTTAAGCCAGCTGAATCAAGAAATCTGCAGTCAATTTTCCCTGCACTTTTTCAAATAACCATTATTCATGTGTACTTACAGAATTTGGTAGATCTGTAATCTTAAACATATAGCAATCCAATTTTCAAACATCCAGATGTTTTTAAATTGAAGGGGAGGAAGAGGGCTAGTTAGGAAAATGTTGTTAGCAGCATATTTTTCTCTAATATTCTGATATATTGATTACAAGATCAAGGAAGTCTCTTACGTAGCTTAACTCAATGAATTTCACATTGTGTCATTGAAGCGTTTTCCCTTTGTATATAGTTCATATCAAGGAAAATGCTTCAGTGACATGACATGACATTCATTGAGTTAGGCTACATAGCTCATATGGTGTTTTAAAACCGAAGTTATTAAGCAAGAAAGTTTGATGTCACTAGATGTATATGAACTTGGAGTCTTCTGTGCTTTGTATTGTTAAGGTCACAATTGCTGTACCAGGGGATTCCAGCATCACATGGCTGAGTATCTGGTGGATGCAGAAGTGGATTACTTCACCCCAACCTAGTGTGTGGGTTTATAGTGGCCTGTTCCTGCAGGATTGTTGTAGTAACAGTGAACATAGCTATGGTTAGGTTGCACTTATCCTTTGTGTCCTGACTCCATTATTTATTTACATTTAGATACAGTTTAACTCAGAATGATAACATACCTGGACAGGCCAAGGATTTCACTAATGTATTGCCTTTACTCATTTGTAGGCCTCACTACATTCCTATATAGCTTTTATACTCTTTACCCCAAAGAGTGCAACAGAAGGTAGTAGGAGTAGAATGATTGCAAGGCGTGCAACAGAAGGTAGTAGGAGTTTTTCCAAGATACAAATGGCAGTCAGATGCTTAACCCCCATTGACAGATACGAATGGAGACCTTCTGTTCACAGATCTCATTTATCTGGCCTCCATTGGGCTGCCCTTTCATGCACATCTAACAATCGTCACTGCAATTTGGGATCCATGTAGCTTGGCATGAGGGTGAAGATGTGGTAGGCCAAAGGGAGCAGTGGAAGGACATAGATTGCCCTTTGATCAGGTGGACTAGGCCCAAAGACCCCTGCTGGAGATGTCAGGGTTCTGCCACACCCATCCTAGGAAAGGAGAAGTGGAGAGGTCCTCCAAGTGGCCTAGAATGATTGCAAGGAAGCAGCCAATCAGAAGGGCTGCTGAAATGGCCAGTCAGGGAACAGGTGGACTATATAAAAGGAGATGCAGAATAGAGGAGCAGTTACTTGCTGCTTGGAGCTGGAGGAGGAATCACTAGATGCCTGGGTGGAGAAGTAGAAGGACTATGGACAGCTAAATAGGGGTAGGGACTGGATGTGGGGAGCTAGCTGATAGGACTGAGCCAAAGACAATCTGCTGGCAGAGACTGGGGGAGCGATGAAGGAGATGGCTCAGTTACTGGTACTAGAAGTGGGATTTTCAGACTGATCAATGATTAAGAAGAGGCATGATTATGGAGAAGGTGATGGCAGGCCAACAGCAGCAATTAGCTGTGATGCACACCCAGCACACCCAGACCCTGCTGATTCAACTGATAGAGAGCCAGTGGAAACAACAGGAGAGCCAGTTTGCAATGCAACAGCAGTGGCGAGAGATCCACTCCAAGGAGCAGGAGTGGACAGAAATATGCTTGAGCCACATCACACTTGGTGACACTTGGTTTAGCTTGCAAAGGCCTGAAGACCATCCAGGGGAGATACTATGGATGTGGACAGTTGGGGTGTTTAAGAAGGGATTGGCCTGGCAAGAAGAAGAGAGGAAGCACAATAATTAACTGCTTTTATTGTGGAAAGGTGAGCCACATAAAAAGATTTTGCCCTTTAAAGAGCTGGGCTCACTTCAAGAGAAAAGGAAGGGGCCCCAAGGATAGGACCGACAAATTGGAATTTTTGGGTGTAAATCCCTATAAATTAGGTGTCATTGCTCCAGAGCTGACAAGGGAACCAGGAATGTGTGACTCTGGGCAACAGGATAGTAGGGCCCCAAGGGCAAGGGCCCCAAGAAATATGCAGCCCATGACCAAAGCAAGGGAAGAAGCAGTATATTTTGCGTGAAGTATACCAGGGCATTAAAAGAGATATTGCCCTCCCAGAGAATGCAGTAAAAGAAGGATAAAAGAAGGATATCTCAGGTTGAAGTAAGACTAAGATAGTCAAAAGAGAGACTGGGTGGGTTTCTCAGCCCTCATGCAGAAGAGACCAGAGGGGCTGAGATAGCAAATGGGTCCAGACTGAGCCCCAAGTACAGAAGGATAGCATGGGCACCCAAATAGAATCTCATGAGTAGTAGGATATAGTTGGGACCCAGACAGATTTTCAAGGTGAGCTGGTTGTGGTAGGAACCCAGGCTGGACCTTACAATGAACAGGTTAGTGTAGAGGCTTGGGGGCACCCCAAGGGAAAAAGGAAGAGCAGTCCAGTTCTACAGATTTTCTCCGACATGTTTAACAGTTAACCAAACAGCTGGCATCAACAGAGAGTGAAATGGATTATCTTGAGTGCTGAGAGAGCAGCTGGCCATGGATCTCCAGTTTGCAAAGGTGTAGAAAAAGCACCTGCTCCATTTGTTACATGACCCTGAGGTGGAAGTGGAGGCTAGGCATACAGAGATGAATGGGCTGTAGCATGCAGAGACCATGAAGTCGAGGAGGCAAAAACTGAACTGTAAGGACTCTTAAATATTCCCCAGGTAGGAGAGACCTTGGAGAGTAGAACCTGAAGAGAGTGGTCAAGATAACAGAGCAAAACACTCTCCAGAGAGTTTGGAGAAAGAGAAGATCCTGCTAAACTAAGGAAGCCACCACAGTAGAACTCAGAACTATGTCAATCCTATTTGGGAAGGATGGAGTGTGACAGGCTGGACAAGGCCCCAAGAACCCCAGGTGGAGGCCTCAAAGTTCTGCCACATCTATCCCATGAAAGGAACAGTGGAGAGATCCTCCAAGTGTCCTAGAATGGGTGTGAGGAGGCAGAATTCCAGAGGGTTTCTGGAATGGCCCATCAGGGGCTAGGAGGGGCATATAAAAGGGTCTGTAGGAGAGAGGAGTAGTTAGTTGCTGCTTGAAGCTGGAGAAAAAATGACTGTGTGCCTGGGTGGAAGAGCAGCAGGACTATGGACAACTAATGGGGGCAGGGCTTAGGGGAATGAGAGGCTCTTGGCTGGCTGCTAAGACTGAGCAAAGACAGTTTGCTAGCAGGACCCTGAGGAACCATGGAGGCACTTTTGGCTGGCTGCTAGGACTGAGAAGGGACTGAGCATGGGCAGGGCCACAGAAAGATATTGTCTAAAGCACGCAATTCCTGAGAATACGGACTCATATCAGGGCTGGGATTTCTTAAAGACCAAAGCTCCTGGGGGAATAGAGAGACACCACCAGAGGGGTACTTAGATAGACCATGTTGGACTGCATACCTGAGAAGGGATCTGTTCTTGCTTGCATGCAGACACTGTCTGCTTCTTGGCTGGAAAAAAAAACAGCTGAGAGCCACCGAAAGGTGTAAACAAAATGGAAAGGAGAAGGGGCGCTCATGAGAGGAAGTGCTGACCTCGTTACAGTCCCCAATCCTGTGTGTGCTCCTCTGCACCAATAAAGCCTGTGTGACTGTGCAGGTGCAGGTACACCTGTATGCAGTCAGTGTCAGACCGGGGGCCAGTGTTTGTGAAATGGTGGCTCTAGGGGTACGTCTAGACTACAGGCTTCTGTTGACAGAAGTTTTGTCGACAGAATCTGTCGACAAAACTTCTGTCGACAAAGAGCGTCCAGACTACATCGCTTTGTCGACAATAGAGCATCCAGACTGCGGGACGCTCTGTCAACAGAAGAAGGCACTCAGAATTGATTCTGGAAGGTCACAGAGGCAGCCATAAAGCCTAGGCACTGCTGCATGCTCTCTGCAGAGACGCGTGCTTAAAGGGATCCTCCTGGACAGCCATAGCTCTGCTCGTGCTTCTGGCTTGCCAACCTTATACAGGGAAAGCAAAGCTGCTGCAGTTTTTCTGGCTGTGGTTGCCCTGCTTTGTTGGACACCACAGCAGTGTATTCTCTGGTTTGTCTGTTTGTCTGTTTGCTTGTGTGTTTGTTTGTTTGTTTGTATTTTTGTCCTTGTGTTTGTTTGTTTCTTTTGTTCTTTTGTTTGTGTGTTATTTTAGCTTTTTTGGCCATGGAGCCTGAGCTGCCCCTGGGCAGGCAATGGCCCCACACCGTGCTGCTGGAAGCTCTGCTGCATGCTCAGGAAAGCATGATGACCTTGGCAGCAGAGCTGGATTCTGAGCCCAGCTTTGAGCCCCTCGCTCAGGCTGCAACCCTGCTGCCCTTGCCCCCCAACTTATTCCTGGAGAGGCGAGTTTGGAGGCTGGACTCAAGTTCAGACTGGTGGGACTGGCTAGTGCTGCAGCAGTGGGACGACGATCAGTGGCTCTGGAACTTCTGGATGCGGAAGGCCACCTTCCTGGAGCTCTGTGTCTGGCTTGCCCCTGCCCTGCAATGCCAGGACACCCACTTGCGGCCTGCCATTCCCCTGGAGAAGCGCATCGCCATTGCGCTGTGGAAGCTGGCCACCCCCGACAGCTACCGCTCCGTGGGGCATCAGTTTGGCATGGGGAAGTCTACCGTCAGGGCCATCTTGATGGAGGTAAGTCACTCTCAGGGGACACTCCAGGGGGGCAGTCAGGACCAGACACAGGGAATTGGAGATGGGGTGGCAGAGGTAGAAGCCCTCTCAGCCTCACCCTGCCATGGTGCGGGGGGCAGGGGGGTTGGGAGGGATTATCTGGGGGGGGCTGTTGGGGTCGGGGGGGAGGGGAGAAGCACCCCTCAGCAGCTGAGCCAACCCCTCTAATGTCCTGTTCTGTGTGTTTCTATTTGTCCCTTTCTGCAGGTGGTGACGGCCATCAATTCCGAGCTGCTCCACAGGACCGTCTGCCTCGGAGACGTGCAGACCATCCTGGCCAGATTTGCGGAGTTGGGGTTCCCAAACTGCAGTGGAGCACTTGATGGGACCCACCTCCCCATCCGCGCCCCGCCCCATCAAGCAGCACAGTACATCAACAAGAAGGGCTACTTCTCCATGGTACTGCAGGCCCTGGTCGACCACAGGGGACAGTTCACCAACGTTTGTGTCGGGTGGTCAGGCCGGGCACACGACGCCTGCATGTTCAGGAACTCATACCTATACCGCAGGCTGCAAGCTGGGGCATTCTTCCCAGAGAGGAACCTGGCAGTCGGGGATGTGCAGATGCCTACGTGCATCGTGGCCGATGCAGCCTACCCTCTCATGCCCTGGCTCATGAAGCCCTACACCGGCCACCTGGATGCGAGCAGGGAACTGTTCAACTCCCGCCTCAGTAGGGCTCTCTTCCAGGTGGAATGCGCCTTCGGCCGTCTGAAGGGCAGGTTTAGGTGCCTTTTCACGCGGCTGGACATGGGGGAACACAACATCCCCGCTGTGTGCTGCACAACCTCATGGAGAGGAAAGGGGATGTCTTCCTCCCTGCGTGGGGGACACGGGCTGACGTGGAGGGGAGGCACTTTGAGCGGCCCTGGACAGCTGCCACCCAGCAAGCCCACCAGCTGGGCCTGCGCATTCAGGAAGCCCTGAGGGAGCAATTCACACAGGGAGGCCCCTGATTGTCCCCAGGGCCTTCCACATGTGGGAGTGCCCCATGGCCCCAATGCCTTCCTCCCTGCAACCCCTCCCGGCCCTACATTCACTCAATAGACCCATTCATCACACACTGAGAACGGAGACAGGTGGTGGTGAAAACTTTTGTGCAGTTTCTTTAACTGTTGCTTTTGGAACAAAATAAAATAAATAACTCTTGTGTTCAGAGAAAAAAAATTTGTTTCTTATAAAATGAACTGTTTGGAAAAAAAATACAGTGCATCCCTCAGTTTGTGTCACTGGTGGGAAGGGGGAATGTCAACTTGGAAGGGGGGAGGGAGGCTTAGGGCTGAGGGGGCTGCCTGGAGGAAGAGCCCCTGGCGGTTTGGCTCCGGAGGCCTTGTCGCACCCGGCTGTGCGTGTGGGCTGCCACAGTAGGGGGCTGGGCAGGAGGTGGGGCTGGGGCTGGGGCTGGGATGGCAGGGGCTGAGGGGGGGGGCAGGGACTAAGGGGGGGCAGGGGCTGAGGGGGGGCAGGCTGAGGAGGAGGGGCAGGACCGGGCAAAGGACCAGGGAAGGCCATGGCCTCCTGGATGGCAGCGCAGATGTCCCTGCGCTACTGGGCAAATTCCTGCAGCAACTGCCAGCGCCACTCGGCCTCTGCCTCCAGCCTCCTGTCCATTGATTCCTGCATCCTTTGCAGGACCCTGATGTGCTGGCGCACCAGTTCTAAATAGCTGCACCAGTGCTGATGGGTTCCCTGCGGCTGTCTCGGTGGTGGGGCAGGTGTGGCACCCCCCTTCTGCTCAGCTGGTCAGGCTGTGGAGGACAAGAGGGAAAAGTCATCAGTCATGCATGCTCACACTTTCCCTGGGAGGGCATGCCCTCCTTCTTCTCAGCAGGTAGTGCCTGTCCTAGGGTCAGAGGCTGCTCATGTGCGTCTCAGCAAGGCATGGTGTGGCCTGGCCCGCAGCCACGGCCTCCCTGGAGCCCAGGCGGTGTGCAGGCCACCGTCATGCCCCCCCATCACGCATCCCCCATGGCCGAGCAGCATGGACAAGTGTCGGGCCACGGTTGAGGCTCCCACAGAGTACTGAGAGGCCTGCGGCTGTGCGGCAATCCCAGCCTCTCCAGCCAATGCCTGCATGTGGCATCCCTGCCTGCAGGAACAGGCGGTGCCTAGCAGCCATGTGGGTGCAGGGGGATAGCACGGCCCTCCCTGAGGGCAGCCATGGGTGTGCTCCCCCTTTCCCCCAGGCCGTGCTCAGCATGACATGTCACAGCACTGCACTGTCCCCTTTGCTTCCGCCTGCACTGCCCTGTGTGTGAGAACCTCACAGCACTCACCTGATGTTCCCTCCCCAGTGTCCGAGGTGGTCTGCGAGGCCTCCTGAGTCTGGGTGCCTGGCTCCTGGGTGCTCTGGGTGCCGTCCTCCTCCTTTTCTTCCTCCTCCTGGAGCTCCTGGTCCCCCAGCAGGTGTTGAGGCCGCTGTATCATGGGGCTCTCCAGAACAGACTCCACGAGCCTCTCAGGAGGCAGGGGTTCCCCTGTCCCCAGGATCCTGTCCAGGTCCTCAAAGTAGGCGCGGGAGTGTGGCCTTTCCCCGGAGTGGGAGCTGTGCTCATGGGCCCTGACATACCCCTGCCTCAGCTCCTTCACCTTGGCTCTGACCAGCGGTGCTGTGCAGGGGTGGTGGCCTTTCCTGGCCAGGCCATCTGCCAGTCTGGTGTAAATGTCCACATTCCTGTGCCTGGCCTGTGGGAGCTGAAGTGCCTCCTCCTCAGCCCACAGCTCCAAAAGGGCTTTAATCTCGGGGCCAGACCAGGAGGGTGCCTGCCGTTTAGTGCCCTGGGATTCCTGGGGGGATGAGTCCCTGGAAGGGCCAGGGAGGGTTTGGGGGGGGCTTGTCCCTGGGACATGGCTCCCGCTTGGCTCACCACACAAGAGCTGTGCAGTCTGGGTCTGCTCTGGAGCTGGCTTGCTGCCAGAGTGCTGATCCTGGGTGCCTGTGCCTTTTAAAGATGGCTACGGGCAGGAACAATAGAGTTGCAAGCTGTGGCAGGAGTGTCCACCAGGGGTTCTTCCTGGAGGCCTTTTCTGTCGACATAACTTTTCCCCTGCATCCACACTGCTCTTTTGTCGGCAGAACTCTGTCGACAAAGGAGTTATTCCTCGTGAAATGAGGTTTACATCCGTCGACAAAACTGCCGAGTTATGCTGATGTTATGTCGACATAACTCAACAGCAGTGTGGATGCAGGTATAGTTTTGTCGACCAAAGTCCATTTTTGTCAACCAAACCCTGTAGTCTAGACACACCCTAGATGTGGCAGGGATCTCCGATACTCTCTTTTCCTAAAGAAATCTTTAAAAATCAAATACCTGCATTATGCTACTTTATGAGAGCAATAATTATAATTGACAATGTTTAGTTGAATTCAAAGCATATAAAGATATAAATATGGAGAGACGTAATGTTTTGTCAGTTACAAGTATTAAGTTACAGTTTTGAAGTGTGTTGTAGTATTTTACAAAACAAATAGCTGAACTATAACCTCCCTACTCTGGGTGTTCCCAATTCAGGAGCACCTGTAGTACAGACCCTGGCAGGCAGAGACAAAAGTAGCTGTGTGTGCTGCTGCTCCCCTTAACCTCCAGCTGGGGGAATGACAATGCAGCAATGCACTTTGCTGGAGGCCTTTCTCCGCTGTTCCAGTAGCAGCGGTGGGCAGTGCCTGGGAGTGACGGGGGAGGCAGAGTGCCAGTTTAAAGCACCCTACCCTCATCCCCATCACTCCCTTTTGGGCCCTGCAAAATCTTTAATCTGGCAAACCCTGTTTCCCAGGATTGCCTGATTAAAGAAATTCAAGTGTAATTCACTGGGGTGTGCCAAGTGAATTGTAACAGTGTTTTGATTGTATGCAGAAGGAGCACCTGGCTCTTACAATCAAGGTAGTGGCAGTCAGCTCACACCTCATTCCTGTGCACCTATTTTATGTACATGTTTCTTTAACGATACTGGTAAGAACAAAACTACACTGATGTAAACCAGTGGAATCTTGCAAGTTGGCTCATGGACAATGGTAAATAAAATGACTAGTGGGCATCATAGAACCCTAATGGGCCACAGGTTGCCCACCATTGAATATAGAATTCATGTGGAGGCTTGTATTAATTTGGTAGGTATTACAGTTTTCCATGTCACTGTTACTCTTATGATGACAGAATTGTTAAATTCTAGTGATGAATTAGATAGAGATAAGGAGATACTTGCTTTTGCAATGTAGATTGCAACTAGTCAGTGAGAAATCACACAAGTACAGGGGAATCAGTGGGTATCTGCATATACATACAACTTGAAGAAACTCTGCAGGGAGCTGTTCCAGCCAGAATTATACTTTTAATCCATTTCACGATTGCATGTTTCTTGAGAATTCTGAATTTCAGTAACACAAAAGTACATTTTGGAGCTGGGAGTGCTTGTGTGAATCAGTATGTCTCACAAGGTAATGGGCTTTTTAAAAAGCAAGTTACTATTGCAAACACAGCACGATAGAATTACTGTTTGCCATGTTAAGAACTGAATTTGCAGCAATACCTTGCATCTAGGGCCATCATTAGGCATGTGCAGTTTCATAGGGCATCCGAAGCATTGAGGCAACAAATATTTGGGTGGCCCTACACAGCTGCATGTGCTTCTGGGCCATGACCACTGTTGGCTGAGCCCTCTCTGGTCCCGCCCTCTCACCTGGCTGCTCTCAGCCACAGAGGTGCCTTCTCCCTGTGCCCTTCCTCCACCCTGCCCACCTTTTCCTTTCAGCCAACAAGCTACTGAGGACTCCTTCCTGCTACACTGAGGGCAGAGAGGTTCCATCAGCTTCTGTAACTCCACGTTGGCTCCCAGAAAGCTCCAAGCCCCAGAAAAAGCAGCACGGGTTGGGGAGGGGGAAGGCACAAGGGGTATATGCATGCATGCCTATCACTCTGGTGGTAATATAAACAAAATATTAGAGGGGTAGCCGTGTTAGTCTGAATCTGCAAAAGCGGCGAGGAGTCCTGTGGCACCTTAGGGTATGTCTACACTACAGCGCTAATTTGAACGAGCTTATTTCGAATTAGTTAATTCAAAATAAGCTAATTTGAAATAACACGTCTAGACCCAAAAACTAATTCGAATTAGCGTTTTGCTAATTCGAAATAGCGCGTCCACACTGATTGGATGCTGGGTCGCATTTAAGGGCAGCTGAAACCGGTTCCAGCAGGGCATCAGGTCAGTAGTTGCTTTGTGTGGCTGCTATCTGAGGCTCGTGCTTAAAGGGACTCCCCTGGACAGCCGGTTCTCAGCTTTTTCGTTTGCTTGCCTACCTCGCCGAGGGACAGCAAAGCGTTTTCCTCTGTGCCTGCCTGTGTCGGTGGTTCCCATTGGGGACGCCGCCGCAGTTGGCACCATGGAGACCGAGCTCGCCCTAGGCATTCTGCTCCAGTTTTTGGACTTGCTGCTGCAAGCCTGCCAGCAATGGCTGGAGGCTGCCTGGCACCATCTGGTGCACATCAGCCCCCTGCCCCTCCCTCTGGCCTCCCTGGGGGCCTTGGAGGAGCCGCAGCAGTGCCTGGACACCAGCATGCCCCGCTGCATCTGGGGTCTAGACACCAGCAGCGACTGGTGGGACCGCATCATCCTGGAGCGCTGGGGAGACCAAGAGTGCTCATGCAGGTACGGCACTCACCGGCACTCACCGGCCACTGGGCCAGAGGGGGAGGGGGGTTGCAAGGAGCGGATGGGCCACCCCAGGGAAAACGGGGGGGGAGGAGGCGAAAGTGCCCCGCACAGGAGGGTTCGGTCTGTCCTGGCCATACTACATGCCACCCGCGGCGGCCAGGATCGCAGCAGGGGTTGCTTCTGGGAGTGGGGCGCAGGGCAGTGCCAGGGAACGAACACTCCCAGCCACCCGGGCACCCCAGTGATTCGCGGTTTGGTGTGTCTCTCTGCAGGTGGTCAAGGCCATCGACCGGGTGCTGCTCTGCAGGGTGGTCCGCCTCGCCGACGCAGACACGGTCCTCCAGGGGTTTGGCGCCTTCAGCTTCCTCAACTGTGGTGGGGCCATCGACGGGATGCACATCCCCATCCATGCCCCGGAACACCAGGCCTCCCAGTATATCAACCGCAAGGGGTACTTCTCCGTCCTCCTGCAGGCCGTGTCTGACCACCGGGGCCAGTTCACAAACATTAATGTGGGTTGGTCTGGCAAGGCACACGATGCCAGGGTTTTTCGCAACTCCTCCGTGTGCCAGAGGCTGCACACCGGGACCTTCTTCCCCGACCGCCACATCAGGGTCAGGGACGTGGACATGCCCGTGTGCCTGGTGGGGGATGCGGCCTACCCCCTACAGCCCTGGCTCATGAAGCTCTACACGGAACACTTCAACCCCTCCCGCCAGGCCTTCAATGCCAGGCTCACCAGGGCCCGCATCGTGGTCGAGGGGGCCTTTGGCCAACTGAAAGCACGCTTTAGGTGCCTCCTCTCTGTCCTCGACCTCTCCCAGCACAATATCCCTCCTGTGGTGGCAGCATGTTGTGTGCTGCACAATTTATGTGAGCGGAAGGGGGAGGCTTTCCTGCCAGCCTGGATGGCGGAGGCTGACCGCATGGCTGTCCAGTACGTGCAGCCCCGCACCGCCGCAGTCTGAGAGGCCCAGCAGGGGGCTGTCCAGATCCAGGAAGCCCTGTGGGAGAGCTTCCTGGTGGAGGAGGACTGAACTCTCCCTGTATGCCCCACTGGGGCTTTCTTCCACCGTCCCCTCCTTCTCCTTTCCCCTCCCTAACCCCCCTTCCTAATGTCAAATAAAGACACCTGTTTTGTCAACAACAATCTCTTTTTATTTTACATAACTGGGGTGGGGGGAGGGAGGAATGAGGGTGGGAGGGGGAGGAGGAAACCTGGGAGGAGGGAGCTGGAAGGGGGAGGAAGAGGAGGAAGGGAAGGGAAAGCTCAGGGTTGGGGGTCCTGCTGGCTCTCCCGTCTCGCAGCACTGCGGGTGCGGGGGCGTCGGGGGGGGGGAGTGGGTGTGGAGAGTGGGGCAAGAGGGATGGGGGGTGTGGAGGAAGCGGGAAGGGGAGCAGGGGTGGGAGGAGGAGCGAGAGCTGGGGCGGCCGCAGGGGCTGGAGCAGGAGGAGGCAGGAACCTGTCCACCATGGTCTGGAGGTGGCCGCGGAGGCCACGGCCCTGCTCCTCCAGCACCTCCAAGCTCCACTCTGCTGCCGCAGGTCCTCCTGGACCCAGTGGTCCTGGGTGCGGAGCTGGTGCTCCAGTAGCCGCAGGAGCCGCCGCTGATAGTCCTCCAGGTTGCGGGTGCACCTGCTGGCCCGGGTGCGGGTGGCTGTTGCAGGCGGGGTGGTGCGCCCTGCAGTCTCAGGTGCTGCGGCTGTGGTGAAACAAGAGCACTGGTCAGT
Source organism: Pelochelys cantorii (assembly GCA_032595735.1). NCBI lineage: Eukaryota > Metazoa > Chordata > Testudines > Trionychidae > Pelochelys > Pelochelys cantorii. The sequence continues at coordinate 36,168,626 of CM064337.1, read as the reverse complement.
TCTCCCTGGGGACACAGTGGGTGAAACCCAGCCCCCCCTGCAAGGCGAGGTCGGTGTGTGGGGAACGGGCCAGGGCCCCTGCATGACACGCACCTGCTGCTCCATGGTGGGCAAGGCCCAGACACACAGTCCCTGGGCTCCCTCTCCACACACACCCCCCATACAGATAAGGGGAGCATGATGGCACTCACATGTGGAGCCATCCCCGGCCTCGGGCAACACAGCCGATGTGCTCTGTGGGATGCCTCAGGGGTCCTGGGTCCTGGGCAGGCTCCCTGCTGGCTCCTGGCTCTTGGCATCCTCCTCCTCCTCCGTGTCAGGGACGGGGCCCTCTGCCCCGGGGTAAATCACCACCCGGGGGGCATGGACTGCGTGAGCCCCCAGGATGCGGTCCAGGGCCTCATAATGAGGGCATGCCTCCGGGTCGGCCCCTGGCTGGGAGGCTCTGGAGTAGGCCTGCCGCAGGTTCTTGATTTTGCAGTGGACCTGCTCCTGGGTCCGCATGTGGCCTCTGGTGGCCAGGCTGGCAGCCATGCGGCTGTAGACGGCCGTGTTCCTGTGGCTACTGAGGAGATCGTGGACGTTGGAGGCCTCCCCCCAAACCTCGATGAGGTCCAAGATCTCCGCACTAGACCAGGCGGGCGCCCTCCTCTTGCGGCCCCGGGCAGGCTCCTGTGAGCTGCCAGCCTGGTCCTGGGAAGCGATGGAGGGCTGGGTGGCAGCGGGTGGCTAGCTCATCTACTGCCAGGTGCAGGGTCTGCTGGCTGGGTGCTGGCAGGCTTGCAGCTGGCACAAGCACTGTAGCCAGACCGTGGCCCTTTAAGGGCTCCGGGGCCGGGAGGGGGGCAGAAGAGTTTCCCTGGCTTGGCCCAGAGTGGCCACCAGGGCAACCTGGGAAGGGCTAGCCTCCAACTAGTTCGAATTAAGTGGCTACACAGCCCTTAATTCGAACTAGGCATTACTCCTCGTAGAATGAGGTTTACCTAGTTCGAATTAAGCGCTCCGCTATTTCAAATTAAATTCGAAATGGCGGTTTGCATGTGTAGCCCCTATTAAAGTTAATTCGAACTAACGGCTGTTAGTTTGAATTAACTTTGTAGTGTAGACATACCCTCTTAGACTAACCGAAGTGTTGGAGCAAATGCTCCAACATTTCGGTTAAACAAAATATTGTTCGGTCAAAGGGTAAAGGAGCAAACCCTTCTCATGCAATAATTTGGGGGCATTTTATGCTTTCTACAACAAAAATACAGAAGATGCTTTGACAGTATTGGCTGTTGCTATATAGTGATAAAAGGAAACCAAAAGATAATCGACAATCTTCTTTGGAAGCTGCATTATTCAGTAAATCTGAAATAACATTTTCTGATTCTCCCTTGTTTGTAAGTGGGAAGTGAATTTCTCTCCTTCTTGGATGATTTTGTCTGTTGTTTCTTACCATTTCTATTAAGTCACTCTAGGTCAGATTGCTTGGTCTCTGGCCAACTTGCTTTCACAATCCATTACTATCTAGACTCACTTTTTATCACCAATTCAAGTTTGTCCTTTTAAGTTATGATAAATGTCTTAGTCTGACAATGGCAAACTCTTTTGTCATTCTCCATGCCTTAAGCATTATGGGGTGTTTCTAGAAATAACTAGTCTGTTATTTCTGTGTTGTTATTAAAACAGTAAACCTTTCTGCATGCAGCAGTTTACCATCAGAATATCACTCCTATTACGAGTCTCTTCTGGAGTCCAACAGCTTTTTATCCTAGATGGCACATTTATGCACTTATGCACTTATTTCAATATAAGCTCTTTCAGAATAATAACTCCAAAAATAGCTATTTCAAAATAGTACATCCACAGTACAAATCCCTATCAAAATAGCGCACAGCTATATTGAAATAGTATGGCCACACTAATTGGAGCCTGAATCACATTTAAGGCCCCTCCCAGAAGCACTCCAGGCAGGGCATCAGAACAGCAGTCACTTCCTGTAGCTGCTGCCTGAGGCTCATGCTTAAAGGGACTCCCCTCTACTGTTGTGTCTCAAGCTCTTCACCTTTGCCTACCTCCTTGAAGGACAGCAAATTGCATGCTCTAATTGCACTTGTGGATGCCACAGCACTTCTACTATGGAGTCGGACCTGCTGCAAAGCACTCACCAGCTCTTAGACCTCATGCCACACTTCCTGGTGTAATTACTGAAGGCTGCCCATGTGGCACTGCAGAACCAGGAACCACAGTTCACTATGAGGCACCTCCTCACCCCACTCCACATGCTGCTCATGCAGCATGATCCCTCCCATCCTTCCCTGCACACCCTGCACCACCGCTTCTGGCGCTGGGACACCAGCTCTGACTAATGGGCCCAGATCGTCATGGAATAGTGGGATGACCAGCAGTGTCTCCAGAACTTCAGCATGAGGAAGGACACCTTCCTGGAGCTCTGCAAGTGACTCGCCCCTGGCCTCCGGCAACAGGACACCTTCATGTGACCCACCATCCCCCTCCAGAAGCGGGTCGCCATCGCACTTTGGAAGCTCGCGAAGCTGGACAGCTACTGCTTTGTCAGGAACCAGTTCGGCATGGGGAGACAGACTGTCAGGGCTGTGCTCGTGTAGGTATGACTCTCTTGCTATTGCCCAGGAGAGTGGTGAACTACTGGAATGGGGTTCCCTGGGATAGCCGGGGGGTGGACTCTCCCTCCCTGGAGATTTTGCAGTCCTGCGTTATTATTTTGAAATAATGTTACCCTACACTGCAGGGTAGACATTCCCTGAGAGTTGAACTGTGCTATAGCATATGTATAACATTTCAAGAAAAGAAAATGTATCACCTATCATTCTAATTATTAGGTGTTTATTTTCAAGAAAGCTACATGCTGCACCTATCTACTCAAAACAATTGTTGGCTGAAAAATGAATTGATGTTTTGTGTCTATTTCTGTGGAAATGTTAGTATATAAGGGTATGTCTACACTACCACCCTAGTTCGAACTAGGGTGGTTAATGTAGGCATTCGAAGTTGCAAATGAAGCCCGGGATTTAAATATCCCGGGCTTCATTTGCATCTTGCCGGGCGGGCGCCATTTTTAAATCCCCTTAGGTCGAACTCCGTGCCCGCGGCTACACGCGGCACGGAGTAGGTAGTTCGAATTAGGATCTCTAATTCGAACTACCGTTACTCCTCGTGGAACAAGGTGTGCCGGTAGTTCGAATTAGAGATCCTAATTCGAACTACCTACCCCGTGCCGCGTGTAGCCGCGGGCACGGAGTTCGACCTAAGGGGATTTAAAAATGGCGCCCGCCCGGCAAGATGCAAATGAAGCCCGGGATATTTAAATCCCGGGCTTCATTTGCAACTTCGAATGCCTACATTAACCACCCTAGTTCGAACTAGGGTGGTAGTGTAGACACACCCTATCTCCTGTGGCCAACAAGTACTGCACTCAGCATATAGACCTACAAGCATGCATCTTTTGTAATTAAAACCTTTCTGAGAATAAGAATTCTAGGTTAAAAAAATCTATATTTCCTGAAAAACACAAAATTTTTAACAATTACAATATTTTAATAGTTACAGTTACATTCACATTTAAATTGTATATCTTTTCTGTACTGTGAACACCATTTCAAATGTATTGAATAACATGTAATTTAAACGTTGAAGTTCCTATGTATATTATGCCAAATAGAATGAGACAAAAATTTGAAAATATATTCTTCAGATTACACTGGAAGGTTTTTTTCCCCATTATGCCTCTGACCTGGAACACAGACCAGCCTCTAGATACAACGGTAATAGAAGTTGATAATATATTACTCTGCCTGTAGCTAGGTATGTATACAACCTGGAGTAAAAATACTTCCATTTAATTCACTTCATTTTCTCTAGAGCCTGATCTATTGTTTTGACTGACCAAAAAGGTGCTGTAGCAGGTGATACATACTCCATTAGTCAATCTTTCTTCAGCTTACTTGCTCTGTGTCACTATTACAGGTATAACCCTCTAACTTCCTATATGCAAATACATTTCTGAAAGCCTGAAAGAAGAGTATAGCACCATTCGAGTTATCATTGTGTTTCATTTTGAATTGCTGCCATTAAACCTAAGAAATATTTATAAAGGTGTAAAATTATTCTTGCTGGTCTTTTGCACTCATTTTCTTTAAAAACTAAAGTAGTTAGAACTTCAGGTTCTATAATTTAATTCATGTTTGTACAGTCCTTTAGAGGCATAAAGAACTTTACAGCATAAGTGCTAAATCGTATTTATACTAAATTAATCTGTGCTATCTGAGCTTTATACCCCCAGCTCTCTCATCTAATATCTATTTCTACTTGATATTTGTGTCTGAGTCTTGAGACATGGTGCGGGAACACTACGAACATGCAGTTACAGAACTTAGACTAGATGAGCTATTCTTCAGTTTTTAACTTATTTGATCCTTGAGAAAGAATTTTAAAGTGTTAATACTTCAACTTGTATGACTATAAGGGATGTTTGTCCTAAAGGATGAACACCCATTTTTTCTATAGGCCCATTTTTTCTATAGGATGGGTAGAATCTGAAGTCTTCAAGTTTGTGTATTTTCACTTCAGCATTCATTCATTGCCTCTTTCTAGCTCAACAATCATTCCTATCTCCTTACTCCGACATTTAAAATTACTCCATTCCTGTGTTCTCATTTCTACTATGGATATGACCTCTTGCTTGGAATACAATAGTTTTTGTGTAGCGCTCATCCTATTAAATTCAGACTCTGCAGAATAATATTTTTTGATACCTTTCCACATTCTTCTTTCAAAATCTCCAAGTGTGACCATTTTTCTCACTTCCAAGTATTTTTTTCTTCACTTGAATACTCTTAGCTATCCCAATTTTTTTGACAGTGCTATCCAAATCTCTAGCAGCTTTAATAATAATTTCAGAGCGGGGTTGCAAAATAAAATATATTTGGCTAACATAAAAACTGCAGAGTTTATACATTATAATAGAACTTGACAGAGTAAAATAAAAATGTTAAGTATTTTAATAAGAATTTTGCAATTAATGTATGGCAGTGAGACTGCTTAAAAAGCACGCCACACTGCTAGCCTCTTAAGTTATGGAAACAGCTGTAGAAACCCTGCAAAAGTGAGACGTGCCATCCCTTGCTGCAAAGCAACAGGCTTCGGGAACTTTCACGCTATTTCAAATGGACAAAGGTGGCTGTGAGACAGAAATGGACAAAGGTGGCCCTGGCAAATTTGAAAGATGAGATGGGGCCCAATCATATGATAAAAGCCAGGTTCTGGTTAAACTTAAACTGAGACCTAGACTGGTGCCTGTCAGAATGAGAAAAGTATAAACCCAGCATTGTGCAGGTTCTTAACACAGTTTTGTTTTTCTTCATCTGTATCACTGCTCTGCAGCGTGGCTGGAGATGAGGAGGTCAGGATGCAAGCTGGCCCGGGGAAAGAGGACAACGCCAGCCCTCTCTCACCATAGCAGTTTGGGGCCAGGTGAGAAGCACCTCTCCATGACCACTGCAGCTGCAGCAGGCACAGCCAGGGGAGGAGTTCATGTCCCTAGCTGGGGGACAGACACAGACAGACACACAAACAGACAAACTCTCTGAAACATATAGGAGATAACTGCCCTTTTTCCACCCCTGCCCCCTCACTGGCCCAATGGGGTTATAACTGTCCCAGTCCCCATTTCTGGCCCCTTGTTGCCCCTTCTGGTCATTCTACAGTATAACTGTCCCTCCTACCAGATCCCTTCCTTTCAATTTTATGAGAAACAATTGGATTCCAGACACATCCCATTGTCAACAGCCAAACCCTGGCCTTTGCTTTAAGTTAGGATAGGAGGAAGCTGCATACCAAATTTGGTGGTCCTTGATCTTACCATTTAGGAGGAATTCTGGAACAAATGGACTCACAGACTGATGAATGGACACACAGACAGATGCACAGCTCTCTCAAATATATAATATAGGTACAAAAGTGAGTTTAAAGTGGCTTATTTCAGTAAGTAGACTTTGTGTTGCTATGTTTTTGAATATCATAAGACCAAAGTAAATGATGCAGTTTTTATTGTTTCTCAATAAGTTTATAACTAAACACATTTTTTCCAATTACTGCTTCTCATTTTGTGAATCAGTATTGTACAGCTATAAAATCAAGAAAACTGAATGGACACAAGGAACATCTGTGCAGCTACAGTGAGGATTTGGTATGTTTTGTTATTGTTTTAATAAAAAGGAGTAAAAGTCAGATCGACAGCCTAGCATTTCAGCATTGGCTCTTGCTGCTTATGGAAAGGACAGAGGTTAAGTATGAGGACAAGTCTCCCATTCTTTGTACCAGCAAGGCTTTGAGAAACAGTTAGGCAACACATTCATATCCCTTCTGCCTGATGAAAATATAACAGCTTTGTACAATGAGAGCTATTGCCCTTTCTAATGAATCATGTGTTGTCTATTTCTGATGATTCCTAATCATTATTTAGTCAGCTGGCTACATAATACGGTGAAGTGAATGAGCATGGAAAGGAAGAGATGGAGTTTCCAAACATTGTGGTCTTATACTCCTTTATCACTTGAAGTACGGAACATGTTATGGAAGAGACTATGTCTCCCCTGTGTTTCTGAATTACTTAACACAGTGAGGCTCAGTCATCAACAAATTTTTTTCATACTTTGTCAGGTTTTATATATGCATTGACAGGTGGTTGATGTTAATACAGGTTGAACATCTCTAGTCTTGCAGCTTCAGGACCTGTCTGGTGCCAAACCAGAGAATTTGCTGGACTAAGTGAGGTCAATGCAAAATGCCAGCAGGTCTCCATAGGGGGGGCTGTATGGGCTCAGCAGCATCCCCAGGTTTTATACCCAGGATTGTCCTGCACCTGGGAACCAAGCTGCCACTTAGATGCTGGGCCCCTGGGGGTTCTGATGTCAGCCCCAGTTGCCATCTCCTCTGCCACCTTGTCCCCACTCCTTCCTCTCCCCCGGGGCCTGAGTGCTATGAACAGCTGATTCACAGTGCTCTAGAAGCACTAGGGGGGAGGGAGAGGAGTTGGTAAGTGCAATACTGCCAGCATGCAAGAGATGTGGCGGGGGGGCAAAGGAGGGAGAGAAGGAGGACGAAGAAGTGCTCAGCATCCATTAATTTTTCCACATGGGTGCTAAAGCCTCGGAGCACCCACGGAATCCATGCCTATGCTAGACCAGGGATGTTTGTAAACTACAGAGGTTCAATATGTAGTAGGTTTGTCTGTAAGGGCACTAAAGGTAGCTGAGCTAAAGTCCTATTTGACTGAGTGAGGGAAAGAAAATTATTTAGTTATTTGTTCAAATAATGAGAAAATATTCTGAAAGGGGGATAAGTGATTTGGGATTTATTCAAGACAAATTAAAATACTTGGGCAGGGACTGTGTTTGGTCACATGTTTATACAATACCTAGCACAATAGGGCCCAACCTGCTTTGTATCCAGTGGCCTTAGCTTACTCACATGTAAGCTGATGGAAAATTAATTTCTCTCTATCCACTTGGTTACTCCTACATCCAAACTAAACCAGGATGGTATAGGGGTATAGGTATTTAATTAGTTAACCAGTTAATTAGTTAACCAGTTAAATATAAAGTTTAACCAGTTAACAGATTAAATGGATGGGCAGAGGACCACTTCAGGAGGAGTGTGGGCTGGGAGTTAGCAGCCTTTCATGGGGCTGGAAGCAGCAGTCTTCCCTCCCCCAGGCTGCCACTTTCGACCCTATATGAGGCTGCCATTTCCTGCCCTGTGTGAAGCTGCCGACTCCCAGCCCACAAGCCCGCATGGGCTGGGAACCAGCAATCACTTCCTTGCCACCTCGCTGCCGCTTCTGGCCCCGTGAGAGGCTGCTGAATCCCAGCCTAAATGGGCTGGGAGCCAGCAGTTGGGGTGCTGTTTCCAGGTGATGCTTACCAGGTAACCGGTTAACTGTTATCCCTTTACATCCCTAGTCTGCAGCATAGGGACTCTTACATAAATTCTCTTTTGTGTACATTATTATCCCCTGCTGTGAAGGAGTTAATAGCAAGGTGTAGCTTTTTGCTCAGAATAATCTGTGATTAAAAGTCATTTTCTCATTCCAAGGTAATGTGCAATGTCAGGTTTTCAGTATCATCTGTGTTACTATTTTCTACTTCAGTGCTAGCAGCACTAGCCCTGCTGACATTAAAGACTCTGATGTCTCTTTGTAGAACTGACTGGTAGGGGATTGCCCAGATCTTGACATTAGGATGTGTTTATATTCTGAAACAACCTGTTTTTTTATAAACCACACCAAATCCATGACAATGACTAGGCTACAGTGCTCTGTGATGTCTAGTTAATGTGATATTCCCCACGACGTGGAACATGTCAGTTTTGATTGACTATACCTGTATTGAGGGCCACAGTTGTGAGGAGGAGAAAAAGGCAAGCTCAGCAGCTTTGATAGTTATTTTAGGGTATGTCTACATTAACCCCCTAGTTCGAACTAGGGTGGCTAATATAGGCTTTCGAACTTGCAAATGAAGCCCGGGATTTAAATATCCCGGGCTTCATTTGCATGTTCCCGGGTGGACGCCATTTTTAAATCCCCTTAGTTCGAACTGAATGCCCGCAGCTACACACGGCAGTCAGAAGTTAATCCGAACTAAGGACTTAGTTCGGATTAACTTCTGACTGCCGCGTGTAGCTGCAGGCAGTCAGTTCAAACTACGGGGGATTTAAAAATGGCACCCGGACGGGAAGATGCAAATAAAGCTCAGGATATTTAAATCCCGGGATATTTAAATCCCGGGCTTCATTTGCAAGTTCGAATGCCTACATTAGCCTCCCTAGTTAGAACTAGGGGGCTAGTGTAGACATACCCTTAGTGTGTTGTTTCCATTTTCGGGTGGAATGTGCAGAGCCCATGCTTATTGTTTACCAGAATAATTTGTACATATTGCTCTTAGTGAGCATGATACTGAACCCATTGCCACATGCATCAAGTCAAGTGATCCCACCCCAGTCACCCATTCCCATCCTCTTCATTAAGGTTGTTGGTGTTTTGTTTTGGTTTTAATACTTAGTTTATCATGATGATCTTGGAAATGAAGTAGATCTGATGCCTGCAGAGAGAAATGATGTGTCTCTTACAGCACAGATGCCAACTCTGGGGCTGGAGAATCCACAGAAAAATAATAGTTGATCAGCTCCTGTCCCTCCTTCCCAGCACCTCCAGCCCACTGTGATCAGCTATTCAGCAGTGCACAGGAGGCATTGGATGGTTAAGGGAGATTAACAGGAGCAGAAAGAGGCAAGAGAAGTGGTGGAATGGAGTGAGAAGAGGTGGGGCAAGGAGAGAGGTTGGGGGAAGGAGAGGAAAAGGGGAGGGCTATAGGAGCAGGGGTTCAGCACCTCAGAGGAAATCACAGAGTTGGTGACTTGGTCATATAGTATCTGAACACATATGTGTAATTTGTACAAAATAATCCTACACCCAGGCCTGACAAGCTCTGGGGCAGAGTGACTTTCAACCCAGAAAGATAAAAGGAGCAGTTAAACATTGCAGGAGGGTATATTTCTTGACAGAAAGAATAAGGGAGATAAATAGATCAGCAGGCTGAAAACAGAATGTGCTAACTAATAGAAACAAATCAGCTAGGGAGCTAAGAAATAGTGTCTGACCTATCAAAGGGGAGGTAATGCCCAGAGAATCATCTATTAAGAGTAAGATAACAATGGAGAAGCTAAGTCAAAAATGTAAAAATGAGGTAAAGAGTAGGACATAGACAGCTAGCAAGCAAAGGCAAAATCCAGCCCTTGGGAGCCTCTGTCAGGTTCCCTGCCTGCCATGCTCCTGCACACTGCTCAGAGAATCACTCTGAATGCTGTAACTGTGGGGGAAGGAGGAGAGAGGCTTCATGCATTGTCCCCACTCCCAGCAACATCTTTCAGCTCCTATTGGCCAGTTTTTGCAGGACAGGCAGCACAGGAAGTACCCCTCCACACTCCAGGCTCAGTATTCACAGCCACATGTGGCCCCTGCAGCTGGTGCAGGGGTGTGGAAGTCAGAGACCCTGGCTGAGGAACTAGCTGGGCTGCTGGCCAGGAGCTGATTAGGTAAGCTCCTCCTAGCCAGACCCTACCTCTGGCATCCCAGCCCCTCCTTCCCCCCAGTCCTCTGCTCCCCTCCTGTATTCCTACCCCACGTAACTCAAACACTCTGCAGCCCTGTTCCTGCACTCTTCCAGCCCTGCATCCATCTCAACACCCCTCCTCCAGGTCAGAGACCCCTCCCAGACCCCTCCGACTCCAACCGCCTACCCCCAGTCATAATCCAAATCACTGCACCTCCTCCTGCACTGCTTCCCCTGATCACAGCCCCCTCTCCAGCCCTGTGCCCCCTCCTGAATGTCAGTCTTCTGCCCCAGTTCATAACCCTCTCCTTAACCCAAACTCCCTCCTAGATCCCACATCCTATCATGCATCCCAATCCCTTACCCCGAGCTCCCTTCCATACCCAACCTCCATCCCAGACCCTGTACCTCCTCCATTAATATCATGGAAGAGTGTGGTCCTGGACAATTTACCAAATTCTTGGAGTGCCCCCCCCCATCAAAAGTTACTGCTCACCCCTGCTGTATAGGGACTGGTTCCTATAAAGTAACCAAGCCAATCTCAAAATGTGTTATCCAATATATAGTAAATGCAATGAAATTTGTAAATGTATGTAAAGGGGTATAAGGGTTTAGTGTAACTTTGGAGCTGTGATATACCCTGCATCCACCAGCTGTGTTTGGGTCTGAACAATTCAGTGTATGTCAAAAAATACACCCGAGTGACCAAGTGTGGAGATGGACTGAGTTCTTGGGAAGCCGAAGATAAAGAGGCCTCAAAGGAAATCCCAAGAAGTTTCATTCCTTTCACTGGATTGCAATTATGAATGTGCACAGTCCCTTTTAAGGAACATTCACCAGTGATGTCCCTGGTTCCTCATTTCCCCGCTTCAACCACAAACCCTGGCATTGCGCTATATTTTTTTACCTAAATCTTCTTGGTCACCTAAAAGCATTATCTAAGATGTCAGTAGAGAGACATCTAGAATAATATGGAGTGGCACATTGTATGCACATTACATACCCCTCTTCTCTATAAGTCTATTTTAACAGATTGCAAGTGTTGGCTAGCAGTTAAATTCAATCTCTGTGCACTCTCCTTCCCATCTCTCCACTTCCAAATATTTCTGCCATATTGGTTTGGAAGCTGGAACTAGTGCTAAAGGTGGTTCTCTGCTTGGTAAAAAGCCCATGATACCTGTGGTCCAGGATCTTGTGAGTTCTGAATAGACTTCGGTGTGTTTAGAGATATGGTTGTAGGACCAACTTATTTGGGAGATTTGTCTCCTAAGGAAGATCTGATGCTAGATTTTCTCCCATATAATATAGCAGGGACAGGTGGCCAGATAGTCTCTGTATAACATAGAAAAACTTAAAAAACAACAAATACTCTAGTAGCACCTTAAAGGCTAACAAAACATGTAGATGGTAACATGAGGTTTCGTGGGCTCAACCCACTTCTTCTTCTTTCCTGGAACAGAAATTAAGCTAACTGGTCTGTAGTTTCCTGGGTTGTCCTTATTTCCCTTTTTATAAATGGGACCTGTATTTGCCCTTTTTTGGAATCTCTCCCATCTTCCATGACTTCTCAAAGATGATGGCTAATGGTTCAGATACCTCCTCAATTTGCTCTTTGAGTATTCTAGGATGCCTTTAATCAAACTCGGGTGTCTTGAAGACATCTAACTTTTCTAAGTAATTTTTAACTTGTTCTTTGCCTATTTTAACTCCTAAGCCTACCTGATTTTCCTGAGTCTACCTGATTGGCATTCACTGTGTTAGGCGTCCAATTGTCATTAACCGTCTTACTAACAACCACCACAAAGAAGTTGTTAAGTACCTCTGCTATTTCCTCATTTTCTTCTTTAATATAGAGAGTGGACAGTGTGTTGCTGCTCTTCCGTGTATAGAATATGGTAGAACCTAATCAGCTTAAGATGATAAATTCTTTGGAAGAATGTGTTTCTTTTCTGTATAAACGTAAAAAACAACAAATGGTCTGGTAGCACTTTATAGACTAACAAAACATATAGGCTATGTCTACACTACATGCTTCTTGTGCAAGAAGCCTTTTGCACAAGAGTTTTTATGCAAAAAATTCTTGTGCAAGAGCACATCCACACCTCAAAGCAGATCATAAAATGATGTGCTTTTGTGCAAGAGAGCGTCCACACTGCATGGACGCTCTTGCGCAAGAAAGCTCTGATGGCCATTCACTGGTGGGACACTCTTGCGCAAAGTCCTCCCTCCTGGAACCACTTCAGACAGGGCAAAAGGGCATCAGGACCTTCCGGGGGTGGGGACTGGAGCCCTTCTGAGACATGTGCTTAAAGGGATCTCCCTTTCAGGCCGGTTTGGGGCAGGCATCACGGGGAGGTGGGCGGGACAGGTTGCAGCAGGAGGGGGCATGGCAAAGGCGGCAGGAGGGGCAGCAGGAGGGGCAGCAGGAGGAGCGGCAGGAGGGGGCATGGCAACGGCAGCAGGAGGGGCAGCAGGATGGGTCAAAGCCATGCCATAGTGCACGGCATGGCCAATGTGTGACATGAGGGTGGAGTTGGTGTCACACATGCAGTTGTAGCGCTGGAGGAACTGGCCCCACATTTGCTGCTGCCACTCCATGTCAGCCTGTAGCTTGCTGCTGACTGCGTTCTCCATCCGCTCCATGGCCTGGACGTGACGCCGGAGGAGCTGGTCGGGCTTCCTGGCCCGCCGGCCTGGTGCCTGGATCATCAGTGCCGCTGCCACAGGGCTGGAGGGTCCCTCGCTCCTGTCTGGTCCCACTGCAGAGAACATAGAAAACGGTGAGGCGGTCAGTCAGCCCTGCCCACGGTGTTCCTGAGCCCCATGCCCTCCTCCATGAGCCTAATGATACACCACTCCACAACTGTGGCTTGGGCCCAATCGGTCCCCTGTGTGTGTATTCACATGGACTAGTTCAAAATCCTGGGGGAGTGAAGTGATCCTCCATGGATTGTAACCCTTGGGAGACATCACTGTGAATGGAGACATTTGTCTGTGTCCTAGCCACTTGGCATGCTGTGTCCATCTGCCTAGCACCATGTACACTCCCTCCCCAAGGTAGAGCACATGGCTTCTACTCTTGTCACTGTCTGTGAACATACACCGTTGATGCTGTAGTCATGTTTGAGTACACATCCCCACATTGCATGGGAGCAAGTGTGGCAGACAAGGTCTGGGTTCTCCCACTACTGTCACTGATTTCCTTGGAGACACAGCCAGGGCTACTGGGGAGTGTACTGTCCCTGCAGCTAGACTCAGTGGCCCAGAGGCCCAGGCTGCCTGCTTGCCTGCTCCCCCTCCCGCCAGCCCTCAGACAAGTAGCCCAGGGAAGTGTGTGGCCGCAGTTGGGGGGCTTTCCTCGGGGGCAGCAGAGGGGCTCCATGGGGGCTGCGCTCACAGGGGTGGCTCACTGTGCTTTTCACAGGAGCAGCTGCTGTGTCACATGGGCTGGCATGGTTGCATGCTGTCTGTGTGCAGCACCTTTCAGGATGTGTAGGGTGCAGCCTGAGCCCTTGGGACTTGGCTACTTCCAGCCACCATCCTCCCTCCCTCCCCCGTGCAGGACATGTGTGAGCAGCAGGGTCCCAGGTGTGCCCTGGAGCTGCCTGCTGCATCCACATGCCACACAGTCAGGCTGCACAAGGTTGCACGTGCTGCGTACTGCTGCACGGCATGCAACTCAAACTGCCTGACTGACGCTCCCCTCCCCCTTCCCCCTGGGTACCCGCCTGCCCCACCCTTGCAAGTGAGAAGTGCAACACTCACTTTAAGGGAGCATCCGGCAAGCAGAAAGGAGCAAGCTGTGAGTGCAGGTACAGAGTATGCAAGTAGCCATCTGCATTTTTTCCTGGGAGGCCAATTCTTGCGCAAAAACTCTTGGCTGCCTATCCACACTGCCCTCTTGAGCAAGAACGCTTGCGCAAGAAGGCTTCTTCCTCATACAGAGCATCAGAAGCCCTCTGTTCTGATGCTGTACTGTAAATTTACGTGCAGAAGAACGCGCGTGTAGTGTTGACGCTCTGCAAGTTTTTGTGCAAGAGCGGCCGTTCTTGTGCAAAAAGCCTGCAGTGTAGACATAGCCCTAATGTATACTTCACCAGTGGTATATGTCACAATATCATAAAAGAGGCTATCACAATATGGAAGATCATTGAATCAAAGTGTCTTTCAGAGCTCCAGAGCAACTTTGCATACATGAACCTGCTAAATGATCAAGATCCAGATTAAATTCCCCACAAGTATATTTTTGTTATTACTTTTCATTTAAAAACTCATGTGTCAAGACTCTAAAAATTCAGTTAATAAAACCAAAGATTAGTTTGTGTTTAAAGGTTTCACACTGGCTCTCTTTCTAAAAATATCTCAACACTAATATCAGTTTAGCTAAAACAATGAGTCTGGTTTTTACTGGACTTGTTATGGTGGCTAAAATTTAAATTAGTTGACATGGACAAATGTCTTTTAAAATTATTGTGAATGGCAAACTATTCATAAGACCTAGTAAACTGAGAAAATATATAAGATAGAAAGACTTCAACTACAGTAAGCAATGATAAAAAATTATCAAACTTCTTGATCCACTTATAAATTTATTTTTTAAAGTTAATAAAATATTCTCTTTCCTCAGTAAAATTTTGTATGATTAAACATCAAATTATCTAAATAATTATAGTACAGTTTGTAGAGTCAGACTCATAATACAATAAAACTTTCCATTTTTTTGTAGTTATGCAAAATACATTTAGATTTTTAATCCTTACAGTGCTTTAATACTGTGTGTGGGGGGGGAGGAAGGGGGGTGGTTAAGGAAAGAACATTGTTTAGTCCATGTAATGAATGACAGTTAAAATAATTTGAATACGAAAAAGTACCTTGGGTGTTTGAAACAAAAGTGCTAAGAGCTATTTACTGGAAATACAAATACTGACAGTTCAGAACCTCCAACATGCCTTAAATTCAGATGTGGGCTTCTATTCACCCTTTAGAAACCAGACTTTTTTTGGTTTGCTGAGTCACTTGATAGTTTGCTGGATGACCCAATAAATTAAGAGGAAATTAATCAATGTGTTCATAGTTCTGGGAGAGAGCAAAACCAGATGAAACTGGAAGAGGTTCTGAGGAAGATTTATCTGACCAGGGACGGTCTATATTACATACCAACAGCACTTTGCAAAGCAGAGAGAAAACTAAGGGGGAGAGGGAAAGAAATATACTTCTTCATTGGAATCACTTGTACCACAATGAAGCACAAACAATGGTGTTTGAGAGAAGCTTTCCCTATTATTATCAAAGGATTAATGGAATCCTTATACAGTAGAAAATTTAACTGTAAAAATAAGCATAACTTACCATGAAAGGAATAAGAAGCAGGAATAATTGGTGAATGCTAAAGAAATGAAGAACATGTTTTGATGCAAATTACCATGTTAACAAAATAAATTAAGAAAGATGGAAAAGAAAATGATTTTATAGTTCTTCTACAGCAAAAGGAAACTGTTAGACAATAGGGCTATGTCTACACAGCAGCATTATTTGCGAATAAGGTATTCCAGAAGAGATATTCTGGAATTGCTTATTTCAAAATAGCACATCTACACACAAAATGCGTTTTGAAATAGCACTTTGCTATTCTGAAATAGCGCATCCACATTGATTGGATGCTGAATCGCATATAAGGCCTCCTGGAACCAGTTCAGGCAGGACATCAGGTCAGTAGTTACCTCATGTGGTTGCTGCTTGAGGCTATCATAGAATATTAGAATCATAGAGCTGGAAGAGACCTCAGGAGGTCATCAAGTCCAGCCCCCTGCCCAAGGCAGGACCAATCCCAACTAAATCAACCCAGCCAGGGTTTTGTCAAGACCTCTAGGGATGGAGATTCCATCACCTCCCTAGGTAACCCATTCCAGTGCTTCACCACCCTCCTAGTGAAATAGTTTTTCCTAATATCCAAACTAGACCTTCCCCACTGCAACTTGAGAACATTGCTTCTTCTTCTGCCATCCGTTACTACTGAGAACAGCCTTTCTCCATCCTCTTTGGAACCTCCCTTCAGGAAGTTGAAGGCTGCTATCAAATCCCCCCTCACTCTTCGCTTCTGCAGACTAAACAGACCCAACTCCCTCAGCCTCTCCTCATAGGTCATGTGCTCCAGCCCCCTAATCATTTTGGTTGCCCTCCGCTGGACCCTCTCCAATGCGTCCACATCCTTTTTGTAGTGGGGGGCCCAGAACTGGACACAATACTCCAGATGTGGCCTCACCAGAGCCGAATAAAGGGGAATAATCACTTCTCTGGATCCGCTGGCAATGCTCCTCCTAATGCACCTTACAGGGCTGGCCTTATCATGAGGCGAACTGAGGCGGCTGCCTCAGGTGCCAGACTGGGGGTGGGGGGGAGGGGCAGGTGCCACTAGAACCCAGAGTGTAGAAAATTGTGTCTGCTGCTGGTGCAGAGAGGCGGTATGGGGGCATCATTTGAGCTCCCCACCTCAGGTGCCAAATTGTTGTGGGCCGGCCGGGGCACCCTAATATGTCATTCACCTTCTTAGCTACAAGGGCGCACTGTTGACTCATATCCAGCTTCTCATCCACTGTAATCCCCAGGTCCTTTTCTGCTGAACTGCTACGTAGCCAGTCAGTCCCCAGCCAGTAACAATGCTTAGGATTCTTCCATCCCAAGTGAAAGACTCTACACTTGACCTTGTTGAACGTCATCAGATTTCTTTTGGCCCAATCCTCTAATCTGTCTAGGTCACTCCGGCCCCTATCCCTGCCCTCTCCCCCTAGCTTAGTATCATCTGCAAACTTGCTGAGGGTGCAATCCATCCCCTCATCCAGGTCATTAATAAAGATATTGAACAAAACCAGTCCTAGAACAGATCCTTGGGGCACCCCGCTAGAAACTGACCGCCAACCGGACATTGAGCTGTTGATCACTGACCATTGGACCCAACAGTCTAGCTAGCTTTCTATCCATCTTTCAGTCCATTTATCCAATCCATATTCCCTTAACTTGCTGGCAAGAATATTGTGGGAGACCGTACCAAAAGTTTTGCTAAAGTCAAGGTATATCACATCCACTGACTTTCCCATATCCACAGAGCCAGTTACCTCACCATACAAACTAATCAGGTTGGTCAGGCACGACTTGCCCTTCATGAATCCATGTTGACTATTCCTGATCACTTTCCCCTCTTCCAAGTGCTTCAAAATGGATTCCTTGAGGATACCCTCCATGATTTTTCCAGGGACTGAAGTAAGGCTGACTGGTCTGTAGTTCCCTGGATTGTCCTTCTTCCCTTTTTTAAAGATGGGCACTATATTTGCCTTTTTCCAATCATCCGGGATCTCTCCCGATCGCCAAAAAGTCTCCACAATGACATTTGCCAACTCGTGCAGTACCCTCGGATGCATTAAATCAAGGCCCATGGATTTTGTGTATGTTTAGCTTTTCTAAATAGTTCCTAACTTGTTCTTTCCCCACCAAAGGCTGGCTACCTCCATCCCATACTGCGTTGCCTAGTGCATTTGTCTGGGAGCTGACCTTGTCTGTGAAGACAGAGGCAAAGAAAGCATTGAGTACTTCAGCTTTTCCCACATCATCTGTCACTAGGTTACCTCCTTCATCCAGTAAGGGCCCCACACCCTCTCTGATCACCCTCTTATTGCTAACATGCCAGGCTATCTGAGGCTCGTGCTGAAAGGGACCCCCCCGGACAGCCATTTCTCAGGTTTCCCTGCTTGCTTGCCTACCTCTCTGAGGGACAGCAAAGCATTTTCTCTTCTTGTCCTGACTCAGGACACCACAGCACTCTCTGCTATGGAGCAGGAGCTGCCTCTGGGCAGTCTTCAGCTCTTGGAGCTTTTGCTGCAAGTTATGCAGCACTTTCTTCATGCTGCCTCTCAGGCTCTGCAGGAATCCAACCCCCAGGGCTTCTTGGAGACCCTCCTTGGGTATGTGGGGGAGTAGCTACAGGACCTGCATGCTACCCGCAGTGGTCTGGGTACCATGCCCTGCTGCATCTGTCATGTGGATACCAGTGCAGACTAGTGGAACCACATTGTTCTGGAGTGCTGGGGAGACCAACAATGGCTCCAGAACTTTAGAATGAAGAAGGTCACCTTACTTGAGCTGTGTGAGTGGCTTGCCCCTGCGCTGAGGGATATGCACATGAAGCCTGCCATTGCCCTCCAGAAGTGTGTCACCATCACCCTCTGGAAACTCTCCTGGCTGGACAGCTACCAATCCGTGGGGAACCAGTTCAGTGTGGGGAGATTGACCATCGGGGCCCCGCTCATGCAAGTATGGCATTCTTGGGCTACTGTCCCAGGAGGGAGGTGGAAGGAGGGAATGGGCTTCCCTAGGGAAATGGAGGGTGGGGGTAGGGGTGGTGCACGCCCCCTCCCCAGGAGGTTTTGTTCTGTCCCACCCACACAAAGCCCTGCCTGGGATGGCTGTGATTGCAGGGGGTTGCTCCTGATGATGGGGGGAGGGGAAGTAGCAGGGGGAAGGAGGAGTAAGGGGGGGCAGGATGCCTATCATGAGGGGTTGAGGTGGCTGGTGTAGGGCTTCATGAGCCATGGCTGCAGGGGTAGGTTGCATCCCCCACGAGTCACCCTTGTACCCCTGTGATTCTCGGTTTGTTTATCTCCTTCTGCAGGTTGTCAGGGCAATAAACAGCATCCTGCTGTGCAGAGTCATCTTCCTGGCAGATGTGGATGCCATAATTGAGAGGTTTGGAACCCTGGGCTTCCCCAGCTGCGGGGGGGCTATCGATGGGATACACATCTCTATCTATGCCCCCGACCACTGGGCCTCAATGTACATTAACCACAGGGGATACTTTTTGGTGGTCCTGCAGTCTGTGACTGACCACCGGGGCCAGTTTACGGACAAAAAGGTTGGGTGGTCAGGGAAAGCACATGATGCACGTGTGTTCAGGAGCTCTAGTGTCTGCCAGAAGCTGCAAGCCAGGACTTTCTTCCCCGACTGCCACATCAGGGTTGGGGATGTGGACATGCCCGTATGCCTGGTGGGGGAAGCGGCCTATCCCCTGCAGCCGTGGCTCATAAAGCCCTGAACCGGCCACCTCAACCCCTCAAAATAGGCATTTAATGCCAGGCTGAGCAGGGCCTGAGCATTTTAGATGGCTCCTCACCTGCCTGGACCTCGGGGAGCACATTCTGCACTTGATGGCTGCATGCTGTGTCCTGCACAACATGTACAAGAGGAAGGGGGGAAGCCTGCCTGCCAGGGTGGGGGGTGGAGGTGGAGCGCTTAGAAAGGGCCTATGAACAGCTGCGCACGGCTGCCATCCAGCAGGCCCATCAGAGGGCTGTGAGCATCCAGGAGGCCCTGAGGGAGAGCTTCTCTCCAGGGGAGCTGTAACACTGTTTCATGGTCCGCCCCAGTGTGAGCTTCTGTTTCACCCCTCACTGCCCTCCCTCCACTTACCCTTCCCTCCCCCATTCCTGATGAACAAATAAACACACTTTGTTTTTTGGCAAAACTTAACTTTCTTCATTTTACAGAAATGGGGGGTCAATGAAACTGGAGAGAGAGGGGAAAGAACCTGGGAGAGGAGAGGAGAGAGGGTGGAGGAAGAGGGGTGGTGAGAACCTTGGAGGAGGGAGCTAGAAGGGGGAAGAAGAGGGAGGAGAGGCTCAGGGCTCGGGCTGGGAGTGGCGCCAGCCTGTGTGGATCCCACCACCATGGGTGCAGGGGCCTCGGCATCCATGGGGAGGTGAGGAGGGTGTGGAAGGAGAAGTGGGAGGGGGAGAAAGAGTGGGAGGAGGAACAATAGCTGGAGAAGGAGCAGAGGCTGGGGTGAAGGAGGCAGCATGCTCTGCACCAGGGTGTGCACATCACTGCATAGGAAGTGGCCCTGTGCAAGCAGCTCCTGCCAGCTCTCCTACCGTAGCCGCAGGTCCTTCTCCACCCAGCAGACAATGGTCCTGTGCAGGGCTTACAGTGCTACCAGGTGCTGTCACTGATATTCGTCCATTGGACATGCGTGACTGTGTAAGCCTCGGGTGCAGACCTGGGTAGTGTGTCCTGGGTAGTGTGGGCCATCCTCCACTCACAGCTGGTTCGTCTGTGGAGAATAAAGAAAGATGATCAGTCATCCCAGGGGACACAGTGCCTGAAGCCCAGCCCTCTTCTGCAAGCCGAGAGTGACAGTTCTTGACATGGTCACAGCCAACGTGAACAATGGCCAGTGGCCCCTGATGTCCCTGGGACTGGGGGCTGCCCCAAGACTGTGGCCATGCCCATGTGCCATGTGCAGGAGTGCTCAGTATGTGTGTGTGTCGGGGAGGGGGGCGGGAATGTCCCCTGCCTCCTTCTAGAGGTGGCTTGTGGAGGGAGGGGGCTTGTGGAGGGAGGGTGTCCCACCCCAGGGTCAGGAGCATGGCAGGTCTCTCCAAACACCCTCTGGCCAATAGCCCAAGGCTCATGTGTCGCAGCCTGCTGGGGCCACATGCCCAGGAGCAGCACGGCACATGCTCCCACGTGCACAGGTTGCTGCGTGAACCATGGCCAGCAAGGGCCAAGCGTGGAACACCTAGTCTCCCACCCTCCACCCTCCTCATGATGGGAAAGATGCCTGGGAGATGTCCACAGGGAGACTCGGGGCACCTGGGTCAGCTCGGTGGTCAGGCTGGCCTTGTCCAGATCCTGGGCCTTCACCTCCTCCTCATTGCTGTCATCTGGGCCCCCAGCGAGGATGATGACAGGCATCTTCACCATGGAGTCTATAACTACAGGGGGGGAACTGACTGCCCCTCCCCACAGGATGCAGTCCAGCTCCTTATAATATGGGCGGGTGTGGGGCTCTGCCCCGGATTGGGAACTACCCTCCTTGGTCCTGGCATAAGCCTGGGGGAGCTTCTTGACTTTCATCCGCACCTGTTCTTGGTGCAGATGTGGTCTTTGCTCCCCAGGTTGTCTGCCATGTGGCCATACATGTCTATGTTCCTGTGTCTGGTGCGGAGATCCTGGAGGTTTGTCTCATCCCCCCAGACCACAATAAGGTCCAGGACCTCTGCACCAGACCAGGAAGGCGCACGTCATTTGTGGCCCCCGGCAGGCTCCTGGGAGCTGGCTGAATGCTACCCAGGAGCAGTGGAGGGCTGGAAGGCACCATCTGTATAGCTCATCTTGGGCCAAAATGGAGTCAGGGGCAGCTGCAGGGTGTCTCAGGGCTGTCAGGCCTGCTGTGAGCCACAAACCTCTTTCTGCAGACTCTGCAGCTTTAAGGACTCCAGGGGGGTGGGGGCATAGAGTTTTCCCATGTGTGGCCAAAGCGGCCACTAAGGCACCTTTGGAAGGGCTGGAGGCCCCCTTTTCTGATTTAGCCCCTATTCCCTGTCTATACAGCGCCCATTCCTAAATAGTTATTTCAGAATAGGGGCTATTCCTCGTAGAATGAGGTTTACAAAACACTAAATAAGCAGTCCGCTCTTTTGAAATTATTTCAAAATAGCAGTTTGGCTGTGTAGACGCTTGCAAAGTTATTTCAGAATAGCAGTCATTATTCAGAAATAACTTTGCTGTGTAGACATACCCTAGAAGAGCTGCTCTATAACTAGAGCAAATACAGGTTAAAGCTATTACCAAATACATAGTAATTGCTACCAAATGCTCCTCAAAATCAGATTCATTGCTGATATAACACAACAACATTTTTAAAAATTTCACAGGATGAGGAATCACACGTTGTTTGTAGTTTGAGGGTACTGTGCCCAAAAATAAAACAGTTTCTGCCTCAGAGAGAATAAAATATAGGAAGTAGATCCTGAAACATCAATACATGTGTTTAACTTAATTCCTGTAAAGAGTCCCTAAGTTAAAATTAGGCAGATGAGTGTGAATTCACAGAATCAGATTTTTAAAGACTGTTCTCCTATTTCTCCCTCTACTTCCTTCAGGCTAGAAAGGGAAGAAAAAATATCCAAAAGTATACAGGAAGAGAGACATAGTACTGATGGAAAATTGACTTTCATGCTCCCAGGAAGCTAACACCTCCAAAAGGGAGGTGTCAATACAGAGATATTTTTAACACATGGCAGACTTTTTTATTGCATGCCTGCCTGGCACTTAAAATCATTTACCTCTTAAGATTTTATGTGAAGTTATTTTTTGGTAGCTAGTTAATAAAACAAAATATGTCAGTGAGAGTAATAAAGTGTTAATGCATAGAAACACTTGCAGTTTACTAAAGAAGACTCAAAATCCAGCAAAAATCATGACTGCATGGCCCAATGCCTTTAAAATCAAGTGGCTCAACTTACTGGAGCTGAATAGTGAAATATTAAAATATAGTGCAAATACAAAACAAATAAAACAAAAGTTCCTTATCATATCCAACCTAATTACCTCCCATACTATTGCTCATAACGCAAGATAACAAGGGCCAAATTCTCAGCACCTGGCACAGTTCTAGAGGGAAGTGCATGAAGGTGGATTTAAGTTACCATTACACCACCTCAAGCCTGATTCTGCCAGCCATCAGTCCAGTCCTGAGGTGCAAACTTGGACAGACCTGAGACAGCTCCAAACTGCTCTTGCTAATGAGTCCCCAGTAGGCCTTTACCACAACTGGACATTGCCAAAACAGAAATCTCTGCTCACATATGTATACAGGGGACTGTGGTATTAAAGAACTTACTATAATAGCTTCAGATCACTGGGAGATTCCCCCCATGCCTGTTGTCAAGGCAGACCTACCTTATTTGCACCAGCACTCTGCTACTACAGTGGCCAAATCCGTGGCCAAATCCAGGCAGATCTAAGCCCAAAATTTTCCTCATTGCAAATAAGTAAAACTGTTATGAATGTGATGAAGACCTGTTACCTGTCAATTATTAATATTTACCATATTGGAAATAGTCACCAACCAGCTGGTGATCTTACGTTGTGGGTTTAGTGGGGTTTTCTTGTTATTTATTTAAACGTTTTAGTCATCCAATCAAGAGACACAGAAAATATGTGTAATTGTCAGTGTACAAAGACACAAAGCAAATTTTAGAAGTGAAAATTTTGATAATTTGCAGAATGTATGCATAAACATTCTGTCAAATAAATGAGAGAAAGGATAACAAGCCTGCTAAGATTTGTACAATTCTTAGCCAGTCAGTAGCACTGCTCACAATCTGATACCTTTCTAGCCATTAGCTAGTGCCAGTTTTCTGTATGTGTGAAGGCTGTCCTCTTGTCCCAAAAACTGGAGATCAAACAAAGGACCTCCAGAGCTTAAAAGAACTTCTGCAACTTATGCTAGACGTCAAGGCTCTGGTGCAGGGGACCTTATCATGTTCACTCTTCTTTGGGTTTGCACAGATGGCAACCTGAAACACACACTCACCTGAGGATTACATGTGCATTCAGGCAGAGCTAAATTTTGAGGGGGGACTTGAAGGATAAAGTTGTGGCTTGACAGATTTTAATTCGAAGCTTTTCCCTCTCGGAGGGAATGGCATGGGAGAAAATTTGTTGGAGAAATGGATAATCAGTCAAAGCTGGCATCACTCACAGAGCAAAGGGAGGAATTGACCTTGGTACAAGATACTAAGTCAGATGAATAGGTAGTGGCTAGGTTGTGATGGCTTTTTAAAAATAAGAGCAAAAGATGTTTGTGTTTCACATGAAAGAAGGGACGTCAATAAGATGAAATAAGAGGCAGCAGCATTTTTAATGGACTTGAGGGGGCCAAGTGCGGAGGCATCAAGGCCAAAGAGAAATTTACAGCCCCAAGATGATCAAAGCTTGGAAAATACATACCTGTGCATGGGGAAATAGCTGTTTCTGGTTATAAAAGAACATTTTATTGAAATACTTATTTATATTAGTTTTTCTTACATGTAATACAAAATGTTGGTTCAGAAAACAAGCACCAAATCAAAGGAAATTTTACCTTCCTTTCGTACTTTTAATGAGTTAATATTATAAATTATTCTACAGGCAAAAAGTGTACTGATAATTGCTCATGGGTAGTATAGTATTATTCAACTTTTGTCCCTTTTTGAAAATGGTTAGTTTTTTTATTTTAAAAAATGAGGAAAATTGAATGTATATGTTTGATGACTAGCAACACTTAGCCATGGAACTGAAGAACTCATTATAAATCAGAATTGAAAAGAAAGACAAAGGGTTTATTTCAAATAAAAATGTATTTGAAAAAAATACAAAGGCAGAAAATTACAGGATAACTGAGAGGTATTTTCCCCTTGCATTTCAGAGATCTTGTAAGTAATGAATTGTGCACGTTACATAACATGCACAATACATCTATCTATGTATTTATACAGCTCCAATCATTGCAATATGAAAGTGTAATATAAGAACATTTTTCTGAAAACTGAATAAGTTTGAAAGAACTGCATAAATTATGGTCTGCTAAGCATATTTTCCAGAAATGATATTTTGGTTTATTTTCGTCTTAAGAAAAATAAAATATTAACATTTAATATTAAATGCATAATATTGAAGAATTTTGAGTATTTAGGACACAAAGTAGGTTTTTTTTAAATCACTGTTGGTTTGGGGGAATGCAACCACTGCAGTATAAGTGGCACTTACAATTATTCATACTTCTATTTTATGAAAATTAGAAGTGTAAAAGCACTTTTCCTTCCTAAATGTGAGAATTAGAACAAACTGGAATATGATTTTTGAATTAAACTATGAAGCACAATTACTAAACTCCAGGATCTTTTCTACTGATACACTTACCTTTCTTTTTTTGAGAGATATCTAAAACACAGAAATAATAAAAAATCCAGAAGTCACTCACCTTGGGTATGTCTACAATTGCGTCCTCTTTTGATAGAGGGATGCAAATGAAGACATTCAAAATTGCAAACGAAGCCGGGATTTAAATATCCCACACTTCATTTGCATATTCACGTTATGGCGCTATTTTGAAATAACAGACGCTGTTAAGACATGGTTATTTCGAGAGAAAACCCTTCTCTCAAAATAACCCTTATTCCTCATACAATGAGGTTTACCAGTTATTTCAAGAGAAGGGTTTTCTCTCGAAATAATTGTGTCTTAACAGCATCTGTTATTTCGAAATAGCTCCATAACACAATTATGCAAATGAAGCACAAGATATTTAAATCCCGGTTTCATTTGCAGTTTTGAATGTCTTCATTTGCATCCCTCTCTCGAAAGAGGGTGCAAGTGTAGACATACTTAGTCTCACAGATTTCATTTTAGATGGGCAAGCTTCAATTTTACTAACACTTTCAACCTCCACTCTTTATATAGTATAGACATAGTACAGTCTCTGTATGACTGTCATGTGGTTTGCTGCTCATTACTGAGGTGCTTCTTTGTGGCTCATTAACTCTTGACCAAGATGCTCCATGGTCTCTCCTGGAATCAGGTTACTCTGTCTTTGTGGGCTTGGCCTCCAGCCAGGTCACTTTTACCTCTCTGGAGTATCAAAGGGTATGTCTACACTAGCTCGTTAATTCGAGCTAGGTAGGCAAATCAGGCAACCAGAGTTGCAAACGAAGCCCGGGATTTAAATATCCCGGGCTTTATCTGCATGTTCCCATCCGGCCGCCATTTTTAAATCCCCCTTCGTTCGAACGAACTGCCCGCGGTTACATGCGGCAGTTTAAAGTTAATCTGAACTAAGTCCTTAGTTCGGATTAACTGTTACTCCTCGTGGAATGAGGTGTAACAGTTAATCCGAACTAAGGACTTAGTTCGGATTAACTTTAAACTGCCGCGTGTAGCCGCGGGCAGTTCGTTCGAACGAAGGGGGATTTAAAAATGGCGGCCGGACGGGAACATGCAAATAAAGCCCGGAATATTTAAATCCCGGGCTTCGTTTGCAACTCCGGTTGCCTGATTTGCCTACCTAGCTCGAATTAACGAGCTAGTGTAGATGTACCCAAAGTATCCCCAGACAGCCTACAATAGTCCTGCACCACTTTCCAGTGGCTGATAGGGACACACAGGAGCATCCTTTTCACTAGGTCCAGTCTTTATTCAAACAAAGACTGTCTAAATGGATTTCGGGTTGCATAAATCTAGTTTACAACATATTCCAAAAGGAGCTGCCAGCAATCATATGGGTTCACTCCACGAGAGCAATGGCAGCATCAACAGCCTTCCTAAGTGGCATATCAATAGAAGAAATCAGAAAGGCTGACACACGGGGTCCAGCACACACCTTCACACAGCACTACGCCATCCAGTCGTTTGCGGATGCTATTTGTGTTTCGGCCGGGTGGTCCGGCTGCTTGCTAAGCACATTTACGCATTTAGCCAGTGCCAGCTGTAGATGTTCGTATTGAAGTGCTTGGTGCCAAAGCAGATCGCAATCTCGCTGGTGCCAGCATGGAGCTCCTCTGTTTCAAATTCACCAAAGCACTCACCACGGACCATGAACACTGCTTTGTAATCAACTCAAGGTGGAGCACCCATGGGGACACTCCTTGAAGAAGAAAGGTGTGTAGGTGAGGGTGAGTCTGTTGTTCGCTCTGCCCCTGTGATGTCAAGTTCCTCTTCGATCTCTGAGAAGCAGGAATGGTCAGGCAACTGAGTAAGAGGGAACCTGAGGCTTGGGTGCTTGTGGTAGCTGCGGCTGCTGAGGTTGTTGAACTCTGTATGCCATCCACGGGTTCCACTACAGCTAGTTGGCTGGCATGGGTAGTGGAAGCCATTGTGGTTGTTGCCACTGTTGCACTTGCTGCATTGTTTGAGCGACGAACTTCTAGGAGTATGTATCTGTATAGGTTCCTCCTCATTGTCGTCACTCATTATAGGTAGTGCTGAAGCCGGCGTTGAAGAAAAACTGAATCTGGTGGTATTTGGGGTGACATCTGTCCCAAAGAGTGGCACCCCTGGTACTGACGCCACCATCAACTCCACTGTGGTGGTAAACTGAGGCAGACGAAGTGGGGGGGGGGGAGTGGGATGGGCACTGGAGGCATTTGTAGCATTGGCACCAGCATTGAAGCTTGGGCCGGGTCCGGCTGCTTGCTAAGCACATTTATGCATTTAGCCAGTGCCAGCACTGTAGATGTTCATGTTGAAGTGCTTGGTGCCAGAGCAGATCGCAATCTCGCTGGTGCCAGCATGGAGCTCCTCTGTTTCAGCTCTGCACTTGTCTTCAGGGAGGAAGGTCGGACCTTCTCTTTGGGGTCCCAGGTTTTATGGATACAGGCCCCATTCCCTATCTGTTTCTCCAACGCCTTAGGTACAGTCAGCGCGGAGATAGACTTCTTGCTTGCCAAGTGCTTCCTCAGAGGGGAGTCAGACCCCACTGAGGAGTGATACCTCTTCTTGGGCATCTGAGCCCTGTCCTGATCCATAGGGCTTGAATAAGTAATAGCACCCTTGTCAGGAGCCTCCCCAGGGGACATAAGTCAGGGGGACGAAGTTTTGGCTGGCTCAGAGGCAGCTCTTGAAGCTTTCTCCAACTGCAGCATTTTAATCTGGAGCTCCCTGGCTCTCCTTGTCCTTCTAGTCAATTTTAGGCAGTGCATGCACAGTTCAGTGTTGTGGTCCTGACCAAGGCAGCGGACACATACTGAGTGTCCATCGGATACTGAAATTGACAATTTGTCAGATTCACACTTTTTGAATCCTGGGAAACCAGGCATGTCCCGGGAGACAGTCAGTTTTAAAATGGTCTCTAAGACTTGAGAATGCAAGTTTCCGCATGCAGTGTAGTAACCACAGCTTCTGATAAGTGGAGGGAAGGATTTCTTCTTCTTCTTCGTCTTCTTCTTCTTCTTCTTTATACAACAAGTAAAAATAGCTAATCTAAGCTAACTAACACTAAAACTGAACTATTAACACTAAATCTAAAGACAGTAAGAAACTCAATTGAGGGCAACTGCTCTACTGCAACGAGAGCCGGTGGTGGTCAGAAAGGAACTAAGGTGGCAGTTGGCAGTGTGTGCGGGACAGCCAATTCAAAGGTCACGTGCTGGAGCTCTGTGTGCACAGCAGACCAGAGGGTAGGTACTGCTGTCGCACCTCAAGTGGAGCACCCATGGGGACACTCCTCGAAGAAGAACATTAGCTGGTGTAAATTGGTGTAGCTATTAAGTCTGTGAGGATTGCCTGTTTAAACAAGCAGAGGTGCTATCCCTATATTTGCAACAACATTCGGAAGTCTGAATAAGTTATAGATATTCATAATATGCCAATCATTGGTCTCCTGCCTGATTGCTTTGCAAGGTGCATGCATTCAGTTGCCTTACACCTGGTCTACACAAGGGGATAAGCTTGAATTAAGATGTGCAACTTCAGCTACATTAATTGCGTAGTGTCAGTTGAAGTGTCTTAACTCAAATTTTGGCACTCTCCACACTGCAGGAAGTTGAAGGGAGCACACTCTCCCTTCGACTTCCCTTACTCTTCACAGAAACAGGGTTATTGGCATCAACGGGAGCACCTCTGAGTTCAAATTAGCGTGTCTTCACTAGACCTGCTCATTTGAACCCCGGAAGATCAACTGCGGCTGCTTCGATCTTATCTGTAGTGTACACATGGCCTTAATGGGGCACAGGGAAATTCCCTTGATTCTCATATAAAGTAAATTTCACAAGCTCTGTACCACCTGCTCTTGGTCCCCTCCAGAATAAGGATGTGTTTCCTGGCCACTGGGGGTATGTCTAGACTACATGGCTCTGTCGCCAGAGCCATGTAGATTAGTTTACTAGACATACTCAAATGAAGCCGCAATTTAAATAATCGCTGCTTCACTTACATGAAAATGGCTGCCGTGCTGTGCCGGGGATCAGCTGTCCCGGCACAGCGGGGCAGTCTAGATGCGCTGCGGTCGACAGGGAAGCCTGTGTCGGCCGCTCCATTATGCCTCGTGAAACGAGGTTTACCGGAGCGGTCAACAGAGGCTTCCCTGTCGACCGCAGCACATCTAGACTGCCCCACTGTGCCGGGACAGCTGATCCCCAGCACAGTGCGGCAGCCATTTTCATGTAAATGAAGCCGCGATTATTTAAATCGCAGCTTCATTTGGGTATGTCTAGTAAACTAATCTACATGGCTCTGGCGACAGAGCCATGTAGTCTAGACATACCCTGGAGGTCTCCACCAGTTATTTTGGCTCCTGGAGGCCATTACAAACCCACAGAATTGAGAACAGGTTTTTCTGCTGTTTTAACTTATTCCTGGCACTAGTTCAGCTTACAGACAGCACCAAAGTTGGCTTTTGTCAAGCTTTGCTCTAGTAGAGCCGAAAATTTAGCTTCCTATATGGTCATGACATATAGTAACACAATATTTTAGTCCTAAATTCTAAACAATTAAATGCCTCACTTAAATACTTTTGTTTTCATGAAATGAATTTCAATGGTATGTAAGGTTAGGGCTATGCAAAACATGGTGATTATGCTTTACATGAGTTCATGGAAATAGTCTGGGCATATTCACCTTTCTCAGTATTTCATATGTCAAGCAACGGAAACGAATGGGAGACCAAACTAAGCTGACACCGACAAGCATCATGTCAAGAATGTGAAATGATAAATTATATGCACTTTCTATGCATCTCAGTGGGTCATAAGCACCACTTGGGCTCCAATGCAAAACCATGATTTAGTCAAAGTTCGCACAAAGGGCTTTTAAACTAAAAACTAGTTAAGATTCACTTTCTTTGGGATTTTGTTGACATTTTATCATTGCTCTACTTATAGCATAAATAGCATCACATTTGAGTTTGTTACTTGGTTAAGTCAAAGGGGAATAAAGGGGGGAATTAATGAAAACCATAAACAAAATTACTTTTAAATATTGATATGGTTATTAGGTGCCAGTTAATAGTGTTAACTGTATAATATAAAAATCATAGCAAAATAATTTATTTTAAATAAAGCAACACACTCTGTTTAATCTTGTTCTCTAGTTGAAACAAGGAAAAATCTAGAATAGTAGAGATGTGACATACTTCATTAAAGTGTGCACATGATATCAATATAGTCATCATAGCCTTATCCATACTATATATTAAATGCATTTTTTCCTGTGGGATGACGGAAGTGACATCATGCATCACTCTGCATCCTGGAGGAAAAATTTTCGTCCTGCCACCCCTCTACCCTCAGCTGCCTTCCCACTCTCACTTCCCTGGCTGTTGGGGGAGGGAAGCTTGTCTAGGGTGAGTGGCCCTGGGCCAGCAAACAGCTGTTTTGAGGCCAGGCCGACATAGGTCACTACAGCACCAAGGCAGCACAGGGTCCGGCACTCTCCATCCCCCATTCCCTGCTTGCTCCCACTGCAGGCAGCCCAGGCAGCTGCTTCCAGGCATAGCCTAGGGGTTTCGTCCTCTCTCCCCTCCCACACAGGAAGCTGCCGCTGGCATGCTACTCTTGGGGGGGGAGCGAGGCAGGGTTGAAGCTGGAGCACTGGAGCACTGGCAGGTGGTGGCTCAAGCACTCCTGGCCCAAGCAATAGGAGGTGGCAGCTCCTTGCTGGATCTTAGAGCATTGAGGCCGCAAGCACAGCGAGGAGACACTGTCACTGCCCCCATTGCCACCTGGCTCAGCTCCAGTCCTCCTCTGGCAAGCAGCTGCTGCTGGCTCCATGTGCTGGAGCCCTGATAAACTGCTGTGGGGGAGGAGGAAGGGAGAGAAGGTCCTGAGTTTCGCTGTGTGGGGAAGAAACATTCCCATCTCAGGCTGGGGTTATAGCAGTGTGTGAGCATGCTGTCTGGACCTTTCCCTGTACTCCCACTGGCCAGATTCTTCCTAATGGGAGCAACAGAAGGCCCGAAGACAAGTAAGTACCCCCACCCTCTCACAGCACAGCAGCTGGCTGAAGGTCTGGCAGCTGCCAAGTGGAGTCTGGCTGCCATTTTAAAAACAGTTGATAGGATGCCAGTGACGGGATCTACACAGGGCCATGGCAGGATCTTCATGGTCATGGGGCAGAGGGGTTGGGACTGGGGTGCTCCCCAGTCTCGTGAGCTGCTGCACAGGGGCAGGTAGCTGCCAGTGTTTTAAAAACAGCTACTCCGGGGTGCCAGTGGCAGGACCCGCATGGTGGGGAATGGGGAGGGAGAGAAAGGACAGAGCTGGCAGAGGGGGAAGGGGCCAGGGCTGGGCGGGGGGGCAGAGAGAGAAGGGGCCTGGGCTGGGGGAGAGTAGCCCAGGGAGGGGAAAGGGGCCCTGGCTGGTGGAGTTGTGGAGGGGTAAAGGGCCCTGGCCGCAGCCCAGCCCTCCCCAATAGCTGGGGGAAACCTGGGGTTGCCTACCTCCTGTGCGAGGTGCAGGGTGCAGGGTTGCGAGCACAGTCAGCAGGGGGTGCAGCCCCTGGTATCATTTATACTGGATTTATATGGATTTTTTTACAGCAGGGCACAGACTGTCCAATAAGTTCTTGGACTGCATTGGAACCAATTTTTTATTTTTTAGTCTAGAAGATTGAGAAAGCTAATGGGGGGAAGCTGTTCTAGATTTGACTTTAACAAATAGGGAGGAACTGGTTGAAAATTTGAAAGTGGAAGGCAACTTGGGTGAAAGTGATCATGAAATCATAGAGTTCATGATACTAAGGAATGTTATAAGAGAGAACAGCAAAATAGAGACAATGGATTTCAGGAAGGCAGATTTTAGTAAACTCAAAGAGCTGGTAGGTAAGGTCCCATAGGAAGTAAGACTAAGAGGAAAAACAACTGAATAGAGTTGGCAGTTTTTAAAGGGATATTATTAAGGGCCCCAAAACAAACTATTCCATTGCGTAGGAGAGATAGAAAGTATGGCAAAAGACTGCTTAACCAGGAGATCTTGCATGATCTAAAAATAAAAAAGAAGGCATATAAAAAGTGGAACTAGGACAAATTACAAAGGATGAATATAAGCAAACTACACACGTATACAGGGGCAAGATTAGAAAGGCAAAGGCACAAAAAGAGCTAGAGATGTAATGGGTAACAAGAAAACATCCTATAACTATATTAGAAGCAAGAGGAAGACCAAGAACAGATAGGTCCACTGCTCAGTGAGGAGGGAGAATCAATAACAGGAAACTTGGAAATGGCAGAGGTACTTAATGACTCTTTGTTTTGGTCTTCACCAAGAAGTGTGATGATGAAGGGATGCCTAACATAGTAAATGCTAGTGGAAATGGGGTAGGTTTAGAAGTTAAAATAAAAAAGAACAAGTTAAAATTACTTAGAAAAGTTAATTGTCTTCAAGTCACCAGGACCTGATGAAATGCATCCTAGAATACTCAAGGAGCTGATAGAGCCTTTAGCTATCTGAGCCTTTAGCTATCATCTTTGAAAAATCATGGAAGTTGGGTGGGATTCCAGAAGACTGGAAAAGGGCAAATCTAGTGCCTATCTATAAAAAGTTAAATAAGAAAAACCCAGGAAACTATAGACTAGCCAGTTTAACTTCTGTTCCAAAAAAGATAATGGAGCAGGTAATTAAGGAATTCATCTGCAAGCATCTGGAAGAAAATAAGGTGATAGATAACAGCCAGCATGGATTTGTAAAGAACAAATCATGTCAAACCAATCTGATAGATTTCTTTGATAGGATAACAAGTCTTGTGGATAAGGGAGAAGCAGTAGATGTGGTATACCTAGACTTTAGTAAGACATTTGATACAGTCTTGCATGGCCTTCTTATCAATAAACTAGGCAAATACAACTTAGATGGGGCTACTATAAGGTGGATGCATAACTGGCTGGATAACTGTTCTCAGACAGTAGTTATTAATGGTTCACAATCATGCTGGAAGAGCGTAACTAATGGGGCTCCGAAGGGGTCTGTTTTGGGACTGGTTCTGTTCAATATCTTCATCAAAAATTTAGATGATGGCATAGAGAGTATGCTTATTAAGTTTGCAGATGATATGAAGCTTAGAGGGGTTGCAAGTGCTTTGGAGCACAGGGTTAAAATTCAAAATGATACAGACAAACTGGAGAAATGGTCTGAGGTTCAATAAGGACAAATGCAAAGTACTCTACTTAGAAAGGAACAATCTGTTTCACACGTATAGAATGGAAAGTGACTGTCTAGGAAGGAGTACTGCAGTAAGGGATCTAGGGGTCATAGTGGACCATAAGCTAAATATGAATCAACAGTGTGATGCTGTTGCAAAAAAAAAAAGCAAACATAATTCTGGGATGCATTAACAGGAGTGTTGTGAACAAGACACGAGAAGTCATTCTTCCTCTCTACTCTGCACTAATTGGAGACATCAAATTAAACTAGTCTATATAACTCAATCTATATAAGTATAAACTGCTCTTCACATCTTACTCGTGAAGGGAGGAAACATTCAAGTTAGAATATTTTTTCGTTATTCCAACCTACAATACCTGCTACTTTTAATGAAGGCTTTGATGCTGGTGGCAAATCATTTTAGTCATCATTTGTTATGCTTATAAGAAGCACACGGGATCTTTTTCAGGGGGATAAGGCAACACGCCACATTTACTGACAATATAACAAAGTAGCATATGCATTTACACACACATACACACACACACACACACACACACACACACACATCCTGATGATAGAATAATTACCAGTCTGTTGCTCAGCCCAACCTATTGGCCAGATAGGCCAGGTGTGAGGTAGGAGCTGGGTTCATGTCACTCCAGACTGATGTCCCTCCTGGTCTTGATCTTAGCAGGACAGAACCTGAAGAACCATACAAGACACCCCATCCTTTATAGGATTTTCCTTCCATGCAAGTCGATGAATTTTGCCTTGTCAGGCCTTAATCAGTCATTCAGCATCACAATCAGTCTTCCTACGACATATGCTTACTGGGAAGAAGTTCTCGCAGTCATCTGATATCAGTATGCTGACGACCCCTCTGGGGTGTTTTCTTTCTGGTGAAAGTTGTGATTGGTTCCCTATGAAGGGGTGCTTGCCTTTATCTTCAAGGTTCATCAGTCTGCCCCAGTAGTCTGCGTCTTCTGAGTTTTTTCACTAGTTGATGATTATTTGGTGCTTCTGAGTCTTCAGCCCCTCCTCTGACCATCTGAGCATGCAGTGGCCTTCACACTTATCTCTCCTAAAACCTTCTCTCTCTCATTCACACAAACAATACATTTACGGAATTGCAGCATGGAACAGAATGGTACTTCTAAATCACTAACAAAGTTACAAAATCTTTCAACATTAAACTTCTTTCTATCTACTACAAGGTCTTATCTAACACTAACATCACTATGTATTACAATATTCCATCCCTTCACATGCTAACATCAAACACAGCTGGAGCTAAGATAACAAAGCTGCCTGACTTTGTGTGAGTCCTACATCTTGTATTTAAGCTTAATCCAATCCTTTTGCTATAACATACATTTATTACAACTGACTTATTTGTTACAAAATTCCAATTCCAGTGCTACACATTAACTTAACAGTACTATTATTTGTGCATTGTTTGATAATCATTTCTAGCTAAGGCTTATTTTCTGCTTATATTCAAGCCTAACAAGTGTAGCAGGATAGCCAAATTTCAAAATGTCCTTGTCACAAAGAAATAGCTTAGAATGCAAGAGCTACTGAAATCACACAGATAAGAAATGCACAGACATTAGACTAGCCACTGTTTCGGTAGAAAGTGGTACACAAGAAGAATGTTTAAATAATTGTGATCATTTCTAGAACAGGAATCTATACTATTATAGAAGGAGAGGCATCCATCACACCATCGATCACAGAGAACATTTGAGAAGACTTGAGAAGTTTCTAGGGGGAGGCAGGCCCCCAGCCTCACCTACAGTCCCACACTCACCTATAGCCCCGCCCCCTCCCCTGAGGCCACACTGCCCACAGGGAGGGGAGGAGGAGAAGTGCGCTGAGCGTGCACACCTCTTCATGGGGACGGGAGGAGTGTGCATGTGCTTCAGCACCCCCAGAGCAGTGGTGAGGGAAGAGGATGCACGGTGCCAACCGCCCTCCCCTCCACGCCTGGGAGCAGCGGGGAGGGAGGAGGCCACATGTGCATGCACCCATCCTCCCCCCACTGCAGGAAGGGGAAGAGCACATACATGCCCCAGCATCCCCAGAGCAGCGGGGCAAGAAGAGGATGCACGGCCAGAGCAGGGAGCCTGAGCCAGCCCAATCCTCCCCAGCCCCACGAGCAGTGGGGAGGGAGGATCCCACGTGGCTCCAGCCTCCCCAGACTCAGAGCACCGGGAAGGGAGGCGGCCGAGGATAGGTAATGCTAGTAAAAATAAAAATAACACTGCTCTACAGCCAAAATGCTTCTGAAATAAATGTAGTCAAACTTTCTAATTCTGGGTCACTGAGAACGAAAATGATGCTTAAATTGTTGATTGGCTCTAGTTTTCAGGATATGCTATTGGGTCAGTATATACGACCCTTGACTTGGGAATGGCAGAGGATAAGTGAGTTATAAAGGGAAGGGATCTCAATTTAAACCAGAAATGACTAAAATACATCTTTGACTGGATCTATGAATAAATCTATGACTGGGTTTGGACAGTACTTGCTTTTTAGGCAAAACAATGAATGATGCAATCTGAAGCTGCTTTGCGTCATACATGATATGAATTGCATCATGTTATTCCTAGAAGTCATGGATGATGTAATCATAACGAAGCTTACATCACTCTGCTGAACAAATTGCCCTATATCAGCTCTAGAAATCATACAGTGTCGTGCTCTCTTATTTGTCAGTGTTTGATTTTGCAAAGGGACACGTTTCTGTTTAGCCAAAGTGAGCAGAGATGCCTCGTACTTGTGTGAACAGTGCAGATAACTTCTGCTATGTTTGTGGTGAAGTGACTTTTGCATCACAAAAGCGCAGTATAACCACTATGGTTAAGAAAGCCTATCGCCTTTATTTTGGCTGCAAAACTGGAGATCAGGACAAGAGGTGGGCCCCACACATATGCTGCAACACTTGTGCAACAAATCTTCGCCAGTGGTTGAACAGGAAAAGAAAATCTATGCCTTTTGCAGTGCCAATGATTTGGAGAGAGCCAACAGATCATACCAGCAATTATTACTTCTGCATGGTGCCTCCAGTTGGGAAAGGTGTGTCAAAGAAGAAAAAGTGGACTGTGCATTATCCAAACATTCCATCAGCTATATGCCCAGTACCCCCCGGAGAAGGACTGCCGGTTCCTGATGCACCAGAATCATTCTCACTTGAGTCAGACAAAGAAGAGGAAGAGGATGAAACTTCTGGTCCTGAACCAACAATGTCACAGGACCCACATTTTCTCCCATCCTCCTCCTCTGAACCGCACCTCATAACACAAGGTGAACTGAATGACCTTGTCAGGGATTTGGAACTACCCAAGAGTAAGGCAGAGCTGTTGGGCTCCAGACTACAGCAGTGGAATCTCCTGGCAGGTGATGTTAGGGTTTCCATGTTCCGTGACCGTCAAAAGGATCTTGTCCCATTCTTCTTCATGGAAGGTGATCTTCTAGCCTGAAACAACATTGATGGTGTGATGGCAGCCCTCAACATCGTTCACGATCCAGATGAGTGGAGACTGTTCATTGATTCATCGAAGACGAGTCTTAAAGATGTTTTGCTGCATAATGGCAATGTTTTGCCATCAATTCCAGTTGGTCATGCAGTCCATATGAAGGAAACCTATGACAACATGAAACAAGTTTTGAGGTGCATAAACTATGACCAACATCAGTGGCAGCTTTGTGGCGATTTGAAGGTTGTTGCTCTCTTGCTTGGTCTGCAGACTGGATACACAAAGTACTGCTGTTTTCTCTGCGAATGGGATAGTCATGCAAGAGATTCCCACGACATCAAGATAGATTGGCCACTCCGACAGTCATTGGAGCCTGGGAGGAAAAGTGTTCAGCATCCACCACTTGTGGAATCAAGGAAGATTTTGTTACCACCCTTACACATCAAGCTGGGTCTGATGAAGAACTTTGTCAAGGCCATGGACAAAACACAAGCAGCTTTCAAGTACCTCCGTGGAAAATTTCCAAGATTAAGTGAAGCTAAGATAAAGGAAGGTGTCTTTGTTGGTCCTCAGATTCGTGAACTTCTTCGAGATGATGCATTTGACCATGCACTGCGTGGCAAGGAAAAGACGGTATGGAAAGCCTTCCAGTTAGTGGCAATAAATTTTCTCGGAAACAACAAGGCAGACAACTACAGGTTGTTGGTGGAAAACCTCCTCAAGGCATACAAAAGCCTTGGTTGCAACATGTCACTAAAGCTACATTTTTTACACTCTCATCTAGATTTTTTTCCACCGAACTGCGGAGCAGTGAGCGACGAGCACGGCGAGCGATTTCACCAGGACATTGCAACAATGGAGAAACGCTATCAGGGCAAATGGTTGCAGACTATTGCTGGACAGTGACAAGAGATGCTCCATTTAATGAATACAAGAGACAAGCCAAGAAGCGCCGAGTAGACACTGAATAGGACTAAACTATGTACATAATAGTTTTTTGCCTTTTGTTTCATAATAAATTTTATTTATATAACCCTTTTGCTGATTTTAAAGTGTTACATAAACAGGACAGGTGAAATATTATCATGTAAAGCAACCATAAACACATGAAAAGACCTAGGTTTACAATTTATGATTAAAACTCTACTATCTACACAATATACATAGACGTAAAATGTAAAAACTTAAATATCTTGGAAACAGTAGCCAATCAGTTGTTTTAATTGTCATATTTGAATTCAGCACATCAAAATACATAATAAATAGCACATTTTATTTCTGAAGCAGATGACTTCTAAAAAATTGTAGACCAGTGTAATCTAACAGAAGAGAGAGCTGAAGGTTTTGGATAAAGGCCAGGCACCAACCTACTCTATCTTTGCTTGCAGAAAAGAGTGTATGGATAAAATGTAAGAAAATATGAGTGAGTTGAAAAAGACTGTACATTTGAAAACCTACCTTCGGTCAAATTAGGCTATATATTTGGCTAGACTGGAAGTAACTGCTAAGATTCTGCCTGCTCTACAAATAGAATTTAGGACACTTGGTATATCACACTTCTAATTTGAAGTGATGGGACCATAGTCATCATTCTTACTGGGACAATTTGAATACATTTTAAAATGTAGTGATGCAGGAAAACTATCAGATGGTTAAAGTCCTGTTTATGCAACAAATTGAAACTATGTTGGGCCTAGCTTCAGGGACAACTAATGGGTCCCCCAACCTGAATGCATTTGCATTGCAGACCAAATCCTAAGATAATATTTTATATAAGTACATGCACTGTGGATAGTTCTCCTGGGAGTGATATTTGTTTCGGTAGGCTCAGTATCTCTTTATATCATTCATAAGTACATGGGAAATGCTATACTCACTGGAACAGACTGCTAGTTCAGCACTGTGTTTCTAACCCCTGGTGTACACTAAAGGATAAGAAGCTTCAGGGGGGTAGCCGAGTTAGTCTGTAGAGGTTAAACTTAAAAAACAACAGATGGTCTGGTAGCACTTTGTAGACTAACATGTAGATGATACCATCTACATGTTTTATTAGTCTATAAAGTGCTACCAGACCATTTGTTGTTTTTAAAGTTTTTACTAGAGGATAAGTTCGAATTAAGATACTCAATTTCAGCTACTTCAATTGCGTAGCTGAAGTTGAAATATCTTAACTCTAATTTTGGCACTGTCCGAACTGTGGGAAGTCAGAAGGCATGTCTACACAGCAGGGCAAAAATCAAATTGAGATGCATAACTTCAACTACATCACTTGTGTAGCTGAAGTCAAAATAGCTTAATTCAGCTTTTGGCACTGTTTACACAGTAGGAAGTCGAAGGAAGGACACTCAACTTCCCTTACTCCTCATGAAATAAGGATTACAGAAATCAGAGTAAGAAGTTCTCCATCTCGACATTATTTCAAAATAATGGCTTGCTGTGTAGATGCACATTTGGTTATTTCAAAATAACGTCAGTTATTCTGAAATAATGCTGCTATGTAGATATACCCAAAGGGAGCACACTCTGTCTTCGACTTTCCTTACTCCTTGTAGAAGCAGGACTACTGGCATTACCAGAGTGTCTTCTCAGTTCAAATTAGGATGTCTTCACTAGACCCACTAATTCAAACCCCAGAAGATCGACTGCATCTGCTTCAATCTTATCTGTAGTGTAGACACGGCCTAACAGTGCTTGTTATAGGTGCTTTGGAAGAAGGAATATACTTATTAACAACCCCCAATAAGAGAACAAATTAATACTAAATTGGAAATATATCAGTTGGTGATAGTTTATACCATTAGTGTACAAATCTTTACAATTTCATCCTAATTAGTATGTGTCATTATTATATCAACCTAAAAAAGAAAGAGTATTTAGAATTTAGGATGTTTTATTGCCAACTTTATAATAAAATGTGTACTCAGATTGTTATTTAATTGCCATTTAAAAACATCTCTATTTACAAGAGGCATGAGAGTTGTCCTTAAAATGCATTCTACTTTAGTTAGACTATAAAAGACATATATGGTCTGGAAATGGATCTTGAAATATGATGAAAGATTTCTAATATTTCCTTTTCTATTTTACTAGATATACTGTAGTAGTAAATCCTTTGCAGCTACATATATTTTTACTTCTCGAACATCCATTGTTTACATTCAGGAAATGTACCGAAATGATGTAATGAGAAAGGAAATGCTCTGCAAATGACCCTCATTCTGGATGATCAAAATAAATATGGGCATTATCAAGTGTTGACAATTTTATTCAGGTCAAATGTAAGGATTTGGTACATAAACTATGTACTAGCTTAGCAAAAACTTATTTTTTTATATTTTTTCACGAAGCATGATTAAATGAGCTGAAACTATTAAAGTATTTGGTGCAATGCTCTAATCAGTTTCAGTATCTATTTGTAATAGAGATTAATCTGCAGAGTACTTTACAGAATTTTATTTTTAATTATGTGAGAAATCTCAATTGTGGCCCTATACCCAGAACTGGTCTTGAGAGGCAGGCAAGCCGGGCGGTCGCCCAGGGCCGCCATTTTCAAGGGGACGCCAACAGAGCCAGTCTTAGGGGCAGGCCACGACCACATTTCGGCCCGACCTCCCGAATCCTCCCCCCAGGTTTCCCTGGTTACTCCTGGACCCTTTTTTTTTTTCTTGCTCAACAAATTTTTGTCCAGGTTTTTTTTTTTTTTGCAATCATCTGGTAACCCTACAGGTGAGCCGGGCGGTCGCCCAGGGCTGCCAGTTGGTTAGGAACAGTCCTGCCTATACTTTCAGTGTGGCGAGGGAGCTGGAGGGGAAGAGATGTTCATCAGAGGTACTCAGAGTAGACCCTGTCTCAATATAGACAACAGGAGACTGCTAGAAGAACATTCTCTGTGATGGGACTTGTGTTTTGGAACTCACAACTTCATCTGCCAGATTTGTTAACCTGTAGGGCATGCCTCCAAACCATATTTTTCTCTCTTTGATGCTGTTCAGGAGGATGTAGAGTGAAATGCATATAATTATGGGCACGTCTT
Source organism: Pelochelys cantorii (assembly GCA_032595735.1). NCBI lineage: Eukaryota > Metazoa > Chordata > Testudines > Trionychidae > Pelochelys > Pelochelys cantorii. Next base: position 36,128,041 of record CM064337.1, on the reverse strand, counting down.
TGATTATGTTATGATTTTTAATTTATGAGAAAAGCACCCAGGGCACAGAAAAGTTATATGTTAAAAAAATGAGTAAATATGCTCATTGAAAGCGCAATTGGAATTGCGACTGGCAAAGGATGTGAAGGATAACAAGAAAGGTTTCTACAGGCATGTTAACAAGAAGAAGGTGATCAGAGAGGGTGTGGGGCCCCTAATAGATGAGGAAGGTAACCTAGTGACAGATGATGTGGGGAAAGCTGAAGTACTCAATGCTTTCTTTGCCTCTGTATTCACGGACAAGGTCGGCTCCCGGACTAATGCGCTAAGTGACGCAAGATGGGATGAAGATGGACAGCCCTTGGTGGGTAAAGAACAGGTTAGGAACTATTTAGAAAAGCTAAACATACACAAATCCATGGGTCCGGACTTACTGCATCCAAGGGTACTGAGGGAGTTGGCAAATGTAATTGAGGAGCCTTTGGCCATTATCTTTGAAAAGTCGTGGAGATCGGGAAAGATCCTGGATGATTGGAAAAAGGCAAATGTAGTGCCCATCTTCAAAAAAGGGAAGAAGGACGATTCAGGGAACTGTCGGCCGGTCAGTCTTACTTCGGTTCCTGGAAAAATTATGGAAGGAATCAATTTTGAGGCACTTGGAAGAGAGGAAAGTGATCAGGAATAGTCAGCATGGATTCACAAAGGGCAAGTTGTGCCTGACCAATCTGATCAACTTCTATGATGAGGTAACTGGCTCTGAGGACATGGGAAAGCCAGTGGATGTGATATACCTTGACTTTAGCAAGGCTTTTGATACAGTCTCCCACAATATTCTTGCCAGCAAGTTAAGGGAATGTGGATTGGATAAATGGACAGTAAGATGGCTAGAAAGCTGGCTAGAAGGCCGGGCCCAGCGGGTAGTGGTCAACGGCTCGATGTCAGGTTGGCGGTCGGTTTCTAGCGAAGTGCCCCAAAGTTCCGTTCTGGGACCGGTTTTGTTCAATATCTTTATTAATGATTAATGAGGGGATGGATTGCACCCTCAGCAAGTTTGCAGATGACTCTAAGCTAGGGGGAGAGGTAGATACTCTTGAGGGCAGAGATAGGGTCCAGAGTGACTGACAAATTGGAGGATTGGGCCACAAGAAATCTGATGAGGTTCAACAAGGACAAGTGCAGACTCCTGCACTTGGGATGGAAGAATCCCAAGCATTGTTACAGGCTGGGGACCAACCAGCTAAGTAGTAGTTCTGCAGAAAAGGACCTGGGGGTTACAGTGGATGAGAAGCTGGATATGAGTCAACAGTGTGCCCTTGTAGCCAAGAAGGCTAATGGCATATTAGGTTGCATTAAGAGGAACATTGCCAGCAGATCCAGAGATGTGATTATTCCCCTTTATTCGGCTCTGGTGAGGCCACATTCTGGGCCCCCCAGTACAAAAAGGATGTGGACACATTGGAGAGGGTCCAGCGGAGGGCAACCAAAATGATTAGGGGGCTGGAGCATATGACCTATGAGGAGAGGCTGAGGGAGTTGGCTCTGTTTAGTCTTCAGAAGAGAAGAATGAGGGGGGATGTGATAGCAGCCTTCAACTTCCTGAAGAGAGGTTCCAAAGAGGATGGAGAAAGGCTGTTCTCAGTAGTGACAGATGGTAGAACAAGGAGCAATGGTCTCAAGTTGTGGTTGGAGAGGTCCAGGTTGTATATTAGGAAAAACTATTTTATTAGGAGAGTGGTGAAGCACTGGAATGTGTTACCTAGGGAAGCAGTGGAGTCTCTGTCCCTAGAGGTGTTTAAGTTTTGGCTTGACAAAGCCCTGGCTGGGTTGATTTAGTTGGGATTGGTCCTGCCTAGAGCAGGGGGCTGGACTCGATGACCTTCTGAGTTCTCTTCCAGCTCTATGGTTCTATGATTCTGTGATTACAGTAATTTTTAAGATAAAGGTATAACCTTTTATGAGAACAAAATTACATGCTTATATTTATAAGCAATTTTGTTTCTTATTCAGTATCATTTTTGTTTGATTTAGATAACAGCAAGGCTACAATGTGGTCCAATGCATTAAAACTAAAATATTATTTTGCATTCCCACTTCCAAATCCTGTTCTGGGGAGGACTGTATCTTTCTGCTTTCTTGGAAGATCATGTAATCTCATCTAAAGCTGTGTAGCCATCAGCACACAACTGTGGATGAGCTGGAAGGAGTTCACTAATACTAGTGTTGTGTCATGTGTTCCCAAGGTAACGCATCCGCTTTCGCCAAATCTTTGGAGCTACAGTTTAAATGCTAATCCCAAAGGAAGGTCTCCATCTTAACATCACACAGTAATATTGACTCAAAAGGCAGAATATAACTTTTTCTTTTCAGAAATCCCACAAGAAACTGTAATGTCCCTTTTCACATTCTGTGCAAAACTGGGGTTCTCTCAGTTACTAAGAATTCTTGACTGGTTTTGGTTCCATAGAACCCAAAGACGAGTTCATTGTGTGTAACCAGCTATTGCAGCACTCCTCTGATATGTATGTGTTTTCCGCAATCAAAATCTATTAATGAAAACTCATAAGGATTGGGGGAGGTCCCAGATGAGTGGAAAAAGACAAATATAGTGCCCATCTTTAAAAAATGGAAGAAAGAGAATCCAGGAAATGACAGACCAGTCAGCCTCACCTCAGTCCTCAGAAAAATCATGGAGGGATATCCTCAAGGAATCCATTTTGAAGCATTTGGAACAGGGGAAAGTGATCTGGAATAGTCAACATGGTTTTATCAAAGGCAACCTCATTGCCTTCTATAGTGAGGTAACTGGCTTTGTGGATATGGTGAACATGATATGCCTTGACGTTAGCAAAGGTTTTAATATGGTCTTCCACAGTACTCTTCCCATCAAGTTAAAGAAGTGTGGATTGGATAAATGGAATATAAGGCGGACAGAAAGCTGGATAGACCATCAGACTCAATGGGTAGTGATCAATGGCTCAATGTCTTGTTGGCTGTTGGTATCAAGTGGAACGCCCCAAGGGTCAGTTCTAGGGCTAGTTTTGTTCAACATCTTTATTAATGACCTGGATGAAGGGATGGATTGCACCCTGAACAAGTTTGCAGATCACACTAAGCTAGAGGGAGAGGTAGTTACACTGGAGGGTAGGGATAGGGTCCAGAGTGACCTAGACAAATTGAATGATTGGGCCAAAAGAAATCTGAAAGTTTCAACAAGGATAAGTGCAGAGCTCTGCACTTGGGATGGAAGAATCCCAACCACTGTTACAGGCTGGGGATCGACTGGCTAAGCAGCAGTTTGGCAGAAAAGGACCTTGGGCATTACAGTGGATGAGAAGCTGGAAATGAGTCAATAGTGTGCCGTGATAGGGTGTACCACCCCCACACTGGATCTGCAACTGTTAACCAGGGCCACCTGGCTGAGGAGCCCCCCCCCCACCACCACCACCATGCTGGGCATGCTTCAGCTGGAGGCCAGCTATAAAGGCCGGTGGAGCAGCTCAGTGTAGGCTGACCGCCACTGGGGAAGGAGGTGCTGCCAGAGCTCCAGAGAAAGAACTGTGGATGGACTGAATTGTGGAGGCCAGTCAGTGAGGAACGGCCAAAGAAGCTCCCAGTCTGGAGGAAAATGACAAAGAAGGCTGTTCCGGTGAGTCTGATAGGAAGTAGCCCAGTACGGGGGGGGGGGGGTTGATCCCCAAGAGCTTGGTGTGTCTTGGGTGGATTCCCTGCAGAGCTAGTAGTGGGCCACCCCACCACAGATAGGGCCCTCAGCTGGGACCAGTGGAGAGAGTAAGTCCAGATCGCCCTACCTCACCTCCATTAGCCTCCAAAGGGGGCACTAAAACTGTTGCCGTGGACTCTGACTGTTAGGCCATGCAGTCCTATGTGAAGGAGTGTTGATATGTATTTTGTGACTACATATGCTAGTCCTCACTGCCCGAGGGAAGGGAGTGGTTACTGATTCTGGCTGCTAGCTCTCACTGCTCTGCAAGAAGGGAGTGATTAGTGACTCTGGCCACTAGACCTCATTGCCCTGAGGGAAAGCAGTGATTATCTACTCTGACCATTGGCCTCACCACCCTTCAAAAGGGGGGTGTTTTTACTGACCGTGGCTGCTAGGCCGGACTGCCTCATGGGACTGGATATAGTTATTGGTCTTAAGCCATAGGGACTGATACGCACATGGGGTGAAGCACTCTTTGAGAGGCCTTAAAGGCCTACACCTTGCCTCTGAGGCAGCTGGGCATACCCACCCCATGACAGTGCTTTTGTAACCAAGTAGGTGTACTGGTGTATTATCTGGCACTGATGAGGCCACATCTGGAGTATTGCATCCAATTCTGGCTCCCATTACAGAAAGGATGTGGACACATTGGAGAAAGTCCAGCGGAGAGCAACAAAAATGATTAGGGAGCTGGATCACATGACTTAAGAGGAGAGGCTGAGGGCTTGGGCTTATTTAGTCTACAGAAGAGTGAGGGGGAATTTGATAGCAGCGTTTCACTACCTGAAGGGGAGTTCCAAAGGCGATGGAGAGAGGCTGTCATCAGTCATGACTGATTGACAGATAGCAGAATGAGGAGCAATGGTCTCAAGTTGCAGTGGGGGAGGTGTAGGTTGGATATTAGAAAAAAACTATTTCACTAGAAGGGTGGTGAAGCACTGGAATAGGAGGTGGTGGAATCTCCATCCTTCATGAACATCAATCGACTAATCTGTTAGTTGACAAAATTTACCATTCCTACTAGAGACAACAATTTTAGAAACCAAATCCCTCTGCTTTATTCATACGTTGTTCCAGCCATTCCTTAAATTTAATCTGCAGTGCTGCAGCTGCATCTTGTGAGAGAGTTACACATTTTTTTACTTCATTCAAAACCCATATGCTTTTTTTTTTTTTTTTTTTTGGTTTCCACACATCTGTGGAGTATGCTATAATCGTGCTTGGAACAGGCAAATGGAAAACTTCCGACAGTCAAAAGAATTTGTGACAACAGGTAGTCTGCTTGTTGTAGATGCTGTTTTGGCTTTGGAAATGAGCTATGATGTTATAAAGAAACACTTATTAGACATAGCCACATCAAATTCTGAAAAACCACATGCGAGAACTGAAGCAAAATCCTTAGCAGAAAAGTTTGAAAACTATGATATTGCTGTTTTTACTATTTTGTGGAACTGTTTACTTCAAAGAACTAATGCCATCAGCAAATCACTGCAAAAAGTTGGTACAAATTTATTGAATGCTGCACAGTTGTTAGCTTTGGTTACAAGTTTTGTCATGGAAGTTTGAATTGACTATAGGCCTGTGGAAGCAGAGGAACTAACATTAATAGAAAATGTAGGTTCCTCTGATATATCTGATGAGAAGTGTAAAAAAACCCAAAAAGCTATTTTTCAATGAAACTGGAGACAATTAAATCAATTTAAAAGGGAAAGAGAAGATCATCATATAGACCGTCAGTGTTATTTGTAACACAATGATAGTGCAATTAGAGAGTAAAGGTGAATCTCTAAAGAAAACTGTTGATTTATTTTGCATAAATTTTGACAGAAGTATGGATAAAGAGACTAAAAGCCACTACAGTAAAAAATTAAGCAAATTTTACCAAGAGGATATAGATGTAAATCTTTTTGAATATGAAGCAAAACATTTCATTAATTTTATAAAAAATGATGAGATCCATGCTTCAAGATCACCAATTGATTTGTATAGACTTGTACATGATGGTTTGCAGACAACCTTTCCAAATGTAGAAACCATTCTGAAAATATTTTAACAATACCTGTCACAAATGTTTCTGGTGAATGTTTTCTGTATTGAAACAAGTTATGAATTATTTGTGAAATGTGCTAAGTCAGGAACATTTGACAAGTTCAGCAATATTGACAATTGAAACTGCCTCTTTACAAAATATTACTTTCCTTATTGATGATTTTTATAAAGAAAAAGTGTAGAAAGGAGGAGCAAGAAAGGGGTGGGCCACAGGCTGGGGGCGGTGGGGGGGGAGAAGGGGCAAGCATAGTCCCCTACATACACTAAGAGCTGAAGACCCAATATAAGAAATGCAGATTATTGATGATTCTCTTAATGGTTTTTAAAGCACCTGATACATTGACCTGTGCCACTAGTCACCCCTCTGAGCAGTGCTCTGCTAAAATCTATATTGCTGAGGATCTTTCCTAATTATCCCAGTAACTTTCTAGTTGTTTGTTTATACCCCCGATCAAGAGCAGTTGTTAAGAACAGCCCTCAAGACATTTTTAAAAACATAGATCTGAGCAGAGCTGGTCTTAGGGGCAGATGAGCCAGGCAGTCACCCAGGGCCCCCAATTGGTTAGGACTGGCCCTGGATCTGAGTTCCTGAGACATTGCAGGACTGCAGAAGTTAGTGGAGTTGCAGTAATAAGGCAAAGTTCTGAAGGCGATCCCAATGCAAAATTGTGCTAGCATTATGAAGAATGTATGCATGTGCACCTCAAATGATACAATCTTTCCATTTATGTGAGTGCTCTCAGCTACATATTCTTGTCATAATCCCTATAGAGCTTGTGTTCATGATATTAGCAGGGATTACAGAAAATGATGTGCACATCAAGCCCTTACCGAGAAAAAAGCGGAATAATGAATTGAGTACCACAGCTTACATCCAATAAGAAACTCTCTGTTTTATACATGTAAGCAATATGGTGATTTAAAAGAACAGTAGCAACAAAGGCTAACAACACTGGATTACTAATATGTGTCATGGATCTTAAACTGCACAACTCAAAAGTTATTGTTATATATAAGCTTTTTTGACATTGACACAGCAGGCAGAAGAAACCAATATAAAGTGAGCTAAGAAAACATATATGTGCACATTTAAGCACCACATAAAATGTGGAACACTGACATTTGCCAGTTTTGAAAAAAAGTACAAAACAGTTACTCTTTAGTGTCATCCAGTTTCCCCATATTCTTTTCTCCACCACTGAACAGAGAATTAAACTACCAAAATCTTTCTGTAATGAAGTTAACATACAAAGTCAGACTTGCATAAGGTATTGTGCATAAAGAAACAGAATAATATAGCAGTGCCACCCGTCTAGCTTATTGATGAGAAGGTCATGTGAGATTATATCAAATGCTTTACCTATAGTCCAAGTACACTGCATCTATCACTTCCCCGTTATTCACAAGGCTTGTTGTATCAAAGAAGCTGTCAGGTTTGGTTTGATATGATTTCTGCTCTACAAATCTGTGCTGTGCCCTTTTCCAATCTTTTGGACTCTCTCTCATCTTCTATTTCTCTCTTGTGCACAAAATTTGCAGATGATACTAAACTGCTCAAGATAGTTAAGACCAAAGCAGACTGTGAAGAGCTTCAAAAAGATTTCACCAAACTAAGTGATTGGGCAACCAAATGGCAAATGAAATTTAATGATAAATGTAAAGTAATACACATTGGGAAAAAATAATCCCAACTACACATACAGTATGATGGGGACTAATTTAGCTTCAATTACTCAAGAGAGAGATCTTGGAGTCACTGTGGATAGTTCTCTGAAAACAACCAATGTGCAGTGGCAGTCAAAAAAGCAAATAGAATGGTAATAATTATTTAAAAAGACCTAGGGTATGTCTACACTACAGCGTTATTTCGAAATATCTTATTTCGAAATAGTTAATTCGAAATAAGTTATTTTGAAATAACGCATCTATACACAAAATGCATTTCGAAATAGCATTTTGCTATTTCAAAATAGCACATCCACACTGAGCGGACTGTGAATCGCATTTAAGGCTGGCCGGAACCAGTTCTGGCAGGGCACCAGGTCAGGACTTACTGTGTGGGGCTGCTGCCTGAGGCTAACTGAGGTCTGTGCTTAACCCCCCCCCGCCCCCCCCAGACAGCTGGTTCTCAGGTTTCCCTGCTTACTTGTCTACCTCGATGAGGGACAGCAAAGCATTTTTGTCTCTGCATGATCTGGTTGCCCTCACTCGGGACATCACAGCACTCGGCAACACGGAGCCAGAGCTGTCCCTGGGTGCTCTGGTGCTTCTCTTGGACACGTTGCTGTGAGCCTGGCTGCACTTGCTGCAGGCTGCCAACTGGGAGGTCCATCAGGGGGCTGTCAGTATCCAGGAGGCCCTGTGGGAGAGCTTCCACCCTGAGGAGCACTAACAGTCTCCCTGGTCTGCCCCACTGGGGGCTTGTGCCTCATTCCTCCCTCACGTCCTTCCACTTACCTCTCCATAACCCCCCTTCCTGATGTAAAATAAAATACATGTTTTTTTCATAAACACAAACTGTCTTTATTTAACAAAACTGGGGGGGGGGAATGAAACTCTGGGGAGAATGGGGAAAGGAGGCGGGAGAAGGGAGGAGAGAGGATGGGAGAGGGGAGGGGGAAACCTGGGAGGAGGGAGCTGGAAGGGGGAAGCAAGCAGAAGAAGGGGGAGGGGAAGCTCAGTGCTCAGGGGTGGGGGGTCTCGCCGGGCCAACTGTTTCCCAGCACCGTGGATGCAGGGGCCTCAGCATCCCCGGGGGGATGGGGAGGGGATGGAGGGTGAGGAGGGTGTGAAGGAGAAGCGGGAGGGGGAGAAGGAGTGGAAGGAGGAGCGGTACCTGGGGAGGCAGCAGGCGCTAGAGTGGCAGGAGGCAGCACGCTCTGCACCAGGGTCTGCAGGTGTTGGCAGATGGCACGGCCCTGGGCAAGATGCTCCCACCAGAGCTCCAAGTCTTCTTGAACCCAGTTCTGAAGGGTGCGGTACAGGGCTCTCAGTGCCCCCAGGTGCTGCTGTTGGTACCCCTCCACTGCACGGGTGGTCCTGCGGAGCCCTCAGGTGCAGGAGCATGTCCCAGGTGGGGTGGTGCACCCTGCACACGCAGCTGGTGTGGCTTTGGAGAAACAAGAGTAGTGGTCAGTTATCCCTGGGGACACAGTGGGTGAAGCCCAGCCCCCCTCTGCAAGGTGAGGATGACCATTCCCCCTGCACCATCAGAGCTGATGTGCTTGCACACAGGCCATGTTCGGAATGTCCTGTTATCCCCGGGAGTGGGAGCTGCCCCGAGACCACACCCATGCCCCTGTTCTGTGTACAGTGTGGCTGAGGTGGGGGGGAGATGTCCCCTGCCTCTGTGTAGAACGGCCTTTTGGAGGGAGAGCGTCCTGCTGTGTCCCAGACCGGGGTCAGGAGCATGTCATGTCTCTTCACACACACGTGTGGCTAACAGGCCAAGGCCCCTGTGTGGCAGCCAGCTGGGGCCACGTGCCCAGGGGTGGCATGGCACATGCTTGCACGTGCACAGGTTGCTGCGTGATCCGTGGTCAGCAAGGCCCACGTGCATGGTCCCTGGTCTCCCCCACTCCCCCAATAAGGGGACAGTGATGGCACTCACATGTTGTTGCTTCCCTGGATGACACCGGTGACAGGTCTGCTGGGACAACTTGGGGGTCCTGGCTGCGTGGCACGCTCCCTCTGGGCTCCTGCAGCTCCTGGTGCTCCTCCTCCATGCCCTGGTCAAGGCCCTCTGCTCCAGGATCGATGACCCCTGGGGTGGCACGGACCATCCCACCCCCCAGGATGCGGTCCAGGGCATCAAAATAGGGGCAGGTGTCTGCCCTTGTGTGGGAGCTGCCCCGTGTGGCCCTGGCATAGGCCTGCCGCAGCTCCTTCAGTTTCATGCCCCCTGCTCCTGGGTGCGCATGTGGCCTTTAGTGGCCAGGCTGTCAGCCATCCATCTATAGACGGCCATGTTCCTCCATCTGGTGCGGAGATCATGGACATTGGAGGCATCCCCCCAAACCTCAATCAGGTCCATGATCTCCGCACTGGGCCAGGAAGGCACCTGCCTTCTCTGACCCCTGGCAAGCTCCTTGGAGCTGGGGGACTGGACCCGGGGAGCAGTGGAGGGCTGGCTGGCACTGGCTGCCTGACTCATGGTGGGGCCACTGGGTCAGGGGTAGTGACTGCTGGCTCTGTGCTAGCAGGCTTGCAGATGGCACAGGCACTGTGGCCAGAGTCTACCCCTTTAAGGGCTCCAGGGCTGGGGGAGAGGAGAGGAGTTTTCCTGGTTTGGCCCAGAGTGGCCACCAGGGCACACTGGGAAGGGCTGGAGGCCCCCTATTTCAAAATAAGTGTCTACACAGCGCTTATTTCGAATTAGCTATTTCGAATTTGGCATTATTCCTCATAGAATGAGGTTTACCAAATTCAAAATAAGCGCTCCACTATTTTGAATTTATTTCGAAAAAGCAGTTTGGCTGTGTAGATGCTAGGAAAGTTATTTCGAAATAACGGCTGTTATTTTGAAATAACTTTGCTGTGTAGACATACCCCTAGAGAATAAGACAGAGGATAACTTATTACCTCTATATAAAACCATTGCACACCCACATCTTGAATACTGCGTACTGATGCAGTCACCTCATCTCAAAAAGGATATATTGGGATTGGAAAAGGTTCAGAAAAGTGCAACAAACATAATTAGGGATTTGGAATGAGTCCCATAAGAAAAGAGATTAAAAAGACTTGAAATTTTCATCTTAGAAACGAGGAGACTAAGGGGGGATATGATAGAGGCCTATAAAATCATGACTGGTGAGGAAAAAGGAAAAGTTAGTTATTTATTCCCCCCAATAAGAACTAGGGGTCACCAAACAAAATTACTAGGCAGCAGGTTTAAAACAAACAAAAGAAAGTTTTTCTTCACTCAGAGCACAGTCAGCCTGTGGAACTCTTGACAAGGGATGTTGTGAAGACTAGGACTTTAACAGGGTTAAAAAAAAGCTAGATAGATTCATGGAGGTTAGGTCCATCAATGGCTAATAGCCAGGATGGGGAGGAATGGTATCCCTAGCCTCTGTTTGTCTGGAAATGGATGACAGGAGAGGGATCACATGAGGATTACCTGCTGTATTCCCTCCCTCTGGAGCATCTGGTATTGGCCACTGTCGGCAGACAGGATACTGGGCTAGATGGACCTTTGGTCTGAACCAGTATGGCCATTCTTATGTTGTTAGCTAGAATGTTCCTTTTGTTTAATGACTCTTATTTTTAACCCACATGTCGCTGTATCTTTGCATGAGGAGCAGTACTGCAATACAGTAGAGTGGGGGCAGAACTGAGTAAGCATAAATGATGGTTTGCACACTTTTGGAAAAATAAATGGTACAGAGTGTTTTTAAATCTCCAGAGTGACTGCCACTTTAATCATCAGGTATGGAAATTGAAAGCTAAGGGGGCTGAAGGAGGCTAACCCACCACAGCGGTATTGTAATGGTCCCCTAAATTGTTCAATCCACCAGTACAGATACTTACTGGAAGAAATTTCTGTTGCCAGTTCAAATTGGTCCTGTGCCTGCATGACTTTGGAGGAGGGGATCTCAAGCATCTAACACCACTTCTGTCTCAGAATTGACAAAATCCTGTATTTCTGGATCAATCTCCTTTCTGCTGATTGGCAGAGTCTTCAATGTGCCATGATTCAGGAGGTAGTGTGTCTGCCAGAAATATGATTCTCATGGTAGTTGCAGTCCATTGGAGCTTCCTAGAGATCATATTATTATTCTTAATGTTCTTATAATCCATCTGGAGTGCATTTCCATTTTTGTGCCCTCTCATACATTTGTCCAGATAGTCACTTGTAGATCTGTGCATTTTGGTGCATTCAAGATCAGCCTGGATACAGTCCTTTCCCTAAGGATGGTGAAATCCAGGACCTCATCTCAGGACCATAAACAAGACACAGCTGTTTTATAACCATGGTGTTTGGGGTTTTTTTTTAACTTGGAGTGTATGAACTTATCATGAACTGGAACCACGGCCATACCTTGCTGCATGCCAGCATTTAAACATTAAGGTGACATGTGGTCAGGAGGACCCCAGAGTAGTAGAGGGCACACAGATAAACTGATGGGTTGATCCAGCAAGTCCTCAAATCAGTGTGCAATAACTGTGGGAGGACTGCCAGGAGCAGAACAGTTGTTTCAGGCTTGGGATGCAGCCATATTTATTTTGTTGGGGGCATACTCATCCTACAATTTAGTAAACCTACTTCCAAAGTTGTTTTAATGTGCGTGAACGTGTCAGTTAATTCAGTGACAAAATTTGGTTGAAATATTGTTTATTGTGAAATAACTTGAATTAATCTACAACTTTCAAGTGCAGATGAGCCCTAACTAAACGTTTGTGAAGTACGGTATAGTACCATGTTTACTAAAAACTGCCTGCCATCCTCTAATAGCAAGGGCCTAGTGGTGCACAGACTCTCATTTGGACAATCATCTTTAGCAAAATCTGTTTAAATGCTGGCAGCTTCATGCAGAATGCAGCACTACCAGTTGAGTACCAGAGTGCTGAGGAACCAAAAGGTTATTTCTCTTTCTATATTTACTGTTAAAGTTAAAGGAGGTCATCTGTGTTTGAAGATATACCATGAAAAAAATCCTCTTGATGACTTTGCTTTCAGAGCAGTAGGTAGTAGTCTGATTATAATGGCACTGAGGAGGGGCAGTTAGGCTTGGGGGACAAAACATTGTTTCACAGGCCCACTCACAGATGGCTGTGATTAAATCAAATTTCCTAAAGATTTGTAAAGAGGATAAAAAAAGCAGTGCTCCACTGAGCAAATAAGTGGACTTGAACAGGCAGATGTTCAGTCCAGTAAGACTTAGTTACACATAGAGGCTGCGTCTAGACTGGCATGATTTCACGCAAATACTTTTAACTGAAAAGTTATTCCGTTAAAAGTATTTGCGCAAGAGAGCGTCTATACTGGCATGCGCCTTTGCGCAAAAGATTTGCTTTTGCACAAAAGCATCCTTGCCCAGTATAGACGCTCTATTGTGCAAGAAAGCTCCGATGGCCATTTTAGCCATCGGGCTTTCTTGCGCAAGAAATTAACGTTCCTGTCTACACTGGCCCTCTTGTGCAAGTATTCTTGCGCAAGAGGGCTTATGCCTGAGCGGGAGCATCAAAGTATCTGAGCAAGAAGCACTGATTTTGTACATTACAACGTCAGTGTTCTTGCACAAATTCTCGCGGCCAGTATAGATAGGCGGCAAAATCTTGCCAGTCTCGATGCAGCCATATTGTTTTGTTGTACAGGTGTAATCAGAGTCTATTTAAGGAAGTCATAGCAATAAAACTATTAGCAATCTTGTCATCCTGTATATGGAATTGATTTTATTAAGCAAACTATGCATTTCCCTTCCTTGTTCTGGGTGGTTGTTAAATGTAGCTAATAACTGTAATTTGCCATTTGGGCTGTATTGACTTTCATTCCTATTCCATAAAAGCCTACTGCCTCCAACGATGAAAACAAACTGATAGCCTGGATCAAGTTAATTTTATTATACCTTTTCTGCTTATATTGCTCACCAGACACTGTTTGAAATTTAAGCTTTTTCTTCACAAGGCTGCAAGCAGTTTCTGTCACTTGACATTAGACATGTTGAGATATATTATGGCTCATCTTAAAGGAACAAGATTTTTACTCTGTTCTATGGGGGAGGGTTCTAATTGGATTTCCAGTTCAAGAAAAAATACACAAATGTATCATTGTAGGCTTTGTGCAAAAGTAAACTTCACAAAGTTTTCAAGGATCTTTATTTCTTGGGGTGTAGTATATTTTGTCAGTTCTTTAGATTTTTAGTCAGACTTTATTGTTGTTGGGGGAGAACAATATAGGAAAGTCAGAAAAAAAATGCCTGAAACAACCCTATATACAGAGTTTAACATCTGAAGTTTGAGATTTCAAAATCAGTTGCCAAGGAACTAAGAACAAGGGCAAAAATCTAAATAATAGGTGCATAGCAGTCAAAAGCCATTCAGTGTTAAAGGATAAAAATGTTTTTCTTTAAAAGAGTGAAGGTATGTCTACACAGCAAAGTTTTTTCAGAAGAACGGCCATTATTCCGAAATAACTGAGAGTGTCTACACAGCAATAGTGTATTTCAAAATAACGGGCAGCTTATTTCAGCATTGGTAAACCTCATTCTACAAGGAATAACGCCTCTTCTGAAATAGCTATTTCAAAATAGGGGCTGTGTTGACAGGGCAGCTGCAGTTATTTAGAAATAAGGGGACTCTAGCTCTTCCCAAGGTGCCCTGCTGGCTACTCTGTCTACACTCAGCAAAACTCTATAGTCCCCCCATTCTCCTGGAGCCTTTGCAGCTGCAGCCTCAAGGGAAAGGGCTTGTGGCAGACAGGAGTTGCTGACTGCCCTGAACCACCCAGCAGCTGCCACAGCTTCCTTTTGGGTGACATGAGCCAGTCTTCAGCTCCCACCCAGCCCCCAAGGGTATGTCTAGACTGCATCCCTCTGTCGGCAGAGGGATGCAGATTAGGCAGGTCGACATTGCAAATGAGGCAGGGATTTAAATATCCCACACCTAATTTGCATAAAAATGACTGCCACATTTTGCCGACTCAGCACTTTGTCAGAAAAAAGCAGCAGTCTAGAGGGGGATCTGTCGAGAAAGAAAGCCTTTTTCGACAGATCCCTTATGTCTCCTGCAAGGAGGTTTACAGGATCTGTCGAAAAAGGCTTTCTTTCTTGACAGATCCCCTTCTAGACTTCCGCTCTTTGCTGACAAAGTGCTGAGTCGGCAAAATGCGGTGGCCATTTTTATGTAAATTAGGCACAGGATATTTAAATCCCTGCCTCATTTGCAATGTTGACCTGCCTAATTTGCATCCCACTGCTGACAGAGGATGCTGTCTAGACATACCCCAACTGCTCCCAAGGAGCAGTCAGACGGCTCCCGTATGCCTGCCCAGGGCCAAAAGAAACGCATGCCTTCCTGGTCTGGTGCAGAGATCCTGGACCTTATCGAGGTTTTGAGTGATGAAACCAATCTCCAGGATCTCCACAGCAGACGCAGGTGCGCTGGTGTCTGGGGCCACATGGCCAGGACCCTGGCCAGCAAGGGGCACATCCACACGCAGAAGCAAGTGTGAATGAAAAGCGAAGGAGCTCTGCCAGGCATATGCCAGAGCCAGGGAGGGCAGCTTCTGCTCCAGGGCAGAACCCCCTCCTTCCTCATTACACAGACCTGGACCACATCCTGGGGAGTAGGGCAGTCCCTTCTCCCCACCAGGTAGTGGACTCAGGGCTTGATGTGCCCATTGTGGTTCTGCCAGGGGATAGAGCTGGCAAGGAGAAGGAGGAGGAGGAGGAGCCAGATGAGACCAGTACTATCACCCTCCTTACCCTGGAGCCAGTGCCCCACACTGTGGATGTATCCCAAGTATCATCCATGGCTGGGGAAGGAACATCAGGTGAGTGCCATCATGTTCCTTTCACACAGGGTGGAGGTGGTGGCTGGCAAGGGCTGCGCTCCTCACTCAGCCATTGCAGACTGTATATGTGGGAGTACATGCTGCACTGCACTGGGGCACACTGCCTCAGGAGGCTGCCACACAGGACCCTTGTGCTATTGGCCACAGAGTGTTCAGAAAGGTTGTGACGGACCAGGCCAGGTCTGGGCACTGCCGAGGGCATCCACTCAGGGCGAATTGCTCAAAAACAGGGCTCCTTACAGCCCCTGACTGGAGACCTTTCCCAAATAGGCCACAAACCAGTCACACCAAGTGCTTCAGCTGCCAATCTGGCCAGCAGGAAGCCTCATGAGCAAAACCCCTCTGACAGCCCAGCTCTCCCTGTGCCACAATCAGCCCTGGGCCTGAACACAGGTGAGGGGTTATAGAACCCAATCTCACCTATCCTGAACAGGTCTTTCCAGTCCCAAAGAACCAGCCACAAATCCCTGGTCAATTTACACTTTGGATCTTACCCACAAGAGCACTCTGGACCAATCCTTTAGAATCTAAAATCTAAAGGTTTATTAATAAAAGAAAGAAAAGCATGAAAGTAAGGTTGTTAAGGAGAATACATTACATGCATCGAATCACCAAGTTCTCAATGTAGGCTCTTAGCAGAGATGTTACAAACTGCTATCTTAAAAGTCTCTGGTGTTTATCCTAGGTCAGGATGGGCCAATGATTCTTCCCGGTTCGCTGTTCCTCACAAGGCTGCATCTGGAATCAGTAGCAGAATTGAAGGCAAGATGGAGTCCGCCTCATGGCATTTTATATCCATCTCTGGTATCTTCCAAACAGGAGCAGGTCACATGGCCAAGTGACCTATCCCTGTGTCCCATGTCAGCAGCCATGGTATTGGCTGGTTTGCAGGTTTCCAGATGTATTCCTCAGGTGTGTATTGGGCACCTTGAGAGCCATTGTTCCTGGAGCCTCGCCAATTAGCATAGTCATTGGCTGAACAATCCTTCCTTATAGCAGGCAGTTCAGGCCCACTGCTCTGTCTCAGGCAGAGAACGCTCACAGTATCAGCATAGAGTCCATATTCATATCTCCATATACAGACATCACACAAGTACATGAATAGCATATACAGAATCAGTAGAACATAAGCTTTCATATAACACCTCACATGGCTCCCTTTGTATAGACTTTGGGGCAAACACACTTCCCCATGGGTGCAGCAGTGATCTGGCTGCTCCCCTTAAAATCCAGAAATGTCACAGGGGTCTGCCATACTTATGACACCGGGGTTGCACACCCTCCCTCCACAAACCACCACTAGAAGGAGGCTGGGGACATGGAGACACCCAAACACACACACATACACGCACACACTCAGCAGTGCCACACATGGTGCACGGGCATACCCACACTCTCAGGGCAGCATTCAATCCCGGGGACAGGAGCATCTGCTGCTCACACACATCTTTCCCCCCACCTCAATACCCTGTCCCCTTCTCCTTAAGCAGGCAGGGATATCTCCCTGCAGGATGCTGCCACTGCTGGACCCGGCATGTCCATGGCATGGAGGGAAGCCCAGCTGCCCCATGGCCCCCTCCCACCCACAGGATCCTGGTCTGGCCAGAACCTTCCCATTTCTCCTTGTCCCTGGGATGTGGTGATGGTGAGGCTCCCCCCTCCTGAGGACTTCTAGCCCTCTGTAGGCCAGGGCCCACTGGCTAAAGTGCTCATGGTCTTGCACCAAGCACATTGCCTTCATCTGAGTTGACGACTCTTGCTCTTGGATCAGAGATGAGGGCTAAGCTTCAGGCACAGTGTCCCCTGGAATGACTGACAATCTCTCTTTATTCTCCACAGCCAGACCAGCAGTGAGAGGGGAGTGGTCAACACCACCTGGGACATCCTTCCACACCCGAAGAACCGGCAGGCACCGGAGACCCATGGACAAGTTCCAGAAGGAGCACTTTGCAGCACTCCAATCCATAGAGCAGACCATCGACCACAGGCTGCAGAAAGACATCCAGCTGCAGCAAGACACCTGGCAGGAGATGCTGGATCAGGGCTGTACCATGTGCGTGTCCATGCAATCCCTGGTTTCCAGCTCCCACTCCTGCACCTGTTCCCACACCTGCTCCTGCCCCTGCTCTTCCCACTTCTTCCCCAACCTCCCCACAGCATGGCTGCAGAGGTCCCCACACTGGTGGTGGTGGCATCCCCAGCGCCAGTTGCCACTCCCAGCCCCAGCCCTGGGCTTCTCCTCACCCCTCCTCCTTACCCCTCCCTTCCCCTGCCAGCTCCCTTCTTCCCTCCTAAGGTTCTCATCCTCCCTCCTCCTCCACTCCCCTCCTCTCTTCTCTCCTCCCCTCTCCCAGGTTCTTTCTCCAGTCTCTCCCCAGTTACTTTGACCCCAAATAAAAAACACACAGAGTTTATTGTGTTTTGCCTACTATCAAGCAGTCCAGGGCTTTATAAAGGAGTGAGTCAGTGATCAGGGAGCTTGGGAACAGGTGATTGCAAACAGGGAGTTTAGAGAGGGAGTTCTCCAGGTAAGGGAGAAGTGACTACAGGACTCTTGAGGAAAGTAGCTATCTGTAGTGTGTGTTGTTGTGTTTGGGGCTTTCTTGCTGTGTGCTGAGTTTGTGTTTGTGAGTGTGGTGCGGTTTTTTTTCTTTCCCTGACCCCCTCCTCCCAGAGTGTGTGCTGTGACTGGCAGCTGGAAACTGTTGGCTTCTAATTAAAGTTTGAAATCTAGAAGCCTCTGCTGATTGTCTGAGCCTTGGTAGGGGGAAGGACTATCAGGCAGTCCAGGACTTTATAAAGAAGTGAGTCAGCGACCAGGGAGCTTGGGAACAGGTGGTTGCAAACAGGGAGTTAAGAGAGGCAGTTTGGAAGGGGAGAGGGAAGGGGGCAAGGTACTCTTGCCTTTCCTTTAAACCCTTTTTAAGGACAGCAGGTATGGATAGTAATAGCTCTGTTGTTGTTACCTGCACAGCATGTGCCATGTTTGTCTTCCTCCTGGAAGAAAGAACAGATTTCATCTGCACTAAGTGCAAGCTGGTCACCATTTTGGAGGAAAAAATCAGAAGACTGGAGGCCCAAGTGTCGACCCTCTGCTCGATCAGAGAGGATGAAGACTTCCTTGATAGAAGGCAGCATTTAATCCTGCAAGCACGGCAGGCGGAAGAGCCAGAGAGGGCAGTACAGGACAAGGAAGAGAACTGGCAACATGTAACTTCTAGAAGGAAAAAAAGGCCAGCACAGGAATCCCCCATTGCTACAGAGGTAAGTAATTGCTGTCAGGATCTCTCCACAGACTTTGCGATGGTGAATGCTTTGGAAGGGACCTCACAAGGAAGAAATCGGAAGAGAACCACTTCTACTGGAACGCATGGGATGCATAGTCCTAGGGATGGGGGTTCCAGAACCACCACCCCCAAAAGAAGAAGGTGGGTAGTGGTGGATGGGGACTCCCTCTTAAGAGGGACTGAGCCATTTATCTGCCACCCGGACCTGGAATCTTGAGATGTGTGCTGCTTACCAGGAGCTCAAATTCAGGATGTGACTGAAAGGCTTACAAAACTGATCAAACCTTCAGATCGCTACCTGTTCCTGCTTCTCCATGTGGGAACTAACGATACGGCCAAGAATGACCTTGAGCGGGTTACTGTGAATTATGTAGAGTTGGGAAGGAGGATCAAAGAATTCGGAGCACAAGTGGTGTTCTTGTCCATCCTCCCCGTTGAAAGGAAATGGCTGGGTAGGGATCATCGAATTGAGGAAGTAAATGCGTGGTTGCACAGGGGGTGTCAGAGAGAGGGCTTTGATTTCTTTGACCATGGGACTCTGTTCCGGGCACAAGGATAGTTAGGAAGAGATGGGATCCACCTAACAAAGAGAGGAAGGAGCATCTTCGCGGGCAGGCTTGCAAACCTAGTGAAAAGGGCTTTAAACTAGGTTCATTGGGGGACGGTGACCAAAACCCTGAGGGGAGTGGGGAAGTCGGATACCAGGAAGAAATGCAAAGAGGAACAAGCAAGAAAGGAGGACCCCGATTCAAATGGAGAGGGTAGGGCGATCAACTGGTTATGGAAGATGTTTGTACACCAATGCGAGAAGCCTGGGTAACAAACAGGAAGAATTGGAGGCCCTGGCCCAGTCCAAGAACTACTATTTTATTGGGATAACAGAGACTTGGTGGGATGACTCGCATGACTGGAGCACTGTCATGGAAGGGTATAAACTGTTCAGGAAGAACAGGCAGGGGAGAAAAGGAGGAGGAGTTGCACTATATATAAGAGAGCACTATGATTGCTCAGAACTCCAGCATATACAGGGAGAAAAGCCTGTTGAGAGTCTATGAGTCAAGTTTAGAGGTATAAGCAACAGCAGTGATGTTGTGGTTGGTGTCTGCTACAGGCCGCCGAATCAGGTGGATGAGGTAGATGAGGCTTTCTTTGGACAACTGAGAGAAGTTTCCATATCTCAGACCCTGGTTCTCATGGGGGATTTTAATCACCGTGACATCTGTTGGGAGACCAATACGGCAGTACACAGACAATCCAGGAAGTTTTTGGAGAATGTTGGGGATACCTTCTTGGTACAAGTGCTGAAGGATCCGACCAGGGGCCATGCACAGCTTGACCTGCTGCTCACAAACAGGGAGGAACTAATAGGGGAAGTAGAGGTGGGTGACAACCTGGGAAGCAGTGATCATGAGATGGTAGATTTCAGGATCCTGACCAAAGGAAGGAAAGAGAGTAGTAAAATACACATGTTGGACTTCAGAAAAGCAGACTTCGACTCCCTCAGAGACCTGATGGGCAGAATCCCCTGGGATGCAAACATGAAGGGGAAAGGAGTCCAGGACAGCTGGCAATATTTTAAAGAAGCCTTATTGAAGGCACAGAAAGAAACCATTCCAATGCATAGCAAGAGAAGCAAATATGGTAGGAGACCGGATTGTCTTACAGGGGAAATCCTTGGTGAACTTAAGCACAAACAGGGAGCTTACAAAAAGTAGAAACTTGGACAGATGACTAGGGAGGGGTATAAATGTATAGCTCGAGAATTCAGGGGAGTTATCAGGAAAGCGAAAGCTGAAGGATAACAAGAAAGGTTTCTACAGGCATGCTAGCACGAAGAAGGTGATCAGAGAGGGCGTGGGGCCCCTCCTTGATCAGGGCGGTAACCTTGTGACATATGATGTGGGGAAAGCTGAAGTACTTAATGCTTTCTTTGCCTCTGTCTTCACGGACAAAGTCAGCTCCCAGACTAATGCGCTAAGTGATATAATATGGGATGAAGGTGGACAGCCCTTGGTGGGGAAAGAACAGATTAGGAACTATTTAAAAAAGCTAAACGTACATAAATCCATGGGTCTGGACATCCGAGGGTACTGAGGGAGTTGGCAAATGTCATTGAGGAGCCTTTGGCCATTATCTTTGAAAAGTTGTGGAAATCAGGAGAGATCCCGGATGACTGGAAAAAGGCGAATGTAGTGTCCATCTTTAAGAAAGGGAAGAAGGACGATCCAGGGAACAATAGGCTGGTCAGTCTTACCACAGTCCCTGGAAAAATCATGGAGGGGATCCTCAAGGAATCCATTTTGAAGCACTTGGAAAAGGGGAAGGTGATCAGGAATAGTAATAATGGATTCACAAAGGGCAAGTCGTGCTTGACCAATCTGATTAGCTTCTGTGATCAGGTAACTGGCTCTGTGGATATGGGAAAGTCAGTGGATGTGATACACCTTGACTTTAGCAAGGCTTTTGATACCGTCTCCCACAATATTCTTGCCTCAAGTTAAGGGAATGTGGTTTGGATAAATGGACGGTAAGATGGATAGAAAGCTGGCTGGAAGGTCGGGTCCAGCAGGTAGTGATCAACGGCGCGAAGTCAGGATGGCGGTCGATTTCTAGCGGAGTACCCCAAGGTTCGCTTCTGGTTTTGTTCAACATCTTTATTAATGACCTAGATGAGGGGATGGATTGCACCCTCAGCAAGTTTGCGGATGATACTAAGCTAGGGGGAGAGGTAGATACTTTGGAGGGCAGGCATAGAGTCCAGAGTGACTTAGACACATTGGAGGATTGGGCCACAAGAAATCTGATGAAGTTCAACAAGGACAAGTGGAGAGTCCTGCACTTGGGACGGAAGAATCCCAAGCATTGTTGCAGGATGGGGACCTACTGGCTAAGTAGCAGTTCTGCAGAAAAAGACCTGCAGATTACAGTGGATGAGAAGCTGGATATGAGTCAACAGTGTGGCCTTGTAGCCAAGAAGACTAATGGCATATTAGGTTGCATTAAGAGGAGCATTGCCAGCAGATCCAGAGATGTCATTATTCCCCTTTATTCGGTTCTGGTGAGACCACATCTGGAGTATTGTGTCCAGTTCTGGGCCCCCAATTACAGGAAGGATGTAGATGCATTGGAGAGTCCAGCGGAGGGCGACCAAAATGATTAGGGGGCTGGAGCATATGACCTACGAGGAGAGGCTGAGGGAGTTGGGTCTATTTAGTCTGCAGAAGAGAAGAGTGAGGGGGGATTTGATAGCAGTCTTCAACTTCCTTAAGAGAGGTTCCATAGAGGCTGGAGAAAGGCTGTTCACAGTAGTGATGGGTGTCAGAACAAGGAACAATGGTCTCAAGTTGCGGTGGGAGAGATCCAGGTTGGATATTAAGAAAAACTATTTCACTAGGAGGGTGGTGAAGAACTGAAATGTGTTACCTAGGGAAGCAGTGGAGTCTCTGTCCCTAGAGGTGTTTAAGTTTCAGCTTGACAAAGCCCTGGATGGGTTGATTTGGACTTCAGATTGGTCCTGCCTTTGGCAGGGGGCTGGACTTGATGGCCTTCTGAGGTCTCTTCCAGCTCTATGGTTCTATGATTCTATGATTGTTTGAAAATAAAAGAGGCTGTTTTATTGTTTCTGTGGGGGAGGAGGGTAAAGGGGGAAGGGAAGGGTGTGAGAAGAAAGGCAGAGAGGGACAATGCTTAGGATCCTAGTAGGGAGGCCCAGGAGAGAGTGTCACTGGGCTCTTTGTGAGAAATTCTCGTTCAGGGCCTCCCAGATGTACACAGCTCCTCGATGGGCTTGCCGGATCTCAGCTGTATGTGGCTGCTTGAAGGGCCTACAGATGTGGTTAGTCTCTGCCCCCGACCCTGGGAGGAATGCCTCCCCGTTCTGCTCACAAATATTGTAGAGCATGCAGCCACCAAGTTTGGGATGTTCTGCTCCCTGACGTCCAGCTGGGTGAAGAAGCATGTGAGCCTTCCCAAAAGCACCCTCCACCACCATGTGGGCCTTGCTAAGCCTGGTATTTTAGCATTCCTTGGAGTGGTCAAGGTGACCGGTGTAGATCTTCATTAGCCAGGTCAAGAGAGGGTAGGCCACACCCCCCACCATGCACGTGGGCATGTCCATGTCCCCAACCCTGCGAGTGTGGTTGGGGGAAAATGTTCCGGCATGCAGCTTCTGGAACATGCTGGAGTTGCAGAAGACATGGGCTTCATGCACCTTCCATGACCATCTCATGCAGATGTCTGTAAACTGGCTCTCGTGGTCTGTGACAACCTGCAGGACCATTGAGAAGTACCCCTTCCAGTTGATGTAGACATCTGCTCGGTGATCGGGGGCCTGGATGAGAATGTGGGTGCCATCAGTAGCCCCCCTGCAGCTGGGGAAGCCCAAGTTGGCAAAGCTGGCTATGATGACCCTGCACAGTAAGATGGTGTTGATTGGGCCTGTAGAAGGAGACAAACAAACAGAGAATCAGAGGGTAGCCAGAGTCCTCGGGAGGTCCCCGAGCCCAACTCCCCTCCCCATACACACCAGGAGCAACACTTACCCCATCCCCCTCAGGGCTTTGTGAGAGCAGGACTGAAAAAACCTACTGGGGAGGTGGCTTGAACCCCCCTCACCCCCACTACCACTTCCCCATTCCCTAGGGAACCCCATTCCAGAGGTCTACCCCCCTCCTGGGACAATAGCCTGAGAGTGCCATACCTGTATGAGCATGGCCCCAATGGTTGTTCTCCTCACACTGAACTGGTTCCTGACAGATCAGTAGCTGTCCAGCATGGCGAGCTTCCACAGGGCTATGGTGGGAACTAATAAATAATTTCTCTTTATTGGCCCTCTCCACACCACTCATGATTTTATATAACTCTATCATAACTCCCCTCAGTCTCCTCTTTTCTAAACTGAAAAGTCCCAGTCGCTTTAACCTCTCCTCATATGGGACCCGTTCCAAACCCCTAATCATTTTAGTTGCCCTTTTCTGAACCCTTTCCAATGCCAAAATATCTTTTTTGAGGTGAGGAGACCACATCTGTACACAGTATTCAAGATGTGGGCGTACCATAGTTTTATACAGCGGCAGTAAGATATTCTGGGTCTTATTTTCTATCCCTTTCTTAATAATTCCTAGCATCCTATTTGCCTTTTTGACTGCCGCTGCACACTGTGTGGAAGTTTTCAGAGAACTGTCCACGATAATTCCAAGATCTCTTTCCTGATTTGTCGTAGCCAAATTAGCCCCCATCATACTGTACGGATAGTTGGGGTTATTTTTCCCGATGTGCATGACTTTACACTTATCCACATTAAATTTCATTTGCCATTATGTTGCCCAATCACTCAGTTTGGTGAGATCTTCTTGGAGTCCCTCACAGTCTGCTTCTGTCTTGACTATCCTAAACAGTTTGGTATCATCTGCAAACTTTACCACCTCACTGCTTACCCCTTTCTCCAGATCATTTATGAATAAGTTGAACAGGATTGGTCCTAGGACTGACCCTTGGGGGACACCACTATTTACCCTCTCCATTCTGAAAATTTACCATTTATTCCTACCCTTTGTTTCCTGTCTTTTAACCAGTTCTCAATCCAAGAAAGGACCTTCCCTCTTATCCCATGGCCATGTAATTTACACAAGAGCCTTTGGTGAGGGACCTTGTCAAAGGCTTTCTGAAAATCTAAGTATACTATATCTACTAGATCCCCCTTGTCCGCATGTTTGTTAACCCCTTCAAAGAACTCTAATAGATTAGTAAGACAGGATTTCCCTTTACAGAAACCATGTTGACTTTTGTCCAACAAATTATGTTCTTCTACATGCTTCACAATTTTATTCTTTACTATTGTTTCGACTAATTTGCCCGGTACTGAAGTTAGACTTACCAGTCTGTAATTGCCCGGATCGCCTCTAGAGCCCTTTTTAAATATTGGTGTCACATTGGCTACCTTCCAGTCATTAGGTACGGAAGCCAATTTAAGGGATAGGTTACAAACCACAGATAATAGTTCAGCAATTTCCCATTTGAGTTCTTTTAGAACCCTTGGATGAATGCCATCCGGTCCCAGAGATTTGTTAACATTAAATTTTTCTATTTGTTCCAAAACCTCCTCTAATGACACTTCAATCTGGGACAGTTCCTCAGATTCATCACCCACAAAGGACGGTGCAGATTTGGGTATCTCCCCAACGTCCTCAGCCGTGAAGACTGAAGCAAAGAAATCATTTAGTTTCTCCGCAATGGCTTTATCGTCCTTGATTGCGCCTTTTATAGTTCGATCGTCTAGGGGAACCACAGGTTTTTTAGCAGGCTTCCTGCTTCTAATGTACTTAAAAAACATTTTGTTATTTCTTTTTGAGTTTTTGGCTAGCTGTTCCTCAAAATCTTTTTTTGCTTTTCTTATTACATTTTTACACTTGATTTGACAGTGTTTGTGTTCCTTTCTATTTATCTCACTAGGATTGGACTTCCACTTCTTAAAAGATGCCTTTTTGTCCCTCACTGCTTCTTTTACATCGTGGTTAAGCCACAGTGACACCTTTTTAGGTCTCTTGCTATGTTTTTTAATTTGGGGTATACATTTAAGTTGGGCCTCTATTATGGTGTCTTTAAAAAGTTTCCATGCAGCTTTCAGGGATTTGGCTTTAGTCACTGTGCCTTTTAATTTCTGTTTAACTAGCCTCCTCATTTTTGTGTAATTCCCCTTTTTGAAATTAAATGCCAGGGTGCTGGACTGCTGAGGTGTTCTACCCACCACAGGAATGTTGAATGTTATTATATTATGGTCACTATTCCCATAATAGTGCTCTGATGGTGGATCTCCTCACGCTGAACTGGTTCCCCACGGATCGGTAGCTATCCGGCATGGAGAGCTTCCATAGGGCAATGGCCACCCGCTTGTGGAGGGGAATGGCGGGCCTCATGCGTGTGTCCCGTTGCCGCAGAGCAGGGGCGAGCCACTCGCAGAGCTCCAGGAAGGTGTCCTTCTTCATCCTGAAGTTCTGGGTCCACTGTTGGTCTCCCCAGCGCTCCAGGATGATGTGGTCCCACCAGTCGCTGCTGGTGTCCAGATGCCAGATGCGGCGGGGCATGCTGGCATCCGGGCGCCACTCCTCCAGGGCCCCCAGGGGGGTCAGGGGGAGGGCCAGAGTGCTGGCCTGCAGCAGAAGGTGCCAGGCAGCCTCCAGCAATTGCTGGCAGGCTTGCAGCAAGACATTTAACATGAGCACCAGAGTGCCCAGGGGCGGCTCTGGCTCCATGGTGCCGAGTGCTGCGGTGTCCCAAACAAGAGCGACCGAAGCAGGCAGAGAGGAAAACGCTTTGCTGTCCCTTGGCGAGTAGGCAAGCAAGCAGAAAAGCTGAGAACCGGCTGTCCAGGGGGGTCCCTTTAAGCACGAGCCTCTAATAGCCTCAGACAGCAGCCACACAAAGCAACTACTGACCTGATGCCCTGCTGGAACCGGTTTCAGCTGCCCTTAAATGCGATCCAGCGTCCAATCAGTGTGGACGTGCTATTTCAAAATAGCAAAACGCTATTTCGAATTAGTTTTGGGGTCTAGATAAGTTATTTCAAATTAGCTTATTTCGATTTAACTAATTCGAAATAAGTTCATTCGAAATAGCGCTGTAGTGTAGACATACCCTAAGAGGATCTCATGATTGAAGATAAACAGTGGATATTAATACAGGTTGTATCTCCCTTAACTGGGACTCCCTGCTCCATGGATGTTCCTGGACCACAGAGTCCAGGTATAAGGAGGTCAGGATGCAGGGCAGGAGTGTGGGGCGAGTGCAACTCAGCCAGGAGCCCCATGTTGGGGGGGGGGTGCAGCAGGGAGATCTGGCCCCTGCTGACAGGTGGTAGTGTGGGGCTGACAGTGGCCATGGAGCCCTGGCAGCACCAGAAGCCATGGCAGCCGCAGGTGCTGCGGAGCCCTGGCAGCCACAGAGCTCCAGCCTGGCGAGCCATGGCCGGGCAGGCAGCAGCGAGGTCCTAGCCAGGGGCAAAACAGGCCATGTGGGGAGGGATCTCCCCTTGTCCAGCAAATCCCCTTGTTCAGAACCAGTCAGGTTTCAAGGGTGCCAGACGAGAGACATCCAACCTGTAGTAAGCATGTCCATTTCATATTAAATGTAGTATTCTGGCAGAAGAATATTTTCATTTCCAGATTATAGCTGAACTGATTAATATTAAAGACATTAATATACATTAATTGAAATACAGTTTGGTTTCTTACTTCTGAAATATAGGAAAATACAGCATACAGGAAAATTCTATATCCTTAGCCACTAGTGTGCTGCTGGTTCAATGACAAATTATATACTCTCTAAAGTCAAGTAGCATTGTTCTGGTTAATTAAGTTTGTTAGTGAAAAAGCATATACAGTCTGGGCATGTCTACATTACGAGATAAGGTCAACTCTAATATGGTCGATTTCCTACCATCCGATGTTGCAAAGTCAAAGGTCCGCAACCTCAGTGCGGGGAAGAATCAAATGTCATCTGAATATTATCAAATGTTATCTGAAATAGTGTGTCCCCATTAGAGAGCCTTCCATCGACTCAGACAGTGAGGCACCACGGGCAGCTTTTCATTCTGGGCTGTGCTCACGGTGTTCGTGGGGTCCAAAACTCTGTATCAGGTGGTCAGGGGCTCATGTTACCAGTGTCCCAGAATGCACCTGTCTAATTCCTTCCCCCTTGCGTGACACTTTGTGTCCTGGTTGCCCATGCAGATACCGTAAGAGCACAAGCGTGGAGCCCAGTGGACAGGAAAGTATCATCATGCTCTTGCATGTCATAGTGTGCCTCATGGCGCTGTGCTTCAAAAGTATATGCATGTTGATCCACCAGGGAGAGAATGAGGATGAAGCTCAGTGTGGCATGAAGGCACTGCTCAGGTAAGACTGCTCATGCTAGCACCAGTCAATTCTCTGGACACAGTGGAATGCTGGTTCTGGTACCATGAGACAAGTTCAGACTGGTGGGACAGCATTGTGAGGCAGACATGGCATGTTCAGCAGTGGCTGCAGAACTTCCACATGCACAAGGCCACGATCCTGGAACTGTGAATAGCTTTTTGCTGTCCTGAGGTGCCAGGATACCAGAATGAGACCTGATCTGACCATGGAGATGTGTGTCAGTTGCCCTATGGAAGCTTGCCATGCCAGACAGCTACCGCTCAGTCAGGAACCAGTTCAGGGTGGGGAAATCTATGGCTGGGGCTGTTATCATACAAGTAGCCAAGGTCTTCAATAACATTTTGTTAGGGAGGATCATGACTCTGGGAAATGTGGGCACCATAATGGATGGATGGACATGATGGATTCCCTAACTGCAGTGGTGCCATAGAAGGAATGTACACCCCCACCTTGGCCCCCAAATACCTTGCCATGGCAAGGGGTACTTCTTGATGGTGTTTCAGGTGCTTGTGGATCACAAGGGCCATTTCACCAACTTCAGTGTGGGATGGTCGGGAAAGGTGCCTGTCACCCACATCTTTCAGAACTTCTGCCTCTTTGAAAAGGTGCACACCAGAACTTTCTTCCCTGAAAGGACAATCAGAGTATGTCTACACTACAGCGCTAATTCGAACTAACTTATTTCAAATTAGTTAATTTGAAATAAGCTAATTCGAAATAACGCATCTAGACCCAAAAATTAATTCGGATTAGCGTTTTGCTAATTCGAAATAGTGCGTCCACACTTATTGGACGCTGGGTCGCATTTAAGGGCAGCTGAAACCGGTTCCAGCAGAGCATCAGGTCAGTGGTTGCTTTGTGTGGCTGCTGTCTGAGGCTATCGGAGGCTCGTGCTTAAACGGACCCCCCTGGACAGCCAGTTCTCAGCTTTTCCGCTTGCTTGCCTACCTCGCCAAGGGACAGCAAAGCGTTTTCCTCTCTGCCTGCCTTTGTCGGTGGTTCCCATCGGGGATACCGCCGTAGTTGGCACCATGGAGCCAGA
Organism: Pelochelys cantorii; assembly: GCA_032595735.1. Lineage (NCBI taxonomy): Eukaryota > Metazoa > Chordata > Testudines > Trionychidae > Pelochelys > Pelochelys cantorii. The sequence continues at coordinate 36,099,531 of CM064337.1, read as the reverse complement.
GCTCGCCCTGGGCATTCTGCTCCAGTTTTTGGACTTGCTGCTGCAAGCCTGCCAGCAATGGCTGGAGGCTGCCTGGCACCATATGGTGCACGTCAGCCCCCTACCTCTCCCCTTGGCCTCCCTGGGGGCCACGGAGGAGCCGCAGCAGCGCCCGGGTGCCAGCGTGCCCCACCGCATCTGGCGTCTGGACACCAGCAGCAACTGGTGGGACTGCATCGTCCTGGAGCGCTGGGGAGACCAACAGTGGACCCAGAACTTCAGGATGAAGAAGGACACCTTCCTGGAGCTCTGCGAGTGGCTCGCCCCTGCTCTGTGGCAATGGGACACTCACATGAGGCCCGCCATCCCCCTCCAGAAGCGGGTGGCCATCACCCTGTGGAAGCTCTCCATGCCGGCCAGCTACCGATCCGTCAGGAACCAGTTCGGCATGGGGAAATCCACCGTCGGAGCAGTGCTCATGCAGGTACGGCACTCACCGGCCACGGGGAGGAGGAGGGCTGCAAGGAGGGGATGGGCCGCCCCAGGGAAAACGGGGGGGAGGAGGCGAAAGTGCCCCGCACGGGAGGGTTCGGTCTGTCCCAGCCGTACTACACGCCGCCTGCGGTGGCCAGGTTCACAGTGGTGGTCACTTCTGGGAGTGGGGCATGGGGCAGTGCCAGGGAACGAACACTCCCAGCCACCCAAGCGCCCCAGTGATTCGCGGTTTGGTGTGTCTCTCTGCAGGTGGTCAAGGCCATCAACCAGGTGCTGCTCTGCAGGGTGGTCCGCCTCGTCGACCCAGACGTGGTCCTCCAGGGGTTCGGCGCCCTGGGCTTCCCCATCTGCGGGGGGGTGATCGACGGGATGCACATCCCCATCCATGCCCCGGAACACCAGGCCTCCCAGTACATCAACCACAAGGGGTACTTCTCCGTGCTCCTGCAGGCCATGTCTGACCACCGGGGCCAGTTCACGGACATAAATGTGGGCTGGTCCAGCAAGGCACACGACGCCAGGGTGTTCTGCAACTCCTCCGTGTGCCAGAGGCTGCACACCGGGACCTTCTTCCCCGACCGCCACATCAGGGTCAGGGACGTGGACATGCCCGTGTGTCAGGTGGAGGATGTGGCCTACCCCCTACAGCCCTGGCTGATGAAGCCCTACATGGGACACTTCAACCCCTCCCGGCAGGCCTTCAATGCCAGGCTCACCAGGGCCCGCATCATGGTCAAGGGGGCCTTTGGCCAACTGAAAGCATGCTTTAGGTGCCTCCTCACCAGCCTCGACCTCTTCCAGCACAATATCCCTCCCGTTGTGGCAGCATGGTGTGTGCTGCACAATTTATGTGAGCGGAAGGGGGAGGCTTTCCTGCCAGCCTAGATGGCTGAGGCTGACCGCATGGCTGGCCAGTACGTGCAGCCCCGCACCGCCACCATCCAGGAGGCCCAGCGGGGGGCCGTCCAGATCCGGGAAGCCCTGCGGGAGAGCTTCCTGGTGGAGGAAGACTGAACTCTCCCTACATGCCCCACTGGGGCCTTCTTGCACCCTCCCCTCCTTCCCCTTTCCCCTCCCTAACCCCCCTTCCTAATGTAAAATAAAAACACCTGTTTTGCCAAAAAACCCTCTCTTTATTGTACATAACTGGGGTGGGGGGAGGGAGGAATGAGGGTGGGAGAGGGGAGGGGGAAACTTGGGAGGAGGGAGCTGGAAGGGGGAGGAAGGGAAGGGAAAGCTCAGGGTTGGGGGTCCTGCTGGCTCTCCCATCTCGCAGCATTGTGGATGCGGGGGCATCGGGGGGGGAGTGGGTGTGGAGGCTGGGGCAGGAGGGACGGGGAGTGCAGAGGAAGCAGTAGGGGGAGCAGGGGTGGGAGGAGGAGCGAGAGCTGGGGTGGCCACAGGGGCTGGAGCAGGAGGAGGCAGGAACCTGTCCACCAGGGTCTGGAGGTGGCCGCGGAGGGCACGGCCCCGCTCCTCCAGCGCCTCCAAGCTCTGCTGCCGCAGCTGCAGGTCCTCCCGGACCCAGTGCTCCTGGGTGCGGAGCTGGTGCTCCAGTAGCTGCAGGTGCCGCCGCTGGTAGTCCTCCAGGTTGCAGGTGCACCTGCTGGCCCGGGTGCGGGTGGCTGTTGCAGGCAGGGTGGTGCGCCCTGCAGTCTCAGGTGCTGCGGCTGTGGTGAAACAAGAGCACTGGTCAGTTCTCCCTGGGGACACAGTGGGTGAAACCCAGCCCCCCCTCTGCAAGGCGAGGTCAGCGTGTGGGGAACGGGCCAGGGCCCCTGCATGACACCCAGCTGCTGCTCCATGGTGGGCAAGACCCAGTCTCACGGTCTCTGGGCTCCCTCTCCACACCCCGCCCCATACACATAAGGGGAGCATGATGGCACTCACATGTGGAGCCCTCCCCGGCTTCGGACAACACAGCCTATGTGCTCTGTGGGATGCCTCGGGGGTCCTGGGTCCTGGGCAGGCTCCCTGTAGGCTCCTGGCTCTCAGCATCCTCCTCTTCCTCCTCCGTGTCAGAGACGGGGCCCTCTGCCCCAGGGTCAATCACCACCCGGGGGGCATGGACTGCGTGAGCCCCCAGGATGCAGTCCAGTGCCTCGTAATGAGGGCATGCCTTCGGGTCAGCCCCTGGCTGGGAGGCCCTGGAGTAGGCCTGCCGCAGGTCCTTGATTTTTCAGCGGACCTGCTCCCGGGTCCGCATGTGGCCTCTGGTGGCCAGGCTGGCAGCCATGCGGCTGTAGACGGCTGCGTTCCTGTGGCTAGTGCAGAGATCGTGGACGTTTGAGGCCTCCCCCCAAACCTCGATGAGGTCCACAATCTCCACACTAGACCAGGCAGGCACCCACCTCTTGTGGCCCCAGGCAGGCTCCTGGGAGCCGCCAGCCTGGTTCTGGGAAGAGGCGGAGGGCTGGGTGGCATCAGGTGGCTGGCTCATGCTGTGCCAGGTGCAGGGTCTGCTGGCTGGGTGCTGGCAGACTTGCACCTGGCATGGGCACTGTCGCCAGACCGTGCCCCTTTAAGGGCTCCGGGGCCGGGATGGGGGCAGAAGAGTTTCCCTGGCTTGGCCCAGAGTGGCCACCAGGGCAAGCTGGAAAGAGCTAGCCTCCAACTAGTTCGAATTAAGTGGCTACACAGCCCTTAATTCGAACTACTTAATTCGAACTAGGAGTTAGTCCTCGTAGAATGAGGTTTACCTAGTTCGAATTAAGCGCTCCGCTATTTCGAATTAAATTTGAAATAGCAGTTTGCATGTGTAGCAGCTGTTAGTTCGAATTAACTTTGTAGTGTAGACATACCCTCAGACAGGTGGACATGCCAAGAGTAGTGATCCTGGGCAACCCAGCCTACACCTTGCTCCCATGGTTCATGAGGTCCTACATGGGCAGCCTGGACCCCCAGCAAGGAAGAGATCAATAACAGGCTGAACCGGTGCAGAATGGTGATGGAATGTGCATTTGGACATTTAAAGGAGCGGTTCAAGAGTCTCTCAACTTGGCTGAACCTCAGCGAATGCAATATTCTCTTTGTGGTGGCAGCACGTTGTGTGCTCCATAACCTGTGAGAGATCAAGGGAGAAACTTATCTGGCAGGGTGGGGGGCTGAGGCAGAGCGCCTAGCCTGAGAGTTTGAGCATCCAGACACCAGCGTGATCAGGATAGCACAGCAGTGTGAATCAGAGAGACCTTGAAGGACACTTTTATGTAAGCCCTCTTTTGACACTCTTCACTGTGGCTCTCCACACGTTGCCCCCGTGTTTCCCTACCTCACCCCACCCTTGCAGTTCAATCAATAAAGAGACCATTGTTCAATAAACATGTTGTTTATTAGAGGAAAACAACAGGCAAGTGGAAGAACAAGGAACCAGAAGGGGGAAGAGGGATTCAGGAACAGATGTGGGACTGCCATCTGCCTCACAAGGGTCTGGATGCTCCAGCTCCCCTTGAGTTCTGCCCTCCCACCACCCATGTCCTTGACGGACCCTGGGCACCCTGGAGGAGGAAGCCACAGAGGTTGTGGAGGAGGGAATCGGAGGTGCAATCGAGGAAGCCAATGGTGGTCGTGAGGCTGAGGCCATGGGAGTTTGACCAGCAGTGGGATCCGTGCAGCCCAGCAAAGGCAACATGGCCAAAGCCACTACAGCCCAGCAGGGGTTGCATGCTGCCCAGCAACAGAGCCAGGGCCTCAGGTTGCCTGGGCAGAGTGGGGCTGGGGACGTAGCAACCCAGCAGGGGCAGCCTGGCCAGGGCTACAGTAGCCTAGCATCATAGCAGGGGCTATGACCATTGCAGCTGCAGTGGAGGCGGCAGTGGAGCCAGAAATGCATGCCACCTGGAAACAGGGCCAGGGTGTTGGCAGCCCAGCCAACAGTGGGGCCAAAGCAGGGCAACCCAGCCAGGGCTGGAGCAGACCGGGGCTGGGGACTGCCAGCAGGCAGCTTGGTTGGGACAGAATAAGCTGGTGGCAGGGAGGGATGGAGGGCTGAGGGGCTGTGGCTGTGGACCTTCCCTGGTCTTTCAAATGCCTTCCTTCGGGACTAGTCAGGTCTCAAGGGTACCAGACCAGGGAGGTCCAACCTGAATCTGAAAAGTAGGTCATTCCAATATTCCAATAGAGATCATATTTGTTTCTGTCTGGTTATCCATTTTCAGCCTTGACAAATAGAGCTATTTCAGTATGTTTCATCCTCCTGACAGATGAAGACAAACTTTATAGTATTTAATTAAATTGAATGTTTCAATATAATAATTTGTAAAGGCTTCCTATTAACTCAATAACAACTGTATCCTTACATATAAATTCTTCTCCCCGAGCAGTTAACTTGAAAATCAAGTGTTATAATTACTACCTATTAATATTTATAAAAATATTACTAATTTATTTCCTTTTGCACCAAACCCCCCCAAAAATTGGCTTCTGTCAGACTTAACTAACATATACATTAAAGGATATGTACTGTAGTTGATAGAACAAAATATTTAATATCTTTTAATTTTTCTTTTTTATGGTTCCTATAAGAAGACTAATAGCCTATGATACCAAAAGTGATACAAAATCACTTGTAACATGTTTACACTGGTCAATGTGGATTAAAAACCAGTTCAGAATATACAGATGAAATAATTGTTGCTCAGAATTTGATTTCAACTGCATTTTGGAATACACTAAAGCAGTTACTTCAATGAGTTTTGATGAGAATACATGTCCAAAGGAACATATTTTTCTAGTTAAACAAGAGCCAATAATGGGAATATGTTTGCTATGGTAGAATCTCATGAAGAGTTGCCATGACTCAAGCACAATAGGGTCTGAGGAAAAACAATGAAGGAAGTGGAAAATTGGAAAACAAGCTGGCAGGAAATACAGTTTTACAACCTTCTAGCGACTGCCTGCCTGTGTGACAATGAAAATAGGCTTCAGTTCAAAGTTCCATGGAGCATCTGAGCTGCTGTTGTCTTTGAATTGACAGCATAGTGGAAGAGGTGCAGAAATACTGGTAACGTAGAGAAATCTAACATTGTACAGTTTAGGGAAAGAGTTGGGGCTGAAATACAATTTAAGAATTGTTGTTGTAATGATGGTTTGCAATCATTCTTCCTCAAACCACAGACTTAAGAGGCAATTGTATGGAAAGTGACAAAAGCAAATTAACAGAGCTTCTAAACTCAGATGGCAGTCAATTGAACTCCAGTGGTACAAAAGGTCACATAGGACATTGCGGGGGGGGAGAGACAGAATTGCCAGGCCCCTGGGCAAGGTGGCACGGTCCAGCTTTGCACTCCCAGAAGGGGCAGGGCCTTGGGCAGAAGGGGCAGCTAGCCCTCAGCGCTGCTTGGAGTGCTCTGTGCCACAACCCAGCCTGGACAACCCCTCAGAGCCATTTGGGAGCATGCCACCCAGGGCTCTGGGGATGATAGAAATGGCCCAGGCTCTGGCTACCACCATTCCCTTTTGAATGGTCAGCCTCTGGAGCAATTGCCCCGTTTTAGCCAGGCTGTAGGACACGCATTTATAAAGTCACACATGTGCAGTTGTTTCAGATGTCTGAAAAGGCTGACATAGTTAATTTCAACACAGTCATTGGTTCATTGTTGCATTTTTCTGAGTTTCTAGACTAATCAAACCTAATTAAATTAAATCCGGGAGTCCATTACAAAACATTTACTAAAATATAGTGGATAAATTGTAACTAGTGAATAAACTGACATCCAGATATTCATGTGTTCCTGCAGTTTTAGCTACAGCTGAACTCAGAAATCCTATTTTTGCAACATCTGAAGTCTCTTCAGAAGAGCAAGTGTACCATCACAAGAAAAGGGGGATTATGATTTCTGGTGAGGAATGAGCTGCAAGAGCTGGTGGGGAATTAAAAACAAAAGATCCTGTTTGTGTGCAAGTATCCTTAATAGAGAACAAAAAGAAAAATATAGAAAACATTTAATGTCAGTGGAAATATACTGAGCAAATTTGAATGAAATTCGAATGAGATATCTTACGGCCCTATAAAGCTCTCAATCACAAACCTCACTGCCTTCCACTCCAAGTGCAAGGAGCATTTCTGTGACCTTGCATTCTCTAATATAAGCTTACAGCAACATGTATAATCAAACAAATAAACAAACAAATAAACAAAAACAGCAGAGCAAAACAAGGCACTGCACGGCACACACTTTTCTCAATGGGGAGAGAAGGGTGGTTATGTCACTTAATGGCCTCTTGGAAGTGTGCTCAGACACTACAGTGATGGGTACAGTATAAGAACCTACAAAGAACAGAATAAAATGTATGTAAAAAGGTATATAGTACCGAACATGCCACTTTTCAAGTTTCATATCACTGTGGCAGGAGTAAGGGCTCCAAGTGTTTAACTTCAAGGAGAATTCTGTTTCTGCACCTCAAAAACATAGAAGCCATGTGATTGATCATACAACTGGAAGAGACCTTGAGAAGTCATTGAGCCCACCTCCCTGCTTTTAGCAGGGTAATAGGATGTTACCAGACCCTATATGGCTACTTGTTGGAGGGCTTTTGGTCCTGCCATACCTTTCCTCACAAAGCAGCAGTGGAGAGGATCCTCTACACTCCCAGAAGCTGAGGAGAGTGAGAAGGAGCCCTGAGTTGGTTGCTGGGACTCCATTAGTACAAGGCCCTGAGGTAAGGGTGAAGATGGCACAGGGTCATGCCCCAGAGAATTAGAGAAACAGTAGATGATTGTGATTTATAGGATTCTGCACTAGAGCCCAGAGAAGTGACTAGGTTTTTTAATTTTTTCTTTTAAATATGGAAATATACCTATCTCATAGAATTCAAAGGGACCTTGAGAGGTCATTGAGTCCAGTCCCCCACCATCATGGTAGGACCAAATACCATCCCTAGCAGATTTACCCCAGGTCCCTAAATAGGCCCCCCTCAAGGACTGAACTCATAACTCCAGGTTTAGCAGGCCAATGCTCAAACCACTGAGCTAGCTATCCATCCCTCCTTGATAGGGCCCCCTTAGTCAGTGAGGGGAAATAACTTGGATCTTGAGGCACCCCAGAGTGGGAACTGAACTATCATGGCTCAGCTAAACAACAATAACCAGGAAGCCCCATTAGGGCAAAGATATTGTCCCTGTTCTGGGATGGAGTGGTGCCCCAGGGCTTCCTCCCTGAAGACAGTCTGCGAGTGTGTGTGCATTCAGCCAAGAGATGAGTGAACACTGTTACATACCATCACTTCAGAACTTAACATCAGGATTTCTCAACCTATGCAAAGTTTTGCCAAACTTTGAAATGTAACTTACAAGCAAAGTTGGCATTAGAGCTGAGTGAATAAAAGGGGATCCCTTTTAACATCGTTAACATTTTTCACAGAAAGGATTTAAAGCAAATTCCATTGAAGAGAACTTTTTTGTTTTTTTGGCTTCCTGGTTGCTTACCATGAAGTCTTTCTCCTGAGCTGCGGAGCGACAGACAACCTGGGCACTCATCGGCTATGTCTACACTGGCGGCTTCTTGCGCAAGAACTCTTGTGCAAGAACATGTCCATATTGCCATGTGCTTTTGCGCAAGAGCATCCATGGCAGTGTCAATGCTCTCTTGCACAAGAAAGCTCTGATGGCCATTTTAGCCATAGGGCTCTCTTGTGTAAGAAACCCCTGCCGCGCATCCACACTGCCCTCTTGCGCAAGAGCTCTTGCGCAACAGAGCTTACACTTGTTAGAAAAGAGTGTAGCTCTTGCACAAGAAGCCCTCTCTTACTACGCTTTACTGTAAATCTTCTTGTGCAAGAGCGGGCGGGCAGTGTGGACGCTCTGCGGAAGAACGGTAGTTCTTGCGCAAGAACCCGCCAGTGTAGACATAGCCATCCTGAGCATTGGCTCTGGGAGGCAGAAAGCAGGGGCAGCTAAAATCCAAGCCACTGTATTCTGTAGCTGATCGGGTGGCAGATAGCTCTGGCACTCCTCGACTCTATCTGTCTTCTTACTTACATTTTAGTTAAAAAAAAAAAAAAGCCTCTTTCGAAAGATGCTTGCAGTCTAGATGTAGCCGAAACGTTGAACAATTTTCCCATCTGAAAGCGGGCCAAAGAAGTCAAAATGTGAAATGTTCATGAACTAAATTTTAAAAAAAAGTTTTATTTGGGCCAAGAGAATAATTTTGTTTCACAAATTTTGAAAAATTTCATTTTGGGTTTGACCTTTTATTCTTTTTAAATATGTCTAAATGTTCTGAAATTTTGAAAAGCATTTTGATTCAAACCTCCCAAACTCTTCATTTCAAAAATGTCAAAATGGGACATCTAGATTTCAAAACCTTTTTCCAATTTTTTTTAGGATCAGGCAATTCATCAAAACTGGCCTGATTTGTTAGCACTTTGGTTTATGAAAAAATGTTCTTTGGCAAAAATATTATTTGAAAAATTCCTGATCAGATCCAAAACAGTCCTTGGGGCAATTGACACTATTGATACTGAAGAGGTAAGATAAGCGCCATTGAGGATCTAAGTGAGTCTGTACAGTGAAAAATTAGACAATTACACTTGTCTAATTCTTTTGAAATGAAGAGCATTTTTAATTGAAAATTGTTTCTTTTAAATTATTTTTGTGAAAAATATGCTTTTTGTCTAGTTTGCTTTTATTGCAAATGCTATCAAAATGGTTACAGAAGCTATTGTCCATAGAAATGTCAAGAAATGTATGAAATCAAATATTTTAAAATAACTCTGCCACTATTTCATTTGAATATATTTTCTCTCCTCCCGTTTGTCTTTGTCCCCCTAGTTTCCTCTATACAAATCGCTCTGTTTTTCCCTTGTGTTTCCTTTCCCTTTGGCTGGTTTGCAGGGGGTAAGAGATATAGATGGTGGATGGGGAAAGAGACACAGGAGGGGCCAGGAAGCAAAGGAAAAGAAAGGCGAGAAGGCAGAAGCATGACCTTTCAGAACAAAGTCTGGGAAGAGAAGGATCACAGAGTGCAGAGGTGAAAGAAGAGAAGAGCAAATAATGCAGGGAAATAAGCAATTAGGTTGATGAAAACGGGCCAAAAAAAGAGTAAAAGGACAGGTTCTGGGAAGGAGGAATGGGGATGCTGAGGAAGAAATACTATTTTCTTACCATCCCCTATATACAGGACTCAGGGTTGTGGCTTGGGGACTCAGAGCAGGGGGCTGAGGGTGCAGGAGTGCAGGAGTCAGGGTTTGTATCTGAGGAGGGGCTCAGGGCAGGGGGCTAAGGGTGTGGGGCTGTAAAAGTGAGGTTTGGGGGGTTAGGAAAGACTGAACACAGGGGGTGAGGAGGGTGCAGGGATCTGGGGTTGGAGTGAGGAGGGTTTGAGGTAGGGGATTGTTGTGTGAGGCGGGGGGCTGTGGTGATGGTTTAGGGGTGAGGATGAGTAAGGGTATGGGGGTACAGAAGTGAGGGTTTGGGTGAGGAGGGACTCAGGGCACAGGGTTGGTATGTGTGGGAGTACTGGAGTCAGGGGTGAGGAGGAGCTCAGGGCAGGGAAATGGGGGGATGGGAGTGTAGGAGTTAGGGTTTGGGGTGAAAAGAGGCTCAAGGTAGGGGGTTGGTGTGTGTAGGGGGTGCAGGAGTCAGGATTTGGAGGTGAGGAGGGGCTGAAGGCAGGGAGTTTGGGGGTACAGGAATCAGGGTTTGGAGGTGAGGAGGGGCTGAGGCAGAGAGTTTGAGGATTCAGGAGTCAGGATTTGGGGGCGAGGAGGGGCTCAGGGCAGGTGTCTGGGGTGTGGGCAGTGCAAGATTCAGGGACTGGGGTGAGGAGGGGCTCAGGAAAGGGGGCAGAGTGTGGGGGGGATGGAGGAGATGCTGGTAGCCACACTGCCTGAGTGGCGATTCCCCATGGCTGGGTGTGGCAGGAGTCGTGCTACCAGTTCCCCAACACTGGTCATGATGGGGGTCCCTTTGTTTCCCCAAGTGGCAGGCAGGAAGCTTACCTACACATGTATCCTCTGCTGCCCCAATGGCACTATAGCTGTCCCAGTCCCATCTCTGGCCCCTCCCAAGGCTATGATACAGTATAACTATCCCTGGTAGCAGCCCTCTCCCTTTCTGTGTTACGAAAAGCAACCACATTCCAGGCACATCCCATTGTCTTGGCACCACCAAACCCTTACCTTGCTTTAAGTTATGATAAGAGAAAGCTGGGGCCCATATATATAGTAAGACCATTCCCAAAACAAAATTAAAATAACAAAGAATGTTATGTTACAACATTGTAAGAGTAGAAGAACAGTGTGGAAGTCTTCACTATTTGGTTGATTGCATAAGGGTTTTTTTTTTCCTGAAATACACGACAGAAGTATTTTGTTAAGATATTTCTGTTTAAACTGCTTAATTATCAAAGTCTGCATTTTTTTAACTTGGAGGTAGGATTTCTGTTATTTAAAACTTCTTGGCTTATAGTCACATTCTGTAGTGAAACTATCAGATTAAGTCATTCCAAATTCTGTCATAATCATTGACTATTTCACCCTCTTGCACAGATGACCTAAGAAGATAACAAAATACAGTGAGAACATTTCACTGCACTGTGGAAAATTCATGATACTGCTCTGTTTCCATTGTCAACAAACCCATCAATTGCTATTGTTTTTTCTTAAAATGCTTTGTTATTTCAGGGAGATGACAATCAAAGCATTATTCCCAAGCACATATCCTATGTCAGTAAAGATTTGTGTAAAGTTCCTCCTACAGTTTTGACATATTTTGCCCTATAAGTCATTGTTTGTTTAAGTTGGCAATGACTTTTATATTGAAAACATATTAAAGTTGCTGATTCTTTCTCCTTTTTTGATATGCTTTCTGGTAACCTTTATTAACAGTCCCAGAGGAAAGATTCCATGATTCAACCTTGGAAAATACCTAAAACCTTTGTTAACTGAACCACAGTGCTGGTATTACATCATGCTATTGAAAGTGAGTAATGCTATCTGTAATATAGACTATTTCATCTTAAAAAGTTTGATTACAGTGTATGAGTTACAAAATATGCACGTAAAATTGGCATGCATAATATAGAGATGGAATCCTTTGTTAAATGCAGGTTCCAAAATATATGTGCATTCTATGCCAGTAGTAGGGATTATAAATTTTAACTTCTGTAATGGTTTGCCTAAACATGTGCAATGTGACCTATAGCTGATCCATGTAGGGTGGAATTATGGTCAATAGATTCTGCTATTGGGAAGGGAAGTAGTGCGCAGAGCTGTTTTCTCCTCTGCCAGGCAGAGCTGAGGGGGAAGGGACTGCAGGTCTAGAGTACCAGTGCCAGCTCCCTGCTGCGGGGGGGAGCAGCCCTGAGCCTCACAGGCCACTGGTTTCCCACTCCTGATGTACAGCTTTGGTGGGAGGAGTGTGTCTGCGATCCCCATGTCAAAGGGAGTTTGAAGTGGGGAACTGAGTGGTATTAAATGGAGGGAAGGAAAGGGTCTGAAAAGTGGGTAAAGTGTGATCTCATCTTTAGCTTGATCTTTTATCCAGTTTCTTTAGTTGGGGTATGTGTTCAGGAAAAGACTCCTGAAAGCTCTGCTTCGTGTGTCAGTGACGCTTCTAAACCCTCTTAGGCTACGTCTAGACTGCAAGCCTCTTTAAAAAAAAAGGGTCTAGACTACAACCAATACTTTCGAAAAAGTAAGCCGCTTTTTCGAAAGAGAGCACCCAGGCAGTCTGGATGCTCTCTTTCGAAAAAGCACAGTTTGAATTACATAGCGCCTTTTTTCGAAAGAGCACTTTTGAAAAAAGGCATTCTTCCTTGTAAAACAAGGTTTTCCACGGTCGAAAAAACTGCTGCATTCTTTCAATTTACTTTTGAAAGAACGTGGTGGTAGTGTAGACGCAGGGGAAGTTTTTTTGAAAAAAGGCCACTTTTTTCGAGAAAACCCTGTAGTCTAGACGCACCCTGAGTGCAGCATTTCACAGGAAAAAGCAAGAAGTTACTTTGCAAAGTTGAGCTCATGGAGGTTGTAAATCATATCCTCTGACAGTGCTAGAGAACCCACCTTTTGCTCTGGCATTATGGTCTGGAATTCATCGAAAATCTTGTTTGTTTCTAGTTGTAGTGGTTATGAAGATAAAGTTGAAAATATGATGTGCTTATCTTCACTGTAGTGTTGCAAGCCTATCAGCAAGTATCCTGAAATTATAGCTCTGAAAGAGATGAGAGGTAGGGATGGTGTACTACAGTTAGGAAGGAAACATTAAATGTACAAGCATAAAATGGAGAATAACTATCTAGGCAGCAGGCCTACAGTAAATGATCTGGGAGTTATAAAGGATGAAAGATTGAATATAAGGCTGCAGTGTGCTGCAATTGCAAAACGGGCAAATAGCATTCTGGGATGTATTAACACATGTAAAACACAAGAGATAATTGTTCCTCTCTGCTCCACTGTGGTGAGGCCTCAGCTGGAATACTGCGTCCAGTTTTGGTGTCACATTTTAAGAAACATATGGACAAATTGGAAAGAACCCAGAGGACAGCAACAACAGTTCTAAAAAGTTTAGAAACCCTTACTTGTAAGGAAAAGTTAAACTGGGCATGTTTAGTCTTGAGAAAAGAAGAGAAGGGACTAAGAAGGGACTTTTCAATAAGTCTTCCAATATGACAAGAGCTGTTATAAAGAGGACAGGGATCAATTCTTCTCCATGTTCACTGAAGACTGGACAAAATGTAATCAAGTTAATTTGCCAGGGCAATTCAGGTTAGATATTACAAAAACTAATTATTAAGATACTGGAATTGGTTCCTCAGCAAACTTGCAGAAACTCATGACTTTTTTTTAAGAACAGGTTCGAAACGTATGTGTCAGGAAAAGTCTAGGAATACTTGGTCCTCCCTCAGTGCAGCCCTATGTTTTGCTGAATTCCTTCTGTAATCACAAAATTCAACCTATCACCACAACCTATGATGTTGATAATAAACATGAAAGGAGTTCCACATTTGAAATCCTACCTCTGTTAAATGTCCTAAATCCAGTCTTCCTAATTTCTCTCTTCTCCCTTGAGATTTTTTCCAGCATATTTGTAACAACCAGAACTCATATCTTACTTAAAATGACTTAAGTTATCAGGGCGGGTTTTTTAATTTTAGATTTCCGTTAAATGGTAACTTTACTTGTCAGAGAAGGAACCACTTAATAGGATTGTGATATGATTGTAAAAGGTTTCTTCTAAGTTTTTCTCATCATGAATATATTTAAACCACGCCACTTAGAACAACACTGGTTGCCTATTTGATATTGAGCTTGCTGGGCTGGTCATAAAAATATTTTCTTTTAAAGAAATTAAATATGTAAAATAAACTGGCACAATCTTAAAGCTGTGAAACAAATGAAAAAAGCTGGGAAACAAAGCTGAGATTAATGTTCCAAGTTTCTTGGTGCCTTACCTAATATAGACTCTGTGTTTGTTCATTTTCTATGTGTCCTTAAAATATATATTCAATTCAATATTCAGTTTTTCGAAAGAAATAGAACATAAGAACATAAGAACAGCCATACTAGGTCAGACCAAAGATCCATCTAGCCCAGTAGCCTGTCTGCCGATAATGGCCAACACCAGGTGCCCCAGAGAGGGTGGACCGAAGACAATGATCAAGCGATTTGTCTCCTGCCATCCTTCTCCAGCCTCTGACAAACAGAGGCCAGGGACACCATTTCTATCCCCTGGCTAATAGCCTTTTATGGACCTAACCTCCATGAAATTATCTAGCTTCTCTTTAAACTCTGTTGTAGTTCTAGCCTTCACAGCCTCCTGTGGCAAGGAGTTCCACAGATTGACTACATGCTGTGTGAAGAAGAACTTTCTTTTATTAGTTTTAAACCTGCTACCCATTAACTTCATTTGGTGTCCTCTAGTTCTTCTATTATGGAAACTAATACATAACTTTTCTTTATTCGCCCTCTCCACACTACTCATGATTTTATATACCTCTATCATATCCCCCCTCAGTCTCCTCTTTTCTAAACTGAAAAGTCCCAGTCATTTTAACCTCTCTTCATATGGGACCCATTCCAAACCCCTAATCATTGTAGTTGCCCTTTTCTGAACCCTTTCCAAGGCCAAAATATCTTTTTTGAGGTGAGGAGACCACATCTGTACACAGTATTCAAGACGTGGGCGTACCATAGTTTTATACAGGGGCAGTAAGATATTCTGGGTCTTATTTTCTATCCCTTTCTTAATAATTCCTAGCATCCTATTTGCCTTTTTGACTGCCGCTGCACACTGTGTGGAAGTTTTCAGGGAACTATCCACGATAATTCCAAGATCTCTTTCCTGATTTGTCGTAGCCAAATTAGCCCCCATCATACTGTACGTATAGTTGGGGTTATTTTTTCCAATGTGAATTACTTTACACTTATCCACATTAAATTTCATTTGCCATTATGTTGCCCAATCACTCAGTTTGGTGAGATCTTCTTGGAGTCCCTCACAGTCTGCTTCTGTCTTGACTATCCTAAACAGTTTGGTATCATCTGCAAACTTTACCACCTCACTGCTAACCCCTTTCTCCAGATCATTTATGAATAAGTTGAACAGGATTGGTCCTAGGACTGACCCTTGGGGGACACCACTAGTTACCCCTCTCCATTCTGAAAATTTACCATTTATTCCTACCCTTTGTTTCCTGTCTTTTAACCAGTTCTCAATCCATGAAAGGACCTTCCCTCTTATCCCATGGCAATGTAATTTACACAAGAGCCTTTGGTGAGGGACCTTGTCAAAGGCTTTCTGAAAATCTAAGTATACTATATCTACTAGATCCCCCTTGTCCGCATGTTTGTTAACCCCTTCAAAGAACTCTAATAGATTAGTAAGACATGATTTCCCTTTATAGAACCCATGTTGACTTTTGTCCAACAAATTATGTTCTTCTACATGCTCACAATTTTATTCTTTACTATTGTTTCGACTAATTTGCCCGGTACTGAAGCTAGACTTACCGGTCTGTAATTGCCAGGATCGCCTCTAGAGCCCTTTTTAAATATTGGGGTCACGTTAACTACCTTCCAGTCATTAGGTACGGAAGCCGATTTAAAGGATAGGTTACAAACCACAGATAATAGTTCAGCAATTTCCCATTTGAGTTCTTTTAGAACCCTTGGATGAATGCCATCTGGTCCTGGAGATTTGTTGACATTAAGTTTTTCTATTTGTTCCAAAACCTCCTCTAATGACACTTCAATCTGGGACAGTTTCTCAGATTCATCACCCACAAAGGACGGTGCAGATTTGGGAATCTCCCTAACGTCCTCAGCTGTGAAGACTGAAGCAAAGAAATCATTTAGTTTCTCCGCAATGGCTTTATCGTCCTTGATTGCTCCTTTTATATCTCAATCGTCTAGGGGACCCACAGGTTTTTTAGCAGGCTTCCTGCTTCTAATGTACTTAAAAAACATTTTGTTATTTCTTTTTGAGTTTTTGGCTAGCTGTTCCTCAAAATCTTTTTTTGCTTTTCTTATTACATTTTTACACTTGATTTGACAGTGTTTATGTTCCTTTCTATTTATCGCACTAGGATTGGACTTCCACTTCTTAAAAGATGCCTTTTTGTCCCTCACTGCTTCTTTTACGTGGTGGTTAAGCCACGGTAACTCTTTTTTAGGTCTCTTGCTATGTTTTTTAATTTGGGGTATACATTTAATTTGGGCCTCTATTATGGTGTCTTTAAAAAGTTTCCATGCAGCTTGCAGGGATTTGGCTCTAGTCACTGTGCCTTTTAATTTCTGTTTAACTAACCTCCTCATTTTTGTGTAATTCCCCTTTTTTGAAATTAAACGCCAGAGTTCTGGACTGCTGAGGTGTTCTTCCCACCACAGGAATGTTAAATGTTATTATATAATAGTCACTATTCCCACGCGGTCCTGTAACGGTTATCTCCTGGACCTGAGCCTGTGCTCCACTCAGGACTAATCGAG
Organism: Pelochelys cantorii; assembly: GCA_032595735.1. NCBI lineage: Eukaryota > Metazoa > Chordata > Testudines > Trionychidae > Pelochelys > Pelochelys cantorii. The sequence goes on along the minus strand of CM064337.1, from coordinate 36,083,136 downwards.
AATTGCCTCTCCCCTCGTGGGTTCCTCTACCAGCTGCTCCAAGAAGCAGTCATTTAAGCCATTGAGAAATTTTATCTCTGCTTCTCTTCCTGAGGTGACATGTATCCAGTCAATATGGGGATAATTAAAATCCCCCATTATTATAGAGTTTTTTATTTTGGTAGCCTCTCTAATCTGCCTCAGCATTTCAATGTCAGTATCGCTGTCCTGGTCAGGTTGTCGATAATATATCCCTACTGCTAATTTCTTATTATTGGAGCTTGGAATTACTATCCATAGCGATTCTATTGAACATGTTGATTCATTTAATATTTTTATTTCATTTGATTCTACATTATCTTTCACATACAGTGTCACTCCGCCACCCACACGGCCTGCTCTATCCTTCCGATATATTTTATATCGCGGTATGATTGTGTCCCACAGATTTTCCTCATTCTATCAGGTTTCAGTGATGCCTATTATGTCAATCTCCTCCTTTAATACGAGATACTCTAGTTCACCCATCTTATTAGTCAGACTTCTAGCATTTGTGTAGAAGCACTTTAAAAATTTGCCACTGCTTATTTGTCTGCCCTTCCCTGATGCATTGGATTCCTTTATATGCGGTTGTTTGTCTGCTCTGGCCCATGGTTTGTCCTCTCCCCTCCTCTCTTTCTGACTACAGCTTAGAGAATCTCTATCAATGGATTCTGCTCTAAGAGAAGTCTCCATCCGATTTATGTGCATCTCCGCACCCATCGGCTTTCCCCCATCTCTTAGTTTAAAAACTGCTCTATGGCCTTTTTAATGTTTAGTGCAGCAGTCTGGTTCCACCCTGGTTTAGACGGAGCCCATCCTTCCTGTATAGGCTCCCCCTCTCCCAAAAGTGTCCCCAGTTCCTAATAAATCTAAACCCCTCTTCCATACACCATCGTCTCATCCACGCATTGAAACTCTGAAGCTCTGCCTGCCTACCTGGAATACACTATAGAATACACTATTCTAAAATAAAAATGTCACGACTTACTACACAAAAATAAAAGCTTTAAAATAAGAAATATTTGAAAAAAAGTACAGGAAAGAATAAATGTGTATATCAGATGTAATGCACAGACTGAGGTTGCACATTTACTTGTTTGTGTTTTGAAGAAAAGCACAAATTTTATTATGGCATCATTAGTGACATAATTAAAGATGCACTTGCACTTCAGAGATCTTAATCTTACTTTACTTAACAGTTTAGGCATTAAATTTAGTCACTAGTTTCTCATGGTTACTTTTCAGTGCATTGAGAGAGTACCCTAAAAGTACTTTTATCTCTTATAACTCCAGAGTTGTATTGTAGTTTTTGTCCACACTACCAGTAAGTATGAGAATTTCATCTTTAGTTATGCTAACTATAGTAAAGATAACAATTGCAAGAGGTATCAAACCTCATACTTCAGTGTCTGTATCCCATGGTATAATATTACACATAGGTTTGGCAGATTTCAATTTTTATTTTTTATTATTTTGAAGGATAATATCAATGTTTATTTTTAAACTTTTTCTATTTTTGTTGTATAATTTTAATGCTTGTGCAAAAATATGGATTTCATGCACTTTTACTGTCTTTAATTATTCAAATGCTCACAGTTGATTATGACATTAGAGTGAGGTCAGATAATTATTTAATGATAATACATGCTAAAATTGAAAAAGTTTTATAACAGTTAAAACACAAATTGTTAACATCATGTTAAAATAACAAACTAAAATGTCCTTAAATTAAACTCTAATACATTCTCAAGCAGCATTTTTCTTATTTTGCCTAATGTTATATTTTAATTATTGATTAGAATATTTTGTCAGTTTGTGTCTATATGGTGAAATAAAAATGTACCTATGTTAAATGATAAAAATCTAATCTTTACAAGCTTAGTTTTACAGCTGGCCAAACATATGATTGCTAGCCTCAGATGAGAGATCATTTGTGAGCTAGACAGACCTTTGCAACCCTTAAGTTCACAGAAACCTTTATAAAGAGAGGTACATCTCAGAAGAGAATATCATTGAATTTCATAATTCATCAATAGCCTTTATTTTCACTACTTTTCTTAGAAAATCAACAGTGTACAACAATATTAAACCGCTTTCATATAATTGTTAACTTAAAATTTGGCATTTAGGTAAGTTTCTTGCATAATCAACTTTTCATGTTTTCTCTCTTCTCAGATTTCATGTTCCTTTTGTCATTATATATATATCAATTAATTGCATTGTGACATTTCAAGGTCAGGTCCAGGGATTGATAATTCCCATTACTGTTACTTGGAGTTATTTACATAATTCCCTTCACAATTATTTGAAAATCTCCTCAGTTAATACTTTGAAGATTTTTATTTCTGTTCAGTGATAACATGAGAAAATATCCTGGAAAAAACCATGTTTTATCTGCTCCACTTGAGTTCCATTGCTTCAGGAAGTGAATAGTTTCAAAGAGCAAGCCATTGATTGCGGAGCTATAGAATTAGGAATAACTTATTGTTCAGTTACCATACAAATTAGTATGTTTAAGTGCTCTCTCATCAAAAGTACGTACATTTCTTCCCTCAGATATTGGATTATTACCTTGTTTACTTCAATGTTTATTTTATCAGCAGATTTCCTGATAAACAAGTGAATTTGTAGTGCAGTCCATAATTATTAAGAAAATACGTTAAGTGATGTAAGTGCAGTTGTGGCATGTCATAGCTATGTCAAAACTGATTTATTATTGGTCAGATTATCATCCAGTGCAAATTGGCATTGTTGGCATAAACTGAAGTCAATTTATACCAAATAAGGTTTGACCCTATATTTCAAAGGAAAGTTGACCTGTCATTTATCATTAATTCAAGATTAGATGAAATGAGGGTGAGGATGAAAGGAAGACTGAGATGTTTTGTGGGTTTAGTCCTTCATTTTTGGGGCATTGAGGATTTTATCAGGATATTAACATTTCAAAACCTCAGGAGCCTAAGTCTCATTGAAAGTCATTATCTCATTGTCAGCTGGTTTTGGAAATTTTTTACTTGAATGAATATCTGTAGTGAAACCTAATCTCAACCCACCCGTTGGCAAACAAATGACATGTGAGATATTGTTCAAATGGTAAGAGAAGCAGCTGGATGTGTGAGAGGGACATTTTGTGAACCATTGCAAGTCTGAAATGTGTCAAAACAATTTCTGCAGCCCTTGAAACAAACTAGAATTATTTTTGAGAGAAATCCTCATGCATTCTTCATCAATGATATCTTCAGTGCCTCCTTAGTTCACCTCCTCATTGAAAGTAAAACACTGGTCCCAATTTTGTAATATGGAAGTGTACTATTCCTTACTGTCAATTTATGAAAGTATTTACTTCTGTTATCCCTGGGCAACATATAATATTTCTGGCTATTCAGTCCTGGCTTAAGGGAGATGTCTTAGTCCTAAAATAACTTGTGTAAATTTTCTATCTGTCTAAAGGCTTGAGTTCCCTCCATTTCAGAAGTTCTGGAGATTATCCAGTTCCACTACATACTCTATTGCCTGGGAGATATTTCTTCACTGGAGATAAGAAAAAGTCATTTGCACTGGTTCTTCTCTATAACACATGGCCTTGAGTTATTTGCTGGCAAGTTTCAATAGAAGTCTAAGCCCTGGTCTATACTAGGTTGTTATTTTGAAATAACCCCCCTTAGGTCGAATTTATAAGCAGAGCATCAACAATACCAAGCCCATTATTTTGAAATAAGCGCCACTTATTTTGAACTCTGTACTCCTGCTTTTCTCAGGAAATAACACTAAGTTCGAAATAGCATTAGTGTGGATGCTCTTATGCTTCTATTTTGAAGTAATTGGCCTCCAGAGGCCTCTCACAGCTGCAGCTCAGATGGTTCTGGCCACACCTGGCATCTCCATAGCTCCCCTCCTCCTGCAGAGCTCAAAAGTTCTGGCAGCAGGAGAAGGGCTTGTTCCACATGGCTAGCTATTAAAGCTCCATGAAAGACAGCAACACCCTAGGCAGGCATGATGGACTCCGATGCTCCCTCGGGCCCTCCCACAGCTGCCAGAACTCCTGCTGCTCCCTTGGCTGCCACTGCCCAGGGATGCAGGAGAGCTCTGGCCTGGACTTGTGCATAGATCCTGGACCTCATCAAGGAGTAGGGGGAAGAGACCAACCTCCAGGATCTCCACACCAGCAAAAGGAATGCAGAAATCTACTTCCAGATTATAGCAAATCTGGCTGAAAAAGGGCACACCCAGCCCCTTAACTAGTGCTGGATGAAAATCAAAGAGCTTCAGCAGGCCTACCACAAGGCCAGGGAGCAGAGCAGATGCTCTGGGTCAGCACCACACAGATGCTGGTACTACAACCAGCTGGATGCCATCCTGGGAGGGGGGCTGGTCATGTCCCCCAGCGTTATTGTCAAGTCTGGCCAGGACATGCCCAGTGTCAGCCACCAAAAAGGCGAGGTGGCAGAGGACTAGAAGGAAGAAGAGGCCAGCCAAGCAACCATGCCCACCAACCAGCACCTGCTTCTCACCCTGGAGCTGGTCCCTCCCTCCCAGGATGTCTCCCAGGCTTTGGAGGAACCCTAGAAGTGCATTTCTAATGAGTTCTATAACATTCCCTATCTACATGCAGAGGCAAGCAATGGGCTGTGAGGGGCTGTGCACTCCTGTCTTGGCTTAGTCGGCCTGGGGGTCACACAACAGCCTGATCACATCGATGCACATGGAGCACTCACCCCTATGACACTGTCACACAGGAACCTCTCAGGCCTTCTCACAAGGCTCCCGAAGTGTTCTTTCTTATTCCAGCCTCCGTGGTAGGATATCTACCCATGACAAGCCACCACTAAGGCGACTGGGGTCATGGAAACACACGGTAGTGCTGCACACAGCACAGGGTCATGACCACACTCAGTCAGTATCCACTGCCAGTCACATGCAGTGATGGGGAAGAGAGTGATCCCATGCATAGGAACCTCCCAGGGAAGGAACAGGAGGGGAACCTAGTAGCACTCTTTCTGGCAAGCAGCGTCCGCTGCTCACACACACCTCCCCCAACACCCTTCTCCCCACATCTTCCAGCGGGCAGGGATAGAAGTTCTCTCTCTGCGGAATGCCACCAGTGCTAGACCTGATGTGTACAGGACACAGAAGGAAGCCAAACCACCTTGTCCTCTTCTCCCTCCATCAGGCTTCTGGTGTGGCCAGCACCTTCCCATGCCTGCTTGTCCCCAGGCCGTGGGTGTTGTGATGCTCCCCTGGGACATCTATGCCCCTGCTGGAAAGTGCAACATATGGCCTTGCTCAAAGCACATTGCCATCGTCTGAACCAAAGCCTTCAGTGTTGGCTCAGAGATTGGGGCTAGCTTCATACACAGTGTCTCCTGGGATGACTGCTCTTTTAACTTTTCTTCAAAACTGGGCCAGCTGCAAGCTTGGTGCGTCCTCCACTTCCCATGCCATACACCCAACTCCGCAGGATCCACAGGGGGAAACGCACCTGTGAGGACCTCATGAGGGAGCAGATGGCCTGCCTGAGGATGAGTGACAGAAGTGGGCTGCCAACCAGGAGGAACAGTGGGCTAAGAGGGAGCAGAAGAAGGCTGCATGGGACCAGCTGCCACTGTTCTCCTCCCTTCCTTCAGTGATGGAGTACATGGTATCGTGCATGGAGCGGGCCACCAGCCACCTCCTTGCCCCCTCATGGTTTCCCATCCTAGCCTACCCAGAACTTGGGGCAATGGGACCTCTCAGGCAGCGGAAGCTTCCCGACCACCCAGAGGCAGGTGCCACTCTCAGCCCCATCCCTGAGCCCCCCCTCTCTCCTTCCCCATTCCAGGTTTTTCCCCAGTCACTTCTCCATCCTGTTTTTGCAAAAAAGATGGCTTTATTATTTGCTCTACAGGGGAGGGGGCAAGGTAAGGGTGAGGGATGAAAGGCACACAGAGGAAATGCAGGAGCCCCTTGTGGAGAGGCTTGCGGGAGAGTTTCAGAACTGGCCTTGCACAAAATTGTCACTTCTCCTTGCTATGCCATGGAGCCAGGGATGGCCCTGTGCCTGCTCTGGCCCCACATGGTCATTTTGGACTGCATGCAGCTGCTGCTTTATGCTGCCTCGCTACTCCTGCACGAGCTCAACGCCGAGCTCAATCTGGACTCCCTCTCCATGGATGCAGCGGCTTCGCTGTGGCATCCCCACCCGACCGTGGAGAGGCGATACTAGAGACTCGACACCAGTTCCGACTGGTGGGACCGGCTGGTCCTGGAGCACTGGGATGACCATCTGTGGCTCCACAACTTCAGGATGCAGAAGCAGACATTCCTGGAACTGTGTGCCTAGCTCACCCCTGCACTCCTCAGACACGACACCCAGCTGTGGCCCGCCATCCCTGTGAACAAGAGGGTCGCCATCGCCCTGTGGAAACTGGTCACCCTGGACAGCTACTGCTTGGTGGCACACAGGTTAAGGGTGCACAGGTCCACAGTGGGTGCCGTCTTGATGCAGGTAAGGCCTTCTGGGGGGCTGAAATTTCTGCCCGGGGGAAGGGAAGAGTCCAGACTGGGGAGGGGGACAGGAGGTGTGGCGGAAGCCCCATCACCCAAGGGCTGGTGCTGTCCCTCCCTCACATGGCCCTGCTGGTGGGGGAGGTTCAGGGCAAGGGGGCTCTGGCATGTCTGGGGGGAGAGGACATCACAGGGGGGCAGGCACCACCCAAGGGCTCATGCACTCGCCCTGCCTCATTCTCTGTGTTCCCTGTGTTTCTGTGTGCCCTTTTGCAGGTTGTCTGAGTCATCAACGACATCCTGCTCAAGAGGGTCATCCACCTGTGGGACATGGACGTAACCTTGGCTGGCTTCGCTGCCCCGGGGTTCCCCAACTGCGGGGAGCCGTGGATAGGACCCGCATCCCTATCTGGGCACCGGAGCATCGAGCAGCCCACTTCATAAATTGGAAGGGGTACTTTTCAATGGTGCTCCAGGCCCTCATGGAAACACCGAGGCCACTTCACGGACATATATGTGGGCTGGTCGGGAAGGGCACATGATGCCCGCATCCTCTAAAACTCCAGCCAGTTTCGCAGGATGGAGGTGGGCACTTTCTTCCCCCAGTGGGAATTTATGGTTGGGGACGTCCGCATGCCACTGTGCATCGTGCAGGATGCAGCCTACCCCCTCATGCTCTGGCTGATGTGGCCGTACACCTGATTCATGGACCCCAGGCGGAAAACATTAAACCAGCACCTGAACTGGGCCCACAACCAGGTGGAATGTGCCTTTGGCCACCTGAAGGCAAGATTCCACTGTCTGCTCACCCATCTCGACATGGGCGAGCAGAACATTGAAGAGGTTGTCGCAGCATGTTGCGTGCTGTACAACATAGTGGAGCAGAAGGGGGAGGCCTGCCTTCCAGGGTGAATGGCAGGCAAGGGCTGGGAGTTCGAGCAGCCTCGCACAGCTGCCATCCGGCAGGCGCACCCCAATGGGGTGCGCATCCAAGAGGCCCTCAAGAAGATGTTCTTCCAAGCCCCACACTAGGGTCACTTCTGTCTGGCATCCACATCTCCCTCGCATCCCCAACCCTTCCCTTCCCCCCCCCCTTACCTCACCTCCCAATAAACACAACTGTTTTTGGTTAACAAACAATAAACTTTATTGTTTACATAGGGACAAATGGTGGGCAGTGGGAGGGGGCTCTGAACTGGCAGGGGGAGGAGGAAGGGGTTCTGAACTGGGAGGAGGAGTTATTGCTGGGAGGGGCGGCTTCTCTCAGCACCTCCACAGGCACCCTTCAGCCCGGGTTAGGGCAGGCAGCACGGGGAGGTGGGCAGGATAGGGTGCAGCAGGAGGGGCAGAAGGAAGGGCGGCAGGAGGCATCATGGCCACGGCAGGGAGGGCAGCAGGGTGGGGCAAGGCCATGCCATAATGCACACCGTGGCCAATGTGCGATGTCAGCACAACGATGCTATCACACATGCAGTCACAGCGGTGCCTGCTGCCACCACTCCTGGTCAGCCCGCGCTTGGTGCTGACTGCCTCCTCCATCCTCTCCACGGCCCGCACATGAGGCCGGAGGAGCTGGTCATGCTGCCTGGCCCACCGGACTGGTGCCTGGGTGGTCGGTGCCACCGCTGCAGGGTCCCTCGCTCCCGGGTGGTCCTGCTTCAGAGAACACAGAAAATGGCGAGGCGGTCAGTCCGCCCTGCCCACAGTGTCTCTGAGCCCTGTGCCCTCCTCCCTGAGCCTCACGTGACACCACACAACTGCGGCCTGGGTCCAATCAGTCCCCTGTATGTGTGTTCACATAAATGACTAGCTCAGAATCCTGGGAGCAAAGTGATCCTCCATGGATTGTAACCCTTGGGAGACATCACTGTGAATGGAGACCTTTGTCTGTGTACTAGCCACTTGGCATGATGTGTCTGTCTGCGTAGCACTGTGTACACTCCCTCCCCATGGTAGAGCACATGGCTTCTACTCTTGTCACTGTCGGTGAGCATACACCATTGATGCTATAGTCATGTTTTGAGTACACATCCCACATTGCATGGGAGCAAGTGTGGCAGATGAGGTCTGGGTTTTTGGACTACTGTCACTGATTTCCTTGGAGACGGAGCCAGGGCTACTGGGGAGTGTACTGTCCCTGCAGCAAGACTCAGTGGGCCACAGACCCAGGCTGCCCGCTTCCCCGCTCTCCCTCCCCCCAGCCCTCGGACAAGTAGCCCAGGGAACAGTGTGGCTGCAATGGGGGGATTCCCATGGGGGCAGCAGAGGGGCCGGGAGCAGCCAAGGGGCTCCGTGGGGGCTGTACTCACAGGGGTGGCTCGCAGTGCTTTTCGCGGGAGCAGCTGCTGTGTCACACGGGCAGGCATGTCTGTGTGCTGTCTGTGTGTGGCACCCTTCGGTATGTGTGGGGTTTGGCCTGCACCCTTGGAGCTTGGCTGCTTCCAGCCACCATCCCCCCTCACTCCCCTGGGCAGGATGTGTCTGAGCAGCCGGGTCCCAGGCGTGCCCTGGAACTGCCTGCTGTGTCCACATGCCACACAGTCAGGCTGCACGAGGTTGCACGTGCTGCGTACTGCTGCACGGCATGCAGCTCGAACTGCCCGAGTGACACTCCCCTCCCCAGGCACCTGGTTGCCCCGCCCTTGCAAGTGAGAACTGCAACACCCACCGGAGGATCCATTGCTGGCGTCAGACGAAGCCTGGGAGACATCCCAGCTGCTGGGCATTGGCTCCAGGTGGAGGGTGATGGTGAGGTCCTCTCCATCATCCTTTGAGCTGGTGGTCAGGTAGCCCTCCTCCAGGTCAGGCAGCCTGACCACCGGGGTGCCCAGTCCTGTGTCAACCGCTGGTGAGGGCCATTGGACTACTGTCTCCCCCAGGATGGAGTGCAGCCACTCGTAGTGGGGGCAGGTGTTGGCTCCTGCCCCCTCACCCTCAGTGGCCCTCATGTAGCCCAGGTGCAGCTCCTTAACCATGGCCCGGACTTGTTCAAGTGCCTGGGCCATGCGACAATGGGACCGGGGGCGTGGAGGGCTTCCTCCTGTCCCCACAAGTCCAGGAGGGCCTCGACCTCTGCTCCTGACCAGCATGGGGTGCGCTGCTTTGTGCCCCTCCATGGCTGCTGAGAGCCTTGGGGTGGTTGCTGGGAGGAGGGTGCAGGCTCACGGGGTGGCTCTGGGGCAGACATCTCCTGGGGCTCTTGGGTGCAGCAGGGCAGAGTCGTGTGGTGGAGCTGCTGTGTCTGCTGCTGCTACCATGTGGCATCTGCAGGGTGCCTGGGCCTTTTAGGGGGGGGTCCGGCAAGCAGGAAGTAGTGAGTGTGGGTATGGAGCATCCAAGCGGCCACTTGCGTATTTTCCTGGGAGGCCAATTCTTGCACAAGAACTCCCTGCTGCCTGTCCACACTGCCCTCTTGCACAAGAAGGCTTCTTCCTCATACAGAGTGTCAGAGCTCTTGTGCAAGAAACCTTCTGTTCCGACACTGTACTGTAAATTTACTTGCACGAGAATGCGCATGCAGTGTAGATGCTCCGCAAGCTTTTGCATAAGAACGGCCATTCTTGCTCAAAAAGCCTGCAGTGTAAACGTAGCCACAGAGCCCCTGTTCCTTTCCAGGACACAAGAATCAAATCATCACCTTAAAAAGTGATTTTTATTAAGAAAACAAAAGATCCTAATTCGAACTACCGTTACTTCTCATTCCACGAGGAGGAATGAGGAGTAACAGTAGTTCGAATTTTAGGATCTTTAATTCGAACTACCTAGTCCATGCTGCGTGTAGCCGGGGGCACGGAGTTCAGACTAAGGGGGATTTAAAAATGGCAGCGCCTGGGAACATGCAAATGAAGCCCGGGATATTTAAATCCCAGGCTTCATTTGCAACTCCGCTTGCCCTCATTACCCTACCTAGCTCGAACTAACGAGCTAGTGTAGATGTACCCCTAGATAGTGAATGGGGGAGGTGAGGGGAGGGATGGACTCACATGGAGCAGTTTAAACCAAAGCACAAAAATAAAGAAAAATACCCTAACCACAACTAAATACACATTCCCCTTTATTTGCTCACAATCCCTTCCAGGTTCAGTCTACTTCCATGCCCTGAATTCCTTGCAGGCATGGTAGTGCTGCCTGGGTTTAAATCATTCTGTGTCTCTCAACTCCTGGATTAACTTCCCAACACAAAGTAAGCAGGCAAGGTATCTCATAAAATTCAGATTTCAGCACTGTATTCCCATTGGTTCTACTGGCCCCCTGCCAACAGCCTTGCTAGCTACCTGAGTTTAACCCCTTAGTCACTGGTTGCTGGCCAGAACTCCTCCTATCATCACACCTCTGAAAATCAGAATTTTCTGGTCCAGCTACAACTGTGGTCCCGCTCCTGGACCAGAGAGCCAGGGAACCTAAAGGCAGGAGGGGTCAGCCAGGACTGGGGAAAACAAGGTCGGCAGCTCAGCTGCAGGCAGCTCAGGACCCAGGCTGGGTATGCAGGGTTGTGGCTGGATCCCCATGGCAGTGTGGGGCCAGAGTCTCCTGGCAATCCCCAGGAGCACAGAGCCAGAGTCCTGCAGCAGCCCCTGGGAGCATGGGGCTGGGCTGGAGCCCCACAGCAGCACAGAGCCCAGGCCAGAGTCCCCTATCAATCCAGAAGTCTGGGGCCAGAGCCCCACATCAGCCCCCTGGAACATGGGGCTGGGACCTGAGCCCTGCGGCAGCTCCTGGAAACATGGGACGAGGGTGGAGCCCTGCGGCAGCCCACGGCATCTAGGCTAGAGACCCACGGCAGGAAGCAGAGCCTGTGATGCCCAGGGAGATGGCAGCAGCTGGGCAAGTAGCTTAGCCAATTTGGGGAGGAGGGCAAGGCAAGGTGCCTGCTGGGGCAGCTTCTGGGGTTGGGGGCTGGTGGCAGGAGACCTCCCCAGGTCCAGCACATTCTCTTGTTTGGGATCGGTCTAGCCTGTAGTCCCGCTCAATGTTTTCATAACCAAAGGGAGAAATGTGATCCAATGCATATGTGGTTGAAAGACGGTATTCAGAGTAGTTATTAATGGAGTCTGACAGGGATCGGTCCTAGGCATGGTACCATTCAGTTTTTCATTAATAACCTGGTTAATGCTAATTATCTTACCCATTACAAAGATAGCTTCCCCAATTATCACCTCTAATATCATTAGCTCACAGACATTAACCTCTCCCCCTCATCCCTCCTCTGTTCTGAAATTTGATTTGTCCTTTTTATATGTGTTCACTTTTTTTTTATTGTATCCCTTTGGTATATATGGTCATGCCAATTTTCTTCCACAATTTGATCTGAGGAAGTGGGTCTGGCCCACGAAAGCTCATCACCTAATAAACCATCTTGTTAATCTTTAAAGTGCTGCATAGTCCTGTCTGTTTCAGCTAGACCAGACTAACACGGCTACATCTCTATTACTATTCTGGTTAATGGACCTGAGAGTATGCTTATAAAATTTGTGGATGATATGAAGATGGGAGGGTTTGCGAACATTTTGGAGACTAGTATTAACATTTGTAAGAATAGCAGAACGGCCATACTGGGTCAAACCAATGGTCTGTCTAGCTCAGTATCCTGTCTTCTGATAGTCATCAATGCCAGACGCTTCAGAGGAAATGAACAGATCAGTCAATCATCAAGTGAGCAGTCCCCTCTTGGCCACTCCCAGATTTAGTCCCTAGCCTCAAATCTTCCAAATTTGAGGCTAGGGATGTTCAGAACATAGAGTTGTATCCCTGACCATCCTGGCTAATAGTCATCAATTAACCTATTCTCTATGAACTTATCTAGTTCTTTTTTCAAACCCTGTTATAATTTTGTCCTTCACAGCATTATCTGGCAATGAGTTCCACGGGTTGACTACATGTTGTGAGAAGTACTTCCCTTTGGTTTTTTTAGACTTGCTTCCAATTAACTTAATTGAGTGGTCCCTAGTAATTGTGTTATGTGAAGAAGTAAATAAAATTTCCGTATTCAGTTTTGCCACACCAGTCAAGATATTATAGGCCGCTATCATATCCCTTCTTAATTGTTTATTTTCCAAGCTGAAAAGTCCAGTTTTATTAATCTCTCCCCATATGGAATCTGTTCCAAGCTCTAATAATTTTTGTTAACCTTGTTTAAAACTTTTCCTTTTCTAATATATCTTTCTTGATATGGGCAAAATGATATGCACGCAGTATTCAAGATGAGGATATACCATGAATTTATATAGAGGCATAATGATATTTTTCAGTCTTCTTATTTATCTCTTTCCTAATGGTTCCTAACATTCTGTTAGCTTTTCTTGACTAAAACTACACAATTAAGCAAATATTTTCAGAGAACTGTCTACAATGATACCATCATTTTGCATGAATAGTTGGGATTATGTTTTCCAATTTGCATTTATCAACATTCAAATTAATCTGCCATTTTTTATCCAATAAATCACCTTTGTGAGATCCTTTTGCAACTCTCCACAGTCTGCTTTGGAGTTAGCTATCTTGATTAATTGTGTATCATCTGCAAATTTTCCCACCTCACTATTCATGCCTTTTCCAAATCATTTATGAATATGTCAAAAAGCACTATTCTCAATATGCCACTGTTTACTTCCCTCAGTTCTGAAAACTGACTTTTATTCCTAGCCTTTGTTTCATATCTTTTAACATGTTACTGATCCATGAGAGGACTTTCCCTCTTACCCCATGAATGCTTATTTTGCTTGAGAGCCTTTGGTGAGGGCTCTTGTCAAAGGCTTTCTGAAATCCCAAAGTCAAATCACTGACTATTTGGCATTTCATGCCTTTTAATACTACTACTACTACTAATTTTATTATCACAGTATCTAGGCGCCCCAGCTATGGACTGGGTCTTCATTATGCTAATACTGGGTAAAAACAAGATAAAAGGAATTTTTATTCCAAAGAGGTTACAAATAAAGGAATAAGACAATAAACAGATCCATAACGACTGAGGCGATGGCTACATTGTCATTATTTATTTTTTTTGAAGAAGAAGATATGCAAATCATGCTCACATTTGCATATCGTCTTCTGATTCTTTTTGCAGAAGAGGTTTTGCCGATATTTGGCCCCGTGTAGACAGGGCCAAATGTTGGGAAACCCCTCTCTTTCGCAAGACCCCTTATTCCTCGTAAATTGAGGTTTACAGAGGCTTGTGAAAGAGGGTATGTCTACACTACAGCACTAATTCGAACTAACTTAATTCGAATTAGTTAATTCGCACTAAACTAATTTGAATTAGTGCATCTAGACCTAAAAACTAATTCGAATTAGCGTTTTGCTAATTTGAACTAGCATGTCCACATTGAGTGGACCCTGAACCGAAGTTAAGGCTGGCCAGAACCAGTGCCAGCAGGGTATCAGGTTAGGACTTAGAGTGTGGAGCTGCTGCCTGAGGCTAACTGAACTCCGTGCTTAAAGGGACCCGACTCCCACCCCGGACAGACAGTTCTCAGGGTTCCCCGCTTGCTTGTCTACCTCGATGAGGGACAGCAAAGCAGTCCTGTCTTGGAGTGCCCTGAGTGCCCACACTCGGCACATCACAGCACTCGTCCATCAGCCCGGCTGCACTTGCCGCAGGCTGCCATCTGGGGGTGTCAATCGGGGGGCTGTCAGGATCCAGGAGGCCCTGCAGGAGAGCTTCCACCCTGAGGAGCCCGCAGAGACACCCCAGTCCTCCCCATCGGGGGCTCGTGCCCCATCCCTCCCTCACCTCCTTCCACTTACCCCTCCCTTGCCCCCCTTCCTGATGTAAAAAATAAAAGACATGTGTTCAAAAATAGAAACTCTCTTTATTTAACAAAACTGGGGGTGGGAGGATTAACCTCTGGGGAGACAGGGAAAAGGAGGTGGGAGAGGGGAAGAGAGAGGGTGGGAGAGGGGAGGTGGAATCCTGGGAGGAGGGAGCTGGAAGGGGGAAGCCAGGGGAAGAAGGAGGAGGGGAAGTATAAAACTATGGTACGCCATATCTTCAGTAATGTGTAGAGATGTGGTCTCCTCACCTCAAAAAAGATATTTTGGCCTTGGAAAGGGTTCAGAAAAGGGCAACTACAATGATTAGGGGCTTGGAACAGGTCCCATATGAAGAGAGCCTAAAGAGACTGGGACTTTTCAGCTTAGAAAAGAGGAGACTGAGGGGAGATATGATAGAAGTATATAAAATCATGAGTGGTGTAGAGAGGGTGCATAAAGAAAAGTTCTTCATTAGTTCCCATAATAGAATGACTAGAGGACACCAAATGAAATGAATGGGTAGCAGGCTTCAAACTAATAAAAGAAAGTTCTTCTTCACAAAGCAAATAGTCAACCTGTGGAACTCCTTGCCACAGGAGGCTGTGAAGGCTAGAACTACAACAGAGTTTAAAGAGAAGTTAGATAAAGTCATGGAGGTTGGGTCCATGGAGTGCTATTAGCCAGGGGATAGGAATGGTGTCCCTGGCCTCTGTCTGTGGAAGGCTGGAGATGGATGGCATGAGACAAATGGCTTGGTCATTGTCTTTGGTCCATCCCCTCCGGGGTACCTGGTGTTGGCCACTGTCGGCAGACAGGCTACTGGGCTAGATGGACCTTTGGTCTGACCCAGTACGGCTGTTCTTATATTCTTATGTTCTAAGCTCAGGGCTCAGGGTCGGGGGTCTCAATGGACCAATTTGATTTTCATGCAAGCCTGCTCCTGGGTTTGCATGTGGCCTTTGGTGGCCAGGCTGGCAGCTATCCTGCCCTAGACGGCCTCATTCCTGTGGCTAGTGCGGAGGTCGTGGATGTTTGAGGCTTCCCCCCAAACCTCGATGAGGTCCATGATCTCCACACTAGACCAGGCGGGCGCTTGCCTCTTGCGGCCCCGGGCAGGCTCCTGGGAGCCGCCAGCCTGGTCCTGGGAAGAGGGGGAGGGCTGGGTGGCAGCGGGTGGCTGGCTCATGCTGTTCCAGGTGCAGGGTCTGCTGGCTGGGTGCTAGCAGGCTTGCACCTGGCATGGGCACTGTCGCCAGACCATGCCCCTTTAAGGGCTCCGGGGCCGGGAGGGGGGCAGAAGAGTTTCCCTGGCTTGGCCCAGAGTGGCCACCAGGGCAAGCTGGGAAGAGCTAGCCTCCAACTAGTTCGAATTAAGTGGCTACACAGCCCTTAATTTGAACTACTTAATTCGAACTAGGCATTAGTCCTTGTAGAAGGAGGTTTACCTAGTTCGAATTAAGCGCTCCACTAGTTCGAATTAAGTTCGAACTAGCGGTTTGCATGTGTAGCGCCTATGAAAGTTAATTCGAACTAACAGCTGTTAGTTCGAATTAACTTTGTAGTGTAGACATACCCAGAGAGCTTTTTTACAACATTTGGCCCCATCTATTCGGGGCCAAATATCAGCAAAACCTCTTCTGTAAAAGGAATCAGAAGAAGACATGCAAATGCGAGCGCAATTTTCATATCTTCTTCCAAAAAAACCCAGCAATGTAGTCATAGACTGACTAGGAAGCACAAGAAAACAAGGAGATAATATTGGTCAGTATACTTGGAAGTGGTATAAGTATACCAACAGCCTAATCATTGTCAGGTTTTATGAAGCATAATGATAATGGATATTAGAAAGAAAGGCGTTTGTTTAGAAATTCAACATCTGAGCATTGGGGGCTCCTCATTTTTTGAGGAGTAATGTAGTTCGAACCAAGGGGTTTGGTTCAAACTAACACGTCCCGGCGCGCACTTCCTGGTTCAAATCAGCTGTGATTCGAACTAGCGTGCCAGCGAGATCATGCTAATGAAGCACGGGATATTTAAATCCCCACTTCATTGACTATTTCGAATGCCTGCATTTGCATCCCTAGTTCGAACTAGGGTGCAAGTGTAGACATACCCTAAGAGTTGATTTCATGCTACCTTTAACTTAATAACCCAGGCAATATCTGTTGGCAGAACATATTAAGTTCTGTACTGTACGGTATTGTGGTCATGTTATATTAGCAGTTTAAATAAACTTTAAATGTTATACTTGTGGAGGAAAAACGGCTAATTGTATGAATGTTATGAGTGTTTTGTCTTTACTTATTTAGTGAAAACATTTCTATTGGAGAAAATGTTGATATAAATATAAACATCAAAACAATATTAGGTGGTTGCAGTAATTGCCACTTAGAGGGTAATGCCAACTCTTTTCTGCTATGATCTGGATTATATCCAAGTAATCTTGATAATAAAATAACTTATTTTTTACCATAAGGATAGATGAGTGACTGAAGTCAATATGTTGTGATTACAGTCTGATTTAGTGAAATTATTTACTGAAATAACTTATCAAAAATTGGTTTCTCTTTCATTATTTTATACAATATTTATTCTATTTATAAAGTAGATTTCATGTCTAACTAAAAGTGCCAGATTTATACTTGGAGTGAAGTCTGAAACCCATGATTATCCATACAAGAAAGAGCAAAGAATTGCCAACTTCATCATTTATTTGATATTCCTCAAATCTGACCGTAAGGCTATGTCTACCTTGCAGCACTATCCAGGATATTGGCAGTATCACGAAATAGCTATTCCATCTCTTTAAAACAGCCCGTTATTTCAAAATGGATTTTGAAATAACAGGTGCACTATTCCAGCATCCCAGTAACACTCATTCCACTAGGGCTAAGGGACATTTAGGAATAGTGCTTTATTTCAAAATTTGGTGCTGTGTAGATAGCGCCAAATTTCAAAATAAGCTATTTTGAAATTACCTTGAAATAAGCTATAACAAGAATTCAGTCTTCATACTGTCAGGTTTATGTCCATTCTAGTGAGACTGCCATTATGCTTTATTATGTAAATAGCTGTCCAACAGAAACAGATCAAAGTCCACCATCTCATTTCACACAAACCCTTCAACAGTTATCATATACTAATGCGTTTGTAGGTTGGATTCCTATAAAGTAGGTTGGATTTCAGTCAGTGACTATTTATAGAATTATCTAGATATATATGAACATTATAACACTGGAAAGTAATGGTATATAATCTGATGGATTATTTTTATTTTCTTAATATAGATTGCATTCTTTAAATGTCTGTTAGAAACAAATTGAAGTCTGTTTTTAATTAGTTCAATTTAGTTTATGTTTTAGACTATTCGAATTTTCATGAGATTTCATGCTCACCTACTGACTGCAAAATCTGGTAAAAATGGAGATCTGGCCATGTAACTCATTCTGTATATGTTTTAATATTCTGTTCACTCCCACTCCACATGCACATGCTGTATATCCCCAACTATCTCCAAACTACTTTTTAAAAAAATATATGTTATTTGAACAGCTCAGGCCATAACCCCCTCTCTCTGTAAGCCCTCTTCTTTCTGCCATTCTTTGCAATAGGAGACCACTGGAGCACCAAAATGTAGACCTCTGCTATCCAGGAGGTAGAAATGAATCCATATATGAAAGGTCAAATTCCTCTCCTAATTTTAGCCTGATTTCTCTGACACCCATTCATTTTGTCAAGTACATTCAAAATGCAGCCATTGAGATAATCATAGAATATAGAATCATAAAATACTAGAACTGGAAGACACCTCGAGAGGTTATCAAGTCAAGTCCCCTGCCCTCATGGCAGGACCAACCACCATCTAGATCATCCCTGACAGGTGTCTGTCTAACTTGCTCTTAAATATCTCCAGTGATGGAGATTCCACAAAACCCCTAGGCAATTGATTTCAGTGTTTAGCCACTCTGACAGGCAGGAAGTTTTTCCTGATGTCCAGCCTAAACATCTCTTGCTGCAATTTAAGTGAATTGCTTCTTGTCCTATCCTCAGAGGCCAAGGAGAACAATTTTTCTCCCTCTTCCTTATAACACCCTTTTAGATACTTGAAAACTGCTATCATGTCCACTCTCAGTCTTCTCTTTTCGAAACTGAACAAGCCCAGTTCCTTCAGTCTTCCCCCATAGGTCATGTTCTCTAGACCTGTAATCATTTTTGTTGTGCTTCTCTGGAACTTCGCCAATTTCTCCACATCTTTCTTGAAATGTGGTGCCCAGAACTAGACATAATACACCAATTGAGGCCTAATCAGCACAGAGTAGAGCAGAAGAATGACTTCTCATGACTTGCTCACAACACGTCTGTTAATGCATCCCAGAATGATGTTTGCTTTTTTTGCAACAGTGTCACACTGTTGACTCATATTTAGCTTGTGGTCCACTATGACCCCTAAATCCCTTTCAGCAGTACACCTTCCTAGACAATCACTTCCCATTCTTTATGTGTGAAACTGATTGTTCCTTCCTAAGTGGAGTATTTTGCATTTGTCCTTATTAAACTTCATTCTATTTACCTCAGACCATTTCTCTAGTTTGTCCAGATCATTTTGAATTTTGACCCTCTCCTCCAAAGCACTTGCAACCCCTCCCAGCTTGGTATCATCTGTAAACTTAATAATCGTGCTCTCTATGCCATCATCTAGATCATTGATGAAGATATTGAACAGAACCGGTCCCAAAATAGACCCCTTCGGAGCCCCATTAGTTACACCCTTCCAGCATGATTGTGAACCATTAATAACTACTGTCTGAGAACAGTTATCCAGCCAGTTATGCATCCACCTTATAGTAGCCCCATCTAAGTTGTATTTGCCTAGTTTATTGATAAGAAGGCCATGCAAGACTGTATCAAATGTCTTACTAAAGTCTAGGTATACCACATCCACTGCTTCTCCCTTATCCACAAGACTTGTTATCCTATCAAAGAAATCTATCAGATTGGTTTGACATGATTTGTTCTTTACAAATCCATGCTGGCTGTTATCTATCACCTTATTTTCTTCCAGATGCTTGCAGATGAATTCCTTAATTACCTGCTCCATTATCTTTTTTGGAACAGAAGTTAAACTGGCTGGTCTATAGTTTCCTGGGTTTTTCTTATTTAACTTTTTATAGATAGGCACTAGATTTGCCCTTTTCCAGTCTTCTGGACTCTCTCCTGACTTCCATGATTTTTCAAAGATGATAGTTAAAGGCTTAGATACATCTTCTATAAACTCCTTGAGTATTCTAGGATGCATTTCATCGAGCCCTGGTGACTTGCAGTCATTTAACTTTTCTAAGTAATTTTTAACTTGTTCTTTTATTTTAACTTCTAAACCTACCCCATTTCCATTAACATTCACAATGTTAGGCATCCCGTCACCATCAATCTTCTTGATGAAAACAAATCAAAGAAGTCATTAAGCACCTCTGCCATTTCCAAGTTTCCTGTTATTGTTTCTCCTTCTTCACTGAGCAATAGGTCTACCCTGTCCTTGTTCTTCCTCTTGCTCCTAATATACTTGTAGAACATCTTCTTGTTATCCTTTATGTCTGTAGCTAGATTTAGCTCTTTTTGTGCCTTTGCCTTTCTAAACTTGCCCCTGAATACCTGTGTTGTTTGCTTATATTCATCCTTTGTAATTTGACCTTGTTTCTACCTTTTATACAACTCCTTTTTTATTTTTAGATCATGTAAGTTCTCTCGGTTGATCTGAGGCGGTCTCCTGCTATACTTTATATATTTCCAATGGAGTGGAATAGGTTGCTTTTGGGCCCTTAATAATATTCCTTTAAAAAAATGCCAACTCTTTTCAGTTGTTTTCCTCCTAGTCTTGCTTCCCATGGGACCTTACCTACCAGCTCTCTGAGTTTACTAAAATCTGCCTTCCTGAAATCTCTATTTTACTGTTCTCCCATTTACAATTCCTTAGAATCATGAACTCTATGATTTCATGATCACTTTCACCCAAGTTGCCTTCCACTTTCAAATTTTCAACCGGTGCATCCCTATTTGTTATAATCAAATCTAGAACAGCTTCCCCCTCATAGCTTTCTCAACCTTCCGGAATAAAAAAAATGTCTCAATACTGTTCAAGAACTTGTTGTATAATCTGTGCTCTGCTTTATTAGTTTTCCTCTCCTGTTGATCTGATCACATCATGCACTCACTTTGGGGACTTCCACGAGGAGTAACGGTAGTTTGAATTAGGATCTTTAATTCGAACTACCTAGTCCGTGCCGCGTGTAGCCGGGGGCACGGAGTTCGGACTAGGGGGGATTTAAAAATGGCGGCGCCCGGGAACATGCAAATGAAGCCCGGGATATTTAAATCCCGGGCTTCATTTGCAACTCCGGTTGCCCTCATTTGCCTACCTAGCTCGAACTAATGAGCTAGTGTAGACATACCCTAATACTGCCTGCTCTTGGTCCCTGTGTTAGCATCAATCCTATGCTACGCTGTGTTCCTGTGAACCAAAAAACCTTCTGTTCAACGTGCTGGCTCAGAGTCACTCTGGCTGCGGCTGGGGGTGCAGGGCCTGGTGACTCCCCCACACGCAGTGACATTGCCACATTAGCAACCTCCTTATAACAGAGAGGTAAGGTGGGAGTAATTTAAAATATAAAACTTAAAAACCAACATCCAGTATATCTATAATAACCCTGATCATTTTGCTTATATATTCTTTTCCTTGTCCCATGTTGTCTTTGCTCTTCGCTGTAGAGACTATGTTGTCATCTAACTTTGGAAAGCAGTTGTAACATTGAGAACACAACTGCAATTTGAATAATAGAAAATATTACGTAGTATAACAGCTATTCAACTCAAATGGATAGAGTCATCTCAAAGATTATTGTTGCATAAAGCCTCCGCCCAATATATTACTTGATTTACACACAAATTTTCTGGAAATACATTAAACTGTAAGGTCCTGACAACACATGACTAGTCTTAGATAATGACAAAACCTGCTGCTGACTGCATTGCTATGAACACTGTTTAAGGGGGGCAGTTGTCATCTAAGCCACTTTATTACTGTTGATTAAGATGGAAATTGGTCTCAGTCAGATGCTGTGCTCTGGAAGGTATTTTTGTAACTATTGAATTTTGAAGCTGTGTACTTGTTTCTTTGTAACTTTCAGCTACCTTGCCTTTTACATTCTGCACCTTCTGGAAGATTGTTGAGCTTTGCAACTTTGTAACCAGGGGTGGACTGGCAGTCAAAATAGGCCCGGGAAATGGGTTGAGAATGGCCAACTTTTTCACGCACACTATCTTTGTTCGTTTACACTGTACTCGCACTGTTATTTATTGTCAGTTACGGAAAACCACACACCCACAACAACAGACGATAACAGAACTCATCCAACCACTGCGTACTCTCTACTCGCCGGTCAAGACTCGAGCGACTCCATCACCAATTCCACCATTGCAAAAAGCAGGCTTACGCATTGCTGTCATGCACCATTGAGCAATGCGCATCACAGGTGCATTCCGTTGATTTCAACCATAATGTGATGTCATTCACTTTGGCACCAAAGAAACCAAGACCAAGCCAGTGCAGCAGCCCATGCCTGACCACACACACATACACACACGACCTCGGCTGCCTCGGATTTATTCGGAAACATTTTGAATTATGGTATTATAGTTTTTTGGTATTAAAACAGTGGTCTCCAACCTTTTTACACTCAAGATCACTTTTTAAATGTCAGAACAAGCCAAGATCTACCGCCCCATCCTTCCCCCAAGACCCCACCCCTTCCTTGAAGCCCCACCCTCTCTATTCTCCTCCTCACCGTCACTTGCTATCCCCAACCCTTATACACTCTACACTGCCATTTTTTTTTCAATTCTTCTGTAGGAAGAGGTTTTTCCAACATTTGGCCTGTCTAGATGGGACCAAATGTCAGAAAAACCCCTTCTTTCGGAAGCCCCCTTATTCCTCATGGAACGAGGAATACAGGGCTTGCTGAAAGAGCATGTTTGCTCTTCCACTAAAAAAAGTGGAAGAACAAATGCATCCATGGATGCAGAAGAGTTTTTCTGGGATATCTCTGGAATCCTGGAAAAACTACTGCAGTCTAGCCGTACCTCACTGGCTTAAGACAGAATATGTGGGCTCTGCGGTGGGAATGAGGGATTTGGGTGTAGGAAGGGGTGAGAGATGCAAGCTTTGGGAGGAAATTTGGATGCAGGATGAGGTGGAGAAGGGGATTCTGGCTTGGGGAGGGGGCTCCAGGCTGTGGAGTGTTGGGGTTAGGTGGAGGGTTGTGGTACTAAGCAAGCCACAGGCTTGTGGATGTGAGGGTGCAGGAATTTGGGTTGGAGTATGTCAGGGGCTCAGGGCAGGGGGTTCCAGTGTATGATAGGCTCAGATCTAGGGCCTGGGGGGGGGTGCAGGAGTGTTATGATGCTGCAGCCAGATGGGGGCTTGGCCCCAATTGGGAGTTTGTTGGCCAGGCTTCATTTTTAAATAAAATACTATGTCAAACACAAAAAGTTTCTGCATTGTCTTTATTTATGAGAAGGACAGGGAACCTGTTTTGAATCAGGGGTCACTGACTCACAGAAAAGTCAGTTGGGGCCACACAAGTGAGATGAAAAAAAAACCCTCCTCCAAAAAAACCCCAAGCCTCACTAATGTGGCCCTCAACTGTGCTGGTGGGAGCAGGGGACATAGTACTAGGGAAGGGTGTTAGTGGATGCTGGGGCAGAGGACAGGGTGCCAGTGGGGACAGGGGACAGGGTGCTGGGGGGGCAGGGGCCAGGGTTCTGCAGAAGGGAACAGGGTGCCAGTGGGGTCAGGGAGTCCCCTGCACCCGCCTCCTCCCAGGATTCCTCTGCCCTCTCCCTCCCCCCACAGAGGAGGGAAGCCCTGGCGCAAACCTCCTCCTGGAACGACTCCCCTCTCCTCCCAAAGAGAAGGGAAAGACCCAGCACACGCCTCCTCCACGGATGACTCCCCCATCCCTCCACCCTCCTCCCCCCCCCCCCACAGAGGAGGGAAAGCCTTGGTGTGCACCTCCTCTGGGGACTCTCCCCCACCACGCCACGCCACGCCATGCCATGCCACACCACACCATGCCAGTTCCTGGCACGCCACAGACCTGTGGGAGGCGAGCAGCCACTGCACTTCTGGAACCCCCCGGAAGTGGCGCGCAGCTGCTGGACTTCCGTCTATCCCACAGGAAGCTGCCACTATCTCCATTGTCACTGGAGGTAGGTAGTGGGGCTTCTTGGGGGAGGGAGGAAATCAGAGGGGGGGGCCCGGAAAGCCTTGCGATCAACTGGTCGAGCCCTCGCGATTGACTAATCAATTGTGATTGACGGGTTGGTGACCATGGTATTAGAAGCTTTATGGTGGATATTATAGTCCATTCGGATGACAGCCCACCGGGAAATTCCCAGTAGCCCACCAGGCCAGTCTGCCCCTGGGTGTGTCCAAGTGTGGTTTTCCCAACTATTTTCCGAAAAGAGCTCTTTTATGAAACTCTGAATTTCCCTATAGCAAATATAAGTTAGTGCTTGACTCTGAAACAGATCTTTGAAAAAAAATTTTTGTAAATTATTTTGAAACATTTTATAGTTAATGTTCTACTGAAAATAGGCTATCATGAACTGCCATGAGTAATTTCTTTGCCCACCATGAGATTTGCCCATCTCTCCCCTTATCAGAGTATAATTTGCATTAGATATTAGTGTTTGAGAGTGTGATTTTAATTTTCTTGTGGCAGGGCCCTGGAAAGGAAAATCCCAGTGGTAAGAGGAATATGAATGTGTATCAGTGGAGAGCAAGGATACTGACAGACTTCCCAGGCACCTGGGCAAAGTGCAGGGGGGCAGTTCCTTGCTCCTGGCAGGGGCAGGGCCTTGTATGGAAGAAGCACTGTGCTGCCCCCCCAGACAGACCTCAGAGCCACCTGGGCTCACTGCACAGCACTCCGGTGACAATTTAAAGGGCCCAGGGCTCCAGCCATCACTGTTGCTGCAGGAGTGGTAGTAGCCAGAGCCTGCGGCACTCCCTCCCCCAGTAACAGGCCTGGTGGAAAGATGGTAGAGAGACGCATTTATTTTTTCTCCTGAATGAGTTCACATGTTAAAAATACAAAATGAAATGGTTGTCATCATGAGAAATGAGATAAAACTATCTTAAAATAAAATAATATTTTTAAGAATTCTTCTCTGTAAAATTATTTTCCTACTACAGTATTTCCTTATGCTCATACATTACTAGGTTTATCAACTTGAAAGAGTTAATTTTTTTTCTCCTCACCTTAGACTCGGATGAATGTTTATTTGTTCAGCAGAACTGATCAAAAAAAAGCCCACCAACTGTTATATAGTCTCAGTTCAGCTAAGCACTTCTGCACATGCTCGTTTAGACTGAATCATCAAAACAGTTAAGTAGGTATTTAAAATGCTTTGCTGAAACAGGGCCCATATTGGGTATGTGTATAATCTGACATAGGAAACTGTCAGTGGCCACAACAAAACTCTTCCCCACTCCCTACACAGTTCTGATGCCTCTATCCTTCTTTAACAATTATCAGTACATATTATAGAAAGAAGATAATGCTGCTCTCATTCATATTCAGTGAAAATTATTTTAATCCTTAGAGTCTTGGTGTAATATTCTAACACCATGGAAGACCAATGTCATAAGATACTGTACTGTACATGGTATACCTCTTAAAATTTCTTGGAGTATTCAACAACTAGCACACATACAAGTTATCATTTCAGTTTTCGCATCTGAATATTCCCCTAAAACTGTCTTATGGGGATTTCATTGTTGATAAACTTGCTAAAATAAGTTTTCCTTGAAGCACATACAGATTGCTGCAAATATTGCAGCCTACATAAATATTGCTGTCATGGAGTTTTGCTGTATATGAGTAAATAAAAATGGTAACTGAGGCTATATCTAGGCTGCAGAGTTAAATCGGAAAAAGAGACGCAATTTGTGGTACGCAAATTGCATATCTTTTTCCAATTTACTTTCAAAAGAGGATTTTATGAAATTTGGCACATCTACATGGTCCAAATTTCAGAAAAAATGCTCTTTCAACACATTCCTTATGCCTTGTAGAACAAACAGTTTTGAAATTTTTTTCGGAAAAGCTGACGCATTCCTTGGATGTGGCATTCGGTATCCTGGAAAAACAATGTAGTCTAGATGTAGCCTGAAAGCCTAAAAACTAGTTGGGAGTCCACAGTATGTTCAGGCTAAGAAAAGAAAATAGAAAATTGCAACAGCTATTTTGAATTCCTGAAATGTGAAAAATTGAATATATTTTACCCTCCACTCCCAAAAAACCTGAATGAGCTGCCATAGCAACTGTTACAAAACATATCTTCCCAATAAAAATAAAATCCAAATGATTATAAATAATGAGTCCTCATACCAAAACAGATTGAATGAAATAGAGGTAAGAAGTTAACAAACAGCTTTCTTTAATTATTATCCAATTGTTTCCAAGCCAAGAGGGACATTCAAATGTTCCTCTTGCTTCTCATGTAACTTCAGCTGAGTGCCCTGATACATTTTGTCCTATATGTTTAAATTTAGATTGCTATTCTACTTATTTTTAACAGAAGAGACTGTTTGAGCTACAGAGAGCGTGTTTCCTACAGTTGACAGCACAGTATAATGAGTCAGGAGTTCAGGCTTCTGTTCTTGATTCCATCATTGTTTGACTTTGGGCAACTTACATAAGGCTCACATAGCTCAATTTCCTTATTTGTAAAATCTGTAATATTAATTTCCAGCATTGCAAGGGCATGCATATCTTAAATATTATTCATGAAAAGATATTGGGTTGAAAGGCATTTGAGATGTGGCACACGCCCCACACTAGCAAATAAATTAGAAGGAGGCTCTGGGACTAAATTAGTCTAAGAGGTTACACCTGGGCTGGGAATCAGAGGGAGAGCATCAGGACTAATTTAATATCAGGCCCAGCTGAGAAAGGGAAGATGGTGCCATGAAGACAGGCATGATGTGAAGTAGGTGAAATATTCTGTAGGGGACTTCCTAGGGAAGAAACCACGCAATGAGAGAATGCAAGAGCAGGAGGTTTCAGCCCTGTGAGAGAGATTGATAAACTGGTAACAGGTAGGAACAGACCAGCAAAGTACCAGGGATGCTAAGGAGCTGTCCTTAGCTTCCTAACACAGGGTCCCAGGGCTGGAACCAAGAATAGAGGGTGGCATGGGCCTATGTTCATCTCCTGCAACAAGAGAAAAACCACAAGCCTTGGGACTCAAAAGGGATCCCTGATGGAAGCTGAAAGTCTGACATAAAAACCAGTAGACTTTGGGTTGTTTCTATCTGAACGTTTCTGTTACTGCTCTCTTCCCCCCCCCCCCCCCCCCAGGGGACTGAACTGAAAGTGACCTGACTGGAAGTCCAGGCCACAAAAGCTATAGATGGTTACAACACCAAAATGACAGATGAGATGGGGTTCTAGAATAGAAGCAGCCACAATATGGCATAAAAGGGTATTTTGGTGGTTACCATGGCAGTGTTATAATGCAAAGCTGTATTATTTGTTATATATTTCAGTTGTACAATTAATAGTTTAAAAAAAGATTTAACAATTACCCCCTATGTCTTTGTTGTGACAGATTTAGGAACACATTTTATTTAACATAATGTGGTCTTACAAAGACCCTAAGGTTTTGTACTCAAATTAAAGCCCTTTCAAGCAAGGAAAGCAGTTTTGTTCCAGATATTAACTCCTGACATTCAATCATATACTCTTTTTAATTTTTAACTCAACATGTCCCTCTGCTGGTTTATTTGATAACTGATGAGATAAAACAGCTTAAAAAATCTTGTGATAGAAATATGACAAAAAGCAAATAAATAGTTTACACAGTTGCCTTTAGGTTGCTGTAGATATCAAGGACAAAAAGACACATACAAGGATGTAGTACAGATTCCATTTTCCCTAATACTATAATATCTCTTATTAAAATTGAAATACCACAGCTTGTCAGTCTTCTTTCTTGGGTTTCTGTACTCTTGTTCTGTTCCATCAATCTGCATTGGAAACACGACAGTTGAGAATCAAGGGTTTCCCTAGGCAGGAAAATTTACCTGGACTTCATTTTTTCAAGATCTAAATTGCCAGTGAAACTTTGTGGAGATGATGGTAAACTGACCAAAACTGCATCCAAAAGGGATGCATATATTTCAACCTGTATCTTAGCACTTGTATTTTCTGCATGGAAGACAATAGTATTGTTGGCAAAAAAAGACAAAAATAATTCCTTTATATTGTTCTTTTGCTTAACAACAATTTGTGTGGGATGTTGATACTGAAATGATTAAATATTTCTTTTGAGACACATTGTTCAGTTGATGAATGTTAAATTTTGGATTTCAGAGTTTTGAGTTTATAGTAAGTTGATTCAGGAAGAAGGAGGGTCTTGTGACTGAAACACTGAAGCTTGCTCTATGGACTTGATTAAATTACTTATTTCATCTCACTTCCCCATCTGAAATATAGGGATAACAATATTCTACTGGCATGTTGTGAAGACACATTGTAGGAGAGATACTCTGATACTGTGGTCATGGGTACCAAATAAGAGACAAAATATAGAAGTGTTCATGTAAAGTCTTCAAAAGTGGTACTGTAAAACTTGATCAGTTGCAGCACATTACTGAGATTGCAATTTAGCTAACTTCAATGGAAACAATATTCAAAGGAAGAGCTGGCTGAAATTTAGAATTTCAGTTTTGCAGAAAATTTCTAGCTAACAATTTAGTTTCAATCTTATTCAGACCAAAACTATATTTGTCTAAAAAGATTGTGAACCAGGATGCCATAAAGCTTTCACTTTGGAAAAATTGTGTCAGCAGTTGCTGAGAATGATAAATCATGAGGAATCACATCACCAGTTGCCCGAGATCCCAGTGTCTGTGCTCAGAGGCAGTCCGATCAGGCAGACTGCTTGGTGAGGACAGGGACAACAGAGCTTCCAAATCCCTGAGCCAGCTTGCTTCTGAATCTAGCTCAGTGTCTCAGAGCTTCTAAGGTATCTATGCAGTGTCATGAGCATTCACCCTTAGAGCCCCAGCTTGAACTGGAGTTTTCAAGGTTTCCAGGCTTTTTGCTATGGAGCTGGGGCTCCTGGGACTCCAGGGTCTCTGCAGCGCTGTGTCCCTGTCCCCAGGACAGGCCATATGACCCAACAGCCCTGGAAGCCTGGGGTCTCTCCAGGGCAGTCTGCATGGTGGGTCTGCCTTAGAGCCCGCTAGCCAACAGCTAGTGTTCTAGCAGACCCTGGCCTAAGATTCAGTGAAAACTTAGCAAACTCAAGTCTGTTTCAAAAGAAAATTCAGGCTTAGTAAACCAACATTTTCACTGAAATTCTGTCTTACTGGAAAGTTTTCAACCAGCTTTAATGCAGAGTACTCTGTATAGTAAGTTCAGGGAAATACAAGGCAATTTTGTAGATCCTGAAATAACTATTTTATTTGAGGTCAAATTGATCAATACCACTAGTTTAGTATTGTGCACATCCAGCTGGGATGAAGGTTTATTTAGAATTAAATTCTAATCCCTGATTCAATGATGTGCTTAGTGCTCTAATGTCAAATGAAGTCATCAGTTTGCAAAATATTTCCCATAACGACTGGAATTATTGTATAACATGGAGTGTGTTTTTTGGCTTAGGAATTTTTCAAGTAAAGGTTGTGACGGGTTGGATCACAGAAATCCCCTTAATGTCATCTAATGTACCGATCATACCGCTGATCCTACCTGTCCTGTGGGGCTCCCCACTCCCCTGTCTTATTCAGCCAGAAGCTCTGGTCTCCCCCCAGCAAAGGCATAGATTTGGGGCAATAGTCCCACAACAAAGTAACACAGAAACTGGTAACAGCTTAACTCTGGGAGGGAAGTTACCGACACTATGGCTACACTACAAGCTTTTTCCAGCAGAGGAAATGCAAATGGAGTGCTCATTTGCATATGTCACGCTCTCATATGCATTTTCTATTCCGATCCTTTTTACAGAAGATGTTTTTGCAAAAAAAAGTGCTGTGTAGACCGCACCTTTTTGTGCAAAAACTCCCTTTCATGCAAGAGCCCTTTTTATTAAAAAAATGAGACCAAAAATGATTTTGTTCAACATCTTTATTAATGACCTTGATGAGGGGATGGATTGCACCCTCAGCAAGTTTGCAGATGACACTAAGCTAGGGGGAGAGGTAGATACATTGGAGGGCAAGGATAGGGTCCAGAATGACCTAGACAACTTGGAGGATTGGCCAAAAGAAATCTGATGAGGTTCAACAGTCCTGCACTTGGGATGGAAGAATCGCAAGCGGTGTTATAGGCTAGGGACTGACTGGCTAAGTAGCAGTTAGGCAGAAAAGGACTAGGGTTTACAGTGGATAAGAAGCTGGATATGAGTCAACAGTGTGCCCTTGTAGCCAAGAAGGCTAATGGCATGTTAGGATGCATTAGGAGGAGCATTGCCAGCAGAGAGGCTGTTCTCAATAGTGACAGATGGCAGAACAAGGAGCAATGGTCTTAAGTTGCAGTGGGGGAGGTGTAGGCTGGATATTAGGAAAAACTATTTCTCTAGGAGGGTGGTGACGTACTGGAATGGGTTATCTAGAGAGGTGGTGGAATTTCCATCCCTAGAAGTTTTTAAGTCCCAGCTTGACAAAGCCCTGGGGGGGATGCTTTAGTTGGGGTTGGACCTGCTTTGGGGAGGGGACTGGACTCGATGACCTGCTGAAGTCTCTTTCAGTGCTTGGATTCTATGATTCTGTGAGGTTTGGGGTGAGGAGGAAAACCTCCCGGATCGCTATATCAGATGGAGCAACATCAACATATACATCTGTATGGCCAATAGCCTGGCCATAAAGGGCCACATCCAGATGAACGTTAAGGAGCTTTGCCAGGCCTATTCCAGGGCAAGGGAGCACAGCTCCTGCTCCAAGGCAAAACCCTACTCCTGCACCTATTACCTGGACCTGCACTGCATCCTGGGGTGTGGTGCAGCCCCTCCAACACTGCTGGTGGTTGACTCAGGCCTGGAGATGCCCATCGTTGCCCACCTAGGGGGCCAAGCTGGTTATGGTGAGGAAGAAGAGGAGGAGACGAACCCAGACACAGTGAGCACTGTCACCACAGTGATGCTGGAGCCGGTACCCCATGTGTCCCAGGCATCCTCCAAGGCCAGGGAAGGAACACCAGGTGAGTGACCTTAGGTACATGACACAGACAGGTTGGTAGGTGGTGAGGGGCTGAAGCATGCTCCTTGCATGGCCTTTTTAGCCTGGGGATCGCGCTGCAATCCGTTCACATGGACGCACATGCAGTGCCAGTCTGGGCCACACAGCCTCAGGAGGCTGAACCAGAGCATCCCTGGGCTCTTGCTCACAGGGTCTGGGGAAACTGGCCACACTTTAGACACCCAGGTGGGACATCTTCCCACCACAATCCAATACTAGAAGGAGGCTGGGGACATACCCCCTGCCACACACACACACACACACACACACACTCAGGAGTGCCGCACATGACACATGGGCATGCCTGCACTCATCCTTCTCACCTGTTGTCTCAGAAAAATGCTGTACCAGGCAATGAGGGTCTGTCCTGGGAGCCCAGCCAGGCATAGAGGGCAGAGTGTGCCAGGCAGGAAGGGCTGGGTCAGTCAGTCACCCCCCACCATGTGACAGAAGTGTATGGGAGTTGTGTGTTACCTCACTTTATTGGAACCCTAAAGCCTTATAGATAAGAAGGTAAATTTGAAAAATCCAGCTATTCAGTAATTCTTTTTAACAAGGTCTCAGTCAATCTGTTAATTTGAACATTTGTATGATTACCACTGAATTTGCCTAAATAAGTAATTTTACCAGGAGTCTTGTATTTAGCATAGGAAATTATTGTCACCCTCCAGCTCAGATCCCAAGCAAAATCAAGAGGGTGGAGGAGGTGGTAATAAGCCACCACCATGCACCTTGTATGTTTCACCCTCTGTTTTGAAAGTACTTATTTGGGATGTAGAAGAACCAGTTTCAGTACTCTTACCTCTCCATTGTCTTGCTTCTCCCCCCAACTAATGGTGGAGAGTATATGAATGGGGGTGTCCTACTGCTCAAGGGAGCATTCTAACCACTGATCTGTGGGATATTGTGTTGTGAGGCTGTTCCACTGGAGATGAAGGATCTATTGTAAGTGACTAAGTATTTTTCCACAGTGTAACATCTTAAATAGCACTACATATGAATATCTTACAATGCTTTGGTTAGCACACTCTCCTGAAAGATGGGAGCTACCTTTTCAAATCCATTCTACCCCCTTACTTCTGTGGATTGTGATCCAAAGAGCTTGTATATCCCCATTCATTATAGCACCATAAGCAACAAACTCAGGCTTTGTGGTTTGTAGTGGTAGTCCTACAATCTCTTTTTTTTTTTTCCAGACCTCTAAAAATTAGGCATCATAACTCTGAGCATTGCACTGGCTAAGTCCCTTTGGGGATCCAGTCCAAAGTACTTCTGTAGTAAAATATATTTGAGCTTATAGAACTTTCACAAATTATGGTATTTAAACAACTTTTTATATTTCCTGAATCGAGATGGACTGGACTGTGTGCACAGCTCATTTTCTTTAAAATGGTGGGGGAATAAGCGAATGGGAAGCTCAGGCAATAGTAATTCTGAAATAAGTCAGAGATTCTCATCTGCATAATTAAGATCAGGAGAGACCTATTGATGACAGTAATGCAGGGGTGGGCAGTCATTTTCACAGGGGGGCCGCTTCATGACTTTTGCAATGTGGTCCTAGGATGGCTCCTCCCCCTGCAAGGAGCATAGCCTAGGGCAGAAGGGGAGGGACTGGGGATTAGCCTCTCCACAGAGGCTGGAGGCTTTGAACTAAAAACACAGCAAAGGGCTCACTGCTTCGGCCTTGCTGCTACTGTGTTGCTTAGCAGCTGCCCAGGGTTGTTGCAGCTATTTAAAGGGTTTGTGCCTCCGGCCCCTGCCTTGGTAATGCCACAGCCATGGGCCGTGAGCCTTATAAATAGGATCCTGCTGCCTGAGACATCACCAGGAAATTCGGTGGCACAGGCAGCAGGATATAAATAGAAAGTGGCCAGATGCAGTCCCAGGCCAGATCAAAGTGTTAGGCAGGCCAGACATAGCCCCCAGTCTGAATCTTGCCCAGCCCTACAGTATTGTCATGATTTGACTTAAAAACATGAAAGCAAAGAAATAAAATGTCAGTGTTGTGGCTGCTAATCCAGGTTGATTCTTTAGTCTTCACTTGCATTGTAGTTGGGAATAGAAGACACATTACCCTGAATTATGTGGCCAAGATTTTAATCTTAATTTTCAACAATAAATCATGAATTTCTTCCAATTTGTGACTAGTCAGTTCCTTCATATAACTGTAGGTCTGCTTCTCAACCATTTCATACTTTTATTTAAAAACTATGATTCCTAATAGTACTGTGTGATAATTTCCTCAATAATTATTATAAATCCTATTTGAAACAATAACAATACATAAGTAATTATGGGTCCTATAAATAGTAATTTGTAATGTTTATAAAGAAGAAAATGGGATATATTATGCCAAATCTTTTCAGAGTGCTCAGTCCACAGTTTGTTGTTTCCATAGACCATTATGAAGCATTCAGTGAAGAGCTATCTATAATTTCTAAGACTGCATGCTAATTACTCTTTGGATGCTTTTGATGACAAGACAAAACTTTACTCATATAACAAAATAATCTTTTTATTTCATTTTATAAAATAGGACAATCTTAGTCTAAATTGTGGGTGAATGCCTGAAAATTAAGTAACAAACAAAATGTTCCTCATGCTATTCTAAATGTGTATAAAAATGGAGAAAAAGAAATGTGATAGCAAAAATATGGTTTAATTCTAAACTACAGTCAGTTCTGCAGTGTTACCCAAAATCCTTTTTCCCATTTGGCAGCAGAAAAAAAATTAAAAGATTTTATAGATGTATGGGTTAAAGTATAAATTGGAACATCTATTTTGGATTATTTGTAACTACCAATACATGTCTACTATGCCTCAGCAATATATAGCATAAAATTTTTCTCAGATTATGGCTATTCAGAATGTTTTAGCCATTTGGAAATGTGAATAATTTCACTTTGAAATAATATTTTGGTGTTCTGGCTTTCTGTTCCCTACCCCCATGCTTTATGAAATTGTCTTATGCATACAAATAAGCATAACTCGAAGATGCTTTGGACAAAATACCTCATGTAACTTTCAGTTTTAAAGTCACAATCAGCTGGATCTGGATATCTTATTCTGGTGTATTTATCATTCTTGTATGTAAAGCTAGAAATATGGGGTATGGAATGGTTCATGTGTTTAAATGTGCAAATGAAAGCCATCAAGGGTGTTTCCAATTCTGGAACACCTTAATGACTAGGTGATGAACTTAACAACTTGAGAACAGCCTTCTTTGTCCCTTATGTCTATGCAGAAGACATGTGACCACCCCAACTGCTAGGGTCTGATCAGGTAATTTTCCATGGAAGGTAGAACAGAGAACAAGAAGTTCCTGCCCAAAGTGAAATCTATAAAGCAATGGGAACCTAGCTGTCCCTTTGTCTTTGGCTGGCATGAGACAACCAAAAGAATAGCTGGGGATCACAGGTTTGGAGAAAAAGATCCCTGCTGGCTTGAAGGTTTTCCCCAAACTAGGCACAGTTTTGTGTAAGTTTGTTATAAGCTTTAGTGTGTAAGAACTAGCTATGGAATTTTTTTTAATTTTGTCATTTACTTGGCTCTGCCCACTTAGACTTGCAATCACTTAAATCCAACTGTTTGTACTTAATAAAGTTATTTTTACTTACTATCAAGACCAGTGTGAATAATTGTTACCTGGGGGAGCGATCAGTATGTATATCCTCCTTTCATTGTTAAAGCGGGCTTACCTAAATGTGCTTTAAATGTGTGAAACTTTCATACAGTAGAAGAGGGATTTATTTGGGTTTCTAATCCCATTTGGGATTGGTTTCCTGGATGCTATGTCTGCATTCTCTCAGAGCCGGTGTGATTCAGTGTCTGTATTGCTCGAAGGGGGAAGCGGAAAAATGATCATAGAATCATACAACCATAGAGCTGGAAGAGACCTCAGGAGGTCTTCAAGTCCAGCCCCCTGCTCTAGGCAGGACCAATCCCAACTAGATCAACCCAGTCAGGGCTTTGTCAAGCTGAGACTAAAACACCTCTAGGGAAGGAGACTCCACTACTTCCCTAGGTAACCCATTCCAGTGCTTCACCACTCTCCTAGTGAAATAGTTTTTCCTAATATCCAACCTGGACCTCTCCCACCACAACTTGAGACCATTGCTCCTTGTTGTGCCATCTGTCACTATTGAGAACAGCCTTTCTCCATCCTCTTTGGAACCTCCCTTCAGGAAATTGAAGGCTGCAATCAAATCCCCCCCTCACTCTTTGCTTCTGCAGACTAAACAGACCCAACTCCCTCAGCCTCTCCTTATAGGTCATATGCTCCATCCCCCAAATCATTTTTGTTGCCCTCCGCTGGACCCTCTCCAATGTGTCCACATCCTTATTGTAGTGGGGGGCCCAGAACTGGACACAGTACTCTATATGTGGCCTCACCAGAGCCGAATAAAGGGGAATAATGACATCTCTGGATCTGCTGGCAATGCTCCTCTTAATGCAACCTAATATGCCATTAGCCTTCTTGGTTACAAGGGCACACTGTTGACTCATATCCAGCTTCTCATCCTCTATAACCCCCAGGTCGTTTTCTGCAGAACTACGACTTAGCTGGTTGG
Source organism: Pelochelys cantorii (assembly GCA_032595735.1). NCBI lineage: Eukaryota > Metazoa > Chordata > Testudines > Trionychidae > Pelochelys > Pelochelys cantorii. The sequence continues at coordinate 36,048,009 of CM064337.1, read as the reverse complement.
TTCCCAGCCTGTAACAATGCTTGGGATTCTTCCGACCCAAGTGCAGGGCTCTACACTTGTCCTTGTTGAACCTCATCAGATTTCTTGTGGCCCAATCCTCCAATGTGTCTAAGTCACTCTGGACTCTATGCCTGCCCTCCAGCGTATCTACCTCTCCCCCTAGCTTAGTGTCATCTGCAAACTTGATGAGGGTGCAATCCATCCCCTCAGCCAGGTCATTAATAAAGATATTGAACAAAACCGGTCCTAGAACCGTAACTTGGGGCACTCTGCTAGAAAATGACCGCCATCCTGAAACCGAGCTGTTGAACACTACCTGCTGGGCCCAGCCTTCTAGCTATCTTTCTGTCCATCTTACCGTCCATTTATCCAATCCACATTCCCTTAACTTGCTGGCAAGAATATTGTGGGAAAGCATATCAAAAGCCTTGCTAAAGTCAAGGTATATCACATCCACTGACTTTCCCATGTCCACAGAACCAGTTACCTCATCATAGAAGCTAATCAGATTGGTCAGGCACGACTTGCCCTTTGTGAATCCATGCTGACTATTCCTGATCACTTTCCTCTCTTCCAAGTGTCTCAAAATGGATTCCTTAAGGATCCCTTCCATGATTTTTCCAGGAACCGAGGTAAGACTGACCGGCCTATAGTTCCCTGGATCATCCTTCTTCCTTTTTTTTGAAGATGGGCACTACATTTGCCTTTTTCCAGTCTTCCGGGATCTCTCCCAATCTCCACGACTTTTCAAAGATAATGGCCAAAGGCTCCTCAATGACATTTGCCAACTCCCTCAGTACCCTTGGATGCATTAAGTCTGGACCCATGGATTTGTGTACGTTTAGCTTTTCTAAATAGTTCCTAACCTGTTCTTTACCCACTAAGGGCTGTCGATCTTCATTCCATCTTGCGTCACTTAGCGCATTAGTCTGGGAGCCCACCTTGTCTGTGAAGACAGAGGCAAAGAAAGCATTGAGTACTTCAGCTTTCCCCACATCATCTGTCACTAGGTTACCTCTTTCATCCAGTGGGGGCCCCACACCCTCTCTGATCACCTTCTTCTTGTTAACATGCCTGTAGAAACCTTTCTTGTTGTCCTTTACATCCCTTGCTAGCTGCAATTCCAATTGCGCTTTCGCCTTCCTGATATCCCTCTGGCATTCTCGAGCTATACATTTATACCTGTTCCTGGTCATTTTTCTAAACTTCCACTTTTTGTAAGCTTCCTTTTTGTGCTTAAGTTCACCAAGGATTTCCCCTGTAAACCAATCCGGTCTCCTACCATGTTTGCCTCTCTTCCTACGCATCGGGATGGTTTCTTTCTGTGCCTTCAATAAGGCTTCTTTAAAATCCTGCCAGCTGTCCTGGACTCCTTTCCCCTTCATGTTAGCATCCCAGGAGATTCTGCCCATCAGGTCTCTGAGGGAGTCAAAATCTGCTTTTCTGAAGTCCAACATGTGTATTTTACTACTCTCTTTTCTTCCTTTGGTCAGGATCCTGAAATCTACCATCTCATGACCTCTACTTCCCCTATTAGTTCCACCATGTTTGTGAGCAGAAGGTCAAGGTGTGCACTGCCCCTGGTCGGATCCTTCAGCACTTGTACCAAGAAGGTATCCCCAACATTCTCCAAGAAGTTCCTGGATTGCCTGTGTACTGCCATATTGGTCTCCCAACAGATGTCAAGGTGATTAAAGTCCCCCATGAGAACCAGGGTCTGCAATCTGGAAGCTTCTCTCAGTTGTCTGAAGAAAGCCTCATCTACCTCATCCACCTGATTCGGTGGCCTGTAGTAGACACCAACCACAACATCACTGCTGTTGTTTGCACCTCTAAACTTAACCCATAGACTCTCAACAGGTTTTTCTCCCTCTATATACTGGAGTTCTGAGCAATCATATGTATAGTGCAACTCCTCTCCTTTTCTCCCCTGCCTGTTCTTCCTGAACAGTTTATACCCTTCCATTACGGTGCTCCAGTCATGCGAGTCATCCCACCAAGTCTCTGTTATCCCAATTAAATGATATTTCTTGGATTGGGCCAGGGCCTCGAGTTCTTCCTGTTTGTTGCCCAGGCTTCTGGCATTAATGTACAAACATCTCAGATAACCAGTTGATCGCCCTACCCTCTCCATTCGAATCAGGTATCCTCTTTTCTTGCTCGTTCCTCTTTGCATTTCTTCCCAGTATCCAACTTCCCCACTCCCCTCAGGGTTTTGGTCACCGTCCCCCAACGAACCTAATTTAAAGCCCTCCTCACTAGGTTTGCAAGCCTGCCCGCAAAGATTCTCCTTCCTCTCTTTGTTAGGTGGATCCCATCTCTTCCTAACTATCCTTGTGCCCGGAACAGAGTCCCATGGTCGAAGAAACCAAAGCCCTCTCTCCGACAACACCTGCGCAACCCCGCGTTTACTTCCTCAATTTGACGATCCCTGCCCAGTCCTTTCCCTTCAACAGGGAGAATGGACGAGAACACCACTTGCACTCCGAATTCTTGAGTCCTTCTTCCCAACTCTACATAATCCGCAGTAACCCGCTCAAGGTCATGCTTGGCCTCATCGCTAGTTCCCACATGGAGAAGCAGGAACGGGTAGCAATCCGAAGGTTTGATCAGTTTTGTAAGCCTTTCAGTCACATCCTGAATTTGAGCTCCCGGTAAGCAGCACACCTCTCAAGATTCCAAATCCAGACAGCAGATGGATGGCTCAGTCTCTCTTAAGAGGGAGTCCCCAACCACCATTGCTCGTCGTCGTCTTTTGGGGGTGGTGGTCATGGAACCCCCCATCCCTAGGACTACGCATCCCATGCCTTCCAGTAGATGGTTTTCCTTTCCGGTTTCTTCCTTGTGAGGTCCCTTCCAAAGTGTTCACCACTGCAGAGCCTGTGGAGAGAGCCTGAAAGCAATTACTTACCTCTATAGCATTGGGGGATTCCTGTGCTGGCCTTTTTCCCTTTCTAGACGTTACATGCTGCCAGTTCTCTTCTTGGTCCCATACTGCCCTCTCTGGCTCTGCCACCTGCCGTGCTTGCAGGATTAAACACTGCCTTCTAGCGAGGAAGTCTTCATCTTCTCTGATGGAGCGTAGGGTCGACACTTGGGCCTCCAGTCCTCTAATTTTTTCTTCCAAAATGGCGACCAGCTTGCACTTAGTGCAGATGAAATCTGTTCTTTCTTCCAGGAGGAAGACAAACATGGCACACGCTGTGCAGGTAACAACAGCAGACCTATCACCATCCATACCCGCTGTCCTGGAGAAAGTATTTAAAAGAAAGGCAAGAGAACCTCGCCCCCTTCCCAACTCCGTCTCTAAACTCCTTGTTAGCACTCACTTGTTTGCAAGCTCCTTGGTCACTTGCTCACTGCTTTGTAAAGCCCTGGACTGCCTGAAAGTCCCTCCCCCTACCAAGGCTCAGCCAATCAGCAGAGGCTTCTACAATTCAAACTTTAATTAGAAGCCAACAGTTTCCACCTGCCAGTCACAGCACACACTCTGTGCTTTGGCTGAGGGAAGCCAGGAGATTTGGATCAGCAGGACAGGATGGTGAGAAGCCCCAGAGTGAAAGGAGGTGAGAGTCAATGGCTTTGTCAGAACACCTGGAAGCAGCCCCAAGCGGTTTTCTGTCACTACACCCCATCATAGTTTTGTTTCAATTCTTCCATATTAAGTATGTTCATCATGGCCTCCCATATGTCTCAAAAGAAGGTGGGATGCAGCATTAAACTGTTCACTTTTTGCAATGTTTTGTGTGGCTCAATAGACCAATGCAAGAAGGGCATGTTCGGCTGCAGTAGGTACAGCTCCATGCTGTAGTAGTGTTAGTTGTTATCATCCGTTCTTTCCTCTTCGTTCTTTTCTTGTTCTGGTTTTCTGCCAAAGTCTTGTCGTAGTGCTTTTGTCCTTGGCGGAGATGTTGATGCCAGTTATTTCTATCCATTGCCAGGTTTTCCCAACTATCAATGTCTATCTGAAACTTTACCAAAGCAGATTTACAGTAGTCCTTGAAACGGAGTTTAGGGCATCCTTTTGGTCTTGTTCCCTCTGCCAGTTCTCTGTACAAAATGTTCTTTGGGATGCGGTTATCATCCATTCTCTTCACATGACCCAGCCACCGTAGCCTTCTGTTATGCAGAATGGCTCCCATGCTTGACATTTCAACTCTTTCTAATACTTTCTCATTCAGGACTTTATCTTGTCATTTGATGGTCAAAATTTTGCGTAAGCAACAGAGATGGAACGAGCTAAGTTGTTTTTCTTGGCTTGCGTAGGTGGTCCATGTTTCTGCTCTATAGAGAGGAATGCTCAGCACACATGCCTGGTAGATAAGTATCTTTGTTCTAATTGTGAGCTTTGAGTTTGCCCATGCACATTTTGTTAGTCTGCTGAAAGTAGTAGCCGCCTTTCCAATACGAATGTTAATTTCTGCATCTAATGACAAGTTGCTAGTTATGGTTGAACCTAAGTAGCAGAACTTCAGAACTACTTCTAGAGGGTTGTTGTTTAGCATAATAAGTATGTTCAACATACAGGTAAAAAGACAGGGTTTTCTTCTGGAAGGCCCTCACAACCATTTTGGGCTTTCTCTTTCCTGAACAACTTTCCCAGTAATAAATGTACTTCAGGCTAATGTATGCCCTCAGCGATACCTATGTAACTCCATTATCTTTAATGGCTTTCACGTGTTTTGCAAAAACTGAGTGAACAATGTACAAGAAGGAAGAGCATCAAATTCTCTTTACTCTTTTGGCTTTTCAGGGCTAAAAAGAGAAAAAACAGAAGTTTACTTTGGTTACTGAGAACTTAATTATCCATTGAGTGAAAACTGTACATACTGTAGTCTGAAACACAGGTTTACTAATTCAAACCTTTAGCTTAACCAGAGCTAGTGATTACAATTACTGTTCAAACAAAAAGTAGACATACAGTAAAAAGCATTTACCTGCTACCTTCTCCTGGGTCATGGGCAGGTAAATGTGGATTTCTCCTATGATGTCTCAGCTACCCTTACAATCTTTTACAACTGTATACACATCCAAATTAATGATGGATTGAAAAAACTAAGTAGTCTCCAGGGTATAATCTGGACCATTGAACAGCTGTGTCCCCTTTAATTTTTTTTGCCTGGGTTGCTTTTTACACCACTTTGCTGTCAGGACAACCACTGCTGGCCTGTGTATGCAGCCTTGCACTCTCGCCAGTCATTCATTAATTACATATAGGGCAACATCCACAAGCTCTCCAGTCCCAGCCTTGTTCCCCTGAAATATGGATCTTGTACTGTCCAGCACACAACTGAACAAAGCAATCTGTCTGTCATTCATTAATGGAAAATTATATTCACAACAGCTTTGTTATCTCAGATGGAGTTTCACACACAATTCAGTCCAAACAGACTGGTTGAGATAAAACAATAAGATACATGTATTAACTACAGAAAGGTAGATTTTAAGTGATTACAAGTGATGCATAAATGTCAAGAGTGTCTACAAAAGAAAATAGGAATACACAATCTAATACCTAATTTCACAAGCTAAGAAAAGCTTTCTCTCTTCATACGCTGTTGTAAATTTCATGGTCTGGTTCTCCTTTCAGCTTATGACCACTTTCCCTTAGTTCATGACATCAATGACTCTCAAAGAGCTGAACAGAGAGATAGGAGGAGGAGGAGGAGAGGTCAAATATCCCTGGTCTACACTAGGGCTTTATTTTGAAATAACGTCCAGTAGGTCGAATTAATAAGCAGAGCATCCACACTACCAAGCCAGTTATTTCGAAATAACACGTTGCTTATTTTGAAATCAGTATTCCTGCTTTTCTCGGGGTAAAATGCTAATTTCAAAATAGTTATTCTGAAATAGCAGTAGTGTGGACGCTCTGGTGCCTCTGTTTTGAAATAACTACTCCCTAGAGTAATTCAAAATAATTACTCCCCAGTGCTTCCTGGGGCTCTAAGGCAAGGTAGCACATCCACATTAACGGAGTGGTCTAATTTCAAGGCTTCCCCATAGCGTGAACACAATATTTCAACTTTGTTATTTCGGGAGTTATTAAATCAATTTTTAATTATTTTGAAATAGTTTGCTAGTGTAGACAGGCCCATAGAGATGACTCTCTTTCTCCCTCATACTATCCCCCTTGGAGGATTATCCCAACTGGGGTGCAGGCAAAAGGTAGTCTATTTTGGACATCAGGGGTTGAACCATCCCTGTGATTAAATGTAAATCTCTCATTCACATATTCCCATTGCTGGAGAATGGCACCCCCAAACAGGTATCAACAAAGTCAAGTGGGCCATCCTTTACTTAAGTAGTCAATGTGTCTTTTTGTCCCTGAAAAAAATGCTTTGAGCCTGCCTTTTTAACTCTGAAACCTGTTACAACAGCATTATACTATATAAACTTGTAACTTTGAAACATATTTTACCAGGAGAATGATGTACAGCAGATTGTCAAATTATCTGAAAATTCAAAGTATCAAGATACAAAATTGATCAGTCTTGTAAAAGTGGTGACCTTAATATAGACTGGCATACACATGTTGCTCACTTGTATGCCCTGTGTAATTCATATGTAATTTTAACTTTGCCATTTTTATGTTTTCTTTTGTGGTTATCAGTGATTATGTGCTAATGGCATTACTTCGCTAAGTGAATTTGGCTAGTACTGTGCCTAGGGACTCTTAAGGAATTTCCCAGTTGTCTGCACTTTCCTTTTTCCCTGATTGCTTGTGGCAGCAGGATGTGTACATCAGGGTATCTTTCTTCAATTGAATTGCAGCTTTTAGTACAAACATTCTCTTTCATTCCATACAAAGTCAAAAACCACTTTCTCCTATAACAAGGTCCTCTAAGAAACCATTTAACTTATTCCAAGCACAAGTGACAAATCCAGTCTGTCTGAACTTATTGGCATCTGGTATGTCAGATGTATTTTTCCAAAGTAGCTAGTGATTTCTAGCTACCTAGTTTTTATTTTTGCTAACTGAGACGCCTTAAGGAGACCCAACTTCCATCTTAACAGAAATAATTCTGGGATCATTCACTTTTCAGATAATGGCTACGTCTAGACTGCAGGCTTCTAGAGATCTGCTGAAAAAACTTCTTCCAAAAGAACGTGTCCACACTGGCCAAGCAGATCCAAAAAGCAATCTGCTTTTTTGAAAGATAGCATCCAGAGTGATTGGACTCTGTCTCGCGTAAAAGGCCACCGGAAACCACTTCAGTCAGGGCTTTAGGTCACCAGTTGCTTCCGAGTGCTGGTGCTGGAGCCTAGCAGAGACAGGTGCTTAAAGGGACCCCCTGGACAGCCATTTCTCTGCTTCTGCTGTGTGCTTGCTCCCTCTTCAAGGGACAGCAAAGCTCTCGCACTGCCTGATGTGGTTGCCCAGCTTTTTTGGACACCACAGCTTTTGTCTTAAAACAAAATAAACAGTGCTGAAGGAAGCTTAATTTTTATTATTTTTCACTCTCTCTGTGCTGTAAAGCCATGATATGCAATTTTGGTGTTGTTGCTGAATTCACATTTTTATTTGTTTATTTTTTTAATGTAGGGGTAAGTTAACCAGTCCGGTGAGGCAAAATGGTGAGTCCCAGCCCTGCTGGCCAGTTTCCTGGTGGTACGGCTACTCACAGTGGTCGAACTGCAGTATAGCTCTTCCCTTCACTTGCTGCCCCCAGTAGTCACTCTCAGTATCGCATCCCTTTTTTGTGCTTCTTCCCTTTCCATGTTATGGAAAACAGTCTCATTCATAGCACTTCCCATTTTCCCAACACAACCAAACTATGACCTTGCTTTAAGTTAGGATAAGAGGAAGCTGCATACCAAATTTGATGGCTCTAGCTCTTACTGTCTGAGACATTCGCAGACTCAGACAGATGCACACATTTCTGTTCTGAGGGCTCAAGCAATCTTTCTATAGTATAGGAAGACTTACCCTTGGAATGGTTTATTGTATTCAATAGCATAATTATAGAGGGATTGGGGCACAACATAATTACTACCAACAATTAAATAAATTATGATCATGATCAACATGAGTGAAAGAACCTTTTTTTCCCTAAAATCTGCTGCTGTAAAATTTAAGTTTCTGAAATAAATAGTCATTCACGGGAAAACCACTAATTACTACTGTATACACTATGATTTTCTTCTTGGTAGAGAGACTAAATTTGGCAATACAAAGAAATGAATACACAATTTGCCTGTGATCAGCAGTTTTGTCTTATCTTTTTTGTAAATATTCAGCTCCTGCTGTTTGCTCTGTGTGTGTGTGTGTGTGTGTGTGTGTGTGTGTGTGTGTGTGTGTTAAATATTAGCATCAAATGTTGTTTGTATCTGACTTTTCTAGGGAAGCCAAGAACATATTGGGCAGAACCTGTAATTAATTTCACAGCAGAATCTGATCTGACATTCTGGTAAACCTCCTGTGAGTTTACATACTGAAGTTGGATCAAGGATACTAGTTTAGACAGTATGAATTGTTCCTCTGAGACATTCTGCAAGACTGCTCATTTATGCTAGGTAGTGCTGCCTTTTGGGGAAAAGGAGTGGATAACCTGAAAATATTTGCAGATTGGCTTGGAAAGAGAAGGGTTTTTTTTTTTTTAACTGCATACCACCCTTTCTCAAATGTAGTTTTTTACCCTCTATCTATATAACATATGTAGCTAGGAGAGGACTGAGGGATAGTTTTCCTATTCCCAATTACAAGCAATATGGTTAGTTTTTAAACAATAGCTTGCTAATATCTAAGGCTACAGTAATGGAAAAACAAGAAGTAGCACATACCTGCACTGCTCTAGGAACAGTTCACAATGCAGAACATTATTCAGTCGTGTGTGTGTGTGTGTGTCCTGGTCTATGCTCTGCTCCAGGTAGAAAGAAAATAATTCTATGCCTAGACCTGGTACAGTGTTTGCCATCCAATCTACTGGAGCAAGTACACTGGCTGGTATACTAGTGATGGGGCAAGGTTCCACCTGGTCCCTTCTCTCTCCTACGTACCTTCTCAGATTTGATGGGGTGTAGAACCAATCCTGTATTACCTGCTTCCCCGCCATCACTGTGCTCAATCGTATATGTGCCCTGTACAAGACATTAAGTCCTAAAGGCTGGTTTTATTCAATCCCTAATTGCACAGAACCCAAAACCCTTGCCCTGCCCCTTCTCTGGGTCCCTGACGTTCAGTTACTCCATTGACTCCTCCCTCCATCACCTGCTCTCCCCAGTCCTCACTCATTCATTTTTATCAGGTTGGGGGTAGACTGAGGTAAGGGAGAGGTCCAGGGTTCCAGCTGTGGCTGTCGGCTTTAGGGTGAGACCAGAAATGAAGGGTTCAGGATTCAGAGGGGGCTCTGGTTTAGGGCAGAAGGTTGGAATGCAGGCTCTGGAGTGGGTTGCAGGAGATGAGTGACTTGGGATACAGGAGAGGGCTCTAGGGAGTGGAGCTGAGGGGTTTGCAGTGTGGGAGCAGGCCCTGAGCTGAGATATGGAATTGGGGTGTGGGAAGGGGTATGAGCTCAGGACTGGGAGTGTGGGTCCTAAAGTGGGCCAAGAAATGATGGGTCCAGGATGTGGAGGGGGTGTTGGAGTGTGGGAGGGGCATGCAGGTTACAGGCTCAGGGAGTAGAGTTGCCAACTTTCTAATTGCAAAAAACTGAACACCCTTGCCTTGCCCCACACCCGTGCCCATCTTCCCCAAGGCCCCTCCACCTGCTCACTCAATTCTCTCTTCTTCCCCCCTCCCCCCCCACACTCACTGACTTGTTCATTCATTTTTACTGGACTGGAGTAGAGGTTTGGGGAACAGGGGATAAGGGCTCCAGGTGTGGGCTCTGAGTTGGGACCAGAAATGAGGGACTTAGATGCCAGAGGGGACTCCATGCTGGGGCAGGAAATTGGGCTGCAAGTTCTTGGGTGGGGCCATGGATAAGGAGTTTGGGGTGAAGGAGGGACTCTGAGCTGGAGGTGTGAAGATAATGGTTTGGAAGTGTGGGAGAGGGTTCCAGGCTGAGGCGAAGGAATTGGGTGTGAAGGGGACATGGGCGCTGGACTGGAGGTGTGCTCTGAGGTGGAGCCAGAAATGAAGGGTTCAGAGTATGGGAGGGGATTCAGGGATGGAACAGGGGGTACAAGCTCCAGGATGGAGTTGTGGTACAGGAGCAGGCTAAAGGCTGGGGCAGAGGGTTGGTGTGTGGGAAGGGTTGTTGACCCTGGGAGGGAATTAGGATGTAAGAGGGGACTCCAGGCCAGTGCAAGGGGTTGGGGTGCAAATTCCAGGCAGCACTTACCTTGTGGGGGGGAACTCACTAGAAGTGGCAAATGTTCCTTGGTCCTAGGTGTAGAAGCAGTCAGGTAGCTCTGTGCAGTGCACACTCTCTATGCACAGCTGCCACGTCCGTAGATCCCATTGTCTGTGGTTCCTGGCCAATTGGAGCTGTGGAGCTGGTGCATGGCATGAAGGCAGCATTCAGAGCCCCCCAGACTACCCCTGCACATAGGAGCTAGAGGGACGTGTCACTGTTTCCAGAAGCCACTCAGTGCTAGGTAGGGAGCCTGCCAGCACCAGCAACTGGATGTTTATTTGTCCACCAGGACCCTGTTCAACCAGGTATTCTAGTTGAAAACCAGGTATCTGGCAATCCTGTTGGGAGATCCTGTTATTTACCTCGCTCCATTTTAAAAACTGACCATGTATTCTTGTTTCCTATTTCTGTCTCCTACAGATTCATGAGAGGACCTTTCCTCTTGTCCCACAACTACTTGCAGTCCTCAAAAGTTTTCCTGTGTGGGACCTACTCTAAGCATTTCTGAAAGTTCCAGGAGATAAAATACTTTATATCATACTTATTGACACCTTCAAAGAACTCTGTAGACTGCTGAGACTGTTACAGAAGACATTAGACTCTACCCCAAAACATTGTGTTCATCTATCTCTCTGATAATTCTGTTCTTTAGCATAATTTTCAACCAACTCTACTGGTATTGAAGTTGTTTACAGTCCTGTAATTGCCAGAATCAATTCTAGATCCTTTTTTAAAAACTGTCATATTAGCTATTCTCCAGTCACTTGGTTCAGAGGCTGATTTAATCATAGGTTACATATGATTTAATCAATCGGTTACTGAATTTTAAAGAAGCCTTATTGAAGCCACAACAAAAAACCCATCCTGATGCATAGTAAGAAAAGCCAATACGGTAGGCACCCAGGGTGGCTGACCAGGGAAACCTTGGCAAGCTTAAACACGAAAAGGAAGCTTACAAGAAGTGGAAACTTGGAAGGATAACTAGGGAGGAGTATAAATATATTATTAGAGAATGCAGGGGAGCAATCAAGAAGGCGAAAGTGCATTTGGGATTGCAGCTAGCAAGGAATGTGAAGGGTAACAAGAAAGGTTTCTACAGGCATGTTAGCAATAAGAGAGTGATCAGGGAAGGTGTGGGGCCATTACTGGATGAGGGAGGTAACCCAGTGACAGATTAAGTGGAAAAAGCAGAAGTACTTAATACTACTTTTGCCTCTGTCTTCACAAATGAGGTCATCTCCCAGACTATTACACTAGGCAACACAGTATGGGAAGGAGGTGGGCAGCCCTCGGTGGAGAAAGAACAGGTTAAGAACTATTTAGAAAAGCTAGACACATACAAATCCATGTGTCCAGATTTAATGCATTCGAGGGTACTGAAGCAGTTGGCAGATGTCACTGCAAAGCCTTTAGCCATTATCTTTGAAAATTCATGGAGATCGGGAGAGGTCCTAGATGATTAGGAAAAAGGCAAATGTAGTGCCCATCTTTAAAAAAGGGAAGAAGGACAATCCAGGGAACTACAGACCAGTCAGCCTCACCTCAGTCCCCAGAAAAATCATGGAGGGAATCCTCAGGGAATCCCATTTGAAGCACTTGGAAGAAATGAAAGTAAGCAGGAATAGTCAACATGGATTCTCCAAGGGAAAGTCATGGCTAACCAACTTGATTATCTTCTATGATGAGGTAACTGGCTCTGTGGATAAGGTGTAAGTCAGTGGATGTGATATACCTTGACTTCAGCAAAGTTTTGATACGGTCTCCCACATTATTCTTGGCAGCAAGCTAAAGAAATATGGATTGGATAAATGGACTGTAAGGTGGATAGAAAGTGGTCTAGATCATTGGGCTCAATGAGTGGTGATCAATGTCTTGATGTCTAATTGGAGGTTAGTATCAGGCGGAGTGTCCAAAAAGTCGGTTCTGGGGCTGATTTTGTTCAACATCTTTATTAATGATCTGGGTGAGGGGATTAGATAGCACCCTTAGCAAGTTTTCAGATGACAGTCAGCTAGGGGGAGAGGTAGATACTCTGTGGGGGTGGGGGTAGGGTTAGGGTCCAGAGTGACCTAGAGAAATTGGAGGATTGGGCCAAAAGAAATCTGATGAGGTTCAACAAGGACAAGTGCAGAGTTCTGCACATGGGAAGTAAGAATCTCAAGCATTGTTCTGGCTGGGGACTGACTAGATAAGCAGCAGTTCAGCAGAAAAGGACCTGGGGATAATAGTGGAAGAGTATCTGGATATCAGTCAACAGTGTACCCTTGTAGCCAAGAAAGCTAATGGCATATTAGGGTGCATTAGGAGGACCATTGCCAGCAGAGCTAGAGAAGTTATTATTCCCCTTTATTTGGCACTGGTCAGGCCACATCTGGAGTATTGTGTCCAGTTCTGGCGCCCCTGCTATAGAAAGGATGTGGATGCACTGGAGAGGGTCCAACAGAGGGTCCAGCAGAGGGCTGGAGCATATGACCTATGAGGAGCAGCTGAGTGATTTTGTCCTTATTTAGTCTGCAGAAGAGAAGAATGGGGGGAATTTAATAGTAGCCTTCAACTTCCTGAAGGGAGGTTCCAAAGAGGATAGAGAGAGGCTGTTCTCAGTAGTGATGGACGGCAGAACAAGGAGCAATGGTCTCAAATTACAGTTCAGAGTTCTAGGTTGGATATTAGAAAAAACTATTTACCCAGGAGGGTGGTGAAGTACTGGAATGGGTTACCTAGGGAGGTGGTGGAATCTCCATCCCTAAAGGTTTTTATGTCCTGGCTTGAGAGAGCCCTGGTTGGGATGATTAGTTGGGGTTGGTCCTGCTTTGCGCAGGGGGTTGGACTCAATGACCTTCTGAGGTCTCTCCCAGGCCTGGGATTCTATGATCATAGTTTGTAGTGCTCCAATTTCATATTTGAGTTCCTTGATACCCCTTAGGTGAATACCGTCTAGTCCTCCTCATTATCAACAACCAGGGGCTCAACACCAGTTGGTGTCCGATGCTTCCCTCACTATTTCCTTCCATCTTTCCCTGTCCAGTGCGGAGTGACTTAGTTTCTGTAGACTAGCTCTGCACCAATCTACTATATCATTTACCCATTCTCTGTGGGGTCTGCCTCTCCTATTCAGACCATCCATTATGCCGAATACCAGGGTCTTAACTTTTCGTTAGTTGTTCATTCTGCAGATATGCCCGAATAGCTGTAATTTCCATTGTACAACCTCCTGCAGTAGGTTCTCTTTTGGCTGTGTCTTCCTATATAATACCTTGTTGGTGACCTTCTGCATCCATTCTATTCTCGGGATCTTTCTATAACAACTCCTCTCAAATGCCAATATCCTTCTCTTCGAATCTTTCATTATCACCCATGTCTCCCATCCATACAACATGCTGCTAAATACACACGTTTTCAAGACATTCAGCTTCATTCCTAAGCTAATCACTTTACTTTTCCAGAACTTATCTATCGTCTTCAAACTCACTCTTGCTTTCACTATTCTAGATGCTATTGCTGTGTAACTTATCAAATTGTTCTAAAATCTCCTTTTACTGACACCTCAATCTAGTTCAGCTCCTCATATTTATCATCTAAAAAGAATGGTCAGGTGTGGGAATTCCTCCGTATCCAGGTCAGCAGTGTTCCGAGAGAGCTGACTGACTGGGCGGGGCTGATTAATCACTTGTGAAGCTGTGCTGCATTGCAGCTTAGAGGGAACCATGCCCGTGAGCAAAAAATCTATGCAAAGAATTCATGTAGCTTCTCTGCAAAGACCTGGTCTTCAATGAATGCTTCTTCAGTAACTTAGTTGTCCAATGCCCCCACTGACTTTTTGGCAGACTTCCTGCTTCTGATGTATTATTAACTGCTGTTAGTTTTTGTGTCTTTTGCTAGTTGGTCTTTAAATTTTGTCTAGATGTGCCTTATACTTGACTTGGCAAAATTTATGCTCCTTTCTATTTTTCTCAGTATGATTTCACTTCAAAAATTTGAAGGATGCCTTTTTGCTTTTAATCATTTCTTTTATTCCATGATTAGCTATACTGACACTTTTTTGGGGGTCTTTTAACTATTTTTTTTTATTTGGGTATACCTTTAGTATGAGTATCTATTGTAGTGGTTTTAAATAGCTTGTGGGTTATTTCACCCTTCCTTTTAATTTCTTAGGGAATGTCTACACTACAGCATTATTTCGAAATATCTAATTTCGAAATAGTTAATTCGAAATAGCTGATTTCAAAATAACGCATCTACACACAAAATGCATTTCAAAATAGCCTTTTTCTATTTTGAAATAGCGCGTCCACGCTGAGTGGACGTTGAATTGCATTTAAGGCTGGTTGGAACCAGTTCCAGCAGGGCATCAGGTCAGATGTTGCCTTGTGGCCAGGGTGGCCAGCAGGGCACCCTGGGAAAGGCTGGAGGCCCCCTATTTCGAAATAAGCGTCTACACAGTGCTTATTTCAAAATAGCAGTTTCAAAATTGGCACTATTCCTCGTGGAACGAGGTTTACCAATTTCGAAATAAGGCCTCTACTATTTCAAATTAATTTCGAAATAATGGAACGGCTGTGTAGATGCTAGGAATGTTATTTCGAAATAGCTGCTGTTATTTCAAAATAACTTTGCTGTGTAGACATACCCTTATTGACTTGCTGTTTATTTTTGTGTACTTCCTCTTTCTGAAGTTCAGTACTGCTGTAGAGGGTTTCTGTGGTATTTTTACCTATACAGTGATATTAATTATAACATTATAATAATTATGACATTATAGTCTCTAGAGGAGTTCAGCTATATTTACCTCCTGGACAATACCCTGTACTCCACTGAGGACTAAATTAAGAATTACCTTCTCCTTTGCAAGTTCTAGGACAAGCTGCTCCAAGAAGCAGTCATTTATGAAGTTTATCAATTTTTATTCTGTATCCCTTCAAAAGGTGGCGCATAGGCAGACAATATAAGGATAGTTGAAATCCACATTATTATTGCATTTTCTACCTTTGTATCTTCTCTAATACCCTTAAGATGTTCAGTCACCATCCACATTCTGGTCAGGTAAAGGGAAGTATATATTCCTACTACTAGACTTTTATTGTCAAAGCATGGAATTGAACCCATGTCGATTCTTGGGTGCAGTTCTCTTCATTTGACTGATTTCTAAGTTAATAGACAGCTTGCTTCTACCTGTTTCTATCATATATTGTATATTTTTTCTCTTAAGTTACTTTATCATAAACTATAGACAAGTTTTTCACAATATTATTCTTAGCAACTTAGCTCCTTGAGCGCCAACAATTCTTAAGAATATTATAGCAAGGTAGAGAGAGGCAGGGCCTTACTGAATTTTGTTTGTGGCTCCTCAGCCAAGGTATGAATAGTGTCTTCTGAATAATCTCTCACTTTCCTCTGTTGCATGGGAGCTGAAACACAAACTCTCTACAAGAAAGTGTATAGGTGAGTGAGATTCCTATTAGAATGATACCCCCAAAGAAGCTGAATCACAATTAAATAATTGTTCCCTGCGCACACATGAGCATATACACACACCTCCATCAGACTATACCATATAACTTTTCCTATAAATCTTTATAAATTGCTAATGAAGTATCTTTATAAATGATATTTTAAAGATCTAGTCTTTAATAGTTTATTTTCTGTTTTGTGTGTAATTTCCTTGATGCCACTAGAGGGTATTGAAACATTTTCAGGGAAAGCAAATTGTTTTTTAAGTTGCTGCTGATCTGTAGAAGAGCTTTAAAGATGAGTTAAAATTAAAAGGCCTCTTGGCAAATAAATATGCACTCATTTGTGCTGAAGTCCCTAATTATTCTTTGTCCTAAATCCTCTTTTTAGGATATCTGTACTCTTTTGAATATATATGACTTATTTTTCCTTCTTTTGACTCACTAAGAGGAAGCTTGTGTGTGTAAAATGACTAGCTGGTTTTGGGTGATCCAGTAAAGTGCTGCTTACCTTTCGTTGTGGTCAGTGTGAGGTGATGGCATTGAAACATTCTGAAAATCAGGCATCATTTAGACTTCCTGTCTATTGAAAACTGAAGCTCTTTTCATTTCTGCTCCCAAAATCACATCACAAGTCACTTTTTTTGAAAATATTGAATGTGTGCTTCAGGTTCAGCTCCTAAATCCATAGTAAGTCATCAAAATGTAAATAGACAGACTCCCAAAAGAATTCCATTGAAATCAGTGTAAACTACAGGGGTTTAAACTATGATTCTATGATTATAACTTTGAAAATAGGCCTTATTTAAGCCACTACATCTCAAGTTAGGAGTCTAACTTCAGTCAGAAATCCTTGGAAATGTGCCCATAGTGGTGAGAGTGGTAGTAGTATCATAGAGCTGGAACAGACCTCAGGAGGTCATCAAGTTTGGCCCCCTGCCCAAGGCAGGACCAATCCCAAATAAATCAACCCAGCCAGGGCTTTGTCAAGCCAGAACTGCAAAACCTCTAGGGATGGAGATTCCAGCACCTCCCCAGGTAACCCATTCCAGTGCTTCCCCACCCTCCTAGTGAAATAGTTTTTACTAATATCCAACCTAGACCTCCCCCACTGCAACTTTAGACCATTGCTCCTTGTTCTGTCACCACTGAGGACAGCCTCTCTCTATCCTCTTTGGAACCTCCCTTCAGGAAGTTAAAGGCTGCTATCAAATCCCCCCTCACTCTTCTCTTCTTCAGACTAAATAAGTCCAAATCCCTAAGCCTCTCCTCATAGGTCATGTGCTCTATCCCCCTAATCATTTTGGTTGCCCTCCGCTGGACCCTCTCCAATGTGTCCACATCCTTTTTATAGATCTAACCCACTTTCTATTCACCTTACAGTTCATTTGTCTAATCCATACTTCTTTAGCTTGCTGCCAAGAATACTGTGGGAGATCAAAAGGTTTGATGAAGTCAAGGTATATCATGTTCACTGTCTCACTTCCATTTGTCTCTGATTAGAATGTAAACTCTGCAGGAACTGTTTTCTTGTACCTAACAGAAGGGCACTCCAGTCCTGGTTAGTTGGGTTTGAGTATTTCCACAATACTACTACTACTACTATAGAGTAGTATGGACTGAAGCACTGTTATTGAAGGATATAAACTATTCAGGAAGAACAGGCAGGGGAGAAAAGGAGGAGGAGTTGCACTATATATAAGAGAGCACTAAGATTGCTCAGAACTCCAGTATATAGAGGGAGAAAAGCTTATTGAGAGTCTATGGGTTAAGTTTAGAGGTGGAAGCAACAGGGGTGATGTTGTGGTTGGTGTCTGCTATAGACTCCCGGATCAGGTGGATGAGGTAGACGAGGCTTTCGTCAGACAACTGAGAGAAGCTTCCAGATCACAGGCCCTAGTTTTCATGGGGGGCTTTAATCACCCTGACATCTTTTGGAAGACCAATACAGCAGTACACAGACAATCCAGGAAGTTTTTGCAGAATGCTGGGAATAACTTCTTGGTACAAGTGCTAAAGAAACCGTCAAGAAAAGCAGACTTTGACTCCCTCAGAGAACTGATGGGCAGGATTTTTTGGGATGCTTACATGAAGGGGAAAGGAGTCCAGGAGAGCTGGCAGTATTTTAAAGAAGCCTTATTGAAGGCACAGGAAGAAACCATCCCAATGTGCAGCAAGAAAAGCAAATATGGTAGGTGACCAGATTGGCTTATCAGGGAAAACCTTGGTGAGCTTAAACACAAATAGAAAACTTACAAGTAGTGGAAAATTGGAGAGATGACTAGGGAGGAGTATAAATATATTGCTTGAGAATGCAGGGGAGCTATCAGGAAGGCGAAAGCGCAACTGGAATTGCAGCTAGCAAGGGATGTGAAGGGTATCATGGGATCATGTATTTGTGGTTGGTCCTGCTTTTAGCATTAGGTTGGACTTCCTGAGGTCTCTTCCAACTCTGTGATTCTTAGACTAAGTGAAGGCAACTGACAGTAAGAGGGAAGAAGGGAAAAGTATTGTTAATATACATGTATAAGCCTGATACAACTGTATTTACATTTCTTGGGTTTTAATTTACAAATATATTGGCAATACCTAAATTATATATTATTGCATCAGTCTGATGTATTTGTGATAAAGGAAGTCTACAGATAATATCTATTTTTCAGAATATTGCAGTCTATATAGTTTGTGTATTTAAAGATTCCATTTATATTCATTTATTTCATTACTTGCATTATCATTTTGGGCTAAATTTCCTTACTCTCACTGAGTGATGCTTTGCTGAACAAGTAGTCCCAGTGGCTTGAATAAGATGATCACAATTCATGGTGAAGTGGTCTGTTGACTCTATCTAGAACATTTTGCTGTTGCATTTTACAAAACTTTTCCCCACTTTCTGTAGAACTCTTTAAGGGCCTCTTTCTGCCATGTTGTCGCTCAGGTTCCTTACCTGCTTCTCGTGTACCAAGCAATCTTGGTGCTGTACCAAGGCAAAATTCATCCCATACAGAGGTCCAACAAAAGATTTATCTGTGTACCATTGAAATTCCTCTGAACCCCTGTTTTGAGCATTGAAGTGACTCATGTGCATTATATATATTTCATCCACAGTGAACAGCTTGTTTTTATTATCATCTGAAAGCAGATAACTGTCATATTTTACACTGTCAATCATTTTATCATATCCTTTACATGTTTCTTTGTGTCTGTGATTTAAAGGGTCTTGGGGCCCAATCCTGTGAAGCGTTGCATTCCTGTATCTTCCATTATGTCTAGAGCTTGGGAAAAAATTCAGATAGACAATGTATCTCTCAAACAATGTAAATTGTGTTTAAATGAATGCAATTTTGGGACAATTTGGGGGGGGGTATTCTATATTGGACCTTTTATTTGTATACATAACATGAAATGATCCCAGTTTGAATTTATGAACTTGAAAATTAACTAGGATACCCAGATGTTCTGTTATTTAAGGAACAGACCCTCCCGGAGCTGTCTCAAATTCTCTTAAAAATCAGAAAATTGTTCCATATGTTCTGTCTCCCCCATCAGTACTGGTGGGTCCCGCTGCTGGCCAGATCTCTGCTCATCAGCTGTCTGCAAATCAGCAGTGTGTGCAGGGAAGGTCCAGTGGTAAAAACATGGGGTAGTGTGCAAGGCTGGTGGAAGGATAGAGACTAAGAGAAAGACATAGGCTATGTCTAGACTGCAAGCTTCTTTCAGAATAAGCTTTTCAGGAAGATCTTCCAGAAAAGCTTATTTTGAAAGAGAGCGTCTACACACAAAAAGCACAATGAAATTGCGATGTGCTATTTCAAAAGATAGTGTCCATTCTGATTGGATGCTATCTTGCATTTAATGCCACCCAGGGTATGTCTACGCAGCTGGAGCCACCTGCCCAAGGGTGGCACAGCACGTACCCACACGTGCACAGGTGGCTGCGTGATCCATGGGAGGCATGGCCCACGTGCGCGGTCCCTGGTCTCCCTCCTTACCTGCCCCCCCCCCCCCCAGGTAGGGGACAGTGCTGGCACTTATCTGGTATGGCCTCCCTGGACGACCCTGCTGACTTTGGTGCTGGGACAGCTGGTGGTGGCCCCTCTGCTGCACCCAGGTCAGGGCCCTCAGCTCCTGGCTCGCTGTCCCCTGGGCTGGCGCGGACTGCCCCACCCCCCAGGATTCGGTCGAGGGCAGGGAAGTAGGGGCAGGTGACAGCCCCTGCTGCAGCGCCACCCGTGGCCCTGGCGTTCTCCTGCCGCAGCTCCTTAACGTTCAGGTGCACCTGCTCCTGGGTGCGCCTGTGTCCCCTGTGGGCCGTGATGGCCACTATGCGGCCATAGACGGCAGCATTCCTCCAACTGGTGCGGAGATCATGGACATTGGGGGCCTCTCCCCACACCTCAGTGAGGTCCATGATCTCCGCACCAGTTCAGGTGGGTGCTGGGGGACTGGGCGGGGGATGGCTGGCTGCCACTGTCTGCCATTGTGCGGCCACTGGGTGAGGGTCTGTGGCTGCTGGCAGGCCTGGCTCTGGCACATGCCCAGTGGCCAGACTCTACCCCTTTAAGGGCCCCGGGGCTGGGGGAGAGGAGGAGAGTTTTCCTGGTTGTGCCCAGAGTGTCTGGAGGCCCCCTATTTCGAATTAAGTGTCTACACAGCACTTAATTCGAAATAGCTATTTCAAATTTGGCGTTATTCCTCATGGAATGAGGTTTACCAAATTTGAAATAAGCGCCCTGCTATTTCAATTTAAAATCGAAATAGAGGTTTGCATGTGTAGACGCTATTGAAGTTAATTCGAAATAACAGCTGTTATTTCAAATTAACTTTGTAGTGTAGACATACTCCCCGGAACCACTTCAGGCAGGGCATTAGGTCAGCAGTTCCTTCCAAGACAGTCATTTCTCAGGTTCTTCTGCTTGCTTGCCTACCTCTCCAAGGGACAGCAAAGCATTTCTTTTGTGTGCTCTGCTTGCCCCTGCTTCAAGATACCACAGCACACTCCCTTCCAAGGAGCCGGAGCTGCCTCTGGGCATGTGATGGCCCCACACTGCCATGCTGAGGTTTCTGCAGGCTGTCTTCATGGCCCTGCATGAGCTTGACCCCAACCTTATCTTTGAGAGCCTCTGCCTGTGTGCGAGAGCAATGCCCTTGCAGCTGCACCTGATGGTGGAGTGATGCTTCTGGAGGCTGGACACCAGTTCCAATTGGTGGGACTGGCTGGTGATGGAGCAGTGGGATGTCCAGCAGTGGCTCCAAAACTTCCGCATGAGGAAGGAGACATTCTTGGAGCTGTGTGCCTGGCTCACCCCTGCCCTCAGACGAAGGGACACCCACTATCCCCTTGGAGAAGCTGGTCGCCATTGTCGTATGGAAGCTGTCCATGCCAGACAGTTACTGGTCCATGGGCAACCAGCTCAGGATGGGAAAGTTGACCATCGGGGCCCTTCTCATGCAGATATGGCACTCTTGGGCTGCAGTCCCTGGGGGAGGGGGAGTACTGGAAAGGGAGACCCTAGTGAAAGGGGGGGTTGGGAGTGCAAGGGCTGGAGTGGGGTGGTGGGGGGAAGCCCTGTCCCCCAGGGATTCTGCAGTCCTGCCCTCACACAGCCCTGCGGGGGGAAGGGGGGAAGGGTGAGATTCAGAGGGGGTTGCTCCTGGGGTGTTTGTGGAGTAGAGCTCAGACACCTCCAAAAGGCTCAGGCACCCCCTTTGATTCTCTGTTTTGTTTCTTTGTCTCCTTCTGCAGGTGGTGAGGGCCATTTACACCATCCTGCTGCTCAGGGTCATCTGCCTGGGTGACCTGGACCTCCTCATCTCCGGATTTGCCACCCTTGGCTTCTCCAACTGTGGGGACACTATTGATGGAAACCACATCCCGAGCCAGGCCCCCGACTACCATGCAGTGCAGTACATAAACAGAAAGGGATACTTCTCTATGGTCCTGGAGGCCCTGGTCGACCACCACGGCCAGTTTATGGACATTTTCGTCAGCTGGTCAGGGAAGGCGCATGACGCCCCTGTCTTCAGAAACTTCAGCCTCTACCACAAGCTGGAGGGTGTCACTTTCTTCCCCGAGTGCAACATCAGGGTCGGGGACATTGAAATGCTACTGTGCATAGTGTGGGACGCAGCCTACCCACTAATACCATGGCTGATGAAGCCCTACACTGGCCACCTTGACCCCAGCAAGGACTACTTCAATACTCATCTCTCCAGGGCCTTCATGCAGGCCGAATGTATCTTTGGGCACTTGAAGGCATGGTTCAGCTGCCTCCTGATGCCCCTCGATGTGGGGGAGCAGAACGTCCCCCAGGTGATATCCGCATGTCGTGTGCTCCCTAACATTGTGGAGAGGAGGGGGGAGGCCTTCCTACAGGGGTGGCGGGCAGAGGCTGGCCAGGAGGGATTGGCCTTTGAGCACAGATGCCATCCAGCAGGTCCATCAGATGGGGGTATGCATGCAGGAGGCCCTGAGGGAGAGTTTCTGTCAAGGACCCCAGTAACTCTCCCCAGGGCCTCCCCACTAGGGGCCTCTGGCTTGCTCCAATATCCCATTCCCACCAAAGTCCCTCTGGGTATGTCTACACTACAAAGTTAATTCAAACTAACAGCCGTTAGTTCGAATTAACTTTCATAGGCACTACACATGCAAACCGCTAGTTCTAACTTAATTCGAACTAGCGGAGCGCTTAATTCGAACTAGATAAACCTCATTCTACGAGGACTAACGCCTAGTTCGAATTAAGTAGTTCGAATTAAGGGCTGTGTAGCTACTTAATTCGAACTAGTTGGAGGCTAGCCCTTCCCAACTTGCCCTGGTGGCCACTCTGGGCAAGGCCAGGGAAACTCTTCTGCCCCCCTCCCGGCCCCGGAGCCCTTAAAGGGCCACGGTCTGGCTACACTGCTCGTGCCAGCTGCAAGCCTGCCAGCACCCAGCCAGCAGACCCTGCACCTGGCACGGCATGAGCCAGCCACCCGCTGCCACCCAGCCCTCCGCCTCTTCCCAAGACCAGGCTGGCGGCTCCCAGGAGCCTGCCCAGGGCCGCAAGAGGCGGGCACCCTCCTGGTCTAGTGCAGAGATCGTGGACCTCATCGAGGTTTGAGGGGAAGCCTCCAACGTCCACGATCTCCGCACTAGCCACAGGAACGCGGCCGTCTACAGCCGCATGCCTGCCAGCCTGGCCACCAGAGGCCACGTGCGGACCCGGGAGCAGGTCCGCTGCAAAATTAAGGACCTGCGGCAGTCCTACTCCAGGGCCTCCCAGCCAGGGGCCGACCCGGAGGCATGCCCTCATTATGAGGCCCTGGACCGCATCTTGGGGGCTCACACAGTCCATGCCCCCCGGGTGGTGATCGACCCCGGGGCAGAGGGACCCGTCCCTGACACCGAGGAGGAGGAGGAGGATGTTGAGAGCCAGGAGCCTGCAGGGAGCCTGCCCAGGACCCCCAAGGCATCCCACAGAGCACATCGGCTGTGTCGTCCGAGGCCGAGGGGGGCTCCACATGTGAGTGCCATCATGCTCCCCTTATGTGTACGGGGAGGTGGGGGGAGAGGGAGCCCAGGGACCGTGCACCTGGGCCTTGCCCACCATGGAGCAGCAGCTGGGTGTCATGCAGGGGCCCTGGCCCGTTCCCCACACAGCGACCTCGCCTTGCAGAGGGGGGGCTGGAGGGCTGTGTCCCCAGGGAGAACTGACCACTGGTCTTGTTTCACCACAGCCGCAGCACCTGGGACTGCAGGGCACACCACCCCGCCTGCAATAGCCACCAGCACCCCGGCCAGCAGGCGCACCCGCAACCTGGAGGCCTACCACCGGCGGCACCTGTGGCTACTGGAGCACCAGCTCCGCACCCGGGACCACTGGGTCCGGGAGGACCTGTGGCTGCGGCAGCGGAGCTTGGAGGCACTGGAGGAGCGGGGCCGTGCCCTCAGAGGCCATCTCCAGACCCTGGTGGACAGGTTCCTGCCTCCTGCTGCTCTGGCCCCTGCAGCCGCCCCAGCTCTCGCTCCTCCTCCCATCCCTGTTCCCCTTCCCGCTTCCTCCACACCCCCCGTCCCTCCTGCCTCACCCTCCACACCCACTCCCCCCCGACGCCCCCGCACCCGCAGTGCTGCGAGACGGGAGAGCCAGCAGGACCCCCAACCCTGAGCTTTCCCTCCCCTTCCTCCCCCTTCCAGCTTCCTCCTCCCAGGTTTCCCCCTCCCCTCTCCCATCCTCATTCCCCCCTCCCCCCACCCCAGTTATGTACAATAAAAAGAGATTATTGTTGTTTGCAAAACAGGTGTCTTTATTTAACATTAGGAAGGGGGGTTAGAGAGGGGAAAGGGGAAGGAGGGGAGGGTGGAAGAAGGCCCCAATGGGGCATGCAGGGAGAGTTCAGTCCTCCTCCTCCACCAGGAAGGTCTCCCGCAGGGCTTCCCGGATCTGGACGGCCCCCCGCTGAGCCTCCCAGACGGCGGCGGTGTGGGGCTGAGCGTAGTGGCCAGCCATGCGCTCAGCCTCAGCCATCCAGGCTGGCAGGAAAGCCTCCCCCTTCCGCTCCCACAAATTGTGCAGCACGCAACATGCTGCCACCACGGGAGGGATATTGTGCTCGGCGAGGTCGAGGCAGGTGAGGAGGCACCTAAATCTGGCTTTCAGTTGTCCGAAGGCCCCCTCGACCACAATGCGGGCCCTGGTGAGCCTGGCATTGAAGGCCTGGCGGGAGGGGTTGAGGTGCCCCGTGTACGGCTTCATCAGCCAGGGCTGTAGGGGGTAGGCCACATCCCCCACCAGGCAGATGGGCATGTCCACATCCCCGACCCTGATGTGGCGGTCGGGGAAGAAGGTCCCGGCGTGCAGCCTCTGGCACACGGAGGAGTTGTGGAACACCCTGGCGTCGTGTGCTTTGCCACACCAGCCCACATTAATGTCCGTGAACTGGCCCCGGTGGTCAGACACGGCCTGCAGGAGGACGGAGAAGTACCCCTTGCAGTTGATGTACTGGGAGGCCTGGTGTTCCGGGGCACGGATAGGGATGTGCGTCCCGTCAATGGCCCCCCCGCAGTTGGGGAAGCCGAGGGCGCCGAACCCCTGGATGATGGCGTCTGGATCGGCGAGGCGGACCACCCTGCGAAGCAGCACCCGGTTGGTGGCCTTGACCAGCTGCAGAGAGACACAGCAAACTGTGAATCACTGGGGCGCCCGGGTGGCTGGGAGTGTTCGTTCCCTGGCACTGCCCCGTGCCCCACTCCCAGAAGCAACCCCCGCTGTGATTCTGGCCGCCGCCGGTGGCCTGTAGTACGGCCAGGACAGACTGGACCCTCCCAGGCGGGGCACTGTTGCCTCCTCCCCCGCCCCCATTTTCCCTGGGGTGGCCCATTCCCTCCTTGCAGCCCCCTTCCTCCCCGGCCCAGTGGCCGGTGAGTGCCGTACCTGCATGAGTACTGCTCCGACGGTGGATCTCCCCACGCCGAACTGGTTCCTGATGGATTGGTAGCTGTCTGGCGTGGAGAGCTTCCAGAGGGCGATGGCCACACGCTTCTGGAGAGGGATGGCGGGCCTCATGCAAGTGTCCCAACGCCGCAGAGCAGGGGCGAGCCACTCGCAGAGCTCCAGGAAGGTGTCCCTCTTCATCCTGAAGTTCTGGGTCCGCTGTCTGTCTCCCCAGCGCTCCAGGACGATGCGGTCCCACCAGTCGCTGCTGGTGTCCAGATGCCAGATGCGGCGGGGCACGCTGGCAGCTGGGCGCTGCTGCGGCTCCTCCGTGGCCCCCAGGGAGGACACGTGGAGAGTCAGGGGGCTGACGTGCACCAGGTGGTGCCAGGCAGCCTCGAGCCATTGCTGGCAGGCTTGCAGCAGCAAGTCCAAAAACTGGAGCAGAATGCCCAGGGCGAGCTCTGGCTCCATGGTGCCAACTGCGGTGGCGTCCCCAATGGGAATCACCGACACAGGCTGGCGCAGAGGAAAACACTTTGCTGTCCCTCGGTGAGGTAGGCAAGCAAGCGGAGACACTGAGAACCGGCTGTCCAGGGGGGGCCCATTTAAGCACGAGCCTCAGATAGCCTCAGACAGCAGCCACACAAAGCAACTACTGACCTGATGCCCTGCCGGAACCGGTTTCAGCTGCCCTTAAATGCGACCCAGCGTCCAATCAGTGTGGACACGCTAGTTCGAATTAGCAAAACGCTAATTCGAATTAGTTTTTGGGTCTAGATGTGTTAGTTCGAATTAGCTTAGTTCGAATTAACTAATTCGAACTAAGTTAGTTCAAATTAACTTTGTAGTGTAGACATACCCTCCCTTCCCCACTCCACCCCTCTTCCCTGCACACACAATATAAAAACTGTTTTGTTTTGAAAAAAATAACTGTTTGCTTATTTATTTGGGATAGAAGTAACTGGAGAAGAGGGGAAGAGAGCCTAGAAATGGGAAGTGGGGAAGGGGCTGAGAACCTTAGAGAGGGGAGGGGGCTGAGAACCTTGGAGGGGGGAGCAGAGGCTAAGAGCTGGGGCTGAGAGTGGCATGTGGCTCGTATGCGGGGACCTCGGCAACATCAGCGGTAGTGGTCCTGGTAGGAGCGGGGCCTGGAGCGGAGTCAAGCATGGGGGCGGGGCAGGAACTGGAGCAGGAGCAGGGACTGGGACTGGTGCAGGGTAGGTCAGGAGCTCCCAGATAGTCGCACATATGTTGCGGCCCTGCTTCAGCAGCTCAGTCCATATCTGGGCTTGCCGCTGCACATTGTTCTGGGCCAGCGTCTGCTGCATGTCCCAGAAGATGGAGATGTGCTCCTGGACCCTCCAGTGCCTGCAGCTCTGGTTTGGCAGTTGCCTTGGGTGGTATCAATCGCCCCATAGTCACGGCTGGTCTGGCTGGGAAGAATAAAGAGAGGTGGTCAGTCAGCCCTGGAGACACTGCCCCTGAGGCCTTGTCCTCATCTGTTAGCTGAGGGTAACAGTGCTCCAGTCAGAGGCTGGTGATGTCCCGGGAGCAAGGCCATGTGCAGCCTGGACAGTGGGCCCTGCCTTACAGGGGCCCAGAGCTCTGCAGGGGACCATACTTCCCACCCCCTCCGCAAGTCCCATGGACAAGCAGGCAAAGGAAATGGCCAGCTACACTGGGATCCAATGTCTGGGAGAGGGTCCTCAAGCTGTCTGGGCTTCCATCGGGGTCGCACACACACCTGTGTGCGACCAGCACTGTCCCCGGGAGCGGGTTCTGCCTCGAGTATGCAGGCATTCCTATGTGCCGTGTGCGGCACTCCAGAGTCTGAGCTTGCATGTGTGTGCCCTTGTTCCCAGCCTCCTTCCAGCAGTGGCTCATGGTGGGAGGGTGTCCCCCCACGGGGATCAGAAGTGTGGGTAGCATCCCCACACCCTGTGAGCAGGAGCCCAGGGGTGCTCCGGTGCCGTCTCCTGGGGCTGCATGGCACAGACAGGCACTGCACATGTCTATATGTGCACAGACTGCAGTGCGATGGCCAGGCTGAGCAATGATCGCATCACAGCCCCTCAGCACCCACCACGCCCACCTGTGTGTGTGAAAAACATAGAGCACTCACCTGATGATCCCTCCCCAGTCTCGGAGGATTCCTGGGACACATCCAGGCAATGGGGTACTGGCTCCAATATGAGCGTGGTCAGGGCTCTGGCTGCATCGTCCTCCTCCTCCTCATCCTCCTCTTGGGCTGGGACCCCCAGGCGCATGACGACAGGTGTCCCCAGCCCCGAGTCCACCACCAGGGGTGGGGAAGGGGCTGCACCGCCCCCCAGTTTGTGGTGCAGATCTTCAAAATAGGGGCACGAGTGGGGTTTTTCCCTGGAGTGAGAGCTGCACCCCTCACCCAAGCGTAGGCCTGCTGGAGCTCCTTTACTTTGCTATGGACCTGCTACAGCATCCTGGTGTGGCCTGGCTCTTGGCCATCTGGCCATATATGTCCACATTTCTGCATCTGGAGCAGAGATCCTGGAGTTTCTCCTCATCGCTCCACACCTCGAGGAGGGCCAAGATCTCTGCCCCAGACCAGGATGGTGCATGCCTTTTGCAGACCCTGGAAGACTCCTGGGAGCCCTGTGTGTGCTCCCTGGTATGGGCCGGGGTCTCTTGGGGGGCTTGTGGCTGCAACATGGTGCCCAGACATGTGGCACTTGCAGGTGTGCTAAGGCTGGAAGCTCTGAGGGCCTGCTTCCTGTCACAAGACCTATCCCCTGTGTCTGCAGCTTTAAGAGCTGTGGGGGAACAGGAACTATAGAGTTGTGATGAGTGTGGATGGAATGGCCAGCAGGGTACCTGTGGGATTTCTTGTAGGCCTCTTTTTTTGACAGAACTCCCTATTTCATGTCCACACACACCCTCTTCTGAAAAAAGCTTTTTTGGAAAAGGCCTTATTCATTGTGGAATGAGGTTGACCATCATCAGAAAGAATTGTCCATTATTTCGACTTTCTTTCAAAGTAGTGCAATTGCAGTGTGGACGCTAGTATTGGGTTTTTTTAATTATGGCTGTTGTTCTGTAAAAACAGTGCAGTGTAGACGCACCCTAGACAGAGAATATGTTATTGAATAGGATTGGTCTCAGGACAGACCCTTTGGGAGCACCACTAGTTACCTCTCTCTATTCTGAAAACTTATCATTTATTCCTACTCTTTGTTTTCTGTTCTTTAAGCAGTTATCAGTCCATGAAAGGACCTTCCCTCTTATCCCATGACAACTTACTTTACTTAAGAGCCTTTGGTGAGGGACCTTGTGAAAGGCTTTCTGGAAATCTAAGTATACTCTATCCACTGGATGCCCCTTGTCCACATGCATGTTGACTCTCTCAAAGAACTCTCGTAAGGCATGATTTCCCTTTACAGAAACCATGTTGACTTTCCCCCAACAAATTATATTCATCTATGTGTCTGACAACTTTATTCTTTACTATAGTTTCAACTAATTTGTCCGGTACTGATGTTAGATGTATCAGTCTGTAATTGCCAGGATCACCTCAAGAACCTTTTTAAATATTGGTGTCATGTTAGCTATCTTCCAATCATTAGGCATGGAAGCTGATTTAAAGGATAGGTTACAAACCACAGTTAATAGTTCTGCAATTTCACATTTGTGTTCTTTCAGAACTCTTGATTGAATGCCATCTGATCCTGGTGATTTATTTCTGTTAAGTTTATCAATTTGTTCCAAAACCTCCTCTAATGACACCTCAATCTGGGACAATTCCTCAGATTTGTCACCTAAAAAGAATGGCTTGCGTTTGGGAACCTCCCTAACATCCTCAGCCATGAAGACAGAAGCAAAGAATTCAGTTAGCCTCTCCACAGTGACTTTATCATCTTTGAGTGCTTGTTTTGCATCTTGATCATCCAAGGGCCCCACTAGTTGTTTAGTAGGCTTCCTGCTTCTGATGTACTTTAAAAAAATTTTGCTATTACTTTTTGAGTTTTTGGCTAGCTGTTCTTCAAACTCCTTTTTGGCTTTTCTTATTATATTTTTTACACTTAATTTGACAAAGTTAATGTTCCTTTCTATTTTCCTCACTAAGATTTGACTTGTACTTTTTAAAAGATTTTTTTTTTTATGTCTCACTGCTTCTTTTACTTGGTTGTTAAGCTGCAGTGGCACTTTTTTGGTTCTCTTACTGTGTTTTTTATTTTGGGGTATACATTTAAGTTGGGCCTCTATTATGGTGTCTTTGAAAAGTTTCCATGCAGTTTGCAGGGATTTTACTTTTGGCACTGTACCTTTTAATTTCTATTTAACTAATCTCTTCATTTTTGTGTAGTTCCCCTTTCTAAAATTAAATGCCACGGTGTAGGCTGCTGAGGTGGTTTCCCACTATAGGGATGTTAGATTTTATTACATTATGGTCACTATTTCCAAGTGGTCCAGTTATATTTATCTCTTGGACCAGATCCTGCACTCCACTTAGGACTAATCAAAAATTGCCTTTCTCTTGTGAGTTCTAGAACCAGCTGCCCCAAGAAATAGTCATTTAAGGTATCAAGAAATTTTATCTCTGCATCCTGTCCTGAGGTGACGTGTACACAGTCAATATTGGGATAGTTGAAACAATATGGGGATAGTTGAGTATTTCATTTTGATAGCCTCTCTAATCTCCCTTAGGATTTCATAGTCACTCTCACTGTCCTGGTTGAAAGATAACCCATGAGGTCATCTAGTCCAAAAACCCTGGCAAAAATCTGAGGAGAGGGCATCTGACTGTGGAAGATGCTGTGCCATTTACCAGGAAAGGTGAGTCAGCCTGGGAGCCCAGCTGGGCATGGAGGACAGAGAGTATCAGGCAGGAAGGGTTGGGTCATTCAGTCACCTCCCATGTGAGAGAAGCATACAGTAATGTGTGTGCGTGCATGCGTATGAGAGAGAGAGGGAGAGACCCCTCCTCATTTGAATCCCAAAGCCTTTAAGATAAGAAAGTAAATAAAAAGAATCCAACTATGCAATAATTTCTTTAACAAGGACTCAGTCAATTTTATAATATGTATGATTCCTGTTGAACTCCCTTGAATGAGTAATTTTACCAGGTGTCCCATATTCAGCATAGGAAAATAGGGTCACTCTAAAATTAACTCTCATAATTTGAGGGCTTAATTTATACTTTTGTTCTATCTCTACTGCAGAATTTGACATAATATTCACAATAGCTTATCACTAATGATGCTTAAACTGCAAACTGACAGCTAACTGTCAATATTGCAACACCACTGGACTCAATAGGAATTTGACTGAATATGAATAAGTTTCTCCTAACTTATTCTTCCATTAATTTATAATGAATTGGTTATGTTAGAATGAATATCCAAAGAACATTTCTATGTGCAAATCGTTATAATTGATTATTTTAGTGTCATGTTATGTCATGGTCTGTTTTATGTATTATATTTATTTGAATTACTTTTAAGCTGACTGAGGCCTTTCCTTCTAAATAAATGCTTAGATAGTATAGTGATGCAGGACATATACTTAACTAGGTACGTAGCTGTATGCTCACCAAAAATACCTTTGCCTCTGTAAGAATAATGGTAATATCAGCAATTAAAAAAAATGGAAAGAGGGAAAGTGTTATGAAATATTAGGCTGAGAAATGTTACTAAACATCGTATGCATGAAATTCAATGAAGGAAAATCAAACATTAAATATTTACCATTACCATTTGTAGAAAATATAGTAATGGCAGTATTCCATTCTGGGATATGAGCCAGTTTTTAGTTCAGGTATTTGAAAGCTCTAAGATACAATTAACATCTAATTTTTTCATTCTTCTCAAGTCTTCTCTATCTATTCATATTTAATACCTGTTATTATAAATCTAATGTCAAATTTCTTAAATTGTGCATAGTTTTATAAGAAGCTTACACTAATACAGATTCAGCTATGTGTGTGTTAAATGTGAGAGAGCAATTTCTTAAATACATAATTTCTTAGTTACACATACGGTGTGTCTAAACTACAGGGTTTTTTTCAAAAAAAGGGGCCTTTTTTCGAAAAAACTTCCCCCGCATCTAGACTGCTGCCATGTTCTTTCAAAAGTAAATCGAAAGAATGCGGCAGTTTTTTCAACCGCGAAAAACCTTGTTTTACGAGGAAGAATGACTTTTTTCGAAAGTGCTCTTTCGAAAAAAGGCGCTATGTAATGCAAACTGTGCTTTTTCAAAAGAAAGCATCCAGATTGCCTGGGTGCTCTCTTTCGAAAAAGCGGCTTGCTTTTTCGGAAGTACTGGTTGTAGTTTAGACCCTCTTTTTTGAAAGAGTCTTTTTTGAAAGTATCTTTCTAAAAAGCCTCTTTCGAAAGAGGCTTACAGTCTAGACGTAGCCTTAGACTCTAATCAAAATATTATTTGATATGGGTCTCAATTGCTATATGTCTTTATTTAAATAAGAACAGAAGTCAATTATAATATTATTATAAAATAATTTACCTTATTTAACTTTACATTTCAGATTCTGTTATTTGGCTTTGCTCCTTTGTTTGATGTTTGAGCAAATTCTCATTTGAGTCATACACCATTTGAATTATTTTGCAAAGGTTTTTTCACTGCTTTATCTCCCATTTCATTTCCTTTAATACCTACACAAGCTGGGATCCATACAAAAATGACATTGTTGCTCTGACATATTACCATATTATAGACATCAATAATTTCCAGAGTTATACTTCCTCTGGTGATTGAAATTTCTAGGATGATATCAATGGCATTTAAAAAATCTGGGAAAGTGACAGATTGTAAAGGTTGTATTTCAGCAATCTAATTCAGGACATCAAATAACTCAACAGTATAACCAAGTAGATATTCTAACTGATTTCTTCAACCCAAATTCTCACATGCTAGGTTGCTGAAACCTCCCTCCACATTAAAGAAAAGCAAAACCCTGCAAACAAAATAACCCATGAAGACTAACTTTAGAATATTAAAATAGAGAAAGGTCTAAAATGAAGTCACATTTATAAGTCAATTATTTAATTTAATTTAATTTTCATTCAGTTGAAGACCTTGCCAAGAAGGACCATTGAAGGAAGACTTTTGACTACAGGTTGGACATCTCTTATTTGGCACCCTTGGGACCTGACTGGTCCTGAGCCACGGAATTTGCTGGATTAGAGAAGGTTTCATGTCACAGTCCCCAGCTGCTGACTCTGCCCTGTGAGGAAAAGTGGGGGGACTACCTCCAGCCCTGGCCGAGCTGCCCGCTGGGTTGCTGGCCCTGCTGCTACTTCCTCAGCTGGACTGTCTGCCAGGCTCCAGCAGCCCACACTGGCACGGGCTGCCACGAGCTTGCTCTGGCCCTGCTTGGACTTCTGAGTGCTCGGGCTCCGGTCCCAGCCCCGCAGCAGTCTGCGGGATCTAGCCCTGCTTCTTTGTGCTGTCCAAGGCTCCAGCCCCACACTGCCGTGTGTTGCCTCTGCCCCGTGCTGCCATGGAATGTTGCCATCCTGAGACTGTGCTGCCAGGGTCTGCCCTGACCTGCTACCAGTACCACAGGCTGTCGGGGGCTACTGCCAGCTCCAGCCCCACTGCTGGGGGCTGCTGGGGGATGCCGCCAGTCCCAGCCCTTGCCCCGTCCCATTGCTTCAGTCCACTCCTCCTGCCACTAGGAGACCAGGGTTCTCTGATGCAGGAACATCCGTGCCGGATCACAGATGTTGCCAGACCAGACAATTCCAGTTTTGGGAGGCTCAGCCTGTAGTGTGAGGCTACACTCAAAGATTTAGAGGCTTGGTTCAGCTTCTTTATCTCAAACATCTATAAACTAGAGAGAATTCAGAAACTGGACTGCATACTATTTTCAGTACTGTTGATTTTGAGTAAAAAATGCTGCATAAAGAACTTGCCTTACAGTATCTCAGTATTTCCAGTTCTGTTCCTGAACAAAACCAGGAAGTGCAGCATTGAGTGCAATGAAGTGAATCACAAAATTGTATTGTACTTTACACAAAGTTTGAATTTTGTCACTTCAGTAGTGGAATTATTTTATCTAAACTCGGTGCAAATACTTTGACTCATTCATGTTTCTCTTTTGTTTTCTACCATTGGTCTGAGCTATACTACTTCTTCTTCCATACCAATTCTAAGTCAAATGTTCTTTCTGTATGTATTGCTCAAACTGTTGTTCAATTCATAATTTCCTACCTTGTTTACTGCAACATCTTCCCTTTTTTCCCCTTTTTCTTCATTCTGGTGCATACAAAATGCAGTTGCTAAGATCATATTCCTTGCCCACTGCTCTGACTACAGTAGCCATCTCTTTGAATCTTTTCACTGTCTACTCCATCTTCAACTGCATAAAGTTAAACTTTCTCATCCTCACCTTTAAGATTCTTCACAATGTAACCCTTCCTTCTGTATCATTTGCTTTTATCCATCAATCCAGCTTCCTCCAGTCTGTCAATTATGCTACCTTTGCCTTTCTGTTTGCCTGCTTCTCCCACAAATATCTTTACAACTTAATTCTGTCCTTTAGCGAAGGTCCTCTCTGAACTGTCCATAAGGCACAACCAAGACCCACTCTCTTCTCCAAATGTTAATGAGGATAATAACATATGCCCTTTTTTCTTTTTAGTTAACAGTTTGTTGCTTTTCATGATGATACTGTTTTGTCTCCATCATACCTTCAAATGATATTTTTGTACATTTAATTATAATAGCTTCTTCTTTAGTAAATGACATGCAGTGAAGAAACTAAAAGGTCAATAAAATTAAAGATTTTAGATCAGCTTGCAGAATTACATTTTGACACTTATAACCAAATCATTTTACTCTGAATTTTAGATCATAAAAGATTATAAATGTCTTATCCATTTCCTGTATCACCATCACATTGCTGAATTACAAGACTGAATTTGATAACCTCAGGATGTGTCATTATTCAGTCATACTTCTAAAAATTTAAATTCTGCATTAAATGTCAGTCTTTCCTTATTATTGCAGATATGGAGGTAATGAATTACCAGTGGGTTGAAAGAATTCATATTTAATTTTAATAGCACTTTTTGGCTACCTCACCTGTAAATTACTAAAGTTAGACTGGGGATTGTAGGAAAGATGACAATATTGTGTGGTGTTCAGATTTGACATTTCATTATGATCATAGAATCCTAGGGCTGGAAGACACCTTAGGAGGTCATCGAGTCCAGCCCCTTGCCCAGAGCAGAACCAATCCCAACTAAATCTTCCCAGCCAGGGCTTTGACAAGCTGGGACATAAAAACCTCTAGGGATGGAGATTTCACCACCTCCCTAGGTAACCCATTCCAGTGCTTCACCACCCACCTAGTGAAATAATTTTTCCTAAAATCCAACCTAGACCTCCCGCACTGTAACGTAAGACCACTGTTCCTTGTTCTGTTTCAGTCACTACTGAGACCAGCCTCTCTCCATCCTCTTTCAACTTCCTGAAGGGAGGTTCTAAGGCTGCTATCAAATCCCCCCTCATTCTTCTCTTCTGCAGACTAATTAAGCCTCATAGGTCAAGTGTTCCAGCCCCCTAATCGTTTTGGTTACTCTCCACTGGACCCTCTCCAATGCATCCACATCCTTTTCTATAGTGGGGGCCCAGAACTGGACACAATACTCCAGATGTGGCCTCACCAATACCAAAAAACGGGTAATAATAACTTCTCTAGATCTGCTGGAAATGCTCTTCCTAATGCACCTTAATATGCCATTAGCCTTCTTGGGTATAAGAGCACACTGTTGACTCATATCCAGCTTCTCATCCACTAATCCCCAGGTCCTTTTTTGCTGAACTGCTGCTTAGCCAGTTGGTTCCCAGCCTGTAACAATGCTTGGGATTCTTCCGGCCCAAGTGCGGGACTCTGCATTTGTCCTTGTTGAGCCTCATCAGATTTCTTGTGCCCCAATCCTCCAATTTGTCTGGGTCACTCTGGATCCTATCCCTGCCATCCAACGTATCTACCTCTCCCCCTAGCTTACGGTCATCCACAAACTTCCTGAGGGCACAATCCAGCCCCTCATCCAGGTCATTAATAAAGATGCTTCGGAGGAAGCTGAGTTAGTCTGTATAGATTAAACTTAAAAACAATGAATGGTCTGGTAGCACTTTAGGGTATGTCTACGCTACCACCCTAGTTCGAACTAGGGTGGTTAATGTAGGCATTCGAAGTTGCAAATGAAGCCCGGGATTTAAATATCCCGGGCTTCATTTGCAACTTCGAATGCCTACATTAACCACCCTAGTTCGAACTAGGGTGGTAGTGTAGACATACCCTTATAGCCTAACAAAACATATAGATGGTATCGTGAGCTTTCATTGCCACAGCCGGTCATCTGAAGAAGTGGACTGTGCCCACAAAAGCTCATGATACCATCTACATGTTTTGTTAGTCTATAAAGTGCTGCCAGACCGTGTGCTGTTTTTAAGTTTATTAATAAAAATGTTGAACAAGATCAGCCCTAGAACCGATCCTTGGGGCACTCTGATTGAAACCAACCACCAGCCAGACATCAAGCCATTGATGACTATCTGTTGAGTCTGAAAATCTAGTCAACTTTCCAGTCACCTTACAGTTCATTTATCCAATCCATACTTCCTTAATTTGCTGGCAAGAATATTGTGAGAGATTGCATCAAAAGCTTTGCTAAAGTCAAGGTATCTCACATCCACTGATATCTCCATGTCCACAGAGCCAATTACTTCATCATAGAAGTTATTCAGTTGGTCAGGCATGATTTGCCTTTGGTGAATCCATGTTGACTATTCCTGATCACTTTCCCCTCTTCCAAGTTCTTCAAAATGGATTCTTTGAGGATCCCCTCCATGATTTCTCCAGGGACTAAGGTGAGGGTGACTGGTCTATAGTTCCCTGGATTGTCCTTCTTCCCTTTTTTCAAGGACGGGCACTACATTTGCCTTTTTCTAATCATCTTGGACCTCTCCTGATTTCCAAGAGTTTTCAAAGATAATGGCCAAAGGCTTTGCAGTGACATCTGCCAACTCCCTCAGTACCCTTGGATGCATTAAATCTGGGCCCATGGATTTGTGTATGTCTAGCTTTTCTAAATAGTTATTAACCTATTCTTTCTTCACCTCCTTCCCAAACTGTGTTACCTAGTGCATTTGTCTGGGTGCTGATCTTGTCTGTGAAAACAGAGGCAGAAAAATAATTGAATACTTCAGCTTTTCCTACATCATCTGTCACTAGGTGTGATGGGGCAGCGCAGCCCTGCACTGCAGCCCCCGCCGTGAACGCCCTGTTTACGGCACCGGGGGCAAGGTACCGGCATTGTGCCGGGTGCTCGCGGGCCACAGAACGTCTTGCAGCCCCAGGTGTGGCGGCTGAAATGTGGCCTGGACGCGACAGGGGAGGAGAAGCCACGCACGTGACATCAGAACAGTGTCACATCAGGCACCGGGGATGGCGGGAGGTTTAAACGCCACCTGGCGCCAAGAGGGGGTGTGTGTGGTGTGTGTGAGTGTAGGTGCGAGCCAGCCAGGACCCCGTGGCGCAACAGGGACCCGAGCCCAGCGGCAGAGCAGGGCAGCCGAGCCGCTGGAGGTCCAGGTAGGCCCCGGGCAGGGGCGGCAGGACCAGTAGGGGAGAGGAAGCAGCCCAGGGCAGGGCAGGGACCCCCCCACCCCCATCAGCCGGATCGGACCACAGAAGGTCCACATCCTTAGGGCCCTGGGCTGGGGCCCATGAGTGAGGGCGGGCCTGGGCCCCCCCTCTTCCCCCTCACCCCCAGAGGAGGGAACACCTGGCGATAAAAGAGGGAGATAGCGCACCACCATCCCCACCCCCCAGCTACGGGCAGAGGCACAGCGCAGTTAAAGGTACAGGCAGACTCGCTAACGTGGCGACTCCAAGGCAAGACTAAGGGGAAGTGCAGGACATTCTGATGGGGTATAGGTAAAGACAATACGGCAAACCGACCGGACTGGTCACATGATGGTGGAGAATGTGGGCATGAGACGACCCCTCCCCTGAGGGTAAAAGGGGGAGCCCCCCCAAGGATATAGACTCGTAGGGCGGGGGCAAGGTAGACTCCTCCAGTCCCCTGGTAGCCTCTCCCTGCCTTCTTTTTTTTCCGTTATTTGTTGTTCCTGTTCCCTGCTGGTGGCAGGAGGTATACGGCCTAGTGGGCGGCCCTGAGGAGGAAGTCCAGAGATAGAGCTGACACAGGTGCTCGAGTGGTTAACGGAGGCACAAGGGCAGAGCCAATAGCAACAGACTCTCCTGATGCAGCAGCTCTCAGCGCAGCACCAGGAACAACAAAGACAGCTGGTGAGGGAAATATCCGAACAGTTCCAGAGCCAGCAAGAACAATGGATGCGATAGTATGGACCCGCCTCGCAGGCTGCCCCCGGAACATCCGTAAGTAACGATGGTGACAGAGACAGCCCCCCGCAATTGGAGGTCCACCTAACTAAAATGGGGCTGACAGATGACCCCGAAGCCTATTTGACCACCTTTGAGCGGATCGCCACCACCACAATTTGGCCCGATGACCACTGGGCCATTATATTAGCTCCCTACCTGACGGGGCAGGCACAGCTGGCCTACCGCAGCTTAAGTGCCAGAGATGCTTTACATTATTACAAAGTAAAAGAGGCCATACTGGACCAGATGGGTGTTACCCCCAAGACGTACCGCCAGAAGTTTAGATAGGAACGGTACACCTCTGGGACAAGACCCCGAGTGATAGCACAGAGGCTGAGGGAAGCCGGGTGGTGGTTGCTCGACCCCGACCAACACACAAGAGTGCAAGTGGCCGAGATGGTGGTGCTCAAGTAACTCTTAAACATCTTGCCCAGCAGGGGACAGCGTTGGGTGCGAACCACCACTCCTCTCCCCTGAACGAGGCAGTCGACCTCATGAACGACTACGAGGCTGCCGAAGCCGCCGAAGGATCAAGCAGGCCAGGTAGGACCACCCCTACCCCGAGGGCAGAACCACCCAGGGTGTTCCGGCTGAAGGGGAGCCCCGAGAGGGACCGCAATCAAGCTGGCGGCCGAGGTAAGGCAAGGCGGCTAGCCCCGGCATGGACAATGCCGGTGAAAAGTTTCCCCCAGGATAGGGTGAACCCCCCCGGTAGAGGGTGGGTGGATCCTAACCCGACAGGGATCACTCAAAGGGGCCTGCTACAGGTGTGGGCAGGACAGACACTTTCAGAAGGACTGCCCATATATGGATTGCACCTACGCTCAGGCCCTGACAGGCGAGAAGGCACGCAAAGAGGATGAAGGGGGAAAGATCCTGAGAAAGATCCAAATCGGCAACTGCCAGGTGGAGGCCCTAGTCGACTCCGGGTGTAGCCAAACCATCATAAGGGCTGACCTGGTAGATGAAGGAGGACCCAGGGGACCGCCAGTATGCATCCAGTGCCTGCATGGGGACATGCACCAGTACCCCCCCACCTGGGTCCAAATCATAGACAATGCCCAGGTGAGCTGGTGTTACGTGGTCATAGCCCCGAGACTGGTGTACCCCATCTTACTAGGGTGATACTGGGACGGATTCCGGAGAGTGATGGTCGAATGGCAAAGCCAGAGAAACCCGCTGCCACAGGAAGGAATGCTCGGGGGTCCGGATGAACTGAGTAGACAATGAAGCAACCACCCGGGAACCAGCCACAGCGATCCCGGCGCTCATCCTACACTCAGAGAGAGCGAGGACCAAGAGGTACCCCTCCCCCTCGGCCTAGAGGAGGAAGACTTCCACCAGGAACAAAGGGAAGACCCCGTGTTGCAACACACATGGGCTGAAGCTCGAGAGGAGGGTGAACCCACAGGGGAGACAGCGAGAAAAGCCACCGGACCCCACTTTGAGGTATGCCAGGATCACTTATATCGGGTTATAGAGGGGGAGGAAGAGTATGGCATGGTCCGCCAGCTAGTAGTCCCACGGAGGTACCGTTCCTGGCTCCTGGAAGTGGCCCATGCCAACCTGTGGTCGGGCCACTTGGGGTACGAGAAAACAGTGAGGCGAGTCCTGCAGCAATTTTATTGGCCCAGGTTATACAGGGAAGTAAAGGACTTCTGTAGTTCGTGCACTGAGTGCCAGGAGACGGGGCCGAAGGGGGTACCAAGAGCCCCCCTAGTTCCCCTGCCAGTAATAGGGGAGAGAATTCCCCTTTGAGAAAATTGCTCTGGACTTGGTGGGGCCACTGGAAAAGATGTGGGCCGGGCATCAGTACATATTAGTAGTGATAGACTACGCCACCTGGTACCCAGAGGCTGTGCCATTACGGAGCACTACTGCCTCAAACTTAGCAGCGGAACTGGTCAAGATTTTCACCCGGGTCGGCGTCCCCAAAGAGATCCTCACTGATCAGGGCACTAATGTCACATCTAGACTGATGGGCGAGTTGTACCAACTCTTGTGAATCAAGAGCCTTAGGACCTCCATGTACCACCCGCAAACAGATGAACTGGTAGAGAGGTTTAATAGGACCCTCAAGGGCATGTTGAGGAAGGTCGTAGAGCAGGACCACGGGGAATGGGATAGGTTGTTACCTGCCCTGTTGTTCGCAGTACGCGAGGTCCCCCAGGCGTCCACAGGGTTCTCGCCCTTTGAACTACTGTACGGTCGACAACCCCAGGGAATCCTGGACATCGTGAAAGAAAGCTGGGAGGAACAGGAGACCAGAGTGCGGGGGTCTGTGCAGTATATCTTTAACTTACCACAGAAACTGCACACGCTGGGGGAATTCGCTC
This sequence comes from Pelochelys cantorii, assembly GCA_032595735.1. Classification (NCBI taxonomy): domain Eukaryota; kingdom Metazoa; phylum Chordata; order Testudines; family Trionychidae; genus Pelochelys; species Pelochelys cantorii. The sequence goes on along the minus strand of CM064337.1, from coordinate 36,008,094 downwards.
GGACAAATCTAGAGCTAGCCCAGGTGAAACAGGTGGGGTATTACGACCGGGGGGTCCAGCTGAGGATTTTCGAGCCTGGGGAAAGAGTCCTATTACTACTCCCGATGCGAGACTCAAAATTACTCGCTAAATGGCAGGGCCCTTTCGAGGTGGTACGGAGAGTGGGTGAGGTAGATTATGAAGTGAGACTGACAGGGAACCGGGAAGGAACCAAAATCTACCATGGCAACCTTTTAAAGGCATGGAAGGAAAGGGAGGGTTTATTGGTAAACCTGGTGCCTCCCGACCAGAGGAAGGGGGAGAAGCTCCCCCCATGTCTTTTCAGGTGGGACCGGGCCTGTCTCCAACACAAAAAGCCGATATGGAAGCCCTCCTACAACAGTTCCCCCAGGTGATGACCGATCAGCCGGGTCAAACCACCTTGGCCTACCACCACATCGCAACGGAAGCCAGAAAGAAGGTCCGCAAGCCTATCCGCCCCCTTCCTCGGAAGATGTGGGAACCAGTGAGGGAGGAATTGCGGTGGATGATACAGTGGGGAGTGGTGGAAGAGTCACGCAGTGAGTAGAGAAGCCCGATAGTCCTCGTCCCTAAAGCCGATGGGTCCATGCGATTCTGCATTGATTTTCACAAGGTCAACAGCGTGTCCCGATTCGATGTCTACCCTATGCCGACAGTAGACAAGCTATTAGACCGCCTTGGAAGAGCCCAGTACCTGTCCACCTTCGATTTGAAGCGGGGGTACTGGCAGATCCCCCTCACTCCGACCTCCCGGGAGAAGACGGCGTTTTCAACACCCTTTGGGCTGTACCATTTCATAAGGATGCCCTTCAGGCTCCACGGTGCAGCTGTGACCTTCCAGCGGCTAATGGATAAAGTCCGGAGAGACCATGGCCAGTACGCCGCCGCCTATATAGATGACATCGTCATCTATAGCGCAACGTGGCCCGAGCACTTACAGAGAGTAGAAGCCGTCCTCGAGTCACTCCAAGAGGCTGGGCTCACTGCCAACCCAAGTAAGTGCCATCTTGGTGAGTGGGAGGTCACATACCTGGGGTATACCGTGGGCCGAGGCCAGCTCCAACCACTGGTGGACAAAATTGGCTCCCTGAGGGACTACCCGCCACCTCGAACCAAAAAGCAGGTACAGCAGTTTTTGGGGTTGGCAGGGTACTACCGGCGATTTGTGCCCAATTTCGCATCAGTGGCTGCCCCACTGACGGACTTGACCTGGAATGCTCTACCCCAGAAAGTGCATTGGACACCAGACTCCGAGGGGGCGTTCCGGGCATTAAAACACCGACTGACTCACGCCCCCGTGTTGGCACAACCCAACTTTGATCGACCTTTCATTGTGCAAATGGACACATCCGAGAGCGGGATAGGCGCTGTATTATCCCAAGAGGAGGGACATGAAGAACATCCGGTCGTTTATATTAGCCAGAAACTATTCCCATGGGGGTGTAAGTACTCCACTATAGAAAAAGAGGTGCTGGCCATGAAATGGACAATTGACATGTTGCGCTGTTATCTTCTAGGGAATCGATTCCAGGTAGTAACCGACTACGCCCCATTACGATGGCTGCAGACAATGAAGGACTCAAACGCCTGCGTTATGAGGTAGTACCTGGCTCTACAGCCATATTCCTTCGAAGTGGTCCATAGAGCTGGCGTGAACCACTGGAATGCCGACTTTTTTTCAAGACAATACGACGTAGACAAGAGCGAAGGACAAGGGGTAAAAGGTGACATAAGGGGGGAGGTGTGTGACAGAGCAGCATAGCCCTGCACTGCAGCCTCCACTGCAAACACCCTGTTTATGGTGCCGGGGGCAAGGTACCAGCATTGTGCCGGGTGCTCACAGGCCGCAGAACGCCTTGCAGCCCCAGGCGCAGCGGCTGAAACGCGGCCCAGATGCAACAGGGGAGGCGGAGCCACGCACGTGACATCAGAACGGTATCATGTCAGACGCCAGGGATGGCAGGAGGTTTAAACGCCACCCGGCGCCACGGGGAGGGGGGATGGCGTATGTGAGTGTGGGTGCGTGCCAGCCAGGACCCCGTGGAGCAATGGGAACCAGAGCCCGGCAGCAGAGCAGGGCAGCCGAGCCACTGGAGGTCCAGGTAGGCCCCAGGCAGGGGCGGCAGGACCAGTAGGGGAGAGGAAGCAGCCCAGGGCAGGGCAGCAGAAGCCCACGGGCTGACAGGTTTCGGCAGGGACTCTCCGCCCCCTGTCAGCCGGACCGGACCACAGAAGGTTCACATCCTTAGGGCCCTGGGCTGGGGCCCGTGAGTGAGGGCGGGCCTGGGCCCCCCTCTCCTCCCTCACCCCTGGAGGAGAGAACACCTGGCGATAAACGAGGGAGATAGTGCACGACCCCTCCACCCCCCAGCTACAGGCGGAGGCACGGCGCAGTTAAAGGTATAGGCAGACTCACTAACGTAGCGACTCGAAGGCATGACTAAGGGGAAGTGCAGGACATTCTGATGGGGTCAGGGTAAAGACAATACGGCAAACCGACTGGACTGGTCACACTAGGCTACCTCTCTCATCCAGTAAGGTCCCAAATCTCCCTGATCACTCTCTTATAGCTAACATCTTTTTTTCTGAAGTCCAGGGTGTGTATTTTTCTGCTCTCCTTTCTTCCCTTTGTCTGGATCCTGAAATCGATCATCTCATGATCACTGTCTCCCAGGTTGCCACCCACATCTACTTCCCCTGCTAGTTCTTCCGTATTTGTGAGCAGCAGGTCAAGTTGCTCATGGCCCATGATTTGTTCCCTCAGCACTTGTGCTCGGAAGTTGTCCACAACAGTCTCCAAAACTTCCTGGATTGTCTGTGTACTGTTGTATTAGATTTCCAATAGACGTCCGGGTGATTAAAGTTCTCCATGAGAAACAGGGTCTGTTATCTGGAAGCTTCTCTTAGTTGTCTGAAGAAAGCCTCATCTACCTCATCCACCTGATCTAGAGGTCTATAGCAGACACCAACCATAACATTACCTCTGTTGCTCCCACCTCTAAGCTTAACTCAAAGACACTCAACAGGCTCTTCTCCCTTTCTGTACTGGAGCTCTAAGCAATCATACTGCTCTCTTAGAAACAACTCCTCCTCCATTTCTCCTCTGCCTGTGCTTCCTGAAAAGTTTATACCAATCCATGACAGTGCTACAGTCATGTGAGTCATCCCCAAGTCTCCATTATTTCCATCACTCCAATCAATAGCTCTGATTGTGCCACGGCTTCTAATTCTTCCTGTTTGTTGTCACATGAGATATTCCACTTTAACCCCACTAGGTAGTAGTGTCTTTCATACATAAACACATAGGATTGTGATACAATCTCAAAAAAAAAACCCATAATATATCCATAGGAGAAAAATGTATATAAAACTGTAACCCAAGCATATTCTTCACGTACTATAGAAATGTTATTTGCTAAAATAAATCAGTTAAGGTAATTTACATGATTATTTTATATTACCCAGTTTAGAGAATCTACTAAGGATAATGGAGTAGTTTCACAATGTACCATTTCCTAACAAACCATAGATCTCTCTCATGCCTTAAATACTCTATAATTTTAAGTTATACCACTGTAAGTACTTTAAACTTTATTTTCAAAGGCTATCACAGGTAAAACAATCCTCTCTTAAACAGCCTATTATAGGTTTCCACTGACTACAAAAACACATAAAAACTTCTTATTACAGAATGCTTTATTAACATCAGAAGACAGTCTTGTGACATGATCTATGGTTGATCGATTTGCTTGAAAGACACTTTAATACTGAGGAAGAAGATTATTCATCTCCAGAAAGAATGGCAGCCAACAATAAATCATTTCCTTCACCATGTTACATGGCAATGAAGTTAAGGTTATCTGAAAAGAACCTAAATCAGAACATGATCTTCTAAAAAACAATGTAAAAGATTGTTTTCCCATTTTTAAGACTATCAAAATTACAAACAAAATTGGTTATACATATGATTAGTAAATGAAAACAATTTTTAAAGATGGCCATTGCTTTTTAATTTTTTTATTTGATTACTCCATTTAATTTTCTTTAAAGAAATGTATCCTAAACAAGGAAGTCTCAAGGGGTAGCCATGTTAGTCTGTAACTGAAAAAACTTAAAAAACAACAAATAGTTCTGCAGCACCTGCAGTCTACACGACAGGGTTTTTGCACAAGAAGCTTTTTGCAGAAGATCTCTTCCCAAAAAGTTCTTGTGCAAGACAGCGTCCACACTATTGGACGCTCTTTCACATATAAAACCACCTGGAACCAGATCTAGCTGGGGTTTAGGTCACCAGTTGCTCTCGAGTGCTGTTGCCGAAGCCCTGTAGACACATGCGCTTAAAGGGACAGCCGTTTCTCTGTTTCTGCTGCCTTCTTGAGGACCTCTCTTGAGGGACAGCAAAGCTTCAGCAGTGCCTGCTGTGGTTGCCCTCTTCTTTTTGGGGATGCCACAGCTTTTTTCCTTCTTGGTGTGTGCCATGGAGCCGGAGTTGCCTCTGGCAGGCGACAGCCCCACATAGCCATGCTGCAGTTCCTGCAGCACTTGCTTCCAGCTGCCTACATGTTAATGCTGGATATGGACACTGAACTCCTACTCATCACCCTCTGCATGGCTGTGGCTGCTTCAGTCTGGCTGCCGCACCCCACCATACCCAGAAGGTTCTGGAGGCTGGAGACCAGTTCGGACTGGTGGGTCTGGCTGGTCATGGAGTGGTGGGACAACCAGCAGTGGCTGCACAACTTTCTCATACACAAGATCACCTTCCACAAGCTCTGTGCCAGAGACGCAACACCCACCTGCAGCCCACCATCCCCCTGTGGAAGCAGGTCAAAATCACTCTCTGGAAGCTGGCCACCCCAGGTAGCTACCACTCTGTGGCCAACCAGTTTGGGGTGGGGAAGTCCACCACCAGGGCCCTGCTTATGCAGGTAAGGAGCTCGCAGGCTGCAGTCCCTGCCCCGGGGGGCGGGAGGGGGAGGAAAGGTGCTGGATAAGGGGGACCCTTGGGAGTGGGGGGCTGGGTACTGTAGGGGGTGTACAGGGGGTGGCGGGGAAGCCCTGACACAGCCCTGCTGCTGGGGGCAGGGAGCACGGGCTTGTAGAGGGGGGCTCCTGGGAGGTTTGGGGGGCAGAGGAGGGCAGGGGGATGGGCACCTCCCAAGGGCTCACACAACCTCTCTCTCATGCTGTGTTTTGTCTGTTTCTTTGTCTCCTTCTGCAGGTGATCAGGGCCATCAACTCCCTGCTGCTGCATAGAGTCGTCTGTCTCCAGGACCTGGATGCAACCATGGCCGGATTTGCTACCCTGGGGTTCCCTGACAGCAGGGGAGCCATTGATGGCACGCACATCCCCATCCTGGCTCCGGACCATCAAGAGCCCCAGTTTATTAATAGAAAGGGCTAGTTTTCGGTAGCCCTGCAGGCCCTCATAGACCACCGGGGCCAATTTATACATGTGTATGTGGGGTGGTCGGGCAGCGCACGTGATGCCCGAGTTTTCAGAAATTCCAGCCTGTGAACCAAGCTGGAGGCAGGCACTTTTTTCCTCCGTCAGAATTTTGTGGTGGGTGACCAGAACATGTCAGTGTGCATAGTGGAGGATGCGGCATACCCACTGATGCCCTAGATGATGAAGCTATACACAGGCCACCTGGATCCCAGCAATGACCTTTTTAATGCCCAACTCAGCCGAGCCCAAATGCAGGTGGAGTGTGCCTTCAGGCACCTTAAGGGACACTTCCGCTGCCTCCTCACCCTCCTGGATGTCGGGGAGCGCAGTATCCCCAAGGTGGTGGCAACATGCTGTGTGCTCCACAATATTGTGGAGTGCAGGAGGGAGGCCTTCCTCCCAGGGTGGGAGCCAGATGCCAGCCGTGAGGGCCGTGCATTTGAGCAGCTCTGGACTGCTGTCACCCGCCAGGCCCATCAGGCAGTTGTGCATATTCGGGAAGCACTGAGGGAGAGGTTCTCTCAGGGCCCCCATTAACTCTCCCCAGGGCCTCCCCAACAGGGGTGTGACAGGATGCTTGCCCTGCACTGACCCTTTAAGGGCAAAACCAGAGCCCGGAGCAGGGGCTGGGAGCAAAGCCCCAGATGAGGCAGTTCTAGTGATGAGGGCCCAGGTGGGAGCTATATAAGGGAGAAGGGTCTGCTGCTGCAAAGGAAGAACAGTGAGGGCCTGGCTGCTAGGGAAGCAGGAGGCTTCCTGGGGCTAGAGCAGTGCTGGGGAGATAAGGCAGAGCTAGGGGAGCTCTGGCCAAGCAAGTTCCCAGGCTGCAGTGCCTAAGGAGGAAAATAGGCTACGCTGGGAAAGAGAGGACCCTGGGGGTGTGAGCAGAGCGAACAACAACCTCCCCCGGAAGGTGGGGCTCAGACACTGGTGTGGGTACTGCCAGAGAGCAGTGTCTGGAAGAGGACGCTGTGACCTGAGGAGAAACATCAGGGGACACCACCTAGAGAAAGGCATCCAGCAAGGCAAGAAGAACTAATTCCTAGGACAGCTGGCTGGTGGTGCTGTGGCAGTGAGTCAACCCCTCACAAGGGGCTTCTGCCTTTTTGCTCTCTCCCTTCCCCCTCTCCCTCCCTCCTCTTGTCCCTTCCCTGACCTCCCAATAAACACACTGATTGGTTTGAACAAAAAAGGAGTGCTTCTTTATTGAACATGAGAAGAAGGTGGGCAGGGGGTGGGAGGATCAGGACTGGGAGGAGTCATGGGGCAGCTTGTGGTGCCACCTCGGGTGTGGGGACCTCTTTGGGGGTGGGGGTGCCTGGGGCAGGTGGGAGGGGTGGCTACAGTGGTCTCAGGGTTCGCAGGGGGCAGGAGGATGGGCAATAGGCATCACTTGGGGAGGGTATGGGCATTGGGAAGGGAGGGAGCAGAGGCATGGCATGGGGGAGATCAGAGGCATGGCAGAGTGGCCAGATGGTTGGGCAATGGACATAGGAGGGTGGAAGGCAGGAGCAGCAGCATCAGGTGGGTGTTCCCCCATGCGGGACAGGATGTTGCACATGGTGTTGCACTGTGCCATCATGTCAGTCCATACATGCTCCTGCCATTGCAGGTCGGCATTCAGCCTGCACAACAGGGTGTTGTGTGTGTCGCGCATGATGCCAATGTGTTGCTACATGAGGTCCTCTGGCACCCTGGCTCATCTGCGGGTACCCTGACTCTGGCAAGTGGCTGCAGTGCTGTGGCTGGAAATTAATTGATCTTTAGATCAGGACTTCAATAAATTGCAGGAATTAAAATCTATAGCCACATATGGAAAAATGAGGACAAAACAAAATAAATAGGCTATGTCTAGACTATGTAGAATTTTCAAAAGAGGATATGTAAATTCCGTGGGGGGGAAAAACCTTTCTCGAAAAAAAACGCTCTTCCTTAAAAAAGAAGGTTTACGCATTTTTTTTTTTTTTTTCGAAAAAGGCCTAGAAGTGAGGAGGTGTGCTGTGGGGGAGCAGGAAAATGTGGTCAGATAACAAGAAGATGGTACAGGTAGGGGCCATTTGGAGAAGTGGCCCAGGGAAAGGCTGTGACACTGATAGGTGGGTGAGTACTGCCGGTAGTCATTGCCTTAGGGTCCCTGTGGTGAACACAGCATATTGGGTGGGTTCCCCCAACCCTCCCCACAACACTGCAGAGTCTACTCCTGAGAAGGGAAACTGGGACTAAGGAGGGGTTTTACCCCAAACACATTGATTAGCCTGTGATGAATTAGTCCAGTGGGCTGTGACCCTTGCCTGTAGTAAAGGGCAAGAGGCTACACTGGAACTTTGCCACATTATGTAATACAAATATACAGGCTTCATTATTGGCCTCTAGTTTTTGCCCTGTAGTACATCTTGAAGTTTTCAGTTTCAGTTTCTTAAATGTTTTATAAATGTGGTGAATCTAGCCTGAATAGTAAATGGCCTCAATATTAGTTAAATATCATTACAGGAACAGAGATACATTTTCCCAAACTATTTTCTGCATCCCTTGCTTTCATTTGCAAATGTTCTGAGTTTTTTTTATGATTTCCCTAATGCGGTAGATTTTACCACATCAGGAAATAAAAGATCTTTCAGGCTTGTAACATGAAACACATTTTGCTTTGAATGTGGGTGTTGTGACAGAGAAAATTACTCATATAGGCCCCCAGATGGTCATTGTCAGAGACTTCAACTATCTATTCAGACACAGAGCATCTGTAACATTGGCACCAGCTGGCAACCCTCATGCCCCTCCAAGCCACAATCGATGTAACTCAGTTCTGATTTGGAAGGACTGCCATTAGAGTACAGACAACACTTGATATGAAGAATTTCTAACCCTTTTAAAGAGTGCCAACAATGATAACCAATTGGTGTCAGGTTTAGTGGTGGTTTATGTGAAGAGCACATCCATCCACAGGGAAATAGACAGAGATCTGCAAATCTACATTTTGCTTTAATTCATTCTCATTTTAGAAATTAAAATATCACAGCACTTGTTCTGATGCCTCTTTATTTTCTATTTCAGATCCTTGGTTGAGTCTCTGCTCTCACTTTAAAGTTTATATAATCAACCAAATCAGGGATTTCTTGGTAGTTTTTATGTGGATTTTTATCCTGACTGAATTTATCACCCTACAATCTTTGAAGTTCTAATTTTTTTTCTTTTAATGCAATATACTCATTTAGCATTGCCTTATCAAGTGCAATTAACATCAAATATATATTGTTGTTCATTATCATTTTATGATTGGTTATATATACCATAAATGCTGAGTTAGCTCTTTTGAATCTTATTCAATATACTAGCTTTAAGTTCCATATAGATTTCCTTCTTCAATTGCACAGTACTATACAAATTAATAATGTGTATGCATTTAACTGGAAAATTACCTCTCCTTGAAGAACCATCAGACCTTTCAACATTTTATAGAAAGTAAAAGTACAACTATTTCAATGCTAAAGTATTGCATCCCCACATATCTTTTGACATTCCTGGAGATCCCTGAACAAAACCAAAGTGTTCATTTCCACAGAACCATGTAAACAGATTTCAGTAAGTATTCATATTGGTCTGCTTCCCCACTTGCAACAGAGGGTATGACTACTCTATGTTTTAAAAGCTGATAGCAGTGAGTCTCAAAGTTTTGGTCTGCCAACTTGGGCTTCAGCTACTAAATAAAAAAGCAGTGTATACATTGCAACTTGGACTCCAAAGCCCACCTCTTTCCCTAGACTTCACAGCCTGATCTCCATCCTTAGCCCAAACATCCACAGAGTTTTTTAGTGCTTACTGCAATGTGGATGTATGTAGAGGCTGCGTCTACACTGGCATGATTTTGCGCAAATACTTTTAACAGAAAAGTTTTTCCGTTAAAAGTATTTGTGCAAGAGAGCGTCTACACTGGCATGTGCTTTTGCGCAAAAGATGTGCTTTTGCGCAAAAGCATCCGTGCCAGTGTAGACGCTCTCTTGCACAAGAATGCTCCGATGGCCATTTTAGCCATCGGGCTTTCTTGCTCAAGAAATTAACATTGCCTGTCTACACTGGCCTCTTGCGCAAGAATACTTGAGCAAGAGGGCTTATCCCTGAGTGGGAGCGTCAGAGTATTTGCACAAGAAGCACTGATTTCGTACATTAGAACGTCAGTGTTCTTGCGCAAATACTCATGGTCAGTGTAGCCAGGCGGCAAGATTTTGCGCAAAAGCGACCGCTTTTGCGCAAAATCTTGCCAATGTAGACACAGCCAGAGTGTACTGTTCCTTGGGAATCCCAGTGTGGAGAAAAGGCTATACAAATACCCTGTCCATTTCCCCAGTCCTACCAAGACAGTGGCACATGAGCCATACTGCTATAGCACTCCTTCCCCTCACACTGCCTCTCTACAACTTCTTAAGGCATTGCCTTAGTTTGAATATGAAAATCTGGCAATGAGTTACACACAGCAAAGTCTTCAAAAAGGAATAAACAAAAAAAATATTTGGAGAACAAAAAAAAGAAAGCCTGTCTACACTTCCTTGGAGTGCAGACTGGGGGGGGGAGGTCATGAGTTAAAGTGTAGGCTAAATGTTGAACTGTAACAGCTCTTCATATACCCTACTAACATGAGTAGAAAGCTCCCTAGTTCTCATTAATGTAGTCTTGATTTGCTCCTGCTGGTTTGTTCCAGCAGAATCTACATGGATTCCAGAAGAATCTCCATTTATCACTGTAGTACATGATGTTATGGTCCATTAATATGCTATTTCATATATAAACAGTGTATGCTAAATAGATGTAAACTTTAAGAATATGGAAGTATAAGACTAAGCATTTAGGAGTCATGAGAGTATTAAGGATACATAAAGCATGGCTGAAACACATGGCCTACAGGCTGATACCTGAAAGATTTAGGCTTAGCTATACTAGGCCATAAGTTTAACAATGTTTGATGTGAGTGGATAACTTAAGAATAACCATATGCCATCAAGGTCACAATATTACTGGATAAGATGTGCCAATACATAATGTTACAACAAGCTAGATTGCAATAAAGAGCAAGGTATTTTCCAAGATCGAAGATTTTGCAATCAGGTGTCTTATGAAAGTCTGTTCTGGCCATATGGTACATGTTGTACATAGCTGCTACTCAGAATAAAAAAAACAAAGAATCCCATAGGAAAAATATGGTGCCCAATATTCCTGGGGTGTTGAAGCACAGCTATGGCAAAGAGAGTGGATACCTTCATGATTATAGGTAACGTGTTAGCTGTAGCCAGAATTACAATATAAAAGACTGTTTCATGATTGGGTGTAAGTAGAAAGACACAAAAGATGACCCCATAGGAAACACCAATAATCATCATCTTCCGCTGATGATCATCTAATGATCCTAGAATAACTTTTAGCATGTGCATATGACACCAATTATAACTCTTGCATGGATTTGTTTGTTAGGATTTCTATATGCATGGGTATTTAATTTTATTTCTTTAATAAACATTTATAAAATGGACAAGACTATGTACTTCTGATTGTTGTATCTGTGGTCATTGTTCTTGGATTTTGTGTGTTCCTAAAGTTTCCAAATTTAAGAAAAGGAGCAGAAGCAATTGTCACTGTTTGAAAATGTAGCAACAGGAGCCAAACTCATGGTGATGTAGTAAAACATCACTAAATCCACTTGAAATAAAATACAAGGCTACATGGAGCAGTTAGAGTGTAACTAAAATCTTGGCTTGTGTATTAAGTCTCCTTGTGAATGGCTTGCAAACAGCTAAACTAAAAGAGAGTCCTTAATCTTCCACCTCCCTCGAAACCATTCCTGCTACATCCTTTCTCAACCTCTGTGAACAACACCATCATGCTACCTGTTATTTCAGCCTATAAACTAGGTGTCATGTTAAATTCTCACCTCTCTTGAGATCCTCACATCCAAGCTCTGTTTCAGTCTTGCTGAATCTTTCTGAATAATGTGTAAGGTAGCTGTTTGCATTAATAAAGAAGATAAAAACTTTGATCCAAGCCTCTCTTCTCATGTCTCAATTACTGAAGATAATTTTCTCTGCCCTTGACAAATGCGGTCTTGTCCCACTCATATTCATTAGAATGCTGCTGCAAAGATTATTTTCCTTACCTGTCACTTTGTCCATGTCACACCCCTCTTTCCCTCGCCTCATTAGCTCCCTCTTCTCTGTCATATCAAACATAAGCTACTTGTCCTCATTATCAAGGCCCTTCATAGCCTATCCCATTCTATCTATCATTCTCTATTGAGAGAATGACTCCTGCCTCCTATCAGTCCATGATGTCTGTCATGCTGTCTGGAGCAGTTCATGGCTATAAGGGCAGACTGCCAAAAAGCAGGGCAGGCAACCTAAATTTGGGAGTATTTTCTATATTTGGATGTGAACTTCTGATGCACTAAACAGTCTTACCATGAAGTCACAGTCAGTCCCCTCAGACAATCCAGTGTATTTTGCCACATAGGCAAGCTGGACTTAGTTAATAAATGGTTACTTACACCAAAAATCAGAAAATATTGAGGTTGCCCCCAGTCCCAAAAGACCAGTCACTTAACAGGCGCAGATATACAATGAAACATACTGTGCCCTGGCACAGGGCCCCGGTAACGACACAGGGCCCTCAGGGCCAGGCAGTCAAGCACCAGGTCTAGCATTCCCTCCCCCCTCCCTTTCAACTGTTTCTCACCCTTTAAATAGAAGCAGTTGAAAGGGCTCGCAGCTCCTACGCCTCTAGAGCCATGGGGAAGGTACAAGCCCTTTAAATAGCAGGAGTTGAAAGGGCTCACAGTTCCCGCTTCCCACTAACATGATGCCTGGGAGATGCAGGGGAGGCGTGAGCCTTTCAACTAATACTATGTAAAGGCCCTGCCCCTTCCACCTGAGGCCCCACCCTTTCTGGGGCAGCCCACAATCACTTCAAAAAAGTGGCCTCCTTCAAAAATTATTGCCCACCCATGCCTTAGAATCATGATTTCATGATCACTTTCACTCAAACTGCCTTCCACTTCCAAATTTTCAACCAGTTCCTCCCTATTTGTTAAAATCAAATATAAAAAGGCTTTCTCAACCTTCTGAAATAAAAAATTGACTCCAATGCAGTCCAAGAATTTATTGGATAATCTGTGTCCTGTTGTGTTAGTTTCCCAGCATTAAGTCTGGATATCTGAAGTCCCCCATCGCAACTAAATTCTGTGCTTTGGATGATTTTCTTAGTTCTTTTTAAAAAAGCCTCATCCACCTCTTCTGCCTGGGTAGGTGGACTGTAGTAGACCCCTTGCATGACATCACCCTTATTTTTTCCCCTTTTAACCTAACCCAGAGATTCTCAACAAGTCTGTCTCTTATGTTCATCTCCACCTCAGTCCATGGCTGCATCTAGACTGACAAGATTTTGTGCAAAAGCGGCTGCTTTTGCGTAAAAACTTGCCGCCTGTCTACACTGGCCGCGAGTATTTGCGCAAGAACACTGACGTTCTAATGTACGAAATCAGTGCTTCTTGCGCAAACACTCTGGTGCTCCCGCTCAGGAATAAGCCCTCTTGCGCAAGTGTTCTTGCACAAGAGGGTCAGTGTAGACAGGCAGCCAAGACATTTTGCACAAAAGCAGGCTAAACGGAAAAAACCTAGTGGCCACTTGGATGCTCCGTACCTGCAGGCAGCTCCGTACTTCCTTGGTAACCCGAGACCTCTTAAAGGCAGATGCAGCCTGCAGAGGCCACGAGGCAGAAGCCTTTCTGCTGCCCTCTGCCCAGAGCTGTGCCACGCAGCCCCTGCCATCCCCAACAGCCACCAGCCCAGGATGGCAGCTCCAGGGGGGGAACAGCCACCCGCACCCCCAGCACAGGAGGCCCCAAGGGGCATAAAATGGAGGGCCCCGTCCTGGTCCCCGGGGGAGCTGGAGGCCCTACTGGACCTCTGGGAGGAAGAGGAGACCCTCCACAGCACCCACTCCCGTCGCTGCAATGCGGATGTATATGACCACATGGCCCAGGCGCTCTCCCACCAGGGACATCCAGCCCGGACCCTCGAGCAAGTCCGGGCTAAGGTGAAAGAGTTGCGCCTGGGCTATGTCTGGGCCAGCGAGGGCCAGGGGGCAGGACCCGACACCTGCCCCCACTGCCAGAGGCTCCACCGCATCCTGGGCCAGCCAGCACCCCAGGGACTGTCCGTCCTTGTGGACACCTGCAGGCACCCCCCCCCCCGTCACCAGGACCAGCGAGGCGGGGGAGGAAGAAGAGACCACCAGCGGGTCAGAGGACGATGCCAGCACCGTCACCCTTCACGCAGAGGCCCCCTCTGGCAGCCCCGATGTCTCCCGTGCATCCTCGGAGGCCGGGGAAGGCTCCACCGGTGAGTGTTGCGCTTTGCAGTCACAAGGGCAGGGGGGAGCCAGGCGCCCGGAGGGGGGAGGGGGAGAGCACATCACTCAGGCCGCGTGAGCTGCATGCTGTGTAGCATTAGCAGTATGCAGCACGTGCAACCACTTGCAGCCTGGTGACCGAGCGGCATGTGGCCGCAGCAGGCAGCTCCAGGGCACGCCTGGGACCGTGCTGCTCACACACATCCGGCGGGACCAGGGGGGAAGGGTGGATGCCGGCTGGAACCAGCCAGGGCCCCAGGGGCTCAGGCCAGAGCCCACACCTCCGCCCAAGGGTGCAGCACACAGAATGGCAAACTGTCCCATGCCTGGCTGTGAGGCACAGCCAGCTGCTCCTGGGAAAACCACAGCATCACAGCCTTGTGAGCGCAGCCCCCACTGAGCCCCTCACCTGCTCCCCGGTGTCTTGGCTGCCCCCCCCCCAAGGGAAGTGCCCACTGCGGCCACACATGTCCCTGGGCTACGTGTGTGAGGGCTAGCGGGAGGGGGAGGGGGGAAGCGTTCAGGCCGGCCCTAGGGCCACCTGAGTTTTGCTGCAAGGATGGTACACTCCCCAGCCACTCTCCTGGTTCCGCCCAGGAGACATCCCACATGATGGGGATCTGAGAGCCCAGACCACGTCTGCCATATGTGCTCCCAGGCACTATGTGGGGATTCATCTTGCTCCCTGTCAAACACCATTGACTAGCCCAAAGCCTCACAGCCTCCTCCGGCAGGGAGTTCCACAGGTTAACACAACACTAGTGCCCTCCTACCCCCCAAGGGGCCAGGACACAGACCGGTGGTTACAATACATGGAGGAGGACCCTACTCCAGGGGCGGTGCTGTATGCAAACAGGCAACACGGGGGGAAGGGTGCAACCGAGTGGTCCCAAGCCACACTACTGTGATGTCACCTGGGCTCAGGGGTAGATGGCATGGGGTGTGGGGACAGTGGCCGGGCTGCCTGACTGACCCATCCTTTCTTCTGTTCCCTGCAGTGGGACCAAGCAGGAGCGGGGGACCCTTCAGCCCTGCAGCAGCGGCAACACCCCCAGCCGCCCAACCACCAAGCCGGCGGGTCCGGCAGTGGGACCAGCTCCTTCAGCGGCATGTGCAGGCCATCGAACAGGTGGAGGCAGCCATCACGCGCTGTGTGGAGGCGGACCTGCAGTGGCGGCAGGAGGCCTGGGGCTCCTTCCAGGCCCAGTGTGTGTGGATGGCGGATGCCATCTCCACCCTCACCGCACACGTTGGCCAGGCCATTCACTGTGGCATGGCCTTGCCCCATGCACCCGCCATCCCTCCCCTAGCACTGCCCGTGCCCCCTCCTGCTCTGGCCCCTCCTGCCCCTGCCATGCCCCCTCCTGCCCCCGCCCCCGCCATGCCCCCTCCTGCCCACGTCATGCCCCCTCCTGCCCCCTCCCTGCCCCCTCCTGCCCCTGCCCCTCCTGCCCACCTCCCCGTGCTGCCTGCCCCGACGCGGCCTGACCCCCATGTGCAGGTCCGCCCCTGCAGAAGCGGTCACAGGGGCCACCCTTCCCAGCAGTAGCTCCCACCTCTCCCCAGTTAAGAGCCTCCTCCCTCTCCCCAGTTAAAATCCTCCACCCCCTCCCATCCTACTTCTCCCCCCTCCCCATTGTAAATAAAAGTTTCAAACATTGTGTTAAAAAAAAACTGTGTTGGTTGTTTATTGGGAGGTAAGGGGAGGGGAGGAGGGAAGGGTTGGGGATGGGAGGGAGATGTCAAGGGAGACAGAGGTGACCATACTATGGGGCCTGGGAGAACATCTCTGTCAGGGCCTCCCGGATGCGCACCCCATCATGGTGCGCCTGGTGGATGGCAGCTGTGCGGGGCTGTTCAAAGGCCTGGCCCTTGCCTGCCATCCATGCAGGGAGGAAGGCCTCCCCCCTCCACTCCACGACATTGTGGAGCACGCAGCAATCAGCCACTACCTCCGGGACATTCCGCTCACCCATCTCCAGACAGGTGAGCAAACAACGGAACCAGGCTTTCAACCGCCCGAAGGCGCACTAGACTTGGTTGCGGGCCCAGTTGAGGTGGTCGTTGAACCAGGCCTGGTCGTGGTCCAGCTGCCCTGTGTAGGGCCGCATTAGCCAGGGCAGCAGGGGGTAGGCCACGTCCCCCACAACACAGATGGGCATGGGCACGTCCCCGACAGTAAATTCTCGCTGGGGGAAGTAAGTGCCCACCTCCAGCCTCTCAAACAGGCCAGAGTTGCGTAGGATGCAGGTGTCATGTGCCCTGCCGGACCAACCCGCATAAATGTCCAGGAAGCAGCCACGGTGGTCCACGAGGGCCTGGAGTACAATTGAGAAATACCCCTTTCTGTTTATAAAATGGGCCGCTCGATGCTCCGGGGCATGGACAGGGATGTGGGTTGCATCCAGGGCTCCCCCGCAGTTGGGAAACCCAAGGGCAGTGAAGCCGGCCACCGTAGCCTCCACAGCGCTCAGGCAGATGACTCTCTGGAGCAGGACATCATTGATGGTACGGACGACCTGCAGAAGGGTACAGAGAAACACAGGGGAACACATCACATAAGGCAGGGTGAGTGCGTGCTCCCTTGGGGGGGGGCCCCTGTGATGCCCTCTGTCCTCACACACACACACACACCAGGGCCCCCTTGCCCCACGCCCCCCCCCCCCACCAGCAGGCCTGTGCAAGGGAAGGACGGCCAAAACCCCTGGGTGACCCAGCCTGGAGTCTTGCCTGCCCCTGGGCATGGAGTGCAGCACCCTCCCCCCACCCCACTCCCCACTCCCCCTGGGACTTACCTCCATCACAATGGCACCGACGGTCGATCTGCCCACCCCGAACTGGTGTGCCACCGATTGGTAGCTGTCCGGGGTGGCCAGCTTCCACAGTGCGATGGTGACCCTCTTGTCCACGGGGATGGGTGCCCGCAGCTGGGTGGTGGTTCTCTGGAGCACAGGGGCGAGCCAGGCACATAGCTCTAGGAATGTCTGCTTTCTCATGTGAAAGTTCCGGAGCTATTGCTGGTCATCCCATTGCCCCAGGACCAGCTGGTCCCACCAGTCAGTACTGGTGTCCAGTCTCCACAATGGCCTCTCCACGGTGGGGTGGGGATGGCACAGGGACGCCATGGCCTCCCTGGTGAGGGAGTCCAGAGCGACCTGCACCTCGAGGTCCTGGTGGAGGAGTGCAGCAGCCTGGAGCACCAGCTGCAGGCACTCCAAAATGGCCGGAAGGGGCCAGAGCAGGCACAAGGCCACCCCTGGCTCCATGGCACAAAAAACAAGCTAGATTAAAAAAAACCAGCCAAAGGCACTGAAAGGCACAAGGCAGTGGTGTCCAAAAAGGCAGAGGGCAACGACAAAAACTGCTACGGCTGTCAGTCCCTGCAAGAGGTCCTATAGCACGCAGCAGGAGAGAAACGGCTGTCCGGGGAAATCCCTTTAAGCACGTGTCTCAAAGGAGCTCCAGCCCCCGCCCCCGGAAAGGGCTGGTGCCCTTTTGCCCTCTGCAAAATGGTTCCGGGCTTCTGCTTTTGCGCAAAAACATCCCACCAATGTAGATGCGCTTTTGCGCAAAAGTGCATCGTTCTTATGATGACTCCCGGACCAATCTAGATGCTCTCTTGCGCAAATACTTTTAACGGAAAAACTTTTCCGTTAAAAGTATTTGCGCAAAATCATGCCAGTCTAGATGCAGCCCAAGTGTATACATTTTAATATGTAAGTCAACACCTCCTCCCTTTTTCCCCCACCTATCCTTCCTGAACAAGCTGTAGCCTTCTATACCAATATTCCAATCATGTGTATTATCCCACCAGGTCTCTGTGATACCAACTATGTCATAGTTGTGTTTATTTATTAGCATTTCAAGTTCTTCCTCCTTATTTCCCATACTTCTTGCATTTGTATACAGGCATCTAAGATATGGTTTTGATTTTGCCCCCCCCAGTTCTACCTTGTCCCTCCTTTATCTCTGCTATTATAGCCCCTGCTCCTTCTCATTTCCAACCCATCTCCAGGTCTCCATGTTTTTCACTTACCTGTGGGCTTTGGTCACTTGTCCCCGTCGAACCTAGTTTAAAGCCCTTCTCACTAGGTCAGCCAGTCTGCATCCAAATACTTTCTTCCCCTTCCTCAAAAGGTGAACCCCATCCCTGCTTAGCAGTCCTTCTTCTTGGAATAGCATCCCGTGGTCAAGGAGGCCAAATCCATCCCAGCAACACAATCTTCGCAGCCAGGCATTCACCTCCAGAATGCATCTGTCTCTGCCTGGGCCCCTACCTTTGACAGGAAATATAGAAGAGAATGCCACCTGTATGGCAGATGACATGTCAGGGTGACAGATGGGTACATCTGTCCCCCTCGGAAGAATCTCCAACCACCACTATTCTACATTTCCTCCTTGCAGTGGTGGCTGCAGATCTCCCAGCT
The DNA here is from genome assembly GCA_032595735.1 of Pelochelys cantorii. NCBI lineage: Eukaryota > Metazoa > Chordata > Testudines > Trionychidae > Pelochelys > Pelochelys cantorii. The sequence goes on along the minus strand of CM064337.1, from coordinate 35,989,809 downwards.
TTGTGGGTACAAGACTTCTCCTCTCTTGCCTTAGGGGGTGATTCCTTGTCTCCCATATCCAGAACAGAATAATGGTTCTCCAGAACCATGGTGGGAGGGTTAGGAGCAGGGATAACCACTGCAAGGTGGGAGGGTTGGGAGCAAGTAACCACTGCCTGCTGCCAGAAGTGACCAGCTGCCAGTATCCCCCCTGAGACAGAGCCATCTCCTCTACCAGTGGTGTGTCAGCAGTCTTTTGTAATCGGATAGCTTCCTCAGCCTCAGCAGTCTCCACATGAATACTCTCAAGGAATTCTGCATGGACTCAGATGCTCCTCAGCTTAGCCACCTCCTCCTATAGTTCTCTGGTTCCTGAGGCTACGTCTAGACGGTAAGCCTCTTTCAAAAGAGGCTTTTTAGAAACATAGTTTCAAAAAAGCCTCTTTTGAAAAAGAGTATCTAGACTACAACCAGTACTTTCGAAAAAGCAAGCCACTTTTTTGAAAGAGAGCACCCAGGCAGTCTGGATGCTCTCTTTCGAAAAAGCACAGTTTGCATTACATAGAGCCTTTCTTCAAAAGAGCACTTTCGAAAAAAGGCATTATTCCTCATAAAACGAGGTTTTCTGTGGTCGAAAAAACTGCTGCGTTCTTTTGATTTACTTTCAAAAGAACGTGGCAACAGTCTAGACATAGGGGAAGCTTTTTCGAAAAAGGCCACTTTTTTTAAAAAAAACCTTGTAGTCTAGATACACCCTGAAGGTATGTCTACACTACAAAGTTAATTCGAACTAAGAGCCGTTAGTTCGAATTAACTTTAATAGCGGCTATACATACAAACTGCTAGTTCGAAGAATTCAAACTAGCGGAGCGCTTAATTTGAACTAGGTAAACCTCATTCTACAAGGACTAACGCCAAGTTTGAATTAAGTAGTTCGAATTAAGGGCTATGTAGCCACTTAATTCTAACTAGTTGGAGACTAGCCCTTCCCAGCTTGCCCTGGTGGCCACTCTGGGCCAAACCAGGGAAACTTTTTCTGCTCCCCTTCCGGCCCTGGAGCCCTTGAAGGGGCACAGTCTGGCTACAGTGCTCGTGCCAGTTGCAAGCCTGCCAGCACCCAGCCAGCAGACCCTGCACCTGGCACAGCATGAGCCAGCCACCCGCTGCCACCCAGCCCTCCGCCTCTTCCCAGGACCAGGTTGGCGGCTCCCAGGAGCCTGCCTGGGGCCGCAAGAGGCAGGTGCCCGCCTGGTCTAGTGCGGAGATCGTGGACCTCATCGAAGTTTGGGGGGAGGCCTCCAACGTCCACGACCTCCACACTAGGCACAGGAATGCGGCCATCTAGGGCAGGATAGCTGCCAGCCTGGCCACCAAAGGCCACATGCAAACCCAGGAGCAGGTTTGCATGAAAATCAAGTTGGTCCAGTGAGACCCCTCCGACCCTGAGCCCTGAGCTTAGAACATAAGAACATAAGAACAGCCATACTGGGTCAGACCAAAGGTCCATCTAGCCCAGTAGCCTGTCTGCTGGCAGTGGCCAGCACCAGGTACCCTGGAGGGGATGGACCGAAGACAATGACCAAGTGATTTGTCTTGTGCCATCCATCTCCAGCCTTCCACAAACAGAGGCCAGGGACACCGTTCCTACCCCCTGGCTAATAGCACTCCATGGACCCAACCTCCATGAATTTATCTAACTTCTCTTTAAACTCTGTTATAGTTCTAGCCTTCACAGCCTCCTGTGGCAAGGAGTTCCATGGGTTGACTATGTGCTGTGTGAAGAAGAACTTTCGCTTATTAGTTTTAAACCTGCTGTCCATTCACTTCATTTGGTGTCCTCTAGTCCTTCTATTATGGGAACTAATGAAGAACTTTTCTTTATTCACCCTCTCCACACCACTCATGCTTTTGTAGACCTCTATCATATCCCCCCTCAGTCTCCTCTTTTCTAAGCTGAAAAGTCCCAGTCTCTTTAGCCTCTCTTCATATGGGACCTGTTCCAAACCCCTAATCATTGTAGTTGCCCTTTTCTGAATCCTTTCCAAGGCCAAAATATCTTTTTTGAGGTGAGGAGACCACATCTGTACACAATACTGAAGATATGGCATACCATAGTTTTAGACTTCCCCTCCTCCTTTTTCCCCTGGCTTCCCTCTTCTAGCTCCCTCCTCCCAGGTTTCCCCCTCCCCTCTCCCACCCTCTCTCTTCCCCTCTCCCACCTCCTTTTCCCAGTCTCCACAGAGGTTAATCCCCCCACCCCCAGTTTTGTTAAATAAAGAGAGTTTCTATTTTTGAACACATGTCCTTTATTTTTTACATCAAGAAGGGGGGCTGGGGAGTGGTAAGTGGAAGGAGGTGAGGGAGGAATGCGGCACGAGCCCCCGATGGGGAGGACTGGGGCGGCTCTGCGGGCTCCTCAGGGTGGAAGCTCTCCTGCAGGGCCTCCTGGATCCTGACAGCCCCCCGATTGACACCCCCGGATGGCAGCCTGCGGCAAGTGCAGCCGGGCTGATGGCCGAGTGCTGCGATGTGCCGAGTGAGGGCACTCAGGGCACTCCAAGACAGGACTGCTTTGCTGTCCCTCATCGAGGTAGACAAGCAAGCGGGGAACCCTGAGAACTGTCTGTCCGGGGTGGGGGTCGGGTCCCTTTAAGCACAGCCCTCAGCTAGCCTGAGGCAGCAGCTCCACACTCCAAGTCATAACCTGATGCCCTGATGGCACTGGTTCCGGCCAGCCTTAACTTCGGTTCAGGGTCCACTCAATGTGGACATGCTATTTCGAATTAGCAAAATGCTAATTCGAATTAGTTTTTAGGTCTTGATGCACTAATTCGAATTAGCTTAGTTCAAATTAACTAATTCGAATTAAGTTAGTTCGAATTAGTGCTGTAGTGTAGACATACCCTGAGAGATTCCACCAGCAGGTGCTTTTCACATTGGCTGGTCTCCCCAGCCTGGATATCTGTAAGCGGGAATTGTAAGCCACAATCCCTGCAAAACCACACCAGGCTCTGGGTAGAGGCATCCATGGTCAGGTGGTCTCTTTGGCTACAGGTACAGGTGGAGGAGACAGAAGCAGTGCTGGCAGGACTCCCTCTTTCAAACTCCCTCTCAAACTCCCCTGCTTGCAATCCCCTGTCTGCTTTACTCCCCTGGTCTGTCTGCCTCTGGCTTTTAAAGCCTACTCACCTGGGTCAGACTACACAGGGTTAGCCACACAGGGGGAGGCTGATCACGAGGCTGAGTGTGGATGATGAAAGGAAATCAAAGAAACAAAGGATCAAACACTCCCAGACACACAGTCCCAACTGCCACAGTGACTTCATGTATAAGTTTGTTCAAAGATGTAAATTATCCAGAAGAACTGATCCTGTGTTATTGGCTCAGTTTGAAAAAGGAGTGTTCTTATTAGAGGAAAGTGCTGAGATATGTTGCTGCCATGGAGACATTGCTGTCTTCTTTGGAATTACCTCTAAGAGGACAAGATGTGTTATCAGTGTGAAATCGAAAGGTAATTTTTTTTAACCTGCCTTGAATATCGTAGTGAATTTGACAATTTTCTCAATGAACATTTGAAAAATTATCAGTATTGAGGCTCAGAGAAGACCAACATACCAAACCTACAATGAATTCATTACTATAATGATAGAACAGCTCAGAAACCAATTCACTGATGAAGTAAAGGTGCCAAGTTCTATTCCATAATAGTCCATTTAACACCATATGTGAGTCATGCAGACCAATTAACATAATTTTAAGATTTGTGACTAGCAATGATGAAGTTACAGAGTGATTTCTTTGTTTTGTCCCACTAAAATCCCACACTTCTGAATGTCTACAGACAGTGATTTTAGAAATCATTGCAAATTTAGGTTTGGAAATCAAAAATTGTCATGGGCAGAGCTTTGATAATGCCACAAATATGGCAGGAAATTATTCAGGTTTACAGGCAAGAATGAACAATGCAAATCCCTCTGCTTTATTCATACCATGTTCCAGCCACTCCTTTAATTTAATCTGTAATGCTGCAGCCACATCTTGTGAGGGAGATACACAGCTTTTTTTTACTTTGTTCAAAACACGTATGCTTTTTTCTTGGTTTCCACATATCCGTGGAGTATGCTACAATCACGCTTGGAATAGGCAAATGGAAAACATTTGATAGTGAAAAGAAGTTGTGACAACAGGTGGTCTGCTTGATACAGATGCTGTTTTAGCTTTGAAAATAAGCTATAATGTTATATAGAGAACTTTATTAGACATAGCCACATCAAATTTTGAAAAATAACATACTGAAACTGAAGCAAAATCCTAAGCAGAAAAGTTTGAAAACTATGATATTGCTGTTTTTATTATTTTGTGGAACCGTTAACTTCAAAAAACTAATGCCCTATTTTATGGAACCGTTTACTCCAAAGAACTAATGCAGCAAATCACTGCAAAAAGTTGGTACAAATTTATTGAATGCTGCACCATTGTTAGCCTCAGTTACAAGTTTTGTAATGGAAGTTTGAATTCACTATAGGTCCATGGAAGCAGAGGCATTAACATTAATTGAAAATGTAGGTTTGTCTGATATATCTGATGAGAAGCATTAAAAAACACAGAAAGCTATTTTTTGATGAAACTAGACATATTGAAATCAATTTAAAAGGGAAAGAGAAGATCATTGTTTAGACTGTTAGTGTTATTTATTATAGTTGCAGAGTAAAGATGAATCTCTAAAGAAAACTGTTGATTTGTTTTGCATATTTTTGACAGAAGTGTGGATGAAGATGCTAAAAGTCACTACAGTAAGCAATTAAGTGAATCCTACCAAGAGGACACAGACACAAATCTTTTTGAATATGAAGTGAAATATTTCATTTGTTTTATTGAAAATTATGAGGTTCGTGCTTCAAGATCACCAGTTGATTTGCATAAACTTGTACATGATGGTTTGCAGACAGCTTTTCCAAATGTAGAAACCATTCTGAAAATAATTTTAACAATACCTGTCACAATGGATTCTCATGAATGTTTTCTGTATTGAAATGAGTTAAAAATTATTTGCAAAATGTGCTGAGTCAGGAACATTTGACAAGTTCAGCAATATTGACAATTGAAACTGCCTCTTTACAAAATATTACTTACAATGACTTAATTGACAATTTTGTAAAGAAAAAGTATAGAAAGAAAGCTATCTGAATTTATATTTTTTTCAAATTTCTTTACAGAATGTTAACTTTTATTTTTCCATTCATCTATACATTTTATTTGTATACATTTTGCATGTTAACTTAATGCAAATACAAACTTTCATCAAGATCAGAAGAGAACTCCATTCAGATAACAGAGGAAAGTTATTACAGTTTATTTTATAAAGCACTCTCATCCAAAACACTTTACAATAGTTAGCTAATGGTACAAACTGTATTTGGAAAGATCATTATGTGATCCACTGATACTCTGAGCAATTTTCAAGTGGTCCATGGGCGTCCAGTGACCTAGGCAGGGGAAAGCTCTGCCTTCCCAAACCACGAGCCTGGCTTGCCCAAGCTCTGCCTCCAGAACGCCTGCTATAGGTGTACTGGGGGTACAGTGTTGCTGCCCCAGAGCACCCACCCTCCTCATGCTCCAGGGTGGCTTAGGCCATGCCACCATCTCTCTCCCCGGTGCTCTAGGGGCTGGGGAGGCTAGAGACATGTGGTCCCTTTCCTTTCCACTGCTGTGGGGGCCAGGGAAGCTAGAGCCATGCAGCTGCCTTCCTTCCCATTGCTCCCGGGGGCGGGGAGACTTGAGCCTGCTGTAGTGGAAATGCAGAAGATGATTGTGATATTGAGGAGATTAAGTGGTATGCAGCAATCGTTCCTTTTATGCCTGCATCTCCTTTCAGGCCTGGATGCCCTAGGCAGCCATTTGTGCTTTTTGTTTCTCATCATTTTCTTATTATTCTCAGAGTTTGCTGCTTGCTCAAGATGGTACAGTTTAGGAATGCACTGTTTATTTTCAACAAGTTGTGGGACAAGTCCCAAGGCTATCCACCTGGTACGGGAGTACGGGAGTGTTTGGGATTATCACACAGTTATCTGTGTTGAAAGTTTGCCACCAGCCAAGCTGATTATTTGACCTGGGAAAATATGCAATGTATCAACAATCTTGTCAGGTTCTCAAACCAACAGGTGTGATTACTGCAGATCCAATAGTATATAAAGGCTGGGAATATTCCTAACATCGGAACCTCGGCGTAGACCAAAGCCACGGAAGGTGCTACGTACTGGCCATTGGGGTCCATCTGCTGTCCTTCTTCAGGGGGTTCCTGGCAGCAGAAGAGACATAAGCATTGTATTTTATTTTGAGATTTGCTTAATAAAGTCTTTAAGCCTTCACCCAATTTGTGTGCTTATTGCCTCTGAATCCTTCAAGGAAAGAACCATTGCCTCTTAGCAACACACCTGCTTCTCCAGGGATGCTGGGGTGCACGTGTGCATGCTCTTCTCCTCCCCGTGGTGGGGGATGCACGCAAGCTCGGCACACTGCTCCTCCTCCTCCTCTCCCCATGGTGGGGGTGAGGCCTCAGGGGAGGGGGCGGTGCTGTAGGTGGAGCTGGGGGGAGCCTACCTCCCTCAGCCCCACCTGCACCAAGTGTCCATGAAGTGGTATGTGAAAAAAAGTTAAGACTACAAAAACAATCAAGGTACCTCACTTTATTTTCATTTACTTCTTATTACTTATAAATGTAGGGGTATGTCTACACTTGCAGCCTATTTCGGAATAGGGCTGCAAATGTAGGCATTCAGAATTGCAAATCAAGCCCAGGATTTAAATATCCCGCGCTTGATTTGCATCTTCCCGGCCGGGCACCATTTTTGAAATTTACAAGCCCGGAATAACTGCCCGCGTCTACACGCGGCAGTGAAACGGGTGTTCGAAATAAAGCCCTAGTTCAAACTACCTGTTAAACCTCATTGAAGGAGGAATAACAGGTAGTTCGAAATAGAGCTTTATTTTGAATGCCCGTTTCACTGCCGTGTGTAGACGCGGGAAGTTATTCTGGGCTTGTAAATTTCAAAAATGGCGCCCGGCCAGGAAGATGCAAATCAAGCACGGGATATTTAAATCCCGGGTTTGATTTGCAATTTCGAATGCCTACATTTGCAGCCCTATTCCGAAATAGGCTGCAAGTGTAGACATACCCTAGGAGAAGGATGAAGAAAATGAGTGAAAAATGGGAGGGACAGGAAGATTGAATATTTTTTCTCTTGGCTGGGACCCCCAGGGAGGGGGTAAAAAATGAAGCTGAGCACAGGGACCCACTACCTCTAAATCCACCACTGCGCTTACCCCAGCTCCACTTGTGCCTCGTATATCACACCAAAGGCAATGCTTCTGTTCAATATTATACTAAATTAACTAAAGATTAAGTAGGAAAAAAAGATAATTACAAGTTCAAGAAGGCAACCTACAGACAAATGGGTTAGTCCGTGATTCCAAAAGGTGACAGTTGTAATAATCTGTTAGCAAGGAATGTCTTTTAGGGCTAACCCAGCTTGACCCTAGGAATGTGTTTTTATTTTATAGCTGCAGCTCTCTGGCACTCCAAACAGCAAAAAGATGAAGAATTTTCATGTTGGCTATCTTTATTTCTTTCTTCAAGATGGCCCACTCTTTTGTCTGGTTCACAAGTACAGAGCAGACATTTTTACAGTTACAAAACAACATATTGTTTTTTATAGCACAGAGTACTGACATTACTAGTAAGCTTCAGAGGGGTAGCTGAGTTAGTCTGTCACAGAAAACACTTAAAAAACAACAAATAGTCTAGTAGTACCTTAAAGACTAACAAAACATGTAGATGGTATCATGAGCTTTCATGGGTGCAACCCACTTCTTCAGATGACTGGACTATTAGAAGTCCAGAAGTCCAGACTGGAGTACTCCAGTCATCTGAAGAAGTGGGTTGCACCCATGAAAGCTCATGATACCATCTACATGTTTTGTTAGTCTTTACAGTGCTACTAGACTATTTGTTATTACTAGTAAGATTAATGCATGGAGCAACTTACAAGTATTTCATAGAATCCAAACACAAAACACCTCCTTACAAGTCTAACACCAATCTTGAATAATACTAATATCTAGGATAAGCTGGTCTATTTCTAGTTATGAATTTGTTAATGATCAGCTGATGCCTTTATGCTGGCAAGAAACTGGCCCCTGGTCTACCTGCATCACAATGCCATCCCCCATTGCCCACCTGTAAACTTTCTAGCAAGCACCTTTATGCTGTCTCACATTTGGAAGGCCCTCCCCATAAACTTCTGTAAAACTTTGTTATTGCTCTCTTCCTCCGTAAAACTGTCTTTTGTTGTGATGCCTACAAAAATCTTGGCTATGGTTAGACTGCTGGTGTGCCAAGACACCTGTCTACCATGTTGACCAGGACTGTTACATTGTTTCCTTAGACTTGCCTGCCTTTCTGTCTCTTGTCTTACACCCTGATTGTCAGTTCTTTGGAGCAGGCACTATGCAATGTTTGTAAAGCGCTTCGTCCATGACTAGGATGCTGGCAGTAATACGAATAATGAGTCGTCATCATCATCATTAGTCTGACCTGCCTGTGTTTTCAGCTGGGCTTAAAAAGCTGTCACTGCTGCAGTATTTTCACTATCCTGCAGACTTTCTGTGTTTTTTTGCATCTATGTGTGGACTCTATAAGCCTGACAGATCCTAAGAATGATCAGGCTTCTTGAAAAGGAGTGCAGAATACTTCCATACCTGTGGTGCTGCTGAAAGCAGTGGAGAGCTTGTTCAGTTCCACATCTTTCCTCCTTCAGGTTTCCCAGAGCATATGCACAATTCTAGAGCTGCAGTATCTTTGACTGTTGATTTGCAAAGAATTGGAATTGCAGCTAGCAAGGGTTATAAAGGGTAACAAGAAAGGTTTCTATGGATATGTTATCAATAAGAAGGTGGTCAGGGAAGGTATGGGACCCTTACTGAATGGGGGAGGTAACCTAGGGACAGATGATGACGCTACGTCTACACGACAGAGTTTTTATGCAAAAACAGCCATTTTTGCGCAAAAACTCGTGGAGCGTCCACTCCTCAAGCATGTTTATGCACAAGTAAATTGACAGAACAGAAGGGTTTTTGCAGTGTAAGTATTCCTTTTTCTACAAGGCATACCTCCTTTTTGCACAAGAGTGCTTGCGCAAAAAGTTGTGTGTGAACAGGCAACAGGGGGTTTTCGCAAGAAATAGCCTCAAGGGAAAAGAAAAATAGGTGGCCTCTTGGCCACTCCGTCCAAGGTAATCAGAACTCTATAGTTCCTGCCTGCTGGCCCCTCTTAAAGCTGCAGGCACCCTGGACAAGCCTTGTGGCAGGAAGTTGCGGAGAGCAGGTCCCCACACCGCGTGGCTCTCTCTCACCCAGAGAAATGGCAGAGCAGCTAGCTCCCTGAGACACCCCTGACCATTCCAGGGAGTAGTTCCAGAGGCCCCAGGACTCCCAAGGGGGACAAAAAGGCATGCCCCAACCTGGTCTGGCTGAGAGATAGCGACCCTCCTGGAGTTGTGGGGCGAGGAGGAGTTGTTCCAGGATCCCCGGGCCAAGCGTTGGAATGTGCATTTGCACATGGCTGTATCCCTGACGGTGCGAGGTCACCCTGCCTGGACCATGGAACAAGTCCAGGCAAAGGTGAAGGATCTCTGTCAGGGGTACATCAGGGCCCCACACCTGCCCCTACTATCAGGAGCTCCACCACATCTTGGGGGTGGGGAAACCTCTTTCCCCGCCCCCATTGTGGTGGACTCTGACTTCGACACCCCAGTTGTCATCTGCCTGGAAGTCGCCCATGGGGACGAGCTGGAGGGCGAAGGCCAGCCCCAGCCAGAGGAGGAGGAGCAGGAGCCAGGGATGGTGACCCTGTCCCTGGATCTGATGAGCACCAGCCAGGACATCTCCCAGGCATCCTTGGATGCCTGGGAGGGATCTTAAGGTGAGTTGTCACACACACACACAGGGCGGGGAAGGTGGGTGCACAGAGAGCAGGGGGGCGAATGTTGCTCAGGCTGCTCTGGTAGCACATGGTGCTACAGTCTGTGCACTTGCAATCACATGCAGTGGGAGGGTGTGGCATGTGGACACAGCACGCAGCCCCTGAACATGGCCGGGATCCTGCTGCCAGGCTCAGGGGAGGACACACATGTCCTGCCCCCAGTGGGGAGGAGGGGCGCACCCAGCTGGAAGCAGGCTAGCTGCAAGGGCACAAGCACAATCCCAGACACACCCAGGAGTGCTGCACACAGCACATAGGCATGCCTGCATGTGCGAGGCAGCAGCACTCCCACAGACAGCACAGCAAGCTGCAGCTGTGTGTGCAAACCCCAGGGAGGGCCAGATTGCTCACGGCTCGTCTGCCGCCCATGAGGGGATCCCACTGTGACCGGACACTACCTGTGCCTGCCTGGTCATGGTGTGTATGTGGGCGGGGGAAGCAGGCAGCATGGTCCTCTGGGCATGTCGGGGCCCCTGTGAGACAGGCTGTGCTGTGCAGGACACACATGGTCTCACACCCGGGACATCCCCCTCATGTGGAAAGCAGTTGCCGCTCATAAAGAAGGGCACGGCCTCAGGGAATGTGTGTGCAGGGATGACTGATGGCCTCTCCTCTTGTGTGTTCTCCACATCCTGACCAGCTGGGACAGAGGGCCCAGCCACACCACCACAGACACCTGCCAGAGTCTGGGAGACTCACAGATGAGCCAAGATGCAGGAGGACCTGATGCAGCAACACGTCGGCGTCCCCTGCAACATCCACTACATCCTGTCGTGCAGGATCAATGTGGACCTGGAACAGCAGGAGTGTGTCTGGGAGCAAATGATGGCACAGTGCAACACCATGTGCGGCACCATGTCCCACATGGGGGAACACCCGCCCGATGCCGCTGTTCCTGCCTTCCACCCTCCTACCCTCCCTCCTATGCCCATTGCCCATCTGCCTGCCCACCCTGCTATGCTTCTGATACCGCTCCATGCCATGCCTCTGCTCCCTCCCTTAACAATGCCCATGCACCCTCCCCAAGTGATGCCTATGGCCCCTCCTCCTGCCCCCTGCCATCCCTGACCCCGCTCTAGCCCCCTCCTGCCCATCCCTTTGTTGCCCCCAGGCCCACACAACCTCAAAGAGGTCCTCACACCAGGCCACCCCACTACTCCTCCCAGTCCTGATCCTCCCCCCCAGTCCTGATCCCCGCTTCAAGTTCAGGATCCCCTCTCCCAGTTCAGAATCTCCCCTCCCCCTACCCAACTTTTCTTCATGTACAATCAATAAAGACTCCTTTTGTTGTGAAAGCAAACAGGTGTGTTTATTGGGAGATCAGGGAAGGGACAAGGGGAGGGAATGAGAGGGAGAAGGGAGAGAGCAGAAAGGCAGAAGCCTCTATTGGGGAGGCCCTGGGGAATCATAGAATCATAGAACCATAGAGCTGAAAGAGACTTCAGGAGGTCATCAAGTCCAGTCCTGTGCTCTAGGCAGGACCAAACCCAACTAGATCAACCCCGTCAGGGCTTTGTCAAGCCGAGACTTAAACACCTCTAGGGATGGAGACTCCACTGCTTCCCTAGGGAACCCATTCCAGTGTTTCACCACTCTCTTAGTGAAATAGTTTTTCCTAATATCCAACCTGGACCTCTCCCACCACAACTTAAGACCATTGCTCCTTGTTCTACCATCTGTCACTACTGAGAAGAGTCTTTCTCCATCCTCTTTGGAACCTCCCTTCAGGAAGTTGAAGGCTGCTATCAAATCCCCCCTCACTCTTCGCTTCCACAAACTAAACAGACCCAACTCCCTCAGCCTCTCTTCATAGGTCATATGCTCCAGCCCCCTAATCATTTTGGTTGCCCTCCGCTGGATCCTCTCCAATGCGTCCACATCCTTTTTGTGTGTGGGGGGGGACCCAGAACTGGACACAATACTCCAGATGTGGCCTCACCAGAGCCGAATAAAGGGGAATAATGACATCTCTGGATCTGCTGGCAATGCTCCTCTTAATACAACCTAATATGCCATTAGCCTTCTTGGCTACAAGGGCACACTGTTGACTCATATCCAGCTTCTCATCCACTGTAACCCCTAGGTCCTTTTCTGCAGAACTACTACTGAGCTGGTTGGTCCCCAGCCTGTAACAATGCTTGGGATTCTTCCGTCCCAAGTGCAGGACTCTGCACTTGTCCTTGTTGAACCTCGTCAGATTTCTTGTGGCCCAATCCTCCAATTTGTCTAACTCACTCTGGACCCTATTTCTGCCCTCCAGCATATCTACCTCTCCCCATAGCTTAGTGTCATCTGCAAACTTGCTGAGGGTGCAATCCATCCCCTCATCCAGGTCATTAATAAAGATATTGAACAAAACCAGTCCAAGAACCGAACCTTGGGGCACTCCGCTAGAAACCGACCGCCATCCTGACATCGAGCTGTTGATCACTACCCGCTGGGACCGGCCTTCTAGCCAGCTTTCTATCCATCTTACCATCCATTTATCCAATCCACATTCCCTTAACTTGCTGGCAAGAATATTGTGGGAGACCGTATCAAAAGCCTTGCTAAAGTCAAGGTATATCACATCCACTGACTTTCCCATGTCCACAGAGCCAGTTACCTCATCATAGACGCTAACCAGATTGGTCAGGCAGGACTTGCCCTTTGTGAATCCATGCTGACTATTCCTAATCACTTTCCTCTCCTCCAAGTGCCTCAAAATGGATTCCTTAAGGATCCCTTCCATGATTTTTCCAGGAACCAGGTAGGACTGACCGGCCTATAGTTCCCTGGATCGTCCTTCTTGCCTTTTTTGAAGATGGGCACTACATTTGCCTTTTTCCAATCATCCAGGATCTCTCCCGATCTCCACGACTTTTCAAAGATAATGGCCAAAGGCTCCTCAGTGACATTTGCCAACTCCCTCAGTACCCTTGGATGCATTAAGTCCAGACCCATGGATTTCTGTACGTTTAGCTTTTCTAAATAGTTCCTAACCTGTTCTTTACCCACTAAGGGCTGTCGATCTTCATCCCATCTTGCGTCACTTAGCGAATTAGTCCGGGAGCCCACCTTGTCCGTGAATACAGAGGCAAAGAAAGCATTGAATACTTCAGCTTTCCCCACATCATCTGTCACTAGGTTACCTCCTTCATCCAGTAGGAGCCGCACACCCTCTCTGATCACCTTCTTCTTGTTAACATGCCTGTAGAAACCTTTCTTGTTATCCTTCACATCCTTAGCCAGTCGCAATTCCATTTGCGCTTTCACCTTCCTGATAACCCCCCGGCATTCTCGAGCTATACATTTAAACCCCTCCCTGGTCATTTGTCCAAGTTTCCACTTTTTGTAAGCTTCCTTTTTGTGCTTAAGTTCACCAAGGATTTCCCCTGTAAGCCAATCCGGTCTCCTACCATGTTTGCCTCTCTTGCTACGCATCGGGATGGTTTCTTTCTGTGCCTTCAATAAGGCTTCTTTAAAATACTGCCAGCTGTCCTGGACTCCTTTCCCCTTCATGTAAGCATCCCAGGGTATTCTGCCCATCAGGTCTCTGAGGGAGTCAAAATCTGCTTTTCTGAAGTCCAAGGTGTGTATTTTACTTCTTTTTTATTCCTTTGGTCAGGATCCTGAAATCTACCATCTCATGATCACTGTTTCCCAGGTTTTCACCCACCTCTACTTCCCCTGTTAGTTCCTCCCTGTTTGTGAGCAGAAGGTCAAGCTGCGCACAGCCCCTGGTTGGATCCTTCAGCGCTTGTACCAAGAAGTTATCCCCAACATTCTCCAAAAACTTCCTGGATTGCCTGTGTACTGCCATATTGGTTTCCCAACAGATGTCAGGGTGGTTAAAGTCCCCTACGAGAACCAGGGCCTGCGATCTGGAAACTTCTGTCAGTTGTCCAAAGAAAGCCTCATCTACCTCATCCACCTGATTCGGTGGTCTGTAGTAGACACCAACCACAACATCACTGCTGTTGTTTGCACCTCTAAACTTAACCCATAGACTCTCAACAGGTTTTTCTCCCTCTATATACTGGAGTTCTGAGCAATCATAGTGCTCTCTTATGTATAGTGCAACTCCTCCTCCTTGTCTCCCCTGCCTGTTCTTCCTGAACAGTCTATACCCTTCCATGACAGCGCTCCAGTCATGCGAGTCATCCCACCAAGTCTCTGTTATCCCAATTAAATGATATTTCTTGGACTGGGCCAGGGCCTCGAGTTCTTCCTGTTTGTTGCCCAGGCTTCTCGCATTATTGTACAAACACCTCAGATAACCAGTTGATCACCCCATCTTCTCCATTCGAATCAGGGATCCTCCTTTCTTGCTCGTTCCTCTTTGCATTCCTTCCTGGTATCCGACTTTCCCACGCCCCTCAGGGTTTTGGTCACCGTCCCCCAACAAACTTAGTTTAAAGCCCTCCTCACTAGATTTGCAAGCCTGCCCACGAAGATGCTCCTTCCTCTCTTTGTTCGGTGGATCCCATTTCTTCCTAACAATCCTTGTGCCCGGAACAGAGTCCCATGGTCGAAGAAACCAAAGCCCTCTCTGCAACACCACCTGCGCAACCACGCATTTACGTCCTCAATTCAACGATCCCTGCCCAGTCCTTTCCCTTCAACAGGGAGGATGGACAAGAACACTACTTGCGCTCTGAATTCTTGGGTCCTTCTTCCCAGCGCTACATAATCCGCAGTAACCCGCTCAAGGTCATTCCTGGCCGTATCGTTAGTTCCCACATGGAGAAGCAGGAAGGGGTAGCGATCTGAAGGTTTGATCAGCTTGGTAAGCCTCTCAGTCACAACCTGAATTCAAGCTCCTGGTAAGCAGCACATCTCTCAAGATTCCAGGTCCAGACGGCAGATGGATGGCTCAGTCCCTCTTAGAAGGGAATCCCCAACCACCACCACCCGTCGTCTTCTTTTGGGGGTGGTGGTCGTGGAACCCCCATCCCCAGGACTACGCATCCCATGCCTTCCAGTAGATGGTGTTCCCTTGTGGTTTCTTCCTTGTGAGGTCCCTTCCAAAGCATTCACCACTGCAGAGCCTGTGGAGAGAGCCTGAAAGCAATTACTTACCTCTATAGCATTGGGGGATTCCCGTGCTGGCCTTTTTCCCCTTCTAGACGTTACATGCTGCCAGTTCTCTTCCTGGTCCCGTACTGCCCTCTCTGGTTCTTCCGCCTGCTGTGCTTGTAGGATTAAACGCTGCCTTCTATCGAGGAAGTCTTCATCCTCTCTGATGGAGCGTAGGGTTGACACTTGGGCCTCCAGTCCTCTAATTTTTTCTTCCAAAATGGCGACCAGCTTGCACCTCGTGCAGATGAAATCCATTCATTCTTCCGGGAGGAAGACAAACATGGCACATGCTATGCAGGTAACAACAGCAGACCTATCACCATCCATCCCTGCTGTCCTGTTCGCAAGCTCCTTGGTCGCTTGTACACTGCTTTATAAAGCCCTGGACTGCCTGAAAGTCCCTCCCCCTACCAAGGCTCAGCCAATCAGCAGAGGCTTCTAGAATTCAAACTTTAATTAGAAGCCAACAGTTTCCACCTGCCAGTCACAGCACACACTCCATGAAGGAGAGGGGGAGGGGAAAGGGGAAGTGAAGAAAAAAAAAAGCCTCACTCCCAAACACAGGGAAAAAAACAAACAAACAATCAAACAAAAAACACACCAACCCTCACTCACAAACGCAAGCTCATCACACAGCAGGAAAGCCCCAAACACAACATTCACTTCCCTCAAGAGTCCTGTATCTCCTTCTCCTCTACCTGGAGAACTCCCTCTCTAAAGCATCACTCACAAACACAGGAGAAAAAAAAACCCCACACCAAACAAACCACCACACACCAACTCTCACTCACAAACACAAGCTCAGCACACAGTAAGAAAGCCCCAATAACAATACACACTTCCCTCGAATCCTGTACCTGCTTCTCCTTTACCTGGAGAACTCTGTCTCTAAACTCCCTGTTAGCACTCACCTGTTATTGGGGGGCCCTGAGAGAACCTCTCCCTCAGGGACTCCCAGATACGCACCCCGGCCCAATGGGTCTGGCAAATAGCAGCAGTCTGGGTCTGCTCAAATGCTCGCCCCTCACAGCCGGCATCTGCCCCCCACTCTGGGAGGAAGGCCTCCCCCTTGCGCTCCACAATATTGTGGAGCACACAGCACACCACTACCACCCTGGATATATTCTGCTTCCCGATGTCCAGGCAGGTTAGGAGGCAGCGGAAGCGTGCCTTGAGGTGCCCGAAGGCTCACTCCACCTGCATCCAGGATCGGTTGAGACAGGCGTTGAAAAGGTCCCTGCTGGGAATAAGGTGGCCAGTGTATGGCTTCATTAGCCAGGGCATGAGTGGGTATGCCGTGTCCCCCACTGTGAACATTGGCATGTTCTGGTCACCCATTGCAAAGTTCTGATAGGGGAAAAAGGTACTCACCTCCAGCTTGGCACACAGGCTGGAGTTCCTAAAAATGTGGGCATAATGTGCCCTACCCAACCACCCCACATACATATTTGTAAATTGGCCCTGGTGGTTCATGAGGGCCTGCAGGACTACAGAAAAGTAGTCCTTTCTATTAAACTGGGCTGCTTGATGGTCCGGGGCCAGGATGGGGATGTGCGAGCCGTCAATGGCTCCCCTGCAGTTGGGGAACCCCATGGCCGTAAATCCAGCCATGGTTGTGTACAGGTCCTTGAGACGGACGACTCTGTGCAGCAGCAGGGAGTTAATGGCCCTGCCCACCTGCAGAAGGAGACAAAGAAACAGACAAAACACAGAATGAGAGAGAGGTTGTGTGAACCCTTGGGAGGTGCCCATCCCCCTTCCCTTCTCTGCCCCCTGAACCTCCCAGGAGCCACTCCATATGAGCCTGTGCCCCCCCCAGCAGCAGGGCTGTGTGAGGGTGGGATTGTACAAGCCCCCAGGGCCAGGGCTTTACCCCCACCCCCACTCCACCCCCTACAATCCCAACCTCCCTCTCCCAAGGGTCCCCCTTATCCAACACCCTTCCCCACCCTCCTGCCCCCCTCCCCCAGGCAGGGACTGCAGCCTGCAAGCTTTTTACCTTCATCAGGAGGGACCCAACAGTGGATTTCCCCACCCCAAAGTGGTTGGCCATCAAACGATAGCTGTCTGGGGTGACCAGCTTCCAGAGGGCAATTGCAACCTGCTTCTGCAGGGGGATGGTGGGCCGCATGTGGGTGTTGCATCTCTGGAGGGCAGGTGCGAGCCAGGCACAAAGTTTGAGGAAGGTGGCCTTGCACAAGCTAAAATTGCACAGCCACTGCTGGTCATCCCACTGCTCCATGACCAGCCAGTCCCACCAAGCCGAACTGGTCTCCAGTCTCCAGAACCTTCTGTGTGCAGTGGGGTGCAGCAGCCAGACTGGAGCCGCCGCCGCCACGCAGAGGGTGACAAGAAGGAATTCCGAGTCCATTTCCAGCAGGAACATGTAGGCAGCTGGAAACAAGTGCTGCAGGAACTGCAACATGGCCGTGTGGGGCCGTCGCCTGCCCAGAGGCAGCTCTGGCTCCATGGCACACACGAAGAAGGAAGAAGCTGTGGCGTCCCCAAAAAGAAGAGGGCAACCACAGCAGGCACTGCTGAAGCTTTGCTGTCCCTCAAGAGAGGTCCTCAAGCAGGCAGCAGAAACAGAGAAACGGCTGTCCAGGGGGGTCCCTTTAAGCGCATGTCTCTGTAGGACTCTGGCAACAGCACTCGAGAACAACTGCTGACCTAAACCCAGCTAGAACTGGTTCTGAATGGCTTTATATGCAAGAGAGTGTCCAATCAGTGTGGATGCTCTCTTTCACAAAAGCTCATCACTTTTGTGATACACTTTTGAGTGTGAACGTGAGAAGCCTGCAGTGTAGACACAACCAGAAGGAAAAGCTAAAGTACCCAAAGCTTTTTCTGCCTCTATCTTCACAGATAAGATCGGCTCCCAGATTGCTGCACTATACAATACAGTATGGGAAGGAGGTGGGCAGACCTCAATGGGAAAAGAACAGGAAAAGAACGATTTAGAAAAGCTAGACATATACAAATACATGGAGCCAGATGTAATGCATCCGAGGGTGCTGAGGGAGTTGGCTCAGGTGATTGCAGAGCCATTGGCCATTATCTGTGAAAACTCATGGAACTGGAGAAGTCCCAGATGACTGGAAAAAGGCAAATGTAGTGCCCATTTTTAAAAAAGGGAAAGAGGGAGAGGGAGATATACTGGAGGGTAGGGGTAGGGGGTCCAGAGTGATCTAGACAAATTGGAGGATTGGGCCAAAAGAAATCTGATGAGGTTCAACAAGGACAAGTGGATAATCCTGCACTTGGGACAGAAGAATCCCAAGCACCACTACAGGCTGGGGACCCATTGGCTAAGCAGCAGGTCTACAGAAAAGGACCTGGGGATTATGGAGAATGAGAAGCCGGATATGAGACAACAGTGTGCCCTTGTAGCCAAAAAGACTAATGGCATATTGGAGTACAGTAGTAGGAGCACTGTCAGCAGTTCTTGGGAAGTAATTATTCTCCTTTATTTGGCACTAGTGTCGGCACATCTGGGGTATTGTGTCCAATTCTGGACTCCTGCCCTCCATTACAGAAAGGATGTGGATGCAATGGAGAGAGTCCAGCAAAGGGCTTACCCCGTTCTCCAGATCATTTATGAATAAGTTGAATAGGATTGGTCCTAGGACTGACCCTTGGGGAACACCACTAGTTACCCCTCTTCATTCTCAACATTTACCATTTATTCCTACCCTTTGTTTCCTGTCTTTTAACCTGTTTTCAGTCCATGAAAGGATATTCCCTCTTATCCCATGACAACTTAATTTACGTAAAAGCCTTTGGTCAGGGACCTTGTCAAAGGCTTTCTGGAAATCCAGAAGTACACTATATCTACTGGATCCCCCTTGTCCACATGTTTGTTAACCCCTTCAAAGAACTCTAATGGATTAGTAAGACATGATTTCCCTTTACAGAAACCATGTTGACTTTTGCCCAACAAATTATGTTCGTCTATGTGTCTGACAATTTTATTCTTTACTATTGTTTCAACTAATTTGTCCGGTACTGACGTTAGACTTACCGGTCTGTTATTGCTGGGATCGCCTCTAGAGCCCTTTTTAAATATTGGCGTTACATTGGCTATCTTCCAGTCATTGGGTACAGAAACTGATTTAAAGGATAGGTTACAAACCATAGTTAATAGTTCTGCAATTTCACATATGAGTTCTTTCAGAACTCTTGGGTGAATGCCATCCGGTCCTGGTGACCTGTTACTGTTAAGTTTATCAATTAATTCCCAAACCTCCTCTAAGGACACTTCAATCTGTGACAAGTCCTCAGATTTGTCACCTACAAAGGACTGGTCAGGTTTGGGAATCTCCCTAACATCCTTAGCTGTGAAGACTGAAGCAAAGAATTCTTTTAGTTTCTTTGCAATGACTTTATCATTTTTAAGTGCTCCTTTTGTATATTGATCATCCAGGGGCCCCACTGGTTGTTTAGCAGGCTTCCTGATTCTGGTGTACTTAAAAAAACATTTTGTTATTACCTTTTGAGTTTTTGGCTAGCTGTTCTTCAAACTCCTTTTTGGCTTATTACATTTTTATACTTAATTTGGCAGTGTTTATGCTTCTTTCTATTTATCTCACTAGGATTTGACTTCCACTTTTTAAAAGATGTCTTTTTATCTCTCACTGCTTCTTTTACATGGTTGTTAAGCTACGGTGGCTCTTTATTTGTTCTTCTACTATGTTTTTAAATTTGGTGTATACGTTTAAATTGGGCCTCTATTATGGTGTCTTTGAAAAGTGTCCATGCAGCTTGCAGGGATTTTACTTTAGTCACTGTGCCTTTTAATTTCTGTTTAACTAACCTCCTAATTTTTGCATAGTTCCCCTTTTTGAAATTAAATGCCACAGTGTTGGGCTGCTGAGGTGTTTTCCCACCACAGGAATGTCCTCCTCTACCTGCAATTATTCCTACAAAGTAAAACTTAACAAGATTTATTGAAAAACAAAGAAAAAAGAATTCAGAGAAAAGTGTTTCTTCAACACTTCTTGTAAGCTAAACTAAATAATGTATGTTTAGATGAAATAAAAGTGATATAGTTTGCAACCCTTGAAAACAATCCAGTCTTGACCCTCTTTGTTTATCTTCTTAGTATTTGCTGTCTAGAAACCACAGAACCATGCTGTGTCCAGAATATATTTTTCAAGGTCCTGTGTAAATGTTCAGACATTCCTCTTCTGATTTATCATCTTTTGCTCAATTGTTAGACTATGCATCAGGATGAAGTTTCATTTACAGTTACACAAAGGTAGTCTGATCAGAAGTCCCACTTGGAAGGAAAACCCTCACAACTACTCTGTAACTACCTCTGAGATTTTTTCCCCAAGACTTCCTCTCTCTAAGCCTATGTCTACACTGCAGAGAAAAGTTGGAAAAAAATATGCAAATTCCAAACCGCAATTTGCATATCTTTTTCTGCTTTTTTTCCAAAAGAGGCTTTTCCGAAATTTAGCCCATCTACATGGGGCCAAATTTCAGAAAAATCTCCTCTTTCAGAACATCCCTTATTCCTCTCACTGAGAGGAATACAGGGATGCCGAAAGAACATGTCCGCTTTTTTGGAAACTGTTCTGAAAAAGCAGATGCGTTCCTTGGAGGTAGCAGAGCTTTTCCAGGATACCTCTGGTAACCCGGAAAAGCTCTCAGTCTAGACATAGCTTTAAGGCTGGTATGTCAAAAGTGACTTTTATTTGTTTAGACAAAGCATAATGAACAACTTTACCTCTAAAACTGGTTTCTTTTTTATAGAAGTTAGTTCACACCCTCTGACTAAATATACTCAGTCTATCTTGACTGGACACAGAGGTTGTATGTGAATCTCTCTAAAAAATTCTTCTATTAAATTCTTACTATCAAACATTCATTACTGACAGACTCTAGATTCTGGCACAGTATTTCTTTAGCTGATTATTTAATCAAGCAAATATTTTTCTTTTTGCACTTTTAGGCACACCCATTAAGGAGAATAGCTATCCATACATTCTTTTGATGTAACTTAAAAATATCCACCCCAAGACTGAAACTTATGTCTGTATATTGTGGGTCTTGCTCAGTTTCTAGTATCTGACCTATGACTGTAGCAAGCCAATAGTGTGTCCAAATTGAACCAAAGAGAAGCTATCTCTTACGATAGCTTTCAGTAGTCTCTGGAGATATCGATTCAGCTAAGTGCAGACTCTGTGCAAGTCATGACTAGTGAGGCTAAATTTGTGCTCTACATTAGCTTACTAGAACTGTCTCTGGAGAGTCTGATGTATGAGAGCATAGTCATGCCAGCTCTGAGAGAATTAATAACTAGATACTCCTACTTGTGCCCTAGCACTGTAACAGATGATAAATTATAACTGCCTTCTACATGGGTGTTCCTCTCCACACTACAACATGCTCATAAGCTAATCCACATGGCTACATACAGGGACTCAGTAGGGAAAAAGAAAGAGATAAAGGGAACAGAAACTTCTCTTTTACAATCAGACTTTTGCTGTTTAAGACAGTACAAAATTAGATGATTATTTGTATTCAAATGAATGGAGTAATTTTAAAAAGTCCTTTACTCTTGGTCACTTTTTCCTGAGACTGTTATATTTTATGGCATGTTTGTAGTCTCCCAGTGTATCGGAGACATTTTAATGTTTTGCACCAATTCTGGATGATTATACCTTGAAATACTCCATCTTCAAGGAACACACAAGTCAGGATATAAAATAGACACAATCCCCAAAAGCGGATTAAAAGCCAATGAGAGAGAGAGAGTGTGCATGAGTTGCCAGTTGAACATTTAACTGTAGTTACAGTTCCATTGAACTATTTGTCACTTTAGATCAGGGATACAGAACCTTTTTTTAGGTTGGGAGGCGCTGACCCACAGAAAAATCAGTTGGGGCCAGGGACTGTGGGGGCTGAAGCACCAGCAAAGGCTCCCCAATGCTGGGGGAGGCCCTAAACCTCGGAGGCCAGACCCAGGCAACCCAGGAGCCACATCTGGCCGCCGGGCCTTAGGTTCCCCACCCTTGCTTTAGATTATAAAAATGAATTAATTACATGCTACTTGACAGTTCATGAGAAAAGCTAAAAAGATAACAGAGATTTGCATTCACTGAGGAATCAAACCTTGCTCAAATCTCAAAGTATAGTTGTATTAGACTTTTGGCAGTAAAATATGAGGGATGTATTTTCAAAAGAACTCTGTAGTCATCAGCTCGCATTTAGACACCTAAATGAAGTTGCCAGGTTTTCAAGATTGCTCAGTTGTCATTGAAAACCTTTGCTTTAGATACAAAACCAAGATTTTATGTTAGCTGAGGGTGCTTTCTAGGGGACAAGTTTAATCTTAAAAATATATATTTCCTGTGACAGAAATAAGGCATAATTTGAAAATTCCATTTCCTCTAACTTAGCAATTTCAGAATGAATCAGATGAGTAAGACTTAAGAGGGAGTGCCTAAATAAGCAATTTATTAGCATCATGCAAAGTGTGCTTAAGCCCTTTTAGACCTGCTCCATCTTTGCCATGTTTCTCCCCTTTTGAAAGTTTGAGACTTATTAATCTCTCAGTGCAAAAGGCTAGCAGTTACAAGGAAATGGGCCAACTTGTAAATTACACTTTTGTCTGATAAATGTTTACCTTCTCTAATTGCAAGTAAATTCTAAGGCTATTGCAACTGAAGTGATTTTGCAGATATACTATCCAGCAAGTTCACTTTATGAGTATGGCAGCCGTCTGTCTTCCCTATACAGTCTGTCTTTTCTATCCCATAATGATTCTTAGCAACAGCAACAGGGAATAGAAAAAGAACAAAAACCTTTTAAGATATAAAAGCAATTTTTAAAAATAACTCAGATTGTTCTTTAATGTGTCTCATCATTGAAAACTGGATTTTATTTCTAATCAATTTATAAACTGTGTGTAGTCTTCACTTGTACTTCTGCTCCCTAATACCTGCAATGAAGGGACATACAGGTTGTAGACCAAAATGAAAATGTTATTCTTCAATGGTGCTTGTCCTAGTCCATACGCTTTGAGTATATGTAGCTGTGTGTTCTACATAGGGATGTGTGTGCTCAGTGTCCTGGAGTCAGAGAATTTTGCGTAGCAGTACCTCTTACAGTGATGCTCTTGCTCTATGACCCTAGCCTCTAGCTTGACCACATTAAGCACTGGTGTCCCAACACTGAAGTGGCTAGAGTCAGGGTTCCATGTAGTGTTTTCCTCTACCTGTTTTCAGACTGTTTCTGAGAAGTGTGTGCGTGTGTGTGTGTGTAGTAGTTGCTAGTACCTTTGGTTAAATTAGTGTGAGTATCGTACTAGAATATTTGGTTGCCCTTTGTGATACCCGCACCAGGATTCAATCATTTGCTGTCATGTTTAGGGAGGCATCCTCAATGGTGATTTCCACACAAGGTGCCACTTTTGTCTCAGTGAGGGACGTGTTGCTCCATCTGCAAGTTACTCACAAAGTGGACTTGAGGGGTAAGAGACTTGTAGTAGAAGCAGCACCTGTTGGAGCAGACCATGAACACTGTTTTGACTCTGAAGCCCTCATCTAATTGGCAGTCAACTTTGGATGCAGCAAGTGATACTGCTCCACACTGAGGGTGTGTCTAGACTACAGGGTTTTGTCGACAAAAGTGGCCTTTTGTCGACAAAACTATACCTGCATCTACACTACCACCGCATTATGTCGACAGTAAGTCGACAGAACATGGCAGTTTTGTCGAAGGCTGTAAACCTCCTTTTACGAGAAATAACGTCTTTGTCGACGTAGTTATGTTGACAAAAGGTAAGTGTGGATGCAGGGAGCCAGTTCTGTCGACAAAAAAGGCCTCCAGGAAGAAGCCCTGGTGGACAGTCTAGCCTTTAAAGGTACAGCACATCTGTGGTTCCTGGCCGCAGCCTCTTAAAGGCACAGGCACCCAGACAAGCCTTGCTGTCCGGCAGCTAGCCAGAGCAGCCGTGCCAGCTGTGCCAGCCATGGCCCAGCCTCAAGGCCCCCCTGGCCCTTCTCGGGACAGAGACGGGGACCCACCCAGGAGCACCAAAAGGCGGGCACCAGCCTGGTCTGGCCCCGACTAAAAAACCTGCTGGAGCTCTGATCCCAGGAAGAAGCCCTGCAGGCCCTGCAAACACACTGCAGGAATGCGGACATTTATTAGTGCCTGGCCCAGGGACTGGCCACCAAAGGACATCACCCCCGCACCATGGCACAAGTCAAGGCCAAGGTTAAGGAGCTGCGGCAGGGATATGCCAGGGCCCGGGACCAGTGCTCCCACTCCAGGGCAGCCCCCAAGACCTGCCCTTACTATGAGGAGTTGGAGCAGATCCTGGGCAGTGGGGAAGCCGAGACTCCACTGCGTGAGGTGGAGTCCGGGTTACCCCACCACATCATGGACCGACCCCTCCTGAGGGAGGAAGACCAGGCAGGAGAGGCAGGAGAGCTGCACTAGGAGGAGGAGGAAGAGGAGGCAGTGGAGACCCAGATCCCAGAGCCTCCCAGGCATCCGTGGACATCGGGGAGGGAACATCAGGTGAGTACTTTGAGGGGTCACCACACACGGGCAGGTTGGCAGTGAGGGGGGCCAGCTAGCCCCATTGCCACTGTGGGGCCCCTGGGAGGCTTTCCGGCTGCTGCCCAACTCAAACGTGGGGTCACGTGGAACACCCCTGAGTCTCCTGTCCAAAGGACAGCCCCTGCCAGCCACAGTATGCCCTTGGGGACAGCAGGGGTGCACACAAACAGTGATTGTCTCCTCCTCTTTTCTCCACAGCCGGACCTTCTACCCAACAGAGGAGCACCACACCTGCCCCACCACCATCCGTGGCACCCACAGGCACTGGAGGGTCTACACGGACCTGCTAAAGGGAGCATGCTGAGGCCCTGCAGGACCTCAACAGCACCCTCCAGCAAAGGACGCAGGCAGAGGCCGGTGGCATACCAGGCTGCTGGACGAGCTGGTCCAGCAGCACACGGAGCTCTTCACCTTGTCTGCCCCTGTCACGGGCACTGCTCCTCCTGCATGCCAGGCCCCTGCTCCTCCTGCTCCTCCAGCCCCCCCCCCCCAGACCCTCCTGCTCCCGAGCTCTCACAGGCCTAACAACTGCCCTCCCCTCCTGCCCAGGCCAGGACTAGGTCTCGTTCCACCCAATCCCAAGGTCGTGGCAATGCCAGGACAGAGGATTGTGGCAGGACCCTGCGCTCAGGGAAACAGCAGCCCTCCTGGGTCCCCCAACCCCCCACCAGGTTTTCAGTCCCCCTCCCTGCTCCAGATTTTCAGCCTCCCTCCCCTCTCCAGGTTTTCAGTCCCCTACCACCCCAGTTAAAGGACATTTGAGTTATGTTACAAAATCTTTATTTTTGACAGACACATTTACTCTGTGGATAAACAGGTGAACAGTTAGAAGAGAAAGTTTTGTTCAACAGTTCATGCATTTTCTTTACTGCTAGTGTTTGTAATAAAGCAATTTTCTGTGTACAAAGAAAAGTGGGTCTTCTCTGTGTTCTGAATGGGAAGAGAGTGAGAGTAGTGGAGGGAAAGGTAGGGGTGGGCCAGGCCAACCCCCCCCCCGCATGGGGGTGGCCCTGGGGAGGGTCAGTGGGCTCCTTCTGAGAATCTCTCCCTCAGGGCCTCTCAGATTTGGACACCAGACTGGTAAGCCTGGCGGATGGCAGCCGTCCGGGGCTGCTGAAATGGCCTCTCCTCGCCATCAGCACCTGTCCCCCACCCCAGAAGGAAGGCCTCCCCTTTCCTCTCCACCAGGTTGTGGAGGGCGCAACATGCGACCACCACCTCTGGGATGTTGCGTTCCCCCATTTCCAGGCATGTGAGAAGGCAACGGAACCTCCCTTTCAGCCGGCCGAAGGCACATTCCACCTGGATGCGAGCCTGGCTAAGATGTGTGTTGAAAAGCTCCTTGCTCGCATCCAGGTGGCCAGTGTAGGGCTTCATGAGCCACGGCATCAGGGGGGTAGGCCACGTCAGCCACTATGCACACCAACATCAGCACGTCCCCGAGTGCGAGGTGTCTCTGGGGGAAAAATGTTCCTGCCTGCAACCTGCGGTACAGGTAGGAGTTCCTGAATGTGTGGGCATCATGTGCCCACCCCGACCACCCAACACAAATGTCCGTAAAGTGTGCCCGGTGGTCGACGAGCACCTGCAGCACCATAGAATAGTAGCCCTTCCTGTTTATAAATTGGGCTGCTCGATGGGGTGGTGCACGGATTGCGATGTGTGTCCCATTGAGGGCTCCTCCGCAGTTCGGGAATCCAAGGGCAGCAAACCCGGCAATGATGTTGTCCGGGTCCCTGAGACAGATGAGCCTCTTCAGCAGCTCCGCATTGATGGCCCTCACCACCTGCAGCACGAGACAAATAGACAGACAGAAACCAGGGAGTTCAAAAGGTTACCTAAGAACTTGGGGGGGATCCTTCCTCCCCTTCCATCTCACCCCTCCCCTTGTCAGGATGCCCCCTTCCCCCTCATCAGTGTTGGGGTGGCCGAGGAGCGGCTTCCGAGTGCCACTCCATCCCCCACTCCCTCTTGCCCTTGCCTGGCAGTCCCCCTTTCTCAACCCCCCCACTCTGCAGGGCCTGTCCCCCGAGAGTGACTTACCTCCATCAAGAAGGCCCCGACGGTAGATTTCCCCACACCAAACTGATGCCCCACGGAGCGGTAGCTGTCGGGGGTGGCCAGCTTTCACAGGGCGATTGCGACCCACTTCTGCAGGGGGATGGTGGGCCGCAGGTGGGTGCCCTGGTGTTCCAGAGCAGGGGCGAGCCAGGCACACAGCTCCAGGAACATGGCCTTCCACATGTGGAAGTTGCAGAGCCAGTGTTCATCGTCCCAGAGCTGCATGACAAGCTGGTCCCACCAGTGGGAACTCGTCTCGTGCCTCCAAATCTGCCTGTCCCCAAAAAAGTTTGGGGGCAAGGGCAGAGCTCCTGCATACCAGAGGAGGGTCTCCTAGGTGTGGTCCGGGTCCATATGGGGCAGGAGATTCACGACAGAGTCATGCAGACACAGCAGAAGCTTCAGTATGGCAGAGTGGGGCCACCGCCTGCCCAGGGGCAGCTCAGGCTCATGGCCAAATAAAAGGTGAAAAGCAGAAAAAAAATCCCAGAAAATAAACTGCTGTGGTGTCTGAGGAAGCAGGGCAATCAAAGCAAAAACTGCAGCAGCTTTGCTTTCCCTCTAGGAGGTAGGCAAGCCAGAAGCAGGAGCAGAGCAATGGCTGTCCAGGGGGATCCCTTTAAGCACGCGTCTCTACAGGGAGCATGCAGCAGTGCCTGGGCTTTAAGGCTGCCCCTGAGACCTTCCAGAAGCACTTCCAGGTGCCTTCTTTTGTCGACAGAGAGTCTGGCAGTCTGGATGCTCTTTGTCGACAAAGTGGATCGATTTTTCGATCCGCGTAATGCAGTCTAGACGCTCTTTGTCGACAGAAGCTTTGTTGACAGATTCTATCGACAAAACTTCTGTCGACAAAAGCCTGTAGCCTAGACGTAGCCTTAGGCTGCGGGGTTTCCTCCAGGAGGAAAGGGGATCTTTCTCCCTCTTCTGCTATGGCAAAGAAGAGGCCCCGTAAAATTTATCGGGACCATTCTGGGTCTTAAGTAGACTCATCAACATCATTTAAGAAGAATGCTGACAGCCACCATTCTCCCTTTGTCATGTTGGATGGAACAGGTTCATCTACCCACACCTTGGTGCCAAAGACAGCTCTTACTAACGACTCTAGTTCTGACTATGGAGCATCCATAGAGTCTAATATACATGTTTTCATCATCATATCACCTGCTTTGCCTCTCAGTCCTAGACTCTCCACTGGTTCACTGCTGCCATGGTTTCTACATAAGAACATAAGAACATAAGAATGGCCATACTGGGTCAGACCAAAGGTCCATCGAGCCCAGCATCCCATCTGCCGACGGTGGCCAATGCCAGGTGCCCCAGAGAAGGAGAACAGAAGACAATGATCAAGTGATTTATCTCCTGCCATCCATCTCTTGCCCTTGTTATGAAGGCTAGGGCACCATACTTTATCCCTGGCTAATAGCCATTTATGGACCTAACCTGCAAAAATTTATCAAGCTCTTTTTTAAACCCTAATAGAGTCCTGGCCTTCACAGCCTCCTCGGGCAAGGAGTTCCACAGGTTGACTGTGCGCTGTGTGAAGAAAAATTTCCTTTTATTAGTTTTGAACCTACTACCCATCAATTTCTACCATCTCATCCCCCTTTGTACCCTTAGCACCTTCTGGCCACATCAGAGTTAACAGGCTCTTCAGCACACAGACAGCACTACCCAGGCCTGTAGAGTTGTGGCAAATGCTGGGCCCAGCACAAAAGGGTCCCTCAACACTGATGCATCCTTTAGCACCCTCATTGTCTTGGTTCAGTGTTGCCCTGAGCCTTTGTACCAGCACCTCTGATGGTGCTAGGCATGATTCTCTCATTTAGTACCACTAGTACCAATCTTCTTTGGCACTGAAGCTGCCTTTGTGTTGGGCTTCTGATGAGTGTGACAGTTTGCCCTGTTGGGGCAGGCTCCCACATTGTCATGAGAGAATTTCCAGAACTCCTCAAGATCCAGGTTGAAGTCTTCCTCTCCCTTATTATGACAAAGATGTCAAAGGTGTCAAAGATTATCCTGGGATGGGGCTCCTCGTGTGTGTCTTCTGTCATCAGTGGCTTATCTGTATGTTCAGTTGTTACGCAGGATTTTCAGAACCCAAAACAGTGGTAACTTAACTTGTGAACTCCAAGGCAGGCCTGGGCAAAATATGACTCACGGGCTGGATCTGACCCACCAAGCCATCAGATCTGGCCTGCGGAAACTGCATGGAGCCCCAGGCAGGTTCTCTGCTTGCCTTGCCCTACACGCATACTGCTCAGAAAGGCAGTTGTGGGACGGTTTCACTTTAAAAACTGAGCCTGAAGGGCAGGGGGAAAAGCTTTAGCAACTGCTCCTGCCCCCAGCACAATCCCACTGACCAGCTTCTGTCCAGAAACTGGCCAATGGGAGCTGCCTGTTTCAATAACAGGCAGCCACAAAGCACAAGGAGCTCATAGTTATTTACAGAGCACGGGGTAAGGCAGGCTGAGAGGCTGATTCAGGAATGGGCTGCAGGCTGATAAATCTCCTGTCCAGACCCTGCCTCTGGCACCCCAGCCCCTCCCTTCTCCAACCCTTTGCCACTCGCTTTTGCCTCCTATTCTACATACCCAAATCCTCTGCCACCCTCCTGCACCATATCCCCTCCCAGATCTGGCACCCCAATCCCCTGCCCCAGATCACAGTCCCCTCCTGCCCTAGCTCACAACCCAAACCCCTGCACCCTCTCCTATACTCCAATTCCCTGCCCTAGGTCACAATCTAGCCCCCTGAACCCCAATCCTGTGCCCCAGGTCACAACTGCCTCCTTCACCCAAATTCCCTCCCTTACCCCAAGCTCCCTTCTGCACCCAATCTCCAACCCAGTTCCCGCACCTCCTCAATTAATATCATGGAAAAGTGCAGCCCTCGACCACTTTCCAATTCTTGGAGTGGCCCCCCCCCCATCAAAAATTATTGCCCACCCCTGCTCTAGGTGGTGTCAGGATTAAATCATTGGAAACACAGAAAATCTATCTAATAAATTATTAATACAAATAAACTTGCTGTCATCTAAAACTACCATGTATTAGTTAGTAAGCACACACAGACATAAGCAATAGGTTTAGGACATCCCAGGTATAGTTATCCACAATCTGAGATGGTTTTGAATAATCACCAGTAAGACTTCCTGGAGTCTCTTTCTGTCCGGCTGATAGGGAGTTTAGATGTCATAGAATCACAGAAATAAAATAATAGAATCATAGGGCTGGAAGAGACCTCAGAAGTTCATCAAGTCCAGCCCCCTGCCCAAGGCAGGATCAATCCCAACTAAATCAATGCAACCAGGGCTTTGTCAAGCCGAGACTTAAAAACCTCTAGGGATGGAGATTCTACCACCTCCCTAGGTAACCCTTTCCAGTGCTTCACCACCCTCCTAGTGAAATAAATTTTCCTAATAACCAACCTAGACCTCCCTCACTGTAACATGAGACCTTTCCTCCTTGTTCTGCCATCCGTCACTACTGTGAACAGCCTTTCTCCATCCTCTTTGGAACCTCCCTTCAGGAAGTTGAAGGCTGCTATCAAATCCCCCCCTCACTCGTCTTTTCTACAGAATAAATAAGCCCAAATCCCTCAGCCTTTCTTCATAGATCACGTGTTCCAGCCCCCTAATCATTTTGGTTGCCCTCCGCTGGACCCTCTCCAATGCGTCCACATCCTTTCTATAGTGAGGGGCCCAGAATTGGGTGCAACATTCCAGATGTGGCCTCACCAGAGCCGAATAAAGGGGAATAATGACTTCTCTAGATCTTCTGGCAATGCTCCTCCTAATGCAACCTAATATTCCATTCACCTTCTTCGCTACAAGGGCACACTGTTGACTCATATCCATCTTCTCATCCACTGTAATCCCCAGGTCCTTTTCTGCTGAACTGCTACTTCGCCATTTGATCCCTAGCTTGTAACAATGCTTGGGATTCTTCCATCCCAAGTGCTGGACTCTACACTTGTCCTTGTTGAACCTCATCAGATTTCTTTTGGCCCAATCCCCTAATCTGTCTAGGTCACTCTGGACCCTATCCCTGCCCTCCAACATATCTACCCCTCCCCCTAGCTTAGTGTCATCTGCAAACTTGCTGAGGGTACAATCCATCCCCTCATCCAGGTCATTAATAAAGATGTTGAACAAAACCGGCCCTAGAACTGAACCTTGGGGCGCTCCGCTAGAAACCGACTGCCAACCTGACATCGAGCTATTAGTCACTACCCATTGCTCCCAACACTCTAACCAGCTTTCTATCCATCTTACAGTCCATTTATCCAACCCATACTTCCTCAACTTGCTGGCAAGAATATTGTGGGAGACCGTATCAAAAGCTTTGCTAAAGTCAAGGTATATAACATCCACTGACTTTCCCATATCCACAGAGCCAGTTACCTCATCATAGAAGCTAATCAAATTGGTCAGGCATTACTTGTCCTTGGTGAATCCATGTTAACTATTCCTGATCACTTTCCTCTCTTTCAACTGCTTCAAAATGGATTCCTTGAGGATCCCCTCCATGATTTTTCCAGGGACTGAGGTAAGGCTGACTAGTCTGTAGTTCCCTGTATTTTCTTTCTTCCCTTTTTTAAAGGTGGACACTACATTTGCCTTTTTCCATTCATCTGGGATCTCTTCCGCTCTCTACGAGTTTTCAAAGATAATGGCCAATGGCTCTGCAATGACATTTGCCAACTCCCTCAGTACCCTCGGATACATTAAATCCGGACCCATGTCAGCTCTTTTTCTGAAGAAAATCTCCCTCAGTCTGCTTTGAGGTATTTACTTTACCTAATCTTTTACAGCTAACTCTAATAAAACACAGAGAACCGAACTCTTAGTGAGTTAACATCATAACTTCTACTGGGTCCCATTCTCCTAATTTCAACAAAATACTCATTAACTCGACACATTTCTAGCTATAACAATATGTGAAGGGTACATATTGCAACTAAGGTTGCTCTTCACTCACTTTCCTCCATAAATTTGTATTCCATTCTCCTATTCTGATTAACAAACTGCAAATATGCAGCTATCTCACCTTATCTCACAAAGGTCTAAGATTATTCCTAGCACTGCGTTATTTGTTTTTCAGATGTCGGTGACTGAACAAACAAAATGATTGTCTGCAGAACTGTTAAGTTCTGGGCTGCACACACAGGAACATCAAATTCCAGGGTAAAATAGTGGTTTTGCTGGAATCTTTGGAATGCTGCACAGTCCCTGAGTTACCGCTCATCAACCTTGACAGAGCAAGTTCACTAGTCCCAGTGGTGGCTCCCATTCCCAAATTATCTCAGTTGCAAGTGACTGCTGAGCCTGCTCTCTCTGGACCTACAGAGCTATTCCAACTGGATTCTGAGCTTCAAGAATAGCAAACCACTTCCTGAGATAACACTACTGTGTCAATCGTTTTCTCCCTCAGTGCCCAAAGACTTTTAAGGACTATCATGGACCACCTCAGGCATATGGTCATTATGCAGGTGGTATTCATGCAGGAGAATACACATAAGCTATTGAGTATTCTCCAGTTATCAGCTCCTGAGAGAGTAGCCCTCCTGATAAATGAGACTCTTTTTGGAGACTGCAAAGCCATCTGACTTCATTGCCTCCCACAGTAATGCATTTGGAAAAGCAGTATTTCATTCCTATGCCAGATTTGAGGCTTTCTACTCCCACCGGCTCCTAACGTTCTACTGGTAACTGAAGCAAATTACAAGGTACATCAGGGAAAGTATAGATTTCCCCCTCCCCCTGCCAAGACCTAGAATCCAAGCAGGTGGTCTTCCTGAGGAGGAAGATTTATACTTCATCCCTGCAATCTAGCAGGTATTGTTTTCTGAGTTTGCAGACAAGTTGCCAGAACCCTCCAGGGAAAAAGTTATGGCCTTCATTGTGGAAGGTTATAAAGTGGCCAAG
Organism: Pelochelys cantorii; assembly: GCA_032595735.1. NCBI lineage: Eukaryota > Metazoa > Chordata > Testudines > Trionychidae > Pelochelys > Pelochelys cantorii. Next base: position 35,957,167 of record CM064337.1, on the reverse strand, counting down.
ACCTCATTGCAGTCAGAGGTCTTGGATGCAGCAGATGTGATAGCCAAAGACATAATTCTGACTCTGATCATGAGAAAGGTCTCGTGGCTGCAGAATTGAGACATTGCACCCAGCGTTCAGCAGACCATGGAAGACCTACTGTTTGATGGCTGGGTTTTGTTTGCAGAAATCCTGCATTCTTTTAAAGAGTAACAAATTCTTTGGGAGTATCTGCTGTGGCTATGAAGAGATGCCACTGCACGGATTAGCAGCAACAACAGCAATATAATCTGCAGCATTTTCTTTGGATAGTCTGCCCTTCCTGTAAGGCAGTGGAACTATTCCCAGAAGGTCCACAAATCCTAAAGCAGAAGGTCCTCCAGTTCTGTGTATAACCAGCCAGCTCATTTCCCCGTCACCACTACCATCACTACCACCATCCTGATATCCAGCAAGTGCCTGTTTTGACTCATTTGCATATGTCAGTGATCCAGTGATCTCTCTCTCTCTCTCTCTCTCTCTCTCTCTCTCTCTCTCTTCTCCCACGCACCCACACATCACATTCAGGAACAGGATGACGTCTCATTTTTATGATGACTGGGGCTCACGTACCATAAGCATCTAGGTCCTAAAAACTGTCAGATCAGGTTATGACATATCATCCCTCTCCACCCCTCTTACCCTGTCTGCCTTCAGGGGCCCCCTAACAAGACAAAACCTTCCTGAGAAGGTTCAGTCATTACTGGTTCTGGGAGATGCAAAGGAGGTCCCCGCACAGCATCAGGAACCAGAGTGCAGCTCCCAGTATTGCCTAGTTCCTAAGCCAACAGAGGGATGAGATCTGTACTTTTACAGTCACAACAAATACATCAGATACATGAGATTCCAAGTGATCACTTTAGCAGCTATACTCCCTGCCTTAATTCACAACTAGTGTGCTGCCATGAAGCTGCTTGTTTCCAGGTAGCAATCCTCCTGAGCTATAGGAGGGTCCTCACATTTGTCATAGCCGCTCAGTACATTGTGCTACCTTTTAACCAATTTTCCACTCCCTGGATTGTTACCAAATGCCTGATTATGGTAACAGTGTCCCTCAGGAAGAGGTGAATTTGTATTTTCCCATATCTGAATGATTGGTTACTGAAGGGCAGGTCCAGGGATGTCCTATGTCATGGCCACTTCACACTATACCCACTCCATCATCTTCATCTAGGTCTGATATTAAACAGGAAATTAACTCTGGTTCCAACTCAAAGAATGAAGTTCAATGGGGCCCTAATAGACTCTAAAAGTCTGAGAGCATTTCTGCTGACTAGGCAAGTGCAGATGACTTGCCCACTATATCCCTCTATATCCCCTGGAGTTGCAGTTTCAACCCTCAATTATAGGCCAAGGTAATTAGGTGCTGGAGGTAGTTAAGTCATATAGATGCAGTATGACGGGCTGTGCCTGCATTCTCTTCATATATGGCTGAAGTTGTTCTATCATCCCTTGGACAGATTGGTCTGACTTCCTTCATTTATCCTGGACCTATTATGGTTGTGGATGGTTCATGACCCTCTGTGCCAGGGGCCCTTTGCATGGTCTTCAGTGATTAGAACTATTGTCAGCAATGCCTACTCATTAGTCTGGGGAGTACTTCTGGGTTTGCTGAAAGTTCAAGGCCTAGGGTCAGAACAGGATGTTTCTTCCATATCAATGTTCTGGAACTTTGTACTATCTACACTGCATGGCAGGCCCTTCAAGATCATATCAGGGATTCCACAGTTCACATCTTTACTGGCAATATATCACCAAAATGTATTATGTGAACAGACACCTGGCAAATCACCTCAGCAGAAATTTCTCACTGAATCATGAGATCTTCTGAAACCCAACCCTGAAATCCTTCCAGACAATCATCCTCTTTGCCATGAGAATCCACAAAAAATGTCAAGTATCAGAGGGGTAGCCCTGAATCTGCAAAGGCGACGAGGAGTCCTGTGGCACCTAATTGGAGCATAAGCTTTTGTGGGCAAAGACCCACTTCATCAGATGCATCTGACAAAGTGGGTCTTTGCCCACGAAAGCTTATGCTCCAATTAATCTGTGCCACAGGACTCCTTGTCGCTTTTCCTCCCTGGGTTACTCGGGAGCAGGCCATGCTCACTGTGTGCCTGGGCACTTTCTGGTTTTAACATAAAAGGAGATCCTGAGAACCCCAGGGGTGATGTTGGATAGTTGGGGATCCCCTATCCACTCCCTTGCTGCAGTCCTTTGCTTCTATAGGAAATATACAATGGCGGTGCCGGCATCTGGCTGGTCCCTGTACACACTTAATGGTATGCCTGGGGAGCCTCCAGGAATAAACTTATATCAGTAATAATCTGGCTCTAACTCCAAAACAACAATGATAAATAACATACATCTAATTGATTAAATTAGAATTAACACAAATTTACTTAACTTAAAGAAACAGACTAAAAGTGAATAAAATCAATTAACAAAGAACACAGAAATAAAGGAAACTTATCTAACCAGCATTTACACTGCCACCATTTATCCCACCCCAGGGTGTGTCTAGACTACAGGGTTTTTTTTAAAAAGTAGCCTTTTTTCTAAAAAAATTCACCAGTGTCTAGACTGCTACCATGTTCTTTCGAAAGTAAATCAAAAGAACGCGGCAGTTTTTTCCATCGCGGCAAACCTCATTTTACGAGGAATAGAGCCTTCTTTCGAAAGTACTCTTTCAAAAAAAGGAGCTATTGAATGCAAACTGTGCATTTTCAAAAGAGAGCATCTAGACTCTCTTTCGAAAAAGCAGCTTGCTTTTTTGAAAAATCTGCTTGTAGTCTAGACGCTCTCTTTTGAAATAGGCTTCTTCGAAAGATTCTTTTGCAAAAAGCCTCTTTCAAAAGAGGCTTGTAGTCTAGACATAGACCTAGAGGGTGCGTCTAGACTGGCAAGATTTTGCGCAAACGCGGCTGCTTTTGTGCAAAAACTTGCCGCCTGTCTACACTGGCCGCAAGAATTTGCGCAAGAACACTGACTTAGTAATGTACAAAATCAATGTTTCTTGCACAAATACTTTGATGCTCCCGCTCAGGCATAAGCCCTCTTGCGCAAGAATACTTGCGCAAGAGGTCCAGTGTAGACAGGAACGTTAATTTCTTGCGCAAGAAAGCCCGATGGCTAAAATGGCCATCGGAGGTTTCTTGCGCAAGAGAGCGTCTATACTGGGCATGGATGCTTTTGCGCAAAAGCAAATCTTTTGCACAAAGGCACATGCCAGTATAGATGCTCTCTTGTGCAAATACTTTTAACGGAAAAACTTTTCCGTTAAAAGTATTTGCGTGAAATCATGCCAGTCTAGACGCAGCCAGAGTGTGTACTTCTCTGAATCTCAGAGTCCCAGACAATTGCGTGGGTGTGCTTGAAGATCTGCAGATGGAGTGGAGAGAGCACTGTGCAAGTTCTGTGTGTGTCAGTCCACACAGCAAAAACTGCAAAAGCCCTCTGCCAGTGGAGCAGGCCCCAACAAATGCCAGCAGCTCTGGTTCACTGGGCAGATCACTCTGCCTCTCTTTGTACTCAGAGTCAGTTTGTCTTCTGTGCAGGCAGCACTTTCCCAAACAGCCACAGTTACTCACAGTATCTTCTATCCAGGCACTTATCAGTCACAGACCCGGTCAGGGTCTCTCCCCTTAAGGGACAATCACCAACAGCCCCTGAAGCAGCCTGCTCCTATAGTAAAGGGAGACTACAATAGGTAATGATTATTTATCAGCATTTTCTCTATATTGCATGAATTATCAAAACGGATGAACTCCAACCCTTACATTCCTTCAGGCTGAGGTGTCCTGCTCCCTGAACTCCTCCTTTCCATTTACCACTCATATGAAATGTTGATATAGAATATGAATATGCATCCAGTGATCAAATACATCAGTTTTCCAAAAGATTTACTCATTATGAAATATTAATATGAAATATTAAATATGATGTCCTGATGAGTTTTTCATTCTTATTGCTACACATTTGGAGTAAGTCATCTTGCATTTTGCAATAGGTGAAAAAATATAATTTGACATTTTTAATATTAAACCATCATCGCTTAAAGATGAATTTGAGCTCTGCTAATTCTGTTAAACTGTTGGCTGCCAATGAGTTATAAATTCTAATTAATCATTTTGTCAGCTTTGCCTTCTGAACCAAGTCAATATAAATTTGAATAAATAAAAAACTGTTGACCCACAAACCTTTAAATATTCTAACTAAAGATGTGCTAGTTGTAAAATACTGTAACATCCCTGTATGTTGACTAGTAGTAGTAGAGATAAATATATATATTGGGTATTACACAACTTAACATTCACCTTACAACACTCAATATAATAATCATCATTTTAAATTGTTTAATTAAGGGAGAGAAAGATGAATAAAGTAAGTTAGGGTCTGTAGTAATATTTATATTTCAAAGAACATGTTAAAGCACCAGAGTAAAATGTACAGGTTTTGAGGATGACTAAAGTTTGTAGCTGACATTGCACTGTGACCTGTCATTTCAGGTTTCATCACTAGAGCTGTGTTATGTAAAAGTAATGAAATGTGACTGATGAAACCCAAGCTACTGTAACACACTTTAGCTTGTGTCAGCATTTTTAAATAGAGCCTTTCAGGGATGGCTTTTGGTAAGATACAGTATCTATTAGGTACCTTTTAAAAATCTCAGTTAGAGGTGAACATATATCAAAAGATGCTACCTGTTTCTATCCACACATAATTAAATCATTTTCCCGTTAGAGGTGTTTTGGAGGGCTTTAACCCACCTTCCATTTATACTAATGTAAATTGTCACAAAATGGGTGTAAATTAAAATAATTAAGAATATTAAAATTAATATTATTAATAAAATAAGAAACAAACTGAGGTTCTGAATAGAATACATATGTGCTGAGTACTGGAAGCAAAATTTGACCTGGAGTTGAAACAGGGACATTGTAGATTTACCCAGTCTGTGATAAAATTCAGAAGAAAAAGATTAGAATAATCTCAAAGTCCTCTGAAGATTATGTGCTATTAGAAGGTATAGGATTTATTTCTAACATACTGATGCTAAATCCAGAATTTTAATTTCATAAAACAAAATGGAAGAAAGTGAAGGAAGATATAGCTTGAATAGTGCATCTGCAACACTGATGAAGGCATCAGAAAATAGCACTTAAGAACTATGTTCTCATGTTGACTACCACAGAAATAATTCAGTTTCCAAAATAGATTCATAACAAATGTTCATACTTTATACATTGATAAATAACAGCTAAAATGAACATATGCACATTTTGACAGCAAAGTCTGATCATATGTTAACTTATAGCCCCACCAACTTTTTAACTTTTATTGTAAGTGCTTAGTCTATCATAAAATTCTTATTTCTAAAACATTTTCTAATTGGCTGGTAAGCTTAATTTTTATAAAACAAAAACATTAGTTTTGATAGAAGTTGAAATCCATCTATTTTCTACTATGTTTTTGATCAGAAAGCAGAATAGCACTTTTTGAAGGATGTGACATAAAAAATACCATTGCCATGGACATCCTTCTCCTGGGGAGGAAAGACAGTAAACTGTTTGTCTTCAGCAGATTAACAGGGAAGGTTATTTTTGTTTGTCTGACTGGTCAAGGACAATTTACTGTTCAGTTTCTCTGAAGGAAAGACTTGTTGATCTGAGCGTACTCCTATTATAGCTCCAGGTAGAGGATGATAGATTTATCTGTCATTGTGATAAACTGCAGCCTCTATGCCTGCAATATACAAAATAAATTAAACACTAGTAGATCTGTTTGGTTCAAATACTTAACAACAAGTAGTGGCATGTAGGGGTAGACCTTTTTAGCGAAGGTGCTGAAGATTTAAGTCTATGGGTCTAAACATTTCTCCTCCTTTCTGTGAACTGTCAATATTTATTCAAATTAGGGGGTTTTTTTTGTTTAACAATAAATTACTATGAATCCTGTTAGATCACAGGAAACATACATCATATTCGATGTATGTTTCCAGCAAAATTTGACCTGGAGTTGAAACAGGGACATTGTAGATTTACCCAGCAATGTAAGCATTGCTATCCTCATTTAAACTTTTTGCTTGTTTCTCTATCTTCCACCCTCTGACTGAATTCGAGAATTGAAAAGAACTTATATATCATCTAGTTCACCCTTGACCTAGGCAAGATTGTTGCCTCTGGAATATTACCTGAGTGCTTTTTGTATCTGTTCTGTATAATTGCTGTAGAATTCCCTAATTTCTTTGGAATGCTATAGTTTAATTGATGACCAGTCTTCTCCATTTTCAAATAGCATATCACTATTTTAGAACACTTTTCACATATAGAACTTCTTCTCTGTCTTTCTCCCTCTTTTATCCTGATGGTATCTGTGAAGAGGTCACTAGGCCCCACACCAAATCAGGACTGGGAGAAGGGAGGAGGCTCCACCCCTCAGCAGGCACAGGGCATGTTTCCAGTAGAGGAAAAATTAGTTTCAATGGGCACTGGTAGCTCAGTGTACGTCTACACTAGCCCCCTAGATCGATCTAGGGAGGCTAATGAAGGCGACCAAAATTGCAAATCAAGCCCGGCATTTAAATATCCCGTGCTTGATTTGCATGTTCCCGGCCGGTCACCATTTTAGAAATTGACTAGCCCGAAGTAACTGCCCGCGTCTACACGTGGCAGTGAAACGGGATTCCAATTTAAAGCCCCTAAGTCGAATTAGTTGGTAAACCTCATTGCAGGAGGAATACCAGCTAATTCGAGTTAGGAGTTTAAATAGGAATCCCATTTCACTGCCACGTGTAGACGCGGGCAGTTACTTCGGGCTAGTCAATTTCTAAAATGGCAACCAGACGGGAACATGCAAATCAAGCGTGGGATATTTAAATCGCGGGCTTGATTTGCAATTTTGGTCGCCTTCATTAGCCTCCCTAGATCGATCTAGGGGGCTAGTGTAGACGTACCCTCAAAGAAATGGCCTGCGGTCCACAACAGGAAGCAATGCTGATGCTGAAGACTGTCAGGAGAAGCTACAAGTTTCTCCAGCAGCAAGAATTTGGATCTCCCCTCTCCCATGGTAGTCAAAAGCCATAAAAGAAATTACTGGAAAAGGACATTAAGAAACTGAGGAGAATCTGCTAAGCCAACAGCCATGCACCCAAACAAACAGAACCAGACTAGTATTAAGTGAAAGTTAATTTGGGGTAGCTCAGGGTACATCTAGACTACAGGCTTTTTTCGACAGAGGCTTTGTCGACAGATACTGTCAACAAAGCCTCTGTTGAAAAAGAGCGTCTAGACTGCATTACAGGGATAGAAAAATCGATCCGCTTTGTCAAAAAAGAGCATCCAGACTGCCAGACGCTCTGTCGACAAAAGAAGGCACCCGGAAGTGCTTCTGGCAGGTCACAGGAGAAGCCTTAAATTCCAGGTGCTGCTGCATGCTCTTTGCAGAGACGCGTGCTTAAAGGGATCCTCCTGGACAGCCATTGCTCTGCTTCTGCCTCTGGCTTGCCTACCTCCTAGAGGGAAAGCAAAGCTGCTGCAGTTCTTGCTTTGGTTGCCCTGCTTCCTCGGACACCACAGCAGTTTATTTTCAGGTTTGTTTTTGTGCTCTGCACTGTGTTTTTGGCCATGGAGCCTGAGCTGCCCCTGGGCAGGTGATGGCCCCATACTGTGATGCTGGAAGTTCTGCTGCATCTTCCTGAGATCATCACGATGTTTGTGGCAGAGCTGGATTCAGAGCCCAGCTTTGAGCCCCTCACTCAGGCAGCAGCCCTACTGCCCTTGCCCCCAAACTTATTCCTGGAGAGGTGAGTTTGGAGGCTGGACACTAGTTCTGACTGGTGGGACTGGCTTGTTATGCAGCAGTGGGATGACGACCAGTGGCTCCGAAACTTCCGGATGCGGAAGTCCACCTTCCAGAAGCTCTGTGCCTGGCTTGCCCCTGTCCTACAACACCAGCACACCCACTTGTGGCCCGCCATCCCCCTGGAGAAGCGGGTTGCTATTGTCCTGTGGAAGCTGGCCATCCCCGACAGCTACCGCTCTGCGGGACATCAGTTTGGCGTGGAGAGGTCTACTGACGGGGCCATCTTGATGGAGGTAAGTCACTCTCAGGGGACAGTCCATGGGGGCTGGGGCGGGCGGATAAGGGGGATGGTCAGGACCAGGCACAGGGAATGGGGATGGGGTGGGAGTGGTAGAAGCCTGCCTGGCCTCACCCTGCGGTGGTGCAGAGGGGGCGGGGGGGGGGGTTTGCCTGAGGGAGGGCTCTTGGGGTCTGGGTGGGGTGAGGTGGGGGATCACCTCTCATCAGCTCATGCAACTCCTCTAATGTCCTGTTATGTGTGTTTGTATTTGTCCCTTTCTGCAGGTGGTGACAGCCATCAACTCAGAGCTGCTTCACAGGACTGTCCGCCTCGGAGACCTGGATACCATCTTGGCCAGATTTGCAGGGCTGGGTTTTCCGAACTGCAGTGGAGCACTCGACGGGACTCACATCCCAATCAGTGCACCACCCCATCGAGCAGCACAGTATATTAATAGAAAGGGCTACTTTTCGATGGTGCTGCAGGCCCTGGTTGATCACCGGGGACAATTCATAGACATTTATGTCGGGTGGTCACGCCAGGCACACGATGCCCACATATTCCAGAACTCATACCTGTACCGCGGGCTGCAGGCTGGGGCATTCTTTCCAGAGAGGAACTATGCAGTCGGGGATGTGCAGATGCCTATGTGCATTGTGTCCAACACGGCGTACCTCCTTATGCCCTGGCTCATGAAGCCATTCACGGGACACCTGAATGCGAGCAGGGAACTCTTTAACTCCCGCCTGAATTGGGCTTGCTTCCAGGTGGAGTGCGCCTCTGGCCATCTGAAGGGCAGATTTAGATGCCTACTCACTCGGCTAGACATGGGGGAACACAACATCCCCGGTGTGGTTGCTGCATGCTGTGTGCTGCACAACCTAGTGGAGTGGAAAGGGGAGGCCTTCCTCCCTGCGTGGAAGACATTGGCCAATGTGGAGGGGAGGCACTTTGAGCAGCCCCGGACAGCTGCCTTCCGGCAAGCCTGCCAGCTGGGATTGCGCATTTGAGAAGCCCTGAGGGAGCAATTCTCCCAAAGAGGCCAATGATTTTCCCCAGGGCCTTCCAATTGTGGCATTGCCCCATGCCCCCAGTGCCTCCCTCCCCAAAACCTCTCCCAGCCCCACATTCAGACATTGTATGCATTCATCACACACTGACAACAGAGACGGGTGTTGTTGAATAAATGTTACAGTTTATTTCACTGTTGGTTTTTTGAAAAACTAAAATACTCTTTTGTTCAGAAAAATAAAGTGTTTGTAAACAAAGTAAAGTGCTTCCCTCAGTGACTCTCACAGGTGGGAAGGGGGATGTCAGCCTGGAAGGAGGGAGGGAGGCTCAGAGCTGAGGGTGCTGCCTTGATGAAGAGCCCCTGGCACTTTGGCTGTGGAGGCCTTCTCTCAGATGGCCGCGCATGCGGTCAGGGACAGTAGGGGGCAGGGCAGGAGGTGGGGCTGTACCTGGGTCTGGGATGGCTGGGGCCGAGGGGGGGGGGCAGGGGCTGAGGTGGAGTCATGCTGAGCAGGAGGAGCAGGACCAGGCACAGGACCGGGGAAGGTCATGGCCTCCCGGATAGCAGCGCAAATCTCAGTGCGCTGCTGGACAAACTTGTCCAGCAAGTACCTGCTCCACTCTGCCTCTGCCTCCATCCTCTGGTTCATTGCATCCTGCATCCCTTGCAGGACCGAGATATGCTGGCGCACCAGGTCCAAATACGTGTGCCAGTGCCGACGGGTTCCCTGCAGCCATCTGGGTGGTGGGGCAGGTGCGACGCTCCCCTCCTGGTCATCTGGTCTGGCTGTGGAGGACAAGAGGGAAAAGTCATCAGTCATGCATGCTCACACTTTTCCTGAGAGGGCATGCCCTCCTTCTCAGCAGTCAGTGCCTGTCCTAGGGTCAAAGGATTCTCATGCATGTCTCAGTAAGGCATGGTGTGGCCTGGCCAGCAGCCACGGCCTCCCTGGAGCCCAGAAGGTGTGCAGTCCACCATCCTGCCCCCCTTATACACATCCCATGGCCAAGCAACAGAGACAAGTGTCAGGCCACAGTTGGGGTTCCCACAGGTTGCTGAGAAGCCTGAAGCTGTGTCGCAATCCCAGCATCCCCAACCCATGCCTGCACCTGGCATCACTGCCTGCAGGAGTAGGTGGTGCCTCGCAGCCATGCGAGTGCAGGGGTAGGGCTGCCCTCCCTGAGGTCAGCCACGTGTGTGCCCCCCCCAGGCTGTGATCAGCATGACATGTCACAGCACTGCACCATCCACTTTGCTCCCGCCTGCCCTGCCATGTGTGTGTTGGACCCTCACAGCACTCACCTGATGTTCCCTCCCCGGTGTCCGAAGTTGTCTGGGAGGCCTCCTGAGTCTGGGCGTCTGGCTCCTGGGTCATGGTCACTGTGCTCCTGGTGGTGTCTTCCTCCTCGTCCTCTTCTTGGAGCTGCTGGTCGTCTGCTGGGGTCTCACCCTGGAGTTGCGGCCACTGCTGCACGGGGGTCTCCAACCCAGACTCCACAACCCTCTTGGGAGGCAGGGGTTCCCCTGCCCCCAGGATCCGGTCCAGGTCCTCATAATAGGCACAATAGTGTGCTGTTTCCCCAGAACAGGAGCTGCGCTCATGGGCCCTAAAATACCCCTTGGCTCCGATCTGGTCTAAGGTGCGGGGGTGGTGGCCTTTCCTTGAAAGGCCATCAGCCATTCTGGTGTAAATGTCAGCGTTCCTCCGCCTGGACTGTGGGGCCTGAAGAGCCTCCTCCTCAGACCAGAGCTCCAAGAGGGCTTTTATTTCGGGCCCAGACCAGGAGGGTGCCCGGCGTTTGGTGCCCCTGGTTTCCTGTGTGGATGTGTCCCTGGAAGGGCCAGGGGAGTCTTGGGGGGACTGTCCCTGGGACATGGCTCCGAGTGGCCCTACCAGGAAGAGCTGCGCAGTCAGGGTCCTGGCTGGAGCTGGCTTGCTGCCAGAATGCTAATCGTGGATGCCTGTGCCTTTTAAAGATGAGTACAGGCAGGAACAATAAAGTTGAAAGCTGAGGCAGGAGTGTCCACCAGAGCTTCTTCCTGGAGGCCTTTATTTTCTACATAAATTCTTCCCCGCGTCCATACTTACCTTTTGTCGACAGAACTCTGTCGACAAAGGCGTTATTCCTCGTAAAACCATCCATCCTTTAGCACAATTCCATGTTTCATTTACTCCTTATATGTATACAGATATACTTGGATGCTGTTTAATTCTGTTAGTTTCTTTTCACATTATCTCGTGGGCCATCAATAATCTCTTCCTTAACATCAAAATAGCTTTATATGCTTAATGAGGGTGAAAGAGAGTACTGTATATTTAAACCTTGCAGTGGTGGAATGCAGAAAGTTAGCTCCTATTTATTTTTAGCTGTCATTTTGCCTTCAGTAAGTAACTGAAGGTTTTCCTGAATCCAGAACCCTTTTCACTGCATTTTATCATTGCTTCCTGTGTTTGGAATCACTTTTGTTCTGTTTTCATTCACATTGGCCTGAGTAGAGATAGAAATTAAAATCTTTTACTTTCAGCCAGTGTGATTTTAGGAAAATTCAGAAATCAAGACTATTTTCAAATCATCAAGTGGCTTGCTATATAACTTGCTTAGTTTTGTCAGGAAAATGGGCCTGACAAAATTTGGGGGTGTACAGCAAAGTGTGTGTTTTCAAATTCCTAGAGTTTTCTTTCACTTTTAAAAAGTTACTCAAGGTTTATAGGGAAAATATTCTAACCATATTTCTTTTCTCAGTCAGCTTCACTGACAGAGAATCATGCATCGTTTTCAAAAGATACCTCTCTTTCTACAACTTTGTAGTTGAGTGGTTCTCAAACTGTGGTCCTGCAGTCTTGCTGGTGGGCTGCAGCTCAAGGCTCGGCCTATGTGCGCGCACACGCACACACACACACACAGCTGGGAGCCAGTGCTGATGCTCCAACCTCGCAGCCTTCCCCACCCCAGCAAGGTTAGAGCATCAGCACTGGCTTCTTGCTGCCACGGGGGGTGGGGGGAATTGAACCTCATAGGCTGGATATAGCTTGCAGGGGGAGCAGCAGTGAGGAAATCACTCTACTGGAGCCTTTCCCCACTGTTCTAATCGGCTGAAATCGCAGCCAATAGGAGCAATGGGAGATACTGCCTAGGACACAGTACCTGAGAGTTGGGGGAGGTGTGGACCCATGTAAGCACCCTGTCATCCCCCTCATGCCAAGATCCAACACCCCCATTGCCCTCCTGGTCACCTCTCCCACCAAGACTCCACACTCCCAGCCCAATCCTGCACCCTCCTTCCTAGACACCCAAACACAGTCTGCTCCTGGACCCTTCCTTCTGGCCACACACCCCAGTCCTCAGCCTGCTTTGCACCCTCCCACTGAGACTCCCTACTCCCAGGCCTCTACTGCACCCTCCCCCATGGGCAGACCTCACACCTTCACCCCCTCCTGCTCCAGCACCCTATCTCCCACACAGACCCTCCACCTTCACCTTCTGCAGCCCCATCCTTATTCTATTCCCTGGCAGCCCTCTCTCCCTCATATTTGGCCCTACCCCAGAGCAGCTCACAAAATCTACTAAACCTGGGACCCCAGAAAAATTGATCTGGCCTGTGGAGAAGCCCTGAACCTCGGTCCTCTCTGGTCCCTCTTGTCTCCCACCCCCCATCACCAGGGGAATGAAATGTCTCAGCTGGGGACCACATCACTGAGGGTTGGGACATGTTTTTTGTTTAGTGAGGTTTTTTGCATCTCTCACCAAAAAGGGGCTCCCCACCTCTGCCATAAATAAAGACAATGTTGAAACCTTTTGTTCTGGATACAAATTAATATTTTATTTTAAATGAAGTTTGGTAAACTTCATTTACCAAACATGATAAAGTTAAAGCGCTTAATCTGCTTAATTATTTTGATTTTTATTAATAATATTTCCTTTCTTACTGGCTATATATGCTCCTGTATGGTATAGCTGCATATTTACCTTTTTATGCTCCAGTAGCCTAATATGCATAATTTAGTATTTTAGGTATTTAGGAATGAGTGAAGGCACTTTGTCATCATGGATGGTTGGCTGGTGGTCCATGGCAGGGTTTGCGTTGAGCAGGGTGGACCATGGGCCAAAAAGTTTGAGAACCACTGTCCTAGTTCATACTTGTATGCTACAGTGTAGAAAATTGCTTATAAGAGGAAGGATGGTGGAGAGGATGATGATAGACGGGAGAGGTGTATTTTTTGATATTCAGATGTGTGACAGGAGGTTAACTTTTTCAAAGAAAATGAAGGGTAAATGAAAAGGCACTACTGAAGTGGTATTTATAGGTTAATAATCTCTCACACACACACACACACACACACACACATATAAAATGGTAGGATATATATAAAATGGTAGGAGAAGTAAGAAGTATAATGGCAAGATTATCAACAGTTGTTTTGCATCCCACTTATGTACAGAAGGCAGACATTAGAAATTAGGGATTGGTTTTGAAAAGCAGGAGCTCTGCAGGGGTCATCTACCCAGCACCTGAAACTCGAAATAAGATACGCAATTTGTGCTATGCAAATTGCGTAGCTTTTTTGGAGTCTATTTCAAAATAGATTATTTCATCATTTGGCGCTGTCTACACGGTGCCAAATTTCTAAATACAGCATCATTTCAAGCCATCTCTTACTCCTCGTACAATGAGGTTTACAGGGATGGCAAAATAGTGTGTCCGCTATAATTCAAAATAGTGGACGCGTTCAAAAGATGCAGGGTAGCTATTTCAGGATACCTCTGGTATCCCGAAATAACTTTGCTGTGTAGACATACCCTAGATGAGGGAAGGGAGGCTGAAGTCCAATGGCTTCAGTCCTCTTACTGGCAGGGAGGTCTGTAAACCAAGTCCCAAAACACAGAGACGAAACCCTCAGGCTTTGGCCTCAAGTGGTGAAGCTCAGCCTTTGGCTTCAGCTCTGAGCCCAGAAAGTTTAAGCCAGCCCTAGCAACCGCATTATAATGGGGTTTTGTTACAAACATTCTTTGCAGGTCTTTTCTTTACTTTGCATTTGTTGAATTTTCTTTTCACCATCCTAGTTCAAATACTGTCAAATATTTAGTGTGCTTTGTGATCAATCTACAGAGACAAAAAAATGTGAAGTCAAAATAAAGGTAAATTAGTAGAATGAATACATTAGATCTAATTGTGGAACTAATTCCACAAATAGAAAAAGATTAAATTCCTTGAGTAAAATGGTCCCTGTGAATTATTTACTCTGCTTTATTTAATGGTGTATTTGTAATTAAAAAAAAAAAACACAGTAGCCTTAGATATACTGTTTTCTTATACTTTTGGAAAATATCCAAAAGTGAAAATAACTAAGTAATGCATTACTGTTGTTGGGTTGATAGGTATTGGAACTAAGGATGGGTCTACACTGAACCGTTATTTCAAGATAACTAGCATTATTTCAAATTAAACAATGTGAGCGCCTACACAGCCATTCCATTGTTTCAAAATAATTTCGAAATAACTGTCAGCTGATTCCAAAATCTGTAAACCTCATTCTACGAGGAATAACACCTATTCCGAAATAGCTATTTAGAAATAAGGCGTGTGTAGACACTCCACTGCTGCTATTTCAAAATAGCCCCTTACTAGGGCCATTCTAATTTATTCCTCCCCAGTGCATCCTGGGGCTTTAAATTGAAATACCTCGTCTACATTAGGGAAGCCTGCCTCAGACTAATTTTGAGGTTTCCCTGCTGTGTAGATGTGCTATTTTGAAATAAGCTATTTTGGAATAGCTGTTCCAGAATAATTTATTTTGAAATAATTACATACAGTAATTACTCATTTAACATGTGCCCTCTTAACACGTTTTTGCAATAGCACAATTTTTTTTTTAGGGAACGTTTTTCAAATAACACGACCGTTCCCAAAATAACATGAAAATAATCAAGTGGCAGACTACTTCGCGCAACGGTATAAGTTGGTGAAAACAGTGGTAATATGCATGAGAGGATGAATACACGTGGTCACAGCGCTCCTCCGCTCACTCGTGTTTATCTTTGTGTTTTAACAAACCGTGGAGACTTGTATTGCTAGTTATCTTGTGTTGCTAGATATCTAATGTTGACATTGACAACCCAGCACCAACAAAAAATTGACTTTGCCACCACCACCTGAAATGCAACCCCCACCTTTTCCATTATTTTTAATGGGAAAATTGACCCCGCATAGCACGTTTTTGCTTAGCACAAACATTTTCAGAAACACATCTATAGTGTTAAATGAGGAATTACTGTAGCCCAAGTGTTCAGGAGTGTTGCTGCAACACATGAATATTCACATTTATACAATGTTCTCTGGACCACATGAAATTTCTTCTTTTGCACTGTGATTTGTTTATTCCACAGTACATGATCTTCGAAATATTTGATGTCTGAATTTTAAAGAGTGGCACCATGAACTATAAGCATACATTATGAGTCAAATTTTGGCTGTTGATATACAAGTGTAACACGCCTTGATTTCAATATGAATTTCTTTCATGTATTTGAGGGTAACTATTTAGCTCTGCTATGTTTTAATGTTGAAAAGGATACATCCATTAGAGTTCTAAATGTTTAAGAAATAATTTTAGTTAATATACTGCTGCAAAATATCTTTGCAACATTAGCTGCCAAATTTCACTAACCCCAGAATATACTATTTAGCTATACAGGTCAACCTCCCTTGTCCAGCACCCTTGGGACTGAGTGGTCTGGAACCATGCACTTTGCCGGACACAAGGAAGTTAAGGCTCCCCACCTGGCTGTAGGCTTTGTTCACGGCTGGGGCTGTGCTTTCCACCCCCAGATGCTGCCTCCAGCCCCCCACCATGCCAGCCCTGACCGGAGCTGCATACCCCACTGTGTTAGCCCTGGACAGGGGCCAGTCCCGCTGCCTCTAGCCCCGGCTGTGGCTATGCACCAGTCTAGGTTGTGCACTTAGCTGCAGGCCTGCTGACTCCAGCCCTGGCCAGGACTGCACTCCCGGCTGCTGACTATGCTGCCTCCAATCCTGCCTGGGTCTGAGGTCCCCACCACCAGCCCTGACATGGGCTGCGCCTCTCCCCTCCCGCCTCCCCACCTGCCAACCCTGACTGAAGCTGTGTTTCCCACTGTGCCAGCCCAGGTGGGGCTGCATTCCTGACCGCTGACACTGCTGCCTCCAGCCCTGGCTGGGGCTGCACTCTTCGCTGTCAGCCCTGGCCAGGGCTATGTTCTCCACTGTGCAAGCACCGCTGGGGATGTGCTCCCTACTAAGGATGTGAACAACTAGTCAAGTAGTCCCCTATCTAATAAGCAAATGCCTATTGGATAGTCAACACAGTAGTTGACTAGTCTCCCCCCCTCCCTTATTGTCTCTGTCAGAAAGAGGCAGCAAGAGGGAGGAGGAGGAGGAGGTGCTTCAAAGCGGCAGCACCGCATAGAGCCCAGGGCCAGACCCCAGGCTCCACATGTTGTTGCTGCTTTGAAACACTGCATGCAGCCCCGGGCCACCTGGGGAGTCCCCAGGCTGCATGCAGCATTTCAAAGTGGCAGTGCCATATGGAGCACGGGATCAGCGGGGGAGTCCCCAGGTGACCCTGGGCTCCATGCAGCGCTGCCGCTTTGAAATGGAGGCATGCAGTCAGTGGGGGACTGCCCTCTGGCCCCGTGGTCCCCACAGCTCTTTTGCCTTTGAAGTGTGGCCACAGCCCAGGGGCTATACTTCAAAGGCAGAGGCACCCTTATCGACTAAGTGAATAGTCGATGCAAATTGCATTGACTATTCAATTAGTAAAATAATCAAAATATAACATCCCTACTCCCCACCGCCAGCCCAGACTAGGCTATTCTTCTGAACCTGGCCAGCCGGGGCTCTCTGGTGCAGCAATATCTGTGGATTTTAGAGGTTCAACTTGTACTTTATTGAATAAGGACCTGATCCTGCAAATCTTCACAAACTTGAATGATTTTGAACATGCACATTGTAGTCATATATGATTACTTCTGTACATAAAGCTTCTCACGTGTAATTATTTGCTACAGCTTTGGGGCTGAAAACTGCCTTGTTATTTGTGGCTTTCATTTCATTAGTAGTATAATGACAATTTAGAAATGGGTATACAATTTACTACTATGTATTCCACTCCCATTTTACTGAAATTCCTTCATATCCACAATTTTGTCCAATATTAATCATTTTCCTAGTCTTGCTCTCATTTCTCTGAATTCCCATTTATGATTTTTTTATGCTCTGAAGCCCTCAAAATGATCAGGGTAGTACTACAATGTGCAATACATAGATCTTTTTCAGACCCACAAGATCCAGGGCCTCTCATGCAATCAAGTAGTGAAGTCCAAACATGAAATGTGAGAAAGTTACATCTTTTTAGTATTAACCTGCTCTTGCTGGCCAACACAGATACCGAAATGGAAAGACACTAAAGACACTAAAACTCATTTTAAAATAAATCAGAAATTATCCCTTTTACAACGGCAAAAATCTTTTTTCTTTCACAGATTGTATTTCAGAACCCAATGACTATCATTTAAAAGCTAAATTAAATTATCAAATACTGGTGTCTGGTTTTACAAATAATTATATGCATGAATGTTTACTGAAAACTTTCATCCAGAATTTAGATGACAGATTTCCGATACACAGTCTGGGGTTTAGATGTCCAAATGACGTCAATTGCTGGTACAATTAATTATATGTGCATTAATATGGCCATGTTGACTCTAAATTCTTGCAGTTTTGCCCCCTCAAAAAATGAGGGGCTAAATATTTTGCCTTTAATAACTACATTTTCAGTATTAACTGGCACAGTTTTATATTTATGAATAACTAGTTTTTTAGCAGGATATGTTTGTTTTGTTGCTTTGGTTCCTTTTCCCTGTCTTCTTGAAATTATACTTTACTTCCACAAGGGAGCAGCAAACAACATGAAAAAAAGAACATTTTTTATCACTTGTTTCTCTAATGCATTAGCAAGTAACCACACAAAGCTGGCTTAAGGTTATTTTAATTAAATAAACTGGCAGGATCTTTGTCCCCCTTCAATTTCAAAGTGTTTTAAAATAGGTGTAATTTTATGAATCTTCACAGTAGTCTGGTTTCCTTTTCTCTTTTTAGACAAATCATCTTTATTTCTTCCACATAGATAGTGACATGCCATAGGTTTTCCTAGGTTAAGCAGCTGTCCAAAATATCAAACCATGAGTACATGAAGAAGTAGGATCTTTGAGGGGAGTTGTAACATAACCACTAGCTACAAGATGTGAAGAAAGTAAGAGATGAGACATCTTGCTTATAAAAGCATGTAATTTTGGTTATTTCTCTTAATCTTATTGGCTTTGTGGAGAATAGAACAGGGAACATAATAATAGTATCTCTAATCTGCACATTTATTTTATGGTTTTCTCCTTTATCTTTTTTTTTAATTACACCTCACCAAAACCAAAAGATCTAGCAGATATCAGCCAACAATGAATACTAAATACTTGCACATAAAGGGGGGCCTGCTCCAGCTAAAAATTAAATATGTATGGATTACACACGAAGAATAGAGAGAGTCCAAGCATTTTAAGGAAATTTAACCAGCCCTATTGGAATTAAAATAATAAAACAAACTAATTTAAAATGCATAAGTAATAATGGTGAGAGCAATTAAACTGTAGATAGTCTTTTAAGTGAAGGGATGGAAACTCTCTTGTTTTGAGTCATTTAAACTGGACTATGTACCACTGGATACATTAAGAGGAAGCCAAGGACCTGTCTAGTGTTGCAAAGGGCACAGAGGCCACTTCTTATTCGCCCAAGATTATCTTCATAGGAGCATGGCAGGATTTCACACAAGATCTGGCAAGTTCTTGGAGGGGACCCTTGCTGCTGAAGTTGTTAGCATGACATCATTCCAAGAGCCCTGCTCAGGTCCCCATATATGCAGCACAAGCTAGGAAGGGCTCATGGTTCTCATATTTGAAACAGCAATATCACTGTACCACTTGCTCCTGTGCTGAGCTTGGTACCAGCAGGAACATGCAGCTGGTGTAGCATCTCCTGTCTCCCTACCACAGAGCTTTCAAGGGCAGGATTATGTCCAGAGAAGGCACAACATTATTTAGAAGCTTTTCAGAAACATTCTATAACACTTCAGTTAGCTCCCCCATGTTAAATCAGTACTGATATATTCTGAGGACTTCTTGGTCCAAACAAATAATGAATTTAAGTGACAAACATGATCTGAGTGATTGTAAGTAACTTTCAGATTAGGATGCCTAGCAGAACTAGTTTTTTTTATAGATGTGAATGTATAATATATAGGGTGGAATTTTGCCATTAATTTCATATAGATGTATCTCACACTAATGCAAGCTGTGCATGTGCAGCTTCAGGGTTGGTGAAACTTTTCTTGCATAATTATTAGAAAATTAACTGGTGAGCTATCTTTCTGTACTTGTCAAAACTTACTTAGAGTATGTGTTTAGTGTGCTGTCCAGGCTCATGAATCTGTGGAGAACAGTTAATACTACTAGGAAAATTTAAAACAGAATAGGAAAATAAAGGCAGAAAAGGTCTGACAGCAACTAATGAATGAGAGGAAGTGCAGTAGAACAACAAAAGAGACAATCATGTTGTGTGATGGCCCTTTTCTCTAATGGCGTTACCTCACAATTATATAGAAAGTAATCGTTGTGTGGTGCTCAGAAGCCAAGAATGTCTGGGACATAGGTGTTTGGTTTAATGTCAGCTTCTGAAAAGTTTATGTAAATATTTGGAATCCCTGCAAGTAAGTTGTGAATAATATTTAAAATAAAAAATCTTGCCTACCATACAGATGATATAGATATAGCTATACTGTTGCTTCTATGTTCTGCTTTTTGATATGGTTTGTACTGAATGGTGCTGGATATAGCAATGTTAACATATGTCTCAAAACACAAAACATATACTGTAATAGCATAAATTGTATTTTTAAATTATTGTCCTTTGAGGTAAAAAAATGGGTGCCTACATCCATTTATTTATGCCTAACCTTAGGCAGTCAAATATGTAAATGTGGGCCTAACACTCTCTCCTCTCTAGATAATCATGGATATAAAAAAGAAAACATTAACCCCTTTCCTATTGGTTCCTTCTAAAGACTTTGTGTGCTGGAAAAATATGGGGGCAGGCATGTTTCGAACCTCATCATTTCAAAAGTGAAGGACCAGGGCCACGAGGGAGCTCTGATGGTATGTTTTACCCTATATCTTGGTACATTACACAGCTGAAGAACCTATTAATGCATAGTATATTTTTTTTACCTCTGCTTCTCCACTTTCAATGTCTGTCCTTACGTGAGAAATACAAAGCACTTAAATAATTTCTTTCCAAACTCATTCTACACTTGTCCCATTTCTTCCTCACTCCTCCAAGTTCATATTACAAATCCAATCTATATTTCACTTTTAAAATTTTATAAATGTTAAATCCCAGCAAAGGGCCCATCCCATCTATGACATTGTCTCCTTTTAGCAGCATAAAACCTTTCAGAGCAGAGCTGCTGTTGGATCCAGTTCCTGAACCTAAACAAATGCCTTCTATAGGCAACGGGTTGCAGGCAGGCATACATGTTTCTCAATTCTAAGCACTGGACAATATTGTCCCAAGGGAACCATTCCAGGAAGAGCATGCAACAGATGTTCTACTTTCCATCCTGGAGTCCATTTTTCACACCTTCATGCTGCCTAGTAGAAGGAACATTTCAAAAGTGACTAGTTGAAAATGTGAGCGTTACTAACAGAGAAATAAACATAAGGAAAGATGTGTTAAACTATTTCATCTATTTGTTCCTCTGCCAACATAATCTTTCACACGCATTGAATAAAAAATAGTCCTCATGTATTATGCATGATGATTATTAGGATAATTTCTATTCACACATCTGTTGTTCATATCCTTAATGCTAAATTCAGCATTTATAAACTATGTTCTGTATCTGGAAGCAACAGAATTTTTGGGTGGAGTTATAATTATAACAGGCTAACAGTGTAAAAACACAAATTGTTAGCATGTACCAATTGGCTGTTGTTCTTAAGATGCAGGAAATCTAAACTCTTGAATCACATTAGATTTTTTTTAATATAAATATTCTGAAGATAATTCTAAAGATTTCCCCATTCCAAAAAGCATACCACACATCCAGTTTGCTTATTCTCTTTAATTAAAGCCTTGTGAAAGAACTTTGGTGAAGCCTTGGAAGGGTCAAATGAGCAAAGGGTTGAATACCCTTTGTTTAATAAATAAGCTACATAAATAAGCTAAGTCATAAGGGAGATTCTAATTTTGAACATCAAGTTGTGTGGCATGTGATTACCTATGGGCAGAAAAAGAGAGGGAAATAATTTAGTGGTGTCCTTGATAAGGGTCCAGGTATGGTAATCATGGGACAAGCATATATCTCTCCTTATATGAGGAAAATAAATCCTCAACACATCAACAGAATTTACACTTGCACAAAAAAAAACTGTTTAGCTGAAGCCAGAGTGTGGTTAGCTTTAGTAGGGTCTACCCACAAATTATATCTCTGCACTCCTTAGTGCTCCCCTGCTACCACTGAGACACAAACCCCTCAGAAAAAGTTTGTGGTCCTGATAGGCCCACTGGGGCTCAGTCATCAACTCTAAGGTAGGTGCAAAACTGGTTGGAAAAACTTTTCCTAGAGAGTAGTTATCAATGGTTCAAACTTATTCTGCAAGGGGATAACAAGTGGGGTCCTGCACGGATCAGTTCTGGATCCAGTTCTGTTCAATATCTTTAACAATGATTTAGATAATGGCATAGAGAGTACACTTATAAAGTTTGAGGATGATACCAAGCTGTGGTTGAGCTGAACTCCTTAAATATGAAAATTATTACTGGATTTCTCTGTAGAGTCAGAGACTAGAAGATGTTGGAATTTTGCAATGGTTCAGTAGTGCAAATTCTGGCGAATATTTTATGTTTCATTTTCATTGCAAGTCAAAGATATGATCAACAGTAATATTAAGAATTCAGAGAACTTTTTCTAGCTGAGTCCAGACCTCTGACAAAAGGGGTGTGTGGGTGTGTGGGTGTATTTCGTTTTTTGTTTGTTTGTTTGTTCTTTTTTCTTCCTAGCAGAGCTGAAGTGCTTTAGAAAAGATTCTGATCTCATATACATCAGCATAGTAACTCCACTTAAGTCAACAGAGGGCAATCAGCATAATTAAGACTAGAATCTGGCCCAGTGTTTCCTATATTTAAATATTTTGTTTTTGTTCCAGGATTTCTTTACATGTAGGAAATGTCTGGCAGAAAATTTTGCTAATGCATACAACTAGCCTTGAGAGTTCAAAAGGATTTACATTCATCATTCTTAAGTAATAATCAGTTTTCTTACAACTGTTCTCTGGGTTTTTCAAGATTTAGGGTCAGCAGCCTTCCATTCTCTTGATTTGCTTTTTTTAGTGAAACTTCTGATAGAGATAAATTATTCTACAACTAATACAGCATGCAAATTTTATCAGCATTCTTTATATCATTTGTTTCTTTGGATTTATTTTTATCTTTCCTGTTTAGAGCTATAGTGAGTTAACAGTTCATCTATCATAAAGTTTCATTGTTGCCTTTAAAAAGGGAGATCTGCCTGAGTAGGGAAGGCACGATCAAGTCCCTTTAAGGGAGGTCTTGCTTTCTGTAGCATGGTTTATTCAGGAATTCCTTCAATTTACACAAGGAAATTGATTTGTTTATCATTTTTAAAACAAAGGCAATACACTTGCATGTATAAAAGTTTTCTTCTTATTTACATCATGATACATGTAATATATATAGTATGTGATAAAATTTTAAATAATATTATTGGGGTTTTTAAAAGATATTACAAACTGTAATTTTATACAGCTTTCATTCACACACCTGTATGTTATGCATTAACGAGTGTATGATCATGCTGTGAATAAATACTTGTATGAACTCAATATTTTGAACACATAATGAACACCTCAAGCAGCAGCAACAACAACAAAAAACACAAGGGAAGGAAAATTTTAAAAAGTACTAAAATCCTTTGCATGCCTGCTATTTTATGGCTTAAAAATAATTTTCCCTCAATCAGTGCATTGAGGGAAACTTTTTAAAATCAGTTTTAATATGGAAAATAATCTTAGCTCATAAATACTGTATTAATTGTGAAGTTTAATGGAACATTTTATGTTTTTGAACAACTCGTTTACATAATTAAAATCTCCTTTGATCTGTGAGTAAATGATTTAATCATAATGCTCATTAGACTAAATGGGTCTTCCATTCAATTGTATCAAGATGGTATGGAAAATTCTCAGATCTTTAGAAAATATTTGTTTAGTTCAGGGGTGGGGAACCTTTTTTGGGTTGGGGGTCGCTGACCCATAGAAAAATCAGTCAGGAGCCGCACACAATTGAGAAGCAAAACAAAAACAAAAACAAAACAAACCCTCACTGATGTGCCCCCTGACTGAGAAGGAGAAAGATACACCCCACATTCCCCTCCTACACCAGAGCCTAGAGGAGCCCAGGCTAGTAGATTTTGTGTGCTCCAGCCCCATGGTGGAGCAGCAGGGGGGCTAGAGCACCAGTGCGGGAGGGAGCTCAGAGCTTTGGGGGCCAGATCCAGGCAAGTTGGGGTCCGCATCTGGTCCCTGGGCTTGAGGTTCCCCACCTCTGGTTTAGTTGTTAAGTAAACATAGAATCCTACATGTGAACAGGTATATTTTCTTTTATCTTTATGAATATAATTGATTAAAAAAATATTGAGTAAAGCATTTTTTTCTTTTAACTGAATTTGTTTCTTTCAGTAACAGTTCAGTGGAATGAGTGCTTTCTCGGTCAATTTATTTTCATTAACCACGTCACTACAAAATTAATTCACTGTAAACCAATCTGTCTTGTGCTATTTCTGAGAGATGTATGAATTATTTTCCCTGTAAAAGAAACATAATCCTAATACATTTTAAATCTTGAGCAATAAAAACAAAGGCATTAAATGAACAAAAGTAATCTTGGCTCTGGCCAAGATTTTAAAAGTAATTAAGTGTTGCTATGGTCAGCATGTCAATACCAAAGTTTCATTTTCAATAGACCATCCATGTGATCTATGTTCCAAAGTGCTTACATCTCTCTATAAAAATTTTACTTAGGCTCTGAAACCAGTTAGGCATGGGATTGCTGAGCACAGCAACAGCTAAATACTGTTGAAAATTGAGGCATATGTACCTTCCATTCTGTGGTGTTTTCGTCCCCCAAAATGTTCATAGAAGATCCATATTTTGGTTTAAATTTAATATATTTTTAATGACAGTCCCGTATTACAATCCATGGAGAGAATACAATATCTTTGATATTTGTTAGGGAAGTGGTGTAGATATAGTCATGAAGTTAGGTAGCATTCTTCTAACTCAAAGTTTATTTGTTATGGCTGAGGTTAGTAGTTTAAAGAGATAACTATGTAAAATGTGACAATAACATAGTATTTGTGGCAGTCTATGGTATTCTGTATTTGGGTAAATATTAAGAATAAGGATATTAGGAATACAATGTGAAAATTATTTTTTACCGTTTCCATGTCAACTATTGTTTCTAAATTATTCGTGGTAAAAATAAATGCATTCAGTTGCAATTGCTGACTTAAAGGTTATGAATGACATGCTTGAAACTTGTTTTGCTGTAACTTGGTTATTTTTGGAGAGATGTCAATAACTATATCCTGAACAATAAGTTTCAGAGGGGTAGCCATGTTAGCCTGTAACTTTAAAAACAATGAGTAATTCTGTAGCACTTTAGAGACTAATAAAAATATAGAGAGAGTCTTGGGTTTACCCACGAAAATACTCCTCTCTCTAAGGTGCCACAAGATTACTTTTTCATGCATTTTCATTTTATTTTCCAAAAAACCAAAAATTGAGTTAAAGCACACACATTTTAAATGTCTAAATAAGCATGCACACTATATAAAAGATGTACTTGATCTGGTTACACCACCAGTTTCTGTATCTTGATTGCAATACATTTTAGGTTGCATTGTTTGTATTTTAGGACTACTAGAATAATTTAAAATTCAAATTAAGGATATGTTGGCTTATATGTAATAACAAAGTGATATATTTTTATTTTTAGGTGGAAAGGATTATAAAACACCCTATTTTCTATAGCTGTCTGCTCTTAATGCAGGGCAAAGAATATAGTCAGAATTAATAATTCCTTCCGGTTTCCTTCAAAAGGGAGCAGGGAGATTAGCGCATGAGGAAGTGAAAGACTCTTGGGGAGTGCAAGTCCCTGTATAGCAAGGAAGGCAAAAAGGGAGACTGTCTCTTTTTTCCTTTTTTGTATGTACCACCAATTTGAAAACTTTTTTTATTTTGTCCTGAAAGGGGCAGGGTAGTTATTTAGCTGCTGACCTTGTCTAATTTTATATTTTGTACCGGCCCTGCATGTCTGGGCATCTCACAAGGGAACCTCTGTAAACTCAAAGATGAGAGGTCTTTTCCTGATCAGGTGAGAAAAAAGAGGGTATGGATCCTTGATGGGTTTCCTTCTGTTTTTGTGTTGGGAGAAGGTCAGAAATGCTATGTCTACACTGCAGCACTATTTTGGGACACCGGAGGTATCCTGAAATAACTATTCCGTGTCTTTTGAGCGTGCCCCTTATTTCAAAATATAACGGGCTCACTATTCTGACATCCCTGTAAAACTCATTCCACGAGGAGTAAGGGACATTTCAGAATAGTAATTTATTTCAAAATATCCTTGAGGGGGCCATTTAGGGTTCTGGGGCAAATCTGTCAGGGATGGTACTTGGTCCTGCCGTGAGGGCAGGGGACTGGACTCGATAACCTCTCAAGGTCCCTTACAGTTCTATGAGATAGGTATATCTCCATATATTAAGTGCTATGTAGACAGTGCCAAATATCAAAAAAAGCTATTTCAAAATCGACTTGAAATAAGCTACACAATTTGTGTAGCTCAAATTGCGTAGCTTATTTCAAGTTACAGGTGCAGTGTAGACGTACCCAAACACAGGTACCACATGAGCTGTGGACTGGTCAGATGGACTCAGGTAAGCCATTGGCTCTCTGAACACCAGAGTGAGAAGGTAGATGCCTAGTCCTGCTCTGCAGAGCCTTTTTGCACCTGGAACTAATTGCTGGCACTGCCTAGTGTAAGGCGTCCGGTGCAGGCATTTATTCCATATGGGGTCTCTGATAAACTGAACTGATAGTGGACTTCAAGGAAGGAATGCCCTACAGGAGCAGATAATGGGGATGGGATTCCTAATGTCTGGCTCAGAGAGGAGACAATCCACTTTCCCCAGCCTTCTAAATCTTATATGATGGGAGGATTGTGGGTCCCAGCACAGGTTAGGACTAAGTTTGGAAGGGCTGGTGTCAGCCCTTCCCCAAATCAATGGAAATGAATAATGAATAACTGATGTCAATAACTGATATAAAAAATGAATAATGAATAACTGATGTCAAGATAATCCTCACACAAGTTAGGTTAATAGAGCTATGACCTAATTAAATGAAAACCACTTCCCTGTTCCTTTCTTTAACATTTTGCACCGAAATCATTACAGTTTTCTCATTATAATACCATATTTTAGAAACCTTTATGGATCCTCTAACCTTGACTATCTTAGTAATTAAATCCTTAGATTCTATATTTAGCCCAAGTTTACACTGGAAAGTTACATTACAGTATATTAGCTCCCACTGATATAATTCCTAAGGTGTCCACGCTAGCAAGGCACTTAGAGTATGTCTACACTAGCCCCCTCATTCGAACTAGGGAGGCTAATGAGGGCGACCGAAATTGCAAATGAAGCACGGGATTTAAATATCCCGCGCTTCATTAGCATGTTCCCGGGCGGTCGCCATTTTGGCAGAGAAGGGCGATTCTGAAATAAACCCCTTACTTCGAATTAACAGTTAAACCTCATTCCATGAGGCCTGAGGCGTCCCCCAAAACTCGTATGCATTGCTGGCTGTTCCCCTTCATCAGAGAGTGAAGGAAAAGTCCACCAGGGGAGCTCCTGGAGCAGACAAACCTGGACCTTGCCCTAGCTGGGGGACATACACCCCTCCTCCAGCTGTACCTGTCATAGCTGCAGTGGCCATGGAGAGGCACTTCTCACCTGGCCCCAAGATGCTACAATGAGAGAGATCTGGGGTAGTCTTCTCAGCCTGAATACTGAACCTCTCATCCTCATGCCCATCTCCATCCCAGAGCAATAATTTAAATAAAGCTGCACATTTTCAATTTATTTAAAAAAAAAAAAACCAACGAAAATTGAGTTAAGGACCCAAGCAATGCCAGGTAAATCTTCTATTATTTAATAAAATAAATGAAGGAGAATAGATATACATCTATCTTGGGGCTGTCAGCATGCTATCTTGTAAGTTCAGACAGTGTCCAGAAATAACCCCTTCTGAAGCAGGGAGTGGGAGAAATCTTGACATCTCAGCCCTCCCCCGCTCTTCTCATGGCAATCTCTCTCTCTCTCTCTCTCTCTCTCTCTCTCTCTCTCTCACTCACTCATTCACACACACAGACACCTGTCTTTGTACTCAACAGCAGGTGCTTTCCACCTGAATGATTTGCTCTGTGTCCCTGAGAAAATCAGCACAGCATGCAGGCTGTCTGAAATGGAGCTCTGAAGGGATATGTGCATGCCTGCAGGGCAGACAGATGAGTTCTAAACAAAGATCAGAGGGGACTTGAGGGATTATGGGTCATACACTGGCACTCCAGTGCTGTATCCAGAGCCCAACAAGTTCTATGCTTCTCATCAAGGTGATTTACTTAGAGCACAGCAATTGTGGAGTTAGTGTGCACTAAGTGTATGTCTACACTAGCCCCCTAGTTCGAACTAGGGAGGCTAATGAGGGCGACTGAAATTGCAAATGAAGTGTGGGATTTAAATATCCCGCGCTTCATTGCCATGTTCCCGGGCGGTCGCCATTTTGGAAATTGACTAGCCCGGAAGAACTGCCCGCGTCTACACGCGGCAGAGAAGGGCGATTCCAAAATAAACCCCTTACTTTGAATTAACAGTTAAACCTCATGGAAAAAATAGGTTAAATAGGATTGGTCTCAGTACGAACCCTTAAAGGACACCACTAGTTACCTCTCTCCACTTGGAAAACTTCCCATTTATTCCTACCCTTTTTTCCCTGTCTTTTAACCAGTTACCAATTCATGAAAGGACCTTCCCTCTTATCCCATGACAATTTACTTTACTTAAGAGCCTTTGGTGAGGGACTTTGTCAAAGGCTTTCTGGAAATCTAAGTATACTATATCTACTTCATCCCCCTTGTCCACATGCTTTTTGACACCCTCAAAGAATTCTAGTAGATTAGTAAGGCATGATTTCTCTTTACAGAATCCATGTTGACTTTTCCCCCGACACATTATGTTCACCTTATGTGTCTGACAAGTCTGTTCTTAACTATATTTTCAACTAATTTTCACGGTATTGATGTTAGACTTACCAGTCTGTAATTACTAGGATCACCTCTAGAGCCCTTTTTAAATATTGGCATCACATTAGCTAAATTCCAGTCATTAGGTACAGAAGCTGATTTAAAGGATAGGTTACAAACCACAGCTAAAAGTTCCACATTTTACATATGAGTTCTTTCAGAACTCTTGGTAAATGTCATCTGGTCTCAGTGACTTGTTACTGTTAAATTTCTCAATTTGTTCCAAAACCGCCTCTAATGACACCTCAATCTGGGACAATTCTTCAGATTTGTCAACTGAAAAGAATGGCTCAGGTTTGGGAATCTCCCTAACATCCTCAGTCATCAAGACCAAAGCAAAGAATTAATTTAATTTCTCCACAATGACCTTGATGTCTTTGAATGCTCCTTAGAATCTCAATCGTCCAGTGGCCCCACTGGTTGTTTAGCAGGCTCCCTGCATATGATATACTTAAAAACATTTTGCAATTACTTTTTGAGTATTTGACTAGCTGTTCTTCAAACTCTTTTGGCTTTTCTTATTTTTTTTTTACACTTAATTTGACAATGTTTATACTCCTTTCTATTTTCTTTACTAGGATTTAACTTCCACTTTTTAAATGATGCCTTTTTTATGTCTGTTCCTCTTTACTTGATTATTAAGCCATAGTGGCACTTTTTTGGCTCTCTTACCATGTTGTTTTTTTTTAATTTGGGGAATAAATTTAAGTTGGGTCTCTATTATGGTGTCTGAAAAATCTCCATGGAGCTGCAGGAATTTTACTTTTGGGCATTTTATCTTTTCTGTTTAACTAATCTCCTCATTTTTGTGTAGTTCCCCTTTCTGGAATTAAATGACACAGTGTTGGGCTGCTGAGGTGTTTTCCCCACCACAGGGATGTTAAATTTTATTACATTATAGTCACTATTTCCAAGCAGTCCAGTTATATTTACTTCTTGAACCAGATCCTGCGCTCCACTTAGGACTAAATCAAGAATAGCCTCTCCCCTCGTGGGTTCCAGAACCAGCTGTCCCAAAAAATAGTCATTTGGTGTCAAGAAATTTTATCTCTGCATCCTGTCCTGAGGTGACATGTACCCAGTCAATATGGGGATAGTTGAAATTCCCCACTATTATCAAGTTTTTTATTTTGATAGCCTCTCTAATCTCCCTTAGCAATTCACAGTCACTATCACTATCTTGGTCAGGTTGTCGGTAATATATCCCTTCTGCTATAGTCGCATTATTAAAGCATGGAATTACTAGCCGTAGAGATTCTATGGAACACTTTGTCCCATTTAAGATTTTTACATCATTTGATTCTACATTTTCTTTTTACGTGTAGCACCACTCCCCCACCAGCATGACCTGTTCTATCCTTCCAATATATTTTGTACCCTGATATGACTGTGTCCCACTGATTGTCCTCATTCCACCAAGTTTCTGTGAAATATTTAGAATACACAAGACACAGTATAATACAAATTTTGTTCTACTTTAGTGGTCAATTCAAACTGGTATGTTTGAATTACAAGAGGCAAAATATTCCTTCCCTCCTTTAATATGGAATTCCTACTCTTTGATCCAATCAGTGCTTGCTCTACAGTGCACTTTGTATAACACAGCTGTCAGCACTGATAGACAGATGAATCACCCTGACACTTCCACTTTAGTACAGAACCTAAATCAAATGCATCTGTAAGTGTGGGCTATAAACTATATGTCACCTGCTGGATGGAGATGGAGAGTGAGTAATGCAGATGACAGTGACATTTTCTTCATAAGAAAAAAACCGGATAATGTTTAAATTCAGCATGTGGGTTAGACTCTAGTGAAGCTTCATTGTGGACTAGGGATGTAGACTGTTGTTTAAATTGTTAACCACTTAACTATGGAGCAGTCCCCTGCCTGAATCTTCCACAACTTCGGCGGGGTCTGCTCGGGCAGGGCTGGGCTCACCACACCGTGCCATGGATGGGGAGCTCTTCCAACCTGGCCAGGCATGCCCAACTTCATTTTGTGGCTGGGGACTACTCCAACCCAGCCAGCAGGCTGCTCCAGCCCAGCAGGGCCTGCAATGCAGTGTGGCATGGGACTACTCCAGCCTGGCTGGATCAACAGTTAATCAATTATTGGTAAGTATCACCCAAGATCATGCTTAGTGGGTAGCTGGTTAACCAGTAACCCATTTACAATCTTTCTGTGGATTGACTCTCAGAATTCATAATTGGTAAGCAGTTAGAATAAAAAATCTTAGGGTTGAAAGAGACCTTAGGAGGTCATCAAGTCCAACTGCCTGCAAAAGCAGGACCAACCCCAAATAAATCATCCCAGGAAGGGCTTTATCAAACAGGGACTTAACTTGTAAGAAGGAAGATTCTACCACCTCCCTAAGTAACCCATTCTAGTGCTTCACCACCCTCTTAGTGAAATAGTTTTTCCTAATATCCAAACTAGACCTCCTCCACTGCAATTTGAGACCATTGTTCCTCGTTCTGTCATCTGTCACCACTGAGAACAGCCTCTCTCCATCCTCTTTGGAACCCCCATTCAGATAGTTAAAGGCTGCTATCAAATCCCCCCTCATTCTTCTCTTCTGTAAAGGAAATAAGCCCAAATCCCTCAGCCTCTCATCCTAAATCAAGTGATCTAACCCCCGAATCATTTTGGTTGCCCTCTGCGAGACTTTCTCCAATGTGTCCACATTCTTTCTGTTGGGGCAGGGGAGGGGGTCCAGAATTGGATGCAATACTCCAGATGTGGCCTCACCACTGCCGAATAAAGAGGAATAATTACTTCTCTAGATCTGCTGGCAGTGCTCCTCCTAATACAACCTAATATGCCATTAGCCTTCTAGGCTACAAGGGCACACTGTTGACCCATATCCAGCTTCTCATGCACTGCAATCCCCAGGTATTTTTCTGCAAAACTGCTGCTTAACCATTCGGTACCCAGCCTGTAACAGTGCTTTGGATTCTTCCGTTCCAAGTGCAGGACTCTGCACTTGTCGTTGTTGAACCTCATCAGATTCCTTTAGGCCCAAACCTCCAATTTGTCTAGGTCACTCTGGACCCTATTCCTACCCTCCAAAATATCTACCTCTCCCCCTAGCTTAGTTTGTTAACCAGTAAATCTGTGAATTTGTTGAGGGTGAAATCCATCCCACCATCCAAGTTATTAATAAAGATGTTGAACAAAACCAGCCCCAGTACCTGCCTGCCAGACATCAAGCCACTGATCACTACCCTCTGAACCAGACAATCTAGCCAGGTTTCTGTCCACTTTACAGCCCATTGATGCAATACATACTTCTTTCGCACTGAAGAACACTGTGGGAGGCTGTATCAAAAACCTTGCTGAAGTCAAGGTATATCATGTCCACTGCCTTCCCCATGTCCACAGAGCCTATTACCTTGTCATAGAAAGCAATCAGGTTGGTCAGGCATGACTTGCTCTTGGCAAATCCATGTTGACTATTCCTGATCACTCTCATCTTTTTCAAGTGCTTCAGAATGGATTCCTTCAGGATCTCTGTCGTATGACACGCCAGCAGGCCTCAGAGAGCAGGGGTGGAAACTTCCAGCCTAGCTGTACACAGCATAGCCTCGTACCCAGCCAGCGTAAACCCCAGGTGTTCCTTATCAGATGGCCTTCATCATCCACAACTCCCTATGCTTGCTAGCTGAGAGCCGACTATGGAATAAATAACATGACCTCAGCTCTCAGCGCCATGGGAACATTAAAAGTGGCATTGGGTGAGCTCAAGCACACTCAGTAAACAGCTAAAGTATAAGAGCACTGGGAATCCCGCCCCTAGCTGAGTCTCACTGGGGACTTCTAGCCTCAGAGGTGCCCCAAATTCCCCCAGCTGGAGCCACATCCACCGTGCCCCTGATGTGAGGCATCTCGGGATCAGGACTGTCTGTGGTGGAAGAGGCATGAGCATTCAAAAGAGCCTTTTACTCCTTTAAGCATTGTCCTGTAGTGCTTTCACTTGCTAGAGTGTACCCTGTGAAGTGTAGTAACAGTGAAGTAATGAGCTTAATAAAGTACATTCTTTCTAATTGGCTCTGTGTTGTAGCGAATCCCATCATTCTGTTTGTCCTTTGGCCCTATGAGTTGACAATCTTCTATGTGACTTTTCCAGGGACTGAGGTGAGGCTGACCAGTCTGTAGTTTCCCCCATTCTCCTTCTTCCCTTTTTAAAGATGGGCACAACATTTACCTTTTTCCAACCAGCTGGGGCCTCCTCTGATCTCCACAAATTTCAAAGATAATGGCCAATGGCTCTACAATCACATCAGCCAGCTCCCTCAGCACCCTTGGATGCATTAGATCCATCCCCATGGATTTGTATATGTCCAACTTTTCTAAAGAGTTCTTAACCTGTTCTTTCTCAACCAGCAGCTACCCACCTCATTCCCATACTGTGTTGCCTGGTGCAGTAGTCTGAGAGCTGACCTTGTCTATGAAGACAGAGACAAAAAAAAAAAAAACATTGAGTACTTCAGCTTTTCCCACATCATCTGTTACTAGGTGACCTCCTAAATTGCTTTAGGGTAGTGAAAGTGAAAACAAAGGCAATTATCTTTATTTTTGTCTGCTCTTACCTAGAATATGGGTATTGGTGTTATGAGCAAGTCACAGATTGCTCCGTGGTGACACCCGGGCCACTGGGCTCCTGGATCTCTGGCCAGCCCTCGCCACTGAGCTCCGCTCCCTGTCTCTGGCCTCCTGGGGCTCTCTGGTCCAGGTGCTTTCAGGTCCTGCAGGACCACAAATATTTCCAGACCAGAGACTCCCAGACCAGAGAGGTTCAACCTGTAATTAGTGCTTTATCAAACAGTTAATCTTTAAATGTGTTCATTCCAATACCATCCATGTTAGCCAAGCATCTCATACTAGAATAGAGGGAAATGGGAAAGAGAATATAAAATTGTATTGTAACAGGGCTAGAGTATGCAAAAAATGTGTCAACATACAGGATGCAAGTCTTGGTAGAGTATTTCTAGTTGTTAAATGTCCTCCTTCATAATATGTGATTTAAGTGATGGGCTAAAAATACAGGCTCCTACATGAAAAACTGTCAGTATTAAGTTTCTCCAAGCAGGCATTGTAAATAGGGATACAAGCCACATTAGTTAAAATAACAGACTTCTCTTCAACCAAGACCTATAGAGGGTCCCAAACTGTAGCTCTGTTGCTTGTAGATTTAAGTTCTGACTCCTTCTCAGAGTAAGAATCCTGCCCCAAATTTCTAGAGCCCTTCCAGATACAAAATTGGCATCCACAAGGGCACCTACAAAAATGAGCTGTGGATAGCCACATTCACATCCGCAGATGCAGACACCCGCAGATACAAAATGAGTATCCACAAATTGTATTTTCAACCACATCTGTACCTGCAATGAGCCATGGACATACGCATTCACATCCACAGATGCAGATTCCTACTAATAGAAAGCAGACTTTTGCAGATTTTCAGAGCTCTACAAATTCTTCCTCCCTCATGCACATAAAATAGCAATACAAGTAACAATTCCTTCCTGCATCCACTGCTGGGATCGTTACAGTTTACACAACACGCATTGTGACTGTACAGTACTTATCTTTAGAAGTTGTACCTTCCTGGTTAGTCCTGAATCAGGGATTTTGTCAGACTAGGCAAGATCAGCGTGGGTCCCACTGCTACCGCTGGCTGTTGGGCTCCTCTATGGCAGCAGCAGAGGGGCTTTGAATTGACCAAGTGGGGAATGAGGGGGCACTCGAGGGAAGAAGCAGGGAAGCTGTGGAACCCTATGACCGGGGGCCAGGAGGGCAGCCCCATTGTGCTCCATGGCCACTGAGCTGCACTCCCAACCCCCAGCTGCAGGGCTCCACAGCCACCTTGCCTCTTCCCCTGCATGTCCCCTATCCCCACTCCTTCCCTCTCACCTCTAGCTTGAATGCCACAAATGAGCTATTTGCAGTGCTCTGGAAGCCCTGGGTGGGCAGGCCAGGGGAGGAGTTGCTGAATGCTGGGCCCAGCTTTTCCCCATGAGTGCTCTAGCCTGGAAACACCCATGCAGATGCCAGACTGCAGATGTTGCTAGACGATAGAAGTATGGACTACAGAGTTCCAACCTGTACTAGCTTAGTAGGGCTTAGTAGGGGGCAGTGCCCCCTGCTCGCTACACTCTCTGGGGGTAGGCAGCCCCAGCTCTCTCCCCAGCAGTCAGGGAGGGCCAAGCCAAGGCATGGCAGCCCTGGCCTGCCCTAGCTCTAGCTCTCGCCCCCTTCTAGATGCTGGGGGGGCTGGTCCAGGCCGAGGCCAAGGCTGGCCAGGCTGTCTCGCTCTGGCCACCGGGGGGCCTGGCCAAGGCTGAATCTGGCCAGCCCTCTCCGGCTTCGGGCCCCCCACCGCCATGAGCGGGGAAAACCACACAGCACTTCTCTGCCCACCACACACAAGGGGGAAAGGCTGCACAGGCCCCGCAGTCTACTCCCTGACCACCGTGGGTTTAGTTTGGAAAAGAGAATACTGAGAGGGGACATGATAGCAGTTTTCAAGTACCTAAGAGGATGTGACAAGGAGGAGGGAGAAAAATTGTTCTCCTTAGCTTCTGATGATAGGACAAGAAGTTTAAATTGAAGCAAGGGAGTTTTAGGTTGGACATTAGGAAAAACTTACTAACTATGAGGGTGGTTAAACACTGGAATAAATTGCCTATGGAGGTTGTGGAATCTTCATCACTGGAGATATTTAGGAGCAGGTTAGATAAACCTCTACCAAGGATGATCTAGATGGTGCCTAGTCCTGCCGTGAGGGCAGGGGACTGGACTCGATGATCTCTTGAGGTCCCTGTCAGTTCTAGTGTTCTATGATTCTATGATTAAAGTAGGAAGAGATTTCCCTAGTTCAGGCCCCTGCTCATAGCATTCTATAAATTCTAGCCATACATTCTTCCAATCAAATATGTGGAAATATATTTAATAGTTCTTTAAAGAATTAGTTTTAAAATAGTGTGGTAGTAGTAAAATTCTACATTATATCATTTGAGTGGAAAAAAAAACACCTTTTATTAAGTAGAACTCTACCATTTGTATTATAAATTATATCTTCTGAAATCAAAACAGACTATTTTCATTTTTACTCATGCTATGCTCATGCTAAACAGACTTGTTTACATTTGTCATACAGCTTGTCTAGATTCCATGAAAGCTTTCTTAAATTCACTTTCTCATTTTATAGGCTGATTCTCTATTTCGATGATCAAGGGCCTTTAATGTAATCCTAGAAAGTTAATTACAAGGGATAATGAGTTGAAGAACTGGCACGGTAAGCAAAAAAATTGGACAACTTTACATAAATGTTTGCTGTAAAAGTACTTATCTCTCAGTAAGTCTTTATGTAGAGAGGTGGTGCAATTGATTTTTACAGTAGTTAATCTCAGTATAATGTGAATTAAAAGAAAGTAGGGCTTTTACTCTCAAACCTTCTTAAAGGTACAACATACACTAATTTAAAGGTATTGCATTTGCCATTAAAGGTTGTTGGAGAGATGTCCAATAATAAATCTATGTTAGCATATTCTTGCTATGCTATCACAGACTTTTGCAGTATAGTGTTTATAGATTCAATTTTATACTTCAGTCCTAACCAGTATATAGAAGAAGCATATAGCAAGAGTAAGAGAAACAGTAAGTGAGTTGTTTCATAAAGTCCTAATTTAGCTTCACATAATGAGAGTATCCTCGTCAAAGCTATTGACCTATGGGGTAGGGTTCAGCTTTTCTTAGTCCTTTGAGGTCATAAGAAGAAAAAACCCATTTCAGCATTACAGGTGTATCTTATTAGACACACAAAGCACTTGTTAACAGAAAATATGGGATAGCTCACATTTATCAAAATTATCCTTGACATTTCCTTTTGCTCAGCTGAAAACAGTTTCTAAGCTCCCTAAGTTACATGTTACTAGCTAGAAAAAAAAATTTGTAGAGGACATCCAAATGAATATCTAGTGAATAAGCTTTTTTTACTGCAGTTATTTTAATTGTCTGATTAATATAGGCATAAAATAGTGCTAATTTGGATTTTTAAATTCTGGAGACTTCTAACTATATAGCAGCCACAAATATTTCCTTAAGTGCAACTAAATATTTATGGTTTGTTCAATTTAAAAAGAAGATGCTTATTAACATCATAAAAAGTAAAAAACAACAAATGGACTGGTAGCACTTTATAGACTAACAAAACATGTAGATGGTATCATGAGTTTTAGTGGCCGCAGCCCACTTCTTCAGATGACCGGTCATGATACCATTTACATGTTTTGTTAGTCTATAAAGTGCTACCAGACCATTTGTTGTTTTTTAAGTTTATCCTGTACAAACTAACTCAGCTACCCCTTGAAGCATCATAAAAAGTGTTGGACATCCCTGAAAACTAACATCTCGTTATTCAGAGTAGGTATTGTATTCCACAGACAGGAGAGATGCAAGCTTTTCAAATATCCCCCATGAAACTGCCTCTGTCTGTTCCAAAGGAGATCACATTTAGGAGCTATTCAGTCTTCATGACAATTCAGTTGGTGACATGCAACAAAGGTGCACGTTAGTGAAAGCTGTGGTAATGTTTTTTGTAACGTGTTAATAACTTTAAAAACCTAGCCTGCATAAAGCTTGGGTTTTAATTCCATATTGTCACTTGGATGCTAATAAAAGTGCTTAAGAACATAAGAACATAAGAACAGCCATACTGGGTCAGACCAAAGGTCCAGTCTAGCCCAGTATCCTGTCTGCTGACAGTGGCCAATACCAGATGTCCCAGAGGGAGTGATCAAAATAGTTAATACTCACATGATCCCTCCCCTGTCACTCACCTCCAGAGAAACAAAGGCTAGGGACACCATTCCTACCCATCCTGGCTAATAGCCATTGATGGACCTAACCTACATGAATCTATCTAGCTCTTTTTTGAACCCTGTTAAAGTTCTAGCCTTCACCACATCCTCTGGCAAGGAGTTCCACAGGTTGATTGTGCGCTGAGTGAAGAAAAACTTCCTTTTGTTTGTTTTAAACCTGCTTCCTATTAATTTCATTTGATGACCCCTAGTTCTTATATTGTGGGAATAAGTAAATAACTTTTCTTTATTCACACCAGCCATGATTTTATAGACCTCTATCATATCCCCCCTTAGTCTCCTCTTTTCTAAGATGAAAAGTCTTTTTAATCTCTCTTCATATGGGACCCGTTCCAAACCCCTAATAATTTTTGTTGCCCTCTTCTGAACCTTTTCCAATGCCAATATATCTTTTTTGAGATGAGGCAACCACATTTGTACACAGTATTCAAGATGTGGGTATACCATGGATTCATATAAGGGCAATAAGATATTCTCCATCTTATTCTCTATCCCTTTTTTAATTACTCTAACATTCTATTTGCTTTTTTGACTGCTGCACACTCAGTGGATGTTTTCAGAGAACTATCCACAATGATTCCAAGATCTCTCTCTTGTGTAGTTGTAGCCAAATTAGTCCCCATCTTATTGTATATATAGTTGGGATTATTTTTTCCAATGTGCATTACTTTACATTTATCAGCATTAAATTTCATTTGCCATTTTGTTGCCCAATCACTTAGTTTTGTGAGATCTTTTTGAAGCTCTTCAGAGTCTCCTTTGGACTTAACTATCTTGTATCATCTGCAAATTTTGCCACCTCACTGTTTACCCCTTTCTCTAGATCATTTATAAATAAGGTGGCAAGGTGATAGGGAACAGCCAGCATGGATTTGTAAAGAACAAATCATGTCAAACCAATCTGATAGCTTTCTTTGATAGGATAACGAGTCTTGTGGATAAGGGAGAAGCGGTGGATGTGGTATACCTAGACTTTAGTAAGCATTTGATACGGTCTTGCATGATATTCTTATCAATAAACTAGGCAAACACAACTTAGATGGGGCTACTATAAGGTGGGTGCATAACTGGCTGGATAACCGTACTCAGAGAGTAGTTATTAATGGTTCACAATCCTGCTGGAAAGGTATAACAAGTGAGGTTCCGCAGGGGTCTGTTTTGGGACTGGCTCTCTTCAATATCTTCATCAACAATTTAGATATTGGCATAGAAAGTATGCTTATTAAGTTCTAGGGGTAATAGTGGACCACATGCTGAATATGAGTCATCAGTGTGATGCTGTTGCAAAAAAAGCAAACATGATTCTGGGATGCATTAACAGGTGTGTTGTGAGCAAGACACGGGAAGTCATTCTTCCGCTCTACTCTGCGCTGGTTAGGCCTCAGCTGGAAGTATTGTGTCCAGTTCTGGGCACCGCATTTCAAGAAAGATGTGGAGAAATTGGAGAGGGTGCAGAGAAGAGCAACAAGAATGATTAAAGGTCTAGAGAACATGACCTATGAAGGAAGGATGAAAGAATTGGGTTTGTTTAGTTTACAAAAGAGAAGATTGAGGGGGGACATGATAGCTGTTTTCAGGTATCTAAAAGGGTGTCATAAGGAGGAGGGAGAAAACTTGTTCATCTTGGCCTCTGAGGATAGAACAAGAAGCAATGGGCTTAAACTGCAGCAAGGGAGGTTTAGGTTGGACATTAGGAAAAAGTTCCTGTCAGGGTAGTCAAACACTGGAATAAATTGCCCAGGGAGGTTGTGGAATCCCCATCTCTAGAGATATTTAAGAGTAGGTTAGATAAATGTCTATCAGGGATGGTCTAGACAGTATTTGGTCCTGCCATGGGGGCAGGGGACTGGACTCGATGACCTCTCGAGGTCCCTTCCAGTCCTAGTATTCTATGATTCTATGATAAGTTGAATAGGATGGGTCCCAGGACAGGCCGTTGGTAGACTCCACTAGTTACCTCTCTCCACTTGGAAAACTTACCATTTTTTTCCTACCCTTTGCTTCCTGTCTTTTAACCAGTTGCCAATCCATGAAAGGACCTTCCCTCTTATCCCATGACAATTTACTTTATTTAAGAGCCTTTGGTGAGGGATCTTGTCAAAGGCTTTCTGGAAATTTAAGTATACTATATCCACTGGATTCCCCCTTGTCCACATGTTTGTTGACCCCCTCAAAGAAGTCTAGCAGATTAGTAAGGCATGATTTCCCTTTACAGAAACCATGTTGACTTTCCCCCAACAAATTATATTCATCCATGTGTCTGACTATTTTATTCTTTACTATAGTTTCAACTAATTTGCCCAGTACTGATGTCAGACTTACTGGTCTGTAATTGCCAGGACCACTTCTAGAGCCCTTTTTAAATATTGGTGTGATGCTAGCAATCTTCCAGTCATTAGGTATGGAAGCTGATTTAAAGGATACGTTAGAAACCACCATTAATAGTTCTGAAATTTCCCATTTGAGTTCTTTCAGAATTCTTGAGTGAATGCCATCTGGTCCCGGTGACTTGTTCCTGTTAAGTTTATCAATATGTTCCAAAACCTCCTCTAATGACACCTCAATCTGGGACAATTCCTCAGATTTGTCACCTAAAAAGAATGGCTCAGGTTTGGGAATCTCCCCAATATCCTCAGCCGTGAAGACTGAAGCAAAGAATTATTTTAGCTTCTCCGTTTTGTCATTTTTGAAAGCTTCTTTAGCATTTCAATCGTCCAAGGGCCCCACTGATTGTTTAGCTGGCTTTCTGCTTCTGATGTAGTTAAAAAACCATTTTACTATTACTTTTTGAGTTTTTGGCTAGCTGTTCTTCAAACTCCTTTTTGGCTTTTCTTATTATATTTTTACACATAATTTGACAAATTTTATGGTCCTATCTATTTTCCTCACTAGGATTTAACTTGCACTTTTAAAAAGATATCTTTTTATCTGTCACTGATTCTTTTACCTGGTTGTTAAGCCACAGTGGCACTTTTTTGGTTCTCTTACTGTGTTTTTTAATTTGCAGTATACATTTAAATTGGGGCTCTATTACGGTGTCTTTGAAAAGTTCCCATGCAGCTTTCAGGGATTTTACTTTTGGCACTGTACCTTTTAATTTCTGTTTAACTAAATTCCTCATTTTTGTGTGGTTCCCCTTTCTGAAATTAAATGCCACAGTGTTGGCTGCTGAGGTGTTTTTCCCACCACAGGGATGTTAAATTTTATTACATTATAGTCACTATTTCCAAGCAGTCCAGTTATATTTACTTCTTGAACCAGATCCTGCACTCCACTTAGGACTAAATAAAGAATAGCGGTTCCAGAACCAGCTGCTCCAAGGAGCAATCATTTAGGTATCAAGAAATTTTATCTCTGTATCCCATCCTGAGGTAATATGTACCCAGTCAATATGGAGATAGTTGAAATCCCCCACTATTATCTAGATTTTTAATTTGATAGCCTCTCTAATCTCCCTTAGCATTTCATAGTCACTATCACTGTCCGGGTCAGGTGGTTGATAATATATTCCTACTGCTATATTCTTATTATTGGAGCACGGAATTACTATCCATAGAGATTCTATGGAACATTTTGGCTCTTTTAAGATTTTTACTTCATTTGATTCTACATTTTCTTTCACGTATAATGCCACTCCACCACCAGCACGACCTGTTCTGTCCTTGCGATATATTTTGTACCCTGTTATGACTGTGTCCCATTGATAGTCCTCATTCCACCAAGTTTCCGTGATGCCGATTATATCAATATCTTCCTTTAAAACTAGGCACTCTAGTTCACACATTTTACTATTTAGGCTTCTAGTGATTGTGTTTAATAATATACAGGAGCTCTTTGCACCAAATGTACACATATGCCACCTGCCCACAGGGCAGAGGATCATACATGGTACATTGAGTACAATAAACACTCTGCTGCTCGGCTTCTGCCTGCATTCTCCCCTACAGCTACTTAGGTTATTGATAGGGTTTTTATTTCAATCAGGAAGTTTTGATTTCTGTTTATTTTAAAAGATTTAAAGAATGGCAAATGTACCTCACCCCCTTCCAGCTCCCCTTCCGAACTCCCTCTCAAAACTCCCTGTTCACAAAGCTCTCTGGTTACTTACTCACAGGCTTTATAAAGCCCTGGCCTTCCTGATAGCTCTGCCCCCTGGCTAAGGTCAACCAATGAACAGAGGGTTCTAGATTTCAAATCCTCATTAAGAAGCTCACAGCTTCTGTGTTACTTGTGTTGCTTTGTGTGTTACTTGAATGTTGGTACTGCAAAGTTTAATATAACTTATTGTTGAAATCAATAAACAAAACAAAGCAACAAAAAAGAAATCTCTTTGTGAAGAGAACAAGGGTTAAGATGGAAACTGTGTAATTGTGAACTGCATTATTATTAAGACTGACAAATCTGACTTAGTTGTCATGCTTACTTTAAATAATTATTTTATCAAGATTTTGTGTAGGAAAATATGATTATTTCTTAGTGCTAGGGAACCATTTTAATTAGTAGTTACAAAGGATTTTTTTTTTTTTATAAAGTGTGCCTCTTGTTTGTTTTCTGTAGCAGCTAGAAGATATACAGGTAAGAAGCTCATGCAAAACCCAAGTTAATTAACAAAGTTACTCCTAAATGTTGTCACTGGCTTCCAACTCTAAGGAAAATGAGTTAATAAAGTGACAGGACATGTTTGTTGCTATGGAGAATTCAATCAAACAACTGAGCAAATCACC
Source organism: Pelochelys cantorii (assembly GCA_032595735.1). Lineage (NCBI taxonomy): Eukaryota > Metazoa > Chordata > Testudines > Trionychidae > Pelochelys > Pelochelys cantorii. The sequence continues at coordinate 35,914,923 of CM064337.1, read as the reverse complement.
AGTACAGATTGATCTAACAAAGTTTACCACCTGAAGGCTAATGAAAACATTAAAGAACCTTGACATTTCCAGCAACCTAGTTCTATATTATCCAAAGAAAACCTTTCTATATGTTGCACACACACACACCTTATTATGCTAGTCTAGCTTACTACAGTCCTTCATCAATGATGAAACCCCTTTTCAAAACTAATCCATTCCATATACTCTCTGTCTCCTTTCTTTGTCAAGACATGTTGACATTAGAGAAACTTAAGATTTAAGTATGCTTAAACATGCAGTGAATATTCTGTCTTTAAGAACACAATCATTTGTGTGTATCAATTAATTCAAAACAGATTTCAAATAACTTAAACATCTCTGTGATTCTCCATTATTCTAGCCTAGTGTAGTTCATGCTTTTTGTGCTAAATGAACTCACACTTTTCCTGCTGTTCCTCTTCCTCCTCCTCCTCTTCCTCACTTTACATCTTAATGGCATACATCTGCTAGCAGACAGATTGCACAGGACAAACATAAGGTGCTCTTTTCCTGGGTCAGCTAAATTGTCAAGCTAGGTCCATTTAGCCTCTTGAAATGTATCTTCAAAATTCCAGAAATTCTGCTAATGACAGCTATCTTGGACTACATAATAAACATAGTTATACAGGCCAGAGTGTGTCCCCTATTATTTCAGATAATGGAGTTGCAGTCTGATTTAGGTTGCATTCAGGATAAAGAAATATGAATGAAACATAACAAAGTTTTGAGAGATTTCGCTCTTGTATACTAGGGGTTGGCAACCGATGGCTCGCGAACCAGCATATGTCTACACTACAGAGTTTTGTTGGAAAAACAATGTTTTTCCTATAAAACCTGTGTTAAATCCACATTGCAATTGCGTTCTTCCAAAAGAAAATTGAAAGAACAAAGGAATTTTTCTGGCATTGGTAATCCTCTTTCTACAAGGAAGAAGCCTTTTTCTGAAAGAGTTATTTCGGAAAAAGGCATGTGTGGATGGGGAGGAGGGGTTTTTTTTCGAAAGAAGAGGCCTCCAGGAAATAGCACAGGTGCCCTGGTGGACACTCCATCCAAAGGAATCAGGATTCTATAGTTCCTGTCTCCTAGCCCCTCTTAAAGCTGCAGGCACCCTGGACAAGCCTTGTGGCATGAAGCTGTCCTGAGAGCAGTACCTCACCGCACGGCTCTGTCTGCCACAGGTCTTGCCACCCATGGCAGAGCCTCAAGCCCCCTGCAACCTCCCTGGCCCTCGCAGGAAGCAGCCCCAGGAGTCCCAGGACCCACCCAGGGGGACCAAAGGGCACGTATCCTCCTGGTCCGGACTGGAGATCCTGTCTCTTCTCGAGCTGTGGGGTGAGGAGGAGACATTGCGGGATCTCCAGTCCAAGCACCAAAATGCAGATATATTCGAGCACATGGCCAAGTCCCTGGCGGAGCACGGACACCCACCCTGGACCTTGGAACAGGTCCGAAGTAAGGAGATAGACCTCCGTCACAGATATGTCTGGGCCAGAGAGCACAGCTCTCATTCAGGGGCAGGAGTCCACACCTGCCCCTATTACCAGGAGCTGCACCAAATCCTGGGGGGTGGGGAAACATCTTCCCCACCCATTGTCGTGGATTCTGGCCTCAAGACCCCCATCACTGCCCAGACAGAGGTCACAGTGGAGGAAGAGGAGGAGGACCAGAACCAGTCAGAGGAGGAGGAGACCATCACCGTGTCCTTGGAGCCAGTGCCAGTCAGCCAGGACATCTCTCAGGCCTACTCAGACACCAGGGAAAGATCTTTAGGTGAGTGGTCTCAGTTTGTCACACACTCAGGGCGGGGGAGGCAGGCGCACAGGGACAGGGTGCAAGTGTTGCTCAGGTTGCTTGGGCTGGATATCGTTCTGCAGTCCACGCACATGCAACCACATACAGCGTTAATGTGCGGCACACAGACACAGCAGGCAGCCCCTGAGCATGGGTGGGATCCTGCTGCCAGGCTCAGGGGAGGCCACAGATGTCCTGCCACAGGGGGGTGGGGCCCTCCTAGCACCTGCCACAGCTGGAAGCAGGCTAGCTCCAAGGGCGCAGGCACAACCCCAGACATCCTGAGGAATGCCACACACAGCACATAAGCGAGGCACTACCTGGTCCCACGGACAGCGCTGAGAGCCACAGGTGTGTGTGCAGACTCCAGGGAGGGCTAGGCTGCTCCCGGCCTCTCTTCCACCCATGGGGGGATCCCACTGTGGCTGGACACTTCCCTTGCCTGCTGGTTTGTGGGCTGGGGTGAGGGAAGTGGGCAGCATGGTCCCCTGAAAACCTCGGGGCCCCTGTGAGGCATGGCCCACTGTTCAGGCAACACATGGCCTTGCTCCCGAGACATCCACTTCCTCTGGGCGGAGGACTGTTCGTTGCTGCTCACAGAGGAGGGCACGGCCTCAGGGACAGTCTCTGCATGGATGACTGACCACCTCTCCCTCTTTGTGTTCTCCACAGCTGGACCAGCTGGGACCAAGGGGCGAACAACACTACCACAGCCAGCCACCAGAGCCTGGGGGACCTGAAGGCACCAGCATGTCAGCGTCCTGCGTGACATGCAGCAGACTCTGGTGCAGAAGATACGTGATGACACTGAGTGGTGGAACCGTGCATGGGACCAGCTCATGCAGTGGTGTGACATGTTGCCATCATGTTGCACATGGTGGTAGACTCGCCTGATGCCGCTGTTCCTGGCTTCCACCCTCCTGCCCCCCCTGCTATATCCATTCCCCCTCCATATGACCCCCCATACAATGCCTCTGCTCCCTCCCCAGGTGATGCCCATGCCTCCTCCCCCTGTTCTCCTTGCCATTGCTGACCCTGATCTAGCCCCTCCTCCTGCCCACCCGACCCCAACTCCGACGAGGTTCCTGCACCCGAGGTGGGACATTTAGCTGTCCCCCTTCCCCTCCATGTTTTGAGCCCCCCTTCCCTTCCAGGTTATGAGCCTCCCTCCAGGTTATGAGACCCCCCACCCCCTGCACACCTTTGTTTAATGTAATATCAATACAGACTTTATTTTGTTAAAAAGCAAACAGGTGTTTTTATTGAGAGGTCAGGGAAGGGGTGAAGGGAGGGGTTGTGGTGGGGAAGGGATAGGGTTGCAAGCCAGAGGCCCCTATTGGGGAGGCCCTGGGGAGAGTTACTGGGGTGCTCGATAAACTTAAAAAACAACAAATGGTCTGGTAGCACTTTATAGACTAACAAAACATGTAGATGGTATCATGAGCTTTCGTGGGCACAGCCCATTTCTTCAGATGACCAGAGATTTGAGTTTAGGATGTGCAGACCCAAAATAAATAGGGGAGAAGGGAGAGGAGGGGAAGGAAAAAAAAGGAAGGGGGCAGGAAACAAGGAGCCAAAGGTCTGAAAATATCAAAGGGAAAAACAAGTAGGCAGAACTGGTCATCTATAAGCACCTGAAGACTGAATAGTTAAAAAGAAGCAGATAAGGATCAAAGGATAGCAATTAGATAGGAAGAGTACTAATGCAAGAATCTACACAGACAAAGAGCTGTTGTCACCTTCATTGAATGTTAGGTTGATAATGTCCCAGCCATCCGTTATATTGATTGAGAAGGTTATCAGTGGAGGAACTGAATTTGTGGATGAATAGTAATTCCAACGCCTCTCTGTGTATTTGGCTTGTAGAATTGGTTTGTGACAAGAAAGCCACCTGGAGATCTTTTAAAGAGTGATTAGATAGATTGAAGTGTTCTCCAACAGGTTTCTGTATGTTCCCTTTACGTATATCTGATTTGTGTCCATTGATTCTTTCCCGTAGGGACTGACCAGTTTGCTCAATATACATAGCAATAGGGCATTGCTGGCATTTGATGGCATAGATCAAATTACTGGATGTGCAGTTGAATGATCTTCTGATTTGGTAGCTTATGTTGTTAGCGCCAGTGATGAATTCGCTTGTATAGATATGTGGGCAGAGTTGGCACCGCAGCTGACTGCAGAGCTGGGTTCCTGGATGCTTATGATGTGGTTGTGTAGCATTGTTACCAGAAAGAATTTGTTTCAGTTGGGGGGTTGTCTGTAAGCGACAAGTTCTCCCTACTTGTTTTTCCCTTTGATATTTTCATACCCTCTGCCCCTTGTTTCCCACCCCCTTCCTTTTTTCCTTCCCCCCGCCCTCCCTTCTCTCCCATTTATTTTGGGTCTGCATATCCTAAACTGAAATCTACGGTCATCTGAAGAAATGGGCTGTGCCCATGAAAGCTCATGATACCATTTACATGTTTTGTTAGTCTAAAAGTGCTACCAGACCATTTGCTGTTTTTTAAGTTTATCCTGTACAGACTAACTCGGGTACCCCCTAAAGTGTCTGGCGTGCTTGAGAGAACCTCCCACTCAGGGCCTCCCGGATGCGCACCCCGGCCTGATGGGCCTGGTGGATGGCAGCTGTCCATGGCTGCTGGAAGGCTTGTCCTTTGCTGCCAGCTTCTACCCCCCCCCCCCACCCGGGAGGAAGGCATCACCCTTCCTCTCCACAATGTTGTGTCACGACCACCTCAGGGATGTTGTTCTCCCCCACCTCCAGGCAGGTCAGCAGGCACCCTGAACTGTGCCTTCAGGCACCCAAAGGTGCACTCCACCTGGATCTGGGCCCAGCTGAGATGGGCATAAAATTGCTGGGGTCCAGGTGGCCTGTGTACAGCTTCATTAGCCACAGCATCAGGGGGTAAGCCATGTCCCCCAGGTTGCACAATGGCATCTGCACATACCCAATCACACAAGCTAGAGTTCCTGAAGACTCAGGCATCATGTGCCCTACCCAACCACCCAACAAAAATATCCGTAAACTGTTCATTGTGGTCGACCAAGCCCTGCAGTACCATTGAGAAGTAGCCCTTGAGATTGATGTACTGAGCCACTTGATGCTCTGGTGCGTGGATTGGGATGTGGGACCTATTAATTGCTCCCCCGCAGTTGGGAACCCCAGGGCAGCAAATCCAGCCATGATTGGGTCCAGGTCTCCAAGGTGGATGACCCTCTGCAGCAGGATTGAGTTGATGGCCCTCACAACCTGCAGAAGGAGAAACAGAGAATACAGAAAATGAAAGGGAGTGCCTGTGCCCTTGGGAGGTGTCCACACGCCTCTCCTCTCCTCTCCTCTCCACCCCCTCCAACACCACAGGAGCCACAACCTATGAGGCTGCTCCGCAGCAGGACTGTGTGAGGGTGGGACAGCACAACCCCCTGGCGATGGGGCTTCCCCACCCCCACTCCCATTCCACCCCCCACAGCTCCCAACCCTATCCCGAGGGTCCCCCTTTAACAGGACTCCCCCTCCCCCAGACCTGTGCAGGGACTGCAGCCTGAGAGTGCCTTACCTCCATGAGGAGCGTCCCAACAGTGGATTTCCCCATGCCAAACTGGTTGCCTACCAGCAGGTAGCTGTCAGGGGTGGCGAGCTTCCAGAGGGCTATTGCGACCCACTTCTCCAGGAGGGTGGAGGGCCGCAGATGTGTGTCGCGTCTCAGGAGGGTGGAGGTAAGCCAGGCACACAGCTCCAAAAAGGTGGCCTTCCTCATGTGGAAGTTTTGGAGCCATTGCTGGTCATCCCACTGCTCCATGAGCAGCTGGTCCCACCAGTTCAAACTGGTGTTGAGCCTCCAGAAATGCCTCTCCACTGTGGGGTGCGGTTGCCAGAGTGTAGCTCCTGCACCCAGAGAGAGGGTCCCCAGAATGAGCTCGGGGTCAACTCAGTCAGAACCAGGAAGGCAGTTGACACAAAGTGCTGCAAAAACTGCAGCATGGCCATGTGGGGCCATCACATGCCCAGGGGCAGCTCCAGCTCCATGGCACCAAGAGAAAAGCTGTGGCTTCCAAAAAAGTACAGGGTAACCACAGCAGGCACTTTGAGAGCTTTGCTGTCCCTCGAAGAGGTAGGCAAGCACGCAGCAGAAGCAGAGAAACGGTTGTCCAGGGGGGTCCCTTTAAGCGCGTGTCTCTGCAAGGCTCCAGCACCAGTACTCAGAAGCAACTGGTGACCTAAAGCCCTGGCTGAAGTCGTTCTGGGTGGCTTATAATACAAGAAAGCGTCCAATCAGTCTGGATGCTTTCTTTCGGAAAAGTGCATCACTTTTTTCAATGCACTTTTGTGTGTGGACGCTCTCTTTCGGAAGAAGATTTTTCAGAAGATCTCTTCTGAAAAAAGCTTCTTCTGAAAGAAGCATGCAGTCTAGACGTAGCCCCAGATACAGCTCTTCTGGAGCCCCGGCTCAGCCCTCCCTCGTCCTCCCGCAGCAGGGAGCCAGCACTGGCGCTACATCCTTACAACCCCTGCAAGACTCAAATGCCAGCACAGCTTCCTGCAGAGGGAGAAAGCCGCAAGGCTCCCCGCCAAATCCGGCGTGCAGGGAACAAACATAGCTAACCATGGCTCGGTGCGACAGCATTTTCCTTACCCCCATGAGAAGGAAACCAGGAACCAAAGATGGCTCCCTGCATATTGATATTTCCTTCCCTCTTGACACACTTCTTGCAAGCCTCCTCTGCCAACCCTTCCTGGAGGCTTCCAGGGAATGGGAGCAGCAGGAGGTGTGTTACGTGGTGCCTGCTACACAGCACAAAAATAAGTAAGTGCCCCCCCACACACACCGCCGGCCAGACAGCCAGCCCCCTGGCCAGACACCCCTACCCCCCTGGCCAACATCCCCCTGTTCCCAGCTCCCTGGCCAGACACCCCCTGCCCAGGTAGCCAGCCCCTTGCATGCTCCTGTCCCCTGGCCAGGCTGCTTGCCCCCTGGCCAGACCTCACCCCTCCTCCTAGACCCCACCTCCGGCTCAGATCCTGCACTCCTATCCCTATCCAATTCACTGGTAGCCCTGTCCCGCACATTTAATGCCTCATTTTTGGCCCCAACCCAGAGGCTGGGGGAGGCCCCACAAAATCCACTAATCCTGGAACTCCAGAAGAGTAAATCTGGCCTGAGGCCTTAAACCTCAGTCCTCCCTGCCCCACATTCTGCTATGGGACTGGAGTACCAGGGAGTTAGGTGTTTCAATTGGGGGTCACTTTACTGAGGGTTGGGGATTTTTGGAGGGTTTTTTTTTTTTTGCTTCTTACTTGTGTGGTTCCTGACTGATTTCTCTGTGGATCAGTGGCCCCCTGGCCCAAAAAAGGTTCCCCACTCCTGCCATAAATAAAGACAATGTTGAAACCTTTTGTGTTGGACATAATATTTTACTTTATTTAAAAATGAAGCTTGGCCAACAAGCCCCCACTTTTGGTCCTGGCCCCCATCTGGCTGCAGTATCATAACATTCCTGCACCACCACACACACCAACCCTGATCCCATCATTCACCTGAACACCCTGCCCTGAGCTCCTCATACCCCCACATCCACAGACTCCTGCATCATCACCTCCCCAGTCCTCTGCCATAACTCTCCTGCACACACCAACCTTGTGTGCTGAGTCCATCATACACCCCAGTCTCATACCCTGAGCCCCTCAGAAACTCCAACCCAGGCTCCAGACCCCCACATCATCAGCCCCCTGCCATAAGATTGATAGAATACAGCCTGAATGCATGCATGAAGCTGGATTTGACCATTTATGATGTAAACTTCAAAGAACTGTGAGAAAAGATGCAGCAACAGAAGTCCCATTAAATAAAGTCTGTGAGTACAATGTTTAATTTATGCTATTATTAGTCATTATGTAAATTATCAATAATATTAAGTTGTATATTTTCACTCATGCAAATGGGCAGTCTTACACGGCTCTTTGTTGACCATTTGTTCTGAATTTTGATGTATTTTGGCTCTTTGATTTGAAAAGATTGCTGATCCCTGTTATATACAGTGGTCACTTCTAAAATGCCAACGGATATCATACAGTTGCCACGCACATATTGGGGAAAACAAAGGTATCTACTGGCAAATGCTTCCTTTTTGATAATCATCGTGGTTTTTAGAGATTGTTATAGAATAACTCTGCTGTCATATGTGTGTATATTAACAATAGATACTAATTTTCTTGATTCTGCATATTATAGGCTATTTAACTGCTAGATAAACAACTGTCAAAGAATTGCACAACAAGGAAATGGCATGCACGTGAGCACATTACACTAGTATAATCTATCAGCCATCAATTCATTGTTGTAATGAGAGCAGGGACTCTTTCTATATGTTTGCCTCAGATGGGAATGAAACAATCATAATCATTTTTGTGGGTGCTAAACTTTTCTGCATTGTTTTAAGATATGTTCAAAGGTTCTAATATTTTAATAGTGTATTGTACATTGTAACTAAACCACTCTGTATGATGTAGATTTTTATCATTATTGTGTAGAAAAGTCTGTCCATCTTTAAATATTAAAAAATCAGAAAACTGCAGGGTACTATACTGATCAATAATAAAAATATCTGAATCATCCTGTATCTGAATCATTAAATATATACTCAGGAATGGCAAATATCTGTAAAACATGAATAAATGTTGCTCTGGGAATTTGAGAAAAAAGGGTCCTTCACTTGCTGAAAATAATTTCTTTGTTTTGTTTATAAATCCTAGAAATAATTCTGCACTAGGACTTAGTCCTGTGAAAGTTTGACACAGGTGTTACTAGAGAATTGGAGTATCAATTGTATTTGCTAAAAGTGAATATAAACTTGCTTTTTATTATCACAAACAAGAACCTATTTGTGTATATAATATATAATACAACCACATCTTCAATACTGCATGCAGATGTGGTTGCTCCATCTCAGCAATGATATATTGGAATTGGAAAAAGTTCAGAAAAGGACAGCACAAATTATTAGAGGTAAGGAATTACTTCTGGATGAGGAGAGCTTAATAAGACCTGCACTTTTCAACTTGGAAAAGAGATGACCAATGGAGGTTTATGATTGAGGGTGTGTCTAGACTACATCCCTCTGTCGGCAGAAGGATGTAAATGAAAAACTTCGAAAGTGGAAACGAAGCCGGGATTTAAATATCCTGTGCTTCATTTGCATAATCACGTAATGGCGCCCTTTCAAAAAAGCACTATTTTGAAATTGAAACCGCAATCTAGACGCGGTTCTTTCAAAAATGGGGCACTTTTTCGAAAGATCCTCATTTTTGAGGCTTACAGGAACTTTCAAGAAAGCGCCCTGTTTTTGAAAGAATCACATTTAGACTGTGGTTTCAATTTCGAAATAGCGCTTTTTTGAAAGAGCGCCATTACGTGATTATGCAAATGAAGCACGGGATATTTAAATCCCAGCTTCATTTGTACTTTTGAGGTGCTTTATTTACATCTCTCTGCTGGCAGAGGGATGTAGTCTAGACTTAGCTTGAAGTCTATAAAATTATGACTACTGTAAAGAAAGAAGAAAAGGAATTGTTATTTACTCCTTTTCTTAACACCACAACTAGGGGATCACCAAATGAAATTAATGGGCAGCAGGTTTAAAGCAAATAAAAGGAAGTGCTTCTTCACACAACACATAGTCAATCTGTGAAATTCTATGCCAGAAGATGTTGTGAAGGCCAAGACTATAACAGGGTTCAAAAAAGAGCTAAATTCATGGAGGATAGATCCATCAGAGATGGCATTCACCTTTTGAGGAGGGGGAAGACCCTATTTGGATACAGACTGGCTAACCTAGTGAGGAGGGCTTTAAACTAGGTTCGACGGGGACACGTGAGCAAAGCCCACAGGTAAGTGGAGAACATGGAGACCTGGGAGATGGGTCGGAAACGGGAGGGAGCATGGGCTATAATGGCAGAGAGAAAGGAGGATCAGGGCAAAACTGGGAGGCAAGGTCAAATCAGTATCTTAGATGCCTATATACAAATGTGAGAAGTATGGGTAATAAGCAGGAGGAACTGGAAGTGCTAATAAATAAGTACAATTATGACATTGTTGGCATCACAGAAACTTGGTGGGATAATACACATGATTGGAATGTTTGTATAGAAGGGTACAGCTTGCTCAGGAAGGATAGACAGGGGAAAAAGGGAGAGGTGTTGCCTTATATATTAAAAATGAACACACTTGGAGTGAGGTGGAGATGAACATAGGAGACAGAAGTGTTGAGAGTCTCTGGGTTAGGCTAAAAGGGATTAAAAACAAGGGTGATGTCATGCTAGGAGTCTACTACAGGCCACCTACCCAGGTAGAAGAAGTGGATGAGGCTTTTTTTAAACAACTAACAATATCATCCAAAGCCCAAGATTTGGTTGTGATGGGGGACTTCAACTATCCAGATATATGTTGGGAAAATAATACAGCGGGGCACAGACTATCCAATAAGTTCTTGGACTGCATTGGAGACAACTTTTTATTTCAAAAGATTGAAAAAGCTACCGGGGGGGAAGCTGTTCTAGATTTGATCCTAACAGATAGGGAGGAACTGGTTGAGAATTTGAAAGTGGAAGGCAGCTTGGGTGAAAGTGATCATGAAATCATAGAGTTCACAATTCTAAGGAAGGGTAGAAGGGAGAACAGCAAAATAGAGACAATGGATTTCAGGAAGGCAGATTTTGGTAAGCTCAGAGAGCTGATAGGTAAGGTTCCATGGGAATCAAGACTGAGGGGAAAAACAGCAGAGGAGAGCTGGCAGTTTTTCAAAGGGACATTGTTAAGGGCCCAAAAGGAAGCTATTCCGATGTGTCAGAAAGATAGAAAATATGGCAAAAGACCGCCTTGGCTTTGCATGATCTAAAAATGAAAAAGGAGTCCTATAAAAAATGGAAACTAGGACAAATTACAAAGGAAGAATATAGGCAAACAACACAGGAATGCAGGGGCAAGATTAGAAAGGCAAAGGCACAAAATGAGCTCAAACTAGCTACGGGAATAAAGGGAAACAAGAAGATTTTTTATAAATACATTAGAAGCAAGAGGAAGACCAAGGACAGGGTAGGCCCACTGCTCAGTGAGGAGGGAGAAACAGTAACAGGAAACCTGGAAATGGCAGAGATGCTTAATGACTTCTTTGTTTCGGTCTTCACCGAGAAGTCTGAAGGAATGCCTAACATAGGGAATGCTAGTGGGAAGAGGGTAGCTTTAGAAGATAAAATAAAAAAAGAACAAGTTAAAAATCACCTAGAAAAGTTAGATGCCTGCAAGTCACCAGGGCCTGACGAAATGCATCCTAGAATACTCAAGGAGCTGATAGAGGAGGTATCTGAGCCTCTAGCTATCATCTTTGGAAAATCATGGGAGACATGAGAGATTCCAGAAGACTGGAAAAGGGCAAATATAGTGCCCATTTATAAAAAGGGAAATAAGAACAACCCAGGAAACTACAGACCAGTTAGTTTAACTTCTGTGTCGGGGAAGATAATGGAGCAGGTAATTAAGGAAATCATCTGTAAACACCTGGAAGGTGGCAAGGTGATAGGGAACAGCCAGCATGGATTTGTAAAGAACAAATCGTGTCAAACCAATCTGATAGCTTTCTTTGATAGGATAACGAGTCTTGTGGATAAGGGAGAAGCGGTGGATGTGGTATACCTAGACTTTAGTAAGGCGTTTGATACGGTCTCGCATGATATTCTTATCAATAAACTAGGCAAATACAACTTAGATGGGGTTACTATAAGGTGGGTGTATAACTGGCTGGATAACCGTACTCAGAGAGTAGTTATTAATGGTTCACAATCCTGCTGGAAAGGTATAACAAGTGGGGTTCTGCAGAGGTCTGTTTTGGGACTGGCTGTCTTCAATATCTTCATCAACGATTTAGATATTGGCGTAGAAAGTACGCTTATTAAGTTTGCAGATGATACCAAGCTGGGAAGCGATGCGACTAATCTGGAGGATTGGGTCATAATTCAAAATGATCTGGACAAATTGGAGAAATGGTCTGAGGTAAACAGGATGAAGTTTAATAAAGACAAATGCAAAGTGCTCCACTTAGGAAGGAACAATCAGTTTCACACATATAGAATGGGAAGCGACCGTCTAGGAAGGAGTACGGTAGAAAGGGATCTAGGGGTTATAGTGGACCACGAGCTGAATATGAGTCATCAGTGTGATGCTGTTGCAAAAAAAGCAGACATGATTCTGGGATGCATTAACAGGTGTGTTGTGAGCAAGACACGAGAAGTCATTCTTCCGCTCTACTCTGCGCTAGTTAGGCCTCAGTTGGAGTATTGTGTCCAGTTCTGGGCACCTCATTTCAAGAAGGATGTGGAGAAATTGGAGAGGGTCCAGAGAAGAGCAACAAGAATGATTAAAGGTCTAGAGAACATGACCTATGAAGGAAGGATGAAAGAATTGGGTTTGTTTAGTTTACAAAAGAGAAGATTGAGGGGGGACATGATAGCTGTTTTCAGGTATCTAAAAGGGTGTCATAAGGAGGAGGGAGAAAACTTGTTCATCTTGGCCTCTGAGGATAGAACAAGAAGCAATGGGCTTAAACTGCAGCAAGGGAGGTTTAGGTTGGACATTAGGAAAAAGTTCCTGTCAGGGTAGTCAAACACTGGAATAAATTGCCCAGGGAGGTTGTGGAATCCCCATCTCTGGAGATATTTAAGAGTAGGTTAGATAAATGTCTATCAGGGATGGTCTAGACAGTATTTGGTCCCGCCATGAGGGCAGGGGACTGGATTCAATGACCTCTCGAGGTCCCTTCCAGTCCTAGTATTCTATGATTCTATGATCAAAGGCTATTAGCCAGGATGAGCAAGGAAGGTGTCCCTAGTCTATGTTTTTCAGAAGCTGGGAATGAGTGACAGGAAATGGATTCATGGTTACCTGTTCTGTTCATTCCGTCTGAAGCACCTGGCATTGTCCAGTGTTGGACAACAGGATACTGGGCTAGATGGACCTTTGGACTGATCCAGTAGGGATGCTTTTCTGTGTATCTGGGAGGTAAAGGTTGAAAGAGTATGGTGAATGTACTAGAGAAAAGTAGGACTTGCCTATCTCAGAAAGGAAGCAAATCCACTGAAGGAAAGAGAGGCCTCTGGTTACAAAATGTAGCTCAATAGAGACCTGACGAGTGAAAAATACAGATTGTATTTATTTTTGTCCTGTGTGTGTGTGAGAGAGAGAGACAGAAAGACAGAGACAGAGAGAGTGATCAAAATGAATTCACAGTGATCAAAATTAATTAACACTGGAATAGTTTCACTGCAGTTAATATTGTTAATATTCTTATGATAATTCGTTCACCCAGTGTCACTGCCAGACATTTAGAGCAAACACTCATTGGCTTGTCTTCATCTAAAAACAGGGACCAATAGAGAGAGAAACAAAGACCAAAATATCAGCTATAGTGTTATTAAAAAAGGAAAAGGTAGATAAACATAGAAAAGAACTGTTTTATATCAATTAGTTACAGTTATCACATGTGCCTTAGTTCAAGCTAACTTTGTTTGTCCTGCTGAGAAATCGGAGTAAACATTATGGGTCTGATTAGCAAATATCTAGTAGCTAATGTACCCGTCCTTTTTTGTTTTGTGTTATAGACAGGAAATTTGAAAAGTAGTACCACATGGAGTAACTTTATTTTCATTCTAAAAGTTACAAATGCACTTTTCTATAAATTCTGGCTCTGTCAAGGATTTATCAAGTATTAAATATCCATTTTATTGCAATACATTGAGTCCATCTGTAGAAGTAAAACATATTGCTACGTTTTTGAATCTCCAAGGAATATTTGCATTTTTATAGTTTTAGATAGTATAACTTTAAATTCATTGTTTAAAAATATACATTTTTGTTGGGTAAATATGTAATAAATGTCCCATGAATTGTATATATCCTAGTATAGACCAATAAGTCCATTGTGGTATCACTCACACACATAAAATTACTTTCATTAGCTTGTGGAGTTGTAAATGTTTGAAGAACTTAATATCTATCTATATATTTTAGAAATGTACATCTGTCTGTTCAAGACTCCTCCTAAATATGATAAGATCTAGGACCACCAAATTTGGTATAAAACTTCCTCTTCTCCTAACTTACAGCAAAGTCAGGGTTTGGAAAACAGAAAATGCTGGGAATAGAACTGTTTTCCAGAACATTGAAAGGGAGGGGCTGTTCAGAGGGATACAATACTCACAGTGACCACTGGGGGCAGTGAATGCAGGGGAGAGCTGTATTGCAGAGTGACCACTGAGGCAGCAACAACACCAAGAAAGTGGCCAGCTGGGGTTGGGGCTTGCCATCTTGTCTGCCACTAAATTGGACAAATAGCCCAGCTACCCCTATACCCTTTCCCACCTCCCCAGACTACCGTGCTGTGCCTCCAAACAGCTGATCGGCACAGCACGGCGGCCATTTTGATGTAAATGAAGCGGTGATTATTTAAATCACCACTTCATTTCCTATGTCTAGTAAACTCATCTACATGGCTCCGTCGACGGAGCCATGTAGTCTAGACATACCCTAAGATTCAGTGCCTGCCTCTGTTTTTCTGTCTCTCCAGAATTATGCTTATAATAATTTCCATGGGCTCTGCTACAAGTATAGTAAAGTCTGGACAGCCATGGAGCTTGTACTACACCACGGGTAATATAATATGTGCTGTTGTCTGCTGTGGCATATGGTTTTGTCTTGTGTTCTGCTCTGCTTTTATTAAAAGGATTTTGCTAAATGACATTTTATATTTCCTTCTTTAGTTCATGCTCTCTTCTTCTCTCTCTCCTTCAAATACCATTTTAGAAGCTTTAAAATACTCCCTACCAATTTTGTCCTTTTCCATTTGATAAACATTGATTTGTTGTCTTCTTTCTAATGGAGCTTGAAATTAACACAACTCTCTTTATTTACGTCCTTGTTTGTGCAACCACTATAACTGGTAATATCAGTGCAAGAAATATATTATATACACACAGAAACACATTCACTCACCTCCCTAAACAACAATGGGAGCAATGTTAATTAGTTTATTGCTCCTAACAGAGCTAGAAAAAGAAGACATGGGTATACCAAGCTTTTCTTGTTAAAGGTGTAATAGATTAAAATAGAATGTATACATTCCATCCTAATGATGATTAAATAAAGTAGCATACCTTTTAAGCCCAATAAGGTTAATATTTTTAGATATACTTTTTGTATATCAAATATTCATAAAGGAGCAATAAAAACAACAGTTAACAAGCTATTAAGTTCCAGTGATGGCTTTTAATGGAATGGTAGAAAAGAATGCAAATAAAATGATGAGGAGACAACCCCTGCAATATCACATATCATTTAATATCCTTAATTTCAGGCTAATATTCTGCTCTAAGTATTTGGTCAAAACAGTGCCAGAGTAATAATGCATTGTCAGCACCCTAGAAGACAATGTAGAAAAAATTAGCATTTCCACTCAACTAGGTGTATATTTTTATAGCTCATTTGAAGTCATTTGAAAAGAAACCTCTGATAGCAGGTCTAAATTTTCCTTGTTAACCCAACTTTTCATCCTCTAAATAACATAATTCTTCTAAATTTCAGTTGATAGGCTTAGGGCAGGGGTTCACCAGTGTTCATAACTGAGGTTCACCAGTGTTAGTCCCTGGCAGGCTGCAAGAAGCTTTATTTACCTGCTCATCCACAGGTATGGTCACTTACAGCTTCTGTTGGCCATGATTTTACATTCCTGGCCAATGGAAGCAGTGGAAAATGGCACAGACCTGACCACTACATACCACAGCTTCTGTTGGCCGGGAACTGTGAACCATGACCAACGTGTGCTGTGAGCAGCCATACCTGCAGACACACAGATAAATAAATAATCTGACTGCCCAATAGGGGATAACTGGAAAACTACATCCGGCTTATGGTCTGCTTATTGCTTACCCTTGGTTTAGGGCAGTGGTTCTCAAACTTTTTGGCCTGTGGACCACCTGGCTCAATGCAAATCTTTCCATGGACCGCCAGTTGCTAATGGCAACTCACCATTAATTACATAATTACATCTGAGCCATTTTGCTAGTGCTGAAGCTAGGGAGAATGGTTTAATTTAAATTCTTAAACAGATTAAGTGTTTTAATTTTTTCATGTTAGTTTATCAAGCTTCATTTTAAATAAAGTAAAATATTAATTTACATCCAACACAAAAGATTTCAATGCTTTCTTTATTTATGGAAGGGGTGGGAAAACTTTTCTGGGTTGGAGGCCACTGACCCACAGAGAAATCAGTTGGGGATCACACAAATGAGAAGCAGAAAAACTCGTCCAAAAACCCCCAACCCTCACTGATGTGGCCCTCAACGGACACACCTCACTCCTCTGGCACTCCAACCCCACAGGGCGAGGGGAAGGGACAGGGAGGACTGAGTTTCAGAGCTTCCCATAGGGTTGATTTACATTTCTGAGGTTCCAGAGTTAGTGGATTTTGTGGACCCCCTTAGGCTCTTGGATGGGGATGAAAATGAGGGGTTCAGTGTGTGGGACGGGGTGCCAGTGAGTGGGATAGGGATCCTGCCAGTGAGTGCAGGATCTGGGAGGGAGGTGGAGTGAAGGAGGGGGTGAGGGTGCAAAGTCTGAGTGGAAGGTAGGGTGTAGAAGCAGGCTGGGCATAGGGGGTCTGGCCAGAGGGAAGGGCACAAGAGCAAGGAAGGGTGCAGGAGCAACAGGGGTTGCAGGAGTAATGGGGATGCAGAAGCAGGGTTGGGGTAGGTGTCTGGCCAGGGGGAAGGTTCAGGAGCAAGGGAGTGTCCAGGGAGAGAGGTTTGGGGTAGGGTGTCTGGCCAGGAAGGAGGATGCAGGAGTAAGGGAGTGCTTAGGAAGGAGGGGGATCAGAGTGCAGGGGTCTGGGCATGAGGGGGGATGCTTATCTGGCTTCATGACCCCAGTGCTCCCATTGGCAGACCAATGGCAGCAGCCGGGAAAGCTGGTGGCCAATGCGTCACTGCACTGCATTCCCCCAGCAGGATGGGGAGGGGGGCAGCTCAGTCCACGTAGCCACCAGGCTGAAGCACCAGCTCCAGCTTCCCACTCAGAGGGTGGGGGGAGGGGTTGGAGAAGGAAGTGCCGACCTTTCTTCCCTACCAGGCCAGCTCGCAGAGCAAGTGGCTCCGTGCGCATGGGGCTGCTTGCCTTTCCTCTCTCCATGAGCTGGGTGTGGGCATCTCATGTATAACAGGGACCAGCTCCCTCCTGTGTCCCTGGTGTCATTTGCCCCACCACACCCCTGTGCCACAGGATGAGTCCAGGGGGCTGTTGAACCAGTGAAGGTGCAGGGGGGCTCCCTGCGCCTTGGGATGAGCAAAGCTCTTGGCCCCACTGCCAGAGGAGGCAGCAGCCCTTCCTCCTCCCCCCATGCACTAAAGTTCTGAGCAGGCTGCCCCACATCTCCTTCCTCCCCTCAGGTGTGCGGCGAGCACTGGCGAGAACAGAAGGGGCATCAGGAGCAGCCTGTAGCACGTGCAGATCACTCACCAAGCTGCCGTAAACAAGCACTGGTGACTGACTCTCATGGCTCGTGCAGCTGCTCAGGACATTTGAAAGGGCCTGGTGTGCAGGAGCTAGACTGATGCTTCAGCCTCGTGGCTGCGTGGCAACCACCAGGCTGGAACAGCAGCACGAGCTCCCCGCTGCATGGGGGAGGAGGGGGGGGGGAGCTGAGCTCAAGCCACAGACCACCTGGGAGGAGGCTGCAGACCACTAGCGGTCTGTGGACCACACTTTGAGAACTACTGGTCTAGATGATTCCTGACAAATGTCTTTAAACCCATTGCTTCTCATCCTATCCTCAGTGGTTAAGAAGAATAATTGTTCTCCCTCCTTTTTGTGACAATCTCTTATGTATTTGAAAATGGTTATCATGTTCCCTCTCAGTCATCTCTTTTCAAAACTAAAAGCAGGCTTTTTTTTTTCTCTTCTGCAGACTTTTTCCAATCTTTCCTAAAATGTTGCACCCAGAATGGGACACAATACTCCAATTGAGGCCTAATCAGCACAGAATAGAGCAGAAGAATTACTTATGTGTTTCTTATGATACACCTGCTAATACATCCAGGAATGATGTTCACTTTTTTTTCAACAGTATCATATGACAGTAATTTCCCATTTTGCATGGGTGCAACTTATTATTCCCTCCTAAATGAAGTACTCTGCATTTGTCCTTACTGAACTTCATCCTGTTTACCTCAGACTATTTCTCCAGTTTGTCCAGATCATTTTAAATTATGACCCTATCCTCCAAAGCATTTGCAACCCCTCCCAGCCTGCTATCATCCATACAATTGATAAGGGTGCACCTATACAGCACCTTTACCTTGAAATAGACTATTTCGAAATTTGGCATTGTCTACACAGTGCCAAATTTTTAAATATAGCATTATTCCAACAAGTCCCTTAAGTCTCGTAGAATGAGGGTTACAGGGATGCCACAATAGCGCTCCCGTTATTTCGAAATATATTTCAAAATAACGGGTGCATTTAAAGATGAGGAATTGCTATTTCAGGATACTTTCAGTATCTCCAAACAGCCCCACTATCTAGACATAGCCTAAATGTACTCTCTATGCCATTATCTACATCATTGATATGCCCTTCCATTTCTTTGTGTGGATGAATTTGCAATTTTGATAAAAGAATGATCAGACCAAACCTTATCAGTTCCTCCAAATCACATCATACCATTGTTGGTATAAACAAACTTTTCATTAAAATATTCTCCACTTTGTAATTGAATTTGGAAATGCCTAATTTTATCCATGAGAAGAAATATTTAAATACTGTGTGAAGAGAAACTCTCTTCTCCTGACTCTAGCATGAATATGAAGTACCATAGATAGCATAACAACCTAGTCTTGTAATATATCTAACATCTAAAATTCTGGATGCTTGTTCAGATTAGGGATATGAATGCGTAAACATGTACACAGTTAACGAATGAGCCTGGGCTCAACAGTTAACCTTCATGGTTACACTCATGCCCCACCTCCCATGCTGCTGCCTCTGATACAGAGCCAGCAGTGTTTGGGGGCAGACAGGAGTGGGTGCTTGTAGGGAGGAGGGGCAGGTGGCTCTGTGAGAGCTGGTATGCAAGGGTAGCTGGCTTAAATGCTGGCCAGCTCCCTCCTGCATGTAAACGTGTAACTGAAACTTTAGAGCTTAACCTCAACCTTTTATTTCAAAATGTGCCTAAGGTCTTGTCATGCAAATACCCACTCTCATGAGTCACCTTACTTACAAAAGTGGTGTCATTAAGTTCAGTGGGACTTCTTTTAGTAGGATTAGTCACTTGAATGTTCATGAATAGACACTAAATCAGGGTGGGCAATAATTTTTCATGAGGGATACTACAAGAATTTGGTAAGTGGTCAAGTGCTGCACACTTCTATGATATTAATGGAGGAGGTGCAGGATTTTGTGATGGGGGTTGAGTACAGAAGGGATTTTGGGTTAGGGGATTAGGGTGCAGAAGGGGGTGTCGGGTCTGTGATGGAGTTTGGATGAAGGAGAGGGTTGTGACATGGGTAGGGGTTTGGGATGCAGAAGAGGATTCTGACATGGAGGAGGGGCATAGGGGATACAGGGTCTGAGAGGCGGTTGTAACCTGGGGCAGGGGTGCAAGAGGGGAGAGGGTTTAGTTTGTGACCTGAGGTTGGGAGTTCGGGTGTGTGAAGGGGTGGAATGCCAGGTGCAGGCTCTGGCTGGGAGACACTTACCTTAGGCAGCTCCTAGCAGTGAGACCCTTAGGCAGACTCCCTTGTCTGCTGTGCCACCACATGCCACTCAATGCAGATGGCTGTGAGGGCCATGTGCATTTCTATGGGCCAGATCCAGTGGTTTTGTGGGTCAAATCAGGCCTACAGGCCATATTTTGCCCACTCCTGCACTAAGTGGTTCTATAATCCGTTTCATTGTGGTGCCAATCCCGCAATTCTTCTTCAGTCTAAGCTACCAGCTGACTACATGAGGAGTCAGCGCTGCAAGACTATCAGAAATATAGAATAATAAAATGCATGTATATTCAAAGGAGAAATGCTAAAGTAGTTTGGGTTAGTACAGTCTTACGTGGTCTTGGATTGTAAAGGGGCAAATTATCCTAAATAAAAAGGTAGTAGGCAGAGAACTGTGTGTATGTCTAGGACTAGTATTCTCTGTTCATTTTAGAAGCCAGACATTGGGATGCTTCCTGCCACTATTATTAATCTTTATATTGTCTTGGCACTTGGCTATCAAAATACTGCTGAAGTTTGATGGGGCCTCGAACAAATTATTTTGTTGTAATAGAATTTTTATGTCTCTGACCAGTTAAGGAAAGAAGAGAAGACTTTTGTGGGCACAACAGAACTTTTATTTGTCTATACGCTTCATTTTGTTTTGTATCTGATAGCAGTCAACAGCATATGAAAAGTACAACCTTTCTGTCAATATTCTTTGCTCATGATTAAGAATATTTATTTTCATTCATGATTCAGAGTTATTACTTCAATTCTATAAAGCATTCTTATATAATCTTATTTTCATACTGTATCGATTAATAAATAAGGCCTATGAGCATGTGTGCCTTGTTAGGTTTGTCGTGCTTCTGGTGAGCTGTTAGATTGGAAGTCTACAAATTTGGATCTACTAGGTATATATAATATAAAATCTCACCTGAGAAAACCAAAGATTGGGCAGAGATTGACACAATCTTCTAAAAACCTGATCCTGTGTAAAAAAGTAAAAAATATAATTAGATTTAATGTTTGTTCTATATCCATTATATATTCATTGGCAAGGATACTTGTGCATTGACTAGATAGATAAGTCTCAGAGGAGTACCCATGTTAGTCTGTTACTGAAAAAAATTTAAAAAACAATTAATGGTCCTACAGCACCTTGGAGACTAACAGAACATGTAGATGGTATCATGAGCTTTCGTGGGCACAACCCACTTCTTCAGATGAATGGAGCAAGGGGTCCAACATTACAAAAAATAGAGAGGTAATTATTTTGACTAGAAATACGACAGCTTATTACAATACAAAATAATCTATGGATGGTTTAATGCCTGAAGTCCCAGTTCTGGCATCATTATTAATGAATGGTTCCATGGAAGTCAGAGAGAGAGAACACGGAGTAATTCTCTACTGAAAGTGAAACAGTTTGGTACTTGGTGCGCTAAGAATTAAATCTATAGGTTGTTTTGGAAAATGGGGAACACTAGAAGTAAAGCCAGAATAAGGAAGCACACACAGAAATCTTTTTTATTGTAAGTGTCACCTTTCTTCCAGGTGGAGTTAGCAGCAACAAGGACTGGTTCAGTATCCAGGGGTCCCTGCCAACAATATAACACCTACGCATAATCTAGAGAAATTAAATACCACCCTGGTCACTTCTAAAAAGCAGTTGTTCCCCACTTTCAAGCATTAAGTCTGCAAAGGAACTTTTTATTAAAAGGAAAAAGGAACTCAACATGAATTTGAGAAAGTACTACAACTATGATTCAAATACATCTGATCATGAGCAAAACACCCATCCCAGAATGCTTGCGACCATGCCCTTTGCTAGTTTCTCGTTCCCTTCTGACCAAACCATTTCTGGTGTAAAGTCTGATAAATTCTCCTTCAGCATGCCACTCCTCTCTGTCACTGCACCATATTTACAGCTGTTATGGTTTGGTCAGCAAAGACAAAGAGTTCAGAGGGGCATTTGTGTCACATCAGCTCCCACTATATGAAGAGCAAAAAGAAATGTCAGGTAGTGCCTCTGATGCTGCTACTGCAACTGGTTAACACCTGCTGCAATTCATTCTATGTCGCTGCCTGCTGTACCCTTATTCACTCAACTGCTGTCATTTGTAATGCCATTTTGGCTCTATCATGCCATCATCTACTCCTACTGCAGAAAACACCATTATTGGGGTCTGATAGACTGTTCACTGGCCAGAGTCCTTGTTGAAGTAGTGTGATCTCTGGCAAACATATTATCATGTGTCTAGGTTTTTATTTTTATTTTTAAGTTTTCTCTGTAATGCTTTTACCTTAAGAATAGGTTTACTTGTTTAGGAAGAACTGAGTGGTAACATAACCACAACAACCACAGTATTTGCTGCTTCTAAGGAGAAAACTAAGGCAGGACTGTTTAGGCAGTCCCACTTTTCTGGGGAATTCACAGAACAGACAAGGATCTGTGCAGCCTGGAAATACTCTGGTCAGAACGGAGGGCAATGAATATCTCTTCCCAAGAAAGTGATGACAACTAGGCAGTTAGAAGCCTAAGAGCAAGTGCCAGTGTTGGACCACAGATGGGAAATTCAGGTGCAGTTGTCCTGAATTGTGACAGATATAATTTTCCCGGTCTTTATGAAATCTTTTGATAGAACAACACAGGAAAGGCTAATCTGAAAGTTCTGCACTTGTGCCTGAGGAATGTGTTTAGACAAACTACCTTCTGAGATACTAGAGGTATTTTGAGTGGGTTATGATTTGGGAAGGAGGGAAGTGTTTAATAGATAAGATCTGGAAACAGTTTTGTTCATTTTGTAAACCAAAGGTCTTGAAAAAATAACATGCAGAGAGATTATATAATACTAGAAGATTTACCCAGTTTTGCTAGGGTCTTTAACTCATTTTTATTTTCTGGAAAATAAAATAAAAACATACATGCTTCATTTAAATCATTGCTCTAGGCTGGGGACGAGGGATTCCATATGCAGGCTGCCCTGGGGAGAGAGGACTACCCTAACCCTCTCACACAACTGCAGCTTAGGGCCAGGTGAGAAGCGCCTCTCCATGACCGCTGCAGCTCCAGAAGACACGGTGCATGTCCCCTAGCTGGATCCAGGTTTGTGTGCCCCCGCAAGGGTGAGGAATGCAGCAAACTGTGCATTTTCCCTTCACTGACTGTTCCCCCTTGTCAAGGATCAATGTTTTGGTATAAATGGGGGGGAGCTGCAGCCCCTTTCCCCCCACGCTCCCTAAAGGGGGTAGGAGGCTTAGGCCTGAGGCACTCCCAGATGGAGGGGTGTGCACCTTCACTCAGTCCCTTTCATCTCCTTGGTGATTCTGTCTCTTTTCTGTATGGATTTATGAAAGGCAATCCCATTCCATGCATATCTCATTTTCCTGGCACAGCCAAAGCTTTACCTTGCTTTAAGTTATGATAAGAGGAAGCTGTATACTGAATTTGGTAGTCCTCTAGGTGAAATTCTTGAAAAAACAGACAAACACATAAATCCTGCTGTCAGTCAGGATTCGGGATTCATCCCAATGGGTTCCTGACAGGTCCTCTACTCTGTGAATGATGATAAACTTGCAGCACTCAGCAACACAACAGACTCCCACAAGCACCCCCAGAGATCACAAATCAGATAAGGATCAAAATTACCCAAACAGGTTTATTGCCAAACAACATACAATAATCGCTGTCAATGAACAGACTCACCACTGCACCACTACACTTTATGTAAACCATGGCAATGGAGTAACACCCATTAAGCGCTCTGGATTTCCAGTACCCCCCACCACAATCAGACAGCGATCACCCTTTGGTGTGCACTTTTATACACAGGTACAAACAAACCACACATTGTTGAGGTATCAGGTTGCCACCCTCTGTTACCTGGTTACTGCCCCTTACCTCACAGAAGGGGTATTTACTTACTATTCATCATGCTGTCAACTTCAACCCGGTCCTGAACCTAAGTTGGTATGTACTTTATTTGTGGGGATGCGGTTGGTACCAAGATGTTTCTCAGCAAGATGTTCTGTTACAACCCCTCTGGAATGTGCTTGAAGACTCTGCCTAGTACCCGTGCCTGGTACCTTTTGGCGTTCTTTATGTTTGACCTGGCTTATACTATTTCTCTTAAGCCAAGCCTCTTTACTGCCTGCAGTTCCACTTAGCCAAAGTCTTGCTCACTAGATTTCAGGCCTGCTGTTTTTATGTTACAGAATTTTATGAAAGCTTGGTGATTTTGTTACCGACCCTTAGCTTACCACATCAGACAGACAGACTCTCAAATATATAGGAGATTCTTGAGCATGGGCAGTGAGTGAAGCTGCCATTTAGAGAGGTGAGCTCCCCAGTCCACTTCTTCTGCCAATGGCCCTGTCCATATTCTACCTCTGCTCCTCCCAGGCTCTCCCCCACTTTCACCAGGTCCTGTCACCTCTCCGGTGTCTCCCTCTTCTATTCCCTTCCACTCCCTGCTCACCCCTTATCAGCCAAATTCCTGAACCCAAATGACAAAAATATTTGAAAAAAATTACTTTTCTGCAGTTTCTTTCTAAAGAAAATGGAGCATGTTTTCCACTGCAAGTCAGATGATGAAGTCCTGACATGCAGAAGGTACCTAATTAAAATAACTAAATTTGGGAATAAAAATTGCCCGTCACAAGGTTTTTTGATACGTCCTGAAGTTTGTCAGAGATTTATTTGCAAAAAACTTTGGAATAAAGGGCAAGTCAGCTGAATACATTAAATATTATGGAATACCTAGTGCAGCTCTTCTGTTTTACATTTTCTTAATCAGTATTTCTAAGGTGATTTCATATTTTAAATGTACTCTTAAGCCTTCACCATATATTGTGGCAGGGTGTTGCCCTGCCCTGGCCCTTTAAGGGGCCAAGGAGCTGGAGGGAGGAGAGCCCAGCTGAGGGCCATAAGGAGGGCCCAGCTGAGGGATGTAATAACAGCTCCTGGGAGGAGAGAGAGACCTGCCTGCTGCTCTGGAGGAGAGAGCAGTTAAGACCTGACAGCCAGGGAAGAAGAAGGCTCCCTGGAGGGGGCAGGACTGGGGAGGCTCAGGCAGGAGGAACCCAGGCTACATGGCCTGAGGCCCAGTGCTGCTTAGGAGGCAGTCATGAAGGGCTGGGGTGAGCAATGGAGGCAGCCCTAAAGGGCCGGGCCACATAGGAGGTGGCCACAGCTAGCAAGGAGGCAACTGCGGTAGTCGGGGGGAGGCTGAACCAGGGAAGCCCCAGCCCATAAGTCCAGGAGGCAACTGGGCAGGCAGAGGCGCACCTGTGGCCAGGGAGTAGGGACCTGGAGATCCTGCAGTCTGCCCAGAGGGGCTGTTAAGGGGCTGGCAGGGGGCCTGAGGCCAGGATGGCATGAGGGGAGTTAGGAGTCCCCAAGGAGAAGAACTGGGGGTCCCCGAGTGTTGGGAGGACCCTGGAGGAGAAGTGGACTACAACAACATGGACTCTCCCCCGGAAGTGGGGTGCAGAGCAACCAAGGAGTGGTCACTGCCAGAGGGCAGTGCCCTGAAGCCACCACCACACCCAAATAGGGTGTCCGAGCAGCCAGCTACTTCTCCCTGGAGGGAAGAGCTGGGCAAAAAAGAAAAAAAGTGAGTGAACCTACTACAATATGTTATAGAGTTTGTGGGTCTCTCCATCTTTCTGTGAATCCATCTGTGAGTCCATTTGTTCAAGAATTCTTCCTAAACGTAAGAGCTAGGACCACCACATTTGGTATGCAGCTTCCTCTTACCCTAACTAAAAGTAAGGCCAGGGTTTGGTTGTACCAGGAAAATGGGAAGCGCCTGGAATCTGTTTCCCATAACATGGAAAGGGAGGGGTTGAAAGCAAGAGTAGTTATGCCCTGCAATGACCACAGGGGGCAGCAAATGTGGGGAACATTATCCTGCAGACTGGCCAGTGGGGGTGCCCTCACCAGGAAGAGTGGCCAGCTAAGGCTGGGGATCTCCATATTGCCGGCCGGCCATTGGCTACAGGTAAGAGGTCCCCCTGTTCCCTAGAGGAGTCTAATGGCCAGGAATGGCTAGTATAAGAACAACCCTCCTCTTCTCCCCCCCCCCCACAATGCATCCTCTCCTCCCCACCAGTGGAGCCACCAGTCAGAGCCAGGAAATAGCAACCCCCGGGGCACCTGAGGTTATATTGCCAGAGAGTCTTTCCAGCGAGCCCCACCAGACCTCCCTGCCCTCTGCTCTGAATCCCCTGGACTGAACTCCCCAACACCTACCCTGACTCCTGCAATCCTACCCCCTGCCCTCAGCCCCCCCACATCCAACACCCTGCCCTGACTCCTGTACCCCCGACACCGTGGCCTGAACCCCCACGAGGACCTGAACAACACCAGGTAAATCCTCTAGTACTTCATATTTAACAAAGACCTTATTTTAAATTATTCATCCACGGAGGTTTACTTTGGTCATAATGTTCATTGCTTTTAGAAATAGGGAACATTAACTGTATGATCTCCATAACAATAGACATGCCTATAAAATTTCACCAGCTTTAAAACATATGTTTCCAAAGGTATAACAAAGGATTTTATATCTTAACTAAGGTACTAATTTTGTTGGAGTGTTCTTTTAAAACTAGTAAATCAAATAGTTTCCATTTGACTACTGGAAGAGAAGGGATGTTGTCTCCTAAAGGAGTTAATGGGAGAAGGAGAAAGATTAAATTTACAGAGATGGACAGAAAAGACAGGAGACTTAGGAAGCAAGTTTTTTGTAACTGTAGTAATTAAAATGAAAATGTGTATTTTACATAAGCAGAGCTCGACAAATCAGGCAATCTACTCGCCAGTGGCGAGTAGATTTTAGCCCGATGTGGCCGCGCAGCACGGTCAGCGCATGCGCAGTGAGTTCTGTGCATGTGCAGCGTGCACTTCTGCCCGGCTGGCGAGCAGGGCTCGCCACCGCTTGGAAAGCCCTGTACATAAGGGTGATCTTTAGAAGGATTTAATTAAAAACTGTATGTCTAAAGATCCAAGCATTTAAGGCTAAAATTGAATTCTCAGATTGTGCATCTAAATATCTATGCAAGCATTGAGATGTAATTTTTATAATCTTCCACAAAACACTAATGAACTATTTTAAAGCAAATTTTATACTAAGGTCCTCTAGGCTAACATGCTCTGAGTAAATATAGAATTCATCCGTAAATTCAGAAACTGACAGTATATGGAGTTGGAGGTTGGAAAATGCCTGTTAAATGGCTTCATTATCACTTGAATGGCTCTTTAACAATATAAATATTCTGTTAATGTCCCTGGAAGGATGGAAGGCTTTTAAATTACTAGATCCAAGACTTACCAGGTAGCAGCAGGCTGTGAAAGCCAGCAGCACAGGTATAGGAAGAGGTTGGTGACTAAGACTTGGTGTCTTCCAGATATCTATGCTGGAGGGTAGGGATAGAGTCCAGAATGGAGTACTGGGCCAAAAGAAATCTGATGAGGTTCAACGACAAGTGCAGAGTCCTGCCATTGGAATGGATGAATAGAAGGCACTACTGCAGGCTGAGGACCAACTGGCCAAGCAGCAGTTTGGCAGAAAAGGACCTCGGGATTAGGGCTTTTAAATATTGATTAATCAACTAATTGAGTAGTCGATGGAATTTCCATCGACTACTCGATGTGGGTGCTCGCTATCTTGCTGAGCCTCTCCCTTTGAAATGTTCAAGTGCCGCCAATGGGTCTTGTACATTTCAAAGGAAGAGGCGCAGTGGGATTGCTTAGGTCCCTGCTCCTGCTCCCCCCCCTTTGCTGCCCCTCTGTGATAGAGGCAGCAAGCGGGGGGAAGCAACTAGTAGAGTGACTACTCAACTATGCAATAAGCTTATGCTTATCAGGTAGTTGATTAGTCACTTACATTCCTACTGGGGATTACAGTGAATGAGAAGCTAGAGATGAGTAAACAGTGTGCCCTTGTAGCCAAGAAGGTTAATTGCATATTGGGGTGCCCTAGTAAGAGCATTGGCAGCAGATCTAGGGAAGTGATTATTCCACTTTATTTGGCACTGGTGAGGCCACATCTGGAGTGTTGCATCCAATTCTGGGGCCTCCATTACAGAAAGGATGTGGATGCATTAGAGAAGGTCCAGCGGAGGGCAAGAAAAATTATTAGGGGGCTGAAGCACATGACTTATGAGGAGAGGCTAGGGGATTTGGTCTTATTTAGTCTACAGAAAAGAAGCGTGAAGGAGGATTTGATAGGAGCTTTCAACAACCTAAAGGGAGGTTCTAAAGAGGATGGAGAGAGGCTGTTCTCAGTAGTGACATGACAGAATGAGGAGCAATGATCTCAAGTTGCAGTGGGGGAGGCCTAAGTTGGATATTAAAAAAGCTATTTCACTAAGGGCACATCTACCCAGCAGGGCTAAATCCAAGATAAGCTACACAACTTGAGCTTGTCAATTGTATAGCTTAAGTCAAAATAGCATATTTCAGCTTTTGGTGCTGTCTACACAGCAGGAAATCCAAGAAAGACCACTCTTCCTCCTACTTCCCTTACTCCTTGTACAATGAGGGTTACAGGAGTCGGGGTAAGAAGTCCTCCGGCTGAAGTCCATGTCTATGCCAGAGGACTATGTTATTTCAGAATAACGCTGTTGTGTAGACCTAGCCTAAGAGGGTGGTGAAGCACTAGAATGGGTTACCTAGGGAGGTGGAGGAATCTCCATCCCTAGAGGTTTTTAAGTCCGACCTTGACAAAGCCCTGGCTGAGATGACTGACTTGGGATTGGTCCTGCTTTTAACGGGGCTGGACTCAATGACCTCCTGAGGTCTCTTCCAGCCCTATGATTCTTTGATCTTGGGAAGGCAATGCCTTCCTTTGCCTTTTATAAACCTTGCCCATGTTCTTGAGTTCCACTGTTGCAACAGAATGGCCATCAGTGAAAAGTAGAAGGCTCCACAACCAGTTCAAATATATTTGCACAGAACAGGAATATGGACAGATATGCAGTTTTCAGTTATATGTAGAGGCATACCAAGTAATGTGGTTAGAGACCAATTAAAATCAAGAACTAAGAATATATGAAAAGCCTAAAACATTTGGTGGATAACTAGAAGAATAAAATGCAAGGAAAATACTTCTAAACACAGGGGCCCTCAAAATCACTGCACCACAATCCCTTCAGACAATAAAAAATTACTTTACAACCCCCAGAAGATGGATTGGAGCCTGAGCCCACTGTTCCATGCAGGGGCCTGTAATCTAACTTCTGTCACCCAGGGCTTAAGCCCTTGGACTTTGGCTTCGGCCCTGCTCAGTGGGGCTTGGGCTTCAGCCCCAAATCCCAGCAAGTCTACAACCAGTCTTGACAACCCCATTAAAAGGATGTCATGATCCTCAGCACTGCCCCCCCCCCCAAACCCTGCCAGTGCCCCTCATTCTCTTTGGAGTCCCAACCCCCTGCTTGAGAACTGCTATTCTAGCATATTCTATTTCAGTTTATATGAAAATCAGATATCTAAACTTTTGTGGGAAAATAGTCTGGTTTTGAAAACAAGTACAAAAAGGAGTGTTTTGATGCAGTATCACCATCAATGTCCTCTCAAGACACTGCAAGTTTTCCTCTTCAAATTTATTTCCACAAAATCCACTGTAAAAATGGATAGGTCTTCACCCTACATTGGCAATTCAGACTCTGTTAGGCCAAATTCTTATAATATTATTGGGAGTCCCCAGGCTGTGATTTCTGTTTAACTGATTATATAAGCAATTGGATCTTGTGGACATATTGGCTGTTTCTTGGAGTTTGGTTCTTTCTAGAAACTACAGAGACCAGTAAAACTGGTTCTCTCACTGAAACTTGGTACAATTTCTTGGTTACTGAGATGCTTCCTACATGCTATACACATGCAAATACATAAAAATGGTTTTCTGGAAGTCTGGGGGCTCAGCATGAACTGGGGAAGTACTAACCAAGAGGAATATGTTTCTGCCAATAAACATCCTAGATAGTATCAGAATAATAAATTCCAAAGTCAAGGACTCTTTGTTAAAACTTCCCTTAATCCACTTTTTTTAAATTGGGGACTAGTAGCTTCAACACTTGTTGTCATCACTGCTGTCATAATATCAAACACTTTTATCCAATAGCTACACAATTCCAGTGACGATTTCAGAAAATAATATTGTAAATTTCTACTTGGCATAGGAGAGTTGCCTATGGAGATTGTGGAATCTCCATCACTGGAGATATTTAAAAGCAGGTTGGATAAACATCTATCAGGGCTGATCTAGATGATGCTTGGTCCTGCCATGTGAACAGGGGACTGGACTTGACCTCTCAAGATCCCTTCCAGTTCTGGTAGTCTTTGAGTCTGTTTGTTTGTGTTTTATCTTTCCAAATCGTATTAGGAGAATAATTTTTAAAGTTAGTGAGGATTTTACCTATGTAAGGACTTGAGCCTAAGGTTTGTAACCTCAAAATGGCTCTTGCAACAGTCGATCCCTTCAATCCCCAAAGTTTTTTTTTTTTCACTTATTTTAAGATGATTTTGTATATTGCCCATTTCCCTGAGTTCCTTATGTCCTGCAATATGACCAATAAAATCACCCAGTTTATTTCAAAATACTCAATATTGTTTTGAATTTTTGCCTAAAAAGTGAAACTGTGTGTTATAGCTATAGT
Organism: Pelochelys cantorii; assembly: GCA_032595735.1. Classification (NCBI taxonomy): domain Eukaryota; kingdom Metazoa; phylum Chordata; order Testudines; family Trionychidae; genus Pelochelys; species Pelochelys cantorii. Next base: position 35,884,661 of record CM064337.1, on the reverse strand, counting down.
GGTTTAATTTTAAATATATGCTAAGATTTGTTTATGCTCTTTCTGTCGATAGAGAATCCCTATGAGAAAGAAGTATGTGTATGCATATATGTGCATACTCATCATATTGGACTTGTCCATGTGTACTTTATTTATTCTGTTCCAATATTTTATTAACTAAAGCATGCTTTTAAAACTAATTCAATTTATTATTAATTTTGAGACTGGAGCATTTGTTTACAAAAAAGGCTTAAGTAGGATCTAATGCCTAAAGTCTGTTTATCTTTAGTAGAATATTAGTAAGAACAGCAACTACAGAAACAGGAAAATCTCTCTCTAGAATTCATTTCAATTAACTAAAAGAGGTGTTTATTAGAGAAAAATAAAATCTTAATTTTATAACATTTATTCACTGCAATAATATTCAAGATACTGTAGAGCAGGAGTGGGCAATAATTTTGATCTGGGGGCCACTTCAAAAATTTAGGCAGGGCTTAAACCAGACGGGAGCAGGGCCAGGATGCTTCTGGGTTACCCTGCCTCCAGACCATGATTGGTCTGGGGGTGGGAGAGCCCCTTTGCCCCCCCCTTCCCACTAGGCACCCATGCCCCTGGCAGGGTGGGAAGAGGCTTCCTACTCTTCCCCACTCCCAGGCCAATCAGGCCTCCTCTCACCCTGTGAGAAGCATGTGGCACTTTGAAGTGCAATGCGCTCCTCGCAAGGCCAGGGCAGGATGAAGGAAGCTTCATGCAGCTCCCCACCCCCAGCCCCTGATTGGCCTGGTGAAGGGAGGAGTGCAAAGCCTCCTCCTGCCCTACGCCACCCTGCAAGGAGCACATGGCACTTCAAAGTGCCATGTGCTCCTCGCTGGGTGGGAGGAGGCTTTGTGTGCTTCCACTGCCACTAGGCCAATCAGGGCCTAGGGGCGGGGGAGCTGCATGAAGCATTGAAGTGCTGTGCACTCCTCACAGGGCGGAGGAAACTTCATGCAGCTCCCCGGTCTCCAGGCCAATCACGGCCTCCGGGGGCTGGATCAACCCGTTTGGCAAGCTGGATCTGGCCCGCAGAGGCCCTTTTGACCACCCCTACTGCAGAGTATCAGCATTTGTAATATTTCCCTTCAACCTGTATATGGATTTATAACAAACCAGATTTAATTTCAAATGTAAGAACTTAACCATAAAACACAATATAGAATCACAGAATCATCGGGTTGTAAGAGACCTCACAGAGTACAACCCCCTGCTAAAAGAAGGACCAATCCCAAATAAATCATCCCATCCAGGGCTTTGTCAATCCAGGATTTAAAAACCTCTAGGGATGGAGATTCCACCACCTCCCTAGGTAACCCATTCCAGTGCTTCACCACCCTCCTAGGGAAATAGTTTTTTTTTTTTCTAATATCCAACCTAGCCCTCTCCCACTGTAACTTGAGACCATTGCTCCTTGTTCTGCCATCCGTCACTACTGAGAACAGCCTCTTCCCATCCTCTTCAGAACCTCCTTTCAGGTAGCTGAAGGCTGCTATCAAATCCACCCTCACTCTTCTTTGTCTAGACTAAATAAACTCAAATCCCTCAGCCTCTCCTCATAAGTCATGTGCTCCGGCCTCCTAATCATTTTTGTTTCCCTCGACTAGACTTTCTCCAACACATCCACATCTTTTCTGTGAGGAGGGGCCCAGAATTGGACACACATGTGGCCACACCAGTACTGAATAAAGGGGAATAATCACTTCTCTAGATCTGCTGGCAGTGCTCCTGCTAATGCACACCAATATGCCATTTGCCTACAAGGATACACTGTTGACTCATATCCAGCTTCTCATTCACTGTAATCCCCATGTCCTTTTCTGCAGACCTGCTACTTAGCCAGTCGTTCCACAGCCTGTAACTGTGTTTGGGATTCTTCCATCCCAAGTGTAGGATTCTGCAGTTGTCCTAGTTGAACCTGATGAGATTTCTTTTGGCCCAATCCTCCAACTGGTCTGGGCCACTCTGGACCCCTATTACCCTCCAGACTCTCTACCTCTCCCTCTAGCTTAGTGTCATCTGTGAACTTGCTGAGGGTGCTATCCATCCCCTCATCCACATCATTAATAAAGATGTTGAACAAAGCTGGCCCAAAAACTGACCCTTGGGGCACTCCACTTGATCCCGACCACTAACCAGACATTGAGCCTTTGATCACTACCCACTGAGCCAGACAATCGAGAGAGGTTTCTCTCCATCTTACAGCCCATGTATGTGATACATACTAATTTCACTTATTGGCAATATCACCGTGGAAGACTGTATCTAAAGCTTTGCTAAAGTTAAGGTATATCACATCCAGCACCTTCCCCATATCCACAGAGCCAGCTACCTTGTCATAGAAGGCAATCAGGTTGGTCAGGCATGACTTGCTCTTGGTGAATACATGTTAACTATGATTTTTCCAGGGACTGAGGTAAGGCTGACTGGTCTGTAGTTCCCTGGATTCTCCTTATTCCCTTTTTGAAAAGAGGGTCACTACATTTGCCTTTTTCCAATCATCCAGGACTTCCTCCAATCACCATGGATATGTCTACACTAGCTCGTTAGTTCGAGCTAGGTAGGCAAAGGAGGGCAACCGGAGTTGCAAATGAAGCCCGGAATTTAAATATCCCGGGCTTCATTTGCATGTTCCCGGGCGCCACCATTTTTAAATCCCCCTTAGTCCGAACTCCGTGCCCGCGGCTACATGCGGCATGGACTAGGTAGTTCGAATTAAAGATCCTCATTCGAACTACCGTTACTCCTCGTGGAATGTAGCCGCGGGCACGGAGTTCGGACTAAGGGGGATTTAAAAATGGTGGCGCCCGGGAACATGCAAATGAAGCCCGGGATATTTGAAGCCCGGGCTTCATTTGCAACTCCGGTTGCCCTCATTTGCCTAACTAGCTCATACTAACGAGCTAGTGTAGACATACCCCGTGAGTTTTCAAAAGTAATGGCCAATGGCTCTGCAATAACATCAGGCAACTCCCTCAGCATCCTTAGATGCATTAGATTCGGCCCAAGGATTTGTGTATGTCTAGCTTTTCTAAATAGTTCTTAACCTGTTCTTCTCCACCAAGGGCTTCCCACCTCCTTCCCATACTGTGGGAAATGATACAGTGGAATCATTTGAGAGGATAAAATTAAATCTATGCTAGGAATAAAAACACTCTTCATGGAAAGCCCTGGCTAATCGACTGGGCTGGATTATGAAAGGTGCTTTAGAGGACTCCCTTCATTAGGGAACTGGGATACAGCCCCTAACGGCCCTGTGTGCTGCATTTGGGACTAGCTCTACCAATCGGAGCAAAGGGAGGTGGTTCTGCATGCTGCCACTCCCTTCTCCCTGGGCTACAGCTGTATGCATTGCCAATAACACAGGAAAACTCTGTCCCTGCACTCTCCTGAAGGCTTTCCCCCTGCTTCTCCCATTGGCTGGAAGTGCCTGCAAGTGCAGGGTGGCTCAGAACCACCTGCTCCTCACCCTCCACCAAAAGGGAGCTATTCCAGGTAAGTGCCCAATCACCTGCTTCCTCCCACACCCTACCTCCCTCCCAGACTCCACAACTCACCCACAGCCACTCTTAAACTCCCACCCAGACCCCATACACCCCAGACCACTCCTGCACATATCCTCCCATCCAGGCACCACAATTCTAGCTTCCTCCTGCACCTGACCTCCCACCCACATCCTGCTGATCCACTCTGGTCCTGCACCCTACATCCTGCCCAGAACCCACATGCCCACTCCCAGCCTGTTTCTGCACTTTCCTGCCCAGACCTTGCACCTCCACCCCAACCCACTTCCCAGCAGCCCCATTCTATACACTGAACTCCTCATTTTGGCCCCACCCTGGAACATAGGAGGGATTCACAAAATCGACTAGCTGCAGCACCCCCAAAATAGTTAATGCAGCCCTGCAAATCAGGAGGTTGTTTTCAGGCACTTGGCCTATGATAGCTAAGCACTTTTTAAAACATTCTTTTCCATGATTTGTATTTCCACTTAAAAAAAACAAGCCACAAGGTTAGGCTTTGTTTTGCCATGATAAATTAACTTCTTCCTGGTAAATAACTGAAGTTGGTCCACTTGCCATATTTCACCCTGCATTTGATTTTTTTTATATTAAGCATTTGTGCTAATAGTATAGTTGTTTGCTATATTAATCATAGAACCATAGAGCTGAAAGAGACCTCAGGAGGTCATCAAGTCCAGCCCCCTGCTCTAGGCAGGAGCAATCCCAACTAGATCAACCCAGTCAGGGCTTTGTCAAGCCGAGACTTAAATACCTCTAGGGATGGAGACTCCACTTCATTTTAGTTCTTGTGCATTTTTTAAATTAACTACTGTCTTGAAGTAGTATGCTTTTCTCTTCATTCAGTAGATTCTGAAGTGGTCTTTGGAGTAAAGCCTTTGGTGTCAAACATGATATGAAGGCAAAAATCACTTATTGGAAAATATTTGATAAGTCACATGAAAGCTACACAGGCTCACCATTGGCAGGCAAGGGGGGCAACTTCCCTAGGGCCTGGTGTAGGGATGTAAGCAACTACTCAACTAGTCAACTATCTGATAAGCATAAATTTATCGGATAGTCAAGTAGTGATTCGACTAGTTGCTCCTCTCCTCCCCCTCCCCCACCTGCTGCCTCTATCAGAGGCAACAAGGGAGGGAGCAGGAGCCAGTGCTGGGGAGACCCAGTTTAAAAGCCAGTCTACCCAGCACTGTGTCTGTGGGGGACAGGGGAGAGAGGCATAGCGGGGGGCTGGGCCCCTGCTTTTTAAATGACACCAGGCTCTTAATGCAGTTAAAAAGCAGAGGTGCAGTGGGGGGGACCGGGTGAGAGCTGGGAATCAGCTCTCCTGGCTCATGCCTGGTGCCCCTGCTGCGCTTCAGCTTTTTAAATGTATTAAGAGTCAGGAGAGCCACAGAGGGGATAGCTCCCGGGGTTGGGAAATTCCATTGACTAGTCGATTAGCTGACTCACATCCCTAGCCCAGTGAGTCAAAGGGGCCCGGGGCTACGGGCTGCCGCTGCTGCTACTTGATGCAGCAGTCAGAGCTCGAGGCCCTTTAAATTACCATGCAGTGCCCTGCAGAGTCCCGGACAGCGAACTCTGGATGGCACTGAGGGGAGGTGGTCCGGGCAGCACCAAGAGCCAGCTGCCCCACCCTGCCCCTGCAACAATGTCGTTCATCATGATGAATGACAAGACCACAGTACAGTGGTCCAGTCCTAGTTCTGTTGAAGTCAATGGAGGTAGAACTGGGCCTTTTATCCATAGCATTGTTAAGACTGTTACCAGGTTAGTGAGTGGGCAGCATAAGGAAGGGTATGTTGTACTGAACAGACTGCCTGAAATTAGGTATGCACTCTAAAAAGTCTATGGCCTGTGCTTGAGGGTTATTTTTACAGTAATTGGAAATCACTGTACATTAATTATTCTTGTTAATCTGTGTCATTATGCTGAATGTATGGTACTGATGTATACTCTCTCCTTCAGCATATAATATTATAATTTATATTTGTATAAGTAATGTTACATTTTATTTTGTTTCGAGTAGAGCTGGATTTCTAAGAATGATATATATCTCTGTAACAGAATATTCTTGGGAAAAAATTAAATCTGTAATCGTGTTTTTCTGTTGGACTCCAGGGATGTTGTCCACTGTCACCTACAGTAATTTCTTTTCTGTTTTAAATATGCAGTTGACCTATTTACATAATGTCAGGAAGAGAAAACAATAAAAACAAACAAATTTGTCTTTTTGGAAGTGTTGTGCATGAGAAATCGTACTTATTTCACTCTCCTTTACATTTCCTATTCACTTTTTAGAAGTTGCAGATTGAGGCAAGCTGCATAAGACTCACCCTAGAAACTTTTGTTGCTGATACTCAATCAGTGTGCCAAATGTGACAAGTTATATAAAGTACTTCTCTACCCGTAAGGATTGAGTCCATTGCCTCAGTGAAACTCTCAGGATGTGTAGACCTGAGAACTTAAGGTAGAATCATAGAATTATAAGTCTGGAAGAGCCCTTAGGAGGTCATCAAGTCCAGCCCCCTGCCTAAGGCAGGACCAATCCCAACTAAATCAACCCAGCCAGGACTTTCTCAAGCCGAGACTTAAAAACCTCTCGGGATAGAGATTCCACCACCTCCCTAGGTAACACATTCCAATACTTCACCACCCGCCTAGTGAAATAGTTTTTCCTAATATCCAACCTAGACCTCTCCCACTGTAACTTGAGACCATTGCTCCTTGTTCTGCCATCCGTCACTATTGTGAACAGCCTTTCTCCAGCCTGTTTGGAACCTCCCTTCAGGAAGTTGAAGGTTGCTATCAAATCCCCTCTCACGCTTCTCTTCTGCAGACTAAACAAACCCAAATCCCTCAGTTTCTCCTCATAGGTCATGTGCTCCAGCCCCCTAATCATTTTGGTCACCCTCCGCTGGATCCTCTCCAATGCATCCACATCCTTTCTATAGTGGGGGTATGTCTACACAGCAACATTATTTCTAAATAACTAGTGTTATTTCAAAATAACTTAGTCCACATCTATACAGCAGGCAGTTATTTCAAAATAATGTCTAAATACTGTCAAGCTGGAGGACTTCTTACTCCAACTCCTGTAACCCTCATAGTACGAGGAGTAAGGGAAGTCGGAGGAAGAGTGCTCTATTTCGAAATAAGTACTGTGTAGACACCCCCAATTTTGAAATAAGCTATTTTGAAATAAGCTATGCAATTGACGTAGCTTAATTTGCATAGCTTATTTCGAGTTAAGCCCTTCAGTGTAGACGCACCCTTAGAATGAATTCTAATCTTTCTGCCCTGGTGTCAATAGAGGATTTACTGTTTATTTCAGTAGCCACAGATTTAGACTCTGGCTAAGAAAACTGAACCCGAGTCTCTCGCACTGCAGTGCATAGCACTTTAGAAATAACATTTTTAACAGTTCCCTCCTTGAAGAGCTTACAATCTTTTCCCCAGCTCTAGAAAGACATCTGGATAAGCTTATTCACAAAAGAAATACTACATCAGCTGACTGTCTTCCAGTTGTTTTGGAGTCCTTTGCTGTGAAAGTTGATAAATACTTTCATATTTACACTATGTTGAAGAATTGAAAGACTTCTGCCAATTATGTTGAGTGTTTTTAAATTTCTATAGCGAGGCAGCACACAGTTCTTTTCTCTTTGACCAATGCTAGACAGAATGTTGTTGTTTTTTTGATGTCCATAAGGCATATTTGTCTCTCAAGACACATACCCAACACTGTTTGAGAGAGTCTTCAGTGACCCTTGAATAAAACTGTGGTTTGCTTTGGCTAGTAAGCAGACAGCCTCCAAAGCAGGTATAGGCAATTCAGAAAAATATCTCATTGGTGACAGAAGTTGCATTGTATATTCCTACCCTTCAAAATAATTTGGCATGAGGCTCAGAGAAAGGTTTATCATAGTGTTTCTTAAACTGTGTTCCGTGGCACACTGGTGTGCCGCGAGGCAGTCAAAGATGTGCCGTGGCGAACAGAATTCAAAATGGCCACCCTTAAAGGAGCAGGCAGGTTTTTTCTTTTTGCTCAACTTTTTCTCAATAAGCTTCCCCTCAATTCTTCTCACCCCCCCCCCAACTTTTTTTTCCCTCAACAAAAAATCCTTGGTGTTTCTCATAAAAAAAAAAATTATTGTTTGGTGTTCCTCGGTCTTTAAAAGTTTAAGAAACACTGGTTTATCACATCAAACACAAACACCCTGCTTCTGTCTTTGTTTGAGGGTGTGAAATTTTTCCCACAGGAATATTACAAGGCTGTCAAAATTTTACTCAACATCCCTGAAGTACTTTGAACACTGGAAACCTGCCTTTGATTGTACAGATAACTTGAGTGGCTCTTTTTGAGAAGGATGCTGATGTAGGAAAATGTACAAAGCAGTCTTACCTTTGCCACACAAGCATTCCCACCTGAGATCAGATGAGAATAGATAAGAACCAATTTTTTGATACATGGACAAATGCAAACCCAAGAATACCCTGTCACATGTCTGACTGGAACACTCAGGAAACCCCCATTTCTGAAAGGGGGTGGAACATTTTTCAAGAGATGGACAATAGGGCAGTAGAACACTCGGATCTGGCAAAGGCCATTGAGTTCATTTTGTGTTTGCCAGCCACCACAGCCCCTGTTGAATGTGTCGTTTCAATAATGAATGCAGTTTGGTTACCTGAAAATCGTGTCTCCATGTTTCTCCCATGAAGGCTATTGTGTTTGTATGAGTGAATTTTTCCCTAGACTGTGCTGCATTTTATGACAAGTTGATAAAAAATTTTTCAAAGGATCCACTTTTTTTAAGTGAAAAATACAGTCCACAAGAAGCATCACACTGTGGAGCGCAGCAAGATGAGGACAAGGCAGGCACTTCTAAACATCAGTAACCACTTAATTGTAAATATATTTTCATTTTTTCTACCTATTAGTTACTACATGATTTACCTAGTGTTGCCTGGATTCTTCTGTGGATCAGGATAGAAGGTGGAAGATGTGGCAATCAGGCCAGGGGGCTGGGAGGTTTGTGAGGACTCAGGGAAGGGGTTGGAGGTGCAGAGCAGGGGATTCAGGGTAGGGAACTCAGGGCAGGGGGTGAAAGGTGGGGGGGGGGGGTTGGGGCCAAGGATGGGGCACAGGAGTCAAGGCAGGGTGTGGGGTCTTTCAGCAATGGGTGGGAGGTGGGGGGCTCAGGGAAGGGATTGTGCAGGAATCAGGGCAGGAGGCTCAGGTCAGAGGGATGGGAGGTGCGGTGTTATCAAAGCTGCCCATTGTATCCAGGGAGGCACTGCTCCAGCTGTGACTCCTCCATGAATCGGGAGGAGTGGCTTATCCCAGGGGGGCTCATGCTGCACTTGCCAGCCCTCTGCCACTGCCAACAGTTATGGGAGAGGGGCTATCTGGATCCTCCAATGGGCCAACCTACTCAACCCTGGCTGGTGGCTACTGTCAGGAAGGTCTATCTGGTTCCCCAGATGGCCAGCTTGCCTTCCCTCCAGCAACTGCTTGGGGAGCATAGCTTCTCCTCCAGCCTCTATTATCTTTGGGGAATGGGATTGCACTGCTCAGTCCCAGGGATGGTCCCAAGAAAGGCTGGTGGCTGGCAGGGCTGGTGGCTGTTACTGTTTAAGACAGGGGTGGGCAAATACCAGCCCATGGGCCAGATCTGATATGCAAGGGTTAACCCCTGATGGGCCCCTACACCACCGCATTTACCTCTGCCTTAGCAGGTATGGGTGATTGCAGTGCCCATTGGCCGCGGATCACCATTCCCAGCCAATGGGAGCTGTAAGTGCCTGTACTTGCAGAGGTGCAGGTAAATATAGTGGCAGCCACACACACACTACCAGCCCGTTATTTTGAATAATGCTAATTCTGAAATACTAATTTTGAAATGACAGTAGTGTGGGCGCTCTGGTGCTGTTAATTTGAACTAATTGGCCTCTAGAGGCTTCCCGCAGCTGTCAGCCCTGACTGCTTTGGCCAGACCAGACATCTCCACTGCTCTCCTCCTCCTACATAGCTGCAAAAGTCCCAGGAAAAGGAGAAGGCCTTGTCCCACATGGCCAGCAGTGTGAGTGCTATCAAGGGACCAAGGCAGAAAGAGACATAAGCACCCCCAGTGCTCCTTCAGACCCTCCAGTGGCTGCCAGCACTTCTGCTGCTCCCACAGCCTCCATTTCCCAGGAATACAGAAGAGCTCCAGCCTGGATTGGTGAAGAGATCCTGGACCTCTTCAAGGTGTGAGGGGAGGAGTCCAATTTCCAGAATCTTCAGACAAAGAAGAATAATGCCGACATCTATGGCAGGATCGATGCCAGCCTGGCTGAGAGAGGGCCAAGCAGGATCCTGGAGCAGTATAGACTCAAAATAAAAGAGCTGCGCCAAGCCTACCACAAGGTGAGGGAGCAGAACAGACACTCTGGGGTGGCACCTCACATCTGCCACTGCTATGAGCAGCTGGATGCCAATCTGGAAGGGGGGCTGGCCACTTCCCCCGCCATGGAGGAGGAAACCAGATAGGCAATGATGTCCAAGAACCAGGAGCTGCTCCTCCCTTTGGAGACTGTCACTGCTTCCCAGGACATCTCCCAGGCTACCAGAGACCCTGGGGAGGGCACTTTTGGTGAGTTCTCTAACTTTCCCTATCAACAAGTGGGGTCAGGCGATGGGCTGTGCACTCCTCTTTTGGCCTACTCAGTCTGGAAGTCACACAACAGTTGTACCCATGGAGCGCCAGTCCTGAGCACTCAGCTCCATGACACTCTCACACAGGAACTCCTCGATCTTTCTCTCAAGGTTCTTGGAGAGGCCTCCCTTACTCTTACTTCCATGGTAGGACACCTTCCCACCCCAAGCCACCACTAAGTAGTCTGGGATTATAGAACCACACAGCAGTGCCATATACAGCACAAGGTCATGCCCACACTCAGTCAACATTCGCTCACACTCAAGCACAGTGATGCAGAACAGATTGATATTGTGCATGGGAACCAGCTGGAAGGAGAAAGAGGAGGGAAACCTATTAGCACTCCCTCCGGCAAGTGGCATCTGCCACTCACACACACCTCCCCCAACACCACCATCCCCATCTTCCAGCAGGCAGGGAAAGAAGTTCTTTCTCTGTGGGACACTGCAAATACCGGACCAGGCATGTGCAGTACACAATAGGAAGCTGAGCTGCCCCATCCCCCTCTCCTGCCCACAGGCTCCTGGCCTGGCTGGCACCTTCCTATGCCTGCTTGTCCCTGGGCCATGGGTGTTGCAATACTTCCCTGAGATATCTGTACACTTGTTGGAAAGTGCCCACTTTCAAAGCAACAGATGGCCTTGCTCGAAGCACTTCACCATTGGCTGAACTGAGACCTTCGGTGTCATCTCATACACAGTGACTCCTCTGATGACTGCCCTTGCAACTTTATTTCACAGCTGCCCCCCGTCTCCCACTGCATCTACCTTCCTGAGTAGAATTTGCAGGCTGAAAAGAACATCAAAGGAGCTGATGAGGGAGCTGATGGTCTTCCTGCAGTACCTCGTGCAGGGACTTGAGGCAGAGTGCCAGGAGCAGGTCACCAATCAGTAGCAGCACCAGGCTGCCTGGAAGGAGAAAGGCTACCTGGGAAGAGCTGGCATGTCACACAATGACATATTCTCCACTCTTACCTCAGTGATAGAATGCATGGCATAGACATGGAGCAGGCGACCAGCTACATTCCCGCCCTCCTGATGGCTTCCCCTGCAAGGGTCCCCAGGGGTTGTCAGAGCCACAGAACATGGGGGATGGGCCTTCTAGGGCAGTCAGAGCCTCCAGGCCACCCAAAGCAGACACCAGTCCTAACCCCATCCCTGAGCCTCCCTCCCCCATTCCAGGTTCTTTACCCAGTTGTATGTCCCTTCCCTGTTGTCTATCTCCCAAATAAAGATTCCTGTTTTTTCAAAAACTATCTTTGTTTGCTCTGCAGGAGAGGGGAGGATGGGGAGGGTGTCCAGTTCCTCGAGTTCCCTAGCTAGGCGTTCCATCTCACGCCACCTCACCCTGGCAAAAATGTCTCTCACTTGTTCTCACACAGGTTGTGGAGCACACAACAGGCCATCACCACAAAGGAGATGCTGCACTTGCTGAGGTCCAAACAGATGAGGAGACACCAGAACCTCTCCTTTAAATGCACACTCCACCACCATTCTGCACCTGCCCCGCCTTGTGTTGAACTCCTGCTTGCTAGGGTCCAGGCTGCCCATTTAGGGCTTCATAAGCCAGGGGAGGAAGGGGTAGGCTGCATCGCCCAGGATCATGATGGGCATGTCCACCTCTCTGACTCTGATTGTGCAGTCTGGGAAAGAGTGCTTGCATGCATCTTTTAGAAGGCGTATGTGCCTTTCCCGACCATTAGATAGTGATGTCAGTGAAGCATCCCTTGTGATCCATAAGCTCCTGCAGCACCATGAAGAAGTACCCCTTTTGGTTGAGGAACTCTGAGGCCCAGCGGTTAGGGGCCAGGATGAGGATGTGAGTGATGGTTATGCTCTGCCCCGCTCTCTCCCCCCCCCCCCCACAGCAGTTGGGGAAGTCCATGGCACCAAAATCGTCAATGGTGCTGTCCTCGTTCCCCAGAGTGATGACCTTGCATAGCAGGACATGGTTGATGGCCTTGGCTACTTGCACAAGCACAGCCCCAACTGTGGATTTCCCCATCCCAAACTGGTTCCAGACTGAGTGGTAGCTGTCCAGCATAGCAAGCTTCCAGAGGGTGATGGCCGTGTGCATTTGCACAGGGATGGCGAGTCTCATGCAGTTGTCTTGTCACCTGGGGGCAGGGGCGAGCCACTCACAAAGCTCCAGGAAGGTGTCCTTGTGCATGGGGAAGTTGTGCAGCCATTGTTGATCATCTCATCCCTGCATAACAATTCAGTCCCACCAGAACTTGGCTGAACACCAGAAGCACCAAAACTTGGCTGAACAGGGCCTGTGGGCCATACCAGGGTTCATGCTCCTCGTCTTCCTCGTCCTCATCCTTGTCCAGCTGGAGCAACATGTGAGCACTCTCGAAGTATTGCACCATGCAGCACAGCACAAGAGCCATGAGCATGGCACTGCTTTGTAGCAGCTCTGGCTCCAGGGTGGCAGTGCTGTGGTGTCCACACGGGCAACCAGAGCATGACAAGGCACATGCCCACTGCATCCCTTTTCTGTCCCACGACGGGGAGGCAGTGGAAGAGTGCCTTGTGAGCCGCAAGTGTAGAGAGGAGTCCCTGAAAGTACCCATCGCAGTTTGCCGGATCAAGAAGCTACAGGGAGTGTCTGCCCTCCTAACACCCTCCCCAGAGTGCTTCTGGGGGCTCTAAGTCCATTAAATATGGACACGCTATTTTGGACTAATTTCGAGGCTTCCCCATAGTGAGGACATGCACATTCGAATTTATTATTTTGGGAGTTCTTAAGTCAAATTTAGTAATTTTGAAATAGTGTGGAGGCAGGAAAAAAGGGATAAGGGAATTTGTGTGCAGCCATCTTGGTCTTGTTAGCAAGAGAACAAGAGTCAGGCTAAGTTTGTGGCCTGACACTGTGAGAGCTGTAATAAGACTCTGCCTTTGCCTCTCGTCTCCATACGGAGATAAGGATAGAATGCTGACTCTGGCAGGGACCTTGAGATAAGGAGCATCTGGGTGGAACTAAAATAACTGTTAGCCATTGGTGTTTGTAATGGGAAGGAGACTAATTGTTTAATGTTATTATATGTAACCGACAGTATATAAACTGCTTCATAATTGCTTGTATTTGAAGATCTGCCTCGGGGAGGGGGGGCTTCCCCCCCATCCGAACCAGTTTTTTCCTTGCTGCAGCTCGTAATAAAACTGCCTCTGGCTACTTGTTCCTTACAAACGCAGAGTGAGGACAATGTTTTCTTCCACAATTTGGTGCAGTGACTTGGATGGCAACGCCCAATTGAAGACAGCAGCTGCAGACCGTCCCCCTTCACCCCCAAGGCACCAAAAGAGAGGTAAGAGACCTTTTGAAATCTTTACTGGGGTGTGGAGGAGGACTGCCCGTGGGATCGTCTGCTTCTTCTGGGCTCACGCCATCCAAACCTCTTGAATCTGCAACAAGGTCAGACGCAATGCCGTTTCAGGGGGGTTTGTTTTGCCACCCCCAAATAGAGTTAGTTGTTGTGGTTATTGGTGGTGCCGCCCCGAGTACGGGAAGAAAGTTGTATTGCGTCCGGACATAAGGCACCCGAGGTTTATGCAGTCCTGGGAAAACTGCTGTGGTTCTGGGGGGAACAGTGTTGGTTGCCGCCCCAAATATGGACGAGGTCCATGGAAAGACATGCATCTCAATGTGGAAAAGGTAGAAAACTGGAAAAAAAGAAAGAAAAAAAAAAGAAGGTACCTTTGAAAAAACATGATGAGTATGAATGTAATGAGGAGTGTGAATGCCGCTGCCCAGGTCTCTAAGAAGTAAGCTGATTCCAGCCACACCAGGGCTCTCCCGCGAGGGGGTTCTGAAAGCAAGGGGGGTCAGCTGAACCTCGAGACCCAGCGGATATGTGAAGGAGTGACGACTCCCCTTATTTCATGAGCTGCTGATAAGGTCCGACTCTCTAGACCCAGCAGACCCCCTCTTTGGAGTGTGTAGAGTTAGTTTCCTATAAGCCGTTGAACGGACAGGGAGTGGACAGGATACTCCCCTGAGTGACTAAACTGGGTGGGGGTCAGTCTAAGCATACCCCCACACTGCCGAAAGGCACCCCTACTTACTACATGTATGTGCATCATGGTCCAAGGACCTGTAAGCATTTGACAGATTGGCAGAAAAAGAAATTAAAGCCCTGAGGGATGAGATTGAAGCTCAGAAAAGCAAAAATCCTCCCTACAGTGAGAAATGTAACTTACAAGCAGCAGCGCCTCTGTGCCAAAAGAATGCACTAGGAGTGAGAGGAAAGGATTTCTCAGCTGGCGCACCCGTATCAACTGTGCCGCCTCTCCCAAGCTTAGGGGGGAATTTGGCACAACATTACCCCTCTACTCCTCTCTATGCCCAGCCCCATACAGGCTATACATCATTATAGACAGAGGAGGCACGACAGATAACTGAAAGGGATCAGCTCTTCCCTATGGAAAAACGGGCTCTAGTAACAAATCTGCCCAATCCAAAGCAAAACACCAAGGTTTGGAATAAACTTAACAGCTTGTGGGAAGTGTTCCTCCAAATTCTGAAGGAAGGGATGTCCACCAACCGTCAAGCTGTATTGGCCCTAGGCATTTTGGTTGGAAACGCATACACAGACATAATGAAGTGGACTATCGATTTACAGAACAGGAAGGGAAAGAAAGTAGCTTCAATCAACACTATAAAGGCAGCGGCCACAATCCATCCAATCCAGGCTACTCTCTGCTACACCTGCGGGAAGCTGGGGCATATAACACAGGACTGTGGGCACAAAAGGAAGCCCAAACTTTGTAACAACTGCAAAAAGATTGGCCATATTAAGGAAGAATGCTGCCACCCCGGAGGGGGTAAGGCAGGACAGTGGCCGAGCAGGAGCGCCCCTAGCACACAGGACACACAGAACAGCACGCAGGAGCAGGAGAAACTGCCAAGCAACTCAAGCAACTCCAGGAGATTCTTAAGCTCTGTGCCAGCAAATAATGTTTCATAGTACATGAACGGGGGAGGCAGCTGGGCAAATTATTAATAAGCAGCCAAACCTTCCCCTCACATGCCGTTATAACTGGCTCGAGGGCTTGGGAGGAGGTGAATTAAAAGCTACCTTAAAGTCAACTGGTAGAAATTGAATTTGAAGATGTAATCACTAGAAGCTAAATCCGCCCTAACAAGGAGACACATTCTGCTACATAGATCTCCTTACAGAGCATGGGACGAGTGATCCACCCCAGAGTCAGCAGCATAGATCAACTCTGCTGCAGCTTGGCTGTTATGAAAACCCCTGTACTAAGAAGTTTAAAATTACTATTAGTTGACTTCAATAATAAATATTTGAATAAAGCCATTTAGCAGGAATAAAGAAAGACCATAAGAAGGAAAAAGCATGTGAAAAGAAAGTAAGGGTATGTCTACACTAGCCTCCTAGTTCGAACTAGGGAGGCTAATGTAGGCATTCGAAGTTGCAAATGAAGCCCAGGATTTAAAGATCCCGGGCTTTATTTGCATCTTCCCATCCAGGTGCCATTTTTAAATCCCCCTAGTCCGAACTAATTGCCCTTGGCTACACGCGGCCGTCAAACGTTAACTCAAACTAAGTCCTTAGTTCAAGTTAACTGTTACACCTCATTCGACGAGGTGTAACAGTTAACTCGAACTAAGGACTTAGTTCGAGTTAACTTTTGACTGTCGCGTGTAGCCTCAGGCAGTTAGTTCGGACTAGGGGGATTTAAAAATGGCGCCCGGATGGGAAGATGCAAATAAAGCCCGGGATCTTTAAATCCCGGGCTTCATTTGCAACTTCGAATGCCTACATTAGCCTCCCTAGTTCGAACTAGGGGGCTAGTGTAGACATACCCTAAGAGGTTTGGAGCCCTACAGGCAAAGTAGAAGGAATAAGGAAAGTAGAAATACAGTCATTGGAAAGTTAAATTAATAGGAATGAGGAAAGTTTCATATAAGGGGCAAACCAAGTGATTAAGGGTATGTGAAGGTGAGATGTGACTCCGTGGGAGAGTGGAAGGAATTAAGCAATTGTTGTAATGTGTGAGAAGGAAACCTGCTTTAAAAAAATGACTCCTTGTTTCTTGCAGCCTCTTTTAATAATCCAGGCAAAGAAACAATCAAATGTAAACATTTGGCTACAGACACTTTGTTAAATCTGCAAAAGGAAAATAAGGAATTCTATTGACACTTAATTGATTAACTGCATAAAAGAATGAAATCTATATATTCAATCCTTAAGGTTAAATTTACTCTTTAAGAAAACAAATAATTGTTTTAAGAATCCAAGCCCTGAAACTTCACTGTGTCTCTGTTCAAGGCTGAGTTGATAACACTTTTGGCTTGTTTTCAGATCCAAGGTTGTGTGTGGGTACAGACTGCCTGTCTGTTCAGGAGCGGTGTGGGGCCCACTGTCTCCCGCCCCACCCCCTTGAGTGAGCCTGTAACATTAAATATGATTCTTTTCAGGAAAAGAAAAGCTTTTGCTTGCTGGAACAGTAACTGGCCAACACCTTGTGCTAAGGAAAAGCATTACAGCTTCACACATTAAACCTGATCTGTGGTACAAGAGGGAAATTGAGGCATGCCACCTTTAACTTAATAATTGAACAATGAAGTAATCCACTCAAACCCTCTGAAGCTGATTTACACAATAAAAGCATATAATTAGGTAACAACAGGCTGATCAAAATTAGCAAGGAACATCTATAAAAGAAAAGCATTCTAAAGTATAATGTGCCACCCCAACAGGGGTAGAAATGTTTTCTTTGTCTTTCAGATCATCAGAAAGTGCTGGTGCCAGCTGAAAATCAACTAAAGAAAAAAAACACCATGGTTCTACTGTCATGACATAAGTTTGTGTTCTGTCCAAGTTTGTGTTTTGTCTTGTGTGTTTTAATTGTGATACGTATTGCAAATGTTGTTGCGTGTAGAATAATGTTTTTAATGAAAGGATAATTTGAGTAAAGCAGAAGAATAAGTTTAAACAAACAAAATTAATAATTGGGCCCAATCAATTGGCAACTCTTAACTTAGTCAATTGGCAACTTTAAAATTTAGTGAAAGGATTATAGTGTAGTAATTGTTTAGGCTAGGAGAATGTGTTAACAATATCTCCACAGGTGAACAAAAAGGAACTGGAAGGAAGCAAAGAGTGCACCACGTGGAAAGGACGACTGGGAGTGGGGTACCAGCCCCCTCCCCACCGGATTGGTTTTGCTTTAACGGCCACACAAATGAAATATTTAGCTTTGCAACTTGCACACCAACCATAAAAGTGGTTTGGCCAGAGATAATAAGAAATCTGTAAGTGAAACAACACAGGCAAGTGGGATATCAGCATATTTAAGTAAAGATGCCCACAACATCGAAGCCCACAACGATGAGGGAACTAGTAACCCCACCATTGCAATAATAGCCACTTGCCCTGCTACTCATTGGAGCCTGATGCCTTAAAAGGCCTCAAGAATTATGGAATTGCATGGGCTCCTATTAACAATTAAACATCTGTGAACCATGCTGTGGTCCCATAAGAAAACCGGTGATTCCAGTCAATGGAACCAGCTTTCACGTCACATGCATAGAACAAATACACACTAATAGCAATGGGGAATACACGGCCTTGGGCCGCCCCTCATTCACACATAATTATTTTGTTTATTGTAACAACACGAACACTATGAGGAAAAAAATATACACAGTCCTCTGTATTAGAGGTTGTATGGAACATTGTGGAGAAGAAAGCCAAATACTAATGTCAGAACATGCACCAATTATACTGACTCCCACTGGGGCTTACCACTTAAAGCCCAAACAAAGGTAATCCCTGAGGCTTGGCTATCATTTGTTAAACAATGGTCATTGCTAACTTGCCCTCATTTGGATATCATCAACCAGGTCCACAAGGACAAAATAGAGCCTCCCAATTGTGCATCATGCCCCAAACAGACCCCTGTCCCAGAACCAGGACAATTGTCACTGGTCCTTACCTTGGTGATGTTCCACACTGGTATAGACCAGCTGTGTGCTAGACTGGCTAATCAAATTGGCAAGCGCCTGATTACGCAACGACGGGGCTTAGCAGATACCATCGCAGATTGGTTTGGGCCTGAAATCTCTGTCAGCAACACTTATGTCATAGCCCAGAAATTGTATAGAATCCAGGCTGGTAGATGCAGTAATATCCAGTGCCTGTGAAGGCCTAGACACCAGCCAAACCAACCGATTGATCCTGAATAGTTTGAAGGATCTGTCCAACTCTGTGTCCACGTCAATAGACCTAACCAGATATTTGGACCAGAGACTGATTGGATTGCTAATTAATGAAACTAAATTAAAGGTATTAAAAGAGCAATGTTGGAGGATAGCCACTACCACCCAGCCCTTATGGAGGTGGTGAGTCCCCATCTGCTTCATGCCAAGAATCCATGAGGACCCAAAGGCCCACCTTGACAGGCCATAGTGTAACCTTTTGCTTTTTGGCCCCTCTGGGGATTCCTGACTCACAGTGAGCAGAATGGTAACCTCCCTGCCTGTACCAAAGCAGGGGCATATAGACAGTCGAGGGCATTGCTTATTCTGAAGGTGCGGGAGCCTCCCTGTACCCAGGGATTGTTGCACCCACTTTGATAAGGAAATCTTATGTACCTGCCCATATAACATCATGACGAATCTGCCTAGGTTTGATGTGGTTGTCACAGAGAAACAAATGAACATTGAGCTGGTCCAAATAAACGGTACCTACTGGTGTTTGACTACCCAGACAGACCACTCCACTGAACTAAATGCAAGGTCCTGCCCCTCTCCATATCCGTCTGTGTGCATAACAGTCCCTCGCAGGGTGATCCTGACCGTTGACGGGACGCGGCTCTACCGCACTTCGGCAATGATAGGTAACCTAACATGGGATCCTGAGTGGCATGGAGGAAGTAAGTACCTAGAGGAGGGTCTGCTGGCCCTGCAGGCAGAGATTGAGGAGTTGGTGGCCAACGCCCAAAGGCATATCACGGTTGGCCATCTGAGGTACACACAGATAGGGAACTCCATAGACCATGTCAACCCACTCTGAGGCACTCAACCAGGCAGTAAAGGTCAAATCTATAATCATGGGCAGCGCCTTTACTGGCAATGAAATATCTTGGGGATGGATCTGAATAGTGTTTGCCAAATTAGGTGGGGAGTTTCGATTTTAACATTTATAACAGTGCTGGTGCTGTACTGGTGCTTCCAAAGTAAATTAAAAACCCTGAAACTGTTATATTTAACCTGGCGGGTTAAAGAACTCTAAGGTCAAGAGGAGAGAACTATAGGAGTAAACTGAGGCAGTCCATGGTATCTTGCTGAGAACTTTCAACTCAAAAATTTGAGGTCCAAGAATACACAGATCCCTTCACACAGACAAAACAGCTAATTTGACCCTGGTTTTCCTGGCAATCACATTCCAAAAGGGCCTCACTTTGATAAGGCCAGTACCAAACAATCAAACAACCATGCGGGATTGTTTTTCACTGTCTGCTTTATTCCTAGGAAATAAGCTTGGATCCAAAGGAGCCAGCTGGCTTTTAGCTTAGAGAATAGAGACTTTTATGTCCATCAGTGAAAAACCGCTCTAGAAAGACCTTTACCAAGTTTTGCTAACCACCTGTCTGGACCAATGCTTCTCACTGCAGAAAGACCTCTCCATCTCGAAATGATCCTACCCCGACTGCTGATAAGCCTACCTCTCCTTCTGGTCCTGCTTTTCCTCCTGCTGGACAATAAAAGACGAGTACAAGGTGAAGTGCTAGTAACCTCTCCCTTGTCCACTGACAGCATTACCATGCATTCTATATCTACCAGAAGAACCAAAATATTAAAGGTGACGTGCTAGTAACCTCTCCCCTGCATAATGCTGAACCACGACTGTTTCAGGAAAGAAGAAGAAAAGTCCGCTCCTCTGACACCACCAAAGCCCAAAGATTTCTGACTACAAAAGGATATTAAGAGCTGACCTTGGTGAAAGAAGCGAAGTATTGTATACTGTCAAGGAGAAACTTATGGGAGTGATTTGGGTTTCTCCCTTTGATCTGGACTCTGTGCTCATGACTCCTGCAATGAGGAGTAATGGTAGTTCGAATTAGGAGCTTTAATTCGAACTACCTAGTCCATGCCGCGTGTAGCCGCGGGCAGGGAGTTCGAACTACAGGGCATTTAAAAATGGCGGCGCCCGGGAACATGCAAATAAAGCCTGGGATATTTAAATCCCGAGCTTCATTTGCAACTCCGAATGCCTACATTAGCCACCCTAGTTCAAACTCCATCCTCCCTGTTGAAGGGAAAGGACTGGGCAGGGATCGTCGAATTGAGGACGTAAATGCGTGGTTGCGCAGGTGGTGTCGCAGAGAGGGCTTTGGTTTCTTCGACCATGGGACTCTGTTCCGGGCACAAGGATTGTTAGGAAGAGATGGGATCCATCTAACGAAGAGAGAAAGGAGCATCTTCGCTGGCAGGCTTGCAAACCTAGTGAGAAGGGCTTTAAACTAGATTTGTTGGGGGATGGTGACCAACACCCTGAGGGGAGTGGAAAAGTTGGATACCGGGAAGGAATGCAAAGGGGAACGAGCAAGAAAGGAGGACCCCTGATTCGAATGGAGAAGATGGGGCGATCAACTGGTTATCTAAGGTGTTTGTACACTACTGCGAGAAGCCTGGGCAACAAACAGGAAGAACTCGAGGCCCTGGCCCAGTCCAAGAAATATCATTTAATTGGGATAACAGAGACTTGGTGGGATGACTCGCATGACTAGAGCGCTGTCATGGAAGGGTATAAACTGTTCAGGAAGAACAGGCAGGGGAGAAAAGGAAGAGGAGTTGCACTATATGTAAGAGAGCACTATGATTGCTCAGAACTCCAGTATATAGAGGGAGAAAAACCTATTGAGAGTCTATGGGTTAAGTTTAGAGGTGCAAACAACAGCAGTGATGTTGTGGTTGGTGTCTACTACAGACCACCGAATCAGGTGGATGAGGTAGATGAGGCTTTCTTTGGACAACTGACAGAAGCTTCCAGATCGCAGGCCCTGGTTCTCGTAGGGGATTTTAATCACCCTGACATCTGTTGGGAAACCAATACGGCAGTACACAGAAAATCCAGGAAGTTTTTGGAGAATGTTGGGGATAACTTCTTGGTACAAGTGCTGAAGGGTCTGACCAGGGGCCGTGCGCAGCTTGACCTTCTGCTCACAAACAGGGAGGAACTAACAGGGGAAGTAGAGGTGGGTGACAACCTGGGAAGCAGTGATCATGAGATGGTAGATTTCAGGATCCTGACCAAAGGAAGAAAAGAGAGTAGTAAAATACACACCTTGGACTTCAGAAAAGCAGATTTTGACTCCCTCAGAAACCTGATGGGCAGAATCCCCTGAGATGCTAACATGAAGGGGAAAGGAGTCCAGGACAGCTGGCAGTATTTTAAAGAAGCCTTATTGAAGGCACAGAAAGAAACCATCCCGATGCGTAGCAAGAGAGGTAAACATGGTAGGAGACCGGATTGGCTTACAGAGGAAATCCTTGATGAACTTAAGCACAAAAAGGAAGCTTACAAAAAGTGGAAACTTGGACAAATAACCAGGGAGGGCTTTAAATGTATAGCTCAAGAATGCCGGGGGGTTATCAGGAAGGCGAAAGCGCAATTGGAATTGCGACTCGCAAGGGATGTGAAGGATAACAAGAAAGGTTTCTACAGGCATGTTAACAAGAAGAAGGTGATCAGAGAGGGTGTGCGGCCCCTACTGGATGAAGGAGGTAACCTAGTGACAGATGATGTGGGGAAAGCTGAAGTACTCAATGCTTTCTTTGCCTCTGTATTCACGGACAAGGTGGGCTCCCGGACTAATGTGCTAAGTGATGCAAGATGGGATGAAGATGGGTAGAGGACAGGGGTAAAGAACAGGTTAGGAGCTATTTAGAAAAGCTAAACGTACACAAATCCATGGGTCCAGACTTAATGCATCCGAGGGTACTGAGGGAGTTGGCAAATGTCAATGAGGAGCCTTTGGCCATTATCTTTGAAAAGTCGTGGAGATTGGGAGAGATCCCAGATGATTGGAAAAAGGCAAATGTAGTGCCCATCTTCAAAAAAGGCAAGAAGGACGATCCAGGGAAGTATAGGCCGGTCATCTTACCTCGGTTCCTGGAAAAATCATGGAAGGGATCCTGAAGGAATCCATTTTGAGGCACTTGGAGGAGAGGAAAGTGATTAGGAATAGTCAGCATGGATTCACAAAGGGCAAGTCGTGCCTGACCAATCTGATTAGCTTCTATGGTGAGGTAACTGCCTCTGTGGATATGGGGAAGTCAGTGGATGTGCTATACCTTGACTTTAGGAAGGCTTTTGATACGGTCTCCCACAATATTCTTGCCAGCAAGTTAAGGGAATGTGGATTGGATAAATGGACGGTAAGATGGATAGAAAGATGGCTAGAAGGCCGGGCCCAGCAGGTAGTGATCAACGGCTCGATGTCAGGATGGTGGTCGGTTTCTAGCGGAGTGCCCCAAGGTTCAGTTCTGGGCCCGGTTTTGTTCAGTATCTTTATTAATGACCTGGATGAGGGGATGGATTGCACCCTCAGCAAGTTTGCAGATGACACTAAGCTAGGGGGAGAGGTAGATACGCTGGAGGGCAGGGACAGAGTCCAGAGTGACTTAGACACATTGGAGGACTGGGCCACAAAAAATCTGATGAGGTTCAACAAGGACGAGTGGAGAGTCCTGCACTTGGGATGGAAGAATCCCAAGCATTGTTACAGGCTGGGGACCAACCAGCTAAGTCGTAGTTCTGCAGAAAAGGACCTGGGGGTTACAGTGGATGAGAAGCTGGATATGAGTCAACAGTGTACCCTTGTAGCCAAGAAGGCTAATGGCTTATTACGTTGCATTAAGAAGAGCATTGCCACCAGATCCAGAGATGTCATTATTCCCCTTTATTTGGCTCTGGTGAGGCCACATCTGGAGTATTGTGTCCAGTTCTGGGCCCCCCACTCTAGAAAGGATGTGGACGCATTGGAGAGGGTCCAGCAGAGGGCAACCAAAATGATTAGGGGGCTGGAGCATATGACCTATGAGGAGAGGCTGAGGGAGTTGGGTTTGTTTAGTCTGAAGAAGCAAAGAGTGAGGGGGGATTTGATAGCAGCCTTCAACTTCCTGAAGGGAGGTTCCAAAGAGGATGGAGGAAGGCTGTTCTCAGTAGTGACGGATGGCAGAACAAGGAGCAATGGTCTTAAGTTGTGGTGGGGGAGGTCCAAGTTGGATATTAGGAAAAACTATTTCACTAGGAGAGTGGTGAAACACTGGAATGGGTTACCTAGGGAAGTAGTAGAGTCTCCATCCCTAGAGGTATTTAAGTCTCATCTTGACAAAGCCCTGACTGGGTTGATCTAGTTGGGATTGGTCCTGCCTAGAGCAGGGGGCTGGACTTGATGACCTCCTGAGGTCTCTTTCAGCTCTATGGTTCTATGATTCTATGATTCTATATAGACATACCCCCGTGTACTAATTATGATACGTTGTGTTATGTTACTAAAATTATAGAACAGCCCCATCATAGAATTACATTGGGGATATTAATGATTATATTGCTTTTGTTTATTTTAGGCATATTTGATTGTTGTTGTAAAAGATGTAGTAATAGAAATAGCTTTTATGTTTGTACTAATTGTGTAATATCTAATAAAAATAAAGGTTTAGAAAGGTAATTGTGCTATAAGCACTAGAGGGGGGACTGTGGAGGCAGGAAAAAGGGGATAAGGGAATTTGTGTGTAGCCATCTTGGTCTTGTTAGCAAGAGTCAGGCTAAGTTGTGGCCTGACACCATGAGAGCTATAATAAGATGCTGCCTTTGCCTCTCGTCTCTATACGGAGATAAGGATAGAATGCTGACTCTGGCAGGGACCTTGAGATAAGGAGCATCTGGGTGGAACTAAAATAACTGTTAGCCATTGGTGTTCATAATGGGAAGGAGACTAATTGTTTAATATTATTATATGTAACCGACAGTATATAAACTGCTTCATAATTGCTTGTATTCGAAGATCTGCCTCGGGGAGGGGGGGCTTCCCCTCCGTCCGAACCAGTTTTTCCCTTGCTGCAGCTCGTAATAAAACTGCCTCTGGCTACTTGTTGCTTACAAACACAGAGTGAGGACAATGTTTTCTTCCACAATAGTTTCCTTGTGTAGACATGGCTTAACTCACAGCTGAACTTTCAATGCTGAGCTATATCTTCTTCAATACTGGATTTCACTCCAAAACCCCCTCCGTAAAGTGAACTGCTCAGTAATCACAGGGAGTGGAACATCCTTTGGGACACTACTTGAAGAAGAGGAAATGGTTGCTCACCCTGTGTAGCATCTGTGGTTCTTTGAGATGTCTCCCCCTATAGAGGCTTCCCATCCTCTTTCCCCTCTGCTTCAAAGTTCTCTGCTATAGAATTGCACAGTGGAGAAGGAACTGAAGATAGTTCACCTTCAGAGTGTTGTATAACTAGAGCACAGAGCACAAGCTGAACAGACACTGCTATACAAAATTTCTAATCAAGAATGCAGGAGGTGCAAATGCACCTAGATGAGAGCACCATAGGTAGAGCCCTGCACTGATACAAAATTTGTATCCACATCCATATCTGCAATAATGAGCTGCGAATATCTGCAGATTTGCAAGGCTCTATTCATAGGAACATAGATCTCAAAGAGCCACAGTTACTGCACAGCATAAGTAACCATTTCTTTCTTGCAGTCATTCTTTTAGAATTATATATAATCCAAAGCAGAAAATATTATGTAATATGAGTAACTTTACCCATGTGATCAGGCCCTGGAGTTACTCACATGAGCAAGTATCTGCAGGAGCAAGGTTTTAATAATATCTTTTTATATGATCTTTTACCAGTTTTAGTTTTACTGATTTGTTTTATTTGCATTTCACCTAATTTTCTTTTGTGATTGTCAGTAAATCCACAGAATTGTTGTCTATGATTGTTGATCTCTTTCTTTAAAATAATAGAGAGAAATTATAGACCTCCCCCATGCTTTATGAAATGGACTTATGGACATAAATGTACGTAACTCAAAGGTGCTTTGAGCAAATTATTTCATGTAACCTCTCAGTCTTCATGTTTTAATCACAGGATCTGTTTATCTTCTTTTGGTGTCGGTATCATTCTTGTGACATATGGAGACATATTAGACATATGGAGTGTGGAATGCTTTATGGCTTTTAAATGTGTGAATGAATGCCATCACAGGTGTTACCCTCAATGTCTTGATGACCAGCTGTTAAACAACCTTTTTTGTCCTTTAAGTCTTAGTAGTGGTTGGTCTGGGGAAGTCACATGTCTACCCCAACTGGCCTAGTGACTTCCCATGCAATAAGGGAATCTTTAAAAACAGTAGAAAAGTAGGAGCGTTTTGTCTTTGGCTGGCATACTGGAGGGAAGGAACCAAAGACCCCAGGGTGAGGAACAGCCCTGGTTTGGAAGGCTTTGCTGGAAATGAAAGAGTTTTAGGGTGATTTTGTAGTGAGTTTGTGTAGTAAGGTTTCCGTGTTAGAGTTAGCTAAGTGTTTTCTGTTATTTTGAGTTTGTAGTTTACTTTGCTCTGCCTGTTCTCACTTATTACCACTTAAATCCTACTGCTTGTTCTTAATAAAATCACTTTTATTTTCCATCAAATCCAGTGTAAATAATTATTACCTGGGGGGAGCAATCAGTGTGTACATTTCCTCTTTCATTGCTAAAGGGGGCTTACCTAAATAATTCATGGGAGTTTTGATTCCATTTAGGGAGTGGTATCCCAGGAAGCTAGGCCCAAAACTGCATTTTTTTGTAATTCAGTGTCTGTATTGCTTCTTGGGGGGTCCATGATTCTCAGCTCAGTGCCTTGGCTGAGGGACACCAGGGAGATGGCCCAGCAGGACCAAGTGGTGAGAAGCTCCAGAGGAGACCAGGAAGGCAAGTGGCAAGTGTCATTGGCCTTGTCAGCATCCCAGGAATCTCCGCCAAGGGGTCATCTGTGACCTCACCCTGTCACAGGGTGTCTTATAGCTAAAAGTACAAGGGGACTCAAGGATATCTGTGTTCTATGTTAACTCTTTCACAGATTTGATGTGAAAATGCTAAACCCAACCCTAAATTCACTAAAGTAGGTACTTCTGTTGTTCAGTAGTCAACTTGATACATGTAAGGTTATATTTTCAGATGTGCTCTGCATTTGCAGCCATTGATGTCACTTAAAATAGTGAACAGATCTTAGTGTTTCAAATAAAATATTCCAGATTAGGGGATACTTTTTGAAAATATAGGATTTTGGTATTTTAGTGCTTCCTTTTTTCCCCATTGGTAAAATTAATATGATAATTTGTGAATTGTGAAGTTTAATTCAATACAATTTCATTTGAATAGAAAATGCCATAGAAGTTCAAAGTTTTATGTCTGTTTTTCCATGTGTAAAAAGTGAAGGCATCTAGCCCTCTGCATCCATGTCTCACATTGACTAAAAGATTTACATTTCCAGAAGAGTTTCAGCATAAAGCCCTTGCAAAACAATACTAAAATATTATGGACAATTCAATTATTTATTAAAGAGAAGGAATTACATTTTTAAGATTGCAGTTGTGTGAGGCTATGATATCCTCTGAATGTGCTGGGAGAGTTAAGCAGATTCTAAAAATGGATTGCATTAAATACAGAAAATGTGAAAATATACAATCCATTCCATGAGCCACAGCTTTAGGGTAAATTAATAGATGAACTTGTACAGTACATGTTTGAACCAGTGAGGGATATAGTTTGATGTTGTATATTTGCCTAAAAGTTTGTGCCGAGAGCAAAAAACAAAGTAGGCAGTATGTTTCTTTCTTATCTAAAGGAAAGAATAACAGACTCAATTATTGAAATGCAAACCCCACATTAATTACATTTTTGATATGTCATTGTAATTCAAGAGATATTTTTAATCTCAGGATTTCTGGGCACAATAAACCATTTTAAAAAGTATTTAGCAAGGATTCCTGTGCTTAATAACAGCTCCTTTTATTTATTTTGAACCCAGCCATTCAAAGCTTTGCTCCACTTATTAAAATAAAGAATCATACTTCAAACAATGGTTTTACAGAATAAAATCAAGAGAATAGCACTGGAATACAATGCACAGAAAATATAAAAGTAAAAAATACAACTACGTTGTATACAGCATGTTTTTCATTAACAGGGACATATAAAAATACAGAATACTGCATACTGTGTGGCTATATCACAATACTCCCCATTCCCATTATTTTATAATGTCTTGAAATTCGCTATGAGATTTAATTAAACTTATCTTTTATTTTGAATGAGAGATTTTGATAGATGAGAGACTGCATTATTTTGGTTGATTATCCAGTCACAGAAGTGATATAAAACACAAGAGAAATTTCGAGACAAAATATTGTATAGATTCCACATCTTGTGCTGTTGGTTTATAAAATTAAGCGAACTGCATAGTTAACAGGTTTGTATATTTTGATACCAGCCTCTTTCAAATGCATTTACTCTCTGTATATCCTGTTCAACCTCATTTTTATTTTGTAGGTGAAGTTACACTTCATGTCACATTTTAGTGAATGTAATTTTCATTTTGTTTTCATTCTGTCATAATCATTGTTTATTTGGTTTTTGCTCTGAAAGCACTGCTAAGATAACTCTGACTTCAGGAATAGAATGTAAATGCTCCATTTGCTTACATAAATGACCCCATGTGATTCATTCTTCACTCTGTTCTATTTCACATGCATACCTTAGAAAATAAAGGAAAATGTGTAATGCCATACAATAATCTTCTTCAAACTATTTAGTTGCACTTTGTTAGTTTGAATTTACTAAAAGTTTCCCCTGATGTACTGCCTTACGGTCAAAAATCCTGTTGGGAATTTTGTCTGGATATGGATAAGGGCCTGATTGACTCCTACAGAGTCCTGAGTGCCCTCAACTCCCAGTGAAGAGAAAATCGAGCTAAGAGATGTCAGAACTAGACCTGTGCAGAGAAACAAAATTAGTTTTCACACAAGATGAGGGTAAAACCCCAACATTTTGAAATTCCCTGAAAGAGAAAGCCTTGGGGTCTGCAGCAATTCCAGGGCAGTCTGCCTGGCTGACCCAGAGCCACAGAACCTGAAAGGCCTGGGTCCCTAGATACCAGGCACTCTATGCAGAACCTTGATGAATTCAAAAAGCCTCTGTGGTATGTTTTAATTTAGGTAAACTGTTTCATCAGAATTTCTCCAGTCAGAATCTTTCAGAGGACAATCAACACCCCACAGAGTAGTGCACAGAATATTCTGAAGAATGTGTTCTTCCAGAAGGTAAATATCAGATATGATAAAACTTAAGTTACATATAATTAGAAATGATTTTTCATAAATGGCTTTTGTTCATTCTGCAAGAAAAGCTTCTATTATCAGAGAGTCTGGCTGTGAAAATGATGCTGATAAATCATAATTTCCAGATAGTACATGATTTGAAGTCTGGTATTATGGGTTCATGTACTGTTCTGTCGCCTCTAGGAAAACTCCATAGATCCTGTGCTAAATCACAAATGAAAGTTGAATTTGTTTTCATTTTTATCACCCAGGTAATTGCCCCTCAAAACCACTTCAAATTTGGCAATTTCCCCTCAGGAGAACTCCATACCAGTATTTTGATAATGTGCTTCTTGGAACAGGGTCTATCTTTTTGTGTCTTTACAGTACCTAACACAATGGGATCTTTACCTGTGACTGAGATCTCTAAGCACCCCCAGAATACATAACTACTAATTAGGTTTCATCAGGTCAAGAGTGAAATATACTGACAATTTTATAGTGGGAATATTTGTACAGCTTGATACTAGCTATTGCCATTACTTCTTCACTCAATTTACCAGAAAAAATAATGTAGATTTCTCCATATACTAAGAGTAGGAGAGTCATAAAAATCTTAACAGTAAGACTAAGGAAAATTTTCAGAACCATCCTCTGCAATGTTGCCAGTTCATCATTCAAAAACAGGCATTCAAACATGGAAACCAAAGAAGGAGTTAAATGTTTGCCTATCCTACTTGCGTGCACTAAAGTAGATTTTAGCACAAAACTTATAGATGCACATAGAGGCCAGGTGAAAATTTGTCCCCATATATTTGTAGGACAATAACCTCTTTTTTTCCCCCTACAGATATTCTTTACCCAAAACTAGTGCAGGTGAATGATCCTCAGGCATACTAGCAAGGGAAGATATAATACAGGGAAAGTTTTAGAATAGTTCTATAGATACACTGAGTTTGCTGCAGAACTATAGGAAATTCAGCGACCTTCACTGTTAATTTTAGTTTCTCTAGGACTACATTGTTGTTTTTTTCTGCAGCACTGAAAGGTTTAACAGCTTCTCTCATTGATGTAAATGGAGCTACAACAATAAACATCAGCTGAGGATATGCCCCTCCAGTCCTATATAGGCTATAGAATATATGGGCAAGGAAATACAGCTATATCATTTTATTTTTCTGATCCCTTAGATTCCATTTCCTTACTCTTTTTATATTCCAATGGCTTTATTCCCTAGGCTCTTAAATGATCTTATACAAGATCTGGCACTTTTTTTTTTTTTTTACTCATTAACCACACCAAAGAATGTCACGTAAATTAAGTGCATTTCTTATTAATTTGACCACCGTGTCTCTGACAATTTATTATAATCCCAGTAGTCAGATGTAGGGTAATGGATAGATTGAGAAAAATAATTATTAAATTATTTAATAAAGTCCACACACAGAGTTTTCTGAAGGAGACAAGGCTTTCTTCACATGATTAACAGAAGCTTCCAGATCACAGGCCCTGGTTCTCATGGGGAACTTCAATCACCCTGACATCAGTTGGGAGACCAATACAGCAATACACAGACAATCTAGAATGTTTTTGGAGAATGTTGGGGGCAACTTCCTGGTACAAGTGCTGAAGGAACCAATCAGTGGCCATGCTCAGCTTCACGTGCTGCTCACAAACAGGGAGGAATTAGTAGAGCAAGTAGATGTGGGTGGCAACGTGGGAAGCAGTGATCATGAGATGATCAATTTCAGGATCCTGCCCAAAAGAAGAAAGGAGAGCAGCAAAATACACACCTTGGACTTCAGAAAAGCAGACTTTGACTCCCTCAGGGAACTGATGGGCAGGATCCCCTGTGATGCTAAAATGAAGGGGAAAGTAGTCTAGGAGAGCTGGCTCTATTTTAAAGAAGCCTTATTGAAGGTGCAGGAACTATCCATCCCAAAGTGCAGCAAGAAAAGCAAATATGGTAGGTGACCAGCTTGGCTTAGCAGTGAAATCCTTGGTGAGCTTAAACACAATAAGGAAGCTTACAAGAAGTGGAAACTTGGACAGATGACTAGGGAAGAGTTTAAATATATTGCTCGAGCATGCAGGGGTGTAATCAGAAAGGCCAAAACGCAATTGAAATTGCAGCTAGCAAGGGTAACAAGAAAGGTTTCTACAGGTGTGTTAGCAATAAGAAGGGGGTCAGGGAAGGTTTGGGACCTTACAGGATGAGGGAGGTAACCTTGTGACAGATGATGTGGGGAAAGCTGAAGTACTCAATGCTGTTTTTGCCTCTGTCTTCACAGACAAGGTCAGCTTGTCTAGGCAGCACAGCATGGGAAGGAGGTGGGCAGCCCTTGGTGGGGAAAGAACAGGTTAAGAACCATTTAGAAAGCTGGACATATACAAATCAATGGGGCCAGATCTAATGAATTCAAGGGTTCTAGAGAATTGGCTGATGTGGCTGCAGAGCCATTGGCCATTATCTTTGAAAATGTGTGGTGACTGCAAGAGGTCCCATCCAATTCGAAAAAGGCAAATGTAGTGCCAATCTTTAAAAAAGGAAAGAAGGAGAATCTGGGGAACTACAGACCAGTCAGCTTCAACCCAGTCCCCAGGAAACTCATAGATGGGATACTTAAGTAATCCATTTTGAAGCACTTGGAAGACAGGAAAGTAATTAGGAATAGTCAACATGGATTCACCAAGGGCAAGTCATACCTGACCAACCTGATTGCCTTCTATGATGAGGTAACTGGCTCTGTAGATACGGGGAAGCAGCAGATGTAAGATACCTTGACTTTATCAAAGCTTTTGTTATGGTCACCCACAGTATTCTTGCCAGCAAGTTAAAGAGGTATGGATTGTAAGGTGGATAAAAAGCTGGGTAGATCATTGGACTCAACAGGTAGTGATCAATGGCTCAATGTCTGGATGGCAGTAAGTATCAAGCAGAGTACCCCAAAGGTCAGTTCTATGGCTGGTTTTGTTCAAGATCTTTATTAATGACCTGGATGAGGGGATGGGCTGCACCTGCAGCAAGTTCACAGATGACACTAAACTAGAGGGAGAAGTAGGTATGCTGGAGGGTAGGGATAGGGCCTAGGGTGACCTAGACAAATTGGAGGATTGGGCCAAAAGAATCTGATGATGTTTGACACAGAAAAGTGTAGAGTCCTGTACTTGGGATAATCCCAAGCACTGCTACAGGCTGACTACTGACTGGTCAACAGTGTATCCTTGTAGGCTAATGGCATATTGGTGTTCATTAGTGGGAGCATTGCCTGAAGAACTGGGGAAGTGATTATTCCCCTTTATTTGGCACTGGTGAGGCCCCATCTAGAGTACTGCATCACATTTTGGGCAGAAATGTGGTTGCATTGGAGAAAGTCCAGCCAAGGGTAACAAGAATCATTAGGGGCTGGTGCACATGACTTATGAGGAGTGGCTAAGGGATTTGGGATTTAGACTCCAGAAGAGAAGAGTGAGGGGGGATTTGATAACAGCCTTCAACTACCTTCATTTGGGTTTCAATGAGGCCAGAGAGAAGTTATTTTAATTGGTGACAGATGACAGAACAAGGAGCAATGGTCTCAAGTTGCAGTGGGGAAGGTCTAGGTTGGATATTAAGAAAAACTATTTCAAGAGGAAGGTGGTGAAGCACTGGAATGGGTTACATAGGCAGGTGGTAGAATGTCTATTTTTTAAATCCGAGATTTTTAAAGCCTTGTCTGAGATGATTTACTTGAGATTGGTCCTGCTTTTAACAGGAGGTTGGACTGGATGACCTCCTGACTTCTCTTCCAACCCTGTGATTCCATGATTCTTATTATTACATTTTATTTCAAGAGGTGCCCAACATTGTAGTTTCTGGGTGCATTTTACTCTGGTTTTGAGGACACGTTGTCAAGGAAAAACATGATTTCTAGGATATTAAAATGCAAAGTATATTCTGGTATGTTTTGTATCTTACATAAATGCAGATTTTTTTAATTTTAGAAACCAAATTGGTAGGCTTGACATTTATTGGGCCCCTATATTTTTCATTTATATTCTCCCTTGTCTTTGCCATCTGTTGTGATGGTAAACAAGTTTTAAGTGAGCTACATCTTCCTCAGTTACTTTTTCTGGAAAGGTTTGGGTGGTTTTTTTTTAAGTTGCAGTTGGATACCATATTTGAAGTCACAGCTTGTCTTCAAATATTTAGTAGGGTATGCCTGTGCCAAGGGATATCAATCTGCCATTTGCATTACAGTATAATGAAAGATTATCCATTCCTTTCTTTCATATGCGTAGGTAGAGGTTTTTCATTATTATTATTAAGGAATGCAGGTCATCCCCCACAGCCAATATGCAGGGTGATGAAGTTTTGACTTTTATAGATAACCTGTCAGTCTCACTTTTAATGCAGATTGTTCGGTGCTGTGGCAAGTACGTCTCTCTTTTTTAGGAAAGTAGCTCTGATATTATCTTCATGTATACCACCCCTGAGAAATTCTGTAGGTAACTTCTCGAGGCAACATAGTACATTTCAGTATATTTACTATCTATAGTTATTTCTTCTGATAGGTGTGTACCTCAGGAGACTTGAACATACTGTACCAGAAGAGAGTTCTGACTCAGAAATTAACTTTACTCAGGAATGTCACTTTAATTTCATTTCTGTAAAGAAGAAATTTTCTGTCGAGCCTGCTTTGCCAATTTCCTTTTATTGCAGCCCTTTCTGCAGATATTTGTGACACACAGGCTTTCTCTTAGACCTTTGAGGATAACAATGTAAAATGTCAGGTGGTTTTTCTTCCTTGCCTAGTAATACAGTAAATGTTTCCTTGGCAACTGAATTAAAAAATTACATAAATTCATGGAGGATGGGGTCCATCAAAAGCTATTGGCCAAGATGGTCAGTGATGGAACTCCATGTTCTAGAATCACTAAACCACTGCTTACCAGAAGCCGGAGATGGATCACTCAATGATTGTCTGTTCTGTTTATTCCTTCTGAAGTACTTGTCAGTGGCCTCTGTCAGAAGACAGCATATTGGGTTCGATGGAACATTGGTTTGACTCAGTATGGACAATCTTATGGTCCAAAATTTTCATTAGCTCATTGATAAGGAAAATGTTTAAAGCTCAATGTACCACAAGTAGAACGCACTGCAGATTTTTCATGTGAAATACATATATATATATATATATTACTTTCTCATAAATTGTGTGACTATTATGTGTTTGCCAAAGAAAAAGTAATTCTAGCCCATGAGTTTCTCAAAGCTGTTAGCAGACATGTTATGATAAATTGGTAATCATAGTTGCTCCTTCTCCCACCTACCCCAGCTTCTTAATTTCTAATATTATTTACTTCTATGGCCTTATATACTGAAGTCAGGCATATAACTGTATTCACGCCCTAACATGGCAGGCTAGGTTGTCAGGCTCAATGGCTCGATGTCTGGTTGGCGATCGGTATCAAGCAGAGTGCCTCAGTTCGGGGGTTCAACATCTTTATTGAAGACTTGTATAGGGAGCTGGATTGCACTCTCAGCAAGTTCAGGGATAACACTAAGCTTGGGAGAGAAGTAGATATGCTGGAGGATAGGGACAGGGTCCAAAGTAACCTGGACAAATTGGAGGATTAGGCTAAAAGAAATGTGATGAGGTTTAACCAGGATAAGTGCAGAGTCTTGCACTTGGGATGGAAGAATCCCAAGCACTGCTACAGGCTAGAGACCTACTGGCTCAGCAATTTGGCAGAAAAGGACCTGGGGATTACAGTGGATGAGAAGCTGGATATGAGCCAACAGTGTGCCCTTGTAGCCAAGAAGGCTAACATCATATTAGGTTGCATTAGAAGGAGCACTGCCCGCAGATCTAGGGAAGTGATTATTACCCTTTATTCAGCACTGGTGAGGCCACATCTGAAGTATTGCAGTTCTGGGCAGAAAGGATGTGGACACATTGGAGACATACATCTTTGTTGCATGTCTACAGGAAGACAGTTGTCCTCCTCTCAATTGTCGCTTGCTAATGGAAATTAGCTCTGTGTCTGACTTCTTTGTTGTTGCTCCTTATAAGATGGAAATAGGCTTTTCGCAACATGAACACACTGATAATAAATCTGCAGTCAATATTCCTAATTGCAGATACAGAAATGGTACTACATGCATACAAATAGAATACATAGACATTCAGTGGATTAAAAGCTTTCCAATAATATGTTACATGATTTTTTTATAAAGCATATTCAAGTTATATCATACTCCTAATCATAGTCATATATCCATAAATAATATGGGGTGCAACATCACAAGATTTTTTACAAGAAAAATATTAGCCGAGCTTAGCTTTGCAAGGCTCAGAGGAAGCAGAGTTTGCATTCTGAATGACATGTAAGGTCCCATGTACTTTGTCTCACATAATACCATCAATATGTAGAAAAGCATTCTGATTAAAAAATGTTTCTTGAGCATTAAAATAAAGAATGTGTGCTTCAGTGTTTTAAGCAATAAGAAAACTGATGAATAATTTAACTCTTCTGTTTATAAAGAAATCTCACTGTCAATTTGGTGTTCTAGTGTGGCCACAAAGCTTTTTATTCTTATTTTTATTAATGCAATTACCATTTTCCTTTTTCTACTTATAAATGGAACAATTGCACTTTTTATGATTTTCCAGTGAAATATTAGACTAACCTTATAGCAAATTTTGAACATTCAATCTCTTTCAGCATCAATCTTTGCTTTCCTTTTATTGCAGAATTATACTTACAAATAATACCATTCCAGAACAGTAATATAAAAACACAGATAATGTAATATAACATCATAATTACAGGTTTATTTTATTTGAAGGAATATTCTACTAGCTTACCTAGTATAATATAAAAGTGGCAAGGTCAGGGTTACTGGCTTAGCTAGTCATACCTGGAGACATCGGTGCAAATGTGAGTCTATTCATTAGTGATCAGTTTGAGGCCACAACATTTATTTCTGTTGTTTTTTGTTACTAACTTGTAAAAAATATATAACAGAAGGCATTTGTCTTTTTTAAAGTAGAGTCTTGGATGAGTCATTGCTCGTATGAAAATCCAAATTTTGTTCCTTGAAAGTCAGTGTTTAGCAGCACATCCTAGATGCTACAATAATATTTTATCTAGCATCTACCTAGCTTTGGAAAGCAGTTGACTGACCTCTAAAGACAGAAGGGGAAAGCAAGCTAACTCCCCCGCCCCAAAGTCTATGGAAATCCTCACCAGCTGAGCAGACTCCCATTGTTCGTGGCACAAGGAATTCTGCAATTAAATAGGCTATTTCTGGGTGCATCCTTTGCCTACTCCTAATTCAGTCCAGAAAACCTAGTAGTTCTAGGGACATCCTGGGTCATGTACAGCAAACCTGGGTTCAAATTAATTTAAAATTTAGCCTGCCGGGATCTGCCTGCATTGCAGTTAGGAGGTGTGAGTCCCATTGCAAATAGACAAACTTGTGGCTAGCTCTGGTCACACGACCAAACTAATAATAACAGTGTAGTTGTTGAAGCGTTAGTAAGAACTGGGGATTGGGTAGGGTTGGACTCAGATGACTAGCTCCAAGTGCCATAAATATCACTGAACTGCTGTCCATAAACACTGAAACATGGCAAGTACTTACTCCAAAAGTTCACACTGTTTTATCCAGGAAAAAATTTACACCCATATAACAGTGGGCATTAAGGGGCCTTCTTCTGAAGAAGGTAGATGCTAGATAAAATGTTATTGTAGCATTTTAGAGCCCCATTCTTCAATGAGGAACTGTTATGCCAAGGCTTTAAAAAGTGACCAGTGCCCAACTTGAGATCCATAAGTGGATCTGATTTTCATAAGGTAGATGCTTAGATATGAGATTTTGTAGTTGTCCACACTTTGACTCAGAAAACAGCAGAAATTCATATGGTTTCCATCGAAAATCTGAAAAAAATGTGTAAGGAGCTTTCACTTTCATGTTTGAATAAACATTTAAAACTGAATCTTAAACTGAAATTGAGTAATTTGAACTCATGTGGACTAAAACTGAAAGAAAATGGCCCCACCACAATGAAGAAGGCACTGGCTTGGGACTCAATTGTTGTCTTTGCTACAGACTTCTGGGTGACTATCTCTGAAATGGGGACAGTCACATCATTTCCACCATTGTCATTCAATTAAATCATTTTAATTTTCCTAATAGATAAGTATGGAAAGCATAGTTGCTATAGTCTGCTTTGTTCTTTCACACTGTATTCCTTTTCCAGTGTTGTCATTTTCCATTTTGAAGATTCTGTTTTAGAAAACAGGGAAGGTTTTTGCAAGACTCTTTCTCCCTCCTCACACTTACGTCCAAGATTTTTCCAAGGTAGATTCAATAGTGAATTCGTTTGCAAGGAAGAAATATATTAAACCCACTGTCAATTAGCTGAATTGATAACACCTGACTGTGCAACTGGTAAAATGGATTTTTACAGCTGGCCTTCCTAAATATTTAGCTCAGTTTAAAGTCAAGAAATCGTAAGTCATGAGGGGAAATGAGACATCAAACATGTGTTATGTGATGTTGTCTTCTTAGCCTTCAAGGGTGTATTAAAGATTTTTATTTTTCACATCACCCAAGAAAGTGGTTTTTAAAAATAAAGTACGAGACTCAACAAAGTCTAATAGCCAACAATGTTGTTGTCTGTTAGAATAAATATACGAGTGGATCTGTAAACATCACTTTACTCTGGGATGAGTCTGGGAGGGGAGGCATGAATGAAAATGGGAGGCCAGCTCAAAAGTAGAATAAATGGGATGTAGAAAAGTAATAACAATACCATTAAAACACACCTGCAGCAGATCTGAGAACTGACACTGTACACATCCAAAAATGAAGTTTACAGGAGAATGCATTATTTCTGTTTTGATCTCTAGCCTTCACAAAAATTAGCAATATATATGGTTAGGTAGCGTATTCTCTGAAATGTTTTGATCAACAGGAAAGGGCTGCTGAAAGCGAGGAAGGGTAGACTAGTGTTTATGGTGCTAGCCCAGAACTTGAGTGACCCTAGTTCAATTCCCTACTCTCCAGCAAATGTTCTGTGTGCTCTTTAGCCAATGATTTACTTTCCTCACTGCAGTATCTGTAAAAAGGAACCTTACAAAGGCATTGTGAGGCACTGGGGCTACGTCTAGACTGCATCCCTCTGTTGACAGAGGGATGCAAATCAAGCACATCAAAATTGCTAATGAAGCTGGGATTTAAATATCCTGTGCCTCATTAGCATAAACATGGCTGCCACTTTTTTTCAAAATGGAGTTTTTTTTAAAAAAAAAGGAAGTCTAGACGTGGATCTGTTGAAAATAAACCCTTTTTCGACAGATCCTGTATTCCTTAAAAAATGAGGTTTACAGGATCTGTCAAAAAAGGGTTTATTTTTGACAGATCCGCGTCTAGACTGCCGGCGTTTTTTTTTTGAAAAAACTCCATTTCAAAAAAAAGCGGCAGCCATATTTATGCTAATGAGGCATGGGATATTTAAATCCCGGCTTCATCAGCAATTTCGATGTGCTTAATCTACATCTCTCTGTCAACAGAGAGGTGTAGTCTAGACACACCCATGGTAATGGGGTATATATAAATACTGTCTATAGAGAGAAAATGTTGACAAATTGAAGGGTTTTAGAAGTGTCACTATAAGCATTGCCTGATGAATGAATTGAGCAGGTGTTATGCTAAGGAACCAACTTGGAACCACTAGATCAGCAATGCACAAAATTTTCCTGTTGCCCTCCCCCCCATAGACACACATACCAGTAATGGAATCTGTCCATGCTCCCTATCCCCACCATTACTGAACAGCTGGCCCAGCAGAGGAACTTGGGCTGATAGCTGGGCTCAAGGCAGATCTGTGGATGGGGGAGGAGCTGGAGCTATACACAGAGCTGTCCTGCAGGCAGAGAGGAAATGAGGGACTAGCTGAGCAGGGGGTGGAGTGGAGCTGTAGGTGGGGCTAGAGCTGGGCTTTAGGGCAGAGTAGGAGGCTGAATTGACCAGAGCAAAGCTGTGTGGGGGAGCAGAGTGAGGCTGAGTGGTGCTCACTCTCCACCTCTCATGGGAACCTGCCATGTGTCCCCTCAATACCCCTATAGGGAGTGTATCACAGTTTGGGGACCACTAATTTAGATTCTGCAAGGATTAGAGACTGGAGAAAAAATATCCACATCCTGCAAATGTTTCCAAGACAGGAATATAATACTTCAAAAACTGTGATGTCTAAGAGACCCTGAAAGAGTGGAGAAAAGGATTGTGCGTCAGAGACAATAAGGCATAGAATCACAGAGCTGGTAGAGACCTCAGGAGGTCATCAAGTCCAGCGCCCTGCCAAGGCAGGACCAATCCCAACTAAATAAACTGGAGATTATTAGTGCTCTGTACCAAAGCAGAAGAAATAATTGCTTTAGAAAAATCAATACCCCATATTGTTTTGTGTGATCTTTTCAAGTAAAATTTTCATTAGGGATGTTAGATACAATGTAATTGAATAGTTGTGTAACTGCATCAAATTTTAGCAATTACTTGACTATTCAATAGTCCCCAGGGGCAGGGCCAGCAGCTAGTATGCTCCCAGCCCCACTCTCAGGGAGCCCCCTGCTATCCTGCTCTGCTGCCTCTTTATCAGAGGCAGGAGTGCAGAGCTGGGCAGGTGGCTCTTATCTGCTGCGCTATCTTAATCAGAGGCAGCAGCACAGGATGGCAGCAGTCTCTGTCTCAGAGGGCCTGAGCTCCCCATGGACAGAGGTTGCAATAGCATCCCATTGACAAGCCTCTGTCCACAAGCCTGGGCCCACTGGTTTGAAAGCCAGCGTCCTGCATGTACTGGCTTCTGCTTGCCCCCCTCCCCCTATATGCTGCTACCTCTCTCTATCAGAGGCAGTAGTGCGGAGCTGGGCAGGTGACTCTACGGGAGCCAATGCTTGTGGGAAGCTAGCTTAAAAACCGACTCCCCATGGGCACCAGCTCCTCTCCCCACCTCTCATACAGAGGCAGCAGGCCGGGGGAATGCATGTCGTCGACAGGATTAACCGATATATATCTTTGTCAAAGTTACAAAAGGAAATATTTCACAGTGTGTTGGGGCTTTTTTCACAGAGAGGGTAATTACATAATAATACTATATTTAAAAATCATGGACAGTTGTCATAGTTTACTCGCCCCTGTGCATACCATTAAAGCCAATGGGAAGTGACTTTACATAGCCTTCCTGAAAATCAGGTCCTGGGGTTAATATGGGTGAACAGTTTCCTCTTCCCTGAGTAAGCAGGACTAATCCTAGTGCAGCATAATCGGGCAGGCACCTGGGGCCAATTAAGAGCTTGCTGGAAGCAGCAGGCTAATCAAAGCACCTGCAGTCCATTAAGGCTTGCTAGGGCTAGTTTATAAGTCCTCCCTGCAGGGAGGGCAGAAGCCCAAGATCTGAGAGTGAGGAAGAGCACTGGATGAAAGCTGCAGACTACAAGTAAGGCAGAGTGCTGTGGAGGAGCAGGACAGACTTGCTCACGTACAAGAGGAGAGACACTGGGATGAATTGTTTGGAGAAGTGGCTCAGGGAAGAATCTGCCAGACAGGGAGTAGAGGAAATGTTGTTTTATGCCACAGCCTTAAGTCTCATGGGCTGGAACCCAGAGTAGTAGGCGGGCCCAGATTCCCCACAACTCTTTCCATGCCACTACAGAGTCTGTGCCTATGAGGAGAGACTAGAACTATGAAGACTAGGACTATGGAGAGGTATTCACCCCAAACTGTGAACTAGGCCATGACGAGTATGGTTCAGTAGGGTGTGGCCCTTGCTTCTAGAAAAGAAGAGGCTGTGTGGAGAGTCCCAGAGAGCCTCTAAGGCAAACACTATCAGCTAGGAAGTGCAGGACCCTCGAGTCATGGTCAGAGCTTTACCACACCATCTACTCTGTTCCAGGATGGGACTTGGGACTTCATCCCTAGAAGATGCTTTCCTAAGACAATCATGTATGCATTCCCACCGATTTCACTGATACAGAGTCATCTGCAAAATCAGGGACAATGATGTGATGGTCATGCTTATCACTCGAGTATGGCCCAGAAAGACTTAGTATCCTTACCTTCTGTGCATGTCAATTTGTCCTCCAATAACCCTCCCAAAGAGACCAGCACTCCTCTC
Source organism: Pelochelys cantorii (assembly GCA_032595735.1). NCBI lineage: Eukaryota > Metazoa > Chordata > Testudines > Trionychidae > Pelochelys > Pelochelys cantorii. Next base: position 35,843,925 of record CM064337.1, on the reverse strand, counting down.
CCAAGTGACAGTCGCATCCTCCATCTACAACTGGAGAAGCTCCATCCAAAAGCATGGCTCTTCCATGGTTCCAAGTACATGAGCTAACTTGTTCAGAGCAAACCAAATACGTGTTGGTACATAGTAGACAAGACTCCACCTGCAATACTTCCCTACATAAGTGGAAACAATTCTCCATGTGGTGCTTGCAGAAAAGCCTTTCCAGTACCCTAGACTACATTTTACCACTTAGTTCCATCAGAGTACACCTCATGGCAATCAACACCTTCCATGACAAACTGGACGGCTCCTTGGTTTTCATAGACCCTGTGATGAAATACTTCTTTTCTGGATTCCAAAACCTCTACTCTGTTGTATATCCCCTCTCCATCTCCTGGAATTTGAACCTAGTTCTCCAAGGACTGATGATACCTCCCTTTAATCTACTAGCTACCTCCTCTCTCCTACACATGTCCATTCCTTGTCACTATCAATCACCAAGAAAGACAGGAGAAATAAGTGCACCAATGGCCAACCTTCCCTACACTGTATTCTTTAAGGGTAAAGTCACTATGCGACTCCACCTTCAATTCCTTCCAAAGGTGGCATCCACTTTCCATATCAATGAGCAAATACATCTCTCTATATCTTACCTCAAGCCCTACAAAAACGCACATGAAGAGACAATACACACCCTTGATGTCAAAAAGATGATTGCCTTTTATATGGACAGAACTAAGCCGTTCTGAAACTCCCTGAGATTTTAAATGTCCACTGATGAACAGTCCAATGATGTTGCTCTTTCAAAACAGCAGCTTTCCAAGTGGACATCTAGGTATGTCTACACTACAGCGCTAATTCGAACTAGCACGTCTAGACCCAAAAACTAATTCGAATTAGCGTTTTGCTAATTCAAAATAGTGCGTCCACACTGATTGGACGCTGGGTTGCATTTAAGGGCAGCAGAAACCATTTCCGGCAGGGCATCAGGTCAGTAGTTGCTTTGTGTGGCTGCTGTCTGAGGCTATCTGAGGCTCGTGATTAAAGGGTCCCCCCTGGACAGCCAGTTCTCAGCTTTTTCGCTTGCTTGCCTACCTCGCCGAGGGACAGCAAAGCGTTTTCCTCTCTGCCTGCCTGTGTCAGTAGTTCCCATTGGGGACGCCGCCGCAGTTGGCACCATGGAGCCAGAGCTCGCCCTGGGCATTCTGCTTCAGTTTTTGGACTTGCTGTTGCAAGCCTGCCAGCAATGGCTGGAGGCTGCCTGGCACCATCTGGTGCACGTCAGCCCCCTTCCCCTCCCCCTGGCCTCCCTGGGGGCCGTGGAGGAGCTGCAGCAGTGCCCGGACGCTAGTGTGCAGCACCGCATCTGGCGTCTGGACACCAGCAGCGACTGGTGGGACCGCATCGTCCTGGAGCGCTGGGGAGACCAACAGTGGACCCAGAACTTCAGGATGAAGAAGGACACCTTCCTGGAGCTCTGCGAGTGGCTCGCCCCTGCTCTGCGGTGACGGGACACTCGCATGAGGCCCGCCATCCCCCTCCAGAAGTGGGTGGCCATCACCCTGTGGAAGCTCTCCACGCCGGACAGCTACCGATCCGTCGGGAACCAGTTTGGTGTGGGGAAATCCACCGTCGGAGCAGTGCTCATGCAGGTACGGCACTCACCGGCCACTGGGCTGGGGGGGAGGGGGGCTGCAAGGAGGGCCGCCCCAAAGAAAACGGGGGGGGAAGAAGCGACAGTGCCCCGCAAGGGAGCGTTTGGTCTGTCCCGGCCGTACTACATGCCGCCCACGGCGGCCAGGATCGCAACAGGGGTTGCTTCTGGGAGTGGGGCGCGGGGCAGTGCCAGGGAACGAACACTCCCAGCCACCCGGGCGCCCCAGTGATTCGCGGTTTGGTGTGTCTCTCTGCAGGTGGTCAAGGCCATCAACCGGGTGCTGCTCTGCAGGGTGGTCCGCCTCGCCGACCTGGACGTGGTCCTCCAGGGGTTCAGCACCCTGGGCTTCCCCAACTGCGGGGGGGGCCATCCACGGGACGCACATCCCCATCCATGCCCCAGAACACCAGGCCTCTCAGTATATCAACCACAAGTAGTACTTCTCCGTCCTCCTGCAGGCCATGTCTGACCACCGGGGACAGTTCACGGACATTAATGTGGGCTGGTCCGGCAAGGCACATGACGCCAGGGTGTTTCGCAACTCCTCCGTGTGCCAGAGGCTGCACGCCGGGACCTTCTTCCCCGACTGCCACATCAGGGTCAGGGAAGTGGACATGCCCATCTGCCTGGTGGGGGATGCAGCCTACCCTCCACAGCCCTGGCTCATGAACCCTACACGGGGCACCTCAACCCCTCCCAGCAGGCCTTCAATGCCAGGCTCACCAGGGCCCGCATCATGGTCGAGGGGGCCTTCGGCTGACTGAAAGCACGCTTTAGGTGCCTCCTCACCCGCCTCAACCTCGCCGAGCACAATATCCCTCCCATGCTGGCAGCATGTTGTGTGCTGCACAATTTATGTGAGCAGAAGGAGGAGGCTTTCCTGCCAGCCTGGATGGCGGAGGCTGACCACATGGCTGGCTAGTACATGCAGCCCCACACCGTCGCCATCCGGGAGGCCCAGCGGGGGCCATCCAGATCCGGGAAGCCCTGTGGAAGAGCTTCCTGGTGGAGGAGGACTGAACTCTCCCTGCATGCCCCACTGGGGCCTTTTTGCACCCTCCCCTCCTTCCCCTTTCCCCTCCCTAACCCCCCTTCCTAATGTCAAATAAAGACAACTGTTTTGGCAACAACAATCTCTTTTTATTTTACATAACTGGGGTGGGGAGAGGGAGGAATGAGGGTGGGAGAGGGGAGGGGGAAACCTGGAAGGAGGGAGCTGGAAGGGGGAGGAAGGGGAGGAAGGGAAGGGAAAGCTCAGGGTTGGGGGTCCTGCTGGCTCTCCCGTCTCACAGCACTGCGGGTGCGGGGGCATCGGGGGGAGTGGGTGTGGAGGGTGGGACAGGAGGGATGGGGGGTGCGGAGGAAGCGGGAGGGGGAGCAGGGGTGGGAGGAGGAGCGAGAGCTGGGGCGGCCGCAGGGGCTGGAGCAGGAGGAGGCAGGAACCTGTCCACCAAGGTCTGGAGGTGGCCTCTGAGGGCACGGCCCCGCTCCTCCAGCGCCTCCAAGCTCCGCTGCCGCAGCCACAGATCCTCCCGGACCCAGTGGTCCTGGGTGCGGAGCTGGTGCTGCAGTAGCCGCAGGTGCCGCCGCTGATAGTCCTCCAGGTTGCAGGTGCACCTGCTGGCCAGGGTGCGGGTGGCTGTTTCAGGCGGGGCGGTGCACCCTGCAGTCTCAGGTGCTGTGGCTGTGGTGAAACAAGAGCACTGGTCAGTTCTCCCTGGGGACACAGTGGGTGAAACCCAGCTCCCCTCTGCAAGGCGAGGTCGGCGTGGGGGGAATGGCCCAGGGCCCCTGCATGACACCCAGCTGCTGCTCCATGGTGGGCAAGGCCCAGGCGCATGGCCCCTGGGCTCCCTCTCCACCCCCCACACATAAGGGGAACATGATGGCACTCACATGTGGAGCCATTCCCGGCCTCGGACGACACAGCCGATGTGCTCTGTGGGATGCCTCGGGGGTCCTGGGTCCTGGGCAGGCTCCCTGCAGGCTCATGGCTCTCGGCATCCTCCTCCTCCTCCGCCGTGTCACGGACGGGGACCTCTGCCCCGGGGTTGATCACCACCCGGGGGGGAAGGACTGCGTGAGCCCCCAGGATGTGGTCCAGGGCCTCATAATGAGGGCATGCCTCCGGGTTGGCCCCTGGCTGGGAGGCTCTGGAGTAGGCCTGCCGCAGGTCCTTGATTTTGCAGCGGACCTGCTCCCGGGTCCGCACGTGGCCTCTGGTGGCCAGGCTGGCAGCCATGCAGCTGTAGGTGGCTGCGTTCCTGTGGCTAGTGCGGAGATCGTGGACGTTGGAGGCCTCCCCCCAAACCTCGATGAGGTCCACGATCTCCGCACTAGACCAGGTGGGCGCCTGCCTCTTGCGGCCCTGGGCAGACTCCTGTGAGCTGCCAGCCTGGTCCTGGGAAGCGGTGGAGGGCTGGGTGGCAGCGAGTGTCTGGCTCATCTTGTGCCAGGTGCAGGGTCTGCTGGCTGGGTGCTGGCAGGCTTGCAGCTGGCACAAGCACCGTAGCCAGACCGTGGCCCTTTTAGGGCTCCAGGGCCGGGAGGGGGGCAGAAGAGTTTCCCTGGTTTGGCCGAGAGTGGCCACCAGGGCAACCTGGGAAGGGCTAGCCTCCAACTAGTTCGAATTAAGTGGCTACACAGCCCTTAATTCGAACTACTTAATTCGAACTAGGCCTTAGTCCTCGTAGAATGAGGTTTACCTAGTTCGAATTAAACGCTCCGCTATTTCGAATTAAATTCGAAATAGCGGTTTCAAATGTGTAGCCCCTATTAAAGTTAATTCGAACTAACGGTTGTTAGTTTGAATTAACTTTGTTGTGTAGACATACCCTCCGAGTGTATTAATTCATGTTACCAGACCTATGATATTGAACCCACTGAAGGCATACAAACTCAATTTACTTGGGTTGTGTCCACATCCATAGCATTCCTCCACAATGTATCTATAATTAACATATGCAAAGCCACTATATGGGCATCAGACATATGTTTGCCAAACACTATGCCATCATAAAATCACAGAATCCTGGAACTGGAAGGGATCTCGAGAGATCATCAAGTCTGGTCTCCTGCACTCATGGCAGGACCAAGAATCAGAGAATCATAGAACCATCGAGCTTTAAGAGACCTCAGAAGGTCATCAAATCCAGCCCCCTGCCCTAGGCAGGACCAATCCCAACTAAATCAATCCAGCCAGAGCTTTGTCAAGCCGAGACTTAAAAATCTCTAGGGATGAAGACTCCACTACTTCCCTAGGTAACCCATTCCAGTGCTTCACCACTCTCCTAGTGAAATAGTTTTTCCTAATATCCAACCTGGACCTCTCCCACCGCAACTTGAGACCATTGTTCCTTGTTCTGCCATCTGTCACTACTGAGAACAGCCTTTCCCCAGCCTCTTTGGAACCGCCCTTCAGGAAGTTGAAGGCTGCTATCAAATCCCCCCTCATGCTTCACTTCTGCAGACTAAACAGACCCAACTCCCTCAGCCTCTCCTCGTAGGTCATATGCTCCAGCCCCCTAATCATTTTGGTTGCCCTCCACTGGACCCTCTCCAATGCGTCCACATTGTGCCCAGAACTGGACACAATACTCCAGATGTGACCTCACAAGAGCCAAATAAAGGGGAATAATGACATCTCTGGATCTGCTGGCAATGCTCCTCCTAATTCAACCTAATATGCCATTAGCCTTCTTGGCTACAAGGGCACATTGGTGACTCATATCCAGCTTCTCATCCACTGTAATCCCCAGGTCCTTTTCTGCAGAACTGCGACTTAGCTGGTTGGTCCCCAGTCTGTAACAATGCTTGGGATTCTTTTGTCCCAAGTGCAGGACTCTGCACTTGTCCTTGTTGAACCTCATCTTGTGGCCCAATCCTCCAATTAGTCTAAGTCACTCTGGACCCTATCTCTGCCCTTGAGTGTATCTACCTCTCCCCCTAGCTTAGTGTCATCTGCAAACTTGCTGAGGGTGCAATCCATCCCCTCATCCAGGTCATTAATACAAATATTGAACAAAACCAGTCCTAGAACCGAACCTTGGGGCACTCCGCTAGAAACCGACCGCCATCCTGACATCGAGTTGTTGATCCAAGCACCATTTAGTCATCCCTGACAGATGTCTATCTAAACTGCTTTTAAATATCTCCATGATGGAGATTCTGCAATCTCCCTAGGCAATTTATTCCAGTGTTTAATCACCCTGACAGTTAGGAAGTTTTTCCTAATGTCCAACCAAACACCCATGCTGCAATTTAAGCCCATTGTTTCTTGTCCTATTGACAGAGGTTAAGGAGAATAATTTTTCTCTTACCTCCTTCTAATACCCTTTTAGGTACTTAAATGCTATTATCATGTCATCATACAAAATGCCAGAGGGGTAGGCCAGGCAGGGCTTTCTGCTACCACCAACTAAACAACTCAAAAGTCCCCTCAACCATAATGATTACTGCTTAACATTCCCCTGGGTGGAGCACCCCCACCCCCCAGGGACATCACTTGAAGAAGAGATGGTTACTCATCTTGTGCAGTAACTGAGGTTGAGATGTGTGTCCCTGTAGGTGCACCACTACCCATCCTCCTCCCGTCTACTTTAGAGTTTGATTTAGTGAACTGTATGGTAGAGAAGGAACTGAGGGAGTTGGAACATGCACATGCACCAAACGGACTCCTATGACGCCATGAAACACTAACTGTCCATGTATGTCCCGACCAGCCACTATTACCTAGATCACCGATCCATGGTGCTGGTAAGCACTGCCACCTGGAGTTGAGCACCCATACAGACACACATCTTGAAGAACCTCAGATACTGCACAAGGTGAGTACCCTTCCCTTATAGGAACATTTTATCCCCCACAACTTTTAGAATTCCACATTCACAGCCAAAGTACTCAGGCATTGTGAAGAGAGGAGGCTCAATTCCACGTTTTGAACATATTCTCCATCAGTGATTTTCTTGCCTTGTCATTTCTTGGATAAGAGGCAATTTTTAAAATGTGTTGTCAGATTCATCCCTTATGCAATAAAAAAAAATTAAAATCTGTGTCTGATGGCATACAAGATGTCCAGATCTACACTGGCTCATTCTCGGCAATCTGTTTACAAAAGTTAAAGAACATAGCAGAATGGGTTGATGCTTGGAAAGGTGCTTTGTAGAATGCTAAATCATTTGTGGAAAACTAAAACAATAAAAGTTGTTTTGTTTCATTAAGTAGGAATTTACTGAAATAATTTGTAATTAAATTCCAAAATAAAAAGTGCTCCCCGTTTTCAAATAAATAGCTATTCCTACATTAGAATATAAAACACATTTATTACATTAATATATTTTCCCTTATTTAAAATATGATTAACCAGAAAGTGAGACACTTTTCTGGAGTTAAACTCATGTCTGTGTTGGTATATATTAAACATAAAAGAACATTAGAGTTATAATATATCTGAACCATTTTTTTCCAGAGCATTTGTATCTTAAATTCTTTTAAAGACTTCTCTCTATCACACAGATAAATTAATGTTTTTATTTTAAAATAAAATGTTCTCATTTTAAAATAAAAACACATAGCCCAAATTTTCAAACTTGGCTTCCTTGATGTTAGACTTCTAAATCAGTAGTCTGATACCGTAAAGATGCTAAGAACATTAACTTACACTAATTAAAATCTCTGAAAAACAAGTCACCTATTTTAGTGCCACTTATAACATCTCATTAAGCTGCAGGCGATTGGAAATTATTAAATAAGTCTTTGGAAACTAAACAATCCCAATTATTAGAATGTATGCAATTTTTGTGTATATAGCTTATCTGCTATAAATGTTTTGCCAATTCAGCAGCATGGCCATAAATTTCTTGCATTATATGAGAGCTAGACTCACCTCCACTTTTTCATTATGCTGTACATAAGGACAATGAAAGGTTGGATGATTGCTTTTATGAATACAGATGTTAAAAATGTTCATCCAAAGCCTCAAATGAATTGGAGCAACATGATTTGACACTGGCTCCTTGTTTCATGAAAGATCAATGCAAGACCACGCCCTGTTACTGATTGCAATTTATTCCTTAGATATAAAAGCTGAATCAAAGTGTCAACATTTTATTTTTAACCCAATGCCTACTAGAATATCTGTTTTGATCTGTATGAAATTGATGTCCTGTTTTACAGGTGAATTGATGTTTTGACTAGTGATGGGTGGGGAATAGCCAGAGGTGGGCTTAGGGGACGGCATGGCCCACCCACTTAAGGATCCAGGTCCACCCACCACCAGTCCTGGCTTTGCTTCTGCCTGGGCATAGGTTTGTCTCTGTGCAATGCTTCAGCTGGGCCTCAAGAGTGAGGTAGGAGGCTTGCCCTGCTCTACATGCCCAGTGTTCCTGACAGGGAGCTGATATGGGGACTTCTAAGCCTCCCACACCCCGAGCCCACTGCCTAGAAGGAGTGCCAAGAAGAAACGCGAAGCAGGACATTTGTTAGTGTTTGAAGCTGACGACTGCCTGTCTAGATCCATAGGCTTCCCCCTTATGAAGAATTACCCTGATTAACAAAGACCTAAAATCTGTGCACGAACATAAAGCCCAGCTCAGAATGTTTCCCCTTATCCATTCAGTCCCTCAGGTTTGAAAGACGATCTGGAGCCAGCCTTTCTACAAGAACCACAATGGATTCTTGCTAACCTCTGTGTTTTGAGCAAACAAACAAAAATCTCGCATCTCAAAGGATACCCTGTATGAGGTCCAACAAAACAGTCTAACTACCTGCGTTTCTGTATGCACATTCTAGTGCAGGGGTGGGAAACCACTTGTTATGCACCTTGGGGATGGACCACACAATATCTAGCTGGGCTCTAGTGTGGGAGGGGAATGTGGGGAGTGTCTTTCTCCTCACCCCTGCTCTATGGAAGGCAAAACACACAAAACAAAATAAACAAAGCCAACCAGTTATGGTGCAGGAAAATCTCTTCCAAACCTGAACACTATCAATCAGCAGGCCCGTCAAAGGAAGCAATTGCCCTACGGCCCAGCAATTCGAAGGGGACTGGAGCTCCCAGCCACCACTTATGCTACTGAGGCTGTTGCTGAAGCCCCTGGCCCCTTTGAATTGTACATTGTGCAAACATATCCATCTCTATTGTCGTGTCTGAAGCCTCAGCAAGCAAAGGAGATATGAAGTTACACCAGGTTTCTATGTACTAGTACTGCACACACACACACCTCCAAAGTGCCCACAATATAAATGCCAGGAAATAAGCAACACCTCACATGCACAAGAGCCAACTGAGGTTTAATGAGCAATTAAAACTAGATCTCCCCTCTTGATCACTCACTATAACATGATCCCCTTCTATGTGGGTAGCTCCAAACAACTTGAAGAATCGCCTAAAATAAAATTTAAAAATGGTTGAAGTGCAAAAAACTGACGTTACAGTTTTTAAAAACTCCTATTACTACTTACATTTCTACCCAAAGCTAATGTTTACAGTGGAGTTATACACCTTTGAAAATTACCCTTAACTGTAGTTACGCTAGCAGGAATTGTTAGAACCAAATGTGTTAGAATTGCTATCCAAAGATCTACATTTCTTATCTTGAAACATAAAGCCTTGAGTGCCACACATTTTTGGCATCTAGGCTGCATGACTTTCAAGCCTTCCCAAGTTTTCATGGTCCAAAAACTTTATTTTTTACATAAGACATGTTTTTACAGAACTTGATGAATTTCCTTTTTGGCATGGGGGCATGCAGTGATGTCAGGTACATTGTGGGGTTATAGCTATCTGGTTTGTGTAACCTTGTTTTCACGTTTTTTAAGTAATAGTCCAAAAATCAAAATATATGGTTAGGTTTTTTTGTTGGTTTGATTTTTTTTTTTTGCAAGTGATAGTGTAACTTTACTATTCTCATGTTATATTTGAAAAAGCTGCATGAGAGAGTGTTTTAAATACATTTTTACAGAATGATAGCAAAGAGGGGAAAAGTCTTCATTCCAGTAGTAGGTTACATGTAGGTTAAAAAAAGGAACAAATACACATTCTGAATCTCTATCTTGATTGCGTGCCAGGGGAGTGATGAGTATTAAATATTCAGGTCAGATGCTCTGTACTGAATAGTATGTAAATATACCTCTCAACACAAACTAGAAGACTTAAAAATATCACCAAGCAGGGCAATTCATTGACATGGTTTGAGAGATCATTTACTGAAAGGTAAAAGTATAGGGTGAGGTAAAAATTGTTCATGAGCTTTGAACAAATATAATTTGCTAAATCCAACCTCCTGGTGTGAGCCACAAAAATCATATTCCATTTTGTCGGAATATGTGCAGCTTCTTGTAGTGTTTTACATAGGAAGCATAACAATAATTTGTCAATCAATCACTGACTCTATACAGTTTTAATTTCTAAAGTGCTTTTTTTATATAAACATCATAAGGTGCTGTGCCAATATATGTATGTATATATAATGCTAAAACAGTAAAGAACAAAGTTATAGTCTACAGTCTCCTATTTGTAATTGGTGGCTTTTCTCCTTTAAAATAAAACCATTTATGTAATTATTTACCTATTTCTTTATGCATCCCTTTATTCTTTCAAAAAATTATACACTGGTTTCCTCAGAATACACAGGATGTTCCTTTAAAAGGGATGGTTTTTGTTATGTTTCAAAGACGTTTTCTAAGGAATAATATTAAGTACAAAATACTAAATTCTGCTAATCTGGCATTATATTATTTAATTCCTTGATGCACAGATATATCATCCATTCTAGTAATTATCAAGATTTCCGAATGATACTCGTTGAAAATCAAAGTACTATTTTGTTTCTGTGTCCCACAGTGCTGCTGTTAGTTTGTGAATATTTATTACTTTTTTTCCCACCTGTGCTTAATGAAACTTTTCAAAAAGCTGTGAACAGTGATACTAGCTTATTCAGTTAGTTTTGCTCCCCAGAGTAGCCATATGGAATTCATTAAGGAGGTGTATTTTTGAATAGCTGTTTGGCTGGAGAAAAACAAAATACTCTGCACTACACAGGATATCAGAATGATCTCCATGAGGATAATATTAAAATCATAAAGATCCTGAGTACAATATTCAGATAAAAAGATTCTTCAGGAGGAGCATGTTTCCATTCCAGAGGGGGAAACACAACTTAAACTCCCTGAGGTCACCTGAGTGTCCTCTGTGTGCTCCTTTCAATGGGAAAAGGGCTTGCAAATTGTGCAGGAGGTGTGGACTGGCGACTCTGCAAAGCCCTAACTCAGAGCAGATTCCAGGCTCCATGTTTGTAAATCTGAACTGCTTCCTGCTCTCTGCATTTCCTAGCAGCACAGTTCTGTTACTACCAGACTTCTTAGGAGTTGTTTTTGCCACAGTAACTGCAGGGATTTAAAATCCCTATTAAATGCATCGACTCTACCATAGGTATCTTGGTGAGGCAAATTCCACCCTAGGGGTATCTTCCTAATCTATCTCTCTACACCCCCACAAAGGGCACAGTAAGTATATTACTCTTGAGGGCACCCTGCACCAAAATTTAAAAATTCTGCTCATAATATTTTAACATTTTGAACATTTTATTTGTCAAAATAACTCATCAGTTTTGGTGTTTCACTTATTTGATCATTTACTTCAAGTAAATAATGTCAGCAAGCATGTCTCTGACAATACAGATACACAAAATTTCCCCCATGAATGGAGAGTTAAAGAAACGCCTGTGACAACCCAGTTCCTGCTTCTCTGTCCCCACCCCCAACTTACAAAGGCGTCTACACTGCCTCTTTTGCCGGCAGAGAGTATGCTAATGAAGCGCTCATTAGCAACTTCTCACACTTCATTTGCATATGCTCTCCCGATGCTCTTTGCACAAGAGGTTTTTGCAAGGGCTGCACCATTGGACTCTTTGTCTATGTCTACACTTCATTAGCATACTAATGGCTTTTGTATCTAAATACAATTCAAATTTCAGCACTATATCCCCATTGGTTCTTATGCCCCCCCTGCCAACACCCTCACTAGCTACCTGAGTTTAACCCCTTAGTCACTGGGTGCTGGCCAGCACTCCTCCTATCCATCACACCAATTTTGCCAAGTCAAAGCTCCATGTCCTATGGGGAAGAATTGAATGATGTCTGAAGTAGCACATCCCCATTAGAGAGTATTCTGTCTACTCAGGCTACATCTATACTACAATCCTCTTGCAGAAGAGGAAATGCAAATGGAGCACTCATTTGCATATGTCATGGTCTCATTTGCATTTCCTCTTCCTTTCCCTTTTTCACAAGAGGTTTTTGTGCAAAAAGGCACTGTCTACACAGCGGTTTTTTGTGCAAAAACCTCTTGTGCAAAATGGAAAGGAAGAGGAAATGCAAATGAAAGCACGACATATGCAAATGAGCACTCCATTTGCATTTCCTCTTCCGAAAGAGGATCGTAGTATAGACGTAGCCTCTGAGAGTGAGGCACCATGGATAGCTTTGCAGTCTGGTCTATACTCAGTGGGTGCGTCTAGACTGGCAAGATTTTGCACAAAAGCGGCCGCTTTTGCACAAAAACTTGCCGCCTGTCTACACTGGCCGCGAGAATTTGCGCAAGAACACTGACTTTGTAATGTACAAAATTAGTGCTTCTTGCGCAAATACTTTGATGCTCCCACTCAGGCATAAGCCCTCTTGTGCAAGAATACTTGCACAACAGGGTCAGTGTAGACAGGAACGTTAATTTCTTGCGCAAGAAAGCACGATGGCTAAAAGGACCATCGGAGCTTTCTTGCGCAAGAGAGCGTCTATACTGGGCACGGATGCTTTTGTGCAAAAGCACATCTTTTGCGCAAAAGCACATGCCAGTGTAGACGCTCTCTTGCGCAAATACTTTTAATGGAAAAACTTTTCCGTTAAAAGTATTTGCGCAAAATCATGCCAGTCTAGACGCAGCCACAGTGTCCACTGGGTCCAAAACTCTGCTGTGGTTGGTTAGAGGGGTGCATGTCAGCTGCGTAGCATAAGGCACTCCTCTAGTCCTTCCCCCATCATGGAAGATAAAGGGGAGACAGTGTGCTCATGCCTTTTTGTGCTCTGGTTGCCCTCACAGATGCCAGAGCACTGTAAGCATGGAGCCTGGTATCCTGGAAAGCATCATGCTGCTCATGGCTGTCATGGTGCGTCTCATGGCACTGTACTTTGACAGTGTACACATGTCACTCCTCCAGGAAGAGGATGAGAACAAAGCTCAGGGTGGCCTGGAGGCCCAGCTCCAGCAAAGTCTGGTGCTCAAGCTAGCACTCCCACCAGTCAATGCTCTGAACACAGTATACTGCTGGTTCTGGTGCCATGAGATGAGCTCAGACTGGTGGGACCACATCATGATGCAGAGATGGGATGATCAGCAGTGGCTGTAGAACGTCCACATGAGGAAGGCAAAGTTCCTGGAACTGTGTGAAAAGCTTTCCCTTGCCCTGTGGTGCCAGGATACCCACATGAGCCAAGACTATCAATAAAATCCTGATACAGAGGATGTGACTCTGGGAAATGTGGACAACATAGTGGTATGGTTGGGAAAAGTGCATGATGCCCGCATCTTTCAGAACTCCTGGCTCTTCCAAAAGATGCACACTGGAATTTTTTTCCCTGACCAGAACATCAGAGTCAGAGAAGTGAACATGCCTATTGTGATCCTGGCATCCGGCCTACCCTTTGCTCCCCTACACGGGCAGGCTGGATCCCAGCAAGAAGGAGTTCAACAACAGGCTGAGCAGGTGAAGAATGGTGGTGGAATGTGCATTTGGACATTTAAAAGGTAGGTTCAGGCTCCTGATATGCTTGGTCCTCAGCAAATGCAACATTTCCTTCATGGCTGCAGCCTGTTGTATGCGAGAACAAGAGGGAAACTTTTCTGGCAGGATAGGGGGATGTGGCAGAGCATCTGGCCTGAGAGTTTGAGCAGCTGAACACCAACGCCATAAGGAGAGCACAGCAAGGGGCAGTGCAAATCAGAGATGCCTTAAAGGAGAGTTTTATGCATGTCCTCTTTTGAAACTCTTCTCCATGGCTCTCCACAATGTACCCCTGCATTCACTGTGTTTCCCTTTAATCCCCCCACTCACCCCATCCCACCACACCACACCCCTGCAGTTCAACCAATAAAGAGTAAATTTTTCAATGGGTCATATGGTAGTTGTCATAGTAACAATCAGGTTTTTTACTAAATAAAATGTATTATTTGAAAGTTGTTATGGTAACACTTATTTTCTTCTTAAATTAGGGTAAATAATTGTGAAGAACTGGCACAATTTAAACACTTTTAAGTTAAAATTCTTCAAAGGAGCCTTAACTCCCCTCTAGTTTATGTTTTGGCTATTTATGTATATTTAATTATTTTATTAGGTATGAAATTACGGTGCACATCTTATGAATACACATATTACAAGGTCACTCATTAACTCCAAATCATAAATAGTTTCTTCCCACAGAAACTGCAAACTCTAATTCTAAGTGCAAGCTCAAATCCATTACAATGTCGTGCTGCCTTCAGAGTACTTTGCTATGTAGCTATGGGATTCCTAGGATATGATGCCAGAATAGTTAGCACATGGAACACAATAATAAGTACAGCTATTTTGTCATGTTGAATCCTGAGCTTTTTAAACACTTTAGCTATCATTTATTAATTAGATCACAAAATACTTTAGAATAATTTGTTAAAAATCATTACTGTACTTCATCCCCAAAATTTGTAGTGGCAGTATTAAAAGCAAAAATACAGTTCACAGTGAAATTGCTTAGATAGTCTTTATGCTTGTGGCCTAAAATGCATTGATGGCATTTTGAAATCTCCCAGAATGGCATAGATATGGGTCAACAATAGAATAGATCAGAAAATGATGGCATTTCGTGTGTTCAGTTTAGAATGGTTCAGTTCTCTACTGTGCATGGCCTTACTGGTTGTTTCTTTTGAGTTTTTTTCACCATCAGTAAAAGAGAATTACCCAATGTTATAATTTACTTCAAGTTATGGGAGGTGGGTCCTATTCCCAAGTGTGCCGCAGACTTTATATGACAGGGCAAGCCATTAAACCACAATATACTTTAGTTTCCACATCTTTAAACTGGGGATAATAGCAATTTACATCTCACAGTGATGTGAAACTAAGTCCATTAATACTTGTGAAGTGTACTGTGCACACCAATTGAAGGATAAAGGGGTTAAAAAAAGGGTGATGTCATGGTAGGGGTCTACTACAGACTGCCTAGCCAAGAAGAGGCGAATGAAGAGATGTTTTTTTTAACAATCAACAAAATAATCCAAAGCACAAGACTTGGTGCTGATGGGAGACTTCAGCTACCCAAACATCTGTTGGGAAAATAACACAGAAGGGCAGAGATTATGCAATAAGTTTTTGGACTGTATTGGAAACCATTTTTTTTATCTCAGAAGCTACTAAGTAAGAAGTTGTTCTAGATTTCATTTTGGCAAATAGGGAGGAATAGGTTGAGAATTTGAAAGTGGAAGGTATCTTGGGTGATCAGATAAGGTAATGATCATAAGGTAGGATCCAAGGCTAAAATAGGGAAAGAATGAGTTAAAAATTACTTTAAAAAGTTAGAGGTCTTCAGGTCACCAGGGCCTCATGAAATACATCTACGAATATGCTGGGATCAAACTGAGGAGAAATCTGAGCCAATGGCAATTATCTCTGAAAAGTCATGGAAGACAGGAGAGATTCCAGAAGACTGCAAAAGGGCAAATATAGTGCCCACCTATTAAAAGGATGATAAGGACAATTGAGTGAATTAGAAACTGGTTAGTTTAATTTATGTACCTGGAAAGGTAATGGCACAAATCAATTTGAGATATCTACAAGATAATAAGGTGATAAGTAACAGCATGAATTTGTAATGAACAAATTATGACAAACCAATCTGACCGCTTTCTTTGACAGGGTAACAATCCATGTGGGTAAGGGGATGTGGTATAGTAAGGCTTATGATACTGTCTCACATTACCTTCTCATAAACAAACTAGGGAAATACAACCTAGATGGATAAGGTGGGTACGTATCTGGTTAAATAACTATTCCCAAGAGAATAGTTATCAGTAATTCACAATCATGCTAGAAGAGCATAATGAATGGGGTCCTGCAGGGTTCTGGATCCAGTTCCATTCAATATCTTCATCAATGATTTACATAATGGCATAGAAAGCACATATATAAAGACTGTGGATGATATCAAGCTAGAAGGGGTTGCAAGTGCTTTGGGGGGTAGGCTTATTAATGTCCTAGATTAGGGGATGGATTGCACCCTCAGCAAGTTTTCAGATGACACTAAGCTAGGGGAAGAGGTAGATATGTTGGAGGGTATCATAGAATCATAGAAACATAGAATCCTAGGGCTGGATGAGACCTCAGGAGGTCATTGAGTCCAGTCCCCTTCCCAAATCAGGACCAATCCCAACTAAATCATCCCAGCCAGGGCTTTGTCAGGCCAAGACTTAAAAACCTCTAGGGATGGAGATTCCACCATCTCCTGGTGAAGTAACTCATTCCAGTGCTTCACCATCTTCCTAGTGAAATAGATTTTCCTAATATCCAACCTAGACCTCCCCCACTGTAACTTGAGACCATTGTTCCTTGTTCTGCCATCCATCACTACTGAGAACAGCCTCTCTTCATCCTCTTTAGAACCTCCCTTCAGGAAGTTGAAGGCTGCTATCCACGCCCCTCTCACTCTTCTCTTCTGCAGACTAAATAAGCCCAAATCCCTCAGCCTCTCCTCGTAGGTCATGTCCTCCAGCCCCCTAATCATTTTGGTTCCCCTCCAATGGACCAAAGAAGGCTAATGGGCTATTAGGGTGCATTAGTAGGAGCAATGTCAGTACATCTAGAGAAGTGATTATTCCCCTTTATTCAGCACTAGTAAGGCCATATCTGGAGTACTGAATCTAAAGAAAGGATGTAGGCTCACTGAGAAAGTCCAGCGAAGGGCAACCAAAATGATTAGGGGACTGTAGCACATGACTTACGAGGAGAGGCTGAGGGATTTGGGCTTGATTAGTCTACAGAAGAAAAGAGTGAGGCGGGGGATCTGATAGCAGCCTTTAATTACCTGAAGGGATGTTCCAGAGAGGATGGAGAGAGGCTGTTCTCAGTAGTGAGGGATGGCAGAACAAGAATCAATGATCTCAAGTTGTAGTGGGGGATGTCTAAGTTGGATATTAGGAAAAACTATTTCACTAGGAGGGTGGTGAAGTACTGGAACGGGTTACCTCGAGAGGTGGTGGAATCTCCATCCCTAGAGGTTTTTAAGTCTCAGTTTGACAAAACTCTGGCTGGGATGATTTGGTTGTGATTGGTCCTGCTTTGGGCAGGGCGTTAACTCGATGACCTCCTGAGGTCTTTTTCAACCCTAGGATTCTATGATTCAATTATTAAAATTAGAAATTATCTGGACAAACTAGAGAAATGGTCTGAAGTAAATAGGATGAAATTCAATAAAGACAAATTCAAAGTCCTCCATTTAGGAAGGAGCAATCAGTTACACACATGAAAAATGGGAAATGACTGACACGAAAGGAATACTGTGGAAAAGAGTCTGGAGTCATAGAGGACCACAAGCTAAATATGAGTTAACAGAGTAACATCGTTGCAAAAAATCAACATCATCATAAGTAAGACATGAGAAGTAATTTTATTGCTCTACTTCATGCTGATTAGGCCTCAGCTGGATTTATTGTGTCCAGTCTGGGTGCCATATTCAGGAAAGATGTGGAAAAACTGGAAAAAGTCCATAGAAGATCAGCAAAAATTAATAAAGTTCTAGAAAGCATGACCTATGAAGAAAGTTTGAAAAAATGGGTTTGTTTAGCCTGGAAAAGACTGAGAAGAGACATGATAACCATTTTGAAATCCATAAAAGGTTGTTACAAGGAGGAGGGAAAAAATGTTCTTTTTAACCTCCAAAGATAGGACAAGAAGCAAAGGGGTTAAATTGCAACAAGGGAGATTTAAGTTGGAAATTAAGAAAAAGTTCCTATCTGTCAGGGTGTTTAAGCACTGGAATAAATTGCCTAGGGAATTTGTGGAATCTCTATCATTAGAGATTTTTAAGAGCAGGTTAGACAAACTCCTGTCAGGGATGGTCACGTAATGCTTAGTCCTGCCATGAATGTAGGGGACTGGAGTAGATGACCTCTCAATAGCCCTTCCAGTCCTACAATTCTATAAGGCACTATAGAAAATGCAATATAATATTATGAGCAATCAGAATATATTATAGGTATGCATCAAGCAATGATCAGGAATTATTACAAAAATACCTTATGTGATGCATATAAGTAGGCGCTACTAAGAAGTGTAAGTTTATCATAGTATGTGTGACAGGCTGCTGGTTGTCAGAGCCCCGCCACTACAGCCTGGCTGAAAAGGGCAATTGAAGCCAGCTGAGCAAGCCCATGCCTGAGGGGCTAATGGCAAACAGCTCATTGGGCTTCATTAGCAGAGGGTTAGATAAGGCAGCCAGAGGAGAAGGGGTAGGGGAGAAGCCAGACAGTGGCTGAGTGTGCTCCTTGGCCAGCTGGAGAACCTAGCTGAGTTTGCTGCTGGAACAAAGCTCTATAAATAGAAGGTGATGGGAAATTAGTATGGACAATAAAAGGCACAGGTGATTGCACAAGAATGGGTCTCCAGTTGATTTGTGACTGAAGAAGGGATCTTAGGGTGAGGGGCCTGGACAGGACCTTGCCACATATGTTACCATAGAATTTCTAAAGATCATAAATATTTGCTAGATTTCTCACATAAGTCCATTAAGTTTTTTTTCTCATATTTTTGCCCTGCCAAACCTTTTTTCCCTTTTACTTTTTAGAGTACAGACTTTAAAACTATTGCCTCTGGGGATTTTTTCAAGGGAAACTGATTTTTTTTTCATTAAAAACCAATAGGGTAAATCTTGGCTTCAAATTAAGATCATTTAGTTGTAAAAAAATGTGATTATCTTCAAAGGTTTTATTAGAAGCAGATTTCTTATCACCAAAGTCAACTTCAGAACTGGAAACTGGACAAGTTTCTCTTTATCAAAAGAGAAAACATTTGTATGACCCAAACTCCCACCCTCTTTGTTCCCTACAGCACCTAGAGTGGGATTCATAATGGATCTTCAAATCTTTTCTTTCCTGTTTTTTTTAAATGGAGTTAGAAAAGTGCAAAGCAGCAGCTGTTTCACCAAGCTGATTTTAACTAGAAATTAATTCCTGTGACTGATTCTGTGATACACGGCTTCTGTTACTAAAGAGAAAAACAGCTATTTAAAATGGCCTGTTATTTTGCCTGTTCACTTTCAGAATTCCACTTGTGTGCCCACCTAGCACAGTAAGGCCATAAAAGTTGGTTTATCTATACCTGTCCATGTGGTGCACAGCCCCTCCCATGACTATTTAGGGGTGGCACCACCATGAACTTCTTCAGTTCCTTCTCCCCACTTGTGGCTTGTGTTGGCACATTCTATGTGGTATTTACCTCACACTTTTGTGGTTAACTGAGAGTTTCTTCTTTTTTTATATATGGTTAATTATAGTTAGTAGTATGTTTATTGTTAGATCACTTAGGCTAAGTCTACACTGACAAGTTATTGCACAGTAAATCATCCCCCAGCACATTAACTTCCATGGTGTCCACATTGACTTAGTGCACACTAGATCCGCGCTCCAGGTAAACCATCTCTGTAACAAGCATAGAGCTTGCTGTGCTCTGTATACACCACTGGGGTGCCAGGGTGGACACCATAGTGTAGTACTGTGTTCTGACTGGCCTCTGGCATCCTTCCCACAATGCCTCTTCTGGCCTCTCTGGTCATCTGTTTGAACTCTACTGCCCTGCTCTGAGGTGACCAACCCTTAAACCTGCCCTTTGTGTTCTCTTTGAAATTTCAAACTCCCCATCTTGTTTGCTCAGTGATGTGTGGTGTGTTCTCAGCACATCTCTCCAGATGGTCATGCGTGCTCCATGCTCTAGGTGATCCTAGAGCTGCTTTGAGCTATGCCAAGGTGCTGGACCACGTCAGCATTTGGGAGAAGAGGCAGTCCAGTCCTAGCTGTGCTTTAGCCATAGGAACTATAATACCTAACGGCACATTTCAAGGTGAGTGGTTCTCAAAGTGTGGTCTGCAGACTACTTGTGGTCTGCAACCATCTTGCAGGTGAGCCGCAGGCTCGGGGCTTGTCCTCTCCAAACACCAGGGAATCTGCAATGTGCTCCAGCCCTATACCACCACCCCCCAGGAGATTGAAGCACCAGCACTGGATTCCCACTGTGGGAGGGGAGCTTTGCAGCCTGGATCTGGCTTGTGGGGAAAGGAAGCAGCTCCATGCGCTGCCACTCCCTCTACCCCCAACTGAGGGAACAGCAGCACAGGAAACCCAAGCGGGGGCTTTCCAGAATATCAGCCAATGGGAGCAGCAGGGGAGCAATGCCTGGGAGTGTCAGGAGGCACAGAACCAGGTAAGTGCCCCATCCCCTTCATGCCCAGACCTCATCCCCCATCCCTCTCACACGCCCCCTCCCACCAACACACTGAACCCCAGCACACTCCTGCACCCTCCCCCCCACCTAGAATCTCAACCCCTCCTGACTCCTGCACCCAACCTCCCTCCCAGCCAGACCTCCCCACCTCCAGCCCACTCTACACCCTCCCTCCAGGCCAGCCCTCCCCCCCTACCTTCAGCCTTAATTCGAACTAGGTAAACCTCATTCTACGAGGACTAAGGCCTAGTTCCAATTAAGTAGTTCGAATTAAGGGCTGCATAGCCACTTAATTCGAACTAGTTGGGGGCTAGCTCTTCCCAGCTTGCCCTGGTGGCCACTCTGGGCCAAGCCAGGGAAACTCTTCTGCCCCCCTCCCGGCCCCGGAGCCCTTAAAGGGGCACGGTCTGGCAACAGTGCCCATGCCAGATGCAAGTCTGCCAGCACCCAGCCAGCAGACCCTGCACCTGGCACAGCATGAGCCAGCCACCCGCTGCCACCCAGCCCTCTGCCTCTTCCCAGGACCAGGATGGCGGCTCCCAGGAGCCTGCTCGGGGCCGCAAGAGGCGGGCGCCTGCCTGGTCTAATGTGGAGATCGTGGACCTCATCGAGGTTTGGGGGGAGACCTCCAACGTCCACGACCTCCACACTAGGCACAGGAATGAGGCTGTCTAGGGCAGGATAGCTGCCAGCCTGGCCACCAAAGGCCACATGCGAACCCAGGAGCAGGTTTGCATGAAAATCAAGTTGGTCCAGTGAGACCCCCGACCCTGAGCCCTGAGCTTAGAACATAAGAACGGCCGTACTGGGTCAGACCAAAGGTCCATCTAGCCCAGTAGCCTGTCTGCTGACAGCGGCCAACACCAGGTACCTCAGAGGGATGGACCGAAGACAATGACCAAGCCATTTGTCTCGTGCCATCCATCTCCAGCCTTCCACAAACAGAGGCCAGGGACACCATTCCTACCCCCCGGGCTAATAGCACTCCATGGACCCAACCTCCATGACTTTATCTAACTTCTCTTTAAACTCTGTTATAGTTCTAGCCTTCACAGCCTCCTGTGGCAAGGAGTTCCACAGGTTGGCTATTTGCTGTGTGAAGAAGAACTTTCTTTTATTAGTTTGAAGCCTGCTACCCATTCATTTCATTTGGTGTCCTCTAGTCCTTATATTATGGGAACTAATGAAGAACTTTTCTTTATGCAACCTCTCCACACCACTCATGATTTTATAGACCTCTATCATATCCCCCCTCAGTCTCCTCTTTTCTAAGCTGAAAAGTCCCAGTCTCTTTAGCCTCTCTTCATATGGGACCAGTTCCAAACACCTAATCATTGTAGTTGCCCTTTTCTGAACACTTTCCAAGGCCGAAATATCTTTTTGGAGGTGAGGAGACCACATCTCTACACAGTACTGAAGATATGGCGTACCATAGCTGTATACTTCCCCTCCTCCTTCTTCCCCTGGCTTCCCCCTTCCAGCTCCCTCCTCCCAGGTTTCCCCCTCCCCTCTCCCACCCTCTCTCTTCCCCTCTCCCACCTCCTTTTCCCAGTCTCCCCAGAGGTTAATCCCCCCACCCCCAGTTTTGTTAAATAAAGAGAGTTTCTATTTTTGAACACGTGTCCTTTATTTTTTACATCAGGAAGGGGGGCTGGGGAGGGGTAAGTGGAAGGAGGTGAGGGAGGAATGCGTCACGAGCCCCCGATGGGGAGGACTGGGGTGGCTCTGCGGGCTCCTCAGGGTGGAAACTCTCCTGCAGGGCCTCCTGGATCCTGACAGCCCCTCGATTGACCCCCCCCCGGATGGCAGCCTGCGGCAAGTGCAGCCGGGCTGATGGCCGAGTGCTGTGATGTGCCGAGTGTGGGCACTCCAAGACAGGACTGCTTTGCTGTCCCTCATCGAGGTAGACAAGCAAGCGGGGAACCCTGAGAACTGTCTGTCCGGGGTGCGGGTCTGGTCCCTTTAAGCACAGAGCTCAGTTAGCCTCAGGCAGCAGCTCCACATGCTAAGTCATAACCTGATGCCCTGCCGGCACTGGTTCCGGCCAGCCTTAACTTCGGTTCAGGGTCCACTCAATGTGGACATTAGTTTTTAGGTCTAGATGCACTAGTTCGAATTAGCTTAGTTCGAATTAACTAATTCGAATTAAGTTAGTTCAAATTAGTGCTATAGTGTAGACATACCCTGGGACCCTGTGAGAGAAGAGAGCACTAGAGCCTGGGCTGTCGCCTAAGCCCAAATTGCTACATGTTTCCTTCTTCTTAGCCCAAGCCAGACTCAGCTGACAGAGGCCATCTGCAGCTGTTTAATTGGAGTATAGACTTACCCTACAAGGTATGAATTGTTCTTTGCTTTGTGTTTGTCATGAAACTCCAGCCTAGGACAGTTTTGCCTAGTTTGTTTCATTCTGAAAGTTTCACCAAACTCTTATAAGTCTCAGGGGGTTGCCATGTTAGTCTGTAACTTTAAAAAGGAGTAGTCCTGTAGCACCGTAGGCTACGTCTACACTACACGCTTCTTTCGAAAGAAGCTTTTTCGAAAGAAGCTTTAGAAAAAGCTTCTTTCGAAAGAAAGCATCCAGACTACAAAAAGCGGATTGAAAAAGCGGAACCACTTCTGGCAGGGCATGGGGGCAGCATTTACTTCCAGGTGCAGCTTTATGAGCCTTGCAGCGAAGCATGCTTAAAGGGACCCCCCGGACATCCGTTTCTCTGCTTCTGCTGCTGGCTTGCCTACCTCTTAGAGGGACAGCAAAGCTTCTTCAGTGCATGCTCTGGTTGCCCAGCTTTCTTGGATGCCACAGCAGTTTGATTTTGTATTGATTTTTCTGGTATTTTTATTTTTTTTTGCCACGGAACTGGAGCTGCACCTGGGCAGGCAATGGCCCCACACTGCCATGCTGCAAATTCTGCTGCACCTCCATGACACTGTCATAATGCTTCTGCCCCATCTGGACCCAGACCTCGGATTTCACACCCTTACCCAGCATGCAGGACCAATGCCTTTGCCTCTGAACTTCCTCGTGGAGAGGCGATTTTGGAGGCTGGACACCAGTTCCGACTGGTGGGACCGGCTCATCATGGAGTGGTGGGATGACCAGCATTGGCTCCGAAGCTTCCGTATGCAGAAGGCCACATTCCAGGAGCTGTGTGCCTGGCTTGCCCCTGCCCTAAAATGACAGGACACCCACTTGCGACCCTCCACCCCCCTGGAGAAGTGGGTCGCTATTGCCCTGTGGAAGCTCGCCACCCCTGACAGCTACCGTTCGGTGGGACACCAGTTTGGTGTGGGGAGGTCTACTGTCGGGGCTGTCTTGATGGAGGTAAGTCTCTCTCAGGGGACAGTCCCTGTGGGGTGGGGGGGGCTGGAAAAGGGGGACTGTCAGGAAAGGTCAGGGGGAGTGGGGGATGGAGTGGGAGTGGAGGAGGCCTCCTGGCCTCACCCAGCCTCCTGGCCTCACCCTGGATGGGGGGGCGGCTTGAGGCAGGGGCTCTTCATCTTTGGGGGGAGAGAGCACCTCCCAAGGGCTCAGGCACGCCCTCTAATTCCCTATTTTGTGTGTTTCTATTTTTCTCTCTCTGCAGGTGGTGAGGGCCATCAACTCAAAGCTGCTGCACAGGATTGTCCACCTCAGAGACCTGGACACCATCGTGGCTGGCTTTGCTGGGCTAGGATTCTCGAACTGCAGAGGAGCGCTCGATGGGACTCACATCCCGATCCATGCACCACCCCATTGAGCAGCCCAGTTCATAAACAGGAAGGGCTACTTCTCAATGGTGCTGCAGGCCCTGGTCAACCACCGGGGACAGTTTACAGACATTTGTGTCGGGTGGTCAGGCTGGGCACATGATGCCCGCATATTTAGGAACTCCTACCTGTACCGCAGGCTGCAGGCTGGAACATTCTTCCCACAGAGGAGCTTTGCAGTCGGGGATGTGCAGATGCCGATGTGCATCGTGGCCGACGCAACATCCCCGAGTAGGTGGCCACATGTTGTGTGTTCCACAACCTGGTAGAGAGCAAAGGGGAGTCCTTCCTCCCAGGGTGGATGACAGGTTGGTGACAAGGGGAGGCAGTTCAAGCAGCCCCAGACAGCTGCCATCTGCCAGGACCACCAGGCCAGAATGAGCATCTGGGAAGCCCTGAGGGAGACATTTTCAGAAGGAGCCCAATGACTCTCCCCAGGGCCTCCCCAATCGGGGCTTCGGCCTGGCCCCCCAATATCTTTCTCTCCATAACCCACCCCTGCCTCACTTTCTGGACATTAAAGACAGACACCAGGTTTTGTTTGAAAAATAAAGTTTGTATTAAATTACAAGCAATATAAATAACAGAAACGCAGAGATTGTTGCAAAAATATACTTTGTATCAAACTTCCAGCAATGTAAATAACAAAAACACAGTTTTGGTTTAAAAAATAAACTTTGTCTTCAATGGAAAAATGTGTCTTTAACTGGGTAGAGGGGGGCTCTAAACCTGGAGGGGGGAGGGGTGTCTAACATGGAGGAGGGAGGGGGGCTCTAAACCTGGAGCGGGGAAGGGGGTTTAAGTCCAGGGGTGTCTCCTGGACCACAGGCTCCTGCTGCCTCGAGTCCGGGGACCTCAATGGACCCGGAGTTGGGTGGGACCTGGGACAGTAGGGGGTTGGACAGGAGGGGGGCAGCAGTTGGGTCTGTGAGGGCAGAAGGTAAAGGGGGAGCAGGAGGTGAGGGGGGCAAGAGGGGAAGGGAGGTGCGGCGGAAGGAGGGATAGGTAGGGCAGGAGCATGGCGTGCTGGAGGAGTGGCACTGGAGACAGGAGCAGGCAAGGCCATGACCTCCCAGATTGTGGCACAGATTGTAGTCTGCTGCTGGACGAGCTTGTCCAACAGGCGATCGTGCCACACAGCCTCTGCCCGCGTCCTCTCTTCCATGGTGTTATTTAGTATCTCCAGGACTGTGATGTGTTTTCTCATTAGGTCATTGTAAACACGCCAGTGCCTGTGGGTGCCATGGATCCGGGCTGGTGGTGGGACTGGTGTACCGTGATCCTCTAGCATGGCTAGTCTGGCTGTGGAGGAAAAGAGGGAGGGGCAGCCAGTCCTGCGTGCACCCACTGTCCCAGACAGCATGCCCTCATTGTGAGTAACTGTTCTTGAGATAGGGATGCTGAGGTTCTGCCAGCAAGACCACATGTGGGCTGGCTGGCAGCCTCAGCCTCACAGGGGCCCCTAGGTGCCAGTGAGACCATCCTGCTCCCCTTCTTCCCTCTCCCCCCTGCCAATCTGCCCAGGGCAGTGTCCACCCATAGGGGGTTCCCAGGTGTTAGAGAGAAGCCTGGAGCGACCAGACCCTCCCTGCACGCCCTCCCCCCCATGCCTGCACATGGCAGCACTGTCCGCGAGAGTGGGTGTTGCCTCGCATGTGCACACAAGGCTGAGTGTTATGTGCAACACTCGTAGATCTCTGTGGGGTCATGCGTGTGTCCTGGTGCCCAGCCTGCTTCTCGCAGTGCCTGGCACTCCCTGGGCTCACACATGTGTGGGGCCCTCCCCAGGCTGTGAGCAGCAGCCCGTGTGTGCTCCGGGACTGGATCCTGGCACCACATGTCACACACTGCCACTGCACGTGCTTGCACATGCACAGCCAGCTGCACGCTGTCCAGGCCAAGCATGACATGTCACTCACGCCCCATCCCCTGTGCTCCCATCTCCCCTGTCCTGTGTGTGTAGCAACCTCACCGCACTCACCTGATGTTCCCTCCCGCGTATCCGATGATGCCTGGGAGGCCACCTGGCTCTGGGGGCTGGCTCCAGGGTTAGGGTCACAGCAGTGCCCATGTCCTCCTCCTCTTCCTCCTCCAGCTGCTGCTCTCTTCTTCTGGGTGCTGCTCTGGTCGCTCCACTAAATGTTTTTTCATAAGAACATAAGAACGGCCGTACTGGGTCAGACCAAAGGACCATCTAGCCCAGTATCCTGTCTGCTGACAGTGGCCAGCACCAGGTGCCCCAGAGAGGGTGGACCGAAGACAATGATCAAGCGATTTGTCTCCTGCCATCCCTCTCCAGCCTCTGACAAACAGAGGCCAAGGATACCATTTTATCCCCTGGCTAATAGCCTTTTATGGACCTAACCTCCATGAAATTATCTAGCTTCTCTTTAAACTCTGTTATAGTCCTAGCCTTCATAGCCTCCTCTGGCAAGGAGTTCCACAGGCTGACTACACGCTGTGTGAAGAAGAACTTTCTTTTATTAGTTTTAAACCTGCTACCCATTCATTTCATTTGGTGTCCTCTAGTTCTTCTATTTAGGGAACTAATAAATAACTTCTCTTTATCGGCCCTCTCCACACCACTCATGATTTTATATACCTCTATCATATCCCCCCTCAGTCTCCTCTTTTCTAAACTGAAAAGTCCCAGTCGCTTTAACCTCTCCTCATATGGGACCCGTTCCAAACCCCTAATCATTTTAGTTGCCCTTTTCTGAACCCTTTCCAAGGCCAAAATATCTTTTTTGAGGTGAGGAGACCACATCTGTACACAGTATTTTTCAAGCCAGACTCCACCAAGAGCAGTGGAAACTGGGGTTCCCCACCACCCAGGATTTGGTCTAGCTCTTCATAGTATGGGCAGAAGTGTGGGGCTTCCCCTGAGCGGGGGTTTCAGTCACGGGTTGTAGCATACCCTTGCCTCAATTCCTTAACTTTTGCCCACACTTGGTCCACAGTGCAAGTGTGATGCCCTTTCTTGGCCAGCCCATTGGCCATACGCCCATAAATGTTGGCATTTCAGTGCCGAGATTGCAGGGCCTGTAGGGACTCCTCCTCGGACCACAGCTCTAGCAGGGTCTTTATCATAAGGGTGCCCATCGTTTAGTGCCCCTGGGTGGGTCCTGTGCTGTCTCCCTGGAAAGGCCAGGAGGGTCTTGGGGTCCTTGTCGCTGTGCCATGGCTGGGTCAGGCTGCGGCAGGGAGAGCCGTGTGGTCAGGGTCCTGCTCTGGCTGGTTTCCTAACACAATGGCTGCCGCGGGTGCCTGTGCCTTTAAGACATGGCTGCAGACAAGAACAATAGAGGTGTTATCATATATATAGTAGCCCAATGTCTGTGACTCTGTAACGTTGAAATGCTGGCTGTTCCCTCTGGGCGGTGCTGTTGCCTCCCGCCGTGGCGCTCGGCTGACTTCTGTGCCGCTCAGCCAGGTCGCCGCACGGGAGCAAGCAGCGAAAGTGGCCGTTTGGGATCTGCTCTCTCCATGCAGCATGGGGGTGTGCGGACCCCAAACGGCCCAAAAGTGGCCGCCGCGCTCATTCAAAACTGCCACCGCGTTCTTTTGAAAGTAAATTGAAAGAAAGCAGCAGTTTTTTCGACGTCAGAAAACCTTGTTTTATGAGGAATAACGCCTTTTTTCATAAGTGCTCTTTCGAAAAAAGGCACTATGTAATGCAAACTGTGCTTTTTCAAAAGAGAGCATCCAGACTGCCTGGGTGCTCTCTTTCAAAAAAGCGGCTCGCTTTTTCGAAAGTACTGGTTGTAGTCTAGACACTCTTTTTCGAAAGAGGTGTTTTTTGAAAGTATCTTTCAAAAAAGCCTCTTTCGAAAGAGGCTTGAAGTCTAGACGTACCCTTAGAGACTAACCAAAAGTCTATATATTTTTGTGAGTCCCAGGGTTCCCTAGGCTATTTGCTCTTTACAAAACTCTTGTGTTCATATTTACAAGTGTTGTCTGAGAATTTTTCATATAATGTATGCAATCTAGCTGTAAATGAGTATTTTCTGTTAGCTCTGACTTGTAGCATGTTTTGTATGCTATTGACATTAGTTTGGGTAAGCAGATAATTTACCCAAAAAGCTGAGGAAAGGGTATCACTTATCACATTAATTTTCCAATTCCACTAGCCTACAGCCTATCTTGCCTAACATTTTGGAAAGATAATTTGACTCAGCATGCGCATGCATGGAACTGGTGGCAGAGTGAGAGTCCAGTAGGTTGAAGAAATAAATATTGCACAAACATCCCCACAGCATATCCCTCCCAATGAGTCTCAACTCAGACTTGGAGGACTAACTGTATTATTTTGATTCTTTTATTAATTGATATTGATAAATATTGTTCATAGTGAAATTCGGTCCCAAAGGTACAGAATGAATCCTTTGCACCTATTAAGTCATACCTAAGTCTTTGGGGGGGGGAGGATTTAGTGAGAATTAAGTGTCTATAGACCTTATATTGGCCCTCTAATTATGGCCAATTTTCACTTTTAGAGATCACTTGACTGAATTGATTACAGGTACTTTAGGTTGCATGGTCAGGAAGGTGGAACCCTCACCTTGTTCTTTGCACAGGGACTGAGGCAAGGGATCCTCAGGATTTGTGGGCTGAAATTACGCCTAATGATTAAAGAATGCATTAAACTCCTTCCAGAGATCCTGGAACATTCCCAAAAGTGGGTTGCTGGGGGCCCCACTCTCCGAGGCTCTTCCCCCAGCAAAGCCTGAAGCTGGAGCAGGGGGAGAGAAGAGAGGCCAAAATCAGCTCTCTGCCTGTGTCCTCATCTCCTGGTCACCTCACCTATGGCAGGTGGAAGGACCCAGGCTTCCCACAACTACTCATGTGGCTCTCCCCAACCCAGCTTCCGGGTGGGACTGGGTATGCCTCCGTGCTGTAGCCATGATAAAAGTGGGCAGCTACAATGGACCCTTGACCAACCCAGGGGGGAGCTGCTAACAGCAGCTCCTGGCTTGTGAATAAACAGCATTTTGTTCATAATAAAAATAAGATGAATGCATGACCTAATGGTATCTTACTTGCCTGATGATCATTCAGGTTTAAAAGCTAGAAGCCAATACTTACTAATGAAATCAGTTATTATTTACTTGTTTGTTTGTTTGTTTGCAATACCAGAGTTCCACTCATGGACTAGACCCTATTATGCTGTTCAAAGAGAAAAGAAAAAGATGGTCTCTATAACAACGTTTATGTTCTAACCACAAGGCAAGAGACAACAGATGGAAACCTACAGAAAGATGGGGAAGCATAAGAAAACAAACAATTTTGCTCAGCATGACATGTCTTAGTGCAGAAACAGACTAACTGTTGTCAAGTTTTGTAGGCATTACAGCAAAGAGGAGTTTTACAGTGTAATATAAAAGAGGATAATGAGTTGGTTGTGCATTTATTTGTGGGGTCTTCTTTTCATCCACAGGGGGTAGGATGGGAGAAAGCAAAAAGATGCTTGTCTGAAAAATTAACAAGTGGATGATGGATGCTGGTTTGTCACAGGGAGTCTCTGTCACTGGCCAGTTAACTAGATTTCCTGCCCAGCCTGTGTGGTCTCACAGGCTACATTAGACTGCAAGTTTCTTTCGGAAAAAGCTTTTCCGGAAGAGATCTTCTGGAAAAACTTTTTTTGAAAGAGAGCATCTACACAGCAAAAGCGCATTGAAAAAGCAATCTGCTTTTTCGAAAGATAGCATCCACATTGATTGGACACTATCTCGCACATAAGGCCACCCAGAACCAGTTCAGGCAAGGCATTAGGTCAGCAGTTGCTTCCGAGTGCTGTTGCCTAAGGCTATCTGAGACACTGCTTAAAGGAAGCTCCCTGGACAGCCGTTTCTCTGCTTCTGCTGCGTGCTTGCCTACCTATCTGAGGCACAGCAAAGCTTTAGCAGTGAGTGCTCTGGCTGACCTGCTTCAGGATGCCACAGCATTATTCTTCTTGCCAGGAAGCTGGAGCTGCCTCTGGGCATGTGATCGCCCCACACGGCCATGCTGCAGTTTCTGCAGCAGTTTCTGCAGGCTGCCTTCCTGGCCCTGCACAAGCTCATCATGGAGACCCTCTCCCTGTGTGTGGGAGCAAGGCCCTTGCATCTGCACCTCACAGTGGAGAGACAGTTTTGGAGGCTGGACACCAGTTCCGACTGGTGGGATGGGCTGTTCATGGATCGGTGGCATGACCAGCAGTGGCTCCAAAACTTCCGCATGCAGAAGGTCACCTTCATGGACCTGTGTGCCTGGCTCACCTCTGCCTTCCGACGACGTGACACCCACCTGCAGCCCACCATCCCCTGGAGAGGTGGGTTGCCATCTCTGTCTGGAAGCTCACCACCCAGACAGCTACCAGTCAGTGAGCAACTAGTTCAGCATAGGGAAGTCCACTGTTGGGGCCTTCCTCATGGAGGTAAGGCACTCTTGGCCTGTAGTCCCTGCAAGGGAAGGGAGTCCTGAAAAGAGGGACCCTAAGGAAAGAGAGGTGCAGGGGTAGGCTGGGGGTGGGCTGGGGTTGTGCCATCCCATCCCTGGGGGGTTGTGCCATCCCCCCACACACAGCCCTGCTGCTGGGGGGGGGCGGCCTCATAGGGGTGGCTCCTGGGGTGTTTGAGGGGAGGGAACAGGAGGGGGAAGCACCTCCCAAGGGCTCAGGCACTCCCTCTCATTCTCTGTTTTGTGTGTTTCTTTGTCTCCTTCTGTAGGTTTTGAGGGCCATCAATTCCATCCTGCTGCGCAGCGTCATCCTCCTGGGAGACCTGGACCCGATCGTCATAAGATTTGCTGCCCTGGGTTCCTAACTGCAGGGCAGTGATTTATGGAACCATCATCCCAATCCACGCACCACAGCACTGAGAAGCCCAGTACATCAACAGGGCTATTTATTAATGAAGTAGTTAAGGTGTGAGTGTTGTTGGGGTTTACTGAGCAAGCCTGCCCTATATAAATACTCACACAGTACTGAACCTCAAGATAAAGTTCCTAAATTTCTGACTCAACAATCACTGGCCTTCAGATAAAACCTGAGATGGATTTTAAAGAAAGTATGCTCTTTGGTTAGAACCCTTGTCAGGAATATAGAGGAAGCACTCAAAAGTATTCCAGGATACTGCAAACAGCCTACAATAAAACGACAAGGAGTCCTGTGGCACCTTATAGACTAACAGATGTATTGGAGCATAAGCTTTCGTGGGCAAAGACCCACTTCGTCAGATGCATGTAGTGGAAATTTCCAGAGGCAGGTATAAATATGCAGGCCAGAATAAGGCTAGCGATAACAAGGTTAATTCAGTCTGGGAGGGTGAGGCTGAATTAATCTCGTTATCGCTAGCCTTATTCTGGCCTGCATATTTATACCTGCCTCTGGAAATTTCCACTACATGCATCTGACGAAGTGGGTCTTTGCCAACGAAAGCTTATGCTCCAATACATCTGTTAGTCTATAAGGTGCCACAGGACTCCTTGTCGCTTTTGCAGATTCAGACTAACACGGCTACCCCTCTGATACTCTACAATAAAATGAATCCCTTTCTGACATAGGGAAGTACAGGTTGAAAGTCTTTTAACCAGGATTCTCTGGTCTGGCAACATCCATGCTCCAGCATGGATGTTGCAGGACCAGAGAGTCCCGGTGAAGGGCTGGTGGCAAGGATCCTTGCAGGGCTGGCAGAGCAGTGGTCTACCTGCAGCGAGCTGATGGCAGGGCTGCAGGCCCTGGTTGACCACTGTGGACAGTTTACAGACATTTTTGTCGGGTGGTCAGGCAGGACGCACCGACACCCATGTATTTAGAAACTCCAGCCTCTACCAGAAGCTGGAGGCTGGGACATTCTTCCCCCAGACTTTGGGGTTGGGGACATGCAGATGCCACTGTGCATCATGGGGGATGTGCTCTACCCCTCATGCCATGGCTGATGAAGCCATACACCGGCCACCTGGACCCCAGCAGGGAACAATTCAATGCTCACCTCAGGTGGGCCCGCATGCAGGTGGAATGCACCTTCGGGCACCTGAAGGCAAGGTTCAGGTGCCTCCTGACCCGCCTTGATATGGGGGAGCACAACATCCCCGAGGTGATCTCCACATGTCGTGTCCTCCACATGTTGTGGAGGACACAACATGTGGAGAGGAAGGGGGAGGCCTTCCTACTGGGGTGGGGGTCAGAGGCTGGCTGGGAAGGGAGGGCCTTCAAGCAACTGCGCTCAGCTGTCATCCGCCAGGCTCATCAATTGGGGCTGTGCATCTGGGAGGCCCTGAGGGAGAGTTTCTCTCAAGGACCGCAGTAATTTTCCCCAGGGCCTCCCCACTAGGGGCCTGTGCCTTGCTCCACTATACCTTTCCCACCACAACCCCTCCCTTATCCCCTTCTCTAAACTCTGAATAAACACACCTGTTTTGATTTGAACAAAACAAACTTTGTATTTTTTATAATAAAATAAACTGGGGAGGAGGGGGGCTGAGAAACTGAATTGGGGAGGTAGGAGGGAGGCTTAGGGCTGGGAGTGGTGTGTGGTGCAGCTGGAAGTGTCACCTCAGGTCTGAGGACCTTGGCAAAGTTGCAGTTGGGTGGGGCCTGGGACAACAGGAGGGTGGGCAGGAGGGGGGGCTGGAGCAGGGTCAGGGATGGGAGGGGGGCAGAGGGAGAAGGCATGGGCCTCACTTGAGGGGCAGGGGGTGGGAGAATGGCCATCGATTGGGGCAGGGGGTGGGGGAATGGGCATCACTTGGGGGGCAGAGGGAGGGGGAATGGGCATAGCAGGGGGCAGGAGGGTGGGTGGCAGGAGCAGGGACTGCAGCCAGATGTGCCATCATTTCATGCATAATGGCATACATGTTGTCGCCCTGCTGCACAGGCTGGTCCCACATGCAGTTCCGCCACTCGGCGTCCTCCCAGACCTTCTGGGTCAGGGTTTGCTCCATGTCATGCAGGACACCCACGTGTTGCCTCATGAGGTCCTCCAGGACCCTCCTGTGCTTGCAGCTCCCCCAGGGTCAGGTGGCTGCCTCCAATGGCATGGATTGCCCCTCAGTGATGGCTGGTCCAGCTGTGGAGAATAAAGAGGGAGAGGCCATCAGTCATCCATGCAGACACTGTCCCTGAGGCCGTGTGCTCCTCCGTGAGCTGAGACCAACAGTCCTTGGGCCAGAGAATGGGGAGGTCCCGGGAGCAAGGCCATGTGTAGCCTGCACAGCAGGCCCTGCCTCGCAGGGGCCCCAAGGTACCCTGGGAACCATGCTTCCCACACCACCCCACCCCCGTCCCATGGACAAGCAGAGAAGGGAAGTGTCTGGCCACAGTGGGATCCCCTGGATGGGAGAGGGGCCTGGAGCAGCCTGGCCTTCCATGGGGCCCACACACACACCTGTGCCTGGCAGTTCCGTCCGTGGGAGCAGGTGGGGCCTCACACGGACAGGCATACCTGTCTGCTGTGTGCTGCACTCCTCGATCTGTGTGGGGTCATGCATGCGCCCTTGTGCCCAGCCTGCTTCCAGCGTTTGTGGGCGGTGGAAGGGTGTACCCCCCTTTTCTCTCCCAGAGGTCAGACGTGTGTGGGGCCTCCCCACAGCCTGTGAGCAGGATCCTGGGTGTGCTCCGGGGCTGCCTCCTCAGGACGCATGGAACAGACTGGCACTGCACATGGTTCCATGTGCCTGGACAATGTCCGGGCTGAGCAGGCCGAGCGACGATCATACCCCATCCCCTCTGCACCCGCCTCCCCCACCCTGTGTGTTTGGAAAACTGAGAGCACTCAGCTGATGATCCCTCCCCACCATCAGAGGATGCCTGGGAGATCTCCAGCCCGCAGGGTACTGGCTCCAGGGTGGGGGCGACCATACTGGCTGTGTCCTACTCCTCCTGCAGCTGCTGTTCCTTCCTCCTCCTCCTCCTCCTCCTCCTCAGCAGGGAGTTCCGGGCAGGTGTCTCGAGCCCTGAGTCCACCACCATGGATGGGGAAAAGGCTGCCCCATCCCCCAGGATTTGGTGGAGTTCCTGGAAGTAGGGGCAGGAATGGAGTACTGACCCAGAGCAAGAGCTCTGTTCCCTGGCCCTGGCATAGCCCTGGTGGAGCTCTTTGACCTTACTCCGGACCTGTTCTAATGTCCAGGGGGAGGGTGTTCCCTCATAGCCAGAGCCTCAGCCATCCAGCAATAGATGTCTGCATTTCATCGCTGGGAGCGGAGATTCTGCAGGGTCTCTTCCTCACCCCACAACTCCAAGAGGGACAGGATCTCCACTCCGGACCAGGAGGGCGCACGCCTTTTAGTGCCCCAGCTGGGTCCTGGGAGCCCTGGTGTTGCTCCCTGTGAGGGCCAGAGGGGTCTTGGGCGGCTTGAGGCTGAGCCACTGCTCCAAATTTGTATGGCAGTCAGAGCCATGCAGTGAGGTGCAGCTCCCCCGGGCAAGCTTCCTGCCACAAGGCTTGTCCCAGGTGCCTGCAGCTTTAAGAGCTGTCAGGAGACAGGAACTATGGAGTTCTAATTAGTTTGGACCGAGTGGCCACCAGGGCACCTGTGTTATTTTCTGGAGGCCCTTTCTTTCAAAAAAACACCCTCTTCTGCGTCCACACATGCCTTTTTCCGAAAAAGCTTTTTCGGAAAAAGGCTTCTTCCTAGTATAAAGAGGTTTACCACTGTCGGAAAAACCCCTCCGTTCTGTCAAAAGAACACAATAGCAATGTGGACGTAATTATTGTTTTTCTGGAAAAATGCTGCAGTGTAGACATATCCATAGTGACAAGCACACACTGGATTGTTATCTTTCAACAAGGCTACATCTAGACTACATCCCTATGTCAGCAGAGGGATGTAAATGAAGCACTTCGAAAGTGCAAATGAAGCTGGGATTTAAATATCCTGTGCTTCATTTGCATAATCACGTAATGGCGCTCTTTCGAAAAAGTGCTATTTTGAAATTGAGACCGCAGTCTAGACACGGTTGTTTCGAAAACGGGGTGCTTTTTCAAAAGATGCTGTAAACCTCAAAAATAAGGTTTATAGGATCTTTCGAAAAAGTGCCCCATTTTCTACTTAACCGCATCTAGATTGCGGTTTCAATTTTGAAATAGCGCTTTTTCGAAAGAGCGCCATTACGTGATTATGAAAATGAAGCACGGGATATTTAAATCCCGGCTTCATTTGCACCTTCGAAGTGCTTCATTTACATCCCTCTGCTGACAGAGGGATGTAGTCTAGACACAGCCTAAGGTGTGCATTTGTTCTTTTCTTATACAGTAACACAGTGCAATGCAGGTTTACAGCAAAGGCAGACTTCCCTGTAGCCCTCATTCCTCAGTCCAGTCTCACCTTCCAAACTTCCTTCTAAGCTGCCCTTGCTACTTGTTCCTTCCACTTACATTCTTCCCATTACCTCATTAACTCATTGATTTTCACCCAGTCTCACAGTGGCCCAACAGAAAGTTAAATGACCTGCAGTCTTCTTCAGCCTGCAGCAACTTCCGTGATCAGGGTGCTGCTGATAATCTCAGCTGTCACAGATGTTATTGGATGGTCATGGGGCAGTAGCCGATATTCCAATAGTGACAGTGAGAATAGGAATGAAGGGATGAGTAAGTGAAAGTGAAGACAAACTTTTAATCTGACAGAGAAAAGGGAGGGAGTGGTGGAGGTTGGGGTTGTCCAGCCCTCCCCAGCGCCAGGGGTGGTACGGGGAGGAGTCACGTGGCCAGACAGTTATGTGGCTGGTGGCTCTCCTCCACCACATGTCGTTCCTCATCAGTTGCCACTGGTCCACAGTGATCAAAAAAGGAAGGGAGAGAGGAAAGAGCTCAGGGGAAAATATTAAGAGCTTGGATTTAGCCATATTAAACTTGAGCTGATGGTTAGACATCCAGGAGGACATGTTTGGGAGAGAGTTTAAGATTTAAGTTTGGACAGTAGCAGACAGGTTTGGAGAGTCTTAGAGCTGTGAGTTCTCAGCATTGGGATGGTAATTGCATTTGTATTAACTCATTACTGTATTGACAATGGTAATCTTGACTTCTCTGCCACCGTTAAAAGCTATCGTTTAGTAATGAAGATCAGAATCACCACTTATTCCAAGATTAGTAGAAAACAGTAATAATCTCAGACACTATTGTGTGGTAACAGTTGCTCATGCTGACATTTTCTTGGCAGCAGCTACATTCTATTTTCATAGTATAGATACTGTATTTAGGACAAATTCTAAATTTTGACAGTTTATTTATAGGTTTTTTTTGTTATGTTCATCACTATGGTTACATAACATTAGTGAATTTATTCCTCAGTATCCCTCCACTTTAGGAAACATTATCCCTCTTTCACAGATGAGGAGCTGAGACTTCCCTACAAAAATTGGTTTAATAAGTGGGAACAAAATCCTGATTATCAAATTAATTACCTAACCACATTTTTCTCTTAAAATGTATCCAACAAATTACCTTTTAGGCTGAGGCTTTTTCATGTTTCATTTCAACCAAGCCAACTATTTCACTGAAGAACTGAAAACTGAAATTGAACTATTTTTACAAAAAAATGAGTTGAAACTGAGCTTTTAACAAAAAATAATATAGTTCAAATGATTTCAACAAGCTCCTGTTGTAAGTGAACCAGAGTTAGGGAAGTAGTAGGAAATGTCACAGATGAGATCAGCTCCTGAAGAACATATGAAAGCTTTGTCATCAGCTGCAAAATTAAATAGTACCATTGAACAGAAACACCAATTTTAAAAATAATTCTGCATGTTTTTTAATCATGAAGGCTATTTCTTCTCCTGAAAAGCTTAGAATGTGTACATTAACAACACCCAGGGCTGGGAATTCCTGTAGAGTTTATGTGCCACTGCAGCTTATGAGCTTACATGCTTGGTTCCAGGGGCTCTGTCTCTCCCTATGAGACTTAGTAAATTCTTCAGGCTTCTTCATTCCATCAAGCCTTTTTGTTCCTAAAGCTCTTTCTGCTCCTGTTCTGGTTATAAATTGAAAGGAGTCTTTAGCCTTAAGAGTCCCTCTTGCATAAGCTATGAGAAAGTATCACCCCAGGTGGGTGATACTAGACTACAGGGGTTTTTTTTCAAAAAAAGTAGCCTTTTTTGTACCTGCATCTAGACTGCCGCTGCGTTCTGTTGACAGTAAATTGAAAGAACGCGGCGGTTTTGTCGACTGCAGTAAACCTCATTTTACGAAGAAGAATTCCTTTTTCTATAGAGATCTGTCGAAAAAAGGTGTGTGTGGATGCGGGAAGCCTGTCCTTTCGAAAAAAAAGGCCTCCAGGAAGAAGCCCTGGTGGACAGGCCATCCTTTACATGCTGAGCAACTCTATGGTTCCTGTCCACAGCCTCTTAAAGGCACAGGCACCCAGACAGACATTGCTGTCAGGAAGCCAGCCAGAGTACCCATGTAGCCATGTCCCAGCCTCAAGGCCCCCCGGCCCTTCTCGGGACAGTGAGAAGAATCCACCCAGGGACACCAAAAGGCGGGCACTAGCCTGATCAGGGCCAGAAATTAAAAACCTCCTGGAGCTCTGGTCCCAGGAAGAATCCCTGCAGGCCCTGCAGTTGTGCCACAGGAATGAGGACATATATAGGTGCATGGCTCAGGGACTGGCCAAGAAAGGGCATGACCCCCCCACCATGGACCAAGTGAGGGCCAAGGTGAAAGAACTGCAGCAGGGGTACGCCAAGGCCCGAGACCAGCGCTCCTGCTCCTGGGCAGCCCCACAGAGCTGCCCATATTATGCAGACCTGGAGCAGATTCTGGGCGGTGGGGAAGCCCAGACTCCACTGTGTGTGGTGGAGTCCGGGTTACACCACCATATTGTGGACCAGCCCCTGAGGGACGGTGACCAGGAAGGAGGGACGGGAGAGCTGCACCTGGAGGAGGAGGAGGAGGAAGAGACAGCAAGGACCCTCTCCCAGGAGCCGGTCCTCCAGACCCCAGAGGCCTCCCAGGAGTCCATGGACATCGGGGAGGGAACATCAGGTGAGTGCTTTGAGGGGTCACCACACACGGGCGGGTTGGCAGTGCGGGGGGCCAGCTAGTCCCATTGCCACTGTGGGGCCCCTATGATGCTTTCAGGCTGCTGTCCAACTCACACACGGTGTCATGTGTAACACCCCTGAGTCTCCTGTCCAAAGGAGAGCCCCTAACAGTGATGGCATGCCCTCAGGGACAGCGGGGGTGCACACATACAATGATTCTCTCCTCCTCTTTTCCTCCACAGCTGGACCCTCCACCCAAGAGGGGAACACCACACCTAGCCCACCACCATCCTGGACACGTGGCACCCGCAGGCACCGGCGTGTCTACACTGATGTGCTGAAAGAGCACATAGTGGCCCTGCAAGACCTCAACAGGACTCTTTAGCAGAGGATGGAGGCAGAGGCTGAGTGGTGCAACAGGCTGCTGGATGAGCTGATCCAGCAGCGCACTGCCATCTGTGCCCCTATGCGGGAGGCCCTAGCTTTGCCTGCCCCTGTCACGGGCACCGCTTCTCCTGCATGCCAGGACCCTGCTCCCCCAGCCCCTCCTTCTCCCCCAGCTCCTTCTCCTCCCGCGCCCTCATAGGCCCAACAGTTGCTCCCCCTCCCCCCGCCCAGGCCAGGACTGGCTAACGCTCCACCTGAGCCCAAGGCCATGGCGGTTCCAGGACGCAAGAAGGTGGCAGGACCCTGCGATCAGGGAAGCTGCGGCCTACTTGAGCCCCCTCCCCCCTCCAGGTTTTCAGTCCCCTACCACCCCAGTTAAAGGACATATCACTTATATAACAAAATCTTTATTTTTGAGTGAAAGATTTACCTTGTATATAAACATTTGAAGAGTAAACAGAGAATTTTTTTAAACAGTTAGCACATTTTCCTTACTGATAGTGTTGTTAATAAAAAACCAAGGTCTGTTTACAAAGAAAACTGGGTGTGTATGTATTCTTTATGGGAAGAGGGTGAGGGTAGTGGAGGGACAGGTAGGGGTGGGCCAGGCCAAACCCCCCATGGGGGAGGTCCTGGGGAGAGTCAGTGGGCTCCTTCTGAGAATCTCTCCCTCAGAGCCTCTTGGATTCAGACACTAGACTGGTGAGCCTGGCGGATGGCAGCCATCTGGGGCTGCTCAAATTGCCTCCCCTCGCCATCAGCACCTGTTCCCCACCCCAGCAAGAAGGCTTCCCCTTTCCTCTCCACCAGGTTATGGAGGGTGCAACATGCAGCCACCACCTCTGGGATGTGGCGTTCGCCCATCCCTAAGTGTGTTAGGAGGCAACGGAACCTCCCTTTCAGACATCCGAACACACATTCCACCTGGATGCGAGCCTGGCTAAGATGCATGTTAAAAAGCTCCTTGCTCGCATCCAGGTGGCCGGTGTAGGGCTTCATGAGCCACAGCATCGGGGGTAGGCCGCGTCAGCCACGATGCACACCGGCAACTGAACATCCCCGAGCTCAAGGTCCCTCTGGGGGAAAATGTTCCTGTCTGCAACCTGCAGTACAGATAGGAGTTGCGGAATATGCGGGCATCATGTGCCCGCCCCGACCACCCGACACAAATGTCTGTAAACTGTCCCCGGTGGTTGACCAGGGCCTGCAGCACCATGGAATAGTAGCCCTTCCTGTTTATAAATTGGGCTGCTCGATGGGGCAGTGTGCGGATTGGGATATGTGTCCGATAGAGGGCTCCTTTGCAGTTCAGGAAGCCAAGGGCAGCAAACCTGGCAATGATGTTGTCCAGGTCCCCGAGACGGACAAGCCTCTTCAGCAGCTCTGCATTGATGGCCCTCACCACCTGCAGCAAGAGACAAATAGACAGACAGAAACCAGGGAGTTAGACAGGTTACCTAAGAGCTTGGGAGGAGAACCCCCCGCACCACCACCACCACCGAGCCACCCCTCCCCTTCTCAAGATGTCCCCCTCCCCCACATCAGCGCAGGGTTAGCCAAGGAACCGCCTCCAAGTGCCACTCCATCCCCCACTCCCTCTTGCCCTTGCCTGGCAGTCCACCTTTCTCAACCCCCACACTCAGCAGGGCCTGTCCCCTGATAGTGACTTACCTCCATCAAAATGGCCAAACTGGTGTCCCACGGAGCAGTAGCGGGAGGTGGCCAGCTTCCAAAGGGCGATTGTGACCCGCTTCTGCAGGGGGATGGTGGGCCACAGGTGGGTGTCCTGGTGTTGCAGAGCAGGGGTGAGCCAGGTACACAGCTCCAGGAATGTGATCTTCTGCATCTGGAACTTGCGGAGCCACTGGTCATCGTCCCAGAGCTCCATGACGAGCTGGTCCTACCAGACCAAACTCATCTAATGCCTCCAAATCTGCCTGCCCCCCAAAAAGTTTGGGGGCAAGGACAGAGTTCCTGCATCCTGGAAAAGGTCTCGTAGGTCTGGTCCAGGTCCATATAGGGCAGGAGATTCATGACAGAGTCATGAAGATGCAACAGAAGCTGCAGTATGGCAGCATGGGGCCATCACCTGCCCAGGGGCAGCTCAGGCTCCATGGCCAAAACCACAGTGAAAAGCAGAAAAAATACCCAGAAAATAAACTGCTTTGGTGTCCAAGAAAGCAGGGCAACCAGAGCAAGCACTGCAGCAGTTTTGCTTTCCCTCTAGGAGGTAGGCAAGCCAGAAGCAGGAGCAGAGCAATGGCTGTCCAGTGGGATCCCTTTAAGCACGCGTCTCTGCAAAGGGCATGGAGCAGCACCGGGAAGTAAATGCTGCCCCCATGCCCTGCCAGAAGCAGTTCCGGGTGCCTTTTTTTTTTGAAAGAGCATCCAGCAGTCTGGACGCTCTTTTTCAAAAAAGTGGATTGATTTTTCGATCCGCGTAATGCAATCAAGACGTTCTTCTTCGAAAGTGGCTTTTTCGAAAGTATCTTTCGAAAAAGCCTCTTTCGAAAAAGGCGTGTAATCTAGACATAGCCAGGGGCATATCAACTCTGTCTGCACTGGTCTATACTAGGACTTTATTTCAAAATACCCTCCCCCCCAAAAGGTCAAATTTATAAGAAGAGTGTCCACACTACCAAGCCCATTATTTTGGAATAATGGGCTGCTCAATTTGAAATATGTACTACTGCTTTTCATCAGGAGTAATGCTAATTCTGAAATAGTTATTTTGAAGTAGCATTAGTGTGGACATTCTGGTGCCACTATTTCAAAAAAATTACACCCCAGAGCAATTCGAACTAATTACTCCCCAGTGTTTCCTGGGGCTCTAAGGGTACGTCTACACTTGCTCCGTAGTTCGAGCTAGGAATGCAAATGTAGGCGACCGAAATTGCTAATGAAGCGGGGATTTAAATATATATTATTGCAAGTATGAGAAGTATATTGAAAGAGAGAGGGTGAGAGAAGGGAGGTGGAAACCTGGGAGGAGGGAGCTGGAAGGGGGAAGCCAGGGGAAGAAGGAGGAGGGGAAGTCTAAAACTATGGTACGCCATATCTTCAGTATTGTGTAGAGATGTGGTCTCCTCACCTCAGAAAAGATATTTTGGCCTTGGAAAGGGTTCAGAAAAGGGCAACTACAATGATTAGGGGTTTGGAACAGGTCAAATATGAAGAGAGGCTAAAGAGACTGGGACTTTTCAGCTTAGAAAAGAGGAGACTGAAGGGGGATATGATAGAGGTCTATAAAATCATGAGTGGTGTGGAGAGGGTGCCTAAAGAAAAGTTCTTCATTAGTTCCCATAATATAAGGACTAGAGGACACCAAATGAAATGAATGGGTAGCAGGCTTCAAACTAATAAAAGAAAGTTCTTCTTCACAAAGCAAATAGTCAACCTGTGGAACTCCTTGCCACAGGAGGCTGTGAAGGCTAGAACTATAACAGAGTTTAAAGAGAAGTTAGATAAAGTCATGGAGGTTGGGTCCATGGAGTGCTATTAGCCAGGGGGTAGGAATGGTGTTCCTGGCCTCTGTTTGTGGAAGGCTGGAGATGGATGGCACAAGACAAATGGCTTGGTCGTTGTCTTCGGTCCATCCCCTCCGGGGTACCTGGTGTTGGCCGCTGTCAGCAGACAGGCTACTGGGCGAGATGGACCTTTGGTCTGACCCAGTACGGCCGTTCTTATGTTCTTATGTT
This sequence comes from Pelochelys cantorii, assembly GCA_032595735.1. Taxonomy (NCBI): domain Eukaryota; kingdom Metazoa; phylum Chordata; order Testudines; family Trionychidae; genus Pelochelys; species Pelochelys cantorii. Next base: position 35,801,979 of record CM064337.1, on the reverse strand, counting down.
CTCAGCTCAGGGCTCAGGGTCGGGGGTCTCACTGGACCAACTTGATTTTCATGCAAACCTGCTCCTGGGTTCCCATGTGGCCTTTGGTGGCCAGGCTGGCAGCTATCCTGCCCTAGACAGCCTCATTCCTGTGCCTAGTGTGGAGGTCGTGGACGTTGGAGGTCTCCCCCCAAACCTCGATGAGGTCCACGATCTCCACACTAGACCAGGCAGGCGCCCGCCTCTTGCGGCCCCGGGCAGGCTCCTGGGAGCCGCCATCCTGGTCCTGGGAAGAGGCGGAGGGCTGGGTGGCAGCGGGTGGCTGGCTCATGCCGTGCCAGGTGCAGGGTCTGCTGGCTGGGTGCTGTCAGGCTTGCACCTGGCATGGGCACTGTCGCCAGACCGTGCCCCTTTAAGGGCTCCAGGGCCGGGAGGCGGGGCAGAAGAGTTTCCCTGGCTTGGCCCAGAGTGGCCACCAGGGCAAGCTGGAAAGAGCTAGCCTCCAACTAGTTCGAATTAAGTGGCTACACAGCCCTTAATTCGAACTACTTAATTCGAACTAGGCGTTAGTCCTCGTAGAATGAGGTTTACCTACTTCGAATTAAGTGCTCCGCTAGTTCGAATTAAGTTCGAACTAGCGGTTTGCATGTGTAGCGCCTATGAAAGTTAATTCGAACTAACAGCTGTTAGTTCGAATTAACTTTGTAGTGTAGACATACCCTTGCTTTGGTTGCCCAGGTTTTTTGGATGCTATAGCTTTTTCCTTTTTGTTATGGAGCCAGAGCTGCCCCTGGGTACGCGATAGCCCCACACGGCCACACTGCAGTTCCTGCAGCAGTTTGTGCAGGCTGCCTTCGTGGTCCTGCATGAGCTTGACTCAGAGCTCATTCTTCAGACCCTCTCCCGGTGCACAGGAGCAAGACCCTTCCAGCAGCACCCCACTGTGGAGAAACATTTTTGGAGGCTGGACACCAGTTCCAATGGGTGGGACTGGCTAGTGATGGAGCAGTGGAACGACCAGCAGTGGCACCAAAACTTCCGCATGTGGAAGGCTACCTTCATGAAGCTGTGTGTCTGGCTTGCCCCTGCCCTCTAATGACATGACATCCACCTGCTGCCCACCATCCCCCTGGAAAAGAGGGTCACAATTGCCATATGGAAGCTCGCCACCCCCAACAGTTAACGGTCAGTGAGCAACCAGTTTGGCATAGGGAAGTCCGCCATCGGGGCCCTTCTCATGGAGGTAAGACACTCTCGGGCTGCAGTCCCTGATATGGGGGGGAGTCCTGGAAAAGGGGGACCCTCAGGAAAGGGGGGGTTGGGTAGTGAAGCGGGCCCGGGGTGAGGGGGAAGCCCCGTTCCCAGGGGGTTGTGTTGTCCTGCCCTCATACAGCCCTGCTGCTGGGGGAATGGCCTCATAGGGGGTGGCTCGTGGGGTATTTGAGGGTGGGAGGGAACAGGAGGGGGGCGAGCATCTCCCAAAGGCTCAGGCACTCCCTCTCATTCTCTGTTTTGTGTGTTTGTTTGTCTCCTTCTTCAGGTTGTGAGAGCCATCAACTCCATCCTGCTGCGCAGGGTCATCCGCCTGGGAGATCTGGACCTGATCGTCGCAGGATTTGCTGCCCTGGGGTTCCCCAATTGCAGGGCAGTGATTCATGGAACCCACTTCACAATCCACGCACCACAGCATCAAGCTGCCCAGTACATCAACAGGAAGGGCTATTTCTCGATGGTGCTGCAGGCCCTGGTCAACCACTGTGGATAGTTTACAGACATTTTTGTCAGGTGATCGGACAGGACACACACTGCCCGTGTATTTGGAAACTACCAGAAGCTGGAGGCTGGAACATTCTTCCCCTAGTGTGACTTTGGGGTTGGGGGCATGCAGATGCCACTGTGCATCATGGAGGACATGGCCTACCCCCTCATGCTATGGCTGATCAAGCCGTACCCAGGCCACCTGGACCCCAGCAGGGAACAATTCAATTCCCACCTCAGCTGGGCCCGCAGGTGGAATGCGCCTTCAGGCACCTGAAGGCAAGGTTCAGGTACCTCCTGACCCACCTCGATGTGGGGCAGCACAACATCTCTGAAGTGGTCTCCACATGTTGTGTCATCTACAACATTGTGGAGAGGAAGGGGGAGGCCTTTCTACCGGGTTGGGGGAAAGAGGGTGGCCGGGAAGGGAGGGCCTCCGAGCAGCTGCACACAGCTGTCATCTGCCAGGCCCATCAGTTGGGGCTGTGCATCTGGGAGGCCTTGAGGGAGAGTTTCTCTCAAGGACTTAACTAACTCTGCCCAGGGCCTCTCCCCTAGGGGGCTCTGGCTTGCTCCAATATCCCTTTCCTACCACAACCCCTCCCTTCCTCCCTTCCTAAATTTTGAATAAAGACACCTGTTTGGATTTTAACAGAACAAACTTTGTATTTATCTTTCATCAAAAAAACCTGGGGAGGGACAGGAGGCTCATAACCTGGAGGGGAAGGGAGGCTCATTACCTGGAGTGGGCTCAGGGCTGGGAGTGGTGTGGGGGGCAGCTGGATGTGCCACCTCGGGTTTGGGGAACTCGTCAAACTTGGGGTAGGGCGGGTCCTTGGACCACAGGGGAGTGGGCAGGAGTATGGGCTGGAGTGGGGGCAGGGATGACAGGGAGGCAGGGGGAGAGGGCATGGGCATCACTTGGGGAGGGAGCAAAGGCATTGTTTGGGAAGCAGGGGAAGGGAGAATGGGCATAATGGGGAGGGTCAGGAGGGTGGTAGTTAGGAGCAACACAGCAGCCAGATGTGCCATCATTTCTTGCATGATGGTACACATGTTATTGCCCTGCCATGCAAGCTGGCCCCACATGCGTGTCCGCCATTCAGAGTCCTCATGGATCTTCCATGCCAAGGTCTGTTGCATGTCATGCAGGATGCCCACATGCTGCCTCAATAGATCTTCCTGGCCCCAGAGCACTTTTGGGCCCCCCAGGGCCAGGCAACTGGAATGGGTGGCGTGGCTCGCCCCTCAGTCTTGGCTGGTCCAGATGCGGAGAATACAGAGGGAGAGGCGGTCAGTCATCCATGCAGACACTGTCCCTGACGTCGTGCCCTCCTCTGTGAGCAGTGACCAACAGTCCTCAGGCAAGTGGATGGGATATCCCAGGAGGAAGGCCATGTGTGGCCTGCACAGCAGGCCCTGCCTCACAGAGGCCCCGAGGTGCCCAGGGAAACATGCTGCCCACTTCCCCCAGCCCCCTCCCCCTGAATGGACAAGCAGGCAAGGGAAGTGTCTGGCCAGAGTGGGATCCCATGGGCAGCAGAGGAGCCAGGAGCAGCCTGGCCTTCCCTGGGGCCCGCACACAGACCTGCGTCTTGCAGCGCTGTCTGCCGGAGCGGGTGGTGCCTTGCATGTGCTGGCATGCCCGTATGCTGTGTGTGGCACTCCTCGGTGTGTCTGGGGTCATGCCTGTGACCTTGTGGCTAGCCTGCTTCCCGATGTGGCAGGTGGTGAGAGGGCATCCCCTCCCCCCGGGCCAGATGTGTGTGGCGCCTCCCCTGAGCCTGGGAGCAGGAGCCTGGGCGTGTTTAGGGGCTGCCTGCTGAGTCCACGTGGTACATAATAATGCTGCACGTGTTTCCATGTGCTCGGACTGCAGCACGAAGTCTAGCCCGAGCAAGCCGAGCAACGCTTGCACCCCTTCCCATCTGCACCAGCCTCCCCCACCCTGTGTGTGTGACAAACTGAGAGATTCACCTAAAGATCCCTTCCTGGCATCAGACGATACCTGCGATATGTCCAGGCTCACAGGAACCGGCTCCAGGGACAGAGTCACAGTGGTGGCCATGTCGTCCTCCTCCTCCTGCCCCTGCTGTCCCTCCTCCTCCTCCTCCTTCATGACCTCCAGCTAGGTGACGACAGTCGTCTTCAGCCCAGAGTCGACAATGACGGGTGGGGAAAGGGCTCCCCCCCCCACCTCCAGGGTCTGATGCAGCTTGGTAAAGTAGGGGCAGGTATGGGGTCCTGCCCCAGAGCGCGAGCTGCACTCTCTAGCCCTCGCATACCCCTGGCAGAGCTCCTTCACCTTACTCTGGACCTGTTTTAAGGTCCAGGTTGGGTGTCCCCGTACTGCCAGGGCCATGATCATCTGTCCAAAAATGTCTGCATTGCGGCGTTTGGGTTGGAGACCCTGTAGGGTCTCCTCCTCCCCCCACAGCTTGAGGAGGGACAGGATCTGCACTCCAGACCAGAAGGGTGCCCATCGCTTGCTACCCTCGGTGGATCCTGGGAGCCCTGGTTGTGCTCCTTGAGAGGTCCAGGGAGGATTTGGGGGGCTTGTGGCTGTGCTATGGATCAGCAAGCCTGTAGCAGGGAGAGCCATGTGGTCAGGGTGCTGCTCCAGGGCCAGCTTCCTGCCACAAATCTTTTCCAGGAAGCCTGCAGCTTTAAGAGGGGCCAGGAGACCCCTCTTAAAGCTGAATGGGTGCCTCTGGATGGAGTGGCCACCAGGGCACCTGTGTTATTTCCTGGAGGCATCTTCTTTCGAAAAAACACCCTCTTCCCCATCCCCACACACCTTTTTCCAAAGAGCTCTTTCAGAAAAAGGCTCAGTCCTGAGGAGTGCGAATGGAGTGGCCAGCAGGGAATCTGTGGGATTTCCTGGAGGCCCCTTTTTTTGAAAAAACTCCATGTGCCATGTCCATACACACCCTCTTCTGAAACAGCTACTTTGGAAGAGGCACTATTCCTCATGGAATGAGGTTTACAAAATGTTGGAAAAAGCCATCTGATTTTATTTCAATTTTCTTTTGAAATAATGCAATTGCTGTGTGGATACTAGCATTGTTTTTTCTGGAATAACGGCTGTTATTGTGGAATAATGATGCAGTGTAGACACACCCTTAGTCTCATAGGGCTCATCTAGACTATGCTGAAGTTTCGAAAGAGGATATGCAAATTCCGCGGGGAAGTAGTCAGGACGCGGGGGGGAGGGGGTTCGGCAACCCCCCCCTTTTTTTGAAAAGCCACATAAACCTCTTTTTTTTTCAAAACTTCAGCATAGTCTAGACATAGCCATCGTTTTCGATTGTTTCTAAGTGCAGTGAATTAGGATGTTTACTTATGCACAAGCAAGTGGGAAAATAAAGAAACTGGATCATGGAAAAAACTTTTGGAAAACCACACGCCTTGTTCCCTCATTTCACTCATGTGGAGCATGATTCTGCTCTTACGCTGCAAAACTAATTTGCTCCACTGGAAACTGGATCAATTCTGTCCTCCTACAATTTCAATTCTAATTGCCTTTTCATACTTGTTCCAAACAATTTTATCATGTATTTACCTCAATCTCTATCATTTTGCTGAATAAATAATGGGGATAAAAATATGAATCCATTGAAAGATCTCTTTAAAGAGAAATCAAATACAGTTTTATAAGTGGGTTACATAAAATTGAACTATAAGGTAGCAGAATAAAATGTTGACATCGTGCAGCCTACTGAAAACAGTAAGAAGAAGGAAAAATCTCGAGTGAGGGAAAGGAAAATGAGCAAGTTATTCTGCTATGTCTACACTACGTGCTTATTTCAAAATAATAACCTCAAATTAACTATTTTGAAATAGCACATCCACCCTACAAATCCCCATTGAAATAGCGCAGAGCTATATTGAAATAGCGCATCCATACTGATTGGAGGCTGAATCGCATTTAAAGCCCCCAGAAGCACTCCAGGCAGGGCATCAGGACAGCAGTCACTTCCAGAAGCTGCTGCCTGAAGCTATCTGAGGCTCGTGCTTAAAGGGGCTCCCCTCTACAGCCGTGTGTCAGACTCTTCTTCATTGCGTACCTCCTTGAGGGACAGTAAACTCACACTGCATGCTCTGGTTGCCCTTGCGGAAGCCACAGCACTTCCAACATGGAGCCGGACCTGCTGCAAAGCAGTGTCAGGTTCTTTGACCTGTTGCTGCAACTCCTAGTGCAGTTTATGCAGGCTGCCCTCGTGGTGCTGCAGGACCATGACAACCAGCCCAGAACGGGGCACCTCCTCACCCCAGCCTGGGAGCTTCTCATATTCCACAGTCCCTTCCATCCTCCACTGCACATCGTGCACTGCCACTTCTGGTGCTGGGAGACCACTTCTGACTGGTGGGACAGGATTGTCATGCAGTGATGGGATGACCAGCAGTGGGTTCAGAACTTCCACATATGGAAGGCCACCTTCCTGGAACTCTGCAAGTGGCTCGCCCCTGCTCTCCAGCAACGGAACACCTGCATGTGACATGCCATCCCCCTATAGAAGCAAGTTGCCGTTGCACTTTGGAAGCTTGCCACACTGCACAGCTACTGCTCTGTGGGAGTACATCTACACAGCAACGTTATTTCAGTATAACTGAGATTATTCCAAAATAATGTAGCCCTCGTCTACACTACAAGCAGTTATTTTGACATAATGTTGAAATAATGGCGAGCTGGAGGATTTCTTACTCCGACTCCTGTAACCCTCATTTTATGAGGAGTAAGGGAAGTTGGAGGAAGAGTGCTCTACCTCGGACTTTCTGCTGTGTAGATAGCCGAAATGAGCTATTTTGACTTAGGCTATGCAATTGACACAGCTGAAGTTGCGTAGCTTATTTTGGCTTTAGCCCTGCTGTGTAGACATGCCCCGGGGAACCAGTTTGGCATAGGAAGATTGACCTTCAAGGCCATACTCAAGCAGGATTGACTCTCTTGCTATTGTCCTAGGAGGGCAGTGAACTACTAGAATGCAATTCATTAGGGAGGGGGGGTGGAATCTCTGTCCCTAAGGGTTTTGCAGTCCCTGTTTGACAAACCCTTGCCGGGGATGGGGTAGTTGGGGTGACTCCTGCTGTGGGAAGGGGTTTGGACTCGGGGAACTCCCAAGGGTTCTGGCAACCCTGTGATTCTATGTTTTTATGATTCTACAGGTGGTGAAGGCCATCAATGCCATCCTGCTGCACAGGATCATCACCCTGTGCAATGTCAACCCCATCATCACTGGCTTTGCCACCTTGTGGCTGTGATCGTTGCTGGTACCCACATCCCTATCCAGGCCACTGACCGACATGCTTCAGATTTTATCAATAGGAAGAGGTACTTTTCAATGGAGCTGTAGGCCCTCATGGACCACCAAGGCCACTTCACCAAGATGAATATTGGGTGGTCAGGGAAGGCACACAATGACTGTGTATTCAGGAACTCCAGCCTCTTCCAGAGGATGCACACTGAGGGTATGTCTACACTACAAAGTTAATTCGAACTAACAGCTGTTAGTTCGAATTAACTTGCATAGGCGCTACACATGCAAACCGCTAGTTCGAACTTAATTCGAACTAGCGGAGCGCTTAATTCGAAGTAGGTAAACCTCATTCTACGAGGACTAACGCCTAGTTCGAATTAAGTAGTTCGAATTAAGGGCTGTGTAGCCACTTAATTCGAACTAGTGGGAGGCTAGCCCTTCCCAGCTTGCCCCGGTGGCCACTCTGGGCCAAGCCAGGGAAACTCTTCTGCCCCCCTCCCGGCCCTGGAGCCCTAATAGGGTCACGGTCTGGCTACACTGCTCGTGCCAGCTGCAAACCTGCCAGCACCCAGCCAGCAGACCCTGCACCTGGCACGGCATGAGCCAGCCACCCGCTGCCACCCAGCCCTCCCCCTCTTCCCAGGACCAGGCTGGCGGCTCCCAGGAGCTTGCCCGGGGCCGCAAGAGGCGGGCACCCTCCTGGTCTAGTGCGGAGATTGTGGACCTCATCGAGGTTTGGGGGGAAGCCTCCAACGTCCACGATCTCCGCACTAGCCACAGGAACGCGGCCGTCTACAGCCGCATGGCTGCCAGCCTGGCCACCAGAGACCACATGCGGACCCGGGAGCAGGTCCGCTGCAAAATTAAGGACCTGCGGCAGTCCTACTCCAGGGCCTCCCAGCCAGGGGCCGACCCGGAGGCATGCCCTCATTATGAGGCCCTGGACCACATCCTGGGGGCTCACACAGTCCATGCCCCCTGGGTGATGATCGACCAGTCCCTGACACCGAGGAGGAGGAGGAGGATGCCGAGAGCCAGGAGCCTGCAGGGAGCCTGCCCAGGACCCAGGACCCTTGAGGCATCCCACAGAGCACATCGGCTGTGTCGTCCGAGGCCAAGGGGGACTCCACATGTGAGTGCCATCATGCTCCCCTTATGTGTACGGGGAGGTGGGGGGAGAGGGAGCCCAGGGACCGTGCACCTGGGCCTTGCCCACCATGGAGCAGCAGCTGGGTGTCATGCAGGGGCCCTGGCCCGTTCCCCACACGCCGACCTCGCCTTGCAGAGGGGGATTGGGGGGCTGTGTCCCCAGGGAGAACTGACCACTGGTCTTGTTTCACCACAGCTGCAGCACCTGGGACTGCAGGGCGCACCACCCCGCCTGCAACAGCCACCCGCACCCGGGCCAGCAGGCGCACCAGGAACCTGGAGGACTACCACCGGCGGCACCTGCGGCTACTGGAGCACCAGCTCCGCACCCAGGACCACTGGGTCCGGGAGGACCTGCGGCTGCAGCAGCGGAGCTTGGAGGCACTGGAGGAGCAGGGCCGTGCCCTCAGAGGCCACCTCCAGACCTTGGTGGACAGGTTCCTGCCTCCTCCTGCTCCAGCCCCTGCGGCCGCCCCAGCTCTCGCTCCTCCTCCCAACCCTGCTCCCCTTCCCACTTCCTCCACACCCCCCGTCCCTCCTGCCCCACCCTCCACACCCACTCCCCCCCGACGCTCCTGCACCCGCAGTGCTGCGAGACGGGAGAGCCAGCAGGACCCCCAACCCTGAGCTTTCCCTTCCCTTCCTCCCCTTCGTCCCCCTCCTCCCCCTTCCAGCTCCCTCCTCCCAGGTTTCCCCCTCCCCTCTCCCACCCTCATTCCCCCCTCCCCCCACTCCAGTTATGTACAATAAAAAGAGATTGTTCTTTGCAAAATGGGTGTCTTTATTTAACATTAGGAAGGGGGGTTAGGGAGGGGAAAGGGGAAGGAGGGGAGGGGGGAAGAAGGCCCCAATGGGGCATGCAGGGAGAGTTCAGTCCTCCTCCTCCACCAGGAAGGTCTCCTGCAGGGCTTCCCGGATCTGGACGGCCCCCCGCTGGGCCTCCCGGACGGCGGCGGTGTGGGGCTGAGCGTAGTGGCCAGCCATGTGCTCAGCCTCAGCCATCCAGGCTGGCAGGAAAGCCTCCCCCTTCCGCTCGCACAAATTGTGCAGCACGCAACATGCTGCCACCATGGGAGGGATATTGTGCTCGGCGAGGTCGAGGCGGGTGAGGAGGCACCTAAATCTGGCTTTCAGTCGTCCGAAGGCCCCCTCGACCACAATGCGAGCCCTGGTGAGCCTGGCATTGAAGGCCTGGCGGGAGGGGTTGAGGTGCCCCTTGTAGGGCTTCATGAGCCAGGGCTGTAGGGGGTAGGCCGCATCCCCCACCAGGCAGACGGGCATGTCCACGTCCCAGACCCTGATGTGGCAGTCGGGGAAGAAGGTCCTGGCGTGCAGCCTCTGGCACATGGAGGAGTTGCGGAACACCCTGGCGTCATGTGCCTTGCCAGACCAGCCCACATTAATGTCCGTGAACTGGCCCCGGTGGTTAGACACGGCCTGCAGGAGGACGGAGAATTACCCCTTGCGGTTGATGTACTGGGAGGCCTGGTGTTCCGGGGCATGGATGGGGATGTGCGTCCCGTCGGTGGCCCCCCCGCAGTTGGGGAAGCCGAGGGCGCCGAACCCCTGGATGATGGTGTCCAGATCGGCGAGGCGGACCACCCTGCGGAGCAGCACCCGGTTGATGGCCTTGACCACCTGCAGAGAGACACAGCAAACTGCGAATCACTGGGGCGCCCAGGTGGCTGGGAGTGTTCGTTCCCTGGCACCGCCCCGCACCCCACTCCCAGAAGCAACCCCCGATGCGATCCTGGCCGCCACCGGCGGCCTGTAGTACGGCCAGGACAGACCGAACCCTCCTATGCGGGGCACTGTCACCTCCTCCCCCGCCCCCATTTTCCCTGGGGCGGCCCATTCCCTCCTTGCAGCCCCCTTCCTCCCTGGCCCAGTGGCCGGTGAGTGCCATACCTGCATGAGTACTGCTCCGACGGTGGATCTCCCCACCCAACGGATCGGTTCCCGACGGATCGGTAGCTGTCCGGCGTGGAGAGCTTCCACAGGGCGATGGCCACACGCTTCTGGAGGGGGATGGCGGGCCTCATGCGAGTGTCCCGTCGCCGCAGAGCAGGGGCAAGCCATTCGCAGAGCTCCAGGAAGGTGTCCCTCTTCATCCTGAAGTTCTGGGTCCACTGTCTGTCTCCCCAGCGCTCCAGGACAATGCAGTCCCACCAGCCGCTGCTGGTGTCCAGATGCCAGATGCGGCGGGGCACGCTGGCATCCGGGCTCTGCTGTGGCTTCTCCATGGCCCCCAGGGAGGCCAGGTGGAGGGGCAGGGGGCTGACATGCACCAGGTGGTGCCAAGCAGCCTCCAGCCATTGCTGGCAGGCTTGCAGCAGCAAGTCCAAAAACTGGAGCAGAATGCCCAGGGCGAGCTCTGGCTCCATGGTGCCAACTGCAGCAGCGTCCCCAATGGGAACCACCGACACAGGCAGGCGCAGAGGAAAATGCTTTGCTGTCCCTCGGCGAGGTAGGCAAGCAAGCGGAGAAGCTGAGAACCGGCTGTCCAGGGGGGGTCCCTTTAAGCACGAGCCTCAGATAGCCTCAGACAGCAGCCACACAAAGCAACTACTGACCTGATGCCCTGCCGGAACCAGTTTCAACTGCCTTAAATGCCACCCAGCGTCCAATCAGTGTGGACACGCTAGTTCGAATTAGCAAAACGCTAATTCAAATTAGTTTTTGGGTCTAGATGCGTTAGTTCAAATTAGCTTAGTTCGAATTAACTAATTCGAACTAAGTTAGTTCGAATTAACTTTGTAGTGTAGACATACCCCGACACTTTTTTCCCTGACTATACCATCGGGGTTGGGGAGGTGGACATGCCCATCTGGATCATGGGAGTCACAGCCTACCCCTTCTTACCCTGGCTAATGAAGCCCTACACAGGATACCTGGACCCCACAAAAGAACGCTTTAACACCATGCTCAGTAAGTCCCACATTGTTGTGGAGGGTCCCTTTGGCCACCTCAGTGAGAGGTTCCAGAGCCTCCTCACCCACCTGGACCTCAGCAACCGGAACATCCCCCCAGGTGTTGGCAGCCTGCTGTGTGCTCCACAGCCTTTGTGAAAATAAGGGGGAGAGTAGAGGCTGAGCAACTCGCCAGGGGTTTCCAGCAGCCGTGTATGGCTGCCATCTGGCAAGCTCATCAGGGGACTGTGCGTATCCTGGAGGCCTTGAGGGAGAGTTTCAGACAAGGCCACTTGTGAGACTCTCCCCCAGGCCTCCCCACAAGGGGCCTCTGCATTGCCCCTATGTGCTTTTCCTTCTCAACCCCTCCCTTCTTCTACCCTCCCCTCCTCTTTTCCCCTTCCCTTGCAGATAAAATAAACCAGACTTTTTGTTTGAAACAATAAACTCAGTAATTTTTATTTGGGGAATATATAACTGGGGAGGGACTGGTGAAAGAACCTGGGTGGGAAGAGAAGGTGGGATAGGGAAGGGGTGGGGGTTGAGGTGAAGCAGCAGTTTCAGGATGGGGATGAGAGTGGCACTGCCTCAGATGTTTCAGGACACGCTGGCTGCCCAAGACATCCCACCACCTCATGTGCGTAACCCTCACTGACTCTGGGGAAGGCTAGGAGGAGAAGCTGAGGGCCAGGAGTTGGGGGGGTATAGGTGCTGGAGGGACTTCAGGGAGCAGATGCTGGAGGGAATTGTGGGGGAGCTGGTGCTGGAGGGAAATGGGGGAGTGGGTGCTGGGAGTTGTGGGGGGAGTGGGTTGTTATATCATGTGGAGTTACAGAGTTTAGAAAGAAATCACTGGAAATACAGAGAGCTTGAGCAGTTGCAAGTGTCCATTTATTCCATAACACAGAACTAACTGTGGGAGAGGTAGATACATTGGAGGGCAGGAACAGGGTCCAGAGTGACCTAGACAGATTAGAGGATTGGGCCAAAATAAATCTGATGAGGTTCAACAAGGACAAGTGTAGAGTCCTGTACTTGGGATGGAAAAATCCCAAGCATTGTTACAGGCTGGGGATCGAATGGCTAAGTAGCAGGTCAGCAGAAAAGGACCTGGGGATTACAGTGGATAAGAAACTGGATATGAGTCAACAGTGTGCCCTTGTAGCCAAAAAGGCAAATAGAATATTAGGTTGCATTAGGAGGAGCATTTCCAGCAGATCTAGAGAAGTGATTATTCCTCTTTATTTGGCTCTGGTGAGGCTACATCTGGAGTATTGTGTCCAGTTCTGGGTCCCTGACTATAAAAAGGATGTGGACGCATTGGAGAGGATCCAGGGGAGGGCAACCAAAATGATTAGTGGACTGGAGCACATGACCTATGAGGAGTTGCTGAGGGATTTGTGCTTATTTAGTCTGCAGAAGGGAAGAGCAAGGGGGGATTTGATAGCAGCCTTCAACTTCCTGAAGGGAGATTCCAAAAGGGATGGAAAGAGGCTGTTCTCAGTAGTGATGGATGGCAGAACAAGGAGCGATGGTCTCAAGTTACAGTGGGGGAGGTCTAGGTTGGATATTAGGAACAACTATTTCACTAGGAGGGTGGTGAAGTATTGGAATGGTTTACCTAGGGAGGTGGTGGAATCTCCATCCCAAGAGGTTTTTAAGACTCGGCTTGAGAAAGCCCTGGCTGGGTTGATTTAGTTGGGATTGGTCCTGCTTTGGGCAGGGGGCTGGACTTGATGACCTCCTGAGGTCTCTTCCACCCCTATGATTCTATGAACTAGAACCAGCCCAAACCAGCTGGGCTGACCCCAAGTGACCCAACTCAGTTACTATAACAACAAGAAGATCTATATCTACAACTCAATACACAACATATTCCTCCCCCCTTAACAAGAACATCCCTTTAATAAAACAAACACTAAACTAGGGAATGAGGGTAGACTGCCTCAAGTTCCCAGCTAACCCCGGGGTTTAATTTGCCCCATAACTGTGGGTTAACCTCAACTAAAGGTCCAGCCATTGAGGAGACCTTCTTTCTCTTGGTGGATTACAGTGGTCGTCTGGTTTTCTTGCACCCGAAGATGTTATGAGTATGGGCCTGACAATGGGCTGGGAACCTGAAGAGTGAACAGGTGAGGCTGTCGGATCAGCCTGCTCAGGGAAGAGTTTATGTTCGCCGCAGGCGGTGATAAAGGAGGAGAGTCAGGAACAGGTGATTCTTGATGCAGTAGCTCACTGGCAGTGGTGAGGTCAGGCAACTCAACTGGAGATATGTCTTGGAGGCAGGCATAACCTGTCAGTAACTGATCTATGTGCTGCTGCCAGATGAGCCTCTGCAAAACGGACAGTATAGGAAACAGGTCCTGTTTGAGCGATGAAAGTGGCAGGGACCCATTTAATTCCAGAAGCATAATTCTGAGCCAAAACCGGTTCTCCAGGACTACAGGTCTGGACTTTTGATCTGGATGCATGCCTAATGACTTCACCTTGCTGTTGACGTTGCACAATTTGGAATGGTTCAGAAGGTTTCAGCAGATCAAAGGAAGTGTGCAGCTCATGTCCCATCATTAGAAAAGCCGGGGACATTTTGATTGTAGCATGAGGAGTGTTTCTGTGGGATAGTAAGAAGGTGTCCAGACTCTTTTGCATGAGTGAATGTCCTCTAGCCAATTTTAGAGCTTGTTTCATTGTCTGCACAAATCTTTCAGCCAATCCATTTGTGGATGAGTGATAAAGGTACTGAAATGATGTGATGAATCCCATTTGTTTTCATAAAATTTCCAAACTCCTGAGAGACAAACTGCAGACTGTTGTCACTTGCAAGTTGTTCTGGAAGACCAAAATGACAAAAGACTCCTCATAGTTTTTGGGTAGTACTCTCAGCAGTAGTGGAGAGCATTATAGAGACTTCTGGCCATTTGAAATGGGGATCTACCACCACCAAGAACATGCTACCTTCAAATGGACCAGCAAAATCAATGTGAATACATTGCCATGGTTTTTCAGGCCAGTCCCATGGGTGCAGAGGGGCCAACTGAGGTGCATTCCTCACACCCTGGCAAGAAATACAAGTTCTTGCCTTCTTTTCATTGGCACCATCCAAGCCAGGCCACTAAATATAGCTTTGTGCAATTTCTTTCATGAGCACAATTCCACAGTGACCTGAATGCAGCTGTTCTAACATCTGTTGTCTTGTATCTTTGGAATAATGACATGCATTCCCCACAACAAGCACCCAGAATGGATAGATAATTCTGTCCTTCTGGACATGTAGGGAACATGGTCGGGTGAGATCTGAGAGTCCCGTAGAGATGTTTCATGCATCACTAGGTATATAACTTGGGAAAGTACTGGGTCAACACAAGTTGTTCTCTTAACTTGTGCAGCAGTGATGAGCATGTTCTCTACCTGTTCAAAGTAGAAGATTTCCTTCTGGTCACTATCTTGATGTTTGACTGGCAAAGGCAGCCAAGAGAGACCATTGCCATTAACATACAGCGTGAAGGGATAGCTCAGTCCTTTGAGCATTGGCTTGCTTAAACCCAGGGTTGTAAGCTCAATCCTTAAGGGAGCCATTTAGGGGTCTGGGGCAAATCTGTCTGGGTATGACTACATTAGTTTGTTAATTTGAGCTAGGTAGGCAAATCAGGCAATGGGAGTTGCAAATGAAGCCTAGGATTTAAATATCCTGGACTTTATTTGCATGTTCCCGTCCGGCCGCCATTTTTAAATCCCCCTTAGTTTGAACAAACTGCCCGCGGCTACACACGGCAGTTTAAAGTTAATCTGAATTAAGTCCTTAGTTCGGATTAACTTTTACTCCTCGTGGAATGAGGTGTAACAGTTAATCTGAATGAAGGATTTATTTCAGATTAACTTTAAACTACCGCGTGTAGCCGCGGGCAGTTAGTTCGAACTAAGGGGGATTTAAAAATGGCGGCCAGACGGGAACATGCAAATAAAGCCCAGGATATTTAAATTCCGGGCTTCATTTGCAACTCCGGTTGCCTGATTTGCTGACCTAGCTCGAATTAACGAGCTAGTGTAGACATACCCGCAGGGATGTACTTGATCCTGCTGTGAGGGTAAGGAACTGGACTTGAGAAACTCTCAAGGTCCTTTCCAGTTCTATGAGATAGGTATATCTCTATATATTATATCATATGACCAGCAGCCAATAGTGGAATGCCTATGTGTAGACCAAAAGTTGACATCACAGGTCAGTGAGAAGTGTAAACTTCCGTCCATAGCCTGAAAACAATTCCCTATGGTTAAGAACATAAGAATGGCCATACTGGGTCAGACCAAAGGTCCATCCAGCATAGTACTCTGTCTGCTGACAGTGGCCAATGCCAGATGTCCCAGAGGGAGTGAATTGAACACGTAATGATCAAGTGATCTCTCTCCTGCCATCCATCTCCACCCTCTGACAAACAGAGGCTAGGGACACCATTCCTTACCCATACTGGCTAATAGCCATTTATGGACTTAACCTCCATGAATTTATCTAGTTCTCTTTTAAACCCTGTTATAGTCCTAGCGTTCACAACCTCCTCAGGCAAAGAGTTCCATAGATGGACTATGCGCTGTGTGAAGAAGAACTTCCTTTTATTTGTTTTAAACCTGCTGCCCATTAGTTTCATTTGGTGGCCCCTAGTTCTTATATTATGGGAACAAGTAAATAACTTTTCCTTATTCACTTTCTCCACACAACTCATGATTTTATAGACCTCTATCATATCCCCCTTAGTCTCCTCTTTTCCAAGCTGAAAAGTCCCAGTCTCTTTAATCTCTCCTCATATAGGACCCGTTCCAAACCCCTAATTATTTTACTTGCCCTTCTCTGAACCTTTTCTAATGCCAGTATATCTTTTTTGAGATGAGGAGACCACATCTGTACGCAGTATTCAAGATGTGGGCGTACCATAGATTTATATAAGGGCAATAAGATATTCTCCGTCTTATTCTCTATCCCTTTTTTAATGATTCCTAACATCCTGTCTGCTTTTTTGACTGCTGCTGCACACTGCGTGGACGTCTTCAGACAACTATCCACGATGACTCCAAGATCTCTTCCCTGATTAGTTGTAGCTAAATTAGCCCCCATCATATTATAGGTATAGTTGGGGTTAGTTTTTCCAATGTGCATTACTTTACATTTATCCACATTAAATTTCATTTGCCATTTTGTTGCCCAGTCACTTAGTTTGGTGAGATCTTTTTGAAGTTCTTCACAGTCTGCTTTAGTCTTAACTACCTTGAGCAGTTTAGTATCGTCTGCAAACTTTGCCACCTCACTGTTTACCCCTTTCTCCAGATCATTTATGAATAAGTTGAATAGGACTGGTCCTAGGACTGACCCTTGGGGAACACCACTAGTTACCCCTCTCCCTTCTGAAAATTTACCATTTATTCCTACCCTTTGTTTCCTGTCTTTTAACCAGTTCTCAGTCCATGAAAGGATCTTCCCTCTTATCCCCTGACAACTTAATTTACGTAAAAGCCTTTGGTGAGGGACCTTGACAAAGGCTTTCTGGAAATCTAAGTACACTATATCTACTGGATCCCCCTTGTCCACATGTTTGTTGACCCCTTCAAAGAACTCTAAGGGTATGTCTACACTACAGCGTTATTTTGAAATATCTTACTTCGAAATTACGTGTCTAGAACACAAAATGCATTTCGAAATAGCGTGTCCACACTGAGTGGACGCTGAATCGCATTTAAGGCCAGCCGGAACTGGTTCTGACAGGGCATCAGGTCAGGAGTTACCTTGTGTGGCTGCTGCCTCAGGCTATCTGAGGCCTGTGCTTAAAGGGACCCCCCACCCCAGACAGCCAGTTCTCAGCTTTCCCTGCTTGCTTGCCTACCTTGATGAGGGACAACAAAGCATTTTGTCTCTGTGTGCTCTGGTTGCCCTCACTCAGGACACCACAGCACTCTGCAACAGGGAGCCAGAGCTGCCCCTGGGCACTCTGGTGCTTCTCTTGGACACGTTGCTGTGAGCCTGGCTGCACTTTCTGCAGGCTGCCATCCGGGAGGTCCATCAGGGGGCTGTCAGGATCCAGGAGGCCCTGCGGGAGAGCTTCCACCCTGAGGAGCACTAAGAGCCTCCCTGGTCTGCCCCACTGGGGGCTTGTGCCTCATTCCTCCCTCACGTCCTTCCACTTACCTCTCCATAACCCCCCTTCCTGATGTCAAATAAAATACATGTATTTTCATGAACACAAACTCTCTTTATTTAACAAAACTGGGGGGTGGGGAATGAAACTCTGGTGAGACTGGGGAAAGGAGGTGGGAGAGGGGAGAAGAGAAGGTGGGAGAGGGGAGGGAGAAACCTGGGAGGAGGGAGCTGGAGGGGGGAAGCAAGGGGAAGAAGGGGGAGGGGAAGCTCAGGGCTCAGGGTTGGAGGTCTCTCCGGACCAACTTGATTTTCATGTGAACCTGCTCTGGGTTCGCATGTGGCCTTTGGTGGCCAGGCTGGCAGCTATCCTGCCATAGACGGCCGTGTTCATCCGTCTAGTGTGGAGATCATGGACGCTGGGGGCATCCCCCCCCAAATCTGAATAAGGTCCATGATCTCCACCCTGGACCAGGAAGGTGCCTGCCTTTTCCGGACCCTGGCAGGCTCCTGGGAGCTGGCAGACTGGCCCTGGGGAGGGGTGTAGGGCTGGCTGGAACTGGCAGCCTGGCTCATGCTGGGGCCACTGGGTCAGGTGCAGTGACTGCTGGCTCTGTGCTGGCAGGCTTGGAGCTGGCACAGGCACTGTGGCCAGAGTCTGCCTCTTTAAGGGCTCCAGGGAGGCGGGGAGGGAGAGGAGTTTTCTTGGTTGCTCCCAGAGTGGCCACCAGGGCACCCTGGGAAGGGCTGGAGTCCCCCTATTTCAAAATAAGCATCTACACAACGCTTATTTCAAAATAGCAATTTTGAAATTGGTGCTATTCCTCATGGAATGAGGTTTACCAATTTCGAAATAAGCCTTCCGCTATTTCGATTGAATTTCGAAATAGCGGTTTGGCTGTGTAGACGCTGGTAAAGTTATTTTGAAATAACGGCTGTTATTTTGAAATGACTTTGCTGTGTAGACATACCCTAATAGATTAGTAAGACATGATTTCCTTCATGCTTCATGCTTGATTTGTGCATAGTTAATTTCTGCCTTGCTTAAGGTGTGTGAAGCAAAAGCAATTGGTATCTCTTATCCAAAGGCATAATGTGTGACAAGACTACTCCCACTCCATACAGGGAGGCATCACAGGCCAACTGTAAAGGTAAGGATGGATCAAAATGCACACTTAGCCTTGTTAAATGCAACAGCACAGGCTTCAATCCACGGCCTTGTGCTGGCTGTGGAACTCATGAAGCGGTTTTAACAGTGTGGCTAACTGTGAAATAAACTTTCCATAATAGTTCAATAGTCCAAGAAATGAGAGAAGTTGACTTACATTTTGAGGGGGTGGAGCCACCACAATAGCCTTAACTTTTGAAGGGGATTTAGAGGCGATCCTGGCAATTACAGGCTAAGTCTAACTAGTACCGGGCAAATTAGTCGAAACAACAGTAAAAAATAAAATTGTGAGGCATGTACAAAAACATAAAAGTCAACATGGTTTCTGTAAAGGGAAATCATGTCTTACTAATCTATTAGAGTTCTTTGAAGGGGTTAACAAACATGCAGACAAGGGGAATCCAGTAGATATAGTATACTTAGATTTTCAGAAAGCCTTTGACAAGGTCCCTCACCAAAGGCTCTTGTGTAAATTACATTGCCATGGGATAAGAGGGAAGGTCCTTTCATGGATTGAGAACTGATTGAAAGACAGGAAACAAAGGGTAGGAATAAATGGTAAATTTTCAGAATGGAGAAGGGTAACTAAGTGGTGTCCCCCAAGGGTCAGTCCTGGGACCAATCCTGTTCAACTTATTCATAAATGATCTGGAGAAAGGGGTAAGCAGTGAGGTGGTAAAGTTTGCAGATGATACCAAACTGTTTAGGATAGTCAAAACAGAAGCAGACTGTGAGGGACTCCAAGAAGATCTCACCAAACTGAGTGATTGGGAAACAAAATGGCAAATGAAATTTAATGTGGATAAATGTAAAGTAATGCACATTGGGAAAAATAACCCCAACTATCCGTACAGTATGATGGGGGCTAATTTGGCTACGACAAATCAGGAAAGAGATCTTGGAGTTATCGTGGACAGTTCTCTGAATACTTCCACACAGTGTGCAGTGGCGGTTAAAAAGGCAAATAGGATGCTAGGAATTATTAAGAAAGGGATAGAAAATAAGACACAGAATATCTTACTGCCCCTGTATAAAACTATGGTACGCCCACATCTTGAATACTGTGTACAGATGTGGTCTCCTCACCTCAAAAAAGATATTTTGGCCTTGGAAAGGGTTCAGAAAAGGGCAACTAAAATGATTAGGGGTTTGGAACGGGTCTCATATGAAGAGAGGTTAAAATGACTGGGACTTTTCAGTTTAGAAAAGATAAGACTGAGGGGGGATATGATAGAGGTATATAAAATCATGAGTGGTGTGGAGAGGGTGCATAAAGAAAAGTTCTTCATTAGTTCCCATAATATAAGGATTAGAGGACACCAAATGAAGTTAATGGGTAGCAGGTTTTAAACTAATAAAAGAAAGTTCTTCTTCACACAGTGCATAGTCAACCTGTGGAACTCCTTGCCAGAGGAGGCTGTGAAGGCTAGACTATAACAGAGTTTGAAGAGAAGCTAGATAATTTCATGGAGGTTAGGTCCATAAAAGGCTATTAGCCAGGGGATAGAAATGGTGTCCCTGGCCTCTGTTTGTCAGAGGCTGGAGAAGGATGGCAGGAGACAAATTGCTTGATCATTGTCTTCGGTCCACCCCTTCTGGGGCACCTGTCGGCAGACAGGCTACTGGGCTAGATGGACCTTTGATCTGACCCAGTACGGCCATTCTTATGTTCTTATGTTCTTATTTATGAAGGCCGGCAGCATGAATGATGTGTCCCAAATATTCAACAGAGGGATGAAAGAATACACACTTGTCTTTCTGGATTCGTAGGCCATACTCTTTAGCTATGTCTAGACTGGCATGATTTTGCGCAAACACTTTTAACGGAAAAGTTTTTCCGTTAAAAGTATTTGCGCAAAAGCGTGTCTAGACTGGCACGGAGTTCTCGTTATAATGATGCACTTTTGCGCAAAAGCGTGTCTACATTGGCAGTGCGCTTTTGCGCAAAAGCAGAAGCCCGGAACCATTTTGCAGAGGGCAAAAGGGCACCAGCTCTTTCCGGGGGCGGGGGCCGGAGCTCCTTTTTGACACGTGCTTAAAGGGATCTCCCTGGAGAGCCGTTTCTCTCCTGCTCTGTGCTTTAGGACCTCTTGTAGGGACTGACAGCCATAGCAGTTTTGGTGGTTGCCCTCTGCCTTTTGGACACCACTGCCTTTTGCCATCTAGTGCTTTTGCCTGTTTTTTTTTTCTTTTGCCTTGTTTTGTCTGCCATGGAGCCAGGGGTGGCCATGTGCCTGCTCTGGCCACTGCCGGCCATTTTGGAGTGCCTGCAGCTGCTGCTCCAGGCTGGTGCCCTCCTGTTCCAGGACCAGGAGGCGCAGACCGCTTTGGACTCCCTCACCAGGGAGGCCATGGCGTCCCTGTGGCATCTCCACCCCAGGGTGAAGAGGCCACTGTGGAGACTGGACACCAGCACCGACTGGTGGGACCGGCTGGTCCTGGGGCAATGGGGCGACCAGCAATGGCTCCGCAACTTTCGCATGCGAAAGCAGACGTTCCTGGAGCTGTGTGCCTGGCTCGCCCCTGAGCTCCAGAGAGCCACCACCCGGCTGCGGGCACCCATCCCCGTCGAGAAGAGGGTTGCCATCGCACTTTGGAAGCTGGCCACCCCGGACAGCTACCGATCAGTGGCACACCAGTTCAGGGTGGGCAGATCCACCGTCGGTGTCATCGTTATGGAGGTAAGTCCCAGGGGGAGTGGGGAGTGGGGTGGGGGAAGGGTGCTGCACTCCATGCCCAAGGGCAGCCAAGACTCCAGGCTGGGTCACCCAGGGGTTTGGGCCCTCCCTCCCTTGCACAGGCCTGCTGGTGGGGGGGGGAGCGTGGGGCGAGGGGGCCGTGGTGTGTGTGTGTGTGCGTGAGGACAGAGGGAATCACGGGGAGGGGCCCAAGGGAGCGCACACTCACCCCTGCCTTAAGTGATGTGTTCCCCTGTGTTTCTCTGCACCCTTCTGCAGGTCGTCCACGCCATCAATGATGTCCTGCTCCCAAGAGTGATCCGCCTGCGTGACGTGAACGCTACGCTGGCCGGCTTTGCTGCCCTCAGGTTCCCCAACTGCGGGGGAGCCCTGGATGCAACCCAATCCCTCCGGGCCCCGGAGTATCGAGCAGCCCATTTCACAAACAGGAAGGGGTACTGCTCGATTGTTCTCCAGGCCCTCGTGGACCACCGGGGCCGCTTCCTGGACGTCTATGCGGGCTGGTCCAGCAGGGCACACGACGCCCGCATCCTCCGCAACTCCGGAGTGTTTCACAGGCTGGAGGCAGGCACCTACTTCCCCCGGTGGGAGTTGACTGTCGGGGATGTGCCTATGCCCATCTGCATCATGGGGGATGCAGCCTACCCCCTGCTGCCCTGGCTAATGCGGCCCTACACGGGGCGGCTGGACCAGAACCGGGCCCGGTTCAATGACTGCCTCAGCTGGGCCCGGAATCAAGTGGAGTGCACCTTCGGCCGCTTAAAAGCCCGCTTCCGTTGTTTGCTCGCCTGTCTGGAGATGGGTGAGCGGAATGCAACGGAGGTAGTAGCCGCGTGCTGCGTGCTCCACAACGTTGTGGAACGGAGTGAGGAGGCCTTCCTCCCCACATGGATGGCAGCCGAGGCACAGACTTATGAACAGCCCCACACAGCTACCATCCACCAGGCGCACCAGGATGGGGTGCGCATCCGAGAGGCCCTGACGGGCATGTTCTCACAGGCCCCATAGTAGGGTCACCTCGGTCTCCCCGCACAACTCCCTCCCATCCCCTCCTCTTCCCCCTCCCCTCCCCTTAACTCCCAATTGTAAATTTACTGCATTGAACAAACCAACCTTGGTTATACTTGTTTTGTTGGGTACGAAGACTCCTGGTAGTCTTGTCTGTCAGGTCAGGTCAAGCGGAAGGCTTGCACCTACCAATATAAATTGGATCCAGAGTTAGGTTTCGTTAAATTAGCTATCGTCGTCATGACTGTTCCGTAAGGCAGCGTCGGTTCGAAGCATATCGGTCGTCATCGTGCATGTTCGTTGGGTGCGTCGGACGAAGCTAGGGTTTTTCTTTTAGTTGAGGCTAGGTTTTAGGCCACCATCGCCTGTTCGAACTGTCCTGAAGAACAGGAAGAGGATTCGTGGTTCGTGCGGAAGGCTCATGTCAGTGTACCCGATTCCAGTCGTCTTCGAGGGATCTCCTGGCAGTTCCTCGTCTGAGGCCCGGAAGGACCAAAGGATTGAGGTCGCCAGCTTCGGTGGCGTCTTCCATCGAGGGTCTCCTGGCAGTTCCTCTCCCGAGGCCCGGAAGGACCAAAGGACTGAGGTCGCCAGCAACACTACAATCGTCCCTGCATCTAGACTATGTAAATATTCTTTGTGTTCGTGTTTTAACCTTTCTTGCTTGTTTGTTATCTATGTTAATATAGTCTTGTGGTTTAAATTTTACTTAAAGTGTCAGTATTTATTTATGCACCACAAACCAATGACCAATTAAAGGAACGACCGGTGATAGATATGGTATTTGGTGTCTGCATTTTGTAATCTTCTGAAATTTAGTTGGCTAATTGGCGTCTCAAATCAATTATTTAAGTTACCGCGAGTAACACAATAAACAACACAGTTTTGTTTTCATGAGAAAAACTGGTATGTGTTGATTTACAAGAGGGAGAGGGGAGGAGACCTTGAACTGGGAGGTGGAGGGGGGAGGAGACCTTGAACTGCGAGGGGGAGGGGGAAGAGACCTTGAACTGGGAGGGGGAGGAGCTACTCCTCGGAGGGGTGGCCCCTGTGACCGCTTCTGCGGGGGCGGACCTGGACATGGGGGGCAGGCCGCATCGGGGCAGGCTGCACGGGGAGGTGGGCAGGAGGTGCAGGAGCAGGAGGGGCCATTGCAGGAGGGTCAGGAACAGGAGCAGGAGGGGCCATTGCAGGAGGGAGCAGGGGCAGTGCTAGGGGAGGGATGCGGGGGCGTGGGGCAAGGCCATGCCGTAATGTATGGCATGGACAATGTGGGCGGTGAGGGTGGCGATGGAGTCAGCCATCCGCACACACTGGGCCTGGAAGGCGGCCCAGGCCTCCTGGCGCCACTGCAGGTCTGCCTCCATGCGCCAAGTGATGGCAGCCTTGACACGCTCGACAGCCTGCACGTGGCGCTGAAGGAGCTGGTCCCGGTGGCGGAGCCTCTGCCTCGGTGGTTGGGTGGCTGGGGGTGCTGCTGCTGCCTCTGCTGCTGCCGGACTGGAGGGTCCCCGGCTTGTGCTTGGTCCCGCTGCAGGGAAGAGAAGAAAGGATGGGTCAGTCAGGCAGGCCGGCCACTGTCCCCACACCTCATGCCCTCCACCCCTGAGCCCAGGTGACACCGCAGTAGTGTGGCTTGGGCCCACTCGGTTCCCCCTATGCCCCCTGTGTTGTATGTTTCAAAGAGGACCGCCCGGAGTAGGGTCCTCCTCCATGTATTGTAACCACCAGTCTGTGTCCTCGCCCTGTGGAGGGTGGGAGGGTGCTTGTGTTGCGTTAACCTGTGGAACTCCCTGTCGGTGGAGGCTGTGAGGCTTTGGGCTAATCAGTGGTGTTTGACAGGGAGCGAGATGAATCCCCACACAGTGCCTGGGAGCACATCTGGCAGACGTGGTCTGGGCTCTCAGATCCCCATCGCATGGGATATCTCCTGGACGGAACCAGGAGAGAGACTGGGGAGTGTCCCATCCTTGCAGCAAAACTCAGGCGGCCCTAGGGCCGGCCCGAGCGCTTCCCCCCCTTCTCCCTCCCACTATCCCTCACACACGTAGCCCAGGGACATGTGTGGCCGCAGTGGGGACTTCCCTCGGGGAGCCAGCCAAGGCACCGGGAGCAGGGGACGGGCTCAGTGGGGGCCACATTCACAGGGCTGTGACGCTGCGGTTTTACCAGGAGCAGCAGGCTGTGCCTCACAGCCAGGCATGGGACAGTGTGCCGTTCTGCCTGCTACACCCTTGCGGAAGTACAGGCTCTGGCCTGAGTTCCTGGGGCCCTGGCTGGTTCCAGCCGGCATCCACCCTTCGTCCTGGTCCCACCAGATGTGTGTGAGCAGCATGGTCCCAGGCGTGCCCTGGAGCTGCTTGCCACGGCCACATGCCGCTCGGTCACCAGGCTGCACGTGGTTGCACATGCTGCTTACTGCCTAATGCTACACAGCGTGCAGCTCACATGGCCTGAGTGACATGCTCTCCCCCTCCCCCCTCCAGGTGCCTGGCTCCCACCCCCCCCCGTCCTTGTGAGTTCAAAGTGCAACACTCACCGGTGGATCCTTCCCCGGCCTCCGAGGATGCGCGGGAGACGTCGGGGCTGCCGGAGGGGGCCTGCTGGGTCACAGTGCTGGCCTCATCCTCCGACGCACTGCTGTCTCCTTCCCCCGCCTTGGTGGTCCTGGTGACGGGGGGGCGCGTGCTGCTGTCAACGGGGACCTCCGGGGCTTGCGGGGCTAGATGGCCTAGGATGGCGTGAAGCCAGTTGTAGTGGGGGCAGGTGTCTGCTCCTGCCCCCTGTCCCTCGTTGGCAGGCACGTAGCCCAGGTGCAGCTCCTTTACTTTCGCCCGGACTTGCTCGAGGGTCCGGGCTGGATGGCCCTGCTGGGCGAGCGCCTGGGCCATGCGGGCGAAGATGTCCGCATTCCAGCGCCCGGAGCGGGTGTCTTGGAGGGCCTCCTCCTCCTGCCAGAGGTCCAGCAGGCTGTCCAGCTCCCCCGAGGACCAGGATGGGGCCCTTCATTTGTGGCTCCTGGGGGCCTCCTGCACTGGGGGTGTGGGTAGCTGATCCCCCCCTGGAGCTGCCATGGTGCTTGAGGGTGTCTCCTGGATGGCAGGGGCCCCATGGCAGACCTCTGGCCAGAGGTGCGAGGAAGGCTCCTGCCCCGTGAGCTCAGCAGCCTGTGTCTGCTTTAAGGGGGATCGGGTTACCAGGAAGTGCCAGGGAGCTGACTGTGGCTACAGAGTCTCCAAGTGTCCATAGGGCTTTTTTCCGTTTAGCCTGCTTTTGCGCAAAACGTCTTAGCTGCCTGTCTACACTGGCCCTTTTGTGCAAAAGCATTTGCGCAAGAGGGCTTTTGCCCGAACGGGAACGTCAAAGTATTTGCACAAGAAGCACTGATTTCTTACATTAGAACGTCAGTGCTCTTGCGCAAATTCAAGCAGCCAGTGTAGACAGCTGGCAAGTTTTTGCACAAAAGCAGCTGCTTTTGCACAAAATCTTGCCAGTCTAGATGCAGCCTCCCAGTCTTTGTAGGGTAGCCTCTAAGGGTATGTCTACACTACCTAAAGATCCTAATTAGAGATCCTAATTTGAACTACCTACTCCATGCCGCGTGTAGCCGCGGGCACGGAGTTCGACCTAAGGGGATTTAAAAATGGCGCCCGCCCGGCAAGATGCAAATGAAGCCCGGGATATTTAAATCCCGGGCTTCATTTGCAACTTTGAATGCCTACATTAACCACCCTAGTTCGAACTAGGGTGGTAGTGTAGACATACCCCAAGTTCCTAAGGTGATCCTCCGCATTCCTACCCATGACCAGGATGTCATCAAGATAGGACAGGACTCCTGGCAAGCCACACAAGATCTGGTCCATAGTCCTGTGGAACAAAGCTGGGGCAGAAGTGTAAACGACTGTAACAATAAAGCTCTTTATGCATCACAATAGTCAACAGCTGTTGGGACTACTCATCAACATGCATCTGTAAATATGCTTGACTCAGATCAATCTTGCTGAACTTTTGTCCCCCAGCCAGGCCTGCAAAGAGTTCATCGATGCAGGGAAAAGCGTATTGCTCTGCACACAACACTGGTTTAACAGTGACCCACGTCTTCAGATGACAGTGGGTTGTGCCCACGAAAGCTCATGATACCATTTAAATGTTTTATTAATCTTTAAGGTGCTGTGAGACTATTCATTGTTTTTTAAGTTTTTCCTGTTACAGACTAAGGGTATGTCTACACTGCCACCCTAGTTCAAACTAGGGTGGCTAATGTAGGCATTCGAACTTGCAAATGAAGCCCGGGATTTAAATATCCCAGGCTTTATTTGCATGTTCCCGGGCGCCACATTTTTTAAATGCCCCGTAGTTCGAACTCCCTGCCCGCGGCTACACGCGGCACGGACTAGGTAGTTTGAATTAGGAGCTTTAATTCGAACTATCTAGTCCATGCCGCGTGTAGCCATGGGCAGGGAGTTCGAACTACGGGGCATTTAAAAATGGCGGTGCCCGGGAACATGCAAATAAAGCCGGGGATATTTAAATCCAGGGCTTCATTTGCAGGTTCGAATGCCTACATTAGCCACCCTAGTTTGAACTAGGGTGGCAGTGTAGACATACCCTAACTCAGCTACCCCTCTGAAGCTTTTGAACCTTTTTAATGTTAAGTGTCAGCAGTGTGGTTCCATTTTGGTTTAGGTGGAGCCCATCCTTCCTGTTTAGGCTCCCCCTATCCCAAAAGTTTCCCCAGTTCCTAATAAATCTAACCCCCTCCTCTCTACACCATCGTCTCATCCAGTCATGGAGACTCTGAAGCTCTGCCTGCCTACCTGGCCCTGTGTGTGGAACTGGAAACATTTCAGAGAACATATTGACTGTTGTGAATAGAACTGTATGGAAATATATTGGGGCTAACATATTAGTGCATATTATGATTAACTTATTACTTCTATAAATGTGTAGTCAGTTTATCCACAACAGAGGTATTGCATGAGGAGCAGCAGTGCAGACTTATTTACAAATGATCTAATTTGCCTCAGCACTGAACTGGAGGGAGCACATCTAGGGCTGGAAGAACTGTTCCATTTCTATGCCAACTCCATCTTGTTCTGGCTGTCATCACTGGTAGCAATCAGGGTCTGCTGTGATATACATACCTGTTATCTTTGAACTGAATTTAAACCACCATCTCATTTAATGTAGGTCACTAAATAGTGTGATTGGATGGTAGCAACTTTCACAAAATACTTATCTAGCATTATTTGAACTGGGGATCAGAAAGTGTCTGTATTAACCAGGTTTCCCATATACAAGCTATTGTGTCAAGAAAACTACCCAGAGGCCCAACAAAAGAGTAGTCTCTTCAGGGAGATGAGTCAATGAAAGTCACTATAAAATTCACTTGAAAAACAGATGGTTTTCTCATAAAAATTTATATATATATATATTTAATACCAAAATTATTCTATGGTTTTATAAAATAATGAAAATACTTTTCTATAAACTACTATAAAATACTTTTATAGAATAGTTGAAATATGAGTGTTTTATGTATTTAAAGTATTGTTTGAAGCAGAAACATTACTTTGACCACTAATTACCACTGACATGAGTAAAACATCAATTTAAGGTGTATTAAGTTTAATTGCTGCCTGGTGTTTCAGTATAAAATCTTATTCACAAAACATTTTAAAGTGAATCATTGCTTGTGAATAGGGGCTGCTAACAGGGAGTTTGGAGAGGGAGTTCTCCAGGTGAAGGAGGAAGCTAATACAGGACCCTTGAGGGAAGTGGCTGTCTGTAGTGTGTGTTGTGTTTGGGGATTTCTTGCTGTGTGCTGAGCTTGTGTTTGGCTATTTGGTTTCTCACCCCCCTTCCCCTTCCCCTTCCCCTTCCCCTTCCCCTTCTCCACCCCGCCCCCCCCGCCACGGAGTGTGTGCTGTGGCCGGCAGGGGGAAGCTGTGAGCTTCTAATCAGGGATTGAAATCTCAAAGCGTCTGCTCATTGGTTGACCCTTAATCAGGGGGAGGGGCTATCAGGCAGTCCAGGACTTTATAAAGGAGTGAGTCAGCGACCAGGGAGCTTGTGAACAAGGAGTTTGGGTAGGAAGTTAGGAAGGGGAGTGGGGAAGGGGGCAAGATACACTCGCCATTCTTTACAATCTTTTCACTACACTCCTGCTCTTCAAGGAGGCATTTAACAACAACTGAGGAATCTCTCAGAAAGAACGCAGGTATGGATAGTGATAGGTCAGCTGTTGTTACATGCACAGCATGTTGTCTTTCTCCCGGAAGAAAGAAAGAATTCCATCTGCACTAAGTGCAAGCTGGTCTCCATTTTGGAAGAAAATATTAGAAGACTTGAGGCCCAAGTATCGACCTTACATTACATCAGAGAGGATGAAGACTTCCTCTATAGAAAGCAGCATTTAATCCTGCAGGCACAGCAGGCTGAAAAGCCAGTCAGGGGAGTACAGGACAAGGAAGAAATCTGGCAGGTGTAACCTCTAGAAGAAGAAGAAGGCCAAGTCAGGAATCTCCCATTCATGTAGAGCTAAGTAACCACTTTCAGGCTCTCTCCACAGGCACTGCGATGGAGAATGCTTTGGCAGGGACCTCTCAGGGAAGAAATCAGAAGGGAACACCATCTACTGGAAGGCATGGGATACGTAGTCCTAGGGATGGGGGTTCCACGACCACCACCCCCAAAAGAAGAAGATGGGTGGTGGTGGTCGGGGACTCCCTCCAAAGAGGGACAGAGTCATCCATCTTCTGTCCAGACCTGCAATCTCTAGAAGTGCGCTGCTTCCCGGGAGCTCGCATTCAGGATGTGACAGAGAGACTTCCAAAAGAGATTAAACCTTCGGATCGCTACTCCTTCCTGTTTCTCTGTGTAGGAACTAATGATACAGCCAAGAATGACCTTGAGTGAGTCACAGCAGATTATGTAGCACTGGGAAGAAGGATCAAGGAATTTGACGTGCAAGTGGTGTTCTCATCCATCCTTCTGGTTGAAGGAAAAGGTCTGGGTAGGGATCATCGAATTGAAAAAGTAAATGCGTGGTTGTGCAGGTGGTGTCGGAGAGAGGGCTTTGGTTTCTTCGACCATGGGACTCTGTTCTGGGCACAAGGATTGTTAGGAAGACATGGGATCCACCTAACCAACAGAGGAAAGAGCATCTTCGTGGGCAGGCTTGCAAACCTAGTGAGGAGGGCTTTAAACGAGGTTCATTGGGGAACGGTGACCAAAGCACTGAGATAAGTGAGGAAGTCAGATACCGGGAAGAAACACAAGGAGGAACGAGCAACAATGGAGGACCTCTGACTTGAATTGAGAAGGTAGGGCAATCAACAGGCTATCTAAGGTGTTTGTACACAAATGCAAGAAGCCTGGGTAACAAACAGGAAGAATTAGAAGCCCTGGCCCAGTCCAAGAACTATGATTTGATTGGCATAACGGAGACTTGGCGGGCTGACTGGAGCACTGTCATGGAAGAATATAAACTGTTCAGGAAGAACAGGCAGGGGAGAAAAGGAGGAGGAGTTTCATTGTATGTAAGAGAGCAGTATGATTGCTCAGAGGTCCAGTATTTAGAGAGAGAAAAGCCTGTTGAGAGTCTATGGGTTAAGTTTAGAGGTGGAAGCAACAGGGGTGATGTTGTGGTTGGTGTCTGCTATAGACTCCCGGATCAGGTGCATGAGGTAGACGAGGCTTTCTTTGGACAACTGAGAGAAGCTTCCAGATCACAGGCCCTGGTTCTCATTTGGCCCTGACAACTATTGGGAGACCAATACAGCAGTACACAGACAATCCAGGAAGTTTTTGGAGAATGTTGGGGATAACTTCTTGGTACAAGTGCTGAAGGAACCGACCAGGGGCCACGCGTAGCTTGACCTGCTGCTCACAAACAGGGAGGAACTAGTGGGGGAAGTAGATGTGGGTGGCAACCTGGGAAGCAGTGATCATGAGATGATCCATTTCAGGATCCTGACCAAAGGAAGACAGGAGAATAGCAAAATAAACACCCTGGACTTCAGAAAAGCAGACTTTTACTCCCTCAGAGAACTGATCGGCAGGATTCCCTGGGATGCTAACATGAAGGGGAAAGGAGTTCAGGAGAGATGGCAGTATTTTAAAGAAGCCTTATTAAAGGCACAGGAAGAAACCAACCTGATGCGCAGCAAGAAAAGCAAATATGGTAGATGACCAGACTGGCTTACCGGTGACATCCCTGGTGAGCTTAAACACACAAAGGAAGCTTACAAGAAGTGGAAACTTGGACAGATGACTAGGGAGGAGTATAAATATATTACGCGAGAATGCAGGAAGGCGAAAGTGCAATTAGAATTGCAGCTAGCAAGGGATGTGAAGGGTAACAAGAAAGGTTTGTACAGGCATGTTAGCAATAAGAGGGTGATCAGAGTGGGTGTGGGACACTTACTGGATGAGGGAGGTAACCTAGTGACAGATGATGTGGGAAAAGCAGAAGTACTCAGTGCTTTCTTTGCCTCTGTCTTCACGGACAAGTTGGCGAGTGCATTTGTCGGCTCCCAGACAAATGCACTAGGCAACCCAGTATGGGAAGGGGGTGGACAGCCCTTGGTGGGGAAAGAACAAGTTAGGAACTATTTAGAAAAGCTAAACATACACAGATCTATGGTCCCGGATTTAATGCATGCGAGGGTACTGAGGGAGTTGGCAAATGTCATTGCAGAGCCTTTGGCCATTATCTTTGAAAACTCGTGGAGATTGGGAGAGATCCCAGATGACTGGAAAAAGGCAAGTGTAGCGCCCATCTTTAAAAAAGGGAAGAAGGACAATCCAGGGAACTATACACCAGTCAGCCTTACCTCAGTCCCCGGAAAAATCATGAAGGGGATCCTCAAGGAATCCATTCTGAAGTACTTGGAAGAGGGGAAAGTGATCAGGAATAGTCAACATGGATTCACGAAGCGCAAGTCATGCCTGACCAATTTGATTAGCTTCTATGATGAGGTAACAGGCTCTGTGGATATGGGAAAGTGGGTGGATGTAATATACCTTGACTTTAGCAAAGCTTTTTATCCAGTCTCCCACAATATTCTTGACAGCAAGTTAAGGGAATATGGATTGGATAAATGGACTGTAAAATGGATAGAAAGCTGGCTAGAATGTTGGGCACAACGGGTAGTAATTAATGGCTCGATGTCAGGTTGGCAGTCAGTTTCTAGCAGAGTGCCCCAAGGATCTGTTCTAGGACCGTTTTTGTTCAACATCTTTATTAATGACTTGGGTGAGGGGATGGATTGCACCCTCAGCAAGTTCACAGGTGACACTAAACTAGGGGGAGAGGTAGATACACTGGAAGGCAGGGATGGGGTCCAGAGTGACCTGGACAGATTAGAGGATTGGGCCACAAGAAATCTGATGAGGTTCAACAAAGACAAGTGAAGAGTCGTGCACTTGGGACAGAAGAATCCCAAGCATTGTTACAGGCTGGGGACCAAATGGCTAAGTAGCAGTTCTGTAGAAAAGGACTTGGGGATTATAGTGGATGAGAAGCTGGATATGAGTCAACAGTGTGCCCTTGTAGCGAAGAAGGCTAATGGCATATTAGGGTGCATTAGGAGGAGCATTACCAGCAGATCCAGAGAAGTGATTATTCCCCTTTATTCGGCTTTGGTGAGGCCACATCTGGGGTATTATGTCCAGTTCTGTCCCTCCTCCGCCCCCCGCACTATAGAAAGGATGTGGATGCATTGGAGAGGATTCAGCGGAGGGTGATCAAAATGATTAGGGGGCTGGAGCGCATGACCTATGAGGAGAGACTGAGTGATTTGGGTTTGTTTAGTCTGCAGAAGAGAAGAGTGAGGGGGGATTTGATAGCAGCCTTCAACTTCCTGAAGGGAGGTTCCAACGAGGATGGAGAGAGGCTGTTCGCAGTAGTGACGGATGGCAGAACAAGGAGCAATGGTCTCAAGTTACAGTGGGAGAGGTCTTGGTTGGATATTAGGAAAAACTATTTCACTAGGAAGGTGGTGAAGTGCTGGAATGAGTTACCTAGGAAGGTGGTGTAATCTCCATCCTTCGAGGTTTTTAAGCCTTGGCTTGACAAAGCCCTGGCTGGGTTGATTTAATTGGGATTGGTCCTGCCTTGGGCAGGGGGCTGGACTTGTTGACCTCCTGAGGTCTCTTCCAGCTCTATGATTCTGTGCTTCTATTGCTGGTGCATATGCAGTGAATACTCTCCAGAATTTGCCGTTGAAAGTGGTTCAGCTGTAACTGAGATCCGTTCTGAGTGGTCACTGGCTGCTTCATCAGTACAAGGGCAGATTCTTATCTGCATTGAACTGGTATGTCTCTATTCCAGTGATCACCTAATACAAATAATGTAATACCGCAAAATGCCTGGCAAAGTCTTGGGATTGTTGGCTAGATTAGGTTGTTGATGAATAAATGTGGAGAGGACAATTTAATAGTGATGTGTAAAGTGTTGTGAGTTAGACTTCATTAGTCCCTGTCAAACTTGGACTCCATAAACCCACTCTTCTGATGTGTAAAGAAGATTGCCTTCTGAGGACCCGTAAGAAAGTCTAAGCAAAAGATGGGGGAGTCTACTGGAATTTGAACCTTCTTTCATCTTCTTGAGTGTGACATCAACATAATTAGATTCACACTGCTGATATATAGGGAGTTCGCCTCATCTTCATCAAAGAACAAAGACTATAATTTTGTGCCTAAACTTATGCACCCTTGTACTGCCTTTGTATTGCTAAAGAAACCAGTGACCACTCAGAACTGATCCCAGTTACATCTGAACCACTTTTGATAGCAAATTCTGGGTGCACACTTGTGCACCCTTCCTGAGGTCTACTCTGGCCTAATTGTTACCTCAGAAACCATAACAAAAATTTCAACCTAAATTTCTGTCCTCAGCTTGACTTTTCATAGAGTTCCTTCAAGATTCCTCTGGAGCATATTGACACTCCCATCTTTGTTTATATTTTAGGATTTTGTATTGCTGTGCATCAGCATAATATTGAGCGCAGATGGTGTAGTAATCCTGCAGGAGGTAATTGAAACCAGAATGACTCAGGAGTAATCACTCAGTCCTAACACTCAACAGAAGAGTTCTGCATTTCTGTAGGTTAAAAGGAGACTAAAAGTAATAAAGGGATCTAACTTATGCTATCTTAAACATCACCTGAATTTAGCCCACTTTACTATGGGTTTCACTATATCCAAGTTTAGAAATCTACCATATATTTTAGAGCGTTTGTGCATCTGTTTGTCTGTATGTTCTCCTGTCCGTGAGTCTGTTTATTCAAGAACTCCTCCCAAATGGTAAGAGCTAGGAATACCATATTTGATATGCAGCTTCTTCTTATCCTAACTAAAAGCAAGGTCATGGTTTGGTTGAGCCAGGGCAATGGGATGTGCCTGAAATTCAATAGTTTCTCATAAAATGGAAACGGAGGGTTCTGGTAGCGGGGAGAATTATACTGTAGAATTACCACAGGGGAGCAGCAATGGACCAGAGATGGGGAATGGGACAGCTATAACCCCATTGGGCCAGCAGGGAGCAGGGGTGGAGAAAGAGAAAGCTATTTACTATATTTCAGAGTTTGTCTCTTTACGTGTCTGTGTGTCTGTCCCTCAGCCAGTGCACATGCACCCCTCCCTTGGCTGTGCCCACTGCAGCTGCAGTGGTCACAGTGAGGCACTTCTCACCTGGCCCCAGGCTGCTGTTGTGAGAGAGGGCTGGCATTGTCCTCTCTCCCAGGGGCAGCCTGCATATGGAATCCCTCATCCCCAGCCCCACTCCAACGATTTACATTAAAAAAAAAAACCAATTTAAGGACCCAAGCAATGCCAGGTAAATCTTCTAATATTTAGATAAAACCATATGGAGCACTATAAGAAAAGTATTTTATCTTGTTCTTTTCGGACTGTAGTACAACCCTGACATTGACGGACCATCCACCATAAAACAACATGCAACAAAACAAAACAAAAAAACTGTGTGAAACTTATCTGTGAATTTTACTAGGGAAAACGGGTAACTTGTCAGCCGATGGCCGGGGTAGTGTGTGTGTGTGGTCTGTGAACCCTATTAAACACCCGCGTCTTCAACTGCTAGGACAGGGTCCCTTCGCAGCGGGCAGCCTAGGGGAGACTGATGGGTGCCCCAAAGTCTGCAGGGAGAGCTTATTACACCCGTGTCTTTGACTGCTAGGACGCAAGTTCCCTTCGCAGCGGGCAGCCAAGGGAGGTTGACAGGTGCCCCAAGGGTCTGCCCCGTGGAGGCAGCAGAGCCCAAATGTCCAGCTCTCACTGCGTCTACCCCTTTGACCAGCTAGAGTTCTTTTAATTGTGTCTGGTTCTGTTACAGCAACAGGAGGAGTCAGGTTAAAGCTTAAACAGTTACAGGTTTATTAAAGAGACTTATAAAGCATGTGGTTACAGTGGCTATTGTTCTACTTCTTACCTGCTAGCAAATACAGATCTTAAAATGGTTACAAGAGAAAAACAAAAGGAAGATAGAAAGTAACGGTAGCAGGTGACAGCTTAATCTTTAAAGAGCTCTATTCTATGCATGCACTGAGACAAAGGACACATACAGATACAATTTTTACCCCCTTCTGCATCTCTCGATTCCAGCATGTCAAGCCAGGACCGGTCACTCAGTTCTCTGGGAAAGACGAATATGAGGCTGGGCGTCCCCATGTGGACCTCAGGAGGCAATTACCTAACCTGACCAGCAGGTAGATGGTAGATTGACACTCAAAGTGAGTGTGCTGCTGGACCCATCTTTATACCCGTGGAGTCACGTATTCTCTTTCTTATCTATGGTGCCAAATGGTGCTGGTTCGTCTTTGTGACGCCAGTTCTTACGAGGGAGTTGTGAACTTAATTTACACTTGTAAGAGAGATAACTAAATTGGGAGTACTGGACATTCTTTGCTCAGTGGGAGATTCCACTCCCCGGGACGGCTGTGTGTTCGTATCAATATAGGTGCCAGCCAAGGGCAGTTCTCGCAGTCTCTTGCAGGTCAACAGTTGGCGTATCTCTGTTTACAGCCATCCAGGGTCACAGCAGCCAGCATATCCGGGCCTTCTGTCAAGGCTTCAAAGACTATGCTGATTTTATTGCTCTCTGTGCCCTGTGCGCTCTGAGGCACCTAAAAGGGGCAAGCAAGATGGATGTTGCGGGGGGGGGGGGTCCTGTCTGGCTACATAAGTAAAAATACCTTTGCAAAGATCAGAGAAATGGGAACTCTCTCAATTTTTAGCTGATTTTGAATAATTTGTTAGCATCCACTTTTCACCTTAATCACACGTTGCCCTGCCAATATGGATTTCTCATAGGCAAAATTAATTTTCAACAAGCTTCTTCCCTATTTTTTCCAATTAAAGGACTCCAGAAGACTTGCATAGTTTTACTAGTTAGATCTATATAAATAAGACTTCAGTGCTCAATTTAAACCATATTGCTGTGTATTAAAATTTTTAAAATGTTAATATTGGTGTGACTTGCAGGAGGCTATGATTCATTTTCATGGAACAGATTCTAGGTATCCATATTGGTGTTTATTAATTACTTTAACAGAAGTGTTTTGTTCCCTTAGTTCCTCTTGAGAATTAAATACCACATAACATATGTTAGATTTTGGCAATCTTATGTTTACAGAAGTTTAAAAAATATTTTGAGCAGTTGTGCATGAAATTATTTAATATCCCTCATGAGAGGAAATGCTAACAATGTTAAAACCAAATGCAACTGCTTTCTATGAATACTTTTTTGATATCTCGTGAGAAACTACTAAAAGGAATATGAAATTTCCGGACTTACTTAGGCTAGGGAAAACAGGCAACAATGATACCTGAAAATATACATTTTTAGAGAAAAATGCTGAAAATAATTGAAAATTACATACATTGACCAGGTTACAGACCCAAATTCAGAGAAAATAGCTTTATTTCTAAAGCAAGAGCAGGTTAACAATTTAATTGTATAGGAATTCAAATGATAAAGAGAATATATTTGAAAAATAGTAAGTTATTTTGCTTACTATGACATAGATAAAATTGGAACACAGTGAGTAGGTAATTCCTAATTTAAATTTTCCTCTGAAACAACAAATGGAATCCCTGAGTGGGGCTATGGAAACATTTTTTTTATTATGAATTGGCTGTTCCAAAAATATCAGGGAAAATTTGATTCAGGGCAAACAAAACAAGTGAAGCCTTGAAAGGCCGTAACATAAAATGAAAGTAAAGCCCAAAACAGGAAAAGAGGGAGACAAATCAGAGAAAGGGAGAGTCAGATGCAGTTTTGGCCCTACACTGTGTCTTAATCTGCAATTACTGTCCACCTTGCCAGCCCACACATCAAAATGTCTGGTGTCTGTGCCTTGGTTTAATATAATTATTTCTTCCTGTATAAAGCAGGAATTATAAATCGGTATTTATGACAATGGCATAACAGTATTTATAACAGAAGCATAATATTAACAAGGACTGGACACATTTTAACTCTATTATAGTCTAAACAGGCCTTGCATTTTCAGAAGTATACAAAGTTCACAGTGAGGAATGCATTCTGATGTATTTATCTCCCAGAATCTTCATTTACCAAAAGGATATGTGAGAGAAACTTTATTTGTGCTCATGTTACAGTCCCATCCTGCACAAAGCCATCTTCACTTGTGCACATACAGATATGGAACTGTCCTTGATCTTGGTAACTGTAAGAATTTAGGAGAGAATAGTCATTGTAAGTAAGAATTGCTGTCAACTTGAGCAATGTAATGGGAGGTACTGGCCTTTTAGGCCTAAGAGGGGTAGAAAACCCCATCCCCAGGATGTTGGTTTCAGCACAGGATGATGAATCAGACAAAATTGGAAGAGAGGAGGTTGTCCCAGGAAGTCAGCAGTAGGATAGAAAGAACTCAGGACATAGTTACTTTATGGGGCTGGGACCAGAACTCTTGAAGTGTAGGTGGGATCAGGCTCTACTGGACAACTGAGAGGAGCTCTGCTAAGATATATGTGTGCCACTTTTTCTCTCAGAACAGGGTACACACCAACAGAGGAAGAGGAAAGGGAGAGCCAAAAGTCTGTTTCTGCTGAACAGAATAAAGTCTCTGTGGTCAGTATCAGACATAGGTACAAACTATGAGGTTGCTATGATAGCCCTTGAGTTTGGGACACTGACGACTATTTTGAATTAGAGTTTCAGAGGGCTGAAGATTATCCTGAGAGAGAGAGTGCATGGTGCTACTAAGAGGCTTCAAAGAGAGGATGCCAATAGAGAGCACTGTGGAAACACACGTGTGGCTGCAAGAGAGAACAAGTGACCGTTTATGTTCCTATTGAATTCATTTGTGCAACTCCTATTAACATCCAAGGAAGAGGATCTGATCCTTCAAAGAATGGTGAACTATAGAGGGAAGAGATCTAATGGACCCTCTCTCCTTTGCGGATTTTAAATTAGAATTTGCCACATAATTACAAATACTTTACTCTTGCAAATGTATGTCTCCATCTCACCAGATATGTGCTAATGCTAACTTCTTACCTTTGTCTACAAAGCTTTTAAAATTGCTGAATAAACCAGACTTTTAAAAATGAAAGAAGATAGGCTTAGGTTCAACACATAGGACAGGTTTCTGGGACACTGGGTTTCCATTTCTATCTCAGATGGGGTACATGGTACATTATTTGGAAAGGGATATGCAGCTTAAAACATTTGAAAACAACTGAACAAGAGATTCACTGACTCTTTTGCAGAGGAGCGAAATTTACTCCCAAATCTTCCATTCAGTCAGTAGGCTTGAATAAATATTGTTCTTTATCACCTTATATGTGATAACAAGGCATTTCACAGCTTCTGTGCATATCTTTATTCAATGGAATCATACAGCTAAGGCTATTGGATTTCCTGTAGAGGAGCTTGGATGAAGTTATTTTCCAGTTTAGGTCTTGGCTTTTTTCTTTGGCATTCAAAGAAAAAAACATTTTCTAGGCTAACACACACCTGGCGGTAAAACAATAGATCATAATAAATAAATTAATAAAAAATGAGATGGAACACTCATCTACAAGAGTTCCAGGAAAACAATCAGCGGTGAGTTACTTCAAGCCAGAAGAGATAGTTTTTCTTTATATTTAGAGTACAAGCAGAGCAGCAAACCTTGAAAAACTTTAATCTCCAGTCACAGTAGGATTTTAAAAACAAACAGAAAATGTAAATAGTTTTAAACTGAAAAATGGTGAAAGTTGTAAGTTTTTGGAAATACATTTTTCTTAAACACATGAAGATTTTTCATTTTGGGAAAAATGAAGTAAGAAAAAAACCAGTCCTTTACTTACACTGTTAGAAAGATCCTATTTATTTAACTAGATATATGTACCACATAAATTAATACTGTAGAAACAATAAAGATACAAGCATAATATGATAGATAGATTGTGTGCCATGCTAAAAAATGTAGCCTATAATCTGCATAGTCTAACAACCGCAGGGAGAGATGGTTATTTCATTCATGGCAATAATCCTGGTGAATTCATTTGAGGAATTGAGCTCCATTGGTCCAGAAAGTTGAATTAGGGTACAAATTCTACACACAGAGTGCATCTGGGTAGAAGCAACATTTTGGAAAATATTTAAAACTACATTAGAAAATATGATTCTCCTGTTTTTATGATTTTCTCTAGTTGTGCCTTCTTCTACTAATCTGCTAGCAGGGATGTTATTTCAGAACTGAACTATGTTAAAATCCTAGTATTTGTGAGTTTTTAACAATATTTCCCACATTTTCCTTCCTTCTTTCTTTGATTTTTACTTTATGTTATTAATATTCACATAGCATAGATAGATCTAGAAGAAAATATGTAAAAAGGTACAGGAAGACTACAGGTAAGACCTCATTTATAGACAGATGATGGGTGGGTGGGTTTTGTTCATGATCCATCTGTAAATCATTTTAAATGTAACACCCCACAAATATTTGTTCAAGTGAATGGATTCAGCTTTGTTGATTAGATGTGAAACACGTGGCACAGAACCTCAGTTGGTGTAATGGAGCTATGTCAGTTTACAACAATTGAGGAACCCCTCAGAACCTTAGGTTGAAATAGCAGCAGATTTTACTATCTGTAAGTGTTGCATGGGTGTCTTTGGCCAACAAACAATAAAAAAGTGCTCAGAGGGTTAACTTTCTGATTGCAGTAAAATGAATAAATGTGTACCTAGTTGAAGAAAAGGGACTACTCTTGTTCTTTTGTTGCAATATGGAGGACATTTTAACGTAAAAAAATTGAATCTTTAACATGTTTGAAAAAAGCCTTGGAACATAATTCCATTGACATGCTTTTTTGTTTCATTACCCTCTATTTAGACATTACACATAGGAAAAGAAATTCAGATTAAGATGATAATGAGCCACATTTAAAAAAAAGAAACTGGTATAGACAGACAAAGATCCTTCTACTTTACATTTTAGGAACCATAGGTAGGAAATGAAAAACAGAGTGATATAATGAATGTGTGTAGAGAAAACCCATATGTAACCATGTAAAGAAGATAATGTCTAGTGTAGGTAGTTGGATTTATACAGAGGATTGTGATTTATTCGCTTAGAATAAGAGTCACTGAGTGTGAACTTTTTGAATATACTATCTGACATATGTACATAATAAAATTCTGTTCCTGAATGCAGCACGTGTCCATTTAACTGCAATGGCAAAGCTGTTTTAAAATGAGCTATTCAAACGAAATAGTGAACAAATCTTCCATTTAACTTCACACACAACTTGGACAGTAAATAGAAAAATACATAGATAGAGTACAGCATCACAGGAAAAATATTTTGCTTTGGGTTTTGAAAGGTTTATATCTGCTTCCCATATCACAGTTCACAGAACTCTTCCTTGTGGTCCAGAAGAAAGTGGGCAGCCACATGGTGCAGCCAGCCCCAAACCCCATGTGCAGTTATGGCGAGGATATCTCAAACAAAGCTGAAACTATCACTAGTGTCTGCTGCTGAAGCTTCTCTTTAAAGCAAATTAATTCCCACTTTTCTTCTAACTTATGGGGAGCTGAAGGTGACAGGCCCCTACCAACAGACTGGGAGCCAGAATAGCTACTACTGCTGACTGGAACCCAGTGCCCTCTCAGACTGGACCAGAACCACTTGCTACCTCATTTTCCTACTATGTGAACCGGGGGAGTCTTAATGGGAATCCAAAAAGTTGCACTAGAGGAGGACAATTGCATGAGAGAATGGGGGAGAAAGAAGTGGAGACAAACCAGTATGGTTGGAAGAGTGGGAGGAGGAAACAAAGAAAAAGACAAAGATATGCCAGGACAGCAACCCTCGAAGGAGATGTGGTAAGAAAGGATTGTGCTAGAGTGAGAACTTGAAGGGGCTTCCATAAGACCAGGACTTCTGAAGGACAAAGAAAAAGGAAGAAATCTATTTCAAGGGGAAGGATTTTGATTGCAAGCATATGGGGGGAGGAGAACGAGATTCAGTGGGGGAGAACTGGATTTGAGTGGGGGAAAAATTGATCTTGTGCACATGTACACAAGATTAATTTTGAGGTGTCTAGCGGTGAAGAAAATTGATTTGTGTAAAACTTGATTGTGGGCTGAATTAATTTAAGGTGTTGGCAGTAAATTGTTTTGAGTTATATCAGAGTGTCATGGACAGGAGGAGTGCTGACCAGCACACAGTGATTAAGGAGATAAATTCAGGTAGCTAGCAAAGGTGTTGGCCAGGGAGCAGGGAGAACCAATTGAGATAGAGGGATGAAATTTGAATTGTATAAGATTCCTTGCCTGCTTTCTTTGTATGGGAGAGAAAAACCAGGAGTTGAGGGACAGAGAATGACTTAAACCCAGGCAGGACTACCATGCCCCCAAGGAATTCGGGACATGGAAGTGAACTAAACCAAAAAAAGGACCTGCAGAAAAGGACCTGGGGATTACAGTGGATGAGAAGCTGGATATGAGTCAACAGTGTGCCCTTGTAGCTAAGAGGGCTAATGGCATATTAGGGTGCATTAGGAGGAGCATTGCCAGCAGATCTAGAAAAGTGATTATTCCTCTTTATTCGGCTCTGGTGAGGCCACATCTAGAATATTGTGTCCACTTCTGGGCCCCACACTATAGAAAGGGTACGAACATATTGGAGAGGGTCCAGCAGAGAACAACCACAATGATAAGGGGACTGGTGTGTATGACCTATGAGGAGAGACTGAGGGATTTGGTTTGTTTAGTCTGCAGAAGAGAAGAGTGAGGGGGGAATTTGATAGCAGCCTTCAGCTTCCTTAAGGGAGGTTCCAAACAGGCTGGAGAAAGGCTGTTCACAATAGTGACGGATGGCAGAACAAGGAGTAATGGTCTCAAGTTACAGTGGGAGAAGTCTAGGTTGGATATTAGGAAAAACTATTTCACTAGGAGAGTGGTGAAGCACTGAAATGGGTTACCTAGGAAGGTGGTGTAATCTCCAGCCCTTGAGGTTTTTAAGTCTCAGCTTGACAAAGCCCTGGCTGGGTTGATTTAGTTGGGATTGGTCCTGCCTTGGGCAGGGGGCTGGACTTGATGACCTCCTGAGGTCTCTTCCAGCTCTATGATTCTATGATTCTGAGAAAAGATTGGAAGTAAGTACAAGGGAAAAATGTGAATCTAGTTACATTCTGGGTATTTTTTTCTTTATTTTTTTTTCTTTATTTTGGTTTGAACTGCTCTGTGTGAATCTATGCCTCCCCTCCCCATTTGCCATATAGCATTGTGCCCAGAGACTTTTATCTTTTTAATTTGTTTTCCTTAGTTGCTTTGTAACATCCAGCAATCAAGTATGCTCTATCAAGTTTATTTTCTGTTTTGTAATAAAAATCACTTTTTTTAAGGTGATGATTTGATTCTTGTGTCCTGGAAGATCTGCCCATCTCTGGCTACGCTTAGACTGCAGGCTTCTTTCCTAAGAAGCCTTTTTTGGAAGAGATCTTCCAAAAAAACTTCTTCCAAAAGAGCATCCACACACAAAAGCACGTTGAAAAAGCGATGCATTTTTTCAAAAGAGAGCATCCAGACTGAACAGACGCTCTCTCGCATAAAAGGCCACCCAGAACCACTTCAGCCAGGGCTTTAGGTTACCAGTTGCTTCCAAGTGCTATTGCCAGAGCCTTGCAGAGACACACGCTTATAGGGACCCCCTGGACAGCTGTTTCTCTGCTTCTGCTGCGTGCTTGCCTACCTCTTTGAGGGACAGCAAAGCTCTCGCAGTGCCTGCTGTGGTTGCCCTGTACTTTTTTGGACGCCACAGCTTTTCTCTTGCTACCATGGAGCCGGAGCTGCCCCTGGGCATGTGATGGTCCCACACGGCCATGCCACAGTTTTTGTAGCACTTTGTGCCATCTGCCTTCCTGGTCCTGACCGAGTTTGACCCCGAGCATATTCTTGGGACCCTCTCCCTGGCTGCGGGAGCTACACTCTGGCAACTTCACCCCACAGTGTAGAGGCATTTTTGGAGGCCCGACACCAGTTCTGACTGGTGGGACCGGCTGGTCCTGGAGTGGTGGGATGATCAGCAGTGGCTCCAAAACTTCCACATGCAGAGGGCCACCTTTTCTGGGGCTGTGTGCCTCGCTCACCCCCACCCTCTGGAGATGCAACATCCACCTTCAACCCGCCATCCCAGTGGAGAAGTGGGTAGCAATCACCATCTGGAAACTCACCACTCCAGACAGCTATCGGTCAGTGGACAACCAGTTTGGCATGGGGAAGTCCACCGTTGAGGCCCTCCTCATGCAGGTAAGGCGCACTGGGGCTGCAGTCCCTGCGGGGGGGGGGGGGGAAACATGGAAAAGGGGGGTCCTTCGGGAGAGGGAGTTGGTGGCTGTGGGGTTTGGAGTGGGAGTATGGGGTTGTGCCTTCTCACTCACACAGGTCAGCAGCTGGGGGGTGGCCTCATAGGGGGTGGCTCTTGGGTTGTTTGGGGGAAGGAAGGGGAGGAGAGGGGGTAGGCACCTCCCAAGGGCTCAGGCACCCCCTCTCTCATTCTCTGTTTTGTGTGTTTCTTTGTCTCCTTCTGCAGGTTGTGAGGGCCATCAACTCCGTCCTGCTGCACAGGGTCACCTGCCTGGGAGACCTGGACCTGATCGTGGCCAGATTTGCTGCCCTGGGGTTCCCAAACTACCCTGGAGCCATAGATGGGACCCACATCCCAATCCATGCACCAGAACATCGAGCGGCCCAGTATATTAATAGGAAGGGCTACTTCTTCATGGTGCTGCAGGCCCCGGTCTAACACCATGGACAGTTCATGGACATTTTTGTCGGGTGGTCAGGCAGGGCACACGATGCCTGCGTGTTTCGGAACTCTAGCCTGTATGGAAAGCTGGAGGTGGGTACATTCTTCCCTTGCCATGAATTAGCAGCTGGGGACATTCAGATGCCATTGTGCATCATGGGGGATGTGGCTTACCCCCGATGCCGTGGCTTATGAAGCTTTATACCGGACACCTGAATCCCAGCTGGGACCAATTTAATGCCCACCTGAACCAAGCCAGGATCCAGGTCAAGCGTGTCTTCGGCCACTGTTCAGATGCTTGCTGACACACCTGGACGTGTTGGAGCACAACATCCCTGAACTGGTCCTGGCATGTTGTGTCCTCCACAACATTGTGGAGAGGAAGGGGGAGGCCTTCCTTCTGGGATGGAGGGGCAGATGCCAGCTGCAAAGGGTGAGCCTTTGAACAGCTGCCATCCACCAGGCAGGGGTGCGCATCTGGGAGGCCCTGAGGGAGAGGTTCTCTCAAGGACCCCAGTAACTCTCCCCAGGGCCTCCCCAACAGGGGCCTCTGGCTTGCTACCCCATCCCTTTCCCAACACAACCCCTCCCTTTACCCCTTCCCTGACCTCTCAATAAAAACAGCTGTTTGGTTTTAAACAAAATGAACTGTTTATTTATCTTTCATTAAAAAAAGATGGGCAGGGGGAGGGGACTCATAACCTGGAGGGGGAGACGGTCTCGGTGTGGTGTGGGGGATGACTAGATGTGTCATCTCAGGTACAGTGAACTTGTCAGAGTTGGGGTTGGG
Organism: Pelochelys cantorii; assembly: GCA_032595735.1. NCBI lineage: Eukaryota > Metazoa > Chordata > Testudines > Trionychidae > Pelochelys > Pelochelys cantorii. Next base: position 35,757,853 of record CM064337.1, on the reverse strand, counting down.
TAGGTCCAGGGATCACAGGAAGGTGGGCAGGAGTGGGGGCTGCAGTGGGGTCAGGAATGGCAGGGGGGCAGGAAGAGGGGGCATAGGCATCACGTGGGGAGCGGGCATGGGCATCACTTGGGGAGAGGGCATGCGTATTGCTTGAGGAAGGAGTGGAGGCATTGCATGGGGGGCAGGAGAAGGGGGGATTGGGCATAGCGGGGGGGCAGGAGGATGGTAGGCAGGAGGAGTGGCAGCAGGCAGGTGTGCCATCATACTCTCATGACAGCAAACATGTTATCACACTGCTGCATGAGCTGGTCCCAGGCACAGTTCCGCCACTCAGCATCCTCATGGATCTTCTGCTCCAGGGTCTGCTGCATGTTGCGTGGGATGCTGACATGCTGGCTCATGAGGTCTTCCTGGACCCTGGCATGCTTTTGGGTTCCCCAGGCTGTGGCAGCTGGCAAGGGTGGCATGGCTCGCCCCTTAGTCCTGACTGGTCCGGCTGTGGAGAACACAAAGAGGGAGAGGCAGTCTATCATCCATGCAGACACTGTCCCTGCGGCCGTGCCCTCCTCTGTGAGCAGTGACCAACAGTCCTTGGGCCAGAGGAGGGGGATGTCCCAGGAGCAAGGCCATGTGTGGGCTGAATAGCAGCCCATGCCTCACAGGGGCCCCATGGTGCCCAGAGAACCAGGCTGCCCACTTCCCCTCCTCCCCCTGGAATGGACATGCAAGCAAGGGAAGTGTCTGGCCAGAGTGGGATTCCATAGGTGGCAGAGGACCCAGGAGCAGCCTTGCCCTCCCTGGGGTCTGCACACACACCTGCGCCTCGCAGCGCTGTCCGCGGGAGCGGGTGGTGCCTCGCACATGAAGGCATGCCCACATGCTGTGTGTGGCACTCCTCGGGGTGTCTGGGGTCATGCCTGTGCCCCTGTAGCTAGTTTGCTTCCATGGCAGGTGCTGGGAGGGCCCCCCTTCCTAGGGCCAGACGTGTTTGTGGCCTCCCCTGGGCCTGGGAGCAGGATCCAAACCATGCTCATGGACTGCCTGCTGAGTCTGCATGCCACACACTAACACTGCACGTGGTTCCACGTGCACAGACGCAGCACAATGTCCAGTCTGAGCAGCCCAAGTGACGCTCCCACCCCGCCCCCTGTGCGCCAGCCTCCCCGGTCCTGTGTGTGTGATAAACTGAGAGCACTCACCTGAAGATCCCTCCCCAGCATCAGATGAGGCCTGAGAGACGTCCTGGCTGACAGGCACCGGCTCCAGGGATAAGATGACAGTGTCTGTCTCCTCCTCCTCATCATTATCATCATCCGCTGCCATGACCTACGGCTGGGCAATATCGGGGATCTCGAGATCGGAGTCCACAACAACAGATGGGGAAGATGTGTCCCCACCCTCCAGGATCTGGTGGAGCTCCTGGTAATAGGGGCAGGTGTGAGGTCTTGCCCCTGAGCGCAAGCTGCACTCTTGACCCTGACGTATCCCTGGCGGAGCTCCTTTACCTTACTCTGGACCTGTTCCAAGGTCCGGGGTGGGTGTCCGCACTCCGCCAGAGACTTGGTCATGCACTTGAAGATCTCAGCATTGTGCCACCTGGAGTGGAGATCCTGCAATGTCTCCTCCTCCCCCCACAACTCGAGGAAGGACAGGATCTCTGCTCCGGACCAGGAGGGTGCCAACCTCTTGGTCCCCCTGGGTGGGTCCTAGGACACCTGGGGGTGCTCCCTGCGAGGGCCAGGAGGATCACAGGGGGCTTGTGGCTCCACCACGGGTGGCAAAGCCTGTGGCAGGGAGAGCCGCATGGTCAGGGTGCTGCTCTAATGCCGGCTTCCTGCCACAAGGTTTGTCCAGAGTGCCTGAAGCTTTAAGAGCTGGCAGGAGACAAGAACTATAGAGTTGTGATTAGTATGGACGGAGTGTCCACCAGGGAATCTGTGTTATTTCCTGGAGGCCTCTTCTTTCGAAAGAAAACCCCCCTTCCTGTCCACACATGCCTTTTTCTGAAAGGCTTCCTCATGGAAAAAGAAGGACCAATGCCAGAAAACCCCTCTGTTCTTTTGATTTACTTTCAAAAGAATGTGATTGCAGTGTGGACGTGACTCAGGTTTTGTCAGAAAAAAGGCCGTTTTTCCAACAAAACTCTGTAGTGTAGACATACCCTCTGTGTACCTGCATGCCTCAGACTGAGAGGTCAGCTACGAGAGGTTGCAGCTTGTTTTCCTCTTTCCTTTTTTTAACCTCTCTAAGGGCAAAAGAGCATGGGGTACTCCCGGGGGTGAGTTCAAGTGTTCCCCCCTGGTTTTTTGGGGATAAAAATCACTTGATGGTGGTAGCGATCTCCCAAAATCTATGTATTGTGATTCTGGGGGGAAGTTTTTTTGTAACGAGTGCCTATCCAGGCAAAGGTTTTTTTTTTCCTTTTGAGCTCTTTATGGGTCCCCATCTTGTGCACTTGGAGTGCCAGAATGGGGAACAGCCCAGACAAGGGGGGATAATTGACTTTAACTAAAAAGGGCTGCTTACCTGAGACATTTTATTTTAATGTGGAAACAAACTGATCCTGCAGGTGAGAGAAATATCAAATTGTGATGGTGTAAAATTGATGATGGAATTGATTCAGAAATGGTGAGGGTGCTTGATTTTTGGTTGAGGCTTGTGGTAACATATTGGCAGCAGTCGAGACAAGTCCTGCAAGGTGGAGGCAGCAAAGGAAAAGGGTCCATAAGATGGACTAACTACTAATCACTGGACTACATTCTGAAAACTCCTACTCTGACATACAGAAAGCAGTATTATTTTAGAATAGATACATACTGTGACAGGGTCAGAACAGAAGGCTATAAAAAAGTAGTCCTATTGGATTCTGGGAGCTGGGCAGGTTTGCCACATCTAAAGGACCTCCCCCCAGCCAACAGTGAGGGTCCACAGAGTCCAGAACACCAAGTGATTACGGGGGACAAATAAAGAGAAAAAACAGGGATGGGTGTGGAGGTCAAAGGGCTAAAATGAGGGAGCTGGAGATGGAGACACTGAGCAGGAAACCCTGCTTCCCAGGTTGCCACCCACATCTACTTCCCCTACAAGTTTCTCCCTGTTTGTGAATAGCAGGTCAAGCTGTGCATGGCCCCTGGTCGGTTTCTTTAGCACTTGTACCAAGAAGTTATCCCCAACATTCTCCAAAAACTTCCTAGATTGTCTGTGTATTGGTCTCCCAACAGATGTCACGGTGATTAAAGTCACCAAGGAGAACCAGAGCCTGTGATCTGGAAGCTTCTCTTAGTTGTCTGAAGAAAGCCTTGTCTACCTCATCCACCTGATCCGGTGGTCTATAGCAGACACCAACCACAACATCACCTCTGTTGCTTCCACGTCTAAACTTAACCCATAGACTCTCAACAGGCTTTTCTCCCTCTATATATTGGAGCTCTGAGCAATCATACTCCTCTCTTACATACAGTGCAACTCCTCCTCCTTTTCTCTCCTGCCTGTTCTTCCTGAACAGTTTATACCCTTCCATGACAGTGCTCCAGTCATGCAAGGCATCCCACCAAGTCTCCGTTATTCCAAACAAATCATAGTTCTTCGACTGGGCCAGGGCTTCTAATTCCTCCTGTTTGTTTCCCAGGCTTCTTGCATTTGTGTACAAACACCTTAGATAACCAGTTGATTTCCCTACCTTCTCCATTTGAATCAGGGGTCCTCCTTTGTTGCTCGTTGCTCCTTGTGTTTCTTCCCAGTATCTGACTTTCCCACTAACCTCAGGGCTTTGGTCACCATCCCCCTCCCGCCCCCCCAGTTTAAAGCCCTCCTCACTAGGTTTGCAAGCCTGCATGCGAAGATGCTCTTTCCTCTCTTGGGGTAAGGCTACACTAGCTCATTAGTTCGAGCTAGGTAGTCTAATGAGGGCAACCGGAGTTGCAAATGAAGCCCAGGATTTAAATATCCCGGGCTTCATTTGCATCTTCCCGGGTGCTGCCATTTTTAAATCCCCCTTAGTCCGAACTCCGTGCCCGCGGCTACACGCGGCACGGACTAGGTAGTTCGAATTAAAGATCTAATTCGAACTACCGTTACCCCTCCTGCAAAAGGAAGGCGATTCCGCCGCCCGACACCATGTAGTCATCCTTGTTGATGGCAGGGCCAGTGGCCACCTCCACACAAGCGGAGGGCACAGATTAAGAGGGGGCAGAGGGACCTTCCTCCATAGCCTCCCCAGGCAGGGACTCTGGGAGGGAGACATTTACCCCCACTTCAACTGCCACAGTCACCTCTGCTACCCTGAAGCACTGTGAAGTGTCCAGGGGCTCAGAGGAAGGGCCGTCTCGACGTCCACCCCTAATGGAATGAGGAGAGTCGGTGGGGTGGAGTGCCGGGCTTGCTTCCGGTGCCTCCTCAGGGTGAGCTCCCAACCTTCAGAGAAAGGCTGGACTTTAGAGAAGGAAGAACCAGGGGACAAGGACAGCAGTGGGAAGGAGAGGGAAGACAGGGACTGGGCAGGATGGGAAGGGAAAATATCCCCCCAGGGTGAACCCTGTCTGAGTCCCATCACTGACTCCACCTTCCTTTCCGCCACGGGCCTGGCCTTGCCACTTATCACAGTGGCAGCAGCACCCGCACACTCATCTGGGCTCTGTGGAGCCCAAGCAGGACTGATAACAGCCTGGATGGGCCACTCGAGGGTCTGGACCATCAGGGTCACCAGCAGTGGTAGGGCCAGTGCCCCTTCCGGGTGTCAGGAGGTCCTGGGTGCCTCTCCAAATCCAACCAGGGAGCAGTCTCTTCAGATGTGCCCCTTTGCCTGACAGAGAAAGCACCAGGCCTCCCTCACAGTGTAATATACCCGGTACTGGGCCCCTTGATGGGGCACCAGAAATGACCCTTTCAGGGCTTTTCCACCATGCCACACCAGCAGCAGTTTGACTTGGACCTGCCAGCAGAAAGAGAGGATGTGGCAGAGAGCAGGATCTCTGCAGCGCCCCACACCACCAAACCCCTCTCCACCACCTCCTGGGCAGCAGCCTTGAACACCAGGAAGAACACCACCTTCCCAAATATCTTAGAGCCACTTCAGCCACAGATCCCACCACACATGCCAACACTTTCACATAGGTCACCACGCGGGCAAGACTGACACCAGAAGGCAATGGACCCCCATGTCTTCTGGTCAGGGTGGGAAAGGGGCTGCGGCAGTAGGGGGATGACATTCTGGGAGGTGTCCTGAAAAGATTGAAAGATGGCAGGAGGGGGGTGGCACCGACCTGGGTGTATGCCCTGGGGGCCAGAACACCATCACCTCCAGAGCTGATGGACAGGATGGGAGACAGGAAAGAGTGGAAGCCATGGCCGACACCTGAGCTGCAGCAGAGGGGTGAGCCACCGCCATGGGACCTTTAATTTTCCGGGCAGGGCTCTTGCCCTTCTTAGTCCCTTGGCCTTTCCTGCCCTTCAGGGGTGGGGGGGGACTTCTTAATGGTGACACTGGGGGGAGGTGCTGCAGCAGGAATGGCAGGGGCCCTGGAATTCCCATCCATGCCCATTGCCACCATTGTAGGAGTGGGTAGCCCGGCAGCCTCAGAGGGGACAGCATTTACACAGGTAGATGGGAGGATGGGTGGGGAAGGGACAGTAGGGGCATCACAAGACAGCCTCTCCATTGTTGTCATGGGCAGAGAGGGAAGGACAGGAGCCAGGGAAGGAAGGAAGGGGGAAAAGGAAGGTTCACCACGCCTCCTGCTCCCACCCTCCACCCTGCTAGGCTGGAAGCAGGGTGGAAAGGCAGCAACACAGAAAGGAGGAAAGGGGATAGAGGAACAAGAGGTACAACTCCAGCACGGGATGGTAAGACAGGCTCCTCCAGCTGCATTGGGGAGATGAGGGGGTAAATTATTCTAAGAATATAGGGTAAATTAGACTGTGTGTTGGGGGAGGGTAATTAAGAAAAGAAGGGGAGGCTCAGGCACCAAACAAAAGAAAAGGGGAGCATAGGCACACAGGAAAAAGGGGGAAGCAGTGGAGAGGGAGGACCTGATGCTGGAAGTGGGGGGAGGGCAGCTAGACACTGCTGGTGGGGGCAAGAGGTCAAGTGTGCACACTGCACCTGAGTAGCAGGCCCACAGCATCTGCTGCAGGACCCAGCAGAGCAAAAGGGAGGGGGCAAGCACTGGGGCCAAGAATGGAAAAAAGATCCCTGCAGCAACTGAGGCTGGGATGGTGGCAGCAGCAATGGAAATGCTGTGGGGGGGACCAGAGGGAGGTGAACCATACCTCACCCCCAGCATCCCACAAAAACTACACCAGCACCACTCCAGTGACCCAGATGGATCGAGGGCCTCTTATAAACCCCCCCCCACCCCCATTCCCACCACACAGCAAGCTGTGGGGCAGAAGGAAAAAACCCAGGAGCTGTTCTAAAGCAGCCCCTTTACCTCCTCTGCCCCAGAGGGAGCAGCAGCAGTAGGAAAGGTGAAGTCCAGGCCTACAGAAGAGAAGAAAGGGGCAAGGTAGTGTCCAAAGAAAAGGGGATTCTCCTCACCTTCCCCACCCAGGGCAGGACAGCAGCACCTCCCCACCATCACCACATCCATGACACACCCAGCAGCCCCAACAGCCAGCTGAGGTCTGGGAGGGGAAGAAATTGCCTGCAAACAAGCAGGTGGAGAGAAGAAGAGGGGGTCTGGCCCAAAATGGAGGCAGCCAAGGTCTGCCTACCACAGCAGTAGCAGCCCCCCACACCTCTTCCTGGAAAAGAGAGGAGTGCAGGGGGGGAGTAGAGACTATGACAGGGTCAGGTCAGAGAGAGACAAGGAGTGGAAAGGTAGAACATTAGCCTCAGACTGAGGGAATCCTTGCCCCCAGAGTAACAGGGAGGGGCTGGTTTAGAACCAGCAGAGGCAATCAGAGGCACTGGGACTAATTGACCAGGCCTACAGAGTCAGACCATCTTAGGCCAATTAGGATACCTGGGGGTAATTAAGAAAAACCAGTTCAGACTACAAGTGTTAAATATCGGTTAATTGAATAGTCCATTAACCTCATGAATTCTTATTGGTTAGCTGACTATTCTATAGTCCCTGGGAAGCCCCTTTCCAGGAGGGAGGGATCAGAGCTCCCAGACCTGGCACAAGCTGTAACTGAGCCGGGCTGCCTGCCTGCCCGCCTCCTAATACACTTTAAATACAGAGCCATAGCAGGGGTAGGTCCAGGACCCACTGCAAACCAGGTTTGAGCTGGGCTGCTGGCCAGCCTGCTAAAAATTTTACTGGCAAGGGGTGGGAGGAGCAAAATGAGTCTATAGCATTAACCTATAAGCTTTTGCTTATCAGTTAATCAACCATACTATTACATCCCTAGTTCAGACTGGCTATAGAAGAAGCTGGCCTGCAGTGGTAGGGTGCATGCGGTTGGGAGGAATGGCAATCACAACTAGGAGGATGAACTGCAGAGAAGAAAGGTGCCGGGGAAGGTGTGGGGAAGTAGAACAGGGGTCTTGGAGCTGTATATTAGTAGATGTCAGGGATTCACACAAGCAGCTACTATTACAGGGCTCTGGGCTGGAACCTGGAGTAGAGGTTGGGCCCGGGTTCCCCCCAACACCCACCTCCCCATTTCCACTCAGGGAAAAGGACTGTGGAGTTTATTTTCCATTTTGCCATACTCTGGCCAATGATGAAAAGAGCTCAGCAAACAGCAAATTAAAGCCCTGGGGGTATGTCTACACTACAGCTCTAATTTGAATTAACTTATTTCGAATTAGTTAATTTGAAATAAGCTAATTCAAAATAACGCATCTAGACACAAAAACTAATTCGAATTAGCATTTTGCTCACTCAAAATAGCATGTCCACATTGAGTGGATCCTGAATCAAAGGTAAGGCTGGCCGGAACCAGTGCCAAAAGGGCATCAGGGTTGGACTTAGTGTGTGGGGCTGCTGCCTCAGGCTAGCCGAGGGCTGTGCTTAAAGGGACTCGACCCCCCCCATCTCGGACAGACAGTTCTCGGGTTTCTCTGCTTGCTGGTCTACCTCGCTGAGGGACAGCAAAGCATTTGTGTCTCAGAGTGCTCTGCTTGCCCTCACTCGGCACACCACGGCACTCTGCAACATGGAACCAGACCTGCCCCCGAGGACTCTGCTGCGTCTTGTGGACACGTTGCCGGCAGCCTGGCTGCACTGTCTGCAGGCTGCTATCCGGGAGGACCATTGAGGGGATGTCAGGATCCAGGGGGCCCTGCAGGAGAGCTTCCACCCTGAGGAGCGCTAACGGTCTCCCCGGTCTGCCCCCACTGGGGGCTTGTGCCCCATTCCTCCCTCTCGTCCTTCCACTTACCCTTCCCTAGCCCCCCCCTTCCTGATGTCAAATAAAAGACACGTATTTTCAAAAATAACAACTCTCTTTATTCAACACAACTGGGGAGGGGGAATGAAACTGTGGGGAGATGGGGGAAAGGAGGCGGGAGAGGGCAGGAGAGAGGGTGGGAGAGGGGAGGGGGAAAACTGGGAGGAGGGAGCTGGAAGGGGGAAGCAAGGGGAAGAACGGGGAGGGGAAACTCAGGGATCGGGGTAACTCAGGGATCGGGGTGGGGGTCTCGCCGGGCCAACCGCCTCCCAGCACGGCGAGGGAGGGGGGCCTTGGCGTCCCCGGGGGGATGGGGTGGAGGGTGCGGAGGTTGAGGTGGGGGGGTGTGGAGATTGAGGAGGAAGAGGTGGGAGGGGGGCCAGGAGTGGGAGGAAGGACAGTTGTTGGGGGGGGCAGCAGGCGCAGGACTGGCACAGGGCACCATGCTCTGCAGTAGGGCCTGCAGGTTAGCGTTTCTGGCTCGGTCCTCAGCCAGCTGCTCCTGGTGGAGCTGCAGGTCTTCCAGCATCCAGGCCTGGACGGTGCAGTGCAGGGCTCGCAGGGCCCCCAGGTGCTGGTCCCAGTACTCCTGCCACGTGGTGGTGGTCTGGAGCAGGCCGCGGGTGCAGGAGCATGTCCCAGGCGGGATGGTGCGCCCCGCACGAGCAGCTGATGCAGCTGTAGAGAAAGAAGAGAAGTGGTCCGTTCTCCCTGGGGACACAGTGGATGATGCCCAGCCCCCCCTGCGACGTGAGGGCGACCGCGCCCTGCACCGTCAGAGCCACTGTGCTTGCACAGAGGCCATGGTCAAGATGTCTGGCTCTCCCCGGGACTGGGAGCTGCCCCAAGACCGCATCCATGCCCCTGTGCCATGTATAGTGTGGCCAGGGCGGGGGGGAGATGTCCCCTGCCTCTGTGTAGAGGGGGTGTGTGAAGGGAGGGCGTCCTGCTGGGTCCTGCCCCGGGGTCGGGAGCGTGTCAGGTCTCTTCACACATGCGTGTGCCTATTGGGCCACGGACCCTGGGTGTCACGCAACTGGAGCCACCTGCCCAAGGGTGGCATGGCACATGCTCGCACGTGCACAGGTGGCTGCGTGATCCATGGGAGGCATGGCCCATGCGCACGGTCCCTGGTCTCCCTCCCCGCCTACCCCCCCAGGCAGAGGACAGTGCTGGCACTTACCTGGTATGGCCTCCCTGGACGACCCTGCCGACTCCGGTGCCGGAACAGCTGGCAGTGGCCCCTTTGCTGCACCCGGGTCAGGGCCCTCCGGTCCTGGCTTGCTGCCTCCCGGGCTGGCACGGACCGCCCCGACCCCCAAGAGTTGGTTGAGGGTGGGGAAGTAGGGGCAGGTGGCAGCCCCTGCTGCAGTGCCACCCTTGGTGGCCCTGGCGTACGCCTGCCACATCTCCTTAACTTTCAGGCACACCCGCTCCTGGGTGCTCCTGTGTCCTTTTCGGGCCATGGTGGCCGCTATGCGGCTGTAGACGGCCGCGTTCCTCCTCCTAGTGCGGAGATCATAGACGTTGGGGGCCTCCCCCCAAACCTCAATGAGGTCCATGACCTCCGCACTAGTCCAGGAGGGTGCACGCCATCTACAGTCCCTGGCTGGCCCCTGGGTGCTGGGGGACTGGGCGGGGGATGGCTGGCTGTCACTGGCTCCCTGGCTCATCCTGGGGCCACTGGGTCAGGGGCAGAGACTGCTGCTGGCAGGGCGGGCTCTGGCAAGTGCCATCTGGCCAGAGTCTACCCCTTTAAGGGCCCCGGGGCTGAGGGAGAGGAGAGGAGTTTTCCTGGTTTGGCCCAGAGTGGCCACCTGGGGGAACCTGAGAAGGGCTAGTCTCCAGCTAGTTCGAATTAAGTGGCTACACAGCCCTTAATTCGAACTACTTAATTCGAACTAGCCGTTACTCCTCGTAGAATGAGGTTTACCTAGTTTGAATTAAGCGCTCCGCTATTTCGAATTAAATTCGAAATAGTGGTTTGCATGTGTAGCCCCTATTAAAGTTAATTCAAACTAACGGCTGTTAGTTTGAATTAACTTTGTAGTGTAGACATACCCTGGGTGTGGTGCCTAAAACTGTGGGCTGCTGTGAGCCTCTGAGGCAAGCAAATCCACCAGGAAGCGCAGGACCCCCCAAGTTTTCACAGGAGCATTGTCACAGTACATTCACATGTCCTGCACTAGTCTCTGTTATAGAGACCTCTGTATTAGATGCACTTTCTGACTTCTTGGCATATGTAAATGTGATATTTGATGCACGTACTTTGGACGTCAAAGAAATGTGCATTGTGCATAGAAGTAATGAGGTCACCATATGTCATGCTCAACTATCATTTTTAAAAGTAACTAGGGGGCTGCGCTTCCTGCTCACTACACTTGCCAACCCCCCTCTCTCAGGGGGTAGGCAACCCCAGCTCTCCCGCCCAGCCACTGGGGAGGGCCAGGTCATGCGTCAGCCCCAGTCCTGGCCTTTTGTCCCCCCAACCTGCCCCCTGCCACACCAGCCCCAGCCTTTCTCTCCCTCCCCCCGCCACTCCCACTGCAGCTCTGCCTGTGCCAGCCCTGGCCCTTCCACCCCCCAGCCACAGCAGCCCAGGCCCTTTCTCTCCCTGCTCCTGTGCCAGCCCCAGCCCTCCCCCCTGGCTGTGGCCTAACCCTAACCCTCCGCCCCACTGCCTGGCCGAGGCTGTGCCAGCCCGAGCTCTGCCCGCAGCTGCCAGGGAGGGCCGGGCTGCAGCCATGACAGCCCCAGCTCTGGCCCTTTCTTTTCCCCTCCCCCACACCCAGCCACACCAAACCTGGTCCTTTCTCTCCCCCCTCCTGTCTCCCCCGTAGCAGTTCTGGCTCTTTCTCTCTCCCCACCCCATCCCTGCATTTTCCCTGCTAAACCTCCCCTCCCGCTGCCTGGCTGAGGCCACGCCAGCCCCGGATCTGCCCCAGGCTGAGGCTGCACCAGGCCAGCTCTCCTTCCAGCCACCGGGAGGGGCTGAGCCAAGGCCATGCCAGCCCGGTCTCTTCCCCGTCCCCATCCACTTCTGGGGAGGGCTAGGCTGAGACCTCAGGAGCTACAGCTCTTCCCCTGGCCACTGGGAAGGGGAAGGGAGGGCTAGGGCTATAGGCAGCCCAGCTCTCCACGTGGGCCATGGGGAGGGCCAGATTGGGGGTGGGTGGGGCTTGGTTCCTGTGATGACATCACTCTGTTGTCCCACAGAAAAAAACATTTATAGAGAGAGATTGTGGACACTTTTAAAAACTTCATTTGAACGTACTGTTCAACATTGTGTTCACAGTGCTTTTGTTTGTATGTGTGCTGCATGTAGCACTAAGTACACATTCTCAAATTGATGAGACAAGTCTATTTGGGAGAAGCAAATTTTGATAAGGGTGGATATGAAATGTGTGAAATAGATCATTATTTTAAACATGATGTCAGTGGACAAAATAATATAAAAATGGATGGGTGTCAATTGTCCTTTCAATAATGCCCAAAAACTGAGTACTGTTTTGTTACCAGAACGTACTGCTGGCAATGGCAGCATTGCTGTTTTGAGAATTAGAGGTTGCTTACATTTTTTTTCGGAGTCCTTTCTTTTCTTCAGTATGAGAATAGAAAAGACTAAGGCCCAGTCTGCACTTTTTCAAGTCTTGCATCACTTCCTGTCTTCATGTGTTTTTCCTCCTGGGCGTCCTGCCAATTTCCTTAAACTAAGTATGGCAAAATCCAGAACTTCTTATTCCTTCTAAGGCTACATCTATACTGCAAGCTTCTTTCAGAAAAAGCTTTTCTGGAAGATCTCTTCCGGAAAAGCTTATTTCGAAAGAGAGCATCTACACAGCAAAAGTGCAATGAAAAAGTGATGTGCTTTTTCGAAAGATAGTGTCCACATTTATTGGATGCTATCTTGCATTTAAGGCCACCCAGAACCAGTTCATGCAGGGCATTAGGTCAGCAGTTGCTTCCGGGTGCTGTTGCCTAAGGCTAGCTGAGACATGTGCTTAAAGGGACCGCCCCGCCCCCCGGAGAGACATTTCTCTGCTTCTGCTGCTTGCTTGCCTACCTCTCTGAGGGACAGCAAAGCTTTCACAGTGCATGCTCTTGTTGCCCTACTTCAGGACACCACAGCATACTCCTTGGCATGGAGCCAGAGCTGCCTCTGGGCATGCAAGGGTTCCACACTGCCATGCTGCAGCTTCTGCAGCACTTTGTGCAGACTGTTTTCATGGTCCTGCAAGAGCTCAAGTCCAAGCTCATCAGTGAAATCTCTGCTCGGATGTGGGAGCAAGGCCCCACAATCATACCCCAAAGTAGAGAGACGCTTTTAGAGGCTGGACACCAGTTCCGACTGGTGGGACCGGCTGGTCATGGAACGGTGGGATGACCAGCAGTGGCTCTAAAACTTCTGAATGTAGAAGGCCATCTTTATGGAGCTGTGTGCCTGGCTCACCCCTGCCCTCCAACGACAGGACAGCCAGACGCAGCCCGCCATCTGTAGAAGTAAGAAGCCATCGCTGTCTGGAGGCTCACCACCCCAGACAGATACTGGTCTGCAAGCAACCAGTTTGGCATGGGAAAGTCCACCGTCAGGGCCCTCCTCATGGAGGTAAGGCTGTCTCGGGCTGCAGTCCCTGGAGTGGGGGGGGGGGAGGTCTGGAAAGGGAGACCCTAGGGAAAAGGGGTGGGAGTGCAGTGTTTGGCAATGGGTGGGGAGAAGCCCTGTCCTTGGGCGGGGGGGTTCTGCCATCCCGCCCTCACACAGTCCTGCTGGAGAGTGGCTTCGTAGGGGGTGGCTCCTGGGCTGTTTGAGGGGGGGAAGGGAGGGGAGCAGGTACCTCCCAAGGGCTCAGGCATGCCCTCTCATTCTCTGTTTTGTGTGTTTCTTTGTCTCCTTATGCAGGTGGTAAGGGCCATCAACTGTGTCCTGCTGCGCAGGGTCATCCGTCTGGGAGATCTGGATCATATCATCGCCATATTTGCTGCCCTGGGCTTCTCCAACTGTGGAGGGGCCAGCAATGGAACCCACATATCAATCTGCACACCACATCATCGAGCTGCCCAATACATAAGCTGAAAGGGCTATTTCTCAATGGTGCTGCAGGCCCTGGTCGACCACCATGGACAGATCACGGACATTTTCGTTGGGTGGTCAGATAGGGCACACGACACCCGCTTTTTCCAAAACTGCAGCCTCGATAGGAAGCTGGCACATTCTTCCCCTGGCATGACTTTCGGGTTGGGGACGTGCAGATGCCACTATATCATGGGGGACACGGCCTACCCCCTTATGCCATGGCTCATGAAGCCATAAATTGGCCACCTGGACCCCAGCAGGGACCAATTCAATGCCCACCTCAGCCGGGCCCGAAAGCAGGTGGAATGTTAAGGTGCCTCCTGAACTGCCTGGATGTGGGGGAGCACAACATCCCCAAGGTGGTCTCTGCCTGCTGTGTTCTCCACAACATCATGGAGAGGAAGGAGAAGGCCTTCCTACCAGGGTGGGGAGCTGAGGCCAGCCAGGAAGGAAGGACCTTCGAGCAGCCATGCACAGCTGCCGTCCAGCAAGCCCATCAGGCTGGGGTGTGCATAAGGGAGAGTTTCTCTTAAGGACCCCAGTAACTATCCCCAGGGCCTCCCCACTAGGGGTCCTCTGCCTTGCCTCCCTATGTCTTTCCCACAACAACCCCTCCCTTCTACTTTCCCTGTACACTCAATAAAGACACCAGTTTTGAGTTGAAAACAAAATTCTTGTATTTTTTCATAATAAAAGGAACTGAGGAGGAGGGGGGCTGAGAACCTGGATAGGAGCAGGGAGAAGGGGGCTCAAGGCTGGGAGTGGCACATGGTGTGGCTGGAAGTGCCACCTCGGGTCTGGGGACCTTGGCAACCTCGGGGGTGGGTGGGACCTGGGACAACAGGAGCAGGGGCTGGAGTGGGATCAGGTATGTCAGAGGGGCTGGAGCAGGGTCAAGTATGGCAAGGGGGCAGGGGGAGGGGGCATAGGCATAGCAGGTGGCAGGGGGGGCAGGAGGAGGGACAGAAGCCGGGTGTGCTATCATTTTGTGGATGGTGGACAAATATTGTCACCCTGCCGCACAAGCTGATCCCACATGCGAGTCCACCACTGGGCATCATCACAGATCTTCTGGGCCAGGGTATGCTGCAACTCTCAGAGGATGGCCACGTGCTGTCTCATGAAGTCCTCGTGGACCCTCCTGCGCTTGCAGCTTCCCCGGGGTCGGGCGGCTGCCTCTGAAGGGGTGGATCGCCCCTCAGCGACTGCTGGTCTGGCGGTGGAGAATAAAGAGGGAGAGGCGGTCAGTCATCCATGCAGACACTATCCCTGAGGCTGTGCCCTCCTCTGTGAGCAGCGATTAACCATCCTCGGGCCAGAGGTTGGGCATGTCCCAGGAGCAAGGCCATGTGTGGCTTGCACAGTGGGCCCTGCCTCACAGGGGCCTCAAGGTGCCCAGAGGACCATGCTTCTGGTCTCCTACCCCCATCCCACAGACAAGCAGGCAAGGGAAGTGTCCGGCCACACTGGGATCCCACGAGAGGAAGAGGTGCCTGGAGCAGCCTGGCCTTCCACAGGGGCCGAACACACACCTGCGCCTGGCAGCACTGTCCGTGGGAGAGGGTGGTGCCTCACGCTTGCAGGCATGCCCATGTGCTGTGTGCAGCACTCCTCAGTCTGTGTGGGGTCATGCCAGTGCCCTTGTGCCCAGCCTGCTTCCAGATGTGGTAGGTGGTAGGAGGGCATTCCCCGCAGGGGTCAGACATGTCTGTGGCAGCCCCCCCAGGGATGTGTGTGTGGCCTCCCCACAGTCTGTGAGCAGGAGTTCAGGGGTGCTCCGGAGCTGCCTCCTGAGGCCGCATGGTGCAGACTGGTGCAGCATGTGCTTCCACGTGTACGGACTTCAGGACAATGTACAAGATCAACCAGGCCGAGCGACGATCGCACCCATCCCCTCTGTGCCCACCTTCCCCCTCCCTGTGTGTGTGACAAACTGAGACCACTCACCTGATGATCCCTCCCTGCCCTCAGAGGATGCCTGGGAGATCTCCAGGCTCTGGGATACCGGCTCGAGGGTGAGAGTGACCGTACTTGCTGTCTCCTCCTCCTCACCAGAGAGCCCCAGCCAGCCCTGAGTCCACCACCAAGGGTGGGGAAGGGACTGCACCACCCCCCAGGATTTGCTTTTTCCTGATAGTAGGGGCAGTAGTGGGGTCCTGCCAGCTCTCAGGCCCTGGCGTAGCCCTGGTGGAGCTCTCACTTTTCTCTGTGCCTGTTCTAATGTCCGGGACGTGGCCCCTCATGGCCAGAGCCTCAGCCATCCGGCCATAGATATCTGCATTGCACCTACAGAAGCAGAGATCCAGCAGTGTCTCCTTCTCACCCCACAGCTCCAGGAGGAACAGGATTTCTGCCCTTGACCATTTGCTGCCCCTGGCTGGGTCCTGGGAACCCTAGTGGTGCTCCCTGTGAGGGCCAGAGGAGTGTCAGGGGGCTTGTGGCTGAGCCTTCTATCGAAAGGCCTCTGGCAGTCAGAGCCGCATGGTCAGGTGTAGCTCTCTGGGACGGCTTCCTGCCACAAGGCTTGTCCTGAGTACCTTCAAGAGCTGGGAGGAGACAGGAAATATAGAGTTCTGATTAGTTTGGACTGAGTGGCCACCAGGGCACCTGTGTTATTTCCTGGAGGCATCTTTTTTTTTTAGAACTTCCTCTTCCACATCTACACATGCCTTTCTCTGAAAACGCTTTTTCAGAAAAAGGCTTCTTCCTCGTAGAAAGAGGTTTACCGCTGTCAGAAAAAAACCTCTGTTCTTTTGACTTTTTGTCGAAAGAATGCGCTAGCAATGTGGACGCAAGTATTGTTTCTCCAGAAAAACAACTATTTTTCTGGGAAAACTGTGCAGTGTAAACGCACCCTATATCTTTTCCTCTCATTGCTCTTTTTCCATGACCACTGGCCATTCCATTGTACTCTCTGTTGCTCAAGCTCAACTCTTTAAGGTGAGAAGAGCAAAGTCACTCACTCTTTTCCTGTTATATTTTTTAAGGTTTTTTTTCCCCTCGTTTCCTCCCATGCTAGAACTCTTGTACATGCCATGCTTTTCTTTCTCATCTGATTACTATTATAAATGCCTTTTATGTGACCTCCTTGACTATCATCTTTCCCGTTAAACATCAAATATAATAATCTTTTACTGCTGTTCTGTCTTACATTGACTACATCGAATATATCATTTTACAACCCACACTCTGTATGCTTTTCTTGCCTCCCTTATTCTTTTGCTGCTTATTTCCATACTCATGCCAGAAGTGATTCAAATCTTGCCAGATAATCTTGAATGACACATCTCTTCTGTTATTTCTGTTGTCTTTGGCCAAAGACTCATAGGAAAGGCTATCTCTAATGAGATTTCAGGTGCATTCAAACTGCAGCTGGCATTTGACCTAATCATTCCACCCATTCAACTTTTGGGAAAGTCCACTTGCATAGACCTTCCCAAAAGTTGAACGGGTACAGATTTTGGTTTTAGCTCATCTCTGACTGAACTGTACTAAAGATGGATGACTTGTTTATAGCAGAAGATTGGGTTTCGAAATTCCTGCACCAAAAATCTAGTGCAGACTGATTAATTTTTGTCAATATTTTTGTGACCTTTAAGAGATAGA
Source organism: Pelochelys cantorii (assembly GCA_032595735.1). Lineage (NCBI taxonomy): Eukaryota > Metazoa > Chordata > Testudines > Trionychidae > Pelochelys > Pelochelys cantorii. Next base: position 35,740,845 of record CM064337.1, on the reverse strand, counting down.
AAATTGCAATGTAAAATTGCTGTCTGTGCTGTTGCAGAAAGAAAATTCATTAGCTGATTGTACAAATCTGCACTAATATGAACTTTTAGTGACTTTGATCTAGCTTAAAATTGTATGTGATTAATTCACATCTTAATATAGCAGGCTTCTTCAAAAAGGCAGTAATGGAAGGAACATATGATATCAGCCACATGTAATTTCCAAAGCTATGACTAGACTGCAGGCTTCTTTTAGAAGAAGTTTTTCCAGAAGAGATCTTCTGAAAAAACTTCTTCCAAAAGAGAGCATCTACACAGCAAAAGTGCATCGAAAAAGCAATCTGCTTTTTTGAAAGATAGCACCCACACTGAACGGATGCTATCTCGCATGTAAGCTGTGATTACTATGGACAGAATGGGCACCAGAGCACCTATGCTCTTTCCTTTTTCCTTTTCTTGTGAAAGAACTCCTTCTGCCCCGTCCACACATGCCTTTTTCCGAAATAGATGTTCTGGAAAAAGGCTCCTTCCTCGTAGAAAGACGTTTACCAATGTTGGAAAAACCTCTCTGTTCTCTCAATTGTCTTTTGAAAGAACACAATAACAGTGTGGATGTAATTCAAATTTTTTTGGAAAAATGGCCGTTTTTCTAAAAAAAACCTCTATAGAGTAGTGTAGTGGGTCCATTTGGAACACAGGAGAGTGGGCGGGCTTCTAAAAGCCCCTCCCCCAGCCCTGCGGGAGGGACGACTGGACCCATGTCCAGCTAATTACTGGGGACAAGCAATAACAAAAGGGGCAAGGAGTGCAGGTTAAAGGTTTATAACTAGGAGACCAGATGGGGACACCGAGCAGAGAACCCAGGACAGCGCCCACTGCTCCTCGAAGCTGTCAAAGGAGCCAGTGGACACCGCCCAGAGGAACTCTGCCCGGATACGTGATGCTAGGGATGAACAGAAATAGGCCCCACAGTCGCAGGGAACCCCCTCGCCTAGCATCCTCTCCCTGGTATTGTAAATGGTGGCTTTGGCCAAAGCCAGGAGGAGGTTGACGAGGAGGTCCCGCGACTTTGTGGGGCCACGGATTGGGTGTGCGTAAAGGAAAAGGAGTGGGGAAAAGTGCAGCCAGAACCTCAGTAAGAGGTTCCGGAGGAGCCGGAATAGGGGCTGCAACCTGGCGCATTCGAGGTAGACATGCACCAGGTTTTCCCTCACGCCGCAAAAAGGGCAGGTGTCCGGGATGGGGGTGAACCGCGCCAGGTACGCGCCCGTGCTCACGGCTCCGTGAAGGAGCCGCCAACTGATGTCCCCGACGGGCCGCGGAATTAGGGTGGAATATAGGCTGGCCCATCGGGGTTCCCCAACCTCAATAGGTCTTAAGTAGTCCCGCCATTTGGTATCGGGTCGGGACACGAGGGTGGGGAAATGCGAGGTGTGGAGCACGAGCGTGTACAGATGTTGTCGAGGCGCGGTTTGAAAGCAAACCGGCTGCAACTTTTGCAGCCGGCTGGGGGTCCAAGGGTGAGGAGGTCGGGGGGGCCCGCGGAACAGGGGCCCGATAAAAAGGGACGGAGGGTTTGCAGAAAGGGAGGGGCGGGGGATACCCTCTCGCACGGACCGCTGCAGGAAGTCGAGAGCGGGCCGTGGCAGGGCTGCCTTCACCTCCTGGAGTAGGCGCAGAGGAGTTCGGGGGGGTGGAGAGCCCCATGCGCCGAGCGAGCGCTTGGGGATCCACCCAGTCCCCCCTGTCGTAGTCCAGGAGGTCTCCGATCATGGTGGTTTCTGCCAGGATCAGCCTCCGGCGCACCGAGGGAGACTCCGCCACCTGCACGCACAAGGCTGGATTGTGGAGCAGGGGCTCCGCGAGGAGGTCTCCTCCCTCGGCAGCCACAACGGACCTGGTCGCCGAAAACAGCTTCCAGGTCTGGAGGAGGTCCTGGTAGAATTCCGGCAGCTCGGAGAGGTCTCGCGGAAGACCCCTCGGGTGGATAAAAAAGAGCTGCTGGTCGTATCGGAGCCCTCGGAGGCGGCGGAGGAAGGCGCACGCCAAAGTGCTCCATGCCAGACTACCTGCACTAAAGAGGAGTCTCTGCAGGGCTTGGAGGCGGAAGGTCCGGACCTGGCTGCGCACGCAGACCAGGCCCTGGCCCCCCTCCTCCAAGGGGAGAGACAAGACCCCTGCAGAGACCCAGTGCAGTCCTGGCCAAAAGAACTCCAAAGCTGTCCTCTGGAGCTTGGCCAGGACCTCCGGGGCCGGGCGCAGGGTGTTGAGCCAGTGCCAGAGCATGGACAGGACCAACTGATTCAGCACCAGTGCCCTCCCGCGAAGGGAGAGACACCGGAGCAGTCCTGCCCATCTCCGCAACCGCTCACCCACCCTGGCGTCCAAACCTTGCCAGTTTTCCGGCGGAGAAGGATGCGTGGCGGATAAATAAACGCCCAGATAGAGCAGTGGACCCGCGCTCCACCTGATGGCCTGAAGCGCGGGTGGGAGGGAGCCGGCCCGCCACCCGTCCCCGACCACCAGGCCAGAGCTCTTGACCCAGTTGACCCGGGCGGAGGAGGCTGCCGAGTAGACGGCTTGGCAGGCCTCCACCCGTGCCAGATCGCCCGGGTCCTGGACCACGAGGAGCACGTCGTCGGCGTACGCCGACAGGACCAGCCGCAGCTCCGGCTCTCGGAGCACCAACCCTGTCAACCTCCGACGGAGGAGACGGAGGAAGGGCTCGATCGCCAGAGCGTACAGCTGGCCCGACAGCGGACACCCCTGACGTACCCCCCGCCCGAAGCTGACCGGCTCGGTCAGGGTCCAGTTGAGCCTGACCAAACACTCCAAGAGGGCATACAGCACCCGGAGAAAACCCACAAAACGGGGCCCGAAGCCGAAGGCCCGCAGGGTGCCCAGGAGATACCCGTGATCCATCCTGTCGAACGCCTTCTCCTGGTCCAGGGACAGGAGGGCGAACGACAAGCCGTCCCTACACCCGAGCTCCAAGAGATCCCGGACCAAATACAAATTATCAAAAATGCTACGGCCCGGGACGGTGTAGGTCTGGTCGGGATGGATGACGTCCGCCAGCACGGACCGCAGTCGCAGCGAGATGGCTTTCGCTACGACCTTATAGTCCCTGCTGAGGAGCGAGACGGGGCGCCAATTCCGAAGGTCGCGGAGGTCCCCCTTCTTCGGCAGCAAGGCGAGCACGGCTCGCCTGCACGACAGAGGGAGGACCCCGCTCTCCAAGGACTCGGCCCAGACGGTGACGAGGTCCGGGCCGAGGACGTCCCAGAGCACGCGGTAAAACTCCACGGTCAGCCCGTCCATGCCCGGGCTTTTATTGTTGGGCATGAGACGGAGGGCTTCCGAGAACTCGGCCAGAGTGAGAGGCATCTCCAGCCGGTCTCGGTCGCCCTCGCTGACCGTCGGGAGCTCGGTCCAGAGCACCTTGCAGGCGTCGGCTTCGGTCGGATCCGGGGAGAACAAACTGGCGTAGAAGGCCCTGGCCCTTCCACGCATCTCCGCCGGGTCCGTGAGGGGGGTGCCGTCCTCCGCCAAAAGGCAGGTGACGTGCTTTTTGGCCCCCCTCCTTTTCTCCAGGGCGTAGAAGAAGCGGGAGCCGCGATCCATCTCCCGAAGGAGCTGGATGCGAGATCGAACGAAGGCGCCCCGGGCCCTGCGATCTTCCAGGGCCCGGAGCTCCTCCCGCCTCTCCCGGTACGCCTCGCGGAGGAGTGGATCCTCGGGGGCGGATGCCAGACGCCCCTCAAGCTTCAAGACCTCCCGTTCCAGCTGCTCTATCGCCGCATCCCTCCGCCGGCTGGCGCCCCGGGAGTAGTCGCGGCAGAAGAGCCGGGCGCGCACCTTCCCCACGTCCCACCATCGCCGCGCCGAGGGAAAGGCGAGCCGCTGCCCCCGCCAGGCCAGCCAGAACTCCCGGAAGGACGCCACGAAGCCCGCGTCCTCCAGCAAGCTGTTATTAAAGTGCCAATAGGCCGGCCCCAGCCTCTCCGAATTCAGAGAGGCTTTCACGGCCACCAAATGGTGGTCCGTGAACGGGGCCGGCCAGATGCTGGAGGAGTGGGCCCGTGCCAGATGGAAGCGGGAGAGGTAGATGCGATCCAACCGGGAGTGGCTCGACCGATGGTCCCCCACCCGGACGTAGGTGAAGGTGGTGTTGTCGTCCGGGTGGTGGTCTCGCCAGACGTCCACCAGGGAGTGGTGGTCCACGATCTCCCTGAGGACGCCTGCTGCGGCCTGGCAGTTCGCGAGTCCTACACGGTCCCGGTCATCGAGGGTGGTGTTGAAATCCCCGCCCAGGACCAGACACTCGCGAGGATCCAGAGTGCCGAGGAAGGTGGCCGCCTGCCGATAAAAGGTGACCTGGTCCGGGCCCGCGTTCGGGGCGTAGACGTTGACCAGATTCAACGTCAGCCCCTCCACACGGGCCCGGACGTGCAGCAGGCGGCCCGGGACAACCTCGGCCGTCCCCAGCACCTCGGGCCGTAGGGCAGGGGAGAACAGGGTGGCCACCCCGGCCGAGCGGACGCCGAGGTGGCTAAAATATACCCCGTCCCCCCACTCCAGCTGCCAGCCAGCCTCGACGGCCGGAGTCGTGTGGGTCTCCTGCAGGAAGGCCACCGAGTACCCCCCCTCCCGAAGGAAGGAGAGCACCCGGCTCCTGCGGAGACCCGCCCTACAGCCCCGGGCATTCAACGTCGCGATAGTGGTGTACTTCATGGAGAGGGCTGGGGTGGATCCTCACGGGCAGGACGATCGTCAGCCCCCCGCAGGTCCCGCAGCAGACCGCACTCCGCCCCGAAGGTCAGGAGCACGTCTCGAAATCTGCGGGTCCGGAGGTAGGCCGCGTCGCCCTGCCTATCGGTCCCTCTCCCCTCCTGCAACAGGGCTCTAGTGGCCTGGAGGATGGGATGGAAGTCCCCCCAGCGCTGGAGGGCGAGCTGCACCTTCCCTTTTACCCCGCGGTTATCCGCGAGGAATTGGCGCAGCTCGCCCCTCAGCGCTAAGGGGGAACCAGGGTTCTTCTCCGTCCGGGCCCCCGGGTGGAGCTCACGGGCCACAGAGATGGGCAAACAGGGATCCGATCCCCGACGCGGCGCCGACACCGATGGCGCCGCGCTGCCCGTCCCCGACTCCGGCAAGGGAGGGGGCGGCGGAGGGAACAAGGCAGCCCCTAACGGGTTGGGGACCGGGGACACAAATACCGCCCCCTGAGGGCCGCCCGCGACCAGCGGGAACGAGACGGCCCCCGTGGGGGCGGCACTAGCGGACATTTGGGGGGGCGATGGGGGTGGATCTGGTGTTGCGGCAGGGGCCGGGGTGGGAAAGGAACGGGGGAACGGCAGCGGAGGAATGTTCTTCACGGTAGAGGCGGGAGAAGGAATGGGCTCTGAGCCGGACGGTGGGTCGGGGTTGGGAAGCAGGGAAGGGGTGGGGGTTGGAGGGGAGTCAGGGACAGGGGAGGACTCGGGGCTGGAGATGGGTTCATAAAGGGCGGAAACAGGGGTGGGGGGAGGATCGGGACACGGGAGAGGATCGGAATCCCGGGCAGGGTCTGGGTAGGGGTCTCCCGTGGCTATCCCACCGGGCCGCGGCACCTCCCGAATGGGGACCTGGGAATCGGGAGCAGGAACAGGAAGGGGGCCCACGCCGACGCCGGGCTCAGGTAACGAGGTTGAAACTGATACCTCGGCGTCGGCTAGAGCGGTGTCTTCTGCTGGGCCCCCAGCGGGAAGGGGAGATGACCGCCCCACCTCGGTTGCGGGAAAGGGGGCGTCCCCAGACTCAAGACCCGGCCACTCGGCACCAGCCGTCGCCCCTAAGGGCTCGGCGGCATCGGCTCTGGCGCTCGAGTCGGCCGGGCCAGTGGGCAATATCAGGGGCGCCCCAAGTGTGAGGACGGGGTCGGCCACCTGGGACACGGAGTTGGGGTTGGGGGGGGGAGGGGGCGGCGCCGCAGAGTCGCCGCCCAGACCGAGGCCCGCTGGCGGAGGGTCGTCCTCCCCCTGAGCGAGCGGGGTCAGACCCAGGGCCTCGATCTCCTCAAAGATGGAGCTAAGTTCCATCCCCTCGGCCCCGGAGCCCCCCCCCGCGGACGCCAAGGCAACAATTACCTCAGCCGGAGCGGGGGAGGGCTCGGCTGGAGCCGGGGCCGGGGGGGCTCCACCCGAGGCCTCCTCTTGGAGGGGCTCCACAGGGGGGGTGACGTCGTCCCCCCTCGCTGCCACGGCCGCCTCGTCCGGCGCCTTCTGCTGAAGCTCGTCGGGGGCGTTCTCAGCAGCGCTGGCCCCCCTCGAGATCTTTCGGAGGGGGGCCTTCCCGCCCTCCCCATCGGAGGGGGGAGATTGAGCCCGCGAAGGGCGGGCTTTGCGCTTCCCCCGAACGAGCGTCCAGCCCTCCGAGGTGGAGGTGGAGGGCTGGTCAGCAGGGGCAAGGCCAGGGGGCGCAGTTTGTTTTCGGGGAGGGCGTTGAGGCAAGGGAGGGAAAGAGGAGGGTAGGGTGACCTCCACCTGGGGAGAGCCCTCTCCCTCGCCCGGCGGCAACCGCGCCACCCTCTCCTCCTCGGGCCCTGCAGAAACGGATCGAATGGAGTCAGGGCCCGCCTGCTCGCTCGGGCACGCCGGAGGGGACGCCTTCGGCTGCCGAGCAGAGCCGTCGGTTGGAGGAGGGGCAGCCGCGGAGGCCGGACTTCCAGGGGGGCCGGCGGTGGTAAGGCCGGCGTCCTCCCGGGTCCCGGGGGTCTCGGGCGCCTCCTCCGACCGGGCCAAGGGACAGTCCCTCCGGACGTGCCCCATCGCCCGGCAGAGGAAGCACCGGGCCTCCCCCGAAGAATAGTGGACCCGGTAGAGGGCCCCCTGGTAGGGCACCCTAAAGGACCCCTCGAGCGCCACCCCGCCACGCGCCGCCGGCGGCATTTGCAGTTGCACCTGCCGGCGGAATGACAAGACGTGGCGGAGGGCGGGGTCCTTACAGCCCAACGGGAGAGGGCTGATCACAGAAATTGGCTTCCCCAGGGTGGAGAGGGAAGGCAACAGGGCAGCATTGGGGAGGAAGGGCGGGACGGAAGTGAGAACCACCCGTACGCCCAGGTCCTCCAATGGCTCGAGGGGCACGTGCACGCCCCCCACGGCCAGGCCCCTCTCCACCGCCTCCTGGGCGGCGGCCTCCGAGGCAAGGAAGAACACCACCTTGCCGTACATCTTGGAGGCCGCCACCACGGCCGAGGCCCCCACCACCCTCGCCAACGCCCGCACGTAAGTTTCGACGTGGGGCGAGGCGGCGACCAGGAGGCAGCGAACACCATGCCTCCTGGTCAGGGTGGGAAAGGGACCCCGGCCACCCGGGATGGCGCTGGAGGCGGCGGTATGGGCAGATGACCCGGCACGTGGGGGGGCGGCAGCGGCCACCTGGGCGTACGCTCTGGAGGCCGTAGGTGGGTTTCCCCCAGAGCTGGTGGAGGGAACAGCAGGGGAAGGAGGGGCTGTGGCGGACGATGGGGCCACAGCGGGCGGGGCAGCCTCGGCCGTGGGGGGTTTGGCCTTCGGGGCCGGGCCCTTGCCTTTCTTCCCCCCTCGGCCCTTTTTTCCGGCCGAGGTGGAAGCTGCTCCCGAATTTGGGGGAGCATCGGTCGTGGCAGCGGCGGAGCTCGGGCCTGGGGTCGGGAGGTCAGCCGCGGCATTCTTTGGGCCCGGTGGCAACGGGGAGACCGTGGGATCGACAGGGGAAAGGGTTTCCTCCATCATGTGGGGAAGGAGGAGGGAGGCACAGATGGCAGGAGGGGAGGGCAAGGGTTAACCGCTCCTCCCCACCAAACAGCAGGCAGGGGAGGAGGGTGTCCGTGAGGGAGAGGGCAGGGAAGAGGGAGGGCACTGGTTTCGGGGAGGGGCAACTGGGAAGGGGGGGGGGTTGCAGCCTCTCCTCCCTGCTAAGGCTGTGGCAGAGGAGGAGGGCGCTATTGCAAAGGGGAGGAACGTGAGGGAGGGGATACGCGATTGGGGAGGGAGGGAGAAGGGGAGGGACAACCACTCCCTCCCGCCGACTGACTGCAGGGAGGGAGGGAATCAAGAAGGGCAGGATGGAAATAAGGGGAACCGAGAGGCCAGCAACCACTCCTCCCCGCAAGGCTGGAAGCAGAGGAGGAGGGCGCTGGCAGGGCAGGCAGGGGGCAAAGTAACAGATGCAGGGCGGGGGCCGGCTCCTTCGGCTGCACTGGGGTATCAAGGGGGACTATGCGGCTGTCGAGGGGGGGTGCAATGTGCAGGGGGGGCTAACTAAAAAGGGAAGGGGGGGACACAAGCACTTGGGGCGGGGACCGAAACTCTGGGTGGGGCTAGAAGACTACTGGGAGGCTGGGAAGGGGGGCACTGGGTGAACAAGACGGGGCAGGGCAAGGCGGGGGCCAGGAATCAAAATACTAACTGAATGCGGGCGGGGCAGGTAAAACAAACTGAGGCTGGGCGGGGTCCTATTTGGAAGCACGGGAAAGTGGGCGGGCAAAGCCTGCCCACTTCTAAAAGCCCCTCCCCCAGCCTTGCGGGAGGGACGACTGGACCCATGCCCAACTAATTACTGGGGACAAAAAATGACAAAAGGGGCAAGGAGTGCATGTTAAAGGTTTATAACTAGGAGACCGGATGGGGACACCGAGCAGAGAACCCCGGACAGCGCCCACTGCTCCTCGAAGCTGTCCATGGAGCCAGTGGACGCCGCCCAGAGGAACTCTGCCCGGATACGTGACACTAGGGATGAACGGAAATAGGCCCCACAGTCGCAGGGAACCCCCTCGTCTATCATCCTCTCCCTGGTGTTATAGATGGTGGCTTTGGCTAGAGCCAGGAGGAGGTTGACGAGGAGGTCCCGCGACTTTGTGGGGCCACGGATTGGGTGTGCGTAAAGGAAAAGGTGTGGGGAAAAGTGCAGCCAGAACCTCAGTAAGAGGTTCCGGAGGAGCCGGAATAGGGGCTGCAACCTGGCGCATTCGAGGTAGACGTGCGCCAGGTTTTCCCTCACGCCGCAAAAAGGGCAGGTGTCCGGGATGGGGGTGAACCGCGCCAGGTACACGCCCGTGCTCACGGCTCCGTGAAGGAGCCGCCAACTGATATCCCCGACGGGCCGCGGGATTAAGGTGGAATATAGGCTGGCCCATCGGGGTTCCCCACCCTCAACGGGTCTTAAGTAGTCCCGCCATTTGGTATCGGGGCGGGACACGAGGGTGGGGAAATGCAAGGTGTGGAGCACGAGCGTGTACAGATGTTCTCGAGGCGCGGTTCGAAAGCAGACCGGCTGCAACTTTTGCAGCCGGCTGGGGGTCCAAGGGTGGGGAGGCCGGGGGGGCCCGCGGAACAGGGGCCCGATAAAAAGGGACGGAGGGTTTGCAGGAAGGGAGGGGCGGGGGATACCCTCTCGCACGGACCGCTGCAGGAAGTCGAGAGCGGGCCGCGGCAGAGCCGCCTTCACCTCCTGGAGTAGGCGCAGAGGGGTTCGGGGGGTGGAGAGCCCCATGCGCCGAGCGAGCGCTCGGGGATCCACCCAGTCCCCTCTGTCGTAGTCCAGGAGGTCTCCGATCATGGTGGTTTCTGCCAGGATCAGCCTCCGGCGCACCGAGGGAGACTCCGCCACCTGCACGCACAAGGCTGGATTGTGGAGCAGGGGCTCCGCGAGGAGGTCTCCTCCCTCGGCGGCCACAACGGACCTGGTCGCCGAAAACAGCTTCCAGGTCTGGAGGAGGTCCTGGTAGAATTCCGGCAGCTCGGAGAGGTCTCGCGGAAGACCCCTCGGGTGGATAAAAAAGAGCTGCCGGTCGTATCGGAGCCCTCGGAGGCGGCGGAGGAAGGCGCACGCCAAAGTGCTCCATGCCGGACTACCTGCACTAAAGAGGAGTCTCTGCAGGGCCTGGAGGCGGAAGGTCCGGACCTGGCTGCGCACGCAGACCAGGCCCTGGCCCCCCTCCTCCAAGGGGAGAGACAAGACCCCTGCAGAGACCCAGTGCAGTCCTGGCCAAAAAAACTCCAAAGCTGTCCTCTGGAGCTTGGCCAGGACCTCCGGGGCCGGGCGCAGGGTGTTGAGCCGGTGCCAGAGCATGGACAGGACCAGCTGATTCAGCACCAGTGCCCTCCCTCGAAGGGAGAGACACCGGAGCAGTCCTGCCCATCTCCGCAACCGCCCACCCACCCTGGCGTCCAAACCTTGCCAGTTTTCCGGCGGAGAAGGATGCGTGGCGGATAAATAAACGCCCAGATAGAGCAGCGGACCCGCGCTCCACCTGATGGCCTGAAGCGCGGGCGGGAGGGAGCCGGCCCGCCACCCGTCCCCGACCACCAGGCCAGAGCTCTTGACCCAGTTGACCCGGGCGGAGGAGGCTGCCGAGTAGACGGCTTGGCAGGCCTCCACCCGCGCCAGATCGCCCGGGTCCTGGACCACGAGGAGGACGTCATCGGCGTACGCCGACAGGACCAGCCGCAGCTCCGGCTCTCGGAGCACCAACCCCGTCAACCTCCGACGGAGGAGACGGAGGAAGGGCTCGATCGCCAGAGCGTACAGCTGGCCCGACAGCGGACACCCCTGACGTACCCCCCGCCCGAAGCTGACCGGCTCGGTCAGGGTCCAGTTGAGCCTGACCAAACACTCCGCGAGAGCATACAGCACCCGGAGAAAACCCACAAAACGGGGCCCGAAGCCGAAGGCCCGCAGGGTGCCCAGGAGATACCCGTGATCCATCCTGTCGAACGCCTTCTCCTGGTCCAGGGACAGGAGGGCGAACGACAAGCCGTCCCTACACCCGAGCTCCAAGAGATCCCGGACCAAATACAAATTATCAAAAATGCTACGGCCCGGGACGGTGTAGGTCTGGTCGGGATGGATGATGTCCGCCAGCACGGACCGCAGTCGCAGCGAGATGGCTTTTGCTACGACCTTGTAGTCCGTGCTGAGGAGCGAGACGGGACGCCAATTCCGAAGGTCGCGGAGGTCCCCCCTCTTCGGCAGCAAGGCGAGCACGGCTCGCCTGCACGACAGAGGGAGGACCCCGCTCTCCAAGGACTCGGCCCAGACGGTTACGAGGTCCGGGCCGAGGACGTCCCAGAACACGCGGTAAAACTCCACGGTCAGCCCGTCCATGCCCGGGCTTTTATTGTTGGGCATGAGACGGAGGGCTTCCGAGAACTCGGCCAGAGTGAGAGGCATCTCCAGCCGGTCTCGGTCGCCCTCGCTGACCGTCGGGAGCTCGGTCCAGAGCACCTTGCAGGCGTCGGCTTCGGTCGGGTCCGGGGAGAACAAACTGGCGTAGAAGGCCCTGGCCCTTCCGCGCATCTCCGCCGGATCCGTGAGGGGGGTGCCGTCCTCCGCCAAAAGGCAGGTGACGTGCTTTTTGGCCCCCCTCCTTTTCTCCAGGGCGTAGAAGAAGCGGGAGCCGCGATCCATCTCCCGAAGGAGCTGGATGCGAGATCGAACGAAGGCGCCCCGGGCCCTGCGATCTTCCAGGGCCCGGAGCTCCTCCCGCCTCTCCCGGTACGCCTCGCGGAGGAGTGGATCCTCGGGGGCGGATGCCAGACGCCTCTCAAGCTTCAAGACCTCCCGTTCCAGCTGCTCTATCGCCGCATCCCTCCGCCGGCTGGCGCCCCGGGAGTAGTCGCGGCAGAAGAGCCGGGCGCGCACCTTCCCCACGTCCCACCATCGCCGCGCCGAGGGAAAGGCGGGCCGCTGCCCCCGCCAGGCCAGCCAGAACTCCCGGAAGGACGCCACGAAGCCCACGTCCTCCAGCAAGCTGTTATTAAAGTGCCAATAGGCCGGCCCCAGCCTCTCCGAATTCAGAGAGGCTTTCACGGCCACCAAATGGTGGTCCGTGAACGGGGCCGGCCGGATGCTGGAGGAGTGGGCCCGTGCCAGATGGAAGCGGGAGAGGTAAATGCGATCCAACCGGGAGTGGCTCGACCGATGGTCCCCCACCCGGACGTAGGTGAAGGTGGTGTTGTCGTCCGGGTGGTGGTCTCGCCAGACGTCCACCAGGGAGTGGTGGTCCACGATCTCCCTGAGGACGCCTGCTGCGGCCTGGCAGTTCGCGAGTCCTACACGGTCCCGGTCATCGAGGGTGGTGTTGAAATCCCCGCCCAGGACCAGACACTCGCGAGGATCCAGAGTGCCGAGGAAGGTGGCCGCCTGCCGATAAAAGGTGACCTGGTCCGGGCCCGCGTTCGGGGCGTAGACGTTGACCAGATTCAACGTCAGCCCCTCCACGCGGGCCCGGACGTGCAGCAGGCGGCCCGGGACAACCTCGGCCGTCCCCAGCACCTCGGGCCGTAGGGCAGGGGAGAACAGGGTGGCCACCCCGGCCGAGCGGACGCCGAGGTGGCTAAAATATACCCCGTCCCCCCACTCCAGCCGCCAGCCAGCCTCGACGGCCGGAGTCGTGTGGGTCTCTTGCAGGAAGGCCACCGAGTACCCCCCCTCCCGAAGGAAGGAGAGCACCCGGCTCCTGCGGAGACCCGCCCTACAGCCCCGGGCATTCAACGTCGCGATAGTGGTGTACTTCATCGAGAGGGCTGGGGTGGATCCTCACGGGCAGGACGATCGTCGGCCCCCCGCAGGTCCCGCAGCAGACCGCACTCCGCCCCGAAGGTCAGGAGCGCGTCTCGAAATCTGCGGGTCCGGCGGTAGGCCGCGTCGCCCTGCCTATCGGTCCCTCTCCCCTCCTGCAACAGGGCTCTAGTGGCCTGGAGGATGGGATGGAAGTCCCCCCAGCGCTGGAGGGCGAGCTGCACCTTCCCTTTTACCCCGCGGTTATCCGCGAGGAATTGGCGCAGCTCGCCCCTCAGCGCTAAGGGGGAACCAGGGTTCTTCTCCGTCCGGGCCCCCGGGTGGAGCTCACGGGCCACAGAGACGGGCAAACAGGGATCCGATCCCCAACGCGGCGCCGACACCGATGGCACCGCGCTGCCCGTCCCCGACTCCGGCAAGGGAGGGGGCGGCGGAGGGAACAAGGCAGCCCCTAACGGGTTGGGGACCGGGGATACAAATACCACCCCCTGAGGGCCGCCCGCGACCAGCGGGAACGAGACGGCCCCCGTGGGGGCGGCACTAGCGGACATTTGGGGGGGCGATGGGGGTGGATCTGGTGTTGCGGCAGGGGCCGGGGTGGGAAAGGAACGGGGGGACGGCAGCGGAGGAATGTTCTTCACGGTAGAGGCGGGAGAAGGAATGGGCTCTGAGCCGGACGGTGGGTCGGGGTTGGGAAGCAGGGAAGGGGTGGGGGTTGGAGGGGAGTCAGGGACAGGGGAGGACTCGGGGCTGGAGATGGGTTCATAAAGGGTGGAAACAGGGGTGGGGGGAGGATCGGGACACGGGAGAGGATCGGAATCCCGGGCAGGGTCTGGGTAGGGGTCTCCCGTGGCTATCCCACCGGGCCGCGGCACCTCCCGAATGGGGACCTGGGAATCGGGAGCAGGAACAGGAAGGGGGCCCATGCCGACGCCGGGCTCAGGTAACGAGGTTGAAATTGATACCTCGGCGTCGGCTAGAGCGGTGTCTTCTGCTGGGCCCCCAGCGGGAAGGGGAGATGACCGCCCCGCCTCGGTTGCGGGAAAGGGGGCGTCCCCAGACTCAAGACCCGGCCACTCGGCACCAGCCGTCGCCCCTAAGGGCTCGGCGGCATCGGCTCTGGCGCTCGAGTCGGCCGGGCCAGTGGGCAATATCAGGGGCGCCCCAAGTGTGAGGACGGGGTCGGCCACCTGGGACACGGAGTTGGGATTGGGAGGGGGAGGGGGCGGCGCCGCAGAGTCGCCGCCCAGACCGAGGCCCGCTGGCGGAGGGTCGTCCTCCCCCTGAGCGAGCGGGGTCAGACCCAGGGCCTCGATCTCCTCAAAGATGGAGCTAAGTTCCATCCCCTCGGCCCCGGAGCCCCCCCCCCGCGGCCGCCAAGGCAACAATTGCCTCAGCCGGAGCGGGGGAAGGCTCAGCTGGAGCCGGGGCCGGGGGGGCTCCACCCGAGGCCTCCTCTTGGAGGGGCTCCACAGGGGGGGTGACGTCGTCCCCCCTCGCTGCCACGGCCGCCTCGTCCGGCGCCTCCTGCTGAAGCTCGTCGGGGGCGTTCTCGGCAGCGCTGGCCCCCCTCGAGATCTTTCGGAGGGGGGCCTTCCCGCCCTCCCCATCGGAGGGGGGAGATTGAGCCCGCGAAGGGCGGGCTTTGCGCTTCCCCCGAACGAGCGTCCAGCCCTCCGAGGTGGAGGTGGAGGGCTGGTCAGCAGGGGCAAGGCCAGGGGGCGCAGTTTGTTTTCGGGGAGGGCGTTGAGGCAAGGGAGGGAAAGAGGAGGGTAGGGTGACCTCCACCTGGGGAGAGCCCTCTCCCTCGCCCGGCGGCAACCGCGCCACCCTCTCCTCCTCGGGCCCTGCAGAAACGGATCGAATGGAGTCAGGGCCCGCCTGCTCGCTCGGGCACGCCGGAGGGGACGCCTTCGGCTGCCGAGCAGAGCCGTCGGTTGGAGGAGGGGCAGCCGCGGAGGCCGGACTTCCAGGGGGGCCGGCGGTGGTAAGGCCGGCGTCCTCCCGGGTCCCGGGGGTCTCGGGCGCCTCCTCCGACCGGGCCAAGGGACAGTCCCTCCGGACGTGCCCCATCGCCCGGCAGAGGAAGCACCGGGCCTCCCCCGAAGAATAGTGGACCCGGTAGAGGGCCCCCTGGTAGGGCACCATAAAGGACCCCTCGAGCGCCACCCCGCCACGCGCCGCCGGCGGCATTTGCAGTTGCACCTGCCGGCGGAATGACAAGACGTGGCGGAGGGCGGGGTCCTTACAGCCCAACGGGAGAGGGCTGATCACAGAAATTGGCTTCCCCAGGGTGGAGAGGGAAGGCAACAGGGCAGCATTGGGGAGGAAGGGCGGGACGGAAGTGAGAACCACCCGTACGCCCAGGTCCTCCAATGGCTCGAGGGGCACGTGCACGCCCCCCACGGCCAGGCCCCTCTCCACCGCCTCCTGGGCGGCGGCCTCCGAGGCAAGGAAGAACACCACCTTGCCGTACATCTTGGAGGCCGCCACCACGGCCGAGGCCCCCACCACCCTCGCCAACGCCCGCACGTAAGTTTCGACGTGGGGCGAGGCGGCGACCAGGAGGCAGCGAACACCATGCCTCCTGGTCAGGGTGGGAAAGGGACCCCGGCCACCAGGGATGGCGCTGGAGGCGGCGGTATGGGCAGATGACCCGGCACGTGGGGGGGCGGCAGCGGCCACCTGGGCGTACGCTCTGGAGGCCGTAGGTGGGTTTCCCCCAGAGCTTGGTGGAGGGAACAGCAGGGGAAGGAGGGGCTGTGGCGGACGATGGGGCCACAGCGGGCGGGGCAGCCTCGGCCGTGGGGGGTTTGGCCTTCGGGGCCGGGCCCTTGCCTTTCTTCCCCCCTCGGCCCTTTTTTCCGGCCGAGGTGGAAGCTGCTCCCGAATTTGGGGGAGCATCGGTCGTGGCAGCGGCGGAGCTCGGGCCTGGGGTCGGGAGGTCAGCCGCGGCATTCTTTGGGCCCGGTGGCAACGGGGAGACCGTGGGATCGACAGGGGAAAGGGTTTCCTCCATCATGTGGGGAAGGAGGAGGGAGGCACAGATGGCAGGAGGGGAGGGCAAGGGTTAACCGCTCCTCCCCACCAAACAGCAGGCAGGGGAGGAGGGTGTCCGTGAGGGAGAGGGCAGGGAAGAGGGAGGGCACTGGTTTCGGGGAGGGGCAACTGGGAAGGGGGGGGGGTTGCAGCCTCTCCTCCCTGCTGAGGCTGTGGCAGAGGAGGAGGGCGCTATTGCAAAGGGGAGGAACGTGAGGGAGGGGTACGCGATTGGGGAGGGAGGGAGAAGGGGAGGGACAACCACTCCCTCCCGCCGACTGACTGCAGGGAGGGAGGGAATCAAGAAGGGCAGGATGGAAATAAGGGGAACCGAGAGGCCAGCAACCACTCCTCCCCGCAAGGCTGGAAGCAGAGGAGGAGGGCGCTGGCAGGGCAGGCAGGGGGCAAAGTAACAGATGCAGGGCGGGGGCCGGCTCCTTCGGCTGCACTGGGGTATCAAGGGGGACTATGCGGCTGTCGAGGGGGGGTGCAATGTGCAGGGGGGGCTAACTAAAAAGGGAAGGGGGGGACACAAGCACTTGGGGCGGGGACCGAAACTCTGGGTGGGGCTAGAAGACTACTGGGAGGCTGGGAAGGGGGGCACTGGGTGAACAAGACGGGGCAGGGCAAGGCGGGGGCCGGGAATCAAAATACTAACTGAATGCGGGCGGGGCAGGTAAAACAAACTGAGGCTGGGCGGGGTCGGTCAGCAAACTGAGGGAGGGGGGAGGAAAGAGAGCTGGCTACCAGGGCGGGGTGGGCAAGGCTTCTGCAGTGGGGGGTAGGGCAGGGAGAGCAAGAGTGAGGGGGGCCCCCCAACCAAACACTGCTGAGGAGGGGGGGCCAAGTCCAAGGGTGGGGTGGAAACACGCCCACGAGTGCTTGTGGGAGGCTCAGTTCTCGCCCACTGCTGCAGCGGGACAGTCCCAGATGGCAAAAAGCGGGGAGGAACAGCCAGCCCCACCGAGGGGCGAGTCCTGGTGGTGCAAAGGTTGGTGGAGGGGGTTGTGGGGGTGGTGGTATGGGGGGGGTGAGTGGCAGCTGGACCGGGGGGAAGGCTCTACACCTCACCCCCAGCCCCCCTCTTGGTATCTCAGTCCACCACCACCCCAAGAGCAGATGAAAAGCTCAGTCCTAACACACAGACCCCCTCCACAGTCCAACTGGCTTCTGATCTCCCTCGGTGGGGTGCAGGTGGTACGGCGGCAGCGGCGGGTGGGCAGCAGCCAGGTGGGAAAGGCCTCTGGGTGGTGGTGCCGGTGGGATCCTCTTCCTCTGGAGTGGAGGAGGGGAGAGGGGGGGCAGCCGGCAGGCCCCCCCCTCCCCTCAGGCGGCAGCAGCAGCAGCAGTAGCCGGTGGTGGTGAGAAGCGGCGGTGTCCAGGGGGAGCAGGTCCAGCAGCACGGAGGCCTCCGGTGGTGGCTGGGTGGAGCAGGGAGAGCCCCAGCTGGTGCAGGAGCAGGAGCAAGGGGAGGGAGAAGGAAGAGAGCAGCCCCTGCACCCTACTGCCTCTCTTCCTTCTCTGGAGGGGAGTGGGCCAGGGGAGCGGGCACCTGCTGAGCCGGAGGAGGAGGAACCCCTCCAGATGCCATGTTGGGCTGAGGCTAACCCCGCCCTATCACCTGACCGGAAGCCCAGGGGCGGGCCCAGGACTATAAAAGCCCAGGCAGCAGCCTCAGTCAGGGCTGAGCCTGCCAAGAGGCTAGAGGCCTTCCCGGGACTCCCAGCCTGGGAAGTAGGGACTGAGTCCTTGCCAGGGCCCAGAAGCAGACTATTGGCTCCCTGCCTGGGAGGCGGAGGTTTAGTGTAACCGGTCTACCTCCCCAGAAGCGACGGAGGAGCCGAAAGGCCAGCCTGAGCCTGTGCCCCAGCGCCAGCCCCGGGACAGGGAGAAGCGGTCCCAGCTACGGCCCCAGCTACCTCGACCGGAGGCACCACCGGGGACTTCCACGGACCCTGACCCGGAGGCCTGGCTCAACTGCCCGGACTGCCGGCCCCTGGAGCCCAGCTGAGCCCCAGTGACCTGCAAGCGGCTGAGGACTGGACTGGACCACCCCAGTGGCACGAGACCCTCCTGGACTCCCAGCCTCCACTGCCCGACATCCAGGTACCGCCCGAGGGGGAGAACAGAAGTGGCCCAGGGGAAGTGGGGGCTGTTAAAGGCCCCTAGGCCGGCGCGTTTCGGGCTGGAGCCCCCGCTGAGCCGAAGCAGCCTGCACTGCTGCCCTAGGGCCCTGGGCCGGGGCGCAGTGAAGTGCGTGGGCCTGCGCCCCCCCTGCCACCCACCTATTGGGTGGCAGTCTCCCCCCTTGCCACTGCCACAGGCAATCCGCCTGCACCCCTCCTGAACCAGGAGCTCCCTGACTGTGTTTGTTTGTTGCCATGCCCTGAACTGAGGGCCTGGCCACCAGTCATAAACTGATTGTGCTGGGTCACTGCCACGCCCTGCACCGAGGGCCTGGCCACCCCTTATGAACTGATGGTGGTGGTTTGTTGCTGTCACACCCTGAACTAAGGGCTGGACCGCTCCCAGTGAACTAACGGGGCCGGTCTTAAAGGGGCAGCGCAGTGGGTCGGCGTGGCCGCCCACGGAGCCGGAGGAGGAGGAACCCCTCCGGGTGGTCAAACCGACTACAAGTAGACATAGCCCAAGATTTGAAAGAAACTGTGCAATTTTGAATTCATTGGAGTAACATTCAATTGGGGTTGAAAAGTTGTCTCCATTTCTGTCTTACACTATTTTAATTAGTTATGCAAACACCTTTTAGCTGAGAATGTCATAGTTAAGCCCCTGCTAACACTGCCTGTTTTTTACACAATGCAAGAACATTGTCTGAGGTGATGATCAAAGCTTTGATTCAAGGTTGGCTGCCAGCAACTAGCACTCAGCATAATGTCACATAATAGAGGGAAGGGAGAGTGGATAAAAGACATCAAGGGGAAACCCTTATTTTATGAAAAGTTCCTTTGGGATTTTTCTATCCATGTAGGGCAGCAAAGTCTTCAGATTTTTAACATACACACAGAAAAATCAAATAGCTATCTAATTACCTGCTTAGGCAGTATATAGTATTGAATTGTCCATGATATGATTTGAACACATCATAAAAGTGAATCTTGGTATTTTATACCAGAGGGTGAAACCATTAAAACATCCCAATGGGAATGAAATTTCGGGGTAAAATTGTGAACATCTCCTCTGGATATTAAACTGCCTAGCTCTTGCCACAATGGTTCTTAATATCATTTCAGTTTAGATATTGTACAGCTTTACCTCAGAACTCTATTGATTCAATGCTTTACATTCTTTACATTCTCTTCTCACTTCTGTAGTCTGCTGCAAAAAAGGTGAAATAGAGAAGGGGTCTCTCACATTCAGAAAGATAGTTCCATGCAGGAAAATGATGTTGCCTGATTTAGTTCTCTCAAAAAGGCATCTCAATTCCATCAATATAGTGTTTTCAGAAGGCTAGAGTTAACATGCTTAAAATGTGCTTCACAGTGTGTCAATTTTCAGATTTTGCTTTTTGGTGAAAAAAGGTCACAGCTGGCAGCAGAAGAATGCTGTCCAGTTTAGCTGATTACATCTAAAAGAGCTGGCCTGAAATACAACATGAGTCTTGTTTCTAATTGATTGAAGGGAAAGAGTAGTTTTAACATAGTTTCTAGAGAATACTTTGATTTTGGTAAGAAAGAAAACAATATATTTTATGTGTGTGAACAGTTTGGTAAAAAGAATGAAATTATAGGCAAATATATATTAAACCATGGGTAATTT
Organism: Pelochelys cantorii; assembly: GCA_032595735.1. NCBI lineage: Eukaryota > Metazoa > Chordata > Testudines > Trionychidae > Pelochelys > Pelochelys cantorii. The sequence continues at coordinate 35,721,505 of CM064337.1, read as the reverse complement.
ATTTTTTTATACACATATGAACAAACATATATAAAATATACACTAATATATCTTGTCCACACTTAATCATATTTTTGTGTAGTAACTGTGGTAAGCACAGCTCAGTCCCCAGATATTTGGTGCCCTTCATGACTGTGCACTCACTGCCCTTCAGATACAAGCTTGGAGGTTTTCATGGTCACCTATTTAAATCTCTCAAAGGTTATTGGTAAAAGACAAGTAAATATTACACATAGCAGATGCACAAATGTACCTTTGATTTACTGCATTATCAGCAAGTGAACATTCATCACACACCTCATGTTTTCAGTTGTCCCATGGCTTGCTGGCAATGTGCTTAGAAGTAGTGTGAGAGACTGGCTCCTTGGTATAAAAGCTAGCTTTTAATGTCTTTGTTTCCTACTGTGAGCTTTTCAAGTTTTCTCTTACTCTTCGAAGCACTTTTTCTGTCACCAACATTTCACTAAAGCATATATATTTTCCCCAATCAAATGGAAATAAATAGCACTTTTACAACAGTAAATACAAAGACAATGGGCCTCATACCTTAATGGAGTGATGGCCCAAGAGCTGTATTTTCGAGATTCAACTTTCCAGCAGTAGAGTATGCAAGTAGAATAATAGCCTGGTTTCGCTCTCATTGAAATCGTTAGGAGTTCTGATATCAAAATGGAAAATAGGATCTAATATCACTTTAAAAATCCTTTACTTTAGTGACTAAAGCATTTGTCCAGAAGTACCCTTAAAGGAAAAACTGTCCTAAAAATGAAAATAGAAAGTTTAACAAATTATAGCCAAGTAATTAATTGTGTACAGAATCAACCAAGATAAACAAAAGAAAGGCATTTTATGTCTGTTACGTGAGACTGGCTACACACTAGCTTGCATGAGCCATAGCAGCAAAATATTAACAATACCTTCCATCAAAAGGTCATTTTGAGTTCTTGCTAACAAGTTGTTGACTCCAAATTTTCAGGTTTGCACTTATTTTTACATCTTTAAGAAAGATGAAGTTCTGATTTATTTAACATTTCTGTTGACATTCCAAACTAGAGGAAGGTCAGGTTAGTCAAGGCTGAAAATAATGAAAAGAAACAATAACTTGAGAAAGTTTGATATGCTGCCAACCATTGTGCCTGTTTATATTTGACAATATCCATTGGCACCTGAAAGGCTCCTTTTTCATAATATTTTTTTCAGTGTTTAGAACAGACTGTAGGATATTCTGTTAGGAAATACTGATCTTAGTTTCCTGAACTAGTGCTGGAAAGAAGATGGAAGCCTTTAATTTTGGCAGAATGAACATGTTTGTAACATTATGTCACTTTCACTGAAAGTGACCATGGAACATACCAGACTTTTTCCTATGTGTAAATGACATGGTGTTTCCATGCTAGACAGCTATGTGTAAGTTAAAGACCAGAATAACACTTCTGCTAAAAAAAAAAGCCACTGCCCATGAGACACACATTCTAAAGATTAACAAAGATTTAAGGGTATGTCTACACTACAGCGCTATTTTGAATTATCTTAATTCAAAATAGTTAATTCGAATTAAGCTAATTCGAATTAACGCATCTACACACAAAAATCTATTTCGAAATAGTGTTTTGCTATTTCAAATAGCGCGTCCGCACTGAGTGGACCCTGAACCGAAGTTAAGGCTGGCCGGAACCAGTGCCGGCAGGGCATCAGGTTAGGACTTAGTGGAGCTGCTGCCTGAGGCTAACTGAGCTCCGTGCTTAAAGGGACCCTACCCGCACCTCAGACAGACAGTTCACAGGGTTCCCCACTTGCTTGTCTACCTCAATGAGGGACAGCAAAGCAGTCCTGTTGTGGAGTGCCCTGAGTGCCCGCACTCGGGACACCACAGCACTCGGCCACATGGAGCCAGGGCTGACCCTGGGCACGCCAGTGTCACGTTACTAGATTTTAGGGAAGCAGCCAGATTACTGCTGCACCCAGGGAGGGGGGGTTGCCCCAAAAGTGATACAAAGGCGGCCATGTAAGGCGTCAAACGAAAGCTTGCTTTCTACTCATTCTGTATATGCTCTTCATATATCTGTATAATGTCTGTGTGTGGCGTTATGAATATGTATTCTGTGTTAATACTGGAAGTTTCTCTGTATGGGATTGAGCAATAGACGAAGAATGCTCAGCCTATGGCAGCGTTTCTCAAAACTGACAGGGGGGGTCACAGCTGCCGGCTTCCCCAGGGTCCTTCACACCACTTCCAGGGATTCCGGAAGTGCGCTCCCCTCCCACAGCTGTGTAGCTGCAGGAGGGGTGAGTCAAGTGCTTTTTTTATTCTTTTTTTTGCTTAACAACTTGGGGGGGGGTGTGTGTCACACAAATTCAATGAGTATTTTAGCGGGTTGCGGTATCAAAAAGTTTGAGAACCCCTGGCCTATGGACATGCTAATGAGCAAGTCTCCATGGAACAATAGCCCTCTATAGGCCCTCTATAGGTCAAGAATGGTGACTGATACTTAGGGGCTACCAGCAGGGAACACAGGGATAGGCCACGGGCCAGGTGACTTGCTGCAGCCAAGAAAAGACCAGGAAGGAGGTATAAAGATGCCATGTGGCAGCCTCCATTTTGTCTTTGGATCTGCTCCTGACCCCAGATGCAGCCTCGCAGGGAATCACGAGCCAGGAAGAACTGTGGACCCATCCTGACATAGGATGTACACCGAGGACTTTTAAGCCAGCAGTTATAACCTCTCTGCTGCGAGCCTGCATCAAGAACTGTGAGATTCGATGCATGTAATGTATGATACTTTAACAACTTTACTCTTATGCTTTCCTTTCTCTTAGTAATAAACCTTTAGATGTTTGTTAGATTCTAAAGGATTGGCTCAGCGTGATTTGTGGTTAAGATCCAGAGTGTATATTGACCTGGGAACTGTGGCTGGTTTCTTGGAACCGGACAGAACTTGTTCGGGGAAGGTGAGATTGGGTTCTAAAACCCCTCACCTGTGTGTGAGGCCCAGGCTCATCTCCACGGGCATAACAATATTTCATAAGAACTAATTCACTTTAAATTTAAAGGTTCTTAATTATTCAAAGCCAGAAGAACAGTTCTTGCAAAAAGAAAGAATGACAGTTCCATACCGAAAACTGATATCAAATAATATACTGGGGAAAAACACTGTTCAAATATAAAATCAACATAACTATTTATTTTGGAGATCATTTAATGTTACATAAGATGTATCCATGTTTCAAAGATGCTGGAATAGGATTTTCCTGGAAAATAAATAATTTAGTTAGAAGCTACACGTAATGTGGAACAATATGCAAAAAAAGTGTCTCTTCTAAGAAGAGCAGTATAATTGTTTGGAGTAGTGGTTTTTTTGAGGGGAGTGTTTTTTTAACATTTCACACTGTCTTAAATTGAGCAATTTGAGCTTTTTAACAATGTTCATAACCATCTGACAATTTAATAAGAGTTTTAGAATGTTTGAATTTTTATTTTAGTTGTTAGATCAAGAAACATGCCTGTCTACTTTCCTCCCTCTTTCTTTCTCTCTGAACATATCCCCAGTTTCCCAGCAGGTTCAGACACAGATGGCTGCCTTATTGCGACAGAAGCAGAAATGCTACATTAATGTTTAAAGGGATTAAAATATCCTCTTGGCATCAGTGGCATATGTTACCAGTTAATTGTAGCACTGGAAGCTTCCCTGCTGTTTCAAAACATGGACTCATTTTACATGCTTTTTGCAGAACAGTATGAAATGTCAAATTTGTTGGTATAAGTTTTGAATCCAGTCAGACAAAAATAAGTCATAAAGATAATGTTGTGCTATCTAACACAGCTTTTGAATCTAAATAATGTTTTGCTGCTGTTCCAAATATAGTGGAAAGCTGGCTTGCTGCTTTAACACAGTAGTTGTGTGCATGCTTCATGCTTCTGACAGTGTGCGCTCAAATTTGGTAGATGATTTTAGCTTTGCACCTGCATTATTTCAGATTATTGTCATTTTGGCTGAAGCATCTTGCTTGTTTAAATTATTTTCGAGATGTAACACTAGCATTTCTGGTTTCTTCAGTCATTGGATGTAGCATGGCAAAATCCACCATGTAATGGCTTGCCAGCTATGAACACTTTGGTTGTGTTGAGGACATTTTTTAACTGCCATGGTCAGGTTATTAGCATAGTGCTGAGTAATATCTTTTTTACCATGTCCCAATTTGCAGATTAGCAATTCTCAGTAATAAATTGTATAATGTGTACAGTTATTCTGTATTATATTTCAGGTGGGGGAAAAAAATAAGAAAAGTTTGAAAAGCTGAAAAATAGTCATAGCTTTATGTAAAACAAAAAATCCTATGATTGCACTCTCTCTAGTTCTCAAATCAGGTAGCACCAGCCTCAGATATAGATTATCAAAAAATGGATTCAACCTTCCGCTTAGCTTTCAAAAGTCAGCTACCATTAAAACAGTGGTTCTCCAACTTTTTGGCCCACAGCCCATTCCACTCAATTCAAACCTTTCCATGGACTACCAGCCAGCCATGATGACAAAATGGGTGCAGAAGGAGGTGAGGTGGGGGTTTGGTCAGGAGGTAGGATGCACCGGTGGGCTGAGGGGGGATTTGGCCAGGAAGGAGGGTGCAGGCTGGGGGAAAGGGAGCCTGCCTGGGAGGGAAGAAGGGTGCAGGAGCGGGCTATGGGGTGGGAGGGAGGTTGGGTGCAGGAGGAGGGTGAGGTGATCTGGGGCATACATCCTTCTTCTGTCACCGAACAGTCAGCCCCAGCTGAGATGACTTACTGCCTTTTCTATTAGTGTATTTGGAGAATGCCCAGGAGGGTTGAGGGGCCCACGGGGTAGGATTAACCCTTCCCCCTCCAGTGCATGGTGAGTGCCACCCATCACATAGCTCAAATAAGTCCAGAACCTAATGTCCCAATATAGTAATACAGGCAATGGAAGAAGACATAAACCAAATTGTAAAATTAAAATGATAATATTTGAGACTAGGTTGGCTGCTGTTTCTCTTCTTGATGGAATATATAGTGTATGAATATTAATTACCTTAGTAAGTGGTAGTTCAGAATATGAGAGAGAAACTTTCTGGCAGTTAGTCAGTTACAGTCCTGGAGTTTCTTTCTTCCTGTATTTATAATTTGTTGCATTAATATGCTGACTTTCAAACACATTGCTTTCATTTTCATGTAGGTGGACAGAATTTTCTTTCTCATCAGTTCATTATATTAGTCTTCCATTTATGTCATACTAGAAAATTTACCTGGTGTTACTCAGGTCCTTAACTCAATTAATTTTTGTTTTTCTTCATTTAAATCATTGTTCGGTGGAGGAGTGGCTGAGGATAAGGGGTTCAGGTTGCAGGCTGCCCCAGGGAGACAGAAATACCCAAGCCGTCTCTCACCATAGTAGCTTGGGGCCAGGTGAGAAGTGCCTCTCCATGGCCACTGCAGCTCCATTGGGCACAGCCAGGGAGGTCCAGCTTTGTCTGCCCCCTGTGCTCCCCAGCTAGAGAGAGGAATGGAGTAAACTGTATTTTCCCCTTGCTCCCTTATGAAAGGGAACAGCCAGCAATGTTCCCATATGAATTTTGGGGGGGGAGCTTCAGAACTCCCCCCATCCTAAAGGGCTACTGGGGGGGGGGAGGCTTGGGGCTGGAATAGTCCCACACTGAGGGGTGCCCACAGCCACCTCTTTACCTGCCTTTTATGTATGGTTTCCTGAGAAGGAATCCCATTCCAGGCACATCCCATTTTCCTGATGCAACCTAGCCTTATGTTGCTTTAAATTATGATTAGAGGAAGCTGTATATCAAATTTGGTGGTCCTAGCTCTTACCATTGAGGAGGAATCTTGAACAAACTGACACATAGGCAGGACTCACTGAAATATATAATAGATGGTTCAGCAACTATTAAAATTTTGTGTTTGACGAGGAACAGTCTGAGTGTGCTGCTCTATGGCTTCTCCTTATTCTTTCTCTGTGTCCTGGACAATATAGGTATGCAATGAATTTATTTCTGGGCTTCCCAAAGATCTTTGCTTTAGGATTTTTGGTGGGTGCTATTTACTTTAGGAGGGGTTGGGTGGGAGAGAAGGGCTTATCTGGACTACGCGGAACAGTTGAAAGAGGACATGCAAATTCCGTGGGAATTTGCATATTTTCTTCCGATCATACTTTCAAAAGCGGAGCTTTCGAAAGTGAAAGTAGTTTAGATGCGGCTTTTTTGGTGAACCCCACCCTCCCCAAGGTTTAGGTGACTTTTTGACCTCGGGGGACCCGAAAGTGCTCCAGGGTCCAGGAAGACCTAGGGTACATCTACACTTGCTCCCTAGTTCGAGCTAGGGATGCAAATGTAGGCAACAGAAATTGCTAATGAAGCAGGGATTTAAATATCCTGCGCTTCATTAGCATGATCTCGCCGGCACATTATTCTGCTCAACAGCTGATTTGAACCAGGAAGTGCACGCCGGGACGCATTAGTTTGAACCAAAACCCTTGGTTTGAACTAATGTTACTCCTCATTAGCAATTTCGGTCTCCTACATTTCCATCCCTAGCTCGAACTAGGGAGCAAGTGTAGACATACCCCTATTGAGGAAGCATGTGGGCATCCTGCGCAACATGCAGCAGATCCTGGCGTAGAAGCTCCGGGAGGATGCAAAGTGGTGGACCCGCATGTGGGACCAGCTTGTGCGGCAGGGCGATAACAGGTACAAGAAATGATTCCACACCCGGCTGCTGTCCTTGCTCCTGCCTACCACCCCCCTGCTATGCCCATTCCCCCTCCCCCTGCTCTCCAAGAGATGCTTCTGCTCCCTCCCCAAGCAATGCCCATGCCCCCTCCCCTGCCCCCCTGCCATCCCTGACCCCACTCCAGGAGGAGTGGAATCTCCCTCCCCAGAAGTTTTTCAGTCCCAGCTTCACAAAGCCCTGCCGAGGATGGTTTAGCAGGGGTTGGTCCTACATTGGGAAGGGACTTGGACTCAGTGATCTCCCAAGGGCTCTTGTGACCCTGTGATTCTATGTTTCTATGATTCTATAGGTGGCCATGGCCATCAACACCATCTTGCTGTGGAGTGTCATCAACCTGGGCAATATTGACCCCATCATCACTGGCTTTAATGCCACAGGCTTCCCTAACTGTGGGGGAGCCATTGACAGCACCCACATACCCATCCCAGCCCCCTACCACTGGGCCTTGGACAATATCAATAGGAAGAGGCACTTTTCAATGGTGCTGCAGGCCCTTGTGAACCACTGGGGCAGGTTCACAGATGTTTATGCTGGGTGGACTGGGAAGGCATATGACACCCACATGTTCAGGAACTTACAGAGGATGCATGCTGGCACTTCTTTGCCCAACCACACCATCAGGATTGGGGACGCTGACTTGCCCTTCTGCATCATGGGCACAACAGCCTACCCTTTGCTCCCCTGGCTTATGAAGCCCTACACAGGAAGCCTGGACCCCTCCCCACCACCAAAGAGACCTTCAACAACTGGCTCAGCAGGTGCAGCATCATTGTACAGCGTGCCTTTGGCCACGTCAAGGGGAGGTTCTGGAGTCTCCTCACCCGCCAGGACCTCAGTGACCGGAACTTTCTTGCTGGGGGGAGGAGGAAGGCTGAGAAACTGTCCAGGGCTTTTGAGTAGCCCATCACCGCTGCCATTCAGCAAACTCATTGGGGCCTGTGCTCATCAGGGAGGCCTTGAGGGAGAGTTTAAGCATGATGGCTGGAAGAGGGGGAGTTTGCACAAATCTGGCTGCTGGCCCAGCTGCAAAGAAAAGTTACAAGGGCAGATACATTGTGTTAATCCTAACCTTAATCTTTTGGACTACACCAAAGGTCTCTGTAAAGACAAGAGGAAATGTGTTCCAGGCAAGGCCAAAAGTTTGCTTTAAAACTGGTACTTTACTGAAGGTGCTCAGACTTCTCAGGGAAGCATCGGTACACACTTGGTCCGGAGGCAGGCATGGTAAGGGGCCAACCAGGGTAGGGGCCTGCAGCCAGAAGGAGGTGCTGCAGGTGGGAGAAGGTGGTTTGCTGTGTCTGGTACATGCCAGGTCTAGCACACATGGCTTTCTGGGACAGTGCTACTTTCCCAACCCAAACAGGAGCCTTTGGCTGGGATTGGTCCTGCTTTGGGCAGGGGGCTAGACTTGATGACCTCCTGAGGTCTCTTCCAGCCCTATGATTCTATGAGATCGGAAGGGGGTTGGGGAGGGGCAGATCGGCATGCTGCTGTGTCAGACACACATGGCTTCCTGGGGACACTGCTTCTTTTCCTGCCGTGCAGGGAGGGGATGGCACATGTGGCCTCCAGGGGAGAGTGCTAATAGATTCCCCTTCCTCCAGGTTGCTATGCGAGATATCAGTCTAGGTTCTGCTGTTGCAGCACAGACTATCCATACTCACTCCAACACACTTCTACCCTTAAAAACCAGTAGCTGTCCCTTAATCTTAACTGAATATCTGAGAAGTTAACATTTTTTCAATAAGCTCATATATTCCTTGACAGTGATTTCACTAACGATAGCCCTGTATGCCCTTTACAGGCCTTTCATGACCTTCTCAGATCACCCTCTTAACAGCAGCTTAAAATATTTAATGGCTTCCTTTTGTATGTCGAAAAATCCAAAAGATGAGGCTTAGCGTGTTCTCTTTCCTCAAAAGGAGACTGTGATAAATATTCATCTTAACCTCAGGCATTACCATTAATATTCGACCTTATGCTTTTGAGCGCCACTTTGCTCACAGAATTCCTCTTCAGAATAAGTACGGGCACACACTCTCAACAGACCCTGGCTTGTCCAGGAATCTGTCTTTGTGACAGATTTTGCAGATGAAATTATACTTTATTTTCCAAAATTGTGTTAATCTATTTTGGTAGAAAACTCATGAGATTTGAACATGTCTAAGAAATCTTACCCCTCAATTTGTTTGAAATCTCAATAAGTAACATCTGCTCTTTTGCTCTGCTACAGATAATAGCTTTTTACAGAAATGTCTTATGTCATTAGTCAAACGTATCACTTTTAATGCACTAACAATTATATTAATTGTAAAGTTACAGTGAACTATTATCTGGAGCACAAATATTGATTGGGAAACAATGTCTTATGCTCTGAAAATGCTGTGATGAATTCTGAAGCATAAAAACAAGGCCAACCCTATGTCCAACCAAGAATGGGAAATGGGAGCCAGTTGTGAGTGTATGCATTGAAAATACCAGAATCATACAAATTCTGTCTCATAGGCATTATCTACATTGATGATGCAGTTCTTGTGCAGCACTTTGTAAGCTTGTGCGCATACTGTCTCTGAATAAAGGGACTTACAAGACACCTTGCAATACTGTGTTGTGCAAAAGATTCAAGGCAAAAAAGCTCAAAGGCAAACGTTTAAGAACATGAATATCCTTAATTGCTTTGCTGAATAGTGTTGGAGTCGTCAGTTGGGACCTGGTGATTGCCGTCATTTTATGAAGACAATTCTAAATATTAAGCTAGTCTCATGCTACGTCTAAACTACATTCCTCTTCTGAAAGAGGAATGTAAATGAGCCCGATCGAAAATACAAATGAAGCGCGAATTTACAAATCTCATCCTTCATTTGCACAATTGCATGAGAGCACTTTTTCAAAAAACGGTTTTTCGAAAAAGAAAGCACAGTCTAGATGGGGTATTTCGAAAAGAAATCCTTTTTCGAAAGAACCCGTACACTTCATTTTTTCAGGACTATGGGTTCTTTAGAAAAAAGGGATGTTTTTCGAAAGAACCCCATCTAGACTGCAGTTTCTTTTTCGAAAAACCCTTTTTTTGAAAAAGCACGCTCATGCGATTATGCAAATGAAGTGCAAGATTTGTAAATCCGCACTTCATTTGTATTTTCGATCGGGCTCATTTACATTCCTCTTTCAGAAGAGGAATGTAGTTTAGACATGCCCTCAGAAAGAGGAAAAATAAAAATTACAGAATTATTCTGCCAGTATACTAAAGCTGACTCTGAAAGTATGTTTGTTGTGCTTGCCTTACAAAGGGTGCTATATGTCCTTTACTTGTCTTTAGACTTGGACTAACAGTTATACAGCCACTTTCATATGGAACTTGCCTACTAATTCCCTTTGTCACCTTTACTAATTATCTAAATTGAAAAGGGACTCTTTTCATTTTAACACATGGGGCCAAATTTTGCTGTGGTCAGGCATGGTGTTCCTCTGCTCAAGGGGATGGAGGTGCCTGAGGCTGTCAACCAGCAATGCTACAATGACAGCTAACAAAGATTTCCAGTTAACAAAATGCCAGATACCAAAGCGTTCGCTGTACTCAAAAGTTAGGAAATGCCTGATTTATGGTAATATGCACTCCTTCATTTGGCTTTCTTGTGCAGAAGCTTTATCACACAGAACTGAATTACACAATCACATACTATTTTTTTTTTTCCACAAGACCACCCCCCTGCCTTATTCACAGTGCAGGATAGGTACGCGAGAGAGCAGAAAAGGTATCACACGAGAGAGTCGGAGAGGGATCATTTCCTACCTTTCCAATGCTTGGCTTAGTAATTGAAATAACATTATTTGTAACTACTTATTGAAAGTAATTGCTTCTTTACTCATAGGCTATGTCTACACTGGCTGCTTCTTGCCCAAGAACTGTTTTGCAGAAGAGTTCTTGCGCAAAAAGTCTTCCACAAGAGCGCGTCTACACTGGCATGTGCTTTTGCGCAAGAGCATCCATGGCAGTGCGGATGCTCTCTTGCACAAGAAAGCTCTGATGGCCATTTTAACCATAGGGGCTTCTTGCGCAAGAGATTCATGTTGCTTGTCTACACTGCCCTCTTGCTCAAGCGGGCTTATTCCTCGTGGGGAGAGGAATAACTCTTCCGGAAGAAGCCCTGTTTTACAACACTATACTGTAAATTTACTTGCGCAAGAATGCGCGTGCAGTGTAGACAGCAGGCACGTTTTTGCGCAAGAATGGCTGTTCTTGTGCAAGAAGCTGCCAGTGTAGACATAGCCATACTGTTTTTATACCAGTGTGTTACTATTCCCATTAGCTTCACAACAGTTTCTTCTTCCTTTAATGTAGCTGACAAGAAAATCATGCTCTTTGCCTTCAGCATATTATAGAGTGCTTTTATAACACAATAACATTTTCTTTGCTTGGTGCAACTTAAATGTTTAAGGTTTAGTGGGGTACCTTTTGAACTTACTGGGATATGTGAACCCTATACAGACTTTTTCACTTTTCCCAGTGGACATTTAAAGGGGGAAATTTGATTATTGAAGAGATAGGCATGTAGAAATGGATTAGTCTGTTTATTTAAATTATCTTTCTAGATATTTTTTCTGTGTGAAAGTAGCAAGAGCTTAAGTATCTCCTGCTGTCTTGTTGTTTGACATCCACTACTGCCCATCTGCCTATGGATTGGTAGGAAACTCCAAATGGGAATTGCAGCTCATTAATCATGTCACATCACAGTCATGAGGACATAAAGCCTTCTTTTGCTTCACAGCAGCCCTCTAATGCCAGTAAGACAAGTGAACAAATATGATATGGTTTACCGTCACATTAATTAAAGATCATCCACTATAAAATTGTGTACCGGACTTGCTTAGTTTACGCTAGAACCTGTCTGTACATACAGCTCTTTGCAAAAACAAGTACTTTTCACATTGCAATTATGTTATGTAATATGTAAGGATATGTCTACACTAGCTCATTAATTCGAGCTAGGTAGGCAAATCAGGCAACCGGAGTTGCAAATGAAGCCCGGGATTTAAATATCCTGGGCTTTATTTGCATGTTCCCGTCCGGCCGCCATTTTTAAATCCCCCTTAGTTCGAACAAACTGCCTGTGGCTACATGCGGCAGTTTAAAGTTAATCCGCACTAAGTCTTTAGTTCGGATTAACTGTTACTCCTAGTGGTATGCAGATTAATAATGTTACCCAACATCGCATCCAATTTGGAGTTATTAGTTTAAAATGCATAGAAGTGGATTTTAAGAGAGTGTATTTCAGGGATGAGGTGATTAAACTATATACCCATAAAGTTAAATGACATAACTACTAGGCAAATGCTTTAAACACAAGAAAATGACACTGAATATGGGAACAAAACTTTGGCTAGTGAAAGACTGTGGTTTTTGCTCCCATTGAAAGTCACAGGCAAAACTCAGTGACTCCAGCAGCACTACATCTGAAAGAAGAATTATTTTAATAATATTTTTACTATTTTCAATATTTGACCAGTCTCATATCCCACTTTCTTCCTTTTTTTTCCTTCCTGCCCTTTCCTTCATATTATATATACATTCTGCTTCAGCTGAAAAGAGAGACTTAATGACTCAACAATGCTAACATGCTGACAAGATGCTTGAAACTCTGAGTCGAGGGACACATAGTATTTCTTCATATTTAGAGAACAAAAAAATGACCTCTCCAGGATATAATGCATCTTCCTCACACTCATATAGACTCTGTGAATAATCCAATGGATGAAAATATTTATGAATTGTGGTATTGTTCAAATGCAAAGACTAACTGAACTGGAAATTCCGTGCCAGTGTGTGGTATATGTAATGGGTGTAATCCTACAATCATAGAAATATAGGGCTGCAAGGGAACTCAGCAGGTCATCAAGTTCCTCATCTTTGATCTGAGAAAGAAACATATATATCTAGACCAGACCTCATAGGTCACACATAATTCCCAGTGGTGTAGGGTCCACAGACTGCTTTGATAACCTATTTTACTCCTTGACTTGCCTCATAATTTACAAAAAAAAAAATTCTTCAAATACCTATCTCCAAATCTCCTTTGCTGCAGATTATGCTAATTGCTTATTGTCCTATTTTCAGTGTATTTGGAAAATTTATAAGTCCTCAGTCTTATTTTTCCACAACTTAATATAGCTTTTCTTTCACTGTTCTCACAGATCAGGTTTCTCTTTCTCCATGACCCCATTTAAATATTATTTAAACCTGTTTTTCCATATTTTGTATATTCCCTTTTGTGGTTAATATCAATTGTCCTGAATGCCTGATCACAATTAACTGAAACCTGAAGCAAAATTAGTATTGACCACCTAAGCCTTTCTAGTGTCATCCTTATGGGTGCACCTCCATTGCCAAGTAGTGGGCTAATCATTTTCTTCATTTGTATTCATTTGTCAAAGGCTTGATAGCTGTAACAGACAGGGCTGGCCTTATCATGAGGTGAACTGAGGTGGCCAGACTGGGGGGTGGGGGCACCACTAGGACCCAGAGTGTAGAAAATTGTGTCTGCTGCTGGTGCAAAGAAGGGGTATGGGGGCGTCATTTGAGCTCCCCGCCTCAGGTGCCAAAATGTTGTGGGCCGGCCCTGGTAACAGATACTGATTTTTCTCCTTTTTTTTCTCTACTGGTATTGTAGTACTTCTTAGTAAATTGTTCGTTTTTTATTTTTTATGGGATCCATTTTTTATTTTGAGGTTACCATCTAGCTCATGGTGGAGCCATATTAGTCTGTAACTATGCTGCCTTTCCTTTGCATTGGAACACTTTTTGCTATTATGCTTTTAATATAGTTTGTTGGAGAAGCTGCCAGCTTTCCTGAACTACATTACTCCTTACAGTCTCTTTCTAAGGAAACATGCTTTCCTCAGTTTGATAGTCTGCTTTTCTGAAGTCCATTGTCTATATTCTGGTGTTTTCATCCCGTCCTCTCCTGTGAATCATGATATTATTTCATGATCGTTTTTCACTAAAGTTGAATCCTTCAGAGCCACAACTAATTCCTCCCTGTTAGTCAGAATTAAGGATAAATTGTGTCATCCTTCGTTATTTCCTCTACCTTCTGAAACAAGATAGTGTCCTCTCAATACATTCAATAACATATAGGATATCTTGTGTTTTGACATATTACTTTTCCAAAAGATGATGTCTGAATAATTCAAGTCCCCCATTCCTATGAGGTCTTATGTTTTGGCTATATCGCTTATTTCTAGACATGCCTCATCCTCTATCACTTCTTGATTTGGTCATGTATAGTAGAACTCCACTGTATTGTCTTTTGTATTCTTTTCACCATTTTTCTTCACCCAGATATGTCTCCTTCTCAGGTAAGGTTCCCTTTGCAACCTTAATTCAACTGAGTTCCTTTAGGTATTGTAATAAAGTCTTTAATTACATGATCACACAATATTTTTCCAGCACAGTCCTGCTTTATTTAGTGCACTATTTTTTTTTTAAAGAAAATGTTAAAAAATACTCTGAAATTCTACTGTCATTATATTCACACCCTTTTGGATCATGAGCAAACTTATTTTTCTTTTCGACTAATGTAGAAACTGATAGCACTAGTCTGTGACCATCCTTTGTATGGACCGGCCCTAGAGGGGGATGGGAGAGAATTTTTCATTATGGGAGTTGCGTTACAGATATTTGCTGACAGCAGAGGAATAGTGAGACTCAGGAACCCACTCCAGGCGGCTAATGTCTAATACACTCTTCTGACCATTTTCCCCATCAGCCTTGATCCTAGGTTAGAAGCACAATGACTATTAGAAGCTAAGAGCTGTGAGAGGGGCAAGCATATGCAATGAGGACACAATGGTTTGTTAATTTAGCTGCAAAAAAACAATAAATCCCAACTGAGGCTCTGCAAACTGTGAGATTTTAAAGTCTATAACTTGGGAAAATTAAGACAGCATTTCATGGTGATGGTAAAACCACATCACTGATACAAAGGCAAAATTCCTAGCCCCTATTCCAAAGCCTGAGGCCATTTTTAATGTATACTTTTCATAAATCATTTGTCATATTGCTGAAGTTAAATACTGCCACTGTAATAATCAGTACCTATAATAGCAGCTTTAGCGCTCCATGAGCAGGGAATGTTCCTACATTAGGTTAAAGGCAGGATAGATGACATGGGTATTGCTACTTTAAAAAATATTGCAAACATCCTAGAACACTTTTTTAATGTAAAACCTGGAATGATATATTTTTAAAATGATACATTTTAAATAACGACTGAAAAATGCTTGCAATGTTGTTGTAGTCATGTCACTCCCAGGTTAAACTTCATGCCCCGAATGTTCTTTAACTCTTATTTATACTAAAAAACAAAGATTCTACTTATATTTTTTAAAAAACCACTTTCTCCACAACAGATGTTCACAAAATGTTGCATAATAAACGCAATAGGAATTGGAAAGCATTGTTAGTTCACTAATCTTCATCACACTAATTTCATCTATTGCAGGACATCTTTATACACAGGACTTTATGAAAATGATGCCAGAGAAGGACTCTCTCAGAGTTAATGTATCAATTGAGAAAGATAATAATCATTTTAGGCCAATTTGCAAATATGTTCTACGCAGTGATGTCTGGTAAAGGTATTTGGTAGAGCCCATCCCAGTTAACTCTGTAGCCTTTCGGAATGAATGGTTTGAATTTATATCTTGGGGCGGCCTATACAACAGCTCTTACAAAGAGACAGCACTTGCATACCAGGCTAGGAATCCTCAATTTAATGTGCATTCTGCCTTGCAAAAAGTGTTAAAACTTGTCTCACTCCCTCTAATACGATGTCTCCAGAAATGATAAGGTCCATTGTACAAAACTAGCATATGCCACTTACTCTTTCATATGATTGAATTTCTGGCTTTTCTGGGTTTCTATTTAAACAATTTGTGTATTTAATTTACACACTGAGAAAATATCTATTAAATATGGTATAACATACAAAAAACCCCACAAGTGCTTCATATTTTAGTGATTAGCGACACATTTCACTTGCTTCTGTCATATGTTCGCAGGTTGCAAATTATGAACTAAAAAAAAATCCCAAAACATATGCTTTTTGGGTAAGATAAAGGCACACTTTTGATCTATGCATGTCTCCATAAGGATAATATATTTCAATGGGAGGATTATGGTCTCAGCCTTTAGAAAGCTAAGCTCAAGTGCAGTTCCTTAAACAAGGGAAGTATCATATGTAAAAAACCAATTACTAAAGTACTTTACTTGTAGATTCTATTCTGTGTTTATAACCCGTGTAAACTTTCTGGTTACAGACAACACATGATGATGTGGAAACCAGAGCAAATATATGCAGGGTATGCATAGTGAATCATAGAGCAGGAAGAGACCTCAGGAGGTCATCAAGTCCAGGCCCCTGCCCAAGGCAGGACCAATGCCAACTGAATCAACCCAGCCAGGGCTTTGTCAAGCCAAGACTTAAAAACATCTACGGATGGAAATTCCAGCACCTCCCTAGGTAATCCATTCCAGTGCTTCACCACCCTCCCAGTGAAATAGTTTTTCCTAATATCCAACCTAGACCTCTCCCACTGTAACTTGAGACCATTGCTCCTTGTTCTGCCATCTATCATTACTGTAAAGAGCCTTTCTGCATCCTCTTTGGAACCTCCCTTCAGGAAGTTGAAGGCTGCTATCAAATCCCCCCTCACTCTTCTCTTCTGCAGACTGAACAAACCCAAGTCATGCACTCCAGCCCTCTAATCATTTTGGTCAACCTCCACTGGACCCTCTCCAATGCATCCATATCCTTTCTGGAGTGGGGGCCCCAGAACTGGACACAGTACTCCAGGTGTGGCCTCACCAGAGCTGAATAATAGGGTATGTCTACACTACAGTGCTATTTTGAAATAACTTATTTCGAATTAGTTAATTCGAATTAAGCTAATTCGAAATAATGCATCTAGACAAAAACTAAATCGAAATAGCACTTTTCTCATTCGAAATAGAGCGTCCACATTGAGTGGACCCTGAATGGAAGGTAAGGCTGGCTGGAACCAGTGCCAGCAGGGCATCACAGTCGGACTCAGTGTGTGGGGCTGCTGCCTCAGGCTATCCAAGGTCTGTGCTTAAAGGGACCTGACCCCCCCATACTGGACAGACAGTTCTCAGGTTTCTCTGCTTGCTGGTCTACCTCACTGAGGGACAGCAAAGCATTTGTCTCTCAGAGTGCTCTACTTGCCCTCACTCAGGACACCACGGCACTCTGCAACATGGAACCAGACCTGTCCCTGGACACGCCGGTGCGTCTCGTGGGGGTCGTTGCCATCAGCCTGGCTGCACTGTCTGCAGGCTGCCATGTGGGAGGTCCATCAGGGGGCTGTCAGGATCCAGGAGGCCCTGTGGGAGAGTGTCTACCCCAAGGAGCCCTCAGAGCCTCCCCGGTCCTCCCCACCAGGGGCTCGTGCCCCATTCCTCCTTCACGTCCTTCCACTTACCCCTCCCTAGCCCCCCTTCCTGTTGTCAAATAAAAGACACGTTTTTTCATAAACATGAACTGTCTTTATTTAACAAAACTGGGGAGGGAGAATGAAACTCTGGGGAGATTGGGGAAAGGAGGCGGGAGAGGGGAGGAGAGGGGGTGGGAGAGGGGAGGGGGAAAACTGGGAGGAGGGATCTGGAAGGGGGAAGCAAGGGGGAGGGGAAGTTCAGGGGTGGGGGTCTCGTCGGGCCACATGTCTCCCAGCATGGCGGGTGTGGGGGCCTCGGCATCCCTGGGGGGATGGGGAGGAGGGTGTGGAGGTTGAGGTGAGGGGTGTGGAGATTGAGGAGGAGGTTGAGGAGGGAGAGGTGGGAGGGGGGACAGGAGTGGAGGAGGAACAGTAGATGGGGAGGCAGCAGGTGTAAGAAAGGATATAGCTGGGGGTAGGAGAATGTACATGAGGAAGGGTAGGGTGGATACTAGTCTAATAGGTCATATTGGAGGTACAACGTCCGTGCCAAATTGGGTAAAGAATGTGAGTGAGGCCAAACAGCAAAAATTAAGATGTTTGTACACCAATGCGAGGAGCCTAGGTAACAAAATGGAGGAACTAGAGCTATTGGTTCCAGGAAGTGAAACCAGATATTATAGGAATAACAGAAACATGGTGGAATACTAGGCATGATTGGAGTACAGGTATTGAAGGGCATGTGCTGTTTAGGAAAGACAGAAATAAGGGTAAAGGTGGTGGAGTCGCATTGTATATCAAAGATGAGGTCGATTGTAAAGAAATAAAAAGTGATGGAATGGAGAAGACAGAGTCTGTTTGGGCAAAAATCACATTGGGAAAGAAAACTATCAGATCCTCCCCTGGGATAGTGCTTTGTGTTATAGACCACCAGGATCCAATTTGGATATGGATAGAGACCTCTTTAATGTTTTTAATGAAGTAAATACTCATGGAAACTGCGTAATCATGGGAGATTTCAACTTTCCAGATACAGATTGGAGAACAAGTGCTACTAATAATAATAGGGCTCAGATTTTCCTAGATGTGATAGCTGAAGAATTCCTTCATCAAGTAGTTGCTGAACCAACAAGGGGAGATGCTATTTTAGATTTGGTTTTGGTGAGTAGCGAGGATCTCATAGATGAAATGGTTGTAGGGGACAATCTTGGCTCGAGTGATCATGAGCGAATACAGTTCAAATTAAATGGAAGGATAAACAAAAATAAATCTGAGACTAGGGTTTTTGATTTCAAAAGGGCTAACTTTAATAAATTAAGGAAATTAGTTAGGGAAGTTGATTGGACTAAAGAAATTATGGATCTTGAGGTGGAGGAGGCCTGGGATTATTTTAGGTTAAAGTTGCAGAAGCTGTCAGAAGCCTGTATACCAAGAAAAGGGAAAAAAATTATAGGTAGGTGTGTTAGACCAAGCTGGATGAGCAAGCATCTCAGAGAGGTGATTAAGAAAAAGCAGAAAGCATATAAGGAGTGGAAAATGGGAGGGATCAGTAAAGAAAGCTACCTTATTGAGGTTAGAGCATGTAAGGACAAAGTGAGAGAGGCTAAAAGTCAGGTAGAGTTGGACCTTGCAAAGGGAATTAAAACCAATAGTAAAAGGTTTTATAGCCATATAAATAGGAAAAAAAAACAAAAAAAGAAGTAGTAGGACCGCTAATTACTCAGGATGGAGTGGAGGTTAAGGATAATTTAGGAATGGCCCAATATCTAAACAAATACTTTCAGTCTTTAATGAGGCTAATGAAGAGCTTAGGGATAATGGTAACACAACAAATGGGACTAAGGATATGGAGGTAGATATTACCATATCCGAGGTAAAAGCCAAACTTGAACAGCTTAATGGGAGTAAATCAGGGGGCCCAGATAATCTTCATCCAAGAATATTAAAGGAACTGGCACATGAAATTGCAAGTCCATTAGCAAAAATTTTTAATTAATCTCTAAACTCAGGGGTTGTACCATTTGACTGGAGAATTGCTAATATAGTTCCTATTTTTAAGAAAGGAAAAAAAAGTGACCCGGGTAACTATAGGCCTGTTAGTTTGACATCTGTAGTATGCAAGATCTTGGAAAAAATTTTGAAGGAGAAAGTAGTTAGGGTATGTCTACACTACCACCCTAGTTCGAACTAGGGTGGTTAATGTAGGCATTCAAAGTTGCAAATGAAGCCCAGGATTTAAATATCCCGGGCTTCATTTGCATCTTGCTGGGCGGGCGCCATTTTTAAATGCCCTTAGGTCGAACTCTGTGCCCGCGGCTACACGCGGCACGGAGTAGGTAGTTCCAATTAGGATCTCTAATTCGAACTACCGGTACACGTCGTTCCACGAGGAGTAACAGTAGTTCGAAGTAGAGATCCTAATTCGAACTACCTACTCCGTGCCACGTGTAGCCGTGGGCACAGAGTTCAACCTAAGGGCATTTAAAAATGGTGCCCGCCCGGCAAGATGCAAATGAAGCCCGGGATATTTAAATCCCGGGCTTCATTTGCAACTTCGAATGCCTACATTAACCACCCTAGTTCGAACTAGGGTGGTAGTGTAGACATACCCTCAGAGACATTGAGGCTAATGGCAATTGGGACAAATTACAACATGGTTTTACAAAAGGTAGATCGTGCCAAACCAACCTGATCTCCTTTTTTGAGAAAGTAACAGATTTTTTAGATAAAGGAAATGCGGTGGATCTAATCTACCTTGACTTTAGTAAGGCATTTGATACAGTACCACATGGGGAATTATTGGTTAAATTGGAAAAAATAGGGATTCATATGAAAGTTGAGAGGTGGATAAGCAACTGGTTAAAGGGGAGACTACAGCGGGTCATACTGAAAGGTGAACTGTCAGGTTGGAGGAAGGTTACTAGCGGAGTTCCTCAGGGATCAGTTTTGGGGCCAATTTTATTTAATCCTTTTATTGCTGACCTTGGCACCAAAAGTGGAAGTGTTCTGATAAAATTTGCGGATGACACAAAGTTGGGAGGTATTGCCAATTCAGAAAAGGATCGGGATATCATACAGGAAGATCTGGATGACCTTGTAAATTGGAGTGATAGCAATAGGATGAAATTTAATAGTGAGAAGTGTAAGATTATGCATTTAGGGATTAATAACAAGAATTTTAGTTATAAGCTGGGGACACATCAGTTGGAAGTAACGGAGGAGGAGAAGGACCTCGGAGTCCTGGTTGATTATAGGATGACTATGAGCCGCCATTGTGACATGGCCATGAAAAAGGCTAATACGGTCTTGGGATGTATTAGGCGAGGTATTTCCAGTAGGGTTAAGGAGGTGTTAGTGCCATTTTACAAGGCATTGGTGAGACCCCATTTGGAATACTGTGTGCAGTTCTGGTCTCCCATGTTTAAGAAGGATGAATTCAAACTAGAACAGGTACAAAGAAGGGCCACTAGGATGATCCGAGGAATGGAAAACCTGTCTTATGAAAAGAGACTCAAGGAGCTTGGCTTGTTTACCTTAACCAAAAGAAGGCTGAGGGGGGACATGATTGCATTCTTTAAATATATTAGAGGGATAAATACCAGGGAGGGAGAGGAATTATTTAAGCTTAATACCAATGTGGACACAAGAACAAATGGATATAAGCTGGCTAGTAGGAAGTTTAGACTTGAGATTAGACGAAGGTTTCTAACCATTAGAGGAGTGACATTCTGGAATGGCCTTCCAAAGGAAGTAGTGGGGGAAAAAGATCTATCTGGCTTCAAGATTAAACTAGATGGGTTTAGAAAGGGGATGGTTTGATGAGATAACATGGTTTTGGTAACTAATTGACCATTCATTATCAGTGGTAAATAGGTCAATGGAGGGACGATAGGAGTTACTATAGAGAACTTTCTGGGTGTCTGGCTGGTGAGTCTTGCCCACATGCTCAGGGTTTAGCTGATCGCCATATCTGGGGTCGGGAAGGAATTTTCCTCCAGGGTAGATTGGCAGAGGCCCTGGAGGTTTTTCGCCTTCCTCTGTAGCATGGGGTACAGATCACAGCTGGAGGATTCTCTGCATCTTGGGGTCTTTGAACCATTGTTTCAAGGACTTCAATATCTGAGATATAGATGAGAGGATTATTCTAGGAGTGGGTGGGTGAGATTCTGTGGCCTGCATTGTGCAGGGGGTCAGACTAGATGATCATAATGGTCCCTTCTGACCTTAAAGTCTATGAGGTGCTGGGGCAGCACACGGCAGCACGCTCTGCAGCAGGGCCTGCAGGTGTGAGCACATGGCACTGTCCTGGGCAAGCTGCTCCCGGCGGAGCTGCAGGTCCTCCTGCGCCCAGGCCTGGATGGTGCGGTGCAGGGCTCGCAGGGCCCCCAGGTGCTGGTCCCGGTACCCCTGCCGTGTGCTGGTGGTCTAGAGGAACCCTTGGGTGTGGGAGCATGTCCCAGGAGGGGTGGTGCGCCCTGCACGTGCAGCTGGTGCGGCTGTGGAGAAAGAAGGGGAGTGGTCATTTCTCCCTGGGGACGCACTGGATGATGCCCAGCGCCCCCTGCGAGGTGAGGGCGCCCTGCACCGTCAGAGCCGACGTGCTTGCACAGAGGCCATGGTCGGCAGGTCCGGCTCTGCCCGGGAGTGGGAGCTGTCCCAAGACCACACCCATGCCCCTGTGCTATGTATAGTGCGGCCGGGGCGGCGGGGAGATGTCCCCTGCCTCTGTGTAGAGGGGGTGTGTGAAGGGAGGGCGTCCTGCTGGGTCCCGCCCCGGGGTCGGGAGCGTGTCAGGTCTCTTCACACACACGTGTGCCAATTGGGCCATGGCCCCTGGGTGTCACGCAGCTGGAGCCACCTGCCCAAGGGTGACATGGCACATGCTCGCACATGCACAGGTGGCTGCGTGATCCTTGGGAGACATGGCCTATGTGTGTGTGTGGTCCCTGGTCTCTCTCCCCGCCTCCCCCCCCGGGTAGGGGACAGTGCTGGCACTTACCTGGTATGGTCTCCCTGGACGACCCTGCCAACTCCGGTGCCGGGACAGCTGGTGGTGGCCCCTTTGCTGCACCCGGGTCAGGGCCCTCAGCTCCCGGCTCGCTGTCCCCCGGGCTGGCGCGGACCACTCCGCGCCCCCCCCCCCCCCCCAGGATTCGGTCGAGGGCGGGGAAGTAGGGGCAGGTGACAGCCCCTGCTGAAGTGCCGCCCCTGGTGGCCCTGGCGTATGCCTGCCACAGCTCCTTCATCTTCAGGCGCACATGCTCCTGGGTGCTCCTGTGGCCTTTCCTGGCCCTGGTGGCCGCTATGCGGCCGTAGATGGCCGCGTTCCTCCACCGAGTACGGAGATCATGGACATTGGGGGCCTCCCCCCAAAACCTCAATGAGGTCCATGATCTCCGCACTAGTCCATGAGGGCGCACGCCGTCTACGGCCCCTGGCTGGGCCCTGGGTGCTGGGGGACTGGGCTGGGGATGGCTGGCTGCCACTGGCTGCCATTGTGTGGCCACTGGCTGAGGGTCTGCAGCTGCTGGCAGGCCTGGCTCTCGCACGTGCCCAGTGGCCAGAGTCTACCCCTTTAAGAGCCCTGGGGCTGGGGGAGAGGAGAGGAGTTTTCCTGGTTTGGCCCAAAGAGGCCACCAGGGGAAACTGGGAAGGGCTGGAGGCCCCCTAATTCGAAATAAGTGTCTACGCAGCACTTATTTCGAATTAGCTATTTTGAATTTGGTGTTATTCCTCGCAGAATGAGGTTTACCAAATTTGAAATAAGTGCTCCACTATTTCAAATTTATTTCGAAATAGCAGTTTGGCCGTGTAGACGCTATTAAAGTTAATTCGAACTAACAGCTGTTATTTCGAATTAACTTTGTAGTGTAGACATACCCATAGGGAATAATCACTTCTCTAGATCTGCTGGGAATGTTCCTCCTAATGCACCCTAATATGCCATTAGCCTTCTTGGCTACAAGGGCACACTGTTGATTCATATCCAGCTTCTCATCCACTGTAATCCCCAGGTCCTTTTCTACAGAACTGCTACTTAGCTATTTGGTCCCCAGCCTGTAACAATGCTTGGGATTCTTCCACTTGTCCTTGTTGAACCTCATCAGATTTCTTTTGGCCCTGTCCTCTAATCTGTCCAGGTCACTCTGGACCGTATCCCTGCCCTCCAGCATATCTACCTCTCCCCCCTAGATGAGTGTCATCTGAAAACTTGCTGAGGGTGCAATCCATCCCCTCATCCAGGTCATTAATAAAAATGTTGAACAAAACTAGTCCGAGAACAGATCCTTGGGGTACTCTGCTAGAAACCAACCTGACACTGAGCCATTGATCACTACCCATTGGGCCCGAAATTCTAGCCAGCTTTCTATCCATCTTACCATCCATTTATCCAATCCATACTCCCTTAACTTTCTGGCAAGAATATTGTGGTAGACGTATCAGAAGCTTTGCTGAAGTCAAGGTATATCACACCCACTGACTTTCCCATGTCCATAGAGCCAGTTACCTCATCATAGAAGCTAATCAGATTGGTCAGGCATGACTTGCCCTTCGTGAATCCATGTTGACTATTCCTGATCATTTTCCCCTCTTCCAAGTGCCTCAAAATGGATTCCTTTAGGATCCCCTCCATGATTTTTCCGAGGACTGAGGTAAGGCTGACTGGTCTGTAGTTCCCTGGATTCTCCTTCTTCCCTTTTTTAAAGATGGGCACTACATTTGCCTTTTTCCAATCATCCGGGATCACTCCCAATTTCCATGAGTTTTCAAAGATAATGGTCAAAGGCTCCACAATGACATTTGCCAAGTCCCTCAGTACCCTCGAATGCATTAAATCCGGACCCATGGATTTGTGTATGTCTAGCTTTTCTAAATAGTTCCTAACATGTTCTCTCCCCCACCAAGGGCTGTCCACCTCCTTCCCTTACTGTGTTGTCTAGTGCATTAGTCTGGGGGCTGACTTGTCCGTGAAGACAGAGGCAAAGAAAGCATTGATTATTTCAGCTTTTCCCACATCATCTGTCACTAGGTTACCTCCCTCATCCAGTAAGGGCCCCACACTGTCTCTGATCACCTATGATGTCTACCAGTAAAGGAATGGCCTTTTCCAGTGCAAATCAAAAACTGTGACGCAACAACTTCATTGTGGGGGAACATGATTCACTTTTATTGTGTAGGAGGCTGATTTCTGTTTCAAACTCTTGTTCTTTATTAATGCCACCTCATAAAGCAGCAAGGCTAAAGAACTCAGAAGAGTCTAGTTGTCTGTGCAGAAGGAGTATACAGAAGAGATGTGCAAATGTGGTTACTGACAGGCCAGGTAGACTGGAACATCTGCTTTTTACATATAGTAGGTTGTGTGTACATTTAGAACTACAGAAAGCATTCTTACCTGAAGTAGACATATTTGTTGTGACACACAATGTCTTTGACAATTGGTCTTCGCTTCTTTGCAAGTAACTCTCATCTCAGACCCCAACAAACTCCTATATAAATAAATGTCACATAGATTCTTTACTTTTCCAGCTTCACAATAATTGTGACATATATGCAGTGGTGATATTTAAGGATTAATGTAACTATACTGAATATAGCAGGGATAACTCACTATTTGATGTACAGTCTGTAACTATGGCGCTCAAACTATTCTTCAGAGGTTTCAGCTGGTGCAACTCATCATACACCAAGTGCACCATTTAGGACTCTGGACCAGAAGTATAAACACTAGCTTTGTTCACTGTTGTGACTTCACTTTTATAGTTATCCTCTCTCCCAAGTCTATGAGCTAGTGCCAGGACATCCTGCTTTGGCTAGCTGGCTATTATTAGGGTTGAGTAACTTGGTATTAATATTCTTTTTCTGTGGCAATATAAGCTGGAATTTGTGTGATCAATAGTTTGAAACCTGTGTGTGTGTGTGTGTGTGTATCTTGTAATTATGTTATATATATATATATATAATTTTGTAATCAAATTCCCTGTGAAACAGGCAGGTTTTTTCCCCCTAAACAAACATTCAGTTTGTGCTGCACTATGCACTTAGAGCAGTGCTGGGTCACTCACGTGATGTGTGAGCCATAACACTTTTGTTTGATATTGCTCGTGCAGGGATGCCAGAGTGAGTGACACTTCAAGCAAGTTGTGTGTTGATCACACACAACATTGTCTGTGAGAATTTGGTGCTCCCTCTTCTTCCAATCAAAATGATGCTCTGGTTCACGAGCCATCTCCACAAATTCTATGTACCTAAGCGCAGTTGGCAGACCTACTCTATTCCAGGAAATCCGCCCATTTCGTTATACTTCCTCTAGTGCTCGTGTGTTTTTCAAGAAAATGCCAATACAAAGCCTAGCAGACAAATAAGTAATCAGTTATTTGCTTATATATTCTATTCTTCATACCATCATAAAATAGTTATATTCCCTTATATTCGAACTGTATTAGCAATAACTGCTTATGCTCTGGCAGAGACTACATCACCACATAGAAATCTGAGGTGTCATAGATGTATTATTTTACTCTGCGATCATATAATATTAAATACTGTGTTGTTGACAAAAAATGCAAACTTATCAGTCAAAGAATATTATTCTGACACCTGAGTGTCCATGGATCGTTGTACATGTAATTTCTCTAAGAAATATGGTATAATTGTTCATAAAAACAAATTAAACTAGATGCATGAGTGACCAATGACTCTATTCGGTCTCTGATTTTAATGTGCAGCAAAGTTAGGAATTGAACCTCCCACATTTCTGTTTTGCAGGATGAGAATGAGGACTTATCATACAATTAAGTGAGACCGTTTGATTTTTTCCAGAATGTTTTTCTAAACAATTCAGCAAAATGTACAAAAACTTGTGCAGTGTTTGAGTGCCGATGAAATTGTACTTTTTGCTGAAAATAAACATATTCGGTGAGAAATTTCTGCTAGCTATAGGAGCAATAATTTAGCTATAATATTTCTGTTGAATTACTTTTTCTTACCAATAGAAGTGATACATTTTAAATTAATGACTGATAATGCATGCAATGTTGTTGTGGCCATATCACTCCCATAGTAAACTTAACTCCTGCATAGAAAGGGTTAAGGAACTCATTTAGGCTGCCCTTGTTGCCCATGGTAGGAATGGAAGAGGAGTTTATAAGGAGGAAGATCTACTAATTATTGAGCAGCTTCTGCCCTAACTGATATCCTCTGTTAATATGGAGACGAGAGTACATCCTGGCGATCCAATAGATGTTTGCATTGTAGCCTGGATAGAACTGCCTACTGTTTTCCTTGTATGCAGTAATGTGGCAGCCATTGCTTTCCATTGGTGAGGGAGACCAGCTTTTGAATGTATGGAGAATTCTTCTCCTGGGGCTAGCTAGAAAGAGAAGATGAGTTTGTGTAAGACTGAAAGCTGGTCTTCCTCTCAGCAATAGACATTGGGCCACTAAAAGATATTACTGGACCAACTTGGTCTAAATACTGTTTTTCTTGTTTTCCTTCTTTTGCATTGCATTATTCAAGCTCTTTTGCAGCACTTGGACTGTTTGTTTCAGCTGGAACACATAAAAGTGGACATGTAATCAGAAGGGAGTAAATAGAGAGCTGAGAGCGTGTCATTTTTAGACTGCTGCTGGCATTTCTCTGGCTGGAAGGACTGGCTTTGTGTGTGAGTGCACTTACACTATAGTGTACAATGGCTAGGAACAACTCCCCTGACAACTCGCTGTAATAGTTCTGACCTACATAGTGGCTACGTCTAGACTGGCATGATTTCCCGCAAATGTTTTTAACGGAAAAGTTTTTCCGTTAAACGCATTTGTGGAAAAGAGTGTCTAGATTGGCATGGACGCTTTTCTGCAAAAGCACTTTTTTGCGGAAAAGCGTCCGTGCCAATCTAGACGCGCTTTTGCGCAAGAAAGCCCTGATTGCCATTTTAGCCCTCGGGGCTTTTTTGCGCAAAACAATTCTGGGTTGTCTACACTGGCCCTCTTGCGCAAAAGCATTTGCGCAAGAGGGCTTTTGCCTGAACGGGAGCATCATAGTATTTGCACAAGAACACTGATGATCATACATTAGATCGTCAGTGTTCTTGCGCAAATTCAAGCGGCCAGTGTAGATAGCTGGCAAGTTTTTCCGGAAAAGCGGCTGATTTTCCGGAAAAACTGGCCAGTCTAGACACAGCCAGTGTGTTTATTTTTTTGGTTATAAAGTAAAACAGCAACAGTGTTAGCATTTGTTTCCTAATTAAATGTCTAAAAAGATTCATAATAATAGAATTTTTTATTGTATAGTTTATGAATAGGATGTTGGCTTGCTCCTCTCATTCTTTGATCATTTCTGCAATTCTATGCTTAAAACATTGCAGTTGCTCAACTGCACTGCTGTAGCATGTCACCACATATGTTGCTACGCTGACTGTAGAGTTTCTCCACTCAGCACAGGCAGCCCATTTCTGTGAGAGATTATTTCAATGGGAGAAGCTCACCTACCAACACAGCACTGTCTACCCCACAAGTTAGGGTGATACAACTGTTTTACAGGTGGGGGGAATGAATGTACTTTTACTGATACATGTTTATAATCTAGAACTGGGCTTAGAAAAATCCTTCACACTATAAAGATATATATGAATATATATTGTGACAGGCAACTCAAGCTAGTAAACGGGCTGCGTAAGTGGCTCTCCTTGATTTCAGTTAGCTCCAAGATTGTCATAAACAAGGATAGTTTTGCTTCGGGCTTGCATACCTAAAATTTGCAGGCTGTGCCAGTTGAACTGCAGCAGCGCTTTGACTGAATGCAGCGATAGTGCATAGCTGTGGCAGTCAATGTTGTGGGCAATCTGCACGCATCTCACTTCGCATGCCATAGCTTGGAGTGTGTGTCACTTTTGTAATGCTGGCAAGGGGAAAAATAACCTACCCGGATGAAAAACCAGCAGAGTCTGGCAATGCTGTGTGGACAAGGGTAAACAAAATGACTTGTGGGCCACACATAAAATGCCAGCTGCAGCTTGCCTAGCTCTGATATGTCTTGTACACACAGTACAAGTATTGCAAATGAATAACATGGAGGCTTATTTTTGGAGCTGTTAAACTGTGTTAGTCTGGGCCTAATAAAGTTTTATGAGTGCTCAGTCAGGAAGTCATAGAAGTCTGGAGATGAAGGAGGCAGTACAAACCTTGCTGAAATATTGTTACAAGCTTTCTGCATGTTCAGTAAGATGTTACTGCACTAGTCATATTCCTCATATTTTTGAAGATTTTATTCAGAACAAAAAGGGCTAGGTACTCTGGGTATATGAAATAACAGACTTATTGGTTTGGCGGGACAACGTAGGGCAAGTCATATCTTTTATTGAACTACTTCTGGTAGGGAGCGAGAAAAGCTTTAGTGCAACACAGAGCTCTTCTTCAGTTCTGGGGAAGGAATTCCCACTGTCACATGACATGCAAGGTGAAACTCAGTGTTTAGCATCAGTACTTAGCAATACTATTCAAGGGAGAGTGGCCAGTTTGATAGTGGAATAGGAAAACATATTTTGAACGTTTCAGCATAACAAACCAAGTTGAGCAAACAATTTTTCTTGACCAAAAATATGTTTGTTTCATGTTTGATTAGAGTTTTACCATTTGTTATAACAGAATTAAAGCACATTTTTAGAAAATCAGTTGCATCAAAAAAAAGCAAAGGACTGCTACTTTTTGGGTCCTTTTGTCTGAAATAATTTGGTGAATCTGATAATCAAAAAGTGTTGGTAAATGTGGCTATATGGTTCAGCAAAAGATTTGTCTGAAAGATTTCACCTACTTCTACTAGATAGTCTTGAGCTAGTATGTTGTACTTAAAACCTAAGCATGTACCCATTTCCCAGTTCTACCCCCCAGTGCTGCTGTAGCCATTCTAATACACATACCAATTGCCCAGTTCAACCCCAATGCAGCTGTTCCTGTGGGAATTTTAGGTCATGTACAAGACCTTGGCTGGTAATCTGAGGGCTATCTACTGAAAGGACTCAGAATCTAGATATGAAAGAATTGTGGGATTATCACTTGCTCAGTATGTCATCTCATCTCTACTGGGGCATGTTCAGGAACTGAAGCACAAAGTCAGGTGGTAGCGTCTTGTCTCCATTCCCAACTCCTCTCGGGGTTATGCCATTCAGACTGAGTGCAAATGGCATACCACTTGCCAAAAATTTAGGCCTAGCCTTTAAACAATACTCCCTTCCATACATGTCTAAGGGCTCTTGCAATATGGCAACAATGGCAGAGAATAAGGAAACTTGTCCCTTATAGTCTTACTTATTTTCACGCACTAGCATTTTCACTCAGTTCAAAGTCTCTCCAATCATCCCTCTTCCTTTCTCCCCATGCCTTTCTATCATCCTGAGATTAAGGCAGCTACAACACTTAAAACTTTCATATATCAGCTTCTATGGCATAAAGCAAAATATTATTGATTTTAAAAATTCTGTTTCTTTTAACAAAAAAAATTTGTTATACGTGACTTTGATGATTGCATGACATCTAAGTACATGTACACTGAGATGTGCAAGGGCTCTGTAAGAGAGAGTAAGTATCATTTTCCCATTCTTCCTGCAGTGTTAATAGTCAGTTTTAGAAACCAAGATTTAATCCATTTGTGAACGGCACAGTAAAAAAGATGTATCACTGTTTTTCTGTGGCTAATATTACTTCTGAGAACCAGTCTGAGGAATATGGGGCTCTCTTGCAGATTAGGCCACAGTCCAGCAAAGATGTATGTGCATGTTTAAGAATTTATAAAAATCAGGATCACTAAAGGCCTTTAGCAGAAATAATGGAGTAAAAAATGCTACATTTCTAGCACAAGAATCTGTAGGAACTCAATATGTAATGAATATTATAAAAATTTAGGCAGCTCAAAAATCCCTTATTTTTAAATTTAAATTTGAGAATCTAGTCACTTTGGCACATTTGAAGACATTTAATTTAGGTATAAATGACTTCATTACTGTGCATTCAACTTCTTTGTATGGGAGCCATTATTTTTTTTTTCAGTGGACAGCTTGGAAAGACAAGAGAGTGCCTTTTCCTCATCCCTGGGATCTCCACCGCCCCATTAGCCAGCCAGAGGAGAGCTGGGAGTTGATAGCCTATGCTTGCTAAAACACCATTAATATAAATTCAATTTAGGGTTCTGTAGCTGCTTTTCATGTCAGATTTTAAAATGCTTAAATTCAGGAATGAAAAATACTGAATACTTGCCATTGCTGTGCATGGCAAGTGTGGCACCATGAAGTATGATTTTGAGTTGGTTAACTTCGTTGCACTAAAATATACCTCCTACATTGTTGCAGCAAAAGCAATGAATTTGAATCTTGAACAGTACCGTTGCAAAGTCTTTTTCTTTTGGCAAGAGTAAGGGTGGGAGACTTAGGTTTTTCATATCTCTCAGAATGATGTCTTCAGTTTCCTTTGTACTACATATAAACATTGATATTTTATATCAATAAATGACTATAGTTTTTTCACCTTCAGTTTCGTTACCACTTTCAACGCATAGCTCTTGCTAAAGGAAGTGAGCGCTGAGCTCTAGTGACAGCTGGATATCTGTGGGGAAGCCATGTAAGATAGGCAAAGCCTGTATTCCATCTGATCGTCTGATCATACAACCCACTTAAACTGCAGAATAAGTGACAATGACTTGTTTGTGTTACCGCACACCAACGAGACTCTGGGTCAAATCATTAACTATAGTGGCTTGCAAGAATGTCCACCTGATTCTTTCTGGGAAGCGCTGAAACGGAGATGAATTTTGGAGGATGCCCTAATGGAAATCTGAGACAACTAGGAGTAGCACAGATGTAGAAATCAATGCAATTACTTTGGGGTGGTGGGGAAGTTAGAAATAAGGATCTGATTGAAACTTACATAGAGAAACCTTAATTTTTAAAATAAGGTTTCAGCTCTTGAATTGTAACTTATTTCCAAAGTTTGTAATTATTTGCATCATTGGTTCTGATTATATTGAGTCTGTTATTATTATGAGTGTATTCAGCTCTGGGGGCATTACCTTTTACCATAATGAATTTTGTGACTTTAATTTGGGAAAGCTGTGGCACTTGCCATAGACAAGATCAATCATTAGCCATCTGTCTGCTTGCTATCGCATTACAAATCAAATTGGTTTTAATAGGTGAGATGGCAGTGATGAAATAATTGAGGAAACTTTATTGTGGGCCTCTTTAGCTTTAAATTTAGAAGGCGCACACAGAAAAAATTAAATTGCATTTCATTATCTGGAGAGCTGATCTTGTTCAGTTCTGGATAGCTACCATATCTGATTGGTAATCCCAGACATTAAAGTATTTCTGTGCTTTGGAAAAAAATTCACACATTGAAAGTGGAGTACAGTGAACTCTGACCTCTAGTTGGCTATATGGAGCAAGACCTCCTTATGCAGTTCAGTGGTATCTGTCTGTCTGTATTGGAATAACTTTTTAAAACCAAAAAAGACTGAAAGGGAAATCAGGCAGAGTGCCAATTTGGTGCTCCAGGCACTTTCTGGTATATTCTTTTGCTACCTCCACATATCACAGACAAAACGTGCAAGTATCTAGTCTATTGCTCTGTAACAAGTGGAACAAATTCTTGGCACAAAAAGAGTATGTTATGGGATAGTAATGTATAGTACAATATACTAACTGGCAACATACATAAGTGTATTTCTAGCTTCAAGTCTTTCCAGATTTATTTGTGAATGTATGTGCAGTAGCTTATAATCTATATGATTTTTTCATTCTTTCATTTAACTGATTAGCCAATGGTAATGTTTTATAAGCTGTGCTCTTCAGTAGCTTACTTTCTTTGTTAAAGCTTGATGTTTTTGCATACTCTGTAGTAGAGAAGGATGCAAACTTTTTTTTGGGGGGGGCAGAAATTTTTCAAGCAACTGAAGTTGACTCCAACATGAGAAAAACATCACAGTCTGACTGCTTTGCATTTTAATATGGTTAAAGTTAAGGCAGTAAGCAAGTTCACAGATTTTTTTTTTCCCTTGAGCTGTGTAGTTCTTTTCATATGTAATTATTCTCTGAGTGCATTAGATAAAGCCATGTTCCCACAGTGCTATACACATCTATAAATCATTAATGAGGCAGTTAACTGAAACAAAACTATAAAAGATTTGCATTACCTGGCAGAACCTAGCCTTAATTGACTTCCAGTTATTTACAATTAATTTTTCCATTTGGAATAATGATTGCAAGTAACTTATTGCTCAAGAATTAGATGCTGCCTATTCATCACAAGTTTATGCAACAAAACACTATGAACAACAAGCCTGATATAATCCTATTTATATAGACTCAATGCACAGTTGCACAAATTGATGTGTATATATACTGAGCAGTATAAAAATTGTGTGAAAAGAGTAAGTCGGGGTAAAGTGAATTAGGATAATATTTTTTAAAATAACATTTTTCAAAAAACAAATTAAACATTATTTTATGTTCATTTTTGTAAAATAGGTGTGTGAAAGGAAAAGTGAAGTGAAAATTTGTTTATGGTTGCTTGCTAGAGATAGGTGAGACTATATTTTTTCTCCACCCAAGTACAGTCTTCTTTGAAAGCTCAAAAGTTTGTCTCTCTCCCAAACAGTAATTGGGTCAATAAAAAAATTACCTCATCCTCCTTTTGTGGCTAATAATCTAGGACTATTATGGTGACAACACTGAATTGTAAATGACAAATTAATCTGTGTTTTAAAAATGAGTAACCGCATAGTTATTGATATGATTATTTTAATGATTTTTTCCCCGCCCATATGCTGTAGTTTAGATACTAGGATATAAATGCCACAAAGCCTAGTATGTTTAATGTGTGTTCTGTTATTTTTAACTAGTATATACATTAATGTAACATGCACTGTAAATCTTTTCAGCTCACTGACTCAACAATATAGGGTGCCAGAAAATTATAACTATATATTCATGGCTCTTATTGGCATTAATAACCACTAGAAGGACTATCAAGAAAAGACAAACCTTTAAGCTATGCGATGAAACTCCTAATGATGCTTAGGGTGAAAAAGACATAGTTCATGCAAAGCAGCTGATTTTAAACTTCATGATCTCTGCTGTGTTTTAATTTTCCAAACAGCCACACAATTAGGCCATATGAAGAATAATTGCTGTCCAATGTTCAGTTTTTAAATTTTCAGTTTTTAAATTCTAAGTCCTCCAAAATGAATGTTGGCTTTGGAAGCCCATGCTTCCTGTGCCTGCCTAAAATAACCAAATCCTCATTCCCCCAGTCCACCTAGGGTAAGACTGAAAAAGTTAAAACATCACCCCCCCCACACACACACACACTATTTCATGGTATTTTCTGGGGTTCAAGCAGAATACAGAGGGCTTCCTCACGAGGAAAAATGGTTACATTTCTTTTTCTAAAAATTTTGTAAAAAATGATTGTAGTGCTTTATCTTCTATCAAAAACCCTTTCTCCTCCCCCCCCCAAGCACGATGTGTAACTATCACCAAAAAAAGGGAAATTGGAAACAGTGAATATGGGAAAGTGCTGCCACAGCAAGAACTAAGATTTATAATTTGGGTAGACTGGCAGACATAGATGCACATGTATCAGAAAATTTAATGCTGACTGATTTTAAGCTAATGGTTGACTTCTTAGCCTTACCAATAAAGGTCACTCTATTTGTTGCTGTTCAGCTTTTTTCCAGATCAATCAGACATGTGTAACCTTGAAAAATCTTTCAATCTAGTACAGATACAAGTTTTTTTCCAAGTTATGTTCAAATGGATCATGTTACAATTTCTAATGTGAAACAACATGAAAAGCCCAGACATGGGTCATTCAGTCTCAGTAATTCAGATGCTGGCAAATTGGTCCTCCCGCTACAACATATGAACTTCATTGATAATTAGCTACTTCATGCTATGCTAGCTCTCCACATTAAATTTAGCTGGGAAAGTTTCTATGTTATATGATGCAAGAGAGGATTTTCCAACTGAAATTCTCAGGTCACAGATTTGTTATTTGCACTAATACACTGCATACTTTAATGTGTACAATAACATTAAGAATAGGTAACTATATAACTCAATACAAACTGTAACATAAATTCAAATTTATATTATGTCCATGGTTTTATGTGAATCAGATTTTTTTCAACTGGAATGGTTTTACTTTTGCATCTCAGATCTACTTGGTTTTATAGAAAGCTGTGACTGTCTGCTTTTCTTTGACTCATGAAGTATTTTTTGAATTACTTAAAAACATCTACTAATGATATTTCACCACAAAAACATTTCCTGTCACAACATGTCTGTATATGCCTGAGGCTCAGCTATTGATAGCAGTGGAGCTCTGAGACTGTAAAGGGTACACTAAGTAACTGGCCTGTGTCTTGAACCTATTTTGGAATTGCTATGTCTGCCTTGGAAATATCACTGTTCAAGCTATAGGAACATGTCTGCAAACTTTCATAGAACCATAGAGCTGAAAGAGACCTCAGGAGGTCATCAAGTCCAGCCCCCTGCTCTAGGCAGGACCAATTCCAACTAGATCAACCCAGTCAGGGCTTTGTCAAGCCAAGACTTAAACACCTCTAGGGATGGAGACTCCACTACTTCCCTAGGTAACCCATTCCAGTGTTTCACCACTCTCCTAGTGAAATAGTTTTTCCTAATATTCAACCTGGACCTCTCCCACCACAACTTGAGACCATTGCTCCTTGTTCTGCCATCCGTCACTACTGAGAACAACCTTTCTCCATCCTCTTTGGAACCTCCCTTCAGGAAGTTGAAGGCTGCTATCAAATCCCCCCTCACTCTTCACTTCTGCAGACTAAACAGACCCACTCCCTCAGCCTCTCCTCATAGGTCATATGCTCCAGCCCCCTAATCATTTTGGTTGCCCTCCACTGGACCCTCTCCAATGAGTCCACATCCTTTTTGTAGTGGGGGGCCCAGAACTGGACACAATACTCCAGATGTGGCCTCACCAGAGCCAAATAAAGGGGAATAATGACATCTCTGGATCTGCTGGCAATGCTCCTCTTAATGCAACCTAATATGCCATTAGCCTTCTTGGCTACAAGGGCACACTGTTGACTCATATCCAGCTTCTCATCCACTGTAACCCTCAGGTTCTTTTCTGCAGAACTACGACTTAGCTGGTTGGTCCCCAGCCTGTAACAATGCTTGGGATTCTTCCATCCCAAGTGCAGGACTCTCCACTTGTCCTTGTTGAGCCTCATCAGATTTTTTGTGGCCCAATCCGCCAATTTGTCTAAGTCACTCTGGACTCTATCCCTGCCTTCCAGCGTATCTACCTCTCCCCCTAGCTTAGTGTCATCTGCAAACTTGCTGAGGGTGCAATCCAACCCCTCATCCAGGTCATTAATAAAGATATTGAACAAAACCGGTCCTAGA
Organism: Pelochelys cantorii; assembly: GCA_032595735.1. Taxonomy (NCBI): domain Eukaryota; kingdom Metazoa; phylum Chordata; order Testudines; family Trionychidae; genus Pelochelys; species Pelochelys cantorii. The sequence continues at coordinate 35,685,875 of CM064337.1, read as the reverse complement.
ACCGAACCTTGGGGCACTCTGCTGGAAACCGACCGCCATCCTGACATCGAGCTGTTAATCACTACCCGCTGGGCCCGGCCTTCTAGCCAGATTTCTATCCATCTTACCGTCTGTTTATCCAATCCACATACCCTTAACTTGCTGGCAAGAATATTGTGGGAGACCGTATCAAAAGCCTTGCTAAAGTCAAGGTATAGCACATCCACTGACTTTCCCATGTCAACAGAACTAATTACCTCATCATAGAAGCTAATCAGATTGGTCAGGCACGACTTGCCTTTTGTGAATCCATGCTGACTATTCCTAATCACTTTCCTCTCCTCCAAGTGCCTCAAAATGGATTCCTTAAGGATCCCTTCCATGATTTTTCCAGGAACCCAGGTAAGACTGACTGGCCTATAGTTCCCTGGATCATCCTTCTTGCCTTTTTGAAGATGGGCACTACATTTGCCTTTTTCCAATCATCTGGGATCTCGCCCAATCTCCATGACTTTTCAAAGATAATGGCCAAAGGCTCCTCAAGACATTTGCCAACTCCCTCAGCACCCTCGGCTGCATTAAGTCCGGACCCGTGGATTTGTGGGTCCCTTTTCTGCTATGGCTAGTGAAGTATTGCTTCAATTTAGCACTGTTCCTGAGTGCTCATTGGGACTCATCAGGGTTTAGGTCTTAGAAGCTCATGTGCCTTCCATGCTTGCCTCCAAATCATGATACAAGCGCCACATTACTGACTACATTCTCTGCTCTGGTATCATTCTCTATGTGGTACTTACAGAATAAGACAGGCAGAGATGAAATAAACAAATACATTTTAATCTTAACCTGTTAACACTGAAATTTCATTTGGCTATGTGTGCAAGGCACTGCAGCAAGGATGGGACTCTTGATGCTCTAGCAGAATGTAGTGAATGTCTCCATGTCAGAAACAAACAAAACACATTTTCCATAAGCAGCACTGAGGTACAAGAATTTTTATGTCTACAGCTGGCCTAAATCTCTGGAATTGTTTCATTTGTTAACTAAAAGTTCTTACAGAATTGCTGGAGCTATTCATCAATTCAGAGGTCAATATTCAGGGAGAGTCAGTTTTTAAGATCTTTTCCATACAGCTAAAGACTGAACAATGTGACAGATTCAAGAAATCAGTATACAGCACTCTCGGATAAAGGTAGAGTGATACTATAGGTGGTCTTGCCCTGTAAATTTCAATTGTAAAGGTCCCCATCTTGATGGCAGGGGGATGGTTTGCTCTGGGGTTTTTGGTTCAGTCCCCTCTTTGACTAAGGGTTTCAACTGTCTACTTGCATAAAACTCAACATCCTTGCTGCACACTGTGCCCCTCCCTTCCTCCGTGGCTCTGCACCTGCTCACTCCATTCCACCCTCCGTCACCGTCACTCATTTTCACGAGGCTGTTTTAGGGGATTAGCATGTGGGAGAGGGTGAGGACTCTGGAGGAGGAGGGACAGGGGTGTGTAGGCTCTGCAGTGGGACTAGAAATTAGTTCTGGGTGCATGAAGGCTGAAGCAATACGTTGGGATGTAAGAGGGTGTGGATCAGGGATGAGGGCTTTGGGGTGTATGAACAGATTGGGGATGGACAAGAGGGTGTGGGGGAACTGCAGGCTGAGGTAGGAGTATGGAAATGGGGTAAAGGCTCTGGGTTGGGGGGTGAGTGTTCCAGGAAGGGGCCAGAAACGAGGGGGTTCAGGGTCCAGAAGGGGGCATTGGGATGAGTCAAGAGGTTGGTTGCGGAGGGGAAGGGGAGGGAGTGAAGGCTCTGGCTGGGGAGGGGGGGGTGCAGGATGAGTCAAGTGCAGCAGGGTGCGCTGTGCTGAGACCGAAAGGCTCAGAGAGTTTCCTTCCTTCCTACATGGAGATGTGATGAAGTGTCTCTCTGCAGTGCCCCACCCGCAGCCAATGGGATCTACAAAGCCAGCACTTGGGGCAGAGGCAGCATAAATGCACCACTGCCTATTTCCAAAATACATACAGGATATGTAACATAGCTAGATTGTCTTAATATCTGATTACATAAGAACGGCCACACTGGATCAACCAAAAGGCCGGCTAAACCAGTATCTGGCTTCTGATAGTGGCCAACATAAGGTGCCCCAGAGAGAATGAACAGAACAGGCAACCATCGATCCTACCCCAGTCACCCTTTCCTTCTGACAAACAGTGGCTAGGGATCCTTGCTAATAGCCATTGATGGACCTATCCTCCATGATTTTATCTAGTTCTTTTTTGAACCCTCTTAAAGTCCTAGTCTTCACAATATCCTCTGGCAAGGAGTTCCACAGATTGACTGTTCATCGTGTTAAGAAATACTTCCCATACAAACAACGGGGGGAAACTGACTGTGTATGGAATAATTTATATCAAGTATAAAGAGTTTGCAAACTAGAAAAAATATTTCCCCCACCTTTGACCGGAAGGACTGAAGAGAACACCATCTGTGCTCCAAACTCCTTTTTGAATCCAGCTAGAAAAAAATTGAGTTCCTCGGTCTTACATGTCTAAAACATATAGTTTAGACATTAACATTCCCAGTTTCATTTTTTTGTTTAGTGATAGGCACGTGTCATGCAATTATTCAGGCATATTCAGTACATGAGAACCATTACAGTGATTACCATTGAAAAAGCCTACAGTCAAGAACTGCATATGTCAGTATGAGAGAGACTGCCATTATTTCCATGTGTTGAAATACTGTGGCACCCGACCTACCATCACCTTTTGGATTAACACCAATGAAAGCCCTTTTAATTATCATTGGATGCAGAGCATATGTACTTTTTCCATAGGAAGTAGGAAATACTTACAGTTTAAAACAATTTAAGGAACATTTAACTTTAATTGTGAATACTCCTAATTTTGAGTTGTTAAATGCATATTCATATAGGGTATGTCTACTCTTCATTCCTCTTTCTCTTGAGAGGAATGCAAATGCAGACACCCGAAATCGCAAATGAAGCGGGGATATAAATATCCTGCGCTTCATTTGCATAATTGTGTTATGGTGCTATTGTGAAATAGCGCTATTTTGAGAGAGTAAACGGGGTTATTTCGAGATAAAACCCTTCCCTCGAAATAACCCTTAAACTTCATTTTTTGAGGGAAGGGTTTTATCTCGAAATAACCCCGTTTTCTCTCTCGAAATAGCGCTTTATTGCAATAGCGCCATAACGTGATTATGCAAATAAAGCGCAGGATATTTAAATCCCTGCTTCATTTGCAATTTCGGGTGTCTGCATTTGCATTCCTCTCTCAGAAGAGGAATGAATTGTAGACATATCCATACAGAGGTCCAAATTCAGCACTCACTTACCCCGACTTCTTTTTACAAGAATAACATGCCACCTCCCATTTTGGCCCTCACACTCATGATGTCTGTAGTGAAGGAAGATGACGCCTCTTTTGCTTTTCTGAAATGATCCATTTCCAGTCATATTCTTTCTTCCTTAATTGCATATGCATATATGTGTGTAAAAGTAGTAATACCACTGAACGCATGAGAGTAAAGGGAGCGGGAGCTGACATTTAACCAGTTGAACTAAGTGAGAAACATGTATTCTATGCACTTGGCTCCTTTTCTGGCATTTGGGATACAGAGCATTTTGTACAAACCTAGTGTTTGATCAGCAGCCAAATGGTACAACTCAGTAATGTTATGTCTGCTGTGCCAGTGATGATTTAGAGTCAGAAGTCCAAATCCAGGCCTGCCATAAATCATGGAACTGGAAAGAACCTCATGAGGTCATCAAGTCCAGTCCCCTGCATGGCAAGACCAAACCATCGTTACCATCCCTGACCATCCCATCTTAAAAATTGCCAGTGAGGGAGATTCCACAACCTCCCTAGGCAATTTTTTCCAGTGCTTAAGTGCTTAAACGTTTTGCTAATGTCCAACCTACACTTCCCTTGCTGCTATTTAAGCCCATTGAACTTGTCTTATCAGAGTTTAAGGTAAGGGGAATAATATTGTTCTCTCCTCCTTGTAACACACTGTTAGGTACTTAAAAGCTGTTATCATTTCCCTCTCAGCCTTCTCTTTTCAGGACTTTTGTTTAGTCCCTTTAGTTTAACCCCGTTCTTTCAATCTTCTTTCATAGGTCATGTTTTTGAGACCTTTAATCATTTTTGTTGCCTCTTCTTTTGATGTTCTCCAGTTTGTCCACATCTTTCCTGAAATGCAGCACCCAGAACTAGACACAATACTCCAGTTGAAATCAGTTTAATCAATTAAATCCATTTAGCTGCAGTGGTGTCCATGGAGTTATGCTGATTTTTATCAGCTGAGGACTGGGGCCAGAATCTTTAGTGAAACTCCCTTCAAAATCCATCACAAGTATTACAAAACCTTCTGGAGTGACCTCTATTGCATTCCTAACAGCAGGTGCCTCTCTGCATAGCAAAGGCTGAGCAGCAGCCTGCCTTCACAATGCTTTCAACATCTGAGCAAAGACCGAACTGGGCATACCATCTGAGGGCTTGCATATTAATAGTGCACATTGCAACCAATAACTTATTCATAGCCAGTGTTTAGCCATAACTGTTCTTTTGAAAAAAAAATCTTATGCAGATGGTATTTATATAATAATTGCATAAATAACCTGTGAACGAGGGAGTAGAAATTCTATTTAACCAATGCAGCTTTGACTCTACCTAACCAATTCATCTTACAGTCACCTGTTTTAGCAAAAGAATGACTCTGGTAAGTTTTCAAATAGGTGTGGAATTTGTGACATATAATAATTAAGGGAAATGTTTGATACCAATCCCACTCTTTATTAATTCATTTCTCAAAGCACTTATCAGTGCAAAATATCAGTTTTGAATTTGTGTAAGCATAATAACTGTGGAACTTCAGGTCCAAAAACACAACAGAAAAAAAATCTCCAAAGTGAAACCAAAAGTTTTTAATACTGTATTCTTAGCAAGAACATTTTAACAAAGAATTTGTACTTTAACTTAATATGGTACAGAGAAACCATACTTAAAAGTTTCCATTACCTAACACTCTACTGCATATTCATTTTTTATCTTAAAAGACCAAAAGCCAAGCTGAACTGAGCATAAAAGCATCAATTATAATCCTCATATTACATCAGCTATTAGAGTTTAGCTCACACTTTTGAATTAGTCTAATGAAAGGACAGTTTTTACATCATTTTTGTGTTAAAAATGTACAGACATTTTCCTTTAAAATGTAATATATTGTATATCAGCTTCAGTAAACAAAGCTTAATTTATAAACATAATTGAAACAGCTCTATGTTGAACAGTTTCAGTGATAAACTGGACTTGTATGATGTACAGCCAGTGAGGACATTTGCAGCTTAATAAAATCATTGTGCCATTACTATACAGTAATCACTATCTCTTTTAAAAAAAAGTTAATTCTTTTGGGGAATAATTCCTTTATGTGCTTAAAAATACTACAATTTCTTTCTATCTTCTGGGACCTAAAAATGATCAGTTGCTTGGTTTGGTATGGTAAGTTTGTAAAAAGTCTCAGTATATCTTAATGACAATACGGCAGTTTTCAATGCAGCAACAGTAAATTTCTTGAAATTGTCTTTCAAGTTTCATGCTACAAATCCTGTTCGTCACACAGTACTGAAGGCATCAAAGGTTGGAAGGGATGCCTTTCCGTACTATACAGTCTTCAAATAGCAATCATATATTTTCAACAATAGCTTCCTTCAGTACATAATAGTAGGTTTGACATATGTTCTGTTTTCTGAAAAAAAAATAGTAAGTTGATTACATAGTGATTTATATACTTTGTAAATGAAATTTTCAGAGTTCTTTAACTGTGCAGTTGAAATTATGTGATTTGTAAGTGACATAGCCCTTGGGTCAAGCATCTGTAACCTCGAAAATAGGCATCCCTGCATTATGGTGATTAGGGTCTTATAAGGAGATATCAAGATAGAATCTTGTCCATGGCACAGCTGGAATAAGCTTAGTATCCAAGCAGATCCACCTATTTGGTGCATTGACTATCCCCCTACATATGGCTGAGTCATAGACTTCCAGATTGCTGGGACTGCAAGCATTTGTAACCCAGTCTCTCATCGTAAACAGAGCAAAGGCCAAACATTAAATATTTAAAATATCCAATGCCATGTATTACCTCTTGTTGCCATCCCTTCCAAACTCAGTTTTAGTCTCACACAAGGTACCTCCTGCAACCCCATTGTAGCCCCAGACTCACTCCATCCTTAGCTCCTTCTACTCCATCCCCAGCATACCCATATTTGCTAAATTCCATGTATGATTCCTGTCAGTCAAACCAGCCCTGACCCTAGAGTAATTAACTCTTCTCCCTACGTAGCCTGACTCCCCATGGCAGCTGACTTCATGGCAGCGGTCAATATCTGGATTGGACTGTACATTCCCTGAAAACTGATACCCTCTACCAATGACTTGAACAAATCTGAAAATGCTGGATTTAATCATATCTCTAATTTTTTACTTCTAGAAGACAATTTTTAAACCGAAGAGGGAAGAGATTTAGTTCTAACTTTAAATATCCATGGACAAATTCCACATTATATTGCAAGAGATCTGGTAAGGCAGATTTTGGTTCTATACATTTTTAAAAAAATAGAGACTTCAGAACAATTTTTCTGTTCTCTAATTCCTAACTGACTGACTTTGCACCTCACACTAATGGGATAGTCTTATCTTTGCACTACAGGAGTATGGTTGCTTTGTAAATCCACTGAAAGCACCCACATTGTGGAACATGGTATGCTTCTAGCGAGACCAAACATGCTTACATCAAAGAGAGAGAAGTCACTGTTTCTTTAGGTATAAAATCCTAGAAAAGTAAATGTCATTTTTTCTTTTGATTTTTTCCTGCCACAAACTTTTAAAAAATGAACTTGTTTTAGATGGCAGAACCATGATGTACTTAATGCATTGTTCAGCCTACCACAGAAAAAAAGTAGTTTATGCTGTACAGAGTAAAATGTGGCTATTAAAGACCCAAAAGTCTTCTACAAAGCAGTGCTCCTGAAGAATAAAACTACACTGAAAATCAACATGGTAACAGGAATAAATCAGTGTGTGTTTCACAGAAAAATGGTGTTTTACTCAGAACACCCCTCCATGCAGTATTTATCTAATTACTGTCTTTTTGAAGAAACAAAGAGAAATCCACACATACGCATCATAAACAATTTGCATGAGTTCAGAATCTATCATGTGTGATTGTCATGTTCAGCAGTTTTATGCTCAAAGAAAAATAAATGTTAAAATACCCACAGAAAGCCAAAGGTAATATAAATCCATCTTCCTATCCAATAGTCATTGAACTACTAGTTCTGATTTTGAAGATGGTAGCAAAATGATAATCTTGAATAGCATTCTGTATAATGTTGACATCTATCCCATTGCTATTTTACATATGCCAATACTGAATACTCATAAGGAAAGAACTAGTATTGACCTGCTAACTGACACTGATTCTTGGAGCAACCTCAAACTTTGCCACATTTCAATTTCAAAATGCATTTCAGTTATAATATGAGTGATTTATCATTTAGCAGTAGCTGTCAAAATAAGCTCCTAGATAAAACAAAAACATCTGGAACCATAAACAGGGGAGAGCAGTAGCTGAATTTTAATCCAACTCTGACATGCTGAGTTTATTAGGAACAGGAAGTAGCTAATTAGCAATTGAATGTTTCATGTTTTTAAGATGGCTCCTACTCCCCATACAGAGATGATCTAATATGTACTTTGCAGGTAAATAAGACTGAAAATCAGGAGGAGCCAGGGAACCTCAGCAGGAGTTAGAAAAAAAATACTTTTGGGGACCTATGATTGATAGCATTTAGTGTTTTTAGATTCATAGGAGAAAGTTTGGGGAGTGGGACAGTAGAAATGTATATATTATGGTTTTTTAAAGCAGATTCACAAGAGTTCCTCACACTGCATCCTGTAACGTATTTTAGTTTTGTACATTTAGCTAGAGGATGGTTACTCATGTTGCCCTGTTGATATAGCAGATATTGATTGTCCTTAAATGCCTTCAGAAGACCCTATTTAGACCCAAGGGCTTAGTGCATAGTCTATATGCTTTCATATGGGAGACCTATTTCAGTAACACAAAAGCTCCGTACTCTGCAAGGAAGTTGCTTCCTTCCTAGTCCACAGGAGCCAAGATTTTCAAGAGTATGTTGGTGCCTAATGATGCAAATAGGCATCATGTAAATTCCACTAAGAATGTTCACTGACTTTTATATGCATGACACACCTAACTGCACAGCACCAAATGACGAAATAAACTATTCTGAAATAGCATTGAAATAAGATCTGCAATTTGCACCTAAGTGAGGAGAACCAGCTGAACTATTCACAGCAATATATTTTCATCCATGTGTATCTATTTTTCAAATGTACAAAACATTTGCAAAATTGGAGCTAGTTTAAGAAATAAAGTGCTATTCCGAAACATTCCTTACTCGTCATAGAATGAGGTTTACAAGGACGTCGGAATAGCGAGCCTGAAATAATGGGCTTGCTGTGAAGATGCGGGATAGCTATTTTGGGATACTCGTTATTCTGAAATAGCGTTGCAGTGTAGACACAGCCTTACACATAGGGAATGGGAAAGGCTGTGTACAAAAGCACTCCAAATAATCAGCTAGTATGTATTACCTAGCATTACTAACTTACCTGATCATGCAGTACATGAATTCATCCCATTCAAAGGGCTAGTACAGGGGTTATGCACATAAACATTATTTTGTGGTTTCAGTGGCTTTTATGTGAAACACAGGCCTTTGTGTTAAATTTCACCCTGATAGATCCTGTAATAAAAGGCACTTTGCTTAATCCAGACACATTTAACTAGAAAAAACAGCTTTTCTGTAGGACATCTCAGGGATTATGTAGCACCAACTCCTGCTCATCAAGAATAATTCCATGTAACTGATTTAAGGTGTTCTGCCTAAAGCACTTGTTGAGGTCTATTTCTGTGGATGGTAAATGCAGTGTATTTCTTGATTTTATTCTTGATTAATGTCAATGCTGCTATTATAAATATTTAAAATGAAGAGTGGCAATGTATAAGAAACTTTCATGGGGTGATATTGTTTAGTAGTCCGGATTTTAATGCTGAAACTGACTTGCTATTTAAATTTTTCCATTAAATTCTCTACTAAATACTAAACCCTTCAGTTTTCCAATTTGTTAAATATCAGTGGAATTCCTTTGTAGAATACTGGCTACTTTTAAATCCATGACTTAGTGGCCAGGTAGGTTAAAATGTTCCCTCATGGAATTCTCCAACAATTTCCACCCCACTAGCAACCTCAGCCTGAATCGGTCTAACCAGAGATCCACTACCTTGACATTATAGTACAAATAAGTGATGGTCACATAAACACCACTCTTTACTGGAACCCTACTGACTACTGTTCTTATCTACATGCCTCTAGCTTCCATCCAGGGCACATCACACAATCCATTGTCTGCAGCCAGGCCCTAAGATACAACCAGATTTGCTCCAATCTATCTACAGGACTTTGATACCCACCTGGAGAAGTGTGGAAACAGATAGAGCCAGACAAGTACTTAGAAGTTACCTACTTCAAGACAGATTCAAGGAGGAAAATAACAGAACACCACTGGGCCTCCCCTACAGTCCCCCAGCTTAAACCCCTCTAGCTCATCATTGACAAACGACAACCTGTCCTGGAAAATGGTCCCTCACTCTCACAGGCCTTGGGAGACTGGCCAATCCTCACCTACAGACAGACCTTCAACCTGAAGCAAATACTGACCAGCAGCCACACACCACAACTCAGATACACTCACCCAGGAGCCTACTCCTGCAGCAAACCCTGTTACCAACTCTGTCCACATATCTATACAAGCGACACCTTCACAGGACCTAACTATATCAGCCACAACATCAGGAGCTCATATAACTACACATCCTCTAATGTGATATATGCCATCAAGTACTAGCAATGGCCCTCTACTATGTATATTGGCCAACTGCAACAAAAGATAAATGGACACAGATCAGGCATCAGGAATGGAAACACACATAAACCTGTAGGGGAACATTTTAACCTGCCTGGATACTTACAGAGAGAGGCTGTTGAACTAGAATTCATTTACAAATCTGACACTGTCACCCTGGGCTTGAATAAAGATATTAACTGGTTAACGTGCTACAAAGCCAATTTCCCCTGCCTTTGATATTCACGTTTTCAGATCAAAAGCTATGAATAGGTTTTGCAACCCCACTTAATTAGCTTCATTAACATGGGTCCTACAATTGACAGGTAACTTCATTTCCTGTTATACAGAGCTTGGAATCTGTTATTTCCACTCTAACTTGTCTGATGAAGTGGGTTCTACCCATGAAAACTCATGAGCCTATATATCTTTATTAGTTTCTAAGGTGTCACAGAACTATTCATTGTTTTTAAAAGTTATAGACTAACATGATTTCCCTCAGACTTTCTACAAATAATGAGAAATTTAAATATTTCCTGTTTCAAGATCACTGTTCAGACATCAGAAACAATTCTGTATTAATAGCTGTGCTACTGAATTTGATTATATGACAGGGGCAGGCAGTAACATGGTGGTGGTTTTCCAGGGTTAGCCCCTGGTGAGACACCTCCACTATACTTACCTGCACAGCTGCAGGAACAGGTGATTGTGACTCCTTTTGTCTGTGGATTGCTGCTCCAGCCAATGGGAGCAGTGGGAAGTGGCACAGATCAGGACACCTCTTCCCACAGCTCCTACTGGCTGTTAATGGTGATTTGCGGTTAACGGTAGTGACTGTGCAGGGAAATATAGTGATGGGGGCCCGCCCGGAGCTAATCCTGGCGGGCCAGTATTAGCTGACTCCTGCTATATGGCATTCTCTAATTTCATGCAACCAAATCTCCAAGAAATGTAAAGTTTTAAAAAACATTTTTGATGCAGTTTTTAGCAGAGAGGCAATAGAATACAAAAATTCATAGTACCAAAGAATATTCAGTAACTCTTTCCTGTAGCTGACTGCAACAGACATACCCTTTTTATAGCATTTTATGGTATTATACAGTTAAGATTTGAATAAATCTGTGTGCAATAAATGTATTCTTTTAGTAGGTTTAATCCCTTAATCAAATATTCATTTATGTGGGCTTCATTCTATTAAAAATGAAATTACACAAAGGTGAGCAAAACTGCAGATTAACAGTAGTTTAAAGCTTAATCTCATTCTCTAGGGGCAATAGTGACAATATAAAAAGTGCATAAATGATATTCCCTACCACTAAAAAATGCTTATGAGCCCCCTGTGTATGTTATACTGTTTTACAACCTACAGTGAAATGCATGACTAGTTTAATAAGCAAGACCTTTAGAAAGCTTCTCCCCAGCTCCTGCAATGTATAACATAAGTAAAAATTGCTCAGTTCCTATGTGACTCAAATCCTATTTTCCTGTAGGATTATGCTTTCTTTCCTGACAAAGTAGTTATTTCAAGGTATATATAGCTCTCTTTTTTTCCACAACATAATTGTTCAGGCTTAATTTATATTAAACAAGACAAAATTGGCAGGCAGTAATTACAATTATCATATATATTCACATTTTATACTTAATTTATCCCTCTTTTTTCCCTTCAGACCCATTTCTTTTGGTCCTTCTCCCCCAACCTGTAAGCTACTGTACAAATTCTGACATTTTCAGCCTCCTACTTGTGACAGTGCTCCTTTAAGAAAAATGAGGAAACAAACAAGCACAGAATCACTCTAAGTCAAACACTTTTCTCCACAGTTTTTTTTTATTCCATTTTTCTTGTTAACATAGGAGATGTCCCTTTCCTGTTGTGGTTTGCACATCCTTGTGGAGAGGGCTGGTAACCTGAATATAAAATGAGATTTTTTTTAATGTGTTACAGAAGACAAGGGCAAGCCTATCGTACACTGAATACAAGATATGCAGATGTTGGTTGCAAACGCCCATGTGAATACATAGTGAAACAGTACTGTAGTTAGTGCTGAGATAAGATTCAGGCCTACTAAAGCTTTATCTCCGATTAAAATGTTTACATCTTCTTCCTAAGAACCAATGATGGATACATAGAATATAATGGAAGGAGAAGCTTTTCTGCTGGAAAAATTCATTTTCTTTTCCTAGTTTTCCGTAAATAAAAACAAAACAAAAAAGAAAATCCCTACACAAACCAAACCAATCCCAATTCTCTTTCACCTGCAGCCAAAAATGTTTCATATTACTGAGCACCTAGCAGGTGACTAGCAAACAAGCTGCTTTGGTTTAGAAGTCTCATAAGATGCATATAACTTTTGCTATCCTTATATCAAGTGTAGGCTAATATTTTTGTTGCAACCATTACAGTATTTTATTCAGAATTATTATTCTTGCAACATTAGAAAATTAAGTAGTATCTACTAACCAGTGGAATCCTTACTCCTCCATGATAACAAAAGGTGAAATCAAATGTGGATCCATTGACTTTTAAAAAGGAGTTCTTGGAATGGGGGAAGGTGCTTGGACTTATTTAATAGAACAGAAAGGGAATATCTTATTAGAGAAGGTACCACTATGTAGGGGTCTCACAAAATAAAAAGTTCTGTTGAACACAAACAATATGATACACTATTTTTTAAAACTCTACTCACGGTTTAAGGCAGAAACTACCAATGCAACCAGCATGAGAAGAGTGCTTTATGGAAATAGACATAAATGAGACAAGGCAAGATACATATCAGTGAGAGAAAATAAGGTTTGGGTGGGGAGGGACACAGGATGCAAAAAGGAAGGTATTTGAGAGCCTTCTGGGCAGCAGGAGAAATAACAGGGCTCTATTACATCCAAAGGTAAGATGCCAGTCTTAAAATGCCAGATCTGATTCCCTTCCCTCCTCCCTGCTCCCCATCCGCACCCTGACAATGTTGGGACTCAGGCTTGCAAAGTGCTGAACTCTTTTCGTAAGATATACTAAGTACCCTCAACCACCACTGACGGCAACTTGTTTCAGTGTGATTTATAAAGTGCACCTGGAGGCAGAATTTGGTACAGTGACAAAGTGGTGACTAAATTGGGCTCATTTCTTTTTGTCACAGAGGCTGACTTTTACAATTGGCTTTGGTACATTGAGATACTAAAAAGCAAATACTGGGTTCCAGCAGATTTATAATAAATAATAGACAACAAAATACATTCTAAAGTTAAATAGTCCTTTACCTTTGCCAAATGTGTAAAGAAGCAAAAAAGTTATGGATGCTTATTGATAGTCATCGTTAAATATGTTCCTGGCTTTTCAAAAACAAAAATTGCAGCAGCATTGTGTCACTTTGCCCTTGTACTTTATTGTGTATTTCTGAGACTTTTTTAATTATGGAAGTCAGTTTCCCAATAGTGTCTTCTGTTTACTGAAATATAGGGCTTTCATTTTTTTGTATTGGTTCATCTGGTATTAAATTATTATCTGTTTATAAAAAATAAGATAATGTGCTTTGATGATTGTATCAATATCCTCTAACAATAAAATAGTCATACAAAAGTTTACTAAGGTATAAACATGCAAAAGGAGAAGTCTCCTTGCGATCATAAAATGATGTTATTTTCTGTTCAGCAGTTCATGTTACTGCTGTTCATGCTAATTAATTAAAGGAGCTGTTGCTGTAATGTGCAAACAGGGAATCTGAGAAACTGAGAGGGCTTTTAGGTCTCTGAGTGAAGTTAAGTCAATCTGGGTGCGGGCAATCAAATGTAATGAAATCACTTGTCGGTGCTAAGCTTGCAAAAATTGTGAAGTTTGACTAGGGAGTAAAAGGATTATAATTAGATTTCCAATAGGATAATAACTAAATGGCAGAAAGCAGTAAAGGGAAAATATTACTTTGTTAGCTAATGGTGCTGCTGTTCAGTTTTAGTTTTTATCAGCACACTTGTAGTTGTGCTAATTTAATTTGCTTTTATCAGCAAAAATGCACCACTCAAATGGTACTTGAATGTCATTTGCAAAAATCATTGATCTGAAGGTGCACTTAATGACACCTAGCATGTTTATTTTATGTGAAACGGAGATTGGTAGATAAAAAGGTTTATGTGATATCTTTTTGGCCCCCAAGTAAGTTATGGAAAGAGGAATGGAATGGTATTTGTGTGCATGCTTTACAGTTTCCTTCACCATTCGACTACCTAGTGGACATAACCACAACAGTGCCTATTCATTTTTTATTTTGTCAGCTGAAAAGATTTACCCAGCTTACACTATACTCAACTGATAGACCACATTTAGGAGGATTGCAGTATAATATTGATAAGTTAGACATGTGGTAGTGCTATAGGGACAAAATTTCAGATCAGTTAACAACATGGAGAAAAAGAACCAACTAAACTGAAAAGATTTATATTGCATATCAAAATCCTAGTACATGAACAGCTTGTATTAAAAGCATTTTAAAAAATGAGCATAAAATACAATATGACTTAATTACCGTGACAAGTAGTCATGCAATATTTTTGTAATTCTCTTTTAAAACATCTGAAGGCGATATTGGCTGTGGAACTAATTGAATTTCAAATGAAAGACACTGTGTGAATGATAGATTTATGTCCAGCAGAGCTACTGGCAATAGAAAAACAAAGGTCTTCACTGATGCCAGAGCTTTTTGCTATGAACTGCAGAGATTTTTTGGAAACAGCTTTGTATTAGGGATTCACGGAATTGTTATCCCCACAAACAAAACAAGCAAATGAAGATAATGATGGAGATTATATTCAAATTGTTAAAGGCTAAAGGGCAATTTTAGCTGCTAAGTTTTGAAAAAGTGTAATCAAAAGAAAATGGAAAAGATAATACCATATCAGCATAGTGTAAAAGGATATCGGACACATTGCTACACAGCAGAATTGCAGTGAAAGCCAAAACAAAGCTTAATACTGAATTAGCTAGAGAACACTTCATAATAGCCATGTTGCAAGCTTATTGTGGGCTTGTGCAAGAACTATTATAGCTAACAGCAGTTTTAAGTATGAACAGAACTGCCTGGAAAGGCTCTATGGCAGTCATTTGTTACTGGTGATATACTATTTTTAAGATGAGTCCTGATAATATTTCTATTCTTATTTCTCAGCATGAAGGAAAGAAAACATTTTTTGTACCTAACCTTCTGTTATAGCGGAAATTGTGATTTTGTGGTGCTGTTAATACTGGACATTGAGTGCACCAAACCACAAAAAGATTGGACTCTAGCATTTGCAAAATTCCAAAATAATTCTAGCAGGACATTTAGCTTCATCAGTGTCAACCAGCATGCTTATGAAGATGGAAATTTACATAATTTTGTGGACCAGTTTTGAATAATAAGAGAACATTAACTTGAACAATATTTGCCCAGTAAACAGCTTCTGATAGATTTAAAACTAAAATATACAGTGTCCTGTTTTATGCAGTCATTTTATATTTATAGGGGAGCACTAACTAGAATATGCTCAACCAAACCCCTGAACATCTTAGCCTCCCTCTCTCAATCACTTAGGGCATGGTCCAAAGTGTATTTGCCACTCCCATTTGAAAATGTTTGCTTTTTCTTCAATTAAATATGGAAATTCACTTCCTTTTCTGATAGGATTAAGGCATATCTTTGGTTAATGCTGTATGAACAACAATAATGTCAGTGTAGTGCTTTGGGGCTTTGTAAGCAAGATTTAAGTATACTTTTAGTTTTCCAAATTTAGTGGGAAAATTCCAACTATTTGTTAATTTCTGATTATATTTTTATCTAACTTCCAAATTTCAATAACTTACAGCAAAATACTAATTATTATTGTCTTCCATTTATAGTAGGTTACTGAAATTATCATTAGAAATACAAAGCTAGCAACCAAAACGTCAATGAAATCCTTTTAGAAATACATGCAGAACTGGTAGCACTGGCTGCTATTAAGGTTGTATGACACCTTCCATTAGAATACCCAAAAAGGTTGCTTGGACATTTGCCAAATTTTGGGATGAAATTTTCCATGCTGAATGTTTTCCTCATTGTGTGTGTCTGAGAAAATTTTATCCAAAGTCATTAAGCCATTTTCAACACCAAGATTAGGAAAAAATTCATTGTTTTGCCAGTTTGGGTAACCTTTTATTTGAAAAACTCTAGAATTTCTGTCCTTTGCAACATGGACTTCAAATTCAACAAGGAGTGACCTTTCTATCAGAAATATGAAATGGGTTCAGAAACAGATTGGTGAGGGTAGGAGAGGGAAGCTGAGGATATGTCTACACTGCATTCTAGTAAAAGACACCATCTAATTCTACTCAAGCTAGTTCTCCTCCAGAACAGTAGCACAGATGTTGTGGCATGGGCAGCAGTACAGGCTAGCCACCTATGTAGAAGCCTGTTGTGCCTAGATAGTACTACAACATCCATATGTTATTTTTAACACGTTAGCTTGAGCAGAGTTGACATATAGGCTACGTCTAGACTGACATGATTTTCCGCAAATGCTTTTAACGGAAAAGTTTTTCCGTTAAAAGCATTTGCGGAAAAGAGTGTCTAGATTGGCACGGACGCTTTTGCGCAAAAGCACTTTTTGCGGAAAAGTGTCCGTGCCAATCTAGACGCGGTTTTGCGCAAGAAAGCCCCGATCACCGTTTTAGCCATCGGGGCTTTTTTGTGCAAAACACTTTTTAGCTGTCTACATTGGCCCTCTTGCGCAAATACATTTGCGCAAGAGGGCTTTTGCCCGAATGGGAGCGTCATTGTATTTGCACAAGAACACTGACGATCATACATTTGATCGTCAGTGTTCTTGCGCAAATTCAAGTGGCCAGTGTAGACAGCTGGCAAGTTTTTGCGCAAAAGCAGCTGCTTTTGCGCAAAAACTTGCCAGTCTAGACGCAGCCATACAGTGTAGACATACTATGAGATGAAGACCATGTGTATGAACTCATACGGGTGTATGCAGGGCTTGACAAACGGTGGCGAAACCTGCTCGCCAGCCCCGCACTGCGCATGCGCAAGACCCGCATTGGGCACGCGCGTGCCGCCGGTGAACGGGGCGACCGGCTGAAATCTACTCGCCACGGGCAAGTAGATTCAGTGATTTGTCAAGCCCTGGGTGTACGTATAAAATACGTATAGACACTCTTCTTGGTAATCATTTTGGCATTTGTGATTAGCTATCTGCGCACTTCTAATGATGATTTTAAATATATGTAGTGCATATATATTTCTGTACATAATATACACACACAAAACCCTCTGAATTTGACTTGTGGGTAAATAGCGGGATGATAAATATCTGAAAAGCTTGACAATTCTAAAAGGCATGAAAAATCGAAAGGACATTAGGGTATGGATTAAACCTACATATGTCCCAGTTTAGCAGTGAAGCACGAGATTTTTCTCATACTATACAGGTTGGATCTCTCTGGTCCAGCACTCTTGGGACCTGAGTGGTCCCTAACAAAGGATTTTGCTGGACCCGGGGAGATAATTTCTGGCATCCCTGCCATGGGTCCCCCAGCCAGGCTCTGCTCCTGGCCTGGCCTCTTAGCTGGGTCCCCTGCCCTGCTGCCCTGCCAGCCCCACTAGCCCTGCTACAGAAGCCCATGGTTCTGCTGCTGAAGCTCCCAGCCCAGCTGTGGCAGACCACTATTCCATGGCCTGGGCTCCCATACCCACTGTGGCTGACTGCTGCCCCACTACTGGGGTTCACAGCCCTGCTAGCCCTGTCATGGCAGCACAGGTCCTGCCACCCCATGGTCCCCCGAGCAGGGCTCCTGTCCCTGCTGCGGTAGACCACTCCTCTGCTGCCAGGCTCCCAGCCTCACCAGCCCTGCTGTGGCAGCCCACAGTACCAGTGTCAGGGCTCCTGACCCTGCCACGGCAGACTGCTGTTCCGCTGGATCCTGCTGGCATTCTGGTCACGCTGATGCCAGCTCAGCTGGACTCCCGCAGCAGGGCTCTCAGCTGCTGGCCCCCCTGCAGCCTGCCTGGCTGCCCTCCTGGCCCCCACAGGCCTCTTGCCTCTGGGTCTTCCACCAGGACTCTCTGCTCCAGTAACATCTGTGGTCCGACAGTTTGGAGAGGTATTAAATTAAATATAATTTAATACCTTCACAGTTTTTAAATTGTTTTCTAGATTAATGTCATCAGGCATCAGGCATTTCTTGATTTAATGTTATTAGGCATTAAAAATTAGACCAAGCTAATGCTACATTGAATCTCATTTCTCTGGAATACCATAAAAGTATACTGCACCTTGCATTGCTGCACTGTCATGTTGAGTTCCATTGTGTTCTATTTCCATGTCTGAGATTCCAGCATCTGAAATGTGACACTTAAGATTAATGTCTTTGCCCTTCCTTGATGCAGCATTAGAAAAAACTTATTACAAACTAGGAGGATCTTTAACTTACACTAGTCGTGTCAAATATGTTTTGAAGCCTCTGTACACTGTTACCTCCTTATCCTAATTCTGTCATGATCATGTTTTTAAAATATTCCCCTAAAAATGACACTAGTATATATATTTTTATAGTTTTAAAATATTTTTCTCAAGCATGTGCTAACTTCTAGTTTGTTTACACACACACACACACAAATTGTACAAGATTTCTTTCCAAGTGTTTTCTAAGAATGCTTTATCTCCCAAAGCAAAATTATATATATTTAATAATTGAAATGTGAAGCACTTCCAAATCTCTGAAAAGAAACTCCCACCAAACTGATTACACTCTGATTCCCAAGTTAGGAGAGATGTTCCAACAATGTAACACACACATACACATCTGAACCATAGTTTAATGCTGATAATGTCTTTGTAGGCTGTGTTTGTGTGTGCTCTGGAGCTCAAACACTCAAGAGTGTTGGGATAACAGATGCCACTATACCACTCAATGCCATCATGTATGAACATGAGGAGTACATGATTTGAATTCACCCCTTTCCTGTGGAAACATCTGCTTTCCCTTTATAATACAACACATATGCTACATCTACATGGCATCATTTTTTCAGAAAAGGAAATGCAAATGAAGTACTTGTTACCATTTCTTCTGTTCTCATTTGCATATTCTCTTCCAATCCTTTTTGTGGGAAAAAATGCAGTGTAGATAGGGCCATTTTGCACAAAAAAACCCTTTTGTGCAAGAACCCTATCCCTCAAGGAACAAGGGTTCTTGCGCAAAAGGGTTTTTTTGCACAAAATGGCTCTATCTACACTGCGGTTTTTTCCACAAAAACCTCTTCCACAGAAAGGATTAGAAGAGAATATGCAAATGAGAGTGCAAGAAATGCTAGTGAGCGCTTCATTTGTATCTCCTCTTCCGCAAAAACCTGACAGTGTAGATGGAGCCTTAGAAACTTTGGTGGCAGAGCCCTTTTAAAAAGGACCTGTAAATATAGTTTTAAAAGTCATACAGCTTTAGAATTTTGTGCTTAGTGCCTTCAACAACTCCTCTGCTACTTTAAAACTTACCTTTATTTTTTCCTCCTTATGTTTCTGACATCCAGATTTGCCAGTACTTGTTTGGACCAGCATGCACTCAACTAGTCACATCACAACCATCACTAAACCCTCACTAGGGACCAGTGCAGGTCTAAGAAGAAGGAAAATTCCATACTTTTATAGTGTTGCAAAGTTTTAATATTTGTATCATGTATATATAGAATAATATTTACCAAAAAATCACAAATTACTTTAACCAAATGGGTTTTGCCTTACCCATACTAGCACTTGTGTGTATTCAATGCCACCAGCAGAGTGCATGCTGGTGCATCAGAGAGAGAGGGAGAGAGAGTCACTGGATCTGAAGGAATAAATAAGGACAAAGGCTGTGTTTTACACTAGCAAAAACATGAATGTCCTTATTGCCTAATTATCTGGGGGCATTTAGCACATAATTCTAAAGGGTTTTATTAGTCTTTTAAAATATATGCTGCATGTTCATAAACAACACAATCATCTATAACTAACACCAATATTTATTACAGACGTGTTCACCAACCAGTCGATTGTGATACTTTTGGGGGCCCCCCAACCCCAGAATGAACCCCACGCTGATGCTACCTCCAGAGATAATGGAGGTAGTGCAGGCTTCCTGTGGGGGCGGGGGGAGTTCTGCAGCTGCACGCCAGGTCCCAGAAGTGCGTGGGCTGCTCTTCCCTCCTCCCCAAACAGCCGGCGCAGTACCTAAAACGCTGGTTCATTGCGCACTGGGGACTTTTTTCCCCTGCTGTCTTCCTGTGCGCGGGGGAAAGAGTGGGAGTCCGGGACTGCACCAGCTCCAACTGTGCAGATAGCGCGCGCTGCCATGGGGAGCAGAGGAGCAAGGCACGTGCTGCCTGAGCAGTTGGAGCTGGCGTGCTCCGGGACTCCCACTCCCCTCCTAGAATCATAGAACCATAGAGCTGGAAGAGACCTCAGGAGGTCATCAAGTCCAGCCCCCTGCCCAAGGCAGGACCAATCCCAACTAAACCAACCCAGCCAGAGCTTTGTCAAGCCGAGACTTAAACACCTCTAGGGATGGAGACACCACTACTTCCCTAGGTAACCCATTCCAGTGCTTCACCACCCTCCTAGTGAAATAGTTTTTTTCCTAATATCCAACCTGGACCTTTCCCACTGCAACTTGAGACCATTGCTCCTTGTTCTGTCATCCGTCACTACTGTGAACAGCCTTTCTCCAGCCTGTTTGGAACCTCCCTTAAGGAAGCTGAAGGCTGCTATCAAATCCCCCCTCACTCTTCTCTTCTGCAGACTAAATAGACCCAACTCTCTCAGCCTCTCCTCGTAGGTCATATGCTCCAGGCCCCTAATCATTTTGGTAGCCCTCCGCTGGACCCTCTCCAATGCATCCACATCGTTCCTGTAATTGGGGCCCCAGAACTGGATACAACACTCCAGATGTGGACTTACCAGAGCTGAATAAAGAGGAATAATCACATCTCTGGATCTACTCGCAATACTCCTCTTAATGCAACCTAATATGCCAGTAGCCTTTTTGGCTACAAGGGAACACTGTTGACTCATATCCAGCTTCTCATCCACTGTAATCCCCAGGTCCTTTTCTGCTGAACTGCTACTTAGCCAGTTGGTCCCCAGCCTGTAACAGTGCTTGGGATTCTTCCGTCCCAAGTGCAGGACTCTGCACTTGTCCTTGTTGAACCTCATCAGATTTCTTGTGGCCCAATCCTCCAATTTGTCTAAGCCATTCTGGACTGCATCCCTGCTCTCCACCGTATCTACCTCTCCCTCTAGATTAGTGTCATCTGAAAACTTGCTGAGGGTGCAATCCATCCCCTCCTCCAGGTCATTAATAAAGATGTTGAACAAAACTGGTCCCAGAACCGAACCTTGGGGCACTCTGTGAGAAACCTGGCATCCTGACATCGAGCCGTTGATCACGGCTCGCTGGGCCCGACCTTCCAGCCAGCTTTCTATCCATCTTACTGTCCATTTATCCAATCCACATTCCCTTAACTTGCTGGCAAGAATAGTGTGGGAGACTGTATCAAAAGCCTTGCTAAAGTCAAGGTATATCACATCCACTGACTTTCCCATATCCACAGATCCAATTACCTCATCATAGAAGCTAATCAGATTGGTCAGGCATGACTTGCCCTTCATGAATCCATGCTGACTATTCCTGATCACCTTCCCCTCTTCCAAGTGCTTCAAAATGGATTCCTTGAGGATCCCCTCCATGACTTTTCCAGGGACTGAGGTAAGACGGACCGGCCTATAGTTCCCTGGATTGTCCTTCTTCCCTTTCTTAAAGATGGACACTACATTTGCCTTTTTCCAATCATCCGGGATCTCTCCCGATCTCCACGACTTTTCAAAGATAATGGCCAAAGGCTCTTCAATGACATTTGCCAACTTCCTCAGTACCCTCAGATGTATTAAGTCTGGACCCATGGATTTATGTACTTTTAGCTTTTTTAAATAGTTCCTAAACTGTTTTTTCCCCACCAAGGGCTGTCCACATTTGTCCCATATTGCTTCACTTAGCGCATTAGTCTGGGAGCTGACCTTGTCTGTGAAGACAGAGGCAAAGAAAGTATTAAGTACTTCAGCTTTCCCCACATCACCTGTCACTAGGTTACCGCCCTCATCCAGTAGGGGCCCCACAACCTCTCTGATCACCTTCTTCTTGTTAACATGCCTGTAGAAACCTGTCTTGTTATCCTTCACATCCTTTGAGAGTCGCAATTCCAATTGCTCTTTCGCCTTCCTGATAACTCCCCTGCATTCTCGAGCTATACATTTATACCCCTCCCTAGTCATCTGTCCAAGTTTCCACTTTTTGTAAGCTCCCTTTTTGTGCTTAAGTTCACCAAGGATTTCCCCGGTAAGCCAATCCAGTCTCCTACCATATTTGCTTCTCTTGCTACGCATTGGAATGGTTTCTTTCTGTGCCTTCAATAAGGCTTCTTTAAAATACTGCCAGCTCTCCTGGGCTCCTTTCCCCTTCATGTTAGCATCCCAGGGGATTCTGCCCATCAGGTCTCTGAGGGAGTCGAAGTCTGCTTTTCTGAAGTCTCCTCCCCCCACGAAGGAAGGCAGGAGGGGAAGAAAGTGACGGACCGGTGTTTCAGGTACCACACCGCTGTTTGAGGGACAGGGGAGCACCCCACGCACTTCCTGGGCCTTGGCACAAAGGTGCAGGATCCCCAGGTACCGGTCCCTGTCCCCGCCCAGACATCCACAAGTACCCTGTCCCCAGCCCCAGCACCCACCAGCACCCTGACCCCAGTTTCAGCACCAACTGGCACCCTGCCCCAGCACCTCGTTCCCTACCCCAACACCCACCGGCACCCTGTCCCGTGCCCCAGCACCCATTGGCACCCTGCCCCAGCACTCTGTCCCCTGCCTCAACACCCACTGGCACCCTGTCCCCTGCCCCAGCATTCTGTCCCCTGCCACAGCACCCTGTCCCCTGCCTCCACCAGCACAGCTGGAGCCACATTAGTGAGGCTTGAGGGGTTTGAAGGGGTTGTGTTTTTGTATCTCACTTGTGTGGCCCCAACTGACTTTTCTGTGGGTCAGTGACCCCTGACTCAAAACAAGTTCCCCGCCCGTCTCGTAAATAAAGACAATGGTGAAATCTTTTGTATTTGACATAACATTTTATTTTGAAATGAAGCCTGGCCAACAAGTCCCCAATTGGGGCCGAGCCCTCATCTGGCCACAGCATCATAACACTCCTGTACTCCCCACCCCAACCCCAATTCTGAGCCTATCATACACTGGAACCCCCTGTCCTGAGCCTCTCTCATCCCCAAACTCCTGCACATTCTCAGTCTTCTGCCACAACACTCTTGCACCATTCACACACTGCAAATCTGTGTCCTGAGCCCGTCATACTCCCAACCTCCCTGCCCTGAGACCCTCACACACCCCAATCCAAACTCCTGCACCCTCACATCCACAAGCTTGTGGCTTGGTCAGCACCCCAACCCTCCACCTGGCCCCAACACTCCCCAGTCTGGAGCCCCCTCCCTGAGCCAGCATCCCCTTCTCCACATCCTCCTGCATCCAAATTCCCTCCCAGAGCTTGCACGTCTCACCCTTTCCCACACCCAAATCCCTCATTCCCACCCCAGAGCCCGCACCTCCTGTCTCAACCCAGTTAGAGTACAGCTAGACTACAGGAGTTTTTCCGGCAAACACGCTCTTTTGGCAGCCCCTGTATTCCTCATTCCATGAGGAATAAGGGGACTTCCAAAAGAAGGGTTTTTTCCGACATTTGGCCCAGTCTAGATGGGCCAAATGTCGGAAAAATCTCTTCCAACAGAAGGATAAAAAAAAAGCAGCAGTGTAGCCGTACCCTGAGAGTGTATAAGGGCCGGGGTTAGCAAGTAGTGGAGAGAAGGGGAACTGAGAGGCCGGGGCCTCAAGGAAGGGGTGGGGTCTTGGGGAAGTGATGGGGTAGATCTTGGCTTGTCCTGACATTTAAAAAGTGATCTTGGGTGTAAAAAGGTTGGAGAACACTGTATTACAGGGTCAGACCTTAAAAGTTAATTTAAAAAACCCAACCTCACCCCATTTCAAACTTTATAGGCATAAAATTGCCCCTGCAATTAAATTGTGGTGTTAGGTGCTAACAAGCTACCTGCTTTGTTGGTGAAATCAGATTAATATCTAAATACCAATATGTGTGTTTCTTGCAGGTGTTAACAAATAGACATCTATCTGATTCTGCTTGAAATTGAAGTAGTATCTAAATGCCTAAAGAAGTACAAATAATTGTAAATTTAACTATGTAGAAAAAATTAGTGCAGTATTAGCAACCCTGACATGATTTTCAGAAATGTTGAGCATCTACAAATTATAGTGAAGTCAATGGGAGCTACAGATCCTTGATACCTCTGGAAAAAAAAATCAAGCAAATGGATCTTGGGTTATATCAAGAGCCAGCTTAATCCAACACTGTCATCAGTAGACTGATTGAATAAACCTTTTGCTCAGAACTAGAAACCAAGTGAAAACTAGTTAGTTTCAGTTTCCAATATGGAAATACAAGTACTAATTTTTGTTCAGATCTCTTTAGATTCAGTATTTTTAATATAACTTGATAGAACTTGTACTCCTTGGTTAGTCACACATTTCTGGTAATTAAGTTGTGTGGTTTTGCTTTACAATAATTAAGATGGCTGTGAAACCTAAGCAGTCACAAAGATTTACACAGTGTAGAAAGCTTAATAAGCCTTGAGCTTGAACAAGTTGAACTTGCACAGATGGAAAAGTCACAGAACCTCATGCAAACTGAAACCAACAAGTTTCACACAGTCCCAGAAATTTCTGTAACAGGTTTCTACAATAATGTATCGTATTTGTTTTCACTCCTGCACTATTTGTATGTCTGCCCCCCTCTCTCTTTTTCTAAATCTAGACACATTTTTCTCTTGTTTATTCACGATTCTGAGCACTTGACTTAAATTTGTTTTTTAAATTATTTCTGGACAAGTCTCATTTTAAAAAAATAGATTTTGTTTTTTGCATCTCTACTGCTATCTTGTATTTTTCAGCTAATTAGAACCAATATCCATAATTTTAACTTAATTATCAAAGTCCCACTACAACATTACCATTTAACATCCTGAGACCATCGCCCGATGTGGCCTGTTTAAGTGCCTGTTCCACTTGCTCTCTCCTCTTTGATTCAAACTCCAGGGCTTCCTGCAATTTTCTCTTTGCTTTTTTTTCTTTCTTCAAGCGCTTTTGAATTGTTGCTGAAAAGTAAATATAGTACAAAGAGTTCATTAAAACGTTCTAAGTGTAAGCTACAAATGATGCTTTCATAACAATGATAGAGCTGAAATTCAAGCTCTGTGGAGCCATGAGACAAAACTATCAGAAATGGGTCTGTTACAAAAATTACAAATCCATATCCAAAACATCAAAATGTTTGGATCACCACAACATTTTAAAAGTCCTGATCCTGCTTTCCTCAATGATAGTGAGCAGTCACACTGATGTCAGTATATCAAACAGTGTTGAGGGATCAGCAGTGAAATCTGGATTAGTTTTAGATTGAAAAAAAATTAAAAAACAACAAATAGTCCTTGTCATTCCAGAAAGCTTGAGGCAGTTTGGACTTAGAGTTTTGTTGTTTTACACCCATTCTAATAAAATGCAATTTCCTCAGCAATGACATAGGTGTCTAATCTTCCATTCGAACTCTACCCTTCATCATTGAGAATATTGACCCACTTTTTCCAATCACTATATGTACAAAGCAAACAACTGCAAATATATTAGTAATCTCTGCAAAGCACAAATCAGGTGCAGGGTGTGATGCTATTCACATTGACATATCAGAACATTTACTACTTTGACATCCAGGGTATTTTCCAATATTAAAAGGAAGTGGAATTTTCTATGTTTAAATTCCCAGCTGTCATAAAATCTCAAATGCTTAATAAATAATAATAATAATAATAATAATATGGAGATGGGGGTGAAACCTCATTGAAGCTGGTGGGCATAATACATTTTTTTATTTATGTTAAATGTAAGACGCGTTCAGACTAATTTTGGAGTAAAATAGCTGAAAGCAGCATATAAGGTTGCCACATAAAGCTGAACACTAGGGACTGAATGCAAATAGAGGGGGGTTGAGTATTGTTTGGTGGAAGTGTCTGTATTTTTGAGCAGAAGCAATCCAATATGGACATAGAAGGAGAAAGAAGGGAGCTAATCAGAACAGTAGCAAGAGGGTATTTCTGAGACAGAGAGAGAGAGAATGTACTTTTTGGACACAGTGTTAACTGAAAAACAGTTACTTACCTCTTTTGAGAGGTAACTATTCTTTTGAGATATGTTGCTTATGTCCATTACACTTAGTTGTACACACGCCGCGTGCATGAGTCCCGGAAGCTTTTTACCCGTAGCAGTGCTTGCAGGGCCAGCCAGGGAGACCCCTGGAGTGGAGCTGATATATCAGTGCTTATATACCCCTGCTGGCCCTCCACCCACTCAGTTCCTTTTTGCCAGACATTCCGACAAAGGGGAGGTGGGTGGGATTTGGAATGGACATAAGCGACACATCTCGAAGAACAACAGTTACGAGGTAAGTAACCATTTTTTCTTCTTCAAATGATTGCTTATGTCCATTCCACTTAAGTGATTCCCAAGCTGTGTCCAAGGGGGAGGGGTCAGAACCTAGGAGAAAATTGATTGCAACACTGCTCTGCCAATGGCTGCATCTTGTCTAGTCTGCTGTGTGATCACATAGTGGTTAGTAAAAGTATGGACCGAAGACCATGCAGCCACCCTACAAACGTCTAGGATCGGAACCTGCACTAGAAAGGCCATAGAGAAGGCCTGGGCTCTGGTAGAATGGGCTGTGATAGGAAGGACCGGTTTTCCCCCTTGGTCATAGCACACCTTAATACATGCTGTGATCCATGAGGACAGACACTGAGCCAACACTGGGAGGCCCTTCAACCTCTCTGCTACAGAAATAAAAAGCCGTGTGGCTCTATGAAACTGCTTTATCCTATGTAAGTAAAAGGCAAGAGCTCTCCTTACATCTAACAAGTGTAGCGCCTGTTCCTTCTGGTCTGCATGGGGCTTAGAGTAGAAGACCAGCAGGAAAATATCCTGGGACATGTGGAATGGGGACGCCATTTTGGGCAGAAATGCAGGCTGTGGACGCAGTTTCACCTTGTCCTTAGAGTATACAGTGTAAAGTGGTTCCAGTGTACAGTGCCCTCAGCTTGGACACCCATCTGGCTGAGGTGATAGCCACCAGGAAGGCCACCTTACACAAGAAATGAGAGAGGGAGCACGTAGCTATCAGCTCAAAGGGTGGGTGCATGAGGCCCTAGAGCACCCACTGGGGGTAAAGGCTGCCTGACCTCGGGGTAGAATCTGTGCAGGCCCATCAGAAAGCACTTAACCATCGCATGGGTAAACACAGAGCCTCCCCTTCCCCCGGGTGAAAGGCCACAATGGCCGCAAGGTGTACTCTCACCAAGGAAGTAGACAGCTCCCTTTCTGAGCGACCCAAATCGAGAACCTCCTCCATTTGACCTGATAGGTCGCCCTAGTAGAGGGCTTCCTACTTCCCATCAATACTTGCCTGACCTTATTCAAACAGAGAAGCTCCCTACCCCTCAGCCATGGATCTTCCAGGACATGAGGTGGAGGGGTTGCAGATTCAGGTGGCACAGGTGACCCTTATCGAGCTCCTGTGTCAAGAGCTCTGGAACGAGCAGGAGAGCAATGGGGTCTTCCACTGATAGCGACATCAGGGTGGTTTACCAGTGCTGGCGTGGCCACGCTGGGGCCACCAGAATCATTGATGCTCCATACCTCTGCACCCTTAGGAGAACCTTGTGTATGGGGAGAAAGGGTGGGAAGGTGCAAAGAAGATACAGGGGCTACTGCATTACCATGACATCCCTCACCAACTCGGGACATGGCTTCTATATGAGCAGAACTGGGTACATTTCTTGTTGATCTGTGAGGTGAACAGATTGAGGAGGGGAGTTCCGCACCTGCGGAAAAGATGGTGCACTACCTTCTCCTTGAGAGACCACTCGTGGACTTAGAATGCCCTGCTGAGCCGGTCTGCCAGAGTGTTGTGGGCCCCTGGGAGGTAGGAAGCCAGCAGATGGATGCTCTGCACAATGCAGAGGTCCCAGAGGGCTAGGGCCTCCTGACACAGGGGAGAGGCTCAAGTACCACCCTGTTGATTGATAAAAAACATCGCTATTGTGTTGTCTGTCAAGACAGAGACACAATTGCCCCTCAGTCGAGGCAGGAACGCCTGGCATGATGTTTAGGTGCAGCAATAGCTCCACTCAAGACCACACACCTTGTGTCCATAGGTTGGTTAATTGGGCTTCCCATCCTCTATCAGAAGCATCCATCACCAGCTGCATCGAAGGGGACTGCTGGGCAAAGGGGACTCCCCTGCACACCTCTCTCTCCCACAGCCACCAGTCCAGCATTGACAGGATCTCCGATGGGATGGTCACCACCAATGTGATCGCGAGCTGGCCTGCAGGCCCTTGCCAACCAGGCCTACAGTGTCCATAAGCACAGCCTGGCATATTGCACCTTGTAAGTGCACGCCGCCATGTGACACAATAGCCTCATACAGTGTCTTGCCATTGTCAGAGATGCAGCCCAAAGCTGCAGAATGATATCCCTCATAGCTGCAAACTTGGAGCTCAGCAGGGATGCCTGCCCTGTCATGGTGTGCAGCCTTGCTCCCACAAACTCTATTATTTGCATGGGAATAAGGGTTGATTTCTCCTGGTTCAGCATGAGCCCCCAGCAGGAGAAGTTTTCCTGAACTAAGACTCTATGGGCGAACACCTGACCCCTGGAGCAGCCCCTGATGAGCCAATCATCCAGGTAGGGGAAAACATGGACCTTCCTCTTCCTTCGGAAGGCAGCCACCACAGCCATACATTTGGTAAATACCCTGGGGTAAGTGGAAAGGCCAAATGATAGGAATGCAAACTGGTAGTGATCCATGCCCACTGTGAAACGTAGGAACCTCCTGCAGAGGGGACAACTGAAATGTGGACATACGAGTCCTTCAAATCAAGGGCGGCATACCAATTCCCTAGATTGAGTGAGGGAATGATGGAGGCTAGCATCACCATCCTGAACCTTGACTTCCTTATGATGTTGTTGAGCCCTCTCAGGTCTGTGATGGGGCGAAGGCCCCCTTTGGACTTTGGACTTAGAAAGTCCCGGGAATAAAACCCCTTCCACCGAAATGCAAGGGGAGTCTTTTCCAACGCCCCAATGACAGGAGCGAGGAGACCTCCTGATGAAGAAGGTGCTCATGAGAGAGGTCCCTGAAGAGGGAGAAGGAAGGGGGGTAGGAGGGTGAGGGAGGAATAGGAATAGAAAACTCCCCTGCCACCGTCTCGAGGACCCACCGGTCCAAAGTGATAGAGCACCAAGAATGGTGGAAAGGGGACAGTCTATTCAAGAAGGGATGATCTAGGAATGGAGCTGGTAATCCACCCTTGGGCAGACCTTCAAAATTCCGACCTCGGGCCCTGGGTCTCGTTTGAGGGCTCCAGAGCCTGGTCTGAGGCTGAGCGGGAGCACCTGCGGATGGCCTTGCTGTTGTTGCCCCTATTCCTCCACCTATTAGCATCCTGTCTGAGACCCTGTTGGTATGGCCTCTGTGACCTACAATTCAGAGGACGGCACTGTGGGGCAAGGGCATGTATACCTAAGGACTTCAAAGTTGCTCTTGAGTCCTTCAGACTGTGCAGTTTACTATCAGTCTGCTCTGAGAAGAGCCCCGACCCTTCAAGGGGCAGGTCCTGCAGTATGGTCTGGACCTTGGGCGGAATGCCTGAGGCCTGGAGCCACAAGTTCCTCCACATTACTATGCCCATAGCCATTGAACGTGCCGCCGAAACCACAGCGTCCAGCGCAGCCTGAAGGGCAGTGCAGGACACCACCCTGCCCTCTTCCGTCAGGGCCCCAAACTCTTGTTGCGACTCCCTAGGGAGTTGGGCCTTGAATTTATCTACTGCCACCCAAGAGTTATAGGCATATCTGCTGAGCAATGCTTGTTGGTTTGTGATCCTCAGCTGTAGCCCCATTGTGGTGTAGGCCTTTTTCCTGAAGAGGTTAAGCTTTTTAGGTTCCTTACTGTTGGGAGTAGGTCCAGGCTACCCCTGCCTCTCCCTTTGGCATATGGCCTATAATACAATGGAGCCAGGGGGTGAGTGGGCAAACAAGTGTTCATGCCCCGATTGTGGCACAAAATACCTCCTTTCAACACCCTTCTGAGTCAGAGGAATGAACGACGGTGTCTTTGTAATTTTGGCCAACATCTTGTTAAGAGGGAGGGCAATTCTGGTCAGTTCATCCACCATCAGGATGTCCATCATGGGGTCGGATTCCTCTGCCACCTCTTCGGCCTGCACCCCAGGTTTTGGGCCAACTTCCTGAAGAGGTCCTGGTGGTGCACATGTACATGGTGGGAATGGTCGGGGACGGGTCTGCCAGTGCCTCGTCAGAGGATGAGGTGAGGAGTCTCTCATCAATACCACCCCCTCAGGGGGCATCCCCGGCAGCGCCTGGGGTAGATGCAGCTGAGGAGGGCCTGCCGGGACTGGCTGCTGAACAGGCTGCTCTTGGGCCCCTGCTGACGCCAATGGACTATCCCTGGACTCTAACACCAGAGCTCGGGTTAGTGGGGTAACCAAAGGTGTCCTCCTATGCCCAGAGTACACCGAGGCTGAGGCTGATGCTGACCTTGGCACCTCCTATCCCTGGGCCTGATGGTACGTCCAGGGGGTCCAAAAGGGCTACTGGGCTGGCGATTGCCACTGCAGGGGCCATGTCCGGGATGGTGGTGGACTAGCTTGCCTCTAGTGGTGCCATGAGTAGGATCAGTGCTGGGATCGGGAATGGTATGGAAACTGGGAGGAGTGACACGATGATGCCCTCAATGTCATCGATTCTGCCTCTGATTCAGAGGAGTACTCTGATGCTAACCATGGCGGTGCCGCGGATGATGACTGCCCCCGGTGCCGGCTATGGTGTGCCATGGCAGCCGTTTCCCTCTGGTGTGGCAGTGCTGGCAGCAGCATGGTATTATGCTCTGATGCTGGGCTCCCCTGCAAACTCGGTGCCATTGGTGCTGGGAGACCTTATTCACCAGGAAGATCGATGTTGCTGCAGAGGCCAGCGCTAGGCCCAATTCCCAAGCTGCTGATTGGGTAGGCAGTGCAGCAGTTGGCGCCGGCAGTAAGACTCTCCCGGGCTTCAGTGCCGACTGCAGCTCCTGGCATGCGCGGGAGTCTCCACCATGCCGTGCCAGGCTCAGAGAAGACGTGAGCTCGATCAGCTCCTGGGCTGTGGGACCTCCTCCACCAGGAGGTCCTGGACCTCTGGACAACTCACCCACACAGGGCTCAACCTGTGCCTATGGTGCGTGGGAGCAGTGTCGCGCTTGGGGAAAGACAGAGCCTCAGGGTGTCCCCCTCACGGATGCACCCCATGCTCCCATCTCGATGGAGATCCTCCCTCTTCACACGTTCTTAGAAGTCCTCGGTGTCGGGGACTGGGACTGGTGTTGCAGTATCAACGGGCCGTCCGACGCTGCAGAGTGCCTTGGTGTAGCTCCCACCCTGGAGTGCTCCTCACAGACGGGTCTCCCTGGCTGGCCCAATGGGTACTACTAAGGGTAAAAAGCTTCCGAAACTCATGCACGCGGCACATGCACACCTAAGTGGAATGGACATAAGCAAGCACTCGAAGAAGAACAGAGGGTTGGAGTTGTGAACAAAGAGGCTGAACACAGTAAGAATAAAACAGCAGGAGGTAAACAGGCCTTTTTACATTATTTGTGGTTAAATAAAACAAAACAGGACTGCATCTAAGAAAATATCAGATTTTTTCATCAATTTTTCCTTTCTAGAGATAATCCATCAGGCTCAAAATTTTGGTCAAATACTCAGATCAAAATTGATAAAAGTACTATAAGAAAAGTGTTTTTTCATCACTTGCTCTCAAAGCACTTTAAAAGGAGATATATATTATCTCGGTCGAGCAGATGGTGGCATCTAAGGCAAAAGAAGTGTAGTGACTTGCCCAACATCATCCAGAAGATCAGTAGCACAGCCAAAGTCCTCTTGAGTTCCAGGACAGTGAACTCCAGTCTGTTGGAATTCCATTTTCTTTGCAGAGTTCAAAAACTAAAAAAATGCTTTTCATGAAAGTACTTCAGTACCCTTTATAAAAATTTGGGAAGATTAAGAGCGAGATTCTGTCAATCTGCTTGAAGATGTGTTCAGCCTTTCTCTGCATGCAGTCCTATTTTTTCACTGAGGGGAGGGCTGAATCAGTCCCTCAAATAATACCTGAGAACATTAAATGAGAACAAAAGCTGATCGATAAGTATAAAAAAGGGAAGCTAAACAGAGACAGTTGTTGGGGGGGGGGACAAGGAAAATTACATTAGGATCTTAGGAGCAAAGAGCAGGAAATCAGGGAAGGAATCAGCTCAAGCAAACACATATAAACAAATAGGAGGAAAACGGAATAAGCCAGAAGAACTTGAAGTATTAAGTCATAAATTAGTTTATGGATTAACTGACACAAAAGATTTGGCGGGATACAACTTGTGACTGGAATATTGATATAGAAGGGTAAAACTTGTTCAGGAAAAGACTCACGGGATGAATTGAGAATTTTTACACTTGTTCTGTGGTCCAACAGTTGGGGTACGCCTAGACTACACCTCGCTGTCGACAGAGACATGTAGGTTAGGCACGTCGAAATTGCTAATGAAGCAGGGATTTAAATATCCCGTGCTTCATTAGCATAAACATGGCCACCGCTTTTTTTTGAAACGGAGCTTTTTTGAAAAAAAAAAAACGGCAGTCTAGATGCGGATCTGTCGAAAATAAACCCTTTTTCGACAGATCCTGTAAACCTTATTTTTTGAGGAATACAGGATCTGTCGAAAAAGGGTTTATTTTCGACAGATCCGCGTCTAGACTGCCGTTTTTTTCGAAAAAGCTGTTTAAAAAAAAACGGCGGCCATGTTTATGCTAATGAAGCACGGGATATTTAAATCCCTGCTTCATTTGCAATTTTGACGTGCCTAATCTACATCTCTCTGTTGACAGAGAGGTGAAGTCTAGACACAGCCCTAGTGAGAGGCAGACCACTTGAAGGTCTCTTGGTAAAGGTAAAAGGGATAAAAAAATAGGGGTAATGCAATGGCATGGATCTACTTAGACTATCCAGTCAATACAGTGTTGGATTAGCTATTTCTAGAACAAAATAACAGAAATATCTAGAACACAAGATTTACAGTAATGGTGGAATTTAGTAATATGGTGCAACACAAAATTTGCAAAAAGCTCCTGAAAGATATTAGGGAGAACTTTTTGTTTCAGAAAGTAGAGGAAGGAACCAGAGGGCTAGCCATTTTAAGATTGAGTCTGACCTACAGGGAGAAATTAGGAGTAAATAGGAAGATTTAGGAGTAAATAGGAAGGAGTAAATAGGAAGTAAATAGGCAATCTGGGTGAAAGTGACTTTGAAATGATAAATGCCAGAGTTCTAAAGGAAGGAAAGAGTGCAGGAGGACAAGGAACTTCCAAAAACAGATATTAGGTTTGGAAAAGTTATAGGTTAGGGTTAGGGTTAGTTCCATGGGAAGGAAATCTAAGGGAAAAAGCAGCTCAGAAGGATCTGTAGTTGCTTAAGGAAATAATATTCAGACACATCTGAAAACTATCCTGAGGCAAAAGAAAGACAGGAAGAAAAGTAAGAATTCAATATGGCTCCATCGGGTGCCCTTTAATAACCTCAAAACAATCATAGACAAATCGCTCTGAAGTCAACAAGACAAATTTCGTAAAAGTGCTGTAGGAAGGCAAAAATCAAATGCACAAAATGGGGTAGCACTGTTGAAAAGTATCTGAGGGTTATCACAAATTGAATGTGAGTCAACAATGTAATGCAGATGTGAAAAGAATAATATTCTGGGGTATATTAAAAAGAGTGTCATATGTGAGATGCGTGAACTCATTGTCCCACTCTTCTGAGCACTGATAAGGGCTCATCGGGAGTACAATGCCTAATGCTGGGTGCCGCGCTTTAAGAAAGAAGAGGAAAAACCGGAGAGAGTTCAGAAGAAAGCAACACAATTTATAAAAATTTAGAAAACCTGACCCATGAACAAAGGTTAAAGAAGACTGAGCATGTTCAGTATTCAGAAGAGAACCTGTTAAGTCTATAAATACATTAAGAGCTATTAGAAAAAGGACAATTGATCTTCATGTCCACAGAAGATAGGACAAGAATCACAGAATCATAGAATCCTAGGGCTGGAAGAGACCTCAGGAGGTCATCGAGTCCAGTCCCCTGTCCAAAGAAGGACCAATCCCAACTAAATCAACACAGCCAGGGCTTTGTCAAGCCAGGACTTATAAACCTCTAGGGATGGAGATTCCACCACCTCCCTTGGTAACCCATTCCAATACTTCACCACCTGCCTAGTGAAATAGTTTTTCCTCATATCCAAACTAGACCTCCCCCACTGCAACTTGAGACCATTGCTCCTTGTTCTGCCATCTGTCACTACTGTGAACAGCCTCTCTCCATCCTCTTTGGACCTTCCCTTCAGGAAGTTGAAGGCTGCTATCAAATCCCCCCTCACTCTTCTCTTCTGCAGACTAAGCCCAAACAGGCTTAATCCGCAGCAAGGGAAATTTAGGAAGAATATTCTAGCTATAAAGGTAGTTAAATATGAGAATTGGCTCCCAACAGAATCCCCATAATACTATGTTTTAAGAACAGATAGGTCTAACTTCCTCCCTCTCTCCACCCCAGTCCTAGTCCCCTCTCCATTCTTTCACAAAACCTAAAACCCGCCTCTGTCCCCATTCCACCCCCTTCCCCAAGTCCTGCCTTTGCTGCTTACCACAACTGTTCACATCACTCTGGAATGGAGAGGAGATGATTAGTGGGACCACCAGTGGGCAAGAAGCATGGGGGGGAAAGGCAGACTGGGCAAGTTTGACTGCTGGTGGCTGATGAGCACCCACTAATTTTTCCCCGTGGGTGCTCCAGCATCTACATGGATAACCACCTCTCACAGATGGTCTAGGTAGAGTCCTACTTCAGGACCCCTTCAAGTCCAGTATTTCTGATTCTTTGTCCTGACTCCTTTCTTTCTCCACTTTCCTTCCTTCTACATATCATAAAGGAAATGAAATTGGAGTGTCACGTTTCAGCTGGGTGCTTGTCCCATCCTATATTGCTGCTACTGTACAATGGGAGTGGTGTGAGGCCAGCTGTCACCTGATTGATGGAAGAAGAGAAGCAGCAATACTGTCTTCATCCCATGCATGGTAGCCATTGCAAGGCCCCTGTTTCATTTCTAACATACCCAGCCTTAATTTTAGATGCTGGAGACTGTACTGATTGTCAGGTTTTGGGTCTAGAAGTGACTTGTCCCACATGGTGAAATGGACGCAAAACTGTATGTGTTTTTCATGTATTCAGGAGGTGTGTTTGGGAGTGAAAGATGCTGAATTACAATTATTGTAACTTTGATGGGTTCAGAAGGGTCTGCAGGCCCTAAATCCAGTGGGCTACTTGGCCATGGGTTCTGGACTTAGATGGCATGGCAAACGGGGAATATATCAGTGTCTGCTGCATATTGTTGCTCCCCTCATCTCTCCTATCACCAGCATGAAAGTAGGTCAGGAACCTAGAACTGAGAGTGCATGGCTTTCACACCCCAGATTTACAGTATATCAGGGCCACCACAATCGTGCCAGGTAGTTTGGGGTGGTTAAATTCATGGCTTTTTCATTCAACCATATTATGTTGTCTTTGGCTTACTGTTTCCATGTTCATATCAACTGTCCACTGCAAGTATTTTACACGTCCCTCTAGCGATCTAGTCACAGAGCAGGCAAAATCAGCTTTTCAGTCTCACTGAAGTGTCTCACTGAAGTAACTGACAGCACTCAAAGTCAAGCAGCCCAGATTGCACTGAAAAGACCTTTCAACAATTTCATACTACATTTAAAACTGCTATGTACTGAGGTTGTAATTCAGATAATCTCAGATGATACATTGCCAATCTCCATCTATCTGTTTTAAGACTGCAATGGAGGGAATATTACTGTTTTTTTAATATTTTCAAATTTACACAAAATGCTTTATTAAAGTGTAGCAAGAGTGGTTCTATTATTCGCCAGACTGTTAAGCTGGGCAGCTACATGAAGGTTTATTTTCAGATACAGCATCTTGAGACTACCACAGCATAATTCAGTTTCAATCTTCCAATTCGGCCATCTTCACACAAGATTCCTGCCTGCAGGAAAAGTGCAGATCTCTAAAACTCTGATCGTAATAATTTTTTAAAATCCCATGTTACTAATTAATACATGGTATATTGTATTGCATTCAGGCCAGATCTTTGCTATGTGAAGAGTTCTGACTCTTATGAGTCAGAAGTAGCAAGTCCTAGGTGTGATGCTAGTTGTTTTGTAAGATGAAACCTTATTTGCAAGCGCTTTGAAACATGCATCTGTCTACAAACCCTGAAGCCATGTGTTAATTTGTTCTGGGGCTTCTACGCTTTGAGTTGGTGACACACACAAGGTGAAAGTTTCAAACCAGGAGAACTTTTATCTGTTTTTACAGCATGGATCCTAAACAGTCCCCAGAGAAACTGTATAAGCCTTAGTGAATGCCTTTTTTTACTCTCCTTTCCAGTATCAGTAAATATCGTATTAATCATTCTTTCCGTGCAAATACTATTTCTAGAATCATAGAACTGGAAGAGACCTCAGGAGGTCATCAAGTCCAGACCCCTGCCCAAAGTAGGACCAATCCCAACTAAATCACCCAGCCAGGGCTTTGTCAAGCTAAGGCTTAAAAACCTCTAAGGATGGAGATTCCACCACCTCCCTAGGTAACTCATTCCAGTACTTCACCACCCGCCTAGTGAAATAGTTGTTCCTAATATCCAACCTAGACCTCCCCCACTGTAACTTGAGACCATTGCTCCTTGTTCTGCCATCCATGACTACTGTGAAGATCCTTTCTCCATCCTCTTTGGAAACTCCCTTCAGGAAGTTGAAGGCTGCTATCAAATCCCGCACACTCTTCTCTTCTGCAGATTAATCAAACCCAAATCCCTCAGCCTCTCCTAAAAGATCATGTGCTCCAGGCCCCTAATCATTTTGGTCACCCACCGCTGGACCCTCTCCAATGCGTCCACATCCTTTCTATAGTGGGGGGCCAAGAACTGGACACAATAATCCAGATGTGGCCTCACCGGAGCCGAATAAAGGGGAATAATCACTTCTCCAGGGTATGTCTACACTACAAAGTTAATTCGAACTAACAGCTGTTAGTTCGAATTAACTTCATAGGCGCTACACACGCAAACCGCTAGTTCGAACTTAATTCGAACTAGGTAAACCTCATTCTATGAGGACTAACGCCTAGTTTGAATTAAGTAGTTTGAATTAAGGGCTGTGTAGCCACTTAATTCGAACTAGTGGGAGGCTAGCCCTTCCCAGCTTGCCCTGGTGGCCACTCTGGGCCAAGCCAGGGAAACTCGTCTGCCCCCCTCCCGGCCCCGGAGCCCTTAAAGGGGCACGGTCTGGCTACGGTGCCTGTGCCAGGTGCAAGCCTGCCAGCACCCAGCCAGCAGACCCTGCACCTGGCACAGCACGAGCCAGCCACCCGCTGCAACCCAGCCCTCCCCCTCTTCCCAGGACCAGGCTGGCGGCTCCCAGGAGCCTGCTCGGGGCCGCAAGAGGCGGATGCCCGCCTGGTCTAGTGCGGAGATCGTGGACCTCATCCAGGTTTGGGGGGAGGCCTCCAACGTCCACAATCTCCGCAGTAGGCACAGGAAAGTGGCCGTCTAGGGCAGGATAGCTGCCAGCCTGGCCACCAAAGGCCACATGCGAACCCAGGAGCAGGGTTGCATGAAAATCAAGTTGGTCCAGTGAGACCCCCCGACCCTGAGCCCTGAGCTCAGAACATAAGAACGGCCGTACTGGGTCAGACCAAAGGTCCATCTCGCCCAGTAGCCTCTCTGCCGACAGCGGCCAACACCAGGTACCCCGGAGGGGATGGACCAAAGACAATGGCCAAGCCATTTGTCTCACGCCATCCATCTCCAGCCTTCCACAAACAGAGGCCAGGGACACCATTCCTACCCCCTGGCTAATAGCACTCCATGGACCCAATCTCCATGACTTTATCTAACTTCTCTTTAAACTCTGTTCTAGTTCTCACCTTCACAGCCTCCTGTGGCAAGGAGTTCCACAGGTTGACTATTTGCTTTGTGAAGAAGAACTTTCTTTTATTAGTTTGAAGCCTGCTACCCATTCATTTCATCTGGTGTCCTCTAGTCCTTATATTATGGGAACTAATGAAGAACTTTTCTTTATGCACCCTCTCCACACCACTCATGATTTTATAGACCTCTATCATATCCTCCCTCAGTCTCCTTTTTTCTAAGCTGAAAAGTCCCAGTCTCTTTAGCCTCTCTTCATATGGGACCAGTTTCAAACCCCTAATCGTTTTAGTTGCCCTTTTCTGAACCCTTTCCAAGGCCAAAATATCTTTTTTGAGGTGAGGAGACCCCATCTCTACACAATACTGAAGATATGGCGTACCATAGTTTTAGACTTCCCCTCCTCCTTCTTCCCCTGGCTTCCCCCCTTCCAGCTCCCTCCTCCCATGTTTCCACCTCCCCTCTCCCACCCTCTCTCTTCACCTCTCCCACCTCCTTTTCCCAGTCTCCCCAGAGGTTAGTCCCCCCCCCCCACCCTCAGTTTTGTTAAATAAAGAGAGTTTCTATTTTTGAACACGTGTCCTTTATTTTTTACATCAGGAAGGGTGGCTAGGGAAGGGTAAGTGGAAGGAGGTGAGGGAGGAATGGGGCACGAGCCCCCGATGGGGAGGACTGGGGTGGCTCTGTGGGCTCCTCGGGGTGGAGGCTCTCCTGCAGGGCCTCCTGGATCCTGACAGCCCCCCGAATGACCCCCCTGGATGGCAGCCTGTGGCAAGTGCAGCCGGGCTGATGGCCGAGTGCTGTGATGTGCCGAGTGTGGGCACTCAAGGCACTCCAAGACAGGACTGCTTTGCTGTCCCTCATCGAGGTAGACAAGCAAGCGGGGAACCCTGAGAACTGTCTGTCCGGGGTGGGGTCGGGTCCCTTTAAGCACAGCCCTCAGCTAGCCTGAGGCAGCAGCTCCACGCTCTAAGTCCTAAGCTGATGCCCTGCCGGCACTGGTTCCAGCCAGCCTTAACTTCGGTTCAGGGTCCACTCAATGTGGACATGCTAGTTCGAATTAGCAAAACGCTAATTCGAACTAGTTTTTAGG
Organism: Pelochelys cantorii; assembly: GCA_032595735.1. Classification (NCBI taxonomy): domain Eukaryota; kingdom Metazoa; phylum Chordata; order Testudines; family Trionychidae; genus Pelochelys; species Pelochelys cantorii. The sequence goes on along the minus strand of CM064337.1, from coordinate 35,646,497 downwards.
TCTAGATGCGCTAATTCGAATTAGCTTAGTTCGAATTAACTAATTCAAATTAAGTTAGTTCGAATTAGTGCTGTAGTGTAGACATACCCCCAGATCCGCTGGCAATGCTCCTCCTAATGCAACCTAATATGCCATTAGCCGTCTTGGCTACAAGGGCACACTTTTGACTCATATCCAGCTTCTCATCCACAGTAACCCCTAGGTCCTTTTCTGCAGAACTGCTACTTAACCATTCAGTCCCCAGCCTGTAACAATGCTTGGGATTCTTCCGTCCCAAGTGCAGGACTCTGCACTTGTCCTTGTTGAACCTCATCAGATTTCTTTTGGCCAAATCCTCTAATCCATCTAGGTCACTCTGAACCCTATTCCTGCCCTCCAACATATCTACTTCTCCTGCTAGCTTAGCGTCATCCGCAAACTTGCTAAGGGTGCAATCCATCCCCTCATCCAGGTCATTAATAAAGATGTTGAATAAAACTGGCCCTAGAACTGATCCTTGGGGCACTCCGCTAGCAACCGACTGTTTTCTAGTTGACTCTCAGATTTGTTTAACATCTTCAGGCTGAGCTGTGTGGATAATATGCATTTTGTTGTGTTTACTAGCTGGCTGGGTCCCCTCCGCCATCTGAGCTCGACCCCCGGGCCACCCACCGTCTCCTGGGGGAGCTGCTGCTGCACACGGGCGACAGGATTCCTGCCTGGCGTGCTCACCTGGTGGTGCTGCGGGCCCAGCCCTGATGGGGTAAGAGTACGAAAGCAGGCTGCAGGGGCATGGGAGCAGCAGAGTTCATCCTGCAGTGGTTGCTTTGCCAAGCTACTCAGGCAATGACTCAGGCCGGCCACAGGAGAGGAAGCAGTAGTGACAGCAGTCAGGGATGGGATGAAAGGGCCGGAGCCCCTCGGTTATCTCTGGAAACGCCAGCTAGGGAACCGAGGCAGCGTGAGCCCACTTAGCAAGCTTCAAGAATGAGGAAAGGAGGAGTCTCAGCAACCTTCAAAAATGAAGGAGAGTGAGGCCACACACACAGAGCGGTGGGTACTTGGAGCCTGGTTGCCCAGAGAAGGTGAGAGTCTGGGGCAGTGTTGCTACAACCCCAGGATGGGCACGCATGCTCCTGCTGTATCTGGTGTTCCCTGCACCCTGACTCTGCTCACGCAAGCCCTGGGGCGGCGGCAAATCTGTGCCTGCCTTAGTTACCTGGGGGGAGTTTTCAATGTGTCTGCAGCAGGGCGGGCTCAGGGTATGAGCCCCCACCCCCAAAAGCTGAGACCCCAAAGTCCCAGCCTGCTCACTCACCATCCTGCCAAGACCCCATGCCCCCATCCCCTTCATTCACCACCCTGCTGAGATCCTGCACCTCCAGCCCCCTCACTCACCACTCCACTAAGAACTCTCACTGCCAGCCCCCTCACACACTCCTTCCACCAAGACCCCGCACCTTTAGCCTGATCCTGCACCCTCCCACCTGGCCAGACACCTACCCCGAGCCTGCTCCTGCACTCTCCCCTGCTCTTGCACCTTCCCCTCTGTATATATGTATGTATGTATGTTTTTTGTTTGTATTGGTGGTGCACATCCACACACTACCTCAATATTGGTGTTGCACATAAGAAATTTCAACCTGCCCACGGATAGAAAAGGTTAGAGGGAACACTGTGACACAGATTGAGTGTGTGAGGCAGTGTGTATGTGCCACTGATTGTGTGTGTGTGGCACAAACTGGGGGTGTATGAGTGACACAGAGTGTATGTGCAGGCCCATACGCGGGGGGGTGTGCAAACACACAGCCCACATGGTCCCCCAAGTTGCCCCCAAGTTGCCCCAGACTCCCTTCCCCATGCTACGGCTAGCCGGGAGAGATAGGAGCAGCGTGCTGCCCCAGCCTCCCTGCCTCATGCTCCAACCGGCTGGGGGGCAGGCTGGGGCAGCGCGCTGCCCAAGCCTCCCTTTCCCATGCTCCAGCCAGCCTGGCGACAGCAGGAGCAGCATGCTGCTGAGCCTCTCTCCCACATGCTCTGGCAGGCTGAGGGAAGGCTAGGGCTGATTTCCCCCTCTCTCTCAGGAGCAAGGCCGGAGGTAGGGCTGGGCCACCAAGGTGGGAGCAGAGCAGCCACCAGCCCCTCCCATGGCTCAAGCTGGGCTGCCGCAGCTGTGGTCCAGACAGCCAGAGGCTCGTTCTGCCCCAGCCCTCCCTGGCTGCTGGTGTGTTTTGTGATTCACCGGTTGACTGCTTGTGATCAACCCATCAACTGCGATTGACGTCTTGGGTACCCCAGATATAGGATATAATTGGGCTATAACTGGGCCCTGCTGGGCATCCCACAGGCATTGGGTGATTAGCACTGCCTGGTAGCAGACTGTTTTTCTTTTCATTGGAAAGATGGTTACCAGTTAGGATGCCAATATAAAGCAACAGTAGAAGAACTGATGAAACGTATCTGTTAGCTTTCCATCTCTGACAGTTTCTTTTGAAATGGCTGGATAAAGGCAATTTCACTGCAACTGGGCCGACTCCTTATATTAATATTTTTCTAGTTGAAATTAGTATTTATTTTTTAAATTGGTTTTTAGGCATTACTGGAATATAACTGGAAAATGAGGGACCATTTTAAATTTAAATGAAAATTATTTAAAAATAAAACCCTTTATAAAAATGGTCCCTTATATTCCAGTTGTGCCTCTTTTTATTCAAAACAGATTTAAATATCGCAATGGGGAGAAAAGAGCAGCAGGAAACATGTATTTTAAAAAACTATATTTAAAAAAATTGTGGTCCACATTTACAAAAAAAGCACCCGCCCACAGACATTTCTGCGTATGGGCCTGATGTGCTGGCTGCTGGTGGGTAAGTTTCTGAGCGAAGCCATGCTGTTTCTAAGGGAAATCTGTCCTGCTCTGTTATCTTCCCCCTCCCCCACTCTGCACTCCTCTGAGTCACTTACCAGCCATGCTTCAGACTGGATCAGATCCACTGTGTGTCTCCCTCTCCCCGTCCCCTGCTCTGCAGAGATAGGATACAAGGGCAGGGGAACATCCCTAGAGGAGTAACGGTAGTTCGAATTAGGATCTTTAATTCGAACTACCTAGTCCGTGCCGCGTGTAGCCGCGGGCACGGAGTTCGGACTAAGAGGGATTTAAAAATGGCGGCGCCCGGGAACATGCCAATGAAGCCCGGGATATTTAAATCCCGGGCTTCATTTGCAACTCCGCTTGCCCTCATTAACCTACCTAGCTCGAACTAACAAGCTAGTGTAACCGTACCCTGGGTCTCGTTGCTGCAGGGTGATCAGTAGGGGTGCTATGGCTGGCTTCCTGTCCGTCCTGGCATCACAGATTGGGATGCACCCCAGAAGCGGCCAACAGCAGACCCCCTCCTGGGGTGGGAAGAGTGCACAGGGCTCCATACACTGCCCCTGCCCTGAGCACTAGCTCCACACTCCCATTGGCTGGGAACCTGCTCTGCTGGCTGTTTCTGTGGTGCAGCATGATCAGAGCTGCCTTAGCACTCCCACTGCACCGCTGACCAGGAGCCACTCAAAATAAGCCCCTCCTGCTCCAGCCCTGACCCACCCCTTCAAAGCTGCAGTCCCCTCCTACCCCGGGGCCCACACTTTAGTCAAATTATGTTGGGTTGCAGGCATCAACAATTTTCTTCAACTGGGTCAGGAGAAAAAAAGTTTGAAAACCACTGATCTAATCTCAACTTAACGGGAAGCTACACACATGCATACAAGGGTAGAATTTTGGGGTTTATAAGTTAGGACTTTCTAATTTAATGGACATATCAATTAATGGTATATTAGCACATTCACTATTACTTCCACCTATTTAATGTTGCCTTTTAATGTAGATGCTGAACTTCGGAAAAGTCTTCTCTCTTTGCAACACACCACAGTGAAAAATGTTATACTTAACACACTATATTATAAAACTAATGCCATCAGAGTGCAGTTGTGGTCATGCTTCATGTCACAGCCTTTCGAGACACAGTTTATATCATGTTTCCCTCCATGGTATGACAGAAAACAGGAGAATTACTAAAGTTATTTGCTTCTGATCTTAGGGAAGGACAGTTCTGGATAAGCATCTCCTCCTCCCAGCTGATATATGCCATGGCATTAGAGTCATCCTCCTTCCTAGTATCATAATTACCCCCACAAGGAGGAGCTAGCTCAGAGAGATGAAAGAAATTCTAGTGTAAACATGTTTCAGAAACATACTTTCTTTGTGAATCTTTCACAAAACAAGACTGCTTCTCAATGGTGAAGATGATAGTTGGAAACACAGAATAAAATAAAGCTGCCAAATAGAGGATTCAAATTAAGAACCCACAGATGGACTGATGATAATACTTGTGAAAGCCCTGGAACTGAATCAGCTCTCAACTAGAGGAGCTGCCAAAATATTTTGTAGCCAGTTATCCTCTAGGAAACAGTCAGGTTTTTTTCCCCTATCTGCCTGAAAAAAAGCTTGTTTTATAGTTTTTCTAAAAACTTAAATCTTTCGTTAACAGTGTTTGCCCACTACCACATTACACTAATATATGATTGCTAGCTAACCGATGTCAGCTCAGAGCAGGCAAAACAAATCTGGAGTCCATTCTTCATTCACTTACCTCTGCTTTGCAGCTCAGCTGTAAGTTGCCTTTCTAAGCTCTCTCTTAGTTCTCTCTCTCTACAAAGCTCCATCTTTAACTCTTTCTTTTCCTGCTGTATCTGTTTTTCCTGGACCCTTGCATTGTCCACAGCTACTTTCAGAAGACCCTAAAAGCACATAATCAGCCCTGTAAAAATGACATCTAATCTCAACAGTACCATAAAGCATCATAATTAGATTTTATCTGCGGGAGAGAGAAAAATTGACATGAAATGTGTAGACCTTTGTATACAATTGAGATTAGGCAGCTATATCATATACAATATTTTATATTGCATGAGAAACTATGGGCTACGGACTCATTCAAAATAGCTTTTCCAAATTCATCCTGTTGAGACTGTTTATACACAAAAATGAAACTTAGTAAAAGACCTGTAAAAAACTCCAGAAATACAAACCTAGACAAACAGCAGACACACATTCAAGCACATATGCACACATTTTTGTATTAAAAAAAACCCCTAAGAGAGCCATATCCTACTGTTCTGAAAAGTTTAACTCGTTCACTGCATTTTAAACAAACTATCAAGGGTAGCTAGTATTCAAAGTGTAGTTAGCTGCAAAAAGGCTCATTGAAACAGGTCTGACATTACAGACTACTCTGAATAAGAATATGATTTTGTAGACTGTTCATTCTTTATGAGTTTATTTACCAATGTGTAGGTCTGGTACCAATAACTTATAATTTACCTGAATGTTGGTTAATAGAGTTTCTACTGATGATAAACCATCAGCAAAAAGAAATGGTGCAGGGAATCCAGGAGGCAAAGTCTGTCCAGCCAGTTGGACTTTATCTAAGGTTGGTTTCATTACTGGAATAGCAATTTGGACCTCCTCTGTAAAGACATATTAGAAAGCAACATTAGAGAGTTAATATATTGCCAGTGGCAACCATCTTATGCAGACTGAAATGTTTAAAGGCCAGGACTTAATTCACCTTGAAATCTACTCATAACTAGGATAGCAAAATTGGCATAGTTTGTTTTTAGGCAACAATTATTATTTGGGTAAGGCTAAAAATAGTGCAAGTTGAAGAAAAATCATGCTGAGAAGCCTGGAAGAGGTGCACACATACTGTGTTACACCCCAAACATAAGTGTATTACAGAATTATAGCTTTGTTATGCAGTTCATTAGATCTGAATAGTTCATCAGAGTATAATGAAAAGTAGGGTTTTTCTGTTACAACCAAAGAAATACTCTAGAGTCAGGAGATTTATCATTTCTCCTTCCCTTTAATTTTCTCCTCCCAGAGTTAATAGTATAATCAACTCTGAGTTATTCCATCTTGCCTTGATGACAAGTCTCAGTTGTAAGTAAAATGTCAGCGCAGATTTTCCTACAGAATAACCTGCTATTGTCATCCTTTGTAGTGTTCAGCATTAGCTAAAATTGTTTGTTGAGTATTTATGGTGAATTGTAAGACAGGACTATGCAGCACTTTAAAGACTAACAAGATGGTTTATTAGGTGATGAGCTTTTGTGGGCCAGACCCACTTCCTCAGATCAAATTGTGGAAGAAAATTGGCATGACCATATATACGAAAGGGATACAATAAAAAAAAAGTAAGCACATATAAAATTGACAAATCAGATTTTAGAACAGAGGGGGGGGGTGAGGAGGGGAGATTAGTGTCTATGAGATAATGATATTAGGGGTGATAATTGGGGAAGCTATCTTTGTAATGGGTAAGGTAGTTAGCATCTTTGTTAAGGCCCATTCGTAAAGTGTCAAATTTAAGCATGAATGACAGCTCTGAGGTTTCCCTTTGTAGTCTGGTGTTAAAGTCTCTTTGAAGTAATATACATGTAGTGAGGTCATTGAGACAATGCCCAGTCTGGTTGAAATGACAAGAAACTGTTTTTTCTTTGTGAAACTGTCTGATGTCTGATTTGTGGGCATTAATTGTTTGGCAAAGTGTCTGAGAAGTTTGTCCAATATACATAGCAGACGGACACTGTTGGCACATGATGGCATAAATTATATTTCTGGATGAACAGGAATTTTTTTTGATCTTGTAACTGACATGGTTAGGTCCAATGATGATGTCAGCAGAGTAAATATGTGGACAAAGCTGGCAACGGGGTTTGTTGCAAGGGAAAGTTCCAGGGTTGGTATTAGTGTGGTATGTCCTGTTGTTGTTGGTAAGAATCATCCTGAGGTTAGGTGGTTGTCTAGAGGAGACTATGGGGCTATCAATTTTATGTGTGTTCACTTTTTTTTTGATTGTATCCCTTTGGTATACATGGTCATGCCAATTTTCTTCCACAATTTGATCTGAGGAAGTGGGTCTGGCCCACAAAAGCTCATCACCTAATAAACCATCTTGTTAGTCTTTAAAGTGCTGCATAGTCCTGTCTTTTGTTTCAGCAAGACCAGACTAACACGGCTACATCTCTATTACTATGGTGAATTGTGTCATCTAGGGTAAAAAGAGAAAGAGTTTATTTTGAAGCAAGTCAGGCACTGGAAGGGAGGTAGTAGTATGGTAGTAGCATGGTAGAGTATTCCTACTCCTGCAATTTACAATACATAGTCAAAACTGGTATGCCTTTTATAAATTGCAGGAACCTGGGCTAATATAGTAATCCTTATTTGACAAGCAAAACATTGCTCCTTCCTGATATAAAAAGTTAATCTCAAAAGTAGCAACAACATTTTAAAATATTTCTTACAACCTGTCTGAACCCAACACTTTTTAATGAATTAACATTAACACTAATCAATATTATAGTGTAAACATTTTCAACCTGTGGTCTGTAGACCCATACTCTATGTCTAAGATTTCCAAAGGGGTGTGCTCTGCCATTCACAATTTTTTAGGGCTCCACAAAAGTTTGAAAACCACTGTTGTACATCAACAGAATGGTTGACAGACTTCGCCAGACCCTGGGTAAGGTGGCAGGGCAGCTCTGGGCCCATGGAAGGGGCAGGGCCTTGAGCAGAAGTGGCAAAGCTCAGGCTAGCCTCTCCTAGTCAGCCCTTCAGTGCTGATCAGGGCTCTGGTGACGATTTAAAGGATTTGGGGCTTAGGGCTTTGGCTGCTGTTGTTGCCCATGTAGTGGTGGCAGTGGCTGGGAGACGAGGTCCGTTTGAATGGCCGGGCCCCAGTGCAGCTGCCCTAAGTCCTGGTGGGCTTGTAGAGCAATAACTGACTATCACCTGTTTTCAGACCACTTTAAACCCTCCTCTACATGTAATGGCTTTAGGTATCAAGCTTACTGCTGAAACCTATAGAACAAAAAAACCTTTAATTAGTATTTTACATCGGGTGTTGTGTTGTACGCCCTTTGAATCTGAAATATATCTGTGTGTTGTTCCTGAGGAACCTATAAAACATCCCTTTAATTCTTTTGGCAGCTGCAGAAGTAAATGAAGAACATCTTCACAGAAATTGCTTTTTAGTAAAAGCTTAAACTAATATATCGATCATAAACTCATGACACGTGTTTTCTAAAGGCAATTGCACAACCAATCCTGGTATTTTCATTTGTCAGGAGCCTCGGTCATATTAATTCTAAGATTTACAATTAGATCACATCACATTTACAGAACCTCCCCCTGCCATTTAAAAAAAAATTCCAGAGAGAATCAGTACATTGGTTACAAATACTAAACATTAAATTAAATTGCAGGGTCTTTACATTGATAATATATTATTCAGCTTGATAAACAGTTCTTTAGGCTGACAACTAACCCAGGAGTGCTGGTAGTTTTCCTGTATTTGTTGAAATCTATGTTTAGGGAGTATTTTGTCTTCACTGTGTGAGTGCATTAAATGGAACATCTCAAATAATAACAAAAGACTCCATTATCCTTACACTTAGGTAGCTAACATTTTAGAAACTGGATTTATGTCATATAAAAATGATCTACTTTTAAACAACTGTGTTTAACTTTGTCTCTGTGACAAAGGATTAATGGACACAAGTCAGATATTCAAAAGGTAACACACAGAAACCTGTTGGAGAACATTTTAACTTGACCAGACACTCATTAATGGATCTCAGAATTACCATATTATTACAAGCTAATTTGAAAAACCAACTTGAAAGGGAAGCTGCAGAACTTAATTTCACTTACAAGTTTGATACCTGCAATAAAGGTTTAAACAAAGACCTTCACTGGATTACCCACTACATTCCATATCCTAATGACATAAATAGTCATGCACCACATACTTAAGAGAACTTAGAACCAACTCTATCAGCTTCATTTAGCATGGACACTGTAATTGACAATTTTTTCCCATTTTATTCCTTCTCTTTCCCTCCCTGTCCCCTCTCTTTCTCTTCTATTAATTTTGCAACCTAGACCCCTTAACTCCATTCATCTGTAGAAGTGGGATATGCCCATGCAAGCTCACCATCTACATTTTTTGTTAGTCTCTAAGGTACTGAAGGACTATCTGTTGTTTTTTAAGTTTTTTCAGTTACAGATTAACACAGCTATCCCTCCGAAACTTTCAAACAATTCTGGTTACACACACAGACCACTGCATTCTTACTGATTCAAATACTATATACTGTTTCTCATATGTAAATATTCTATACAGAAAGTAGAGTTCTTGGAATTAATTTATAGTGCATAAGATACTACAGAGAATTGACATTTATGCTATAGAGTTAAGTCTGAATAAACAAAAGTGGCATCTCAAAATGAGAGCAATACATAAAATATGCATAACAGAAAACTATAACAGCTTTAAAATATCTAGAAATCTCTCCTACTTGGAGATGAAAGTAATAGTATTAAATTGGCTGAAAGGAAAATTACTATTGACTGTGATGACAGGTTGCATGGTGTATGGTTTGTAATGTTGCTGTACAGTAGATTGAAGTTTCAAAATAGTATTACTCTTCTTTAAAGAAATAGACACAGCTAAATTAGGTGCTGCTTGCTGCAGTGAGGATCAAATGCAAAAAGAATCATATTTCAACAGACCTAGTCAACACCAGGAAAATAAATAGAAATATAAGAGGTATGCAGGCAATGATTCATTTTGATAATCTGGCCCAAGAGAGACACATAGAGACAGCACACAGATCTAAGCTTCTACCAAAAGACAAATAGGACACAGAGGGTGGGAATTGGGATGACAGTGTAGCAGAGGTCACATCGATTTTCAGCAGCAGTTTTCACACAGATGAGATAACCCTGGACTCTATTTGGCCCATTGTTCATATCCTACCTGTCCCACAAGCAATAAATTTCCTAGTCCCAGAAAAAGGGCAGTAAAGAAGAAGGATTCTACTTATGACTTCTTATGATTAAGTTTTTGTACTGACCAAACATGCTTTGCAGACCAAGGTCACATTGCATGTTAAAGTCTGTAATAGCTGAAAACGAGTAGAAGCATATTATATTTTAGTGTACAGGGGTGGAAAGTGTCAAACCATTCATCATTTTTTTCTGATTGAAATCACACACTGCAAAGATGAATGATAAATGCATTAGAAATCTATTTCAATCTTGTAATAGGTCTTCACATCTGAATGGTGTCTACATTTTGTTCACAGTCTGAATAAATGCACACAATGGCAGAAATTTATTTAATTAAGCTTGGGAAATCCTAACCGAGAAAGTAATTAAAAGGTTAAGAAGTGCTGGAAGAATATTTTATGGGTAATATTTTATATAAGTGCATCTTTTTATAGTAAAAGGAAAAAAGTTGTGATTGATGCATTTTGATTTTAAAGCCTACTAGAACTGTACATATTTAAAGTGGCATTCAGACATAACACAATAGAATAAACAAGAAATAAAGCTAGGATAACTACTATCTAAACAGACACACAAACAACCTTTCCATTTATTGAAGAAAAATGAAGACTGCTTTCATTGAGCCTGTTTGTTATATCTGGCATACTTCATAATAGCATTCAGGAATCCATTTAGAGGGCAAGTCCTTTAATTTTAATTTCTAGCTTGGGGCTATGCTACTAGACATAGAGGAAGGCAAGAATTATCTTTGCAGAAAATACATATATTAATAAATACCAAGAATGAATGGAATACAATAGTCTGACAATTACACTGACAATGGCTAGAAAAATTTCTGTAGGACCAATAAACCACCATAATTCATCTTTTGGCTCACCAGTCTTCTGATTGCAAAGTGAAACTGTAGCTGATGGACTAAAGATCAGGACTTGAAAGAGATGCTATATGAATAGACAGTGTAGACCACTACCAATAGGCTAGTCCATATTTTTATCAAAGAAGAAATCTGCTAGTTAAGAACATTCTTTTAACTTTGTGATTATGCACCTCATCCATTTGATAGACCATGAGTATCACAATCTCGATACCTATTACTCACATCTGTAAAACATTATTTATAAGCCCACCAAGTTAGCATTGATTGCTCCTGATTGACTAACACCTACACACATCTAATTAATTTTATTACCCTCCTCAACACAGTCAAACATAGAACCAACTCAGAGTTTATATTTGAGATGTGAGACATGTAGGTCGAGTTGAGGAGGCAAGGTAACAAAATTAATAGGCTTAGCCTCAGGTTGTCAGAACTGGCACAAACTCAATCAGTTGTGAAACATTCCCAGCAATAGCGGGGCCGACACAGCCACGCTTGCCCAAAAAACTGTGTGACCCTATGAACCCCCTCAGTGCCAACAGACATAAGGATCATTATTCCATAACTTATACCAGGTATTGTGACAAAACTCCTATGAAAACTCAATGGGTCCTGCGCTTCCTGGTGGATTTTGCTTGCCTCAGAGGCTTACAGCAGTCCACAGTTTTAGGCACCACACCTTGGGCTTTACTTTGCTGTTTATTGAGCTCTTTCCATCATTGGCCAGCATATAGTAAAATGGAAAATAAACTCCACAATCCTTTTCCCCCAGTGGAAATGGGAAGGTGGGTGTTGGGGCAGGGGACTCAGGCCCATCCTCTACTCCAGGTTCCAGCCCAGGGCCCTGTAATAGTAGCTGCCTGTGTGACTCCCAGACACCTGCTATAAGAAAGTTCCAAGACCCCTGGGCTACTTCTCCACACCTTCACCAGCACCTTCCTTCTCTCCAGTTCATCCTCCTAGTGTTTAGTTACTGTTGCCTTTCCTCCTACTCCCAGCAACACCCTCCTCCATACTCTCAGCTACTCACATGCCCCAACCGTAGGGCAAAACTTCTTTTATAGCCAGTCTGAATTGGTTTTCTTAATTACCTCCAGGTGTCCTAATTGGCCTAGGCTGTCCTGACTCTGCAGGCCTGGTCAACTAGCTCCAGGTGTTCCACTGCCCCGATTGCCTCTGCTTGTTCTAAACCAGCCCCTCCCTGTTACTCTGGGTACAGAGATCTCAGTCTAAGGCTTATATATCTCCTCTCCAGTACTTTTTTATAGCCTTCTGTTCTGACTCTGTCACAGTATGTAAGGTTTCATTAATGAACTGGTGACACATTGGGGCCGAAAAAAATCATTGTTTGCTCTATGTATGGGTAGCATGTAAAATGTTTATTTTTGTATGTGTGCGCTGTAGATATGGTCTTGAAAGAAAAGTGTGTTTAGGAGGCAGTGCATGCAACAAACAATGCAGATTTTCTCTCTGATCTCCTTAATTACATAGGCCAGTGAAAATCTATGTAAATACATATAAGGTAACCAGTGCTATCAAGTGTGCAAGTGAAGGAAATAACTTAAATATGCCACGGGATAGAGACTGTACATCAGCATGACTTCCTGGTTTTCCTGGTAGCAACAATGGACTGTGAGTAACAAATAGAGCGTTGCAAATCTGTGGCTATCCACTTTATATTTGTGGGTATCTGTATATATGGATGGGGATATCTGCAGCTCATTTTTGCATGTGGATACAATTTTTTTATCTAGAACTCTGCAAATTTGCAGCTATCTACTTTATATCGGAGGGTATCCATCTTTTTTGCAGATACAGATTCGGATGTGAATACAAACATTTTAGCTTTGCAGAACTCTAATAACTCTGGGGCTGAAGAGAAACAGCAGCTGGTAACTAAGGCTTTGTCTACACAGGCACGTTTTGTTGCCAAAAACTACCTTTTGATGACAAAACAATGAGAGCGTTTATACTACACTGCAACTTTTTTGGGGGAAAAACACCCACTTCCATTCCCACGAGAGACTATTGTTTTTTCCCCTCCCTTTATTGTTGACAAAGAGCTAATGAAGACTCTGTTTGCTTTGTGGAAAGAAATGGCTTCCACCACTATCCCACAATGCTTGCCCTGAGGGCTCTACTCAGTGTTTTGTGATCTCTGCTGCCTGCAGGTATGTGCCTCTCCCCTTTCAAAGCTCCAGGAAGTTTCTGACAGCTGAGTGAGCTTGTTCCATTTGGGGAATAAATAACAAATAACTGGAATGCTTCTGTTCTGCCCTGCACTAGATACCCACTGGCAGGCAGACTGCTGCTACAGGGGGAGGCCTGGACAGATGCCATACCGCTTTGACACTGCTTAGCACAGAGAGCTCACAGAGCTATGAGGGAATCCCAAGAAGTTCAGGGATCAACTCTGCCTTCCCCCAACACTGCTTACCCACATTGCTAGTACCCAGTTGACAGGTAAGAGCAAAGCAATGTGGACATGAAATGTTGACAATGCAAGGCAAAAAACCTGGTTTGAACGGTTTTCACTTTTGGAAATTTTTGCATGTCCATAGCACTTTTATCGCCAAACCTTCCCAGTGTAGGCACAGCCAAACTTAAGTGAGAAACTGTTCCATGCAGTGATATAATTTGCTACTTAAGTTTTAGACACCAGGGGTTTTTTTTGTTTGATTTGTAACTGTGCCTGTTTCTTTTTCTCTAGGTTAGTATCACTTAAATTTTTGGTCTTTATTAGTAAACCATCTTAAAGCTAGGTATTACGATGAAGTCTGAGGTTTCACTTAAGCTAACGGGCTGGTATGTGCTCTGTTTCTTTGGAAGCAAAGACATAATAATATCTGTACATATCCAGTGAGAGGGAGAGGACACTGCAGGAAAACTTCTCTGGGGAATTTGGGACCTGGAATTTTTAACTACAAAGGCAAGGTTTTGCCTGGCAGAGTATCACAGAGTTTCTAGTAAAACAGACTAGTGTGACAGGGGAGCTGGCATACATGCTAATCTACAGCAAAGACTATATTTTCTAAGGCAGCAGGGTACACAGTGGCTTACAATTTTCAGCGTCCTAAAGAGAATGCCACACTTCTTCCCCCTCCAGCTTTTTCCTCCCACGTGTTCTCCTGTGCTTTTGTTTCTCACACACAGCCTCCCCCCAGCCTTTTCCAAGCTCCAAGGGTTTTTTTTCCTGCTCTTCTGTTTCCCTCCTACATACCTCAACTTACTTGGTGATGCAAGAAAGGGGAGTATGAGCGGCTGCTGGGCTGAAATGTGTGTGTGTGTGTGTGTGTGTGTGTGTGTGTGTGTTCAGTATTTTTAGTTGGCTCAGCTCCCTCCCAACCCCTCTGCATTGCACTGAGGGAGAGGGGGTTACAACAGGCAGAGACAGCATATCTAGAGACCAAGAAAAGCTGAACATTTTCTCTCCTTCCTTCCTTGCTCCTCTCCAGGTGGGGGCTGAATTTGGGTAGATGACCCCCAATATTTCCCTAAAATTACACTTATGAAAGTGATTTGCTCTGCTTGTGACAGATAAAGACTTCTCAAAGGTTGTCAGGAAAAAAATTAAGAGTAATCACGAAAGTGATAACCTTTTGTATTTTTTCCTCAGAGTGACGAAGCGGTGGAAATCTATGGACAGTTGTGTTCTCTGAATGTGGGAGGGATTGAAGAGATAGTTAAAATACACATTTTTCCTCTGAACAAAGTGCCTGAGAGAGATTAAAATGTCTATCTACTACTGAAAATATTATTCCCTTTCAAAAGATTTTTAAAAAGCAAATTGCCTATTATTTTAGGTTCAGGTCCCATATGTTCCATTAAAAGAAAAAAATATTTTGCAGTCTTTACTGTCTTGTACTCATTTAAGAAAAGATGCCTGCATTTGTATACAGTAGAAGGTGTAAAAATGCAAGAGGTGCTGTGTACCTTTTAGAAGAAGTGAACACCTACGACACCAATTGAAGTCAATGGAATGCTAGATTAATAGTACTGTGGCAAAAATATCTAGTCCCCCTGTACACAGTTAGACCATGATCCTTCAAAGGTATGCACTTATAAGTATAATTACTCCTTTCAGAATTCCCATGACTTTCAATTTATTTCAGTAGAATTCTCATCAAGCTAATGGTTGACACTTGTAGATCCTCTAATGGTTAACACTAGGCCCTCAAGCTCATGCAGTGCTGTTCCTAAAATTGAAGAGTTTGTTTTTGTTTACCAAAACGTTGGCTGCTCCAGTGCTCCCTTAGGGTACGTCTACACTGTGGCACTATTTTGGAATACTTCCGGTATCCTGAAATAGCTATTCCATGCCTTTTGAACAAGCCCATTATTTTGAAATATCTTTTGAAATAATGGGTGCACTTTTCTGATGTCCCTGTAAACCTCATTCCATGAGGATTGAGGGACATTTCAGAATAGCAGTTTATTTCAAAATTACGAAATAATCTATTTCGAAATACACTTGAAATAAGCTACACAATTTGCATAGCTCAAATTGCATAGCATATTGGGAGCTAATGGTGCAGTGCAGATGCACCTGCTGTATTTTGTGGAGCTGGTTTAACTGTAGTGGGACAGATATTAAAGAAGATGTTTACTTCAAACATACGTAGAATATATATAAAATCTGCAGTGTCAGTTATATGTCTGTAATGACTTAACTGCTCTGCAAACTCTCATTGCTTCTCTCTACTAGGAGATGAGCAGTTTTCTTCATCAATGAAAAAAGTGATGCCTTCTCCTAACCTGGCACAAGTCAGAGGAATTTATGGCTTTAATGTTGTGATTCAGATGCCAAATTTAAAATCACTCCTTTTTATTCTCTTAGTGAGGATCTTAACCCAATTAATTTTATTTGGTAAAATAAAATGAAAATCTACATGCTTCATTTAAATAATTGCTCTGGGGTGGGGCTAAGGTTGAGGGGTTGAATATGTAGGCTGGCCTGACTACCTCAGCCCTCTCTACCTGCAGCATCTTGGGGCCAGGTCACAAGCTCCTCTTAATGGTTGCTGCAGCTCCAGGGGGCACAGCTGGGGTAGGGATACATGTCCACCCGCTGGGGCAGATCCAGGTCCATTTGCCCCTTTCATTGCTCAGCCCGAAAAGAATGCAGCAAACTGCACTTTCCCTTCACTCTCTGAAGAAAGGGAAAATCCAGCAATATTCCTATATGAACTGGGGAGGGGGACCTTCAGCCTCCTCAAAGGATGAGAAGGGGGTGAGAAACTTGTTGGAAAAGTCCTAGATTAGGGTCTGGGGTGCCTCCAGTGATCCCCTTTTATCTGCTTGGTAATTCTGTCTCACTTCTGCATGGTTTTATTAAAAGCAATCCTATTCTAGGTACATTCCATTTTTCTGGCACATCTAAACCCTTACCTGGCTTTATGTTATGATAAGAGGAAGCTGAATACCAAATTTGGTGGTCCTAGCTCTTACTGTTTATTAGGAGTTCTTGAACAAACAGACAAATGTGCAGACAGACAGAAACTCTCTGAAAAGTCTAGTAGACGAAAAGATTTACCCAGTGTTGCTCGGGTCCTTCAATGCATGGGACTGGAGGTGTGGGGGTGCAGGAGTCAGGGCAAGGGCTTAGGGATATGATGGGGGGTCTCAGGGATTGGGGGGGATAAAAGAGACAGGGTTGTGGAGTGAGGAGTGGCTCAGAGCAGGGGGGTGCAGGAGTCAGCACAGAGGTATGGGGGGGCTCAGGGCAGGGAGTGGGGCAGCCAGTGGTTGCTCTCTGATGCCGGCCTGAAGCATTGGGGTCATGCTGCCCAGCCGCCAACTGCTCTATAGCTCTTTAGGGCTATTGGGGCAATGGGGACCTCTCCCCTGGGCCAGCCAGGGTAACGGGAGCTGTGCTGCCTGGCTGGCAGCTGCTCCTTGGCTGTCAGAGTGATGGGGGTGTACTTGCTTGCACTGAGGGTCATTCTGCAGTATAACTGCCCCTGCTGTGTCAGGCCTCCCTTTCCATGTAATGAGAAACAATCACATTCCATGCACACCCCATTGTCCTGCACAATCAAATCCTGACCTTGCTTTAAGATAGAAGTTATGATAAGAGGAAGCTACATACCAAATTTGGTGGTAAGAACTCCTCTTACCGTTTAGGAGGAGTTCTTGAACAAACAGACTCACAGATGGACAGACAGACAGATGCACAAACTCTTTCAAATGTATAGTGGCTTACACTGCCTTAACGTGGAGGTCAATGAAGACAATTGGAGAAGAACTGGTTATTCCAGGACACTGCCTTTAAATCGAACTCTGGTACATGTAAATGAGTACTTTATATCACTTTGTCACAATAGTGTTTTTCACTAGTGAACTTTGCAATGACACACACACACACATTTTAACCATAAAATTTAACCATTATACATGAATTTTCAGGACATCCTAAAAGCTTTGGAAGCTACCAATAATATTAAAGCCACACATCACCTTATTCTGTTTTCTAGTAATTTTCTAAAACTCATTCTAAAAATAATTTTATTTTGTTTTGAAGAAGTGTTGACTAAAACCTTGTAACCGTTTGCAATATACCCAGGGGAAAACATAGATCACTTTTGTAACACCTGAAGCAAGCAGAGATTTAAGAATAGCAGACTATTTGCAGTAGTAAATAAAAGAGAGAAAATAGTATAAGCAATACATATACTGCCCTTTGTATGGAGTTGTTTTCAGGAATTATGAGGGTACATTTACCAAGAGGATTTTATAAAGCTGGCACTTAGGAAGTGTTTCAGTGGGAAGATGAGTGAGAGAGAGTCCTGAAATGGAAAACTTGACTTGAACAGGTTGAAACAACAATTTGCAGTTTAGCGTTAGCTTTACACTCTTTAATAAGGGACACATGGATAATTATACAGATCTGATATTTATATTAATGGGCTCTCATTAATAACACTGAAAATTATACCTATTTACATGGCACATATTTTAAATATACTTGGCACTTACAATAAAAATGTTTTTTGTTAATTTAATTCTTAAGAGAAGAGTCAAAGTAGGTGAGATTTATTTTGCAATGTTGAATAAGAAATTGGAGAACAATGCATACTGTTTACTGGTGTCAAGTCTGGGAAATAGTCTTGGAAGCCACTTCAGTGTAAAATTCAACATGGAAGTGTAATAAAAATACATTTAAAAAAATCCTCATGCCACCTGGGTATGGTCCTGTTCTTTAACAAAATTCCTAAGTACAAAAAGTCTACTCCTGTAATAGCCATTTCCTATCAAATTCTTACCAATTTATTAAATAATATCCTATTGTTTACAATTTGTAGTCTGGTTATTTTATTCTCATTTTTAGGTTTCAATAGGAGTTATACTTTTGTAATTTTGATGCTGAATTTTGAACTGATGTTGTCTTAATGGATATTTACAAAGCAATCCTTAATCCTACATGAAAACCCACATTCTATCAAATTTTATTTGCCATATGACAACTTTCTGAAGCTTTAGTAAAATAACAGGCACCAGGTAGTAATATTAACCTTGCCACTCCTCCAGGCAAATATACAACTATTGTTTTTAGTTGCCAATTATGAAATCAGGGATTTGAACCATGCTGTAAAAGTCACTTTTATCACAAAGCTTTCCAAAGAACTCTCATTGCCTCCCATCTCCCCACTGTGGATCTGAGAGATGCACAGGGAGAAAAATATGATGATTACAAAATATTTCTGACCTAACTCTTTCCTATTCAAATTCCCATGTTCTTCTAATGATAAGGTTTAGGTTTCACTGCTATTAGACTATGCTTCCACTGAGATTTAAATTCTCAGATGAGATTGGATGGGTAGAACGTTCCAAAGGAAAAAAAAACCTTCAATTTTCTTGGCGGATTCAGTCTTTTTCCATTAATGTTGAGATTATTCCTTCAACTATTTTGTTGCAAATATTTATAGTCCATATGGAGCAACACATGTTGAAGGAAAGGCATTGCAGAAAAGATTTATTTTTCAGCAAGTACCCTACTACTTGTTGTCATACTGTAGGTGTTTTAAGTGCTTCTCTTTGCTCACTGACTTGTTCTCTGTCACACTGTAAGAACTTCAGTTTACATAATTAGTATAATAATTTCAGGCCCTATCTATACACAGAGGAGAATAACATAACAGATAGTAGAGATCAGGGAGTATGGGGAATTACATGTACTGGTCCCTTTACCATGCTGGAAAATTTGCTTAGAAATTAATATAGTACAACACTATGTTAACACTTTAGTGGTAACCATGCCTTTAAGAGATGTTCTAAGGGTTACAGACAGCAGAGGAAGCTGTATCAGGAACCATGCTGACGGGGAACCAAAGCAGGCCAAGTGACATCATGGACCATCCAGAGGACACTGAAGTTTTACACTTTGAATTCTTTGAGAGGAGTTGCCCGCTGAGGAATAATCAGAAGATTCTATGAAAATATCAGGGTTCCAAAGTAATCAAATCTGCCATAGGGAAATCTAACTGGCTGTGGTATATTCTTGTAGAAAAGAGTGACAAGTAAAATCATCATTCCTTGACATTAGAACATGGATAAGACTGGATAAGTCTACACAGCTTGCAAAAGTTAGCCTACCAGCCCACATCTACAGATTCATGTTAGGAGAACTCACACTACAGACCTGAAGCATTGGAAGGGGGTGGACTTCAGAACCAAAGTTCTAGCCTAAGACAACTTTAAAGTGCTGTCTATACATCTATTTTTAGAGCACTTTTGACAAGATAGCTACCAGTTGGGGCCTGTAAGTGCAAACAGAATATAAATAATAAACAGTAATCACAAGATTCAGAAAAAAAATCCCCTATAGGTTCCAAGGGCAAGCATTATTTGTATTTTACCTTAGACAGTTCGTGTTAACATACTTGATGTCTCACTTCTCTTAAAAGAGAACTCTACTATTAATTACTTATCTATTATTATTATTATTATTATTATGTTTTATTTTTAATGTAGGTGCATAAACAGTAATTAAACTTTCAGAATCTTTCAAAATATCTGAAGCAGTCAGGATACTGCATTTCCTACTTTTGGGTAATTATTTCTGTTTTTATTAAGGTTTGTTTTACAAATGTATAAAATAGATTATAAAGACCATTACTGATATTATGCCCTGTGCTGCTTAGGCTTAATAAATATTTTATCCCACACCATACATTAAAGCCAAAGAGCGGAGAAAAGAGTGGTAGTAATCTCTTCCACAGATTCAAAGTGCCTTTAATAAAATAGGGGCGTATAACAGTCAGGAACAAATTACTCAGGTCTGCTTTAATAAAAGAGTACTCTTACAGCAGTATTATTCTTAAGATACTGACATTTCCATTGGTGCTGCAACCGCATTCTTTCAAAGTAGTATAGCCGGTTAAAATAGCAAGATCTCTTTTTTTTTTTTTGCAATAGAGTGTTTGTGTCCAAGCAGATAGAACGTTTGTACAGAATGCATCCAGGGAACCATAAAACCGGTGGGGAACATATTTCTCTGTGGTATTTTAGTACTTCGAAAAATTCAATCACTGGGAAGAAATGTTTTGCTGCAAACATCTGAAGAACCTTATAAAAGCAATGGTTATCCACAGGACCTGCTTAAATAATTTTAAGAGATGGAATATATCTTTGCTTATCTTCTAAAACTCTTAGGGCACATTGACACTGCAGTGTTATTTCAGAATAACTGATGTTATTTTGAAATAAAGTGCGTGTCTACACAGCAAGCCATTATTTCAAAATAATTTTGAGATGGTAGACTTCTTACTCTGACTCCTGTAACCCTCATTTCACGAGGATGTAGGGTATGTCTACACAGCAACATTATTTTTTAAATAACTAGCATTATTTTTAAATAACTTAATCCACATTTGCACAGCAGGCAGTTATTTTGAAATAATATCAAAATACTTTAAAGATGGAGGACTTCTTACTTTGACTCCTATAACCCTCACTGTACGAGGAGTAAGGGAAATAGGAGGAAAAGTGTTCTATCCCGAAATAAGTGCTGTGTAGACACTCCCGATTTCGAAATAAGCTATTTCAAAATAAGCTGTAAAATTGATGTAGCTCAATTTGCATAGCTTATTTCTAGTTAAGCCCTGCTGTGTAGATGCACACTATGGGTACGTCTAGACTACAGGCTTTTATCGACAGAAGTTTTGTCGACAGATACTGTCGACAAAGCTTCTGTCGACAAAGAGCATCTAGACTGCATCCAGTTCTGTCGACAAAGCAAGCCGCTTTGTCGACATGACAGTGTAAATGCAAAGGACAGTGTAGATGCAATAACGCCTTCTGTCGACAGAACTCTGTCGACAAAAGGCGTTATTCCTCGTAGAATGAGGTTTAAAGCCGTCGACAAAACTGCCGAGTTCTGTCGACATTATGTCGACAGAACTCGGTGGCAGTGTAGACGCATGTATAGTTTTGTCGACAAAAGTCCACTTTTGTCGACAAACCCCTGTAGTCTAGGCACACCCTAAGGGAAGCAGAAGAAAGACTGTTCTTCCTTTGACTTCCTGCTGTATAGATATTGCCAAAAGCTGAATTAAGCTATTTCAACTTCAGCTAGGCAATTGACATAGCTGAAGTTACGTATCTTAATTCAACTTTTGCCCTGCAGTGTAGACGTGCTGATAGAGAGCTTCTCCTATTAATTTCCCTGGTGCTGTCAACCTAGGACATTTTAATTCAGGAAATAATTATTAGTGGAAATAGGGGAAATTCACCAGTATTATTACTGCATTTTAAAAATAAAGCAAGTCTCAAAAGTAAATACTAGCAAATACTTTACAATATGATTGAGACTCTACTTATGGCTTTATTTAGAAACATACATACACAAAGTAAGAATTATCTCTCTGGGGTTTCCATTGCGCAGTGTAGGAATTCTAAACATGGACAACAAGGAGAATAACATTCTGATCATATATTCCAGAATTATAATATCTTCTATCTTAGTCAAGCATTGGTTTGAAGTACACTCACAAACATGAAACATAAGGAATTATTTTCTTCTTGTCTGCTATCATCTTTAATTTAAGAGGGAAAGTAGTCGCGCTCTGTCATGGACACCACCCGTATCATGCCTGATGCAGAAAGGCCTTTGGCTGCAACCTTATTGAATCTTATATTTTATTAAACTTCAGGATAAAACTTAAATTATTTTACCAGTTCATCAATCCCTACAGGCTCTTGATCTGCTGTAAACTACTAAGGCCTCTGTAATCTAGTTATCTGGCTCCTTAGGGTGAGTCTACACAGCAGGGCTTAACTTGACATAAGCTACACAAACTGAGCTATGTAAATTGCATAGCTTATTTCAAAATAGCTTATTTTGAAATTGGGAGCATCTACACAGCACTTATTTCGGGATAGAGCACTCTTCCGCCGACTTCCCTTACTCCTTGTACAATGAGGGTTGCAGGAGTCGGAGTAAGAAGTCCTCCAGCTTGACAGTATTTCAACATTATTTCAAAGTAACTGCCTGCTATGTAGATGCGGACTAAGTTATTTCGAAATAACTCTAGTTATTTTGAAATAATGTTGCTGTGTAGATGTACCCTTACACTGTAAATATCCAACTTCACTCTTTTCCTGGGAGAAGGCTCTTGTTCATGTATAGTGGGTGACTTATGCAAGCGCCTGGTCGTAATTATGCTTTAATCACAGTGGAGAACTTGAAGATTTCCAATTTATTTTTATAAAGATATGTGTGACTCAGTTTCCCCTCTCACTTTGTTCTGTTCCTCACCAGGTAACAAAGATGACATAGGGTAAACTTCTTTCTTGAAATAAGACAAGCAATTCAATAACTGATGAGTCACTTAGAATTAACATTACGGGAGGTAATTGCTGCAAATCTCTAGATAGGTAAACAAGTCTGCAGAAGTACCAATCCTAGAGAAAATTGCATATATAGGATTTGACCAGGTTGAAGAGATCCAGCAGACAAAGGACCAAGAACTGTATAAAGTGGGCAGCTTACTGCTGAAAAACAACTGCTGAGCTAAACTCAGACTTGCTAAAGTGATCGCAGTGAGTTGCAGGAGGAACTTACAACAAAATTCACAAGCTGGAAATAGAGCAGTGCAAGTTCCTCCCATGAGAAATGTGACCACTCCATGCCTGACGTATGTGTGTGAGTGGTGCTCTCGAGGAGCCACAAAGAGGTCAGATGTACAATTACTCAAAAACAGTGATAACCCGAAGGTTGCCAAATCCAAATGCCCTTGCCCTGCCCCTTTCTTTCCCTGAGGCCTTGCACCCTGCTAATTCCATTCCCCCTGCTTCCATCACTCGCTCTCTACTACCCTCACTTTCACCAGGCTGTGTTGGGAGTTGTGGGGTACAGGCTTTCAGATGGAGTTTGGGTGCTGGAGGGGGTACGGACTGTGGGCTGGGGCAGGAGGTTGGGAGTGCAGGAGGGGGCGAGGAACTCTGGGAAGGAGTTTGGGTGCGGACTCTGGACTCGGGCAGGGGATGGGGTGTGGAGCGGAGTGCAGGCTCTGGAGTTTGGGTGTGGGCTCTGGGCTGGGGCAAGGGAAGGAGTAATGGAGGGGGTGAGAGTTGTAGGTTCTGGCCAGATGGTGCTTACTTTGGGTGGCTCCTGAAACCAGCCAGTGCATCCCTCTGGCAGCACCTCCTTGGGGGTAGGGAGAGTCACGGGGTCTCCATGTGCTGCCCAGGCCTGCAGGCACCATTCGGGCAGCTCCCATTGGCTGCAGTTTCCAGACAATGAGATCCTCGCAGCCAGTGCTTGGGGCAGGGACAGCATGAGTCTCTCGGTGAAACCAAGAGGATTAGCAACCTTAGACAGCTTCTCCCTCAGCCAGTCTCCACTGCTTGGGTTTGGACTAATACTCTAAGGCAGAGCTCTCCTACCACAAGATCTCCTACCCCCTACTTCCTAAAACTTTTACATTAAGTCTCAGTAACAGGACAACTAGTGAGTTCCCTCATCTTTTCCAATACTTGGGAGGCCAGCAGTGTGGCATGCTGTTTAAACCATCTTAGTGCCATAGACATCAACTGCAAAATTCTAGACTTTTTACTCCTATTACTGTTTTTCAGCACTTTAGTTTCTGCCATGGCTTTCCATATGCCAGTCCATGTTTCCCCACACTCCCTTTTAAATTCAAATGGAGCCTCTTTACTGGCAATCTGAGGTGTTCATGCTTCATCAAACTCTGTGGGGATATGAAGGGAGGGGAAAAGGGGATTCCCTAGCTCTTTTTTTTTGTCATGTCAGATCACGATTTCAAAAGAGAACAGCTCGCTTGCTTGCCCCAGATCAGCAGTCGAGGTCACCAGTGTAGTGGTCAGGCATTCCAGATGGTTCTTGACAGCAGGAACCAGTCCCGTGGGTTTCAGCACAAGCTCCCCCACCCCTCGGGTTGCCACTCTGTATTTTTAAAGGGACAGAGCAGCAGCAGCAGCTAAGCAGCTGCTGCTGCTCTGTTCCTTTAAAAATGCACAGTGGCAATGGGGGGGGGGGGGGCGGGGAGGCTTGTGCTGAGAGAGACCTGTAGGACCGGCTACCACTGCTCTGTCCCTTTCAGAATGCAGAGTGGCAGCGGGGAAGTTGTCATGAGACCTGGCGGGGGATCGGAGACCTCTCTGTCCCTTTAAGAGTGTATAGAAGGGAGAGGAAGGGGTTGTGCTGAGACCCGGAAGTGAGTGCTGTAACTGCCTTTCCCTAACAACTGATGGAGTAGTCGATGGAATTTCCACTGACGACTCGACTAGCATATTAATCGAATAAAACAGAAAGGGAAGGGGCTGAGAGCAAGAACAGCTATGCTCCGCAATGACCAGTGGGGGCTAGGAGTGCAAGGGACAGTTACACTGCAGAGTGACCAAAGGGGGTGGGAGGTGGCCACTCCACGAAGAGAGTGTCCAACTGGGGCCAGAGTTCTCCAAATTGCTGACCATGGGTAAATGGTCCCCCTGCCCTGAAACTCTTTCCCCTCTCAGCCTCAGTGCTGGACAAGGGGGGAGGGGCACCACCTAGGAGCCCCACTGTCATGTCACCACCCAGAAGCACCACTGGGACTGACCAGTGTAGCCCTGGCCCTTTCCCACCCCCCATGAGGGCCTGCTGCAGGATCCAGGGTGCAGCAGTTGCGGCCCCCGTGAGCCCCCCCCAGCACCACCAGGCTTGAGCCCCCTGCCCTGCACCCCCCCCCTGCCCTAAGCCCCTCATCTGCTGCCCTGATTTCTGCATCCTCTTCTCTTGCCTTGAGCCCCCCCCCCACAGTCAACCCCCTGCCCTGAGACACTCCCCGCACCTTCCACCCCCCCGCCTTGACTCCTGATCCCCTCATCTCCACCAGCCTCCTACCCCGAAGGACCCAACACCGGGTAAGTCTTCTAGTCTATTATATGCACAGGTGACTCAGAATGTCAGGATAGGTTTAGCTATGAAAGGAAGGAGTCTCCTAGCATCACCCTGGTAGGGTCATTGTGAACATTGCACACCAAAATGAAGAGCAAATAGAGAAATTTGTACCTGAATATTTCATTGGAGTGATTCTCTGTACATCAAAAAATATACCAGATGGAACATCCTCTAACTCAAGGGTAGAAACCTTTTCTGGGTCGGAGGCAACTGAACCACAGAAAAGTCAGTCAGGGACTGCACACAAGTGAGAAACACAAAAACCCCTCCCTCCCCCCCCCCCCCCCACTGTGTGGGCTCCCCAATGCTGCAGTGTGAGCTCCGAGCCTCAGGGGCCAGATCCAGGCAAGCTGAGGTCTGCATCCAGCCCTTGGGCCTTAGGTTCTCCACCCCTGCATTAACTAATGAAAAATGTTAAGATATTTTACACACCTGTAAAATGTAAAAGGGTTCTACACTTTTCCTGTAACATTTGATGACCTAAACAATTAAAAGAGATCTGAATTCCAAAGGGTTGATCAAATCTGTAATGTTTCATAACAGAACTTACCTGGTAGGCCCTGACTCCCTACTGTTTTTCTTTCCCTCTAAGCCCTAAAGACTAATATGGGCCACTGTGCCTGATTAGCTAGGCTGGGGGCCTCAAACTGCAAGCCAATATGAAGAGAAACAGACTCTTTCTTTCTGTGGGATGTTTATGCTAATGTTTGGCAGTAAAACTCAGCCCCACATGTAAATTCTGTTAATAATGCACCAACATCTGCTGCAGGCAAAACACAAACACCTGAGTTCTGGTCTTGAGAGGTAAATGAAGGATAAATAGTATTAATTATTTTGTTCAAACACATTTATAATGATGAAATGCATGCCTGTCTTGTATCACTGATTTGGAATTATTATTTTAGAAGCTATACTATCAGGGAATTTAGTAGAATCTGAGTTTTGCAAACCTTTTTCAAGTTTCTTGAAGTAGTTTCCCATTAAGGTAGACTGTTATTTTTCTAGGGAAGTTAAAAAAATACACAGGAGACATTTCTTACTAAATGGAAGTTTTTAAATTTGTGTTTAAAATTAGTTTTTGTCTGGCTCCTAAGACTAACATGGGAATATAAAAAAATAACTGCTCATGCAGAAAAGCACCATGCAAAAATACAGAAATTTTGGCAAACTCATTCAAGTGATCCTTTAGTTAGTGGGACATTTCCCAAGTAAGATGGGTAGTATGTTATCACAAGCAATATTATTTGATGTTTGTAAGATGTATTACTTTTTCTGTGTGGTGAATAAATGCAAACATCCTTTTAATTTTCAGTTTTTACTTAACACTACTCCAACTCATGAGTTTTAATAACTAATCTTTTGTAAACTGCTTTAGCTCATTTCAACAGTATAATATTTCCCTGCTTTGACACTGCACTCCATATGGGTGAATGGCTGACATATCCATTCATGATAGCACAGGAAAATGAAGTTTAATCAACTGTATGTACCAAAATCAATGTGCATGTGATCTCACATCTCTTTGTAAAACTGAAGAGTTTGCTCAGACATTTCTCTCTTCAAAGGAACTTTTTTTTGGTAGTGTTTAACTTCTTTTTATCTGCTCTTGTCTCCCTTCAGTATTGCTCAGATGGTAATCTTATTTCTTGTGCGAACTCACTTAGATGACATAGGATGAGCTACAGCTGCGTGCTGCTATTTAGAGTAAAATATGTCAAACAGTTCTTACAACACTTGAGCAACAACAAACTTAACATTTTAATTAAAGATTATTAAAAAGGCAGAGCTATGTTTTCTAAACTGAAAGTCGTATTTGAAATCAGCATCATTAGGTTTTGTAAAATTCTGAAACACCTTGATGCTGTCCAAATTGCTTCATGAGCACCAATAATTTTAGAAAGGTTGTTGCAACCCAGCAAAACAAAAAAAGTAGCTGTGAAGCTTGTACAAATATGCAAGTCAGCAGTCACTGATTCTCCAAGCAATCATTAAATACCCAATCAGAAATTTATCCATCTTATTACCTGCAAATGAGTTTTTAAATATTTATTACAAAAAATTTTAAAGAAATAAGGGACTACTCTCTGTTCAGATTAAGAAAGTAGTATGTTATCTCTCACACTGTTCTCAAACAATAAAACACATTCTTAATTCATGACCTATTTTGTTTTGGTTTCTTGGCTTTAAAAAAAAGCTACTGATTGAAAATGCAAGTTCTTTCATTTCTGACACAATTTCCCATGTAAATTGATCATTCAGTCTGGAGCTAAAAGAATTAATGAACTCTTTCTGTAATTGACCTGCACTGATA
Source organism: Pelochelys cantorii (assembly GCA_032595735.1). NCBI lineage: Eukaryota > Metazoa > Chordata > Testudines > Trionychidae > Pelochelys > Pelochelys cantorii. Next base: position 35,619,028 of record CM064337.1, on the reverse strand, counting down.
AATATTTGACCAAAGACAATCTTTCAAAAATAATACTGTGCAGTAAAAGCAATGTGGTGGGGGAAAAACATAAAGGAAACAGCAATCAAAATCACGATGGGCCCAAGCTAAGTATCTGCTGCATGGGTACTTAAGTGAAACTGAGTGAATTTTAGCCACTCAGCACCATACAGAAAACAACTAGGATCATATTATATATTACCTACAGTTTGAAGTTTTTTAAATGATTAAACTCAAATCAAGTCCATAGGTTTAAATCGTGCTTACCTTATTCATGTGAGAAAGTCCTACTGATTTCACTGGGTCAGTGGGACCTAAGGGTACACTTAGATAAAGTTAAAAAACTCATGGCACAGTCACCGCTCACCCAAGTCAGCTGATTCAGGCTTTTGGGGTTCAAGCTATGAAGCTAAAAATTGTGGTATAGAAAATTTGGGCTCAAGCTGGAGCAGCACAAAGCTCTCAGACCCTCTCAGAGTAGAAGGGCCCAAAAGCTTGGGCTACTGCCAGAGCCCAGACATCTACAAAACAATTTTTCAGCCTTGGAGTCCAAGGCTATGTCTACACTCATGGCTTCTTGCGCCAGAAATATGCAAATGAGGCTAAGTGTGGAATATCACCGAGACTCATTTGCATACCTAATGAGCCGCCATTTTTGCAGAAGAGGCTCTTGCGCCAGAAGGAGCTGTCTACACTGACCCTTCTTGCACAACAAAAAATCCTCTTGCGCAATGCCATTACGCCGATTACTTCGCCGATTACTTTTCAAGAAGAACGGCATTGTGCAAGAGGGGTTTCGTTGCGCAAGAAGGGGCAGTGTAGACAGCTCCTTCTGGCGCAAGAGCCTCTTCTGCAAAAATGGCGGCTCATTACGTATGCAAATGAGGCTCGGCGATATTCCACTCTTAGCCTCATTTGTATATTTCTGGCGCAAGAAGCCGCGACTGTAGACATAGCCCAAGTTCCACAAGACCAAGTCAGCTTACCCAAGCCAATCACAGTTTTTTTATCACCATATAGACATACCCTAAGTCAGTGGTTTACAAACTTTTTTTTTCATGATCCAGTTGAAGAAAATTGTTGATGCCTGCGACCTGACATAATTTGACTAGAGTGCGGGCACTGAAGTAGAGCTGAGGATGAGAGCTTTAGGTGTAGGAGGGGTCTCTGGCTTTGGGGGGGGGGGAAGGGGTCAGGGCTGAGGCAGGAGGGGCTTATCTTGAGTGGCTTATCTTGAGTGGCTCCTGGTCAGCAGTGAAGCAGGGGCACTTAGGCAGGCTTCCTGTCTCTCCTGGAACTGCAGCCCATGCTGTGCCCCTTCAAATGCTTTCCCATAAAATGTGTAATTGATCTAAATTGGAGGCTTATTACTCACTTTGTATGAACTGCCTTTTTCTCCAGGTATACAACAATGAGACAAATTCTCCTCTCAATTACATCTATTCAGAAACATGTATTATTTCATCTTTAATTCTTTCTCAGCTATTCATCAAGCAAGATATGCTGCTATGCAGTCAGGACCCAGAAATAGGAACAGAAAAAATGGATATTCTACATCCACTCTGTTATTTATCAGTTGGGGTTAAATTCTTTATTCAATGTACATGCATAGCTCCTACAGAAGATTAATGCAAAGGTTTTCCCTGACTTCACCAGGCAAATAATTGGTTTCATTTTCTTTAATGGAAGTTGTGTGCACTAACTTTACCACGAATAATGCATTTACAAATACTTTACATGTATACACAAATACACACAAAAGAGAAAGTATTAAGTATGACACACAGAATGTCTTAAAGCAGTCCCAGCTCTGACGAAACTCTATTCAGAATGGAAGACAAATTGTCTTGATGTGTTAGAATGTGCAAACTGAAGCTCTGATTATTGGAGACCACTTCTTATGGTGAAGTTGCATTACATTAGGGTTTTACTGCATTTCGATTGATCGTGTCTTTCTCAACAAAACTCGCATGAAAAATCATTCAGTTCAAAGACTGCAGTATGCAACTTCAGCAGGGAACAAAGCTGAGTGTCTCTTGTCTGCTGTTCCCCAAGAAATTATAGTTTACAGCTTTTTAGTGGAAAAGTGTTATATTTAAGATTTCAGCTAATGTTTTCAGAATATCATAGACTGTCTTTATTGCTGAAATAACAACCCCTACCCCCAAAATATAATAACAAGCAATGTGATCATTGCCCTTGGCAGCACCATTAAACTGGGCAGTCAACTACTTCAAATAGCTGAGAGTGTTAAATGTTAGTTCTGCCTTAAGTAGGTTGATTTTAACAGCCAAATGTGCACTGTAGTCTATCTGAGCATTAAAAGCACCTTTCAAACTTCATTTTACAGAAATGTTAATGACCAGAACAAACTACTGAAGGCAAAAAAAGAAAAGCAATTATTTCAACAGATGAAAGGAAACAGTAAATTAAGGCTCCTGTTTTAAGAGGGGTACACTAACTTATCTATTTTAAGGAAATGTCATTAGCTGAAGGCGCCATGGAGATTTTAATCTTTTCATGTTTTTCTCTTTTGTCTTTTAAACATGAGATTAGGGTATAAGAAAGGGCATTAAATCTTTATTTAACATCTAATAAATCTCAAAAATATTTTACTGAAAAATTAGCAAAATAATGTCTTATTTACAAGCTGTTGTCTATTATGATGACATGTAGGAAGACATTGCAATACTGTAACTTACTGAGACTAAATATAAGATATGTATGTAGACTTCTTTTAAGTTTACCAGATGACTGGTAAATTTAAAAAAATGATACAACTCAAGAAAGATAAAACATAGCAGAAGTGAAATTCTTGAATGTGTTTTGACCTGGTGACTTCATTTGTATATATAAGTGTGTGAGAGAAGAATGAAAACTGGGAGAAGGGAAGTGTAGTGTGGTGATTTTCCTTGCTACCAATGGGTGTGTCTGTAGATTTTTTTGAATGTTAAAGCAAGAGACTAAGACATTAAAATACGGAAATTTCAATTAATACTATTTCAGTTCAGTAGAAATTGTAACCTTGAGAAAATCTTGTCACATGGATAATATTAAACCCTTTTTTAACAAGAAATACATTTTAACATACGGATGTTTATTAGTTTTGTTGCCACAGTTTAAGAAATACAAACAACATTTATTCCCAGAGGAATTTGAGACACATATTTAAAGAATTTTTAAAATAAAATTCAGAGTCTGATTTCTGTAAAAGAGGACTCAAATAGTACTCATTATAAAAAAATACTTTGATATGAATGAGGTATTTGAAAATAATTTCTTTTCCTTATATCTTGATACATATGCTTTTCATTCTCAAATCAGCCATTCATTCAGTTCAGATCTTTAAATAGATAATTTCTCTTCTACATGTGTGTACATGCAAACTTCACAAGTGCAATTTGAGATACAGTTTTAAAAATTTGATTTGAATGCCAGAGCAGCTTCAATGAAACTGGCACAGTCCAATTGTATGTAGCTCATGGTGTGAGGGAAGGGCAAAATTTCAATTAATTAACAGAAATTGGCAAATGTTTTTGGTGAATTGTTTAACACTGATTAGTTACTTAAACTTTTCTTTCAATCCATTTTTTCATATTAAAGCCCCCTAAGATAATGGGTAAGTAAAGGGGGGGAAAACTGTATTTGAAGATAAGCATCAGAGGAAGAAGTCAGAGGGTAGGAGAAGATAAGTTTTGGAAACCCTGGACATTTCCATGCTTCCCAGGTTTTGATATGGAAACCAACAAAACCTGGTTCATGGTTACATTTTAACTACTTCAGTAATGTTTTGGTTATTTCAAGTATTTTTAAAATATATTAATATAAAAAGTATTAATTAAGCCTTAAAACAGAAGCAGTAGGTAAACAGTAGGGATAAATTATTTTTAATAAACCAAAACATCTGGACAACAACTTTCAAAAATCAAATTAATTAAGTTTAATTTTGATAAGGAGTTTGTTTTAAATATACCTAAAATACATTAACTCCCCTGAAGCATATTGCAATATGTACAAGTACATCCTGAAAACACAGGCTTCCACAGTAAGTGAAACAATGACAAACCCTCTCAATTATATTGACACTAAAACTCTAATTCAACATGCTTGGTCCAGCATTATTGAAGTCTATGTAAGTTTTAAGATTCATTTCAGTGGGAAGAGGATGGGACCTTAACTCTTAGAGTACGTCTAAAAAGCATGCTTATTCTGAAATACACTATTTTGGATTTTTTTTCCAAAATAGCTTATTTTGAAATAGCGCATTTATACACAAAAAGTGCACCGAAATATCGCTTAGCTATTTTGAAATAGAGCATCCACACTGATTGGACGCTAACTCGTATTTAAAGCCACCCGGAACCACTTCAGGCAGGGCATCAGGATGCAGTTACTTCCTGGAGCTGCCGCCTGAGGCTATCTGAGACTTGTGCTGTACATCCATTTCTCAGGTTCTTCTCCTGCTTGCCTACCTCTCTGAGGAACAGCAAAGCATTTTCTCTGACTGCTGTGGTTCTTCTTGCAGACACCTCAGCTTGCCAACCAGAGCTGGAGCTGCCTCTGGGCACACGACGGCCCCATCTGCCGTGCTGCAGTTTCTGCAGCATTTTCTGTAGGCTGCCCTCCTGGCGCTGCAGGAACACAACACCCAGCTCATTGAGGAGACCCTCACCATCTGTCTGGAAGCACAGCTCTTCCAACTGCACTCCACCATGCACCGCTACTTCTGGTGCCTAGACACCAGTTCCAGAACTCTGATGAGGGAGGAGACCTTTCAGAAGCTGTGTGCCTGGCTCACCCCTGAGCTCACACAACAGGACAGACACATGCACCCCACAATCCTCCTGAATACGCGGGTCACCATTGCTGTGTGGAAGCTCACCACACCGGACAGCTACCGATCTGTTGGCAACCAGTTCAGCATCGGGAAGTCGACCATTGGAGCCCTTGTCATGAAGGTATAGTGCTCTCGGGCTATTGTTCCAGGAGGGGGTGGTGAAGTGCTGGAATGGGGAACCCTAGGAAAAGAGGAGGTTGGGGTGGTGTTGGGAAGAGGTGCTCCCTTCCCAGGTTTTTCAGACCTGCCCTCAAACAGCCGTTTTGGGGATGGGCTATGTATAGGGTGGCTCCGGGTGTGGTTGGCGGGGGGAAGTGGGGGTTGGCTTAGAGGCCTCCCCAGGGCTCTGGCACTCTTCTGATTCTCTGTTTGTTTTCTTGTCTGTCTCCTTCTGCAGGTGCTGAGGGGCATCAACACTGTCCTGCTGCGCAGGATCATCTACCTCAGTGACGTGGATCCCATCGTTACTGGCTTTGCTGCCATGGGCTTCCCCAACCACAGGGGACTATTGACGGCACCCACATCCCCATCCAGGCCCCCGACCACTGGGAATCTGTATATATAAACCACAAGGGCTACTTCTCCATGGTCCTGCAGGCCCTCGTTGACCACCATGGGCAGGTTACCGACATCTACGTCGGGTAGTTGGGGAAGGTGCATGACACCCGTGTGTTCAGAAACTCCAGCATCTTCCAGAAGCAGGAAGCCAGCACTTTCTTCCCCGACCATAACATCAGGGTCAGGGATGTGGAAATGCCACTCTTCATCGTGGGGGACACGGCCTACACTCTCACGTCATGGCTCACAAAACCCTACACTGAACACCATGACCCCAGCAAGGAACACTTTAATGCCAGGCTCAGCAGGGCCCGCATGGTGCCTTTGGGCATCTCAAGGTGCCTTTGGGCATCTCAAGGTGAGGTTCAGATGCCTCCTCACCCAGCTGGACATAAGGGAGTGGAACATCCCCCAGGTGGTGGCTGCATGTTGCATGCTCCACAACATATGTGCATTCCTCCCTGGGTGGGGAGCAGGAGCAGGCCAGGTCGGCAGGGCCTTTGAACAGCGCACACAGCTGCCATCTAGCAGGCCCATCAGGTGGGGGTGCACATCCAGAAAGCCCAGAAGGAGAGTTTCTCACAAGGACCCTAGTGACACTCTCCCCAGGGGCCTTTCCACCCTCACCCTTCCCTTCCCCCGCTTCCCTGCAGGGATGATAAAACTGAAATTGTTTTTTGGAAACAATCAACTGTGTGTGGTTTTTATTTGGGGTCAAAATAACTGGGGAGGCACTGGAGAAAGAATCTGGGAGAGGAGAATGGGGGGGCGGGAAGGGATGAGAACCTTCGAGCGGCAGGAGATACTCAGGGCTGGGAGTGGTATTGGTGCCTGGCTCAGTTGGCTCCACTCTCTTGTGTGTAGAGACCTAGGCAACCACAGGGAGAGGAGAGGCTAGGGGGAGAAGCAGAACATGAAGCTGGAACAGGGTCAGGCATAAGAGGTGGGGCAGGAGCGGCAGCAGGAGCAGGAGTTGGTTCCGGGTGGGCGAGGAGAGACTGAATGGTCGCACACATGGTGCAGCCCTGCTGCAGCAACTCTCTCCAGTTCTCTCTGCACAATTGTATGTCCTCCTGGAGCCTCTGATCCAGTGTCTCATGCAGGGTCTGGAGCATGGAGATGTCCTCCCGCAGCAGCTCTTCCTGCGTTCTCTGGTGACTGTGGCTCCCTCGGTGTTGGGTGACTGTCCGGGGCGGTTTCGCCTGGCCCCCTCTTGCAACTAGTTTGGCTGTGGAGAATAAAGATAGACGGTTCGTCATCCCTGGAGACACTATCTCTGAAGCCTTGCCCTCATCTGTGAGCCGAGACTGAGAGCTCTCGGGTCAGATGAAGGTGATGTACTGGGAGCAAGGCTATCTGTGGCCTGGACAGCAGGCCCTTTCCTACAGAGGCCCAGATGTCCCCAGGGAGCAGGCTCCCCCCCGACATCCCGGGGACAAGCAGACATGGGAAGTTGCCAGCCACATTGGGATCCTGAGGGTGGGGCCTTGGGCCTGCTGAGCTTGCCTCAGTGCCACGCATACGTCAGGTCCAGCAGTGGTGGCATCCTAAGGGGAGAGGACTTGTGTCCCTGGCCATTGGGGAAGAAGGGGTCAAGGTGCAGGTGGGGAGGGTTGTGTGAGCGGCAGATGCTCCTACACCTGGCAGCGCTGTCTCCAGGAGCGGGTGCTGCCTCAAGCATGCAGGCATGTCCATGTGCTGTGTGCGGCACTCCTGAGTGTGTGAGTGTGCGGCCATGTCCCCAGCCTCCTTCTAGTGGTGGCTTGTGGTGGGAGGGTGTCCCACCCGGGTGTCAGAAGTGTGGCTGGCCTCCCCAGATCCTGTGAGCAAGAGCCCAGGAGTGCTGTGGTGTAGCCTCTAGGGGCTGTGTGGCCCAGACTGGTGCTGCGCGTGCATCCATGTGCACAGACTGCAGCACGATCCCCAGGCCAAGAAGGCCAAGTGAGGAGCGTGCCCCAGTCCCTTGCCGCCCTCCATCTCCACCCTGTATGTGTCATGTGCCTAAGATCACATACCTGATGATCCTTCTCCAGCCTCGGAGGATGCCTGGGACACATCCAAGCCATGAAGTCCTTGCTCCTGTGTCACCGAGGTCATGGTGCTGGCTGCGTCGGGGTCCTCCTCCTTCTCCTCTGCATGATGGGCTTTGGTCCCTGGGTGGGCAATGACAGGTGTCTCCAGCCCTGAGTCGACTACCAGGAGTGGGGAAGGGGCTGCACTGCCCCCCAGGATGAGGTCCAGGTCAAGGTAATAGGTGCAGGAGTAGGCTGCATTCCCTCACCTTGAAATAGGCCTGGCAGAGCTCCTGCACTTTCATCTGTACCTACTCCTGATGGGTCCGGATGTAGTCCTTTGTGGTCAGGCTATCAGTCATGCAGCTGTAGATATTGGCATTGTGCCAGCTGGTGCAGCGATCCTGGAGATTTTCCTCCTTGCTCCACACCTCAATGAGGTCCAGGATCTCCACCCCAGATCAGGATGGCACATGCCTCTTGTGGCACCTGGCAGGCTCCTGGGAGCCATCAGACTGCTCCCTGGGAGTGGGGGAGGGCTTTTGGGGGGGCTCTAGGGTCACTCATGATGGCCCTTGGAGTGGTTGTGGCAGCAGCAGTGTGGCTGGAGGTTGTGAGGGCCAGCTTCCTGCCATAAACCCTTTCCCCTGGGAGTGCAGCTTTAAGGGCTGCTAAGGAAGAGGAACTATAGAGTCCTGATGAGTGTGGACAGAGTGGCCAGCAGCGCATATGTGGGATTTCCTGGAGTCCCCTTATTTCGAAATAACTCCAGCTGCCATGTCTACACACGCCCTATTTCGAAATAGCTATTTTGAAATGGGCATTATTCCTCATGGAATGAGGTTTACAGATTTTGGAATAAGCGAATTGCTGTGTAGACGCTCGCATTGTTATTTTGAAATAATGGCCGTTATTTCAAAATAACTGTGCTGTGTCAATGAACCCTTAGTAAAATCTTCTTGCAAAAGCTAGAAAGGACAGCCTTTTCTGTTGAGGAATATAATCATAATTTAGTATTGACCTGTGATAACAACCAGACCACTTAAGATTTCAAATGATAAATGCTAGTGTCACTAATACAATTTGGCCATATTGCTCCTATTAAACATCTGTATCAAATATTTTAGTAAGTGGCTTTTGTAAGCCAATAAACTAAAATGATAAGTTTTAGCTGCATCCAGCAAGGTATACTTATTTAAAAATACATGTGAAATTCACTTTCACAAAAGCAGCAGTGTCATGAGAAAACTTAAGCTTTAAGTTTTGTAAACGTTGCATTTTCAATATTAGAGTGTCAGTTTTCATTCACTCTCTGACAAGATTGTCAATCAAACAGCAATCTAGTTTTGTAAGACTTTAACCAAAGATCAGAGCAATGATACTGCTGAGTTCACATTATCTTCCCACAGATAACAACTTGAACACTTTCAGAGCGCTGCATCAATATTACTTTTGCACCATTCTTTCCAAGTAAATAAAACACTACAAAGTTTGGCAGTCCTTCTAGGTTCCATTTTCAGCTCTGACAGAAACTGACACCCCAACACACTCCCTCCCCACAATTGCTAGCTGTGAATAGTAAGACTTGCAGTCAGTTAAACTAATGTCAATTAAAAAGAAAATGAAGCATGCTCTCTGCCTCCTTCTTGAAATATATTGAATGTCTTTTATTCAATAACAATACTTAGGCAATAAAAAGATAGGAGAGAAAAATGTGGTATATCATCATTTTGCTTCTGACTTTAGCCCAATGGCAAATGAAAGGCATCCAAAATCAATTTCAAGAAGCTAATAAATTCAGTCTGTGAAACCAGTGAAAATATAACTTTTGCAACCTCATCATCAAGCTGATTTGTAAGCAAAGTTGGGCCCAGTTCTTGAACATTATGTCACCTACATGTATAGTTTCTAGCAGGTAATATAACATTTCCACACAGTTTATATTCAGAGGCTAAACACGTTTATTTCTTCTTTCCCCAAAGATATGTCCTGGTAATATCATAATAAAAAACTGAACGTTCTATATATAGGAAATAATCACACTGATCACTATCAGTTATTTCTTCAATAGAAAAGAAAGATGAAGACTCATGTCTGAAACAAAATGACTGAGTGTTCTGCACAAAATCTACATGGTCTTCAAAACACACTGTTTAATGGCAACTGGCTTTTTGTTTTCTTTTTTAACTAGGAAAAGCTCAACTGCCACTCACAGTCTCAAATAATAGATAGCACTTTCTAAAGAGGAAATTAATAGAGGTTAAATTATGATTTAAGCAGAAATTGTCCTGTAAAATGCTGAGTATACTAAATTCCCAGATGTATGGCTTCTGATCTTAGTAACACAGGAGTAAACCTAGAGGAATTCCACTTACTTAATACAGTTATTTCAGATTTATGTGAGTGCATGTAAGAATACAATTTATCCCACAGATTGCAGTATGCATTGTAGGTGCTTTTCACCTCTCTTCTGTGTAGCACATTCCAGAATCAAATCCTAAATCCACATAGCTACCCAAAGAATCCAGAAGGCTGTTATTGGTAACAGTATTTGCCATTAAAATAAGAGGAATAATTTTTAAAAGTTATAAAGATTAAAAATGTACCTGTGACTTTTTTTTCTTTTTTGCTATTCTATACATAGATGGATAGCCAAATGGGACTAAGCCCAGGATCCAACAGTGTACCAAGGCTGATATCCCAAAGGTGCACCATTTACCACCTTGAACTAGTGAAGCTAGAACTTTTCCACCCTGGGAGGCTGCAGTATATTTGGCTGCCACTGGAGGTCTTTTCATCATAGGCTGCAGGTGCAGAAAGACGAAATAAAGGTTTTGGTAAGGCTACTTCATTTTTTCCTCATAGAAGGGAACTATGGGCCAGCTTAAATATGCACTCTGTAGCCTCCATTCCACAGGTTGAAAGCAAGAGACGAAGAAGGCAAAGAGAGCAGAAAAAGAGACCAGTATTCAGCTTTTGTGCAGTGATTTCAGATATGCACATTACCTCTGCTACCATTTTTCTGACCCAGCTACAAGCAGGGATAATAAAAGATGAACAACACTCATGTAAATGATTATGGAGAATCATCTGCATTTACACCTTTGTTTCTCCTGTTTCAAGTATATATGTACACATGTATGTTTGCATAGGTTTCTGATCCTGGAAACATTTGTGCACACAAAGACTGATTTTAAGCCTGTGTGAGATAGATTTGGTGTGTGGGGGCAGATTCTCAGGCTGTGTGAGGGAAAAGATAATGTCTAAGCAGATGGAATTTGGGCTATAGGGAGCTGAGAGGACATGGAGAGTTTCTGAGATAGAAGGCGAAGGGGCTGGATTGGCAAGGTTAAACACTGGGAGAAGTCAAGACCAATGAGAGGTAGCCTGTGGGAGTTTACAGAAGATGGACATTATTGGGTACAATGATATTTGAAGGGGAGAAACTGGGACTACCTGAAAACTATAGAGGATTTGCATACACAGTGATAAATACTGTTTTTTGCTGTTTTTTCTGTAAAAGTGTCCTGCTTTTTTCCATTCTGGACCATGGTACTTGAAATAGTACTACTGCATGCCCGGGCGTGAAGCAGTAATAACAAACACCAAACACGTTGTTTCCATCAGCAACACCCGACTATAAAAATCATTCCAACACTCCTGATTCTGGAAGAAGGAAAAGCAGCAAAAGGACGACCTTATAGTTCCATTTCCTCATCAGCCCTTCTTATCCTTCAGCAAAACATCCCCTTCACTGAATCACCATATCTCAGCTCTTAACATTGAGAACATGATGTATCTGGTGTCTGTCCTTAGTGATTACAGACAAGGATTACATTTTAAAACATTTTATGCTTGTTCTTTACAATCACCATATCAGATCTATTTTACCATGTTAATTCTCTAGGATTCCACTGAGCAAAGAGAATGAGGGGCATTACAAAGGACAAGTGACTGAAATCTGAACAAGTGAATGCTGAAGACAGTTATTTGTTAACATCTACGCATCTCAAACCCCTTATAAACAAGTGAGAGAATAGCCTTCTTTGTTGAAGGTTGAAATACTATGCCCCTTCCACTGAACATGGAGAACTCTCTTATGTCAGTTCTCTACTCTTTGAAATGCAAGGAATCCTTTAGCAAAAGCAGGGAATTCAAAATCCAAGAACTGATATTCCTGACATATTTGCTGTTAAAAACAAGCAAAAAAAAAAAACACTTTCAATTCTTCTTTAGTGGCAAATTAGGGCAGAAATGCTTTCTGGTTTATGCTTTTGTAGGTCATTTATAAAACAGTAAAATGTGTGTGTTAATGCATAATGGATTCACTCTGACTTTCTGGACAGTGCTTCCATGTTTGTGCCTTTATTTCCCAAGGATCCACTGCTAGGTTGAATAAGTACATTGCCTGAACTGTATGTAATAGAAAATGAAAAATCCGATCACGCAATGGCATGTGGCCAGGATTTGATCAGCTATGTGTATGAACAAGAGTTTCAAATATAACCCTTCCTTTTGATAAAGAAAAGCAAAAGCTACACTGCTAAATACATGCACTACTTAGCAACAAAGGCCAGGGTAGAAGCAAATCTGGCTCTAGCTTTTGTGGCTGTAGAGATGGCCCTAGCAGTTAGAAGCTATGCAGCTTTAAAGTGCAAGGATAGGGGCAGGATTTTGGGAACACAGAGGTGGTCTGTTGGTATGAAACGCTGATATGTTAGGGCCTCATGTACATTACAGATCCCCCTCTTTCTTTCACTACACTCCCCATAGTATTCCTCAGCTCCACAAACCCCACGTGGTGTGAAGCATCATACAACGTGGTACTCATGTTGTGTGCTGCAGGCAAGAACTCAGAACTAAATATAAAGTAAACTGGAGCATGGGTTGTTCACAACCAGCTAACATTTTTAATGATGATGAACTTTGCCTAAACTAGATATTAACATGTTTGTGGGTGGCAGGTATAATACGCAGGGGAAGGCATTGTCTTCCCAAACTGCCAGCCTGGTCCTACCCGGACTCCGCACCCTCCTGTAGGCATACTGGTGTTGGAGTGTTGCTGCCCCTGAGTGCCTGCCCTCCCTGTGCTCCGGGGCTGGGGAGGCTAGGGCCGCGCACCACCCTTCCTTCCCATGTTCTGAGGCTGGGGTGGCTGGGGCCATGTGCTGCCTGCCCTCCAGGTGCCCCGGGGCCTGGAAGGCTCGAGCCACACAGTACCCACCCTCCCCATGTTCTGGGGCCCATGTGGGCAGAGCCTTGGTAGAGGGGACAGAGCTGGGGACAGTGCCTCCCTCAGCTCTACCTTCACCCACCACTCATGACCATGTTCACTGAAGCATGTTTGCTGACATTTTTTAAACAATTTTTATCTACTTTAAAAGTCTTGTAGCCATGTTAGTCTATAAGTAAAAAAAAAAGCAAGCTTAAAAAATGAGTGGTCCTGTAGCATATTAGAGACTAACAAAAAATATAGATAGTACCATGAGCTCTTCCACACGGACTATCAGACTAGTTCGATACGTTACTGCACCCTTTCTTTAGCTCTCACAGAAATGTCTACACTGCAATTAAAAACCTGCAACTGACCTGTGTCAGCTCCAGTGTGGACCTGAGTGCACCGTGGCCCACCTTCATTCTTTCCAGACCCACCCCTTGTTGACCTCCAGGGAGCGGAGCTAGGATGCTGGGCAGTGTTCCCTCTAAGATTTTCCATCTATGAGCAGAGTGAGTTTTGCCTTGTGCACCAATATTGAGGTCATGTGCACTGGTTTGGATATGTGCCACCATGGCACCCAATTTATTTACACACATGTTCCCAGCCGCCAGAGCAGACCCTACTCCCCCGGCCATGTAGCATGTCCCATTCCCGGCCACCGGAGCAGACACTCGACACCCCCCCCCCGCCATGCGGCAGGTCCCGTTTCCAGCCCCAGCCATCAGAACAGGCCCCAGCCCTTTGCCACATGGCAGCCCCGGCCACTGGAGCAGGCCTACCCTTCCCCCTGTCTCACGACCACAGCAGGTCCTGGCCCCCCATCCCAGCGGTTTCCTCACCCTGCTGTTTCAGCTGGCCCTAATCTAATGAAAAAATAGATATTGAGTATTCATCAAATACTCTATGGATACCACTTGTACCAGCATTATATTTAGGGTGCTCATTTCACCCTAATGCATACGCTCTCTCTAGGCAAAACCAGTTATTTTAATTGCATCACATTGGAGTAAAAAAATCTAGTACAGGTTGGACCTCCCTGGTCCAGTACCCTTGGGACCTGACCAGTCCCAGATGAGGGATTTCACCAGACCAGGGGAGGTTATTTCTGGATCCCCTGCTTCTGCCCCCCCCCCCTCCCTGCTGCAGCCCACAGGCCTCTCAGCCAGTGCTTCATCTCCTGCTGGCCCCGCTGGGCAGCCATTACTGTGGCTCTGGGACCTGGTGGACAGTTGCGTGTCACGGATCCTTGCCGCACCAAGCTACCATGGTTCCCAGTCCTACCAGGCAGCCATGCACGTGTCTCCCAAGACCTGCTGCCACATGCTGGATGGTCCCGCCGTCAGCTCACTGCGGGCAGCCCACTGACCTGCTGGCCCTGCAGGGATCCTTGCCACTGGCCCTCTACCAGGATTCTATGTTCCTGCAACATCCATGTTGGACCATGGATATTGCCGGCCAGAGAATCCCAGTTAAGAGAGTTCCAACCTGTATCCCAATCCTCAGGGCTTGTGGAGCTATGCTTCACATAGAACTCAAGGATATGCTGCAACAGCTAAGAGCTGGTTTAGCCCTATGCACCACTCAGAACATTATCAGGGCTTCTTTATATTATGTTGACTAGTAACAGCCCTCAAGCAGCAGTTCTACTGGTCAAGGATTTCCAGAGCACACAGCATTCCAGCTACAGCCCCTACTGCTTTCAATTTGCCCCCTATCAAAGTTGTGAAGAGCAGGTGCTATAGAGATTCTATGCTGGTTTCATGCCACTTGGGGAATATCCTGGCGGTTCAAGCCCACAATCCATTGCCTGAGTTGAGATAAAGCAGGGCAAGGATCTAGCCCAGGGGTGGGCAATAAAACACCCCTGGCAGGATGATGTAGCTATATTTACCTGCACCTCCACAGTTATGGGCAATTGCAGTGCCCGTTGGCTGCGGATTGCCGTTCCCAGCCATTGGGAGCTGCAAGAAGCAGCATGGACCTGGACACCACTTCCCACAGCACCCATTGGCCAGGAACGGTGATCCACAGCCGTCGGTATATGGGAGCACCTGTGCCAGCAGAGGCATAGGTAAATATAGCAGCACCGATCTGCCGGGGCTAACCCTGGAGAACTGGATCCAGACCATGGACCAGTATTTAGCCCAGGGGTCCCCAACCTTTTTAACCTCAAGATCACATTTTCAATTTAAGTGCAATGTAAGATCTACCTCAAACCCAAATGCCCTTGCCCGGCTTCCTTCCCGCCCCTTCTTTGAGGCCCTGCCCCTGCTCCACCCCTTCGCCGAGGCCTCACCCAGCTCACACCATCCACGTTCCTCCCCGAATCTCTTTCACTTTTACCAGGCTGGGGTAGGAGGATAATCATAGAATACTAGGACTGGAAGGGACTCAAGAGATCATTGAGTCCAGTCCCCTGCTCTCATGGCAGAATCCTGTGCTGTCTAGACCATCCCTGATAGACATTTATCTAACATTTATCTAACCTACTCTTAAATATCTCCAGAGATGGAGATTCTACAACCTCCCTGGGCTATTTATTCCAGTGTTTAACCACCCTGACAGTTAGGAACTTTTTCCTAATGTCCAATCTAAACCTCCCTTGCTTCAGTTTAAGCCCATTGCTTCTTGTTCTACCCTTAGAGGCCAGGAAGAACAAGTTTTCTCCCTCCCCTTTTAGATACCTGAAAACCGCTATCATGTCCCCTCTCAATCTTCTCTTTTCCAAACTAAACAAGCCCAATTCTTTCAGTCTTTTTTCATAGGTCATGTTCTCTAGACCTTTAATCATTCTTGTTGCTCTTCTCTGGACCTTCTCCAATTTCTCCACATCTTTCTTGAAATGTGGTGCCCAGAACTGGACACAATACCCCAACTGAGGCCTCATCAGCACAGAGTAGAGCGGAAAAATGACTTCTCATGTCTTGCTCGCAACACACCTGTTAATAAGGGACCCTCTGAAGGTAGGGAGGTGGGGTGGGTTCTGGAGTGGCCTAGGGGATACAGCATTTGCCTGGGGAGCACAGGTGTCACAAGAAAGTCATATGTGGGTCCTGCAGCTTAGCAGGCCTAGGATGGAAGTTTCCATCCCTGATGTACCTAGCTTAGCACAGTGTGGGATGCTGCAAGCCCAAATAGCAGCTTGGCTTTATCAGCTTTAAGCCATACCTTGAACTGGGAAACTACTGAGCAATAAACAAGTTTGACCTCATGAAAATGATAAGAATGGCATTGAGCCAGGTACGTGCACACGTTTTAAACAACTGTAGTATAACTAGTGTAGGGAATCTCGTGTCCAGTGAGTCTCAACAGGGACCTAGACCTCAAACGGTGTCCTGAATCCCCCTAGCTGGAGCCAAGTCCACTGCAGGTGGGTGTGAGGTGACCAGAATGGGACTTCCCGCAGACTAAACGGGTGTAAGCATTTCCAAGTGCCTGTTACTCTTATATGCATTGCTTTGCCGATGCTGATTGTTGTATTACTTTGCAGTAGCTGTGTAACCATCTGGCAGTAATAAGCCTGTAATAGTAGTGACATTGTGAGATTAATAAAAGCAACTATCAATCCCTGATCGACTTTGTCTTGAAGCGAATCCACAACTATGTTGAGGCCTGGCCCTGTGACTTGACAGCAGGGTTGGGGGCTTGAGCTCTGCCCCCCAAACGCCCACCCTGGGAGTGGCCGGACAGCTGCCCCAGGGATGGAGCAGCAGAGGTAAGGCAGGAGTAAGCCCGTGGCCCTGCACCACTCCTGAAAGCAGCTGGCATGTACAGTAGTGGCTGCATGTGCTGCCCCTCATCTACAGGCCCTGTCCCCACAGCTTCTACTGGCCACAGTTCTCTGTTATTGATCAATGGGCGCTGCAGGAGTGGTGTCCACTGGCACGGACAGCATGCGGAGACCCCCTGCTCTGACGTTCTCAGGGGCTGCAGGGACATGCCAGCCACCTCCAAGAGCTCAATTACCATGGGGATAATTACTACAGACATGACAGGTTAGGCATTTTAGAACTCACTACTCAACTAATTACATTTAAGTGTAAGAGAGACATGAAAGTTATGAAATGCACAAGCCAGTCACAAACTAAAAATAACCCACTTTGCAAGCAGTAAAAGTAGTAACAACCCCCCATGTATGTGTTGGGTCAGGAGAGGAGAGGGAAGGACAGTGTGTGTTTGTGAGAATGACAGAGACGCACACTGCGTAAGAGTGACAGAGATTTGCATTGCCAACCTCCCTCTATCCCCTTCTCTCTGTGTGGAGACACTGTACAAGAGTGGGAGGAAGAGGGACACCCAGACATCAGCGCCCGCCCTCTTCTCCCTCCCATACCCTGCACAGCAAGCAGGAGACTCCTAAGGGGCAGCTCCAAAGGAGAGGGCAGGAGCAGCATGAGAGTAGGTGGAGAGGCAACTGAAGTGCCAGTGCCTGGTAGCTTCCTGGCCAAATCACTCAGAATCACCTGTCAGAGGCTCCAAGATCTACTGGTAGTTCTCGATCTACTGGCTGATGGACACTGATTTAGCCATTCCTGATCTAGCCCCTAGTGTTCAAACTGAGACAAAAAATGATTCACAAACTTGTTTCAGCCTCAATCTGAATGCCAATATGTAATGAATGTGGGTTAAAAAAATAAAACTCCATGAGAGTTGGCCATTACTAATGACAATACTTGATAGTATACTAGTAAATATTCCAAAGTACATTTTGCAAGGGAATGAAATGTGATGAATATGAGAACTTACTACAGGTTAATATTAATTCTTAGCAGAGAAGGTGGAAGAATATTGCTGGATTTCGAGTGTGCATTTCAGGATGTGCAAATCAGCAATGTGTAAATTAGAGAGATTCTATTTATCTGTGAATCTACATCAATACTCACACTGTTTCTTGATGTTTTCCAATAAGAACTTGAAAGGGGACCTTGAATCCTTTTTTATTTATATTTCCCCTTTCCCCCATCCTATTCTGTGCCCTTCAATGGCTGTCCTTGTGACATCTTTCTAAAACCAGAAAAAAGGATGCTATTAAAAACGCCCTTACTACGGTATGTGTTAGAGGAAATAGTTGACACTTGGGATTTTTAGCCAATCAATTAACCCCCGATTCACATCTCAAGTAGCAGAGCAAGCATACAGTATATAAAAAGTAGGTATTCAAGCTTCAATTAGGATGATTTTTCCCTAATAATTTAATATTTTGGTCAATTAAGTCTCTCAACTCTAAATTAACTATTATAAGAATTGTAGGGGCACCTTCTCATTCAAAGGATATTTATGGTGTATTGTAGCTGGTCCTGAGTACTATACTTATTCTCATTCAAATATTTTTAAAACTGCAGATTGATTATATTTAAAAGGGAAAAGGCATTCTCTCTTGGAACAGGAAAAGAAGATGTCTTTATACTGTGCTTGCTAAATCACGAGATACTTGTACATCTGCTGTAACTTCTGTGCCAAAGATAAGGTTACAATTATGCAACAGATCTATTAGAAGAAAGTTAACTACTCCACCACATACTCATATCACTTGTCATATTAAGGATTTGAGACTAGATATTTAAAAAGACTAAACTAATCTCCAGCCCACTTAGCTTGTTTCACATATTGCTGGGCATAGCAGCTTAGAATGTTAGCTTGTTTTTCCATCTGCTAGTCACCTAGACACTATCAGTTTGTGAAGTACTTTCTTGGTACTCATTTTAGAAGAATAAAGTTCTGGATTGCCTCTCGGGAAGCAAAGGACATATGCTGATGCTCCACAGTTACTGAGCTGCTGCAGAGATGAATCTTTCTTGGACAGCATTCTGTTGACTAGGTTCTGGAATCATATAAAACAGCTACTTGCAAAAAACAAAAAAGTCCAATGGTGACTTCCTTGGCCAAATCAGTGATCTTCCTTCAACTAATTATTTTTTCTTGCTCAGAATAAAAACAGTTTATCTTTGAAAAAGTCTGTCTATCATTAAAAAATAAAACATTGCAAAGTTTTTGAAACAAATATAGCAGATGTCATAGTAGTTGAAAGTACAATTAGAGAGCACAACGCTGCAGAAATAAAACTTCAAACAAAAGCAGAAACAGCTCTTTGTGCACATCAATAATTTAGAATGATTTAAGAACTGTTTTATAGATGCAGTGCTTTCTGTCCATGTATAATACACTTTCAATAAATTGAACGTGGTCTTTATAGGCAAACAAAAAGGGATACAGATCTTTTAAATTATTTTAGGATAATTGTTTCCTCAGCAAACATCATTATTTATCAGTTTTGAAAAGAAGCCAACTGCTAACAGTTGAAATGCATAAATTTTGGCACACAACATAGAAAATGGTAATCTCTCCCCTTTTTAAAAACGGGTTTGCATCTATTTTACACATTTGTCAAGTTCTTATCTCAAAGCCCATGTAGTGTTACACAGTTCTATTAGAAATCATTATATTCCATTTCTAATGATTTCCCATAGCTAATTTGGTAAACAGAAAAGGAAACATTCATTGCTACTAGGTGCTGTTAACTTCTTGGCTGCTTATGTAACATTATAGGTTGACTATAGGGATTTGGAAGAAAAAAGGTTTGCTCTTTATTTTTATTTTTCTCTTCTTTGCATTTATTTTAATCTCTTGGACTCATTCTATCTCTTTAAATCTTTTGTTGAGATGGCCAAATTCATGACAGTGGTATAGATGCTCTTCTTTTTATTTATTTGAGTTAAAAATTTCAGAGAATGAGGTTCATGGATTAGATATATACAATAGATACGTTCCTTTTTTTGTTGGGAAGGATGCAGAAAAAAGATGAAGGGAAGGGAATCCTTGAAATGATCCCTTCAAATTGTCCTTACTCTGTCATCCTTTTGTGGGGAACTGGAAGAGCCCATACATACCTGCTCCAAACCTAAGAAAGCCCCAACTATTTATATACATCCTGAAGGTCAGTTGCTTATTCTGTTTAGGTGCTTTTTTCCTGAAGTGTGCTATCAGAAGGGATTTGGATAATAAGGAAATAAATTTGTGCACAAGAGAGTTCAAGTGGAAAACAGAAATATAGGAAGTGATGTCAAGGAGTAACAATAGTATTTAAGAAGTGGCTGTTAGGCAGCAAAGCCGGATGAAATGGGAAGAGAATGACAGTCCAAGTGAGGATGAAAATCTGGTCCCCCAACAGCTTTAATTTATGCATGTAAAAATCAGGAATAATTCCATTTGAATGAATGGAGCGGATTCTCCACTCAAATGGAATTACTCCTGATCTTTATTCTTAAGGTAGGGTCTGATTACCCCAAATCTCCCAAATTTTGGGGATTTTCCAAAGACTAAAACAGAGAATGACTTCTGGGAAGCCTCTAAGCTAGTGAAATATTTATATGAGCAATCTGAATAGAGCAACCAACCAAAGCCCGAGAGAAAGAGCAACATATTTGAAATAATCCCCCGTGTGATATCTCAAAAGGTAACAGGCTTGTTGATGGTTGCAGAAAATTAGATAGGGGATAAAGTCAAGAAAGGAAGCTGACAGGGATCAAGGAGCCAGATGAGAGTGGAGAGAAAAAGTTATCCAAACCTAAATCTCTGAAACTTTAGATGTTTGCCTAGCACTGAGACACCAACATTGTAAGAACTCATTAGCCAAAACACCAAGACAGCAACATATACATATATTAATACACTTTAGACTGCACACTTATAGTGTCATAACCATATTTTTCAGATGTTGGAAGCAATCTATCATCTTATTGTTTGTTTATGATAAGGCACATAAGTTACATTGGTACATACACACACACGGTCACTGAAGCCTGATTAATATTGTTTACATATACTACTCTGGCGCCAAATATTACAGTACATTATTCTGTATTCCATAAGTATAAAAAATCATAAATACTTATCTATAATATACAAGTTAACACTAGAAGAAAAAGTGTCCCAACTAATTCTTTCATTAGATTTCAATATTTTGTATTGTTCACAGATAGGCTAATAATGAATATTGTTGTAAAAATAAAACACTACCTTCCATAGTTCATTTTATTAAGTTATAAACATTGAATGGCTTTATCTTGTATCAAAGGGTTTTGTACTGGTGCCCATCATTTTAAGTCCCTCCCAATGCTTTTACACATATTTATTATCAATTTTAATTTTATGACACTATTTTGTTTTCTGTAAAAACATAAAGAAAATGCACTTTTTAAAAAAACTAATTTTTCATTTTTCTATTTCATTTGAATCCCTTTCTGTCTGTAACTCATAAAGCTACAGGACAATAAAAAATTAAACGTAATTTGCACTCTCTACTCTGTACATTTCCTTACTCTTTTGCCTGGATGGCAGAAAGGAGAAAACCAGAAACACTGTGATCACTCTCCACCTTTCAAAACAAACCAACAATCCTGGTTCAAAACTTTTGCCAGTATTCTGACAGTCAGCATTCAAATTACTGTTTCTAAAACAGCTCTAGTAAACTTTAGTGTCTCTGAAAATCTGTTGTCTTTAATCCCCAGGTATACATATCCAGGGTTTCCAACAAATTCACAGGAGCTGATTCTAGATATCATAATTATGCACAGCAATACAGGTAAGATAGATAGGTCCAAAACCATATAAAAGGTTTTACAGTTTGGAAACAATAACTTGAAATGAACATGGATGCAGAATTTTATTCATTAAACTACATAGTGTATACTTAGGCTATGTCTAGACTACAGACTTTTTTTTTTAAAAGTGGCCTTTTTTCGAAAAACTTCACCTGCATCTAGACTACTGTCGCAGTCTTTCAAAATGAAATCGAAAGAACGTGGCTTTTTTTAGACAGTGGTAAACCTCATTTTACGAGGAAGGACGCCTTTTTTCGAAAGAGCTCTTTTGAAAAAAAGGCGTTCTTGAACGCAAACAGGGCTTTTTCGAAAGAGAGAGTCCAGATTGCCTGGGTGCTCTCTTTTGAAAAAGCGGAGAGCTTTTTCGAAAGTCTTGTAGCTGTCTAGATGATCTCTTTCGAAAGAGGCTTGTAGTCTAGATGTACCCTCTGAGAAAATCCATTTTTTCAATTAGTTAGAAACCAATGAACAGCAAAAGGAGAAAATAAACAAGGTGGTGTTTTCAAAACAACATACAAAGAATAAGTTTGATAAAAGAAGCATGTTACGGATTAACATACATGAATAATAATTCACACTTTAGCTTCTGAATTCACTAGTTTTTCGTGTCTGCATCTCTTTCATGGGCAAATAGATTAGATGTTGATGTGTCTTTGCATTCTGAGATACTTTTACCACTTGTCAATTTTTTCAGACTCATAGCATGATTCATGTCTGTGTTTCTAAAGACCAACTTTGGGGTAGGAAAAATATATATATATAAACTGATTCTCACTGTCAGGAGAGCTATTAGAAATGTCACAACTGAGTAAAATTTTCTAAAGCATGTGAGTAATTTAGGACCCCAATTCCTATTTTCAAAAGTGATTTAGATCTATAGGAGTCTAAGTCTCATTGAATACAAGGAGGTACTTTTGAAAATGGTATTCCTAGTCTAAAAATGCATAAGTTTTCTATCTATAACAATCTATTTCATTGTAACTTGTCAGATCTTCACTCTCATGTGCAGCCTGTTGATGTAACCTGATAAGTTTCTGGGGATATAACGAATTCACTGTAGAGTTGGGGCAGATAATGGAGAAGGAGCATAGCATAGGGGAATGAACCAGTTTGGAAAAGCCAAATCTTCTCAACCATTTTGCATATTTTTTCCAAACATTTTAAGGGACAGATTACACAAAACTGAAAGAACATTAAGCTGGATCTGACCACGATCACAAAAAGACAAAAGTAAAATATGATTCCTCTTCTCATCCCTGTATATTTATTTTAATGATTCCTTCCTAAAACTTATTTTATGTACCATACATAATATATATCTCGCTCATTTACTGGCTCAAAGGCTATTGCATCCATACATCTACATGACTAAGACAAGTAATACCAAGCTACGATATTACAGTAGTAAGAATCCTGATAAAATAATATTAGAGATAAATCATCTTATACAGAGCTGAATTTACAGAGAGAATTCATAAAAGAATTCAAAGTAGGTGCTTTTTGTTATTGTACTTTTAAATATGCAGTTTTAGACCAAAAATTGCCCCAATGCATATCTCTAAATTGCTTCCAGGAACCTATTCTGTTCTTCCAGGTAAAGGACACATTATTTCAAATATGTATATAACAACTGATAAAAAAAATACTAATAAAACTACCCATCACCATAAAAGAAAAATGGCTACAATGAATAGGTACTTAGTATAGTAAGAATATAGTAAGGTCCCCTGCCTCCTACCTAATATCCTTAAAATAGTATCTCAGTTGGCTATAGTCTGGACCTCCCTTGTTCCGCAGCACCAGAGATTTATCAGGTCAGTGTACAGGTCACATCAGCTCTGCTAAATATCATGAATCCTAATTGATGTAACCCAATGCAATGCGAAAATAAATGAAGGACGCACTTATACCAGATTCAGGCCTATCTATCAATTTCAAGCAAATTCAATCTTTCTTTTTACTATCAATGAGAGATTTGCTCGCTTTCTGAAATATTTACGAAAGTGTTTACTACTTTCTATCCAGGAAGGTAGTAGTATGCTAGGGTAGGAACACAGTTATTTTGGAAATTCAAGTAAAGGATGTGTTTGTGTTCTTAAACCTCTAGTCATCAACAGGAAACAGATATGTGGGCCTTGATACTACAGCAATGGATACGTTACAATAAGGTGGGAGGAGGGAGAAAGAGTGATCATGCTTAAAATATGCTTTTTTTTTTCTTATGTAAGATGTGGCATCGGCCCTAAAAGAAGAGCAAAAGAGGGAGGGTCTATTAAGGGACAGTAAGTCTTTGGCTGTGCCAGGAAACTGGGATGTGCCTGGAATGGGATTGCTTCTCATTGAAACCATACAGAAAAGTCACAGAATCACCAGGCAAGTGAAAGAGTGCCCCAGTCCTGAGCTTCCCACCACCCACAGACACCTGTTAGGGACAGTGGGGGGGAGGGCAGGGAGAGAAGGGATCTGAAACCCCAGCCCGATTCATACGAGGACATTGCCGGCTATTCCCCTTCATCAGGGAGCAAGAGAAAAGTGCATAGTGTACTACATTCCTCATTCTGGCTGGGGAGCGGAAGGGGCAGATGAACCTGGATGTGCCCCAGCTGGGGGACATGCACCCCTCCCCTGGTTGTGTCTGGTGGAGCTGCAGTGTCCACGGAGAGACACTTCTCATCTGACCCCAAGCTGCTGCGGTGAGGGGATTGGGTTTGTCTTCTCTCCCCAGGGCAGCATGTGTACTAAACCCCTCATCTCCAGCCCCACCCCAGAACAATGATTTAAATGAAGCATGCACATTTTCATTTTATTTTGGAAAAACTAAAAAATGAATTGAGTTAAGGACCCAAGCAACCCTGAGTAAATCTTCTAGTACTATATAAGGAGCACCCACCTGTGTCATCTTTGCTTTTGGGATTTCTTCACAGCAAGGTGTTCTTAGGGGCTGTTCCCCTGACCCAGAGTCATGGAAGTGCAGTGCGCTCTGGCCATGACCCATTTCTATGCCCAGGAATGCCCTGTACTCTGGATGTGGGGTTAGGAGAGGGTCATATGAAGCCACATTCACTTGTTACTACATCAGCCACATTTTCCCCTAAGCAGCCATGCTGATCTTTTGTGCCACAGGAGTGATGCAAAAGAGACAAAGCAAGGGGTCAAGAATCAGTCACCAGCAAACAAATTACTGTTCTCTGGACTATTCTCTGAACAATGAACACACTTTACTATATTTTATTAGAATTAATTCAGTACATGTAAAGGATATGTAGCCCTACAGATTGAAGTGCTCCAACTGTCCATGTAAGAGGCAAGAGCATCAGTGCAAGTTTCTCCACATTGCCCTGCCTTACCTAATCCTTCTTCTAAAGGGACCAACCTCTTGGCTGCAGGTTTGGTCAGTCATCATGTTTATTCAAGATGTGGTCTCTCCTCTGTGACTGGAAATGGACGGACAACCAAGACTCATTATGTATTAGTTACTAAACACTCATCAGACAGGAAAGATTTTCATTGCTCCATCCCTTGCCTAGGTTCAGAAGAGATACCTCAAAGAGCTGCACATCTCATTACCAACACCCTGAGTCAAGTAGTCATCATTTCTATATGATATATACGTCACATAAATGTGCTCTCCGAATCTCCACTTTTAAAATACAAATATACTACTAGTCACAGTGTGTTAATCAAGATTGTAGTGAAGTTTAGTTGTGACACTCACATCTAACTATGTTTATTATGAAGGACTTTACAGTTAATGTAACTCAGAACATAACTGTTGCAAGTGATAGAAAAGTCCAACTGACATATATTTCTTTGATATCTTTCCCTTGATACAGTTACTGCAGATACTTTGAGAAAATTACAGTTAATATTGTCCTTTTACCTTGGTCTCAAATCAGATGCAATGAAACCTACCAATTCCTTGCTACTAGTATATACCTTCCTTAGAGGCAGAAATCCTAAACTTCTAAAAAAGGTTTCCAATGAAAAATGTTTGACCCAAGCCTTTATTGTCCTTCCTGACATCAGCAGTTTTTTCAAATAAAAAGTGCTGTTAGGGGAAGCGAAACTTTCAAAGAGGGATAGTTGAATCCAGATCAGGTCAACTCAAACTGATGAATTCATCATATCATAAACTAATCCTTCTCAGCAGGCATGTCTAAGCAGCATGTGCATGCACATATTACACAGGCATACACATACACACTTTCTCAGAAGGAACAAAATTCTACAATATTTTAAAGATATATAATGGAAAATATAAGAAATTCTCTGCCAAAGGCACTACCAAACATAGCATCAGCCCTGAAAGCCAAATCAAAAGCAAAATGTTTAGCAGAAACATATACAGGTTGCAGCTGTTCAAATTTCAGTTACCAGGTCTTGCATAAAGCAAGCCAACAATGCTGACAAAGCTTCGTTGGAACAAAACTGTACCATTGTAAGTACAGGAATTTTTGTGAATTTGTAACACTGAACAATACATCATTTAAACCATGTAGAAATAGTCTGGGAAGACACAGTGGAAGCCATGATGATCCTTAGCATAAGACACAAACAATATAGATGAGCACCTGAAAACATTTAGTTCTAGTCAAGTAACATGTGAGAACTTTTCTTGTACCACAATATGCAAATCATTTCCCCTTGTTAGAATGTGACATTGAAAAAAGATACTGGCATATTAAGTGTCTGATTAAAGTGAAATTCAAAAACCACTTTTGCTAAAACCTGAGATCAGACCGAAGAACCACCTAATCTTTACAAAAAAGTATAAATTGTGGATCAACCATCGATACATTTAATTCACTTATCTGTCTGGCTGATGTTATGGCAATAATTAATGACTTAGGAAAAATATACAATAAAGACATGGCCAAGCATGAACAGCAAAGTATAATAGGCCAGAGAAGTCTCTGCCTTCCCTGTCTAGAGCTGCTGCCACAGGACACTGGGTTGGGATTGCTCTGGCTGGCCAGCTAGAGGCTGGGGCTGCTCAGACCAGTTGACTAGCCCAGGGCTTCTCCAGTCATGGAAGGGCAGTCACAAAAGGGGCTCAGGGATCCTACTGCAGAGGGCAAGGCAATGTGCAGAAAGGGCAGGGCCAGGGATTAGCGTCTCTGAAGGAGGAGGTCGCTCACACTACCGAGGGTGCAGAAGGTGGTTTCATGAGTGTAGATAAAATTAAATTAAGATCCCAAGAAAGCACAGGATTTCTTAAAGAGTAAACCTATTAGTTAGCTCCTTCAGAAACTTCTTAAACATTTGACGCATAAAACCAATCTACAATCATCCAAAATATGGTAAAATAGAATAGTTGTGTTTCAAATGAGTTTCAAAGGTGACACAGATGACCCTTCTGTTTTTAAGTGCATTAAATATTCTAAAACACAAGATAGGGAAGCTGAGAAAGAAGAATCAGATTTTCCCCGCATCCAAGCCCCAGATTTGGACCATTTAATTAGCAATAATTGCTGTGAGAGATTTGTAGAATTAAGCACTAGTTTCATGGGCACAACCCACTTGTGCATCAGTTAAACCCCAGTTAAAACATTCAAGACAGAGCTTTGTCATACCTGGCCATAAAAACCTCTAAGGATGGAGATTCCACCACCTTCTTAGGCAATTCATTCCAGTGTTTCACCACCCTCTTAGTGAAATAATTTTTCCTAACATACAATCTAGATTTCCCCCACTGCAACTTGAGATCATTGTTCCTTGTTCTGTCATCTGTCATCACTGAGAGTAGCCTGGCTCCATCCTCTTTTGAACCCTTCTTTAGGAGGTTGAATGCTGCTACCAAATTCCTCCTCATTCGTCTCTTCAGACGACTAAATAAGCCCAGATCCCCCAGCCTCTGCTCATAAGTCATGTGCCATAGACCCCTAATAATTTTTATCGCCCTCTGCTGGAATCTCTCCAATTTTCCCATATCCTTTCTGTAGTGGTTGGACCCAAAACTAGATGCAATACTCCATATGTGGCCTCAACCAGTGTCAAAAAGAGGAGAATAACTACATGTTATAACAACAGCCAGTCATACATACATGATGTCTGAAGAAGTGGGCTGTGGCCATGAAAGTTCATCTACAT
This sequence comes from Pelochelys cantorii, assembly GCA_032595735.1. Lineage (NCBI taxonomy): Eukaryota > Metazoa > Chordata > Testudines > Trionychidae > Pelochelys > Pelochelys cantorii. The sequence goes on along the minus strand of CM064337.1, from coordinate 35,591,713 downwards.
GTTTTGTTAGTCTTTAAAGTGCTACCAGACTATTTGTTGTTTTTGTTAAGTTTATCCTGTACAAACTAACGTGGAACCCCCTGAAGTTTCTGATACATATATGAGTCACTACTGCAGAAAGGCCTTTCATAAAAACTCTTGATGCTTGGATAGGCCAAATGGAAGCACCTTGTAATGGAAATGACATTGCATCATCACAAAACAAAAATATTCTGATAAGTGTCTCAAATGAAATTATCCGTCCTTTAAATAAACCATTCTCTCATTGAAAGCAAAGGAATTAGAAAGGTCAGAGTGAACATGAAACAAACTTCCAAATGCTCAGGCTTCTTAAATCTAAAACTGGAGGAATTGCCCCATCATTTTTTTTTACCCGAAAGTATCTAAAGATTCCCCAGGTGCCCGAATACCTCCTAGTCAGCCCCTATCAGAAACAATGCCATGACATGAACACCTTTCTCTCCCCTTCTCTACGAGCAGTAGTGGAAAGTGCTTTTCCTGACCCCAACCTACTAATGGCTGCAGCCACAGCCAGTGAATTTGGTACAGGATATGTGTGTGAAAATATGAAAACCCCTCCAAGGACATCTGTTATAATTTTTCTACCCTTTTGGAAATAAGCTGGCAAGAGGCAGGAGTAGAGAAAGCAATCTAAGCAGACTGCAGCAGACCACTGAGAATTGGAGGTAGTTCCAAGAACATTGGATGGGAGGTTTCCTCATCAGGTACTGAAGTGAAATTCAATGTGGTCAACATAGAATCCACCAGGTCATGAAACTGTAGAGCACCCGCACAAGGGGAAGAGGCAGAAGTTCAATTAGTGACAAATCAAGATCATAGTCTGTGTTCAAAAAAGGCACTTTCATCTTCTTCCTCAGACAGAGTATGTGATATCCCTGTCTGGTAGAAGTAGATCTGAAGTTTTCTCCCCTGTCAGATCAGGAGGACAGTTCTCACAGTGGCTTCCAAATAAGGCCATGGAACCAAGACTGCCTTTGGGTATGTCTACATTGCAAAGTTAACTGGAATAACGGTCATTATTCCGAATTAACTTCCATGGCGTCTACACAAGCAAACCGCTATTTTGAATTAAATTTGAAATAGCGGGACGCTTAATTCGAGTTTGGTAAACCTCTTTCTATGAGGAGTAATGCCAAACTCGAATTAGCTAATTCAGAATAAGCGCTGTGTAGACGCTTAGTCTGAATTAGCTGGCCTCCAGCCTTCCCAGTTTCCCCTGGTGGCCACTCTGGGCCAAACCAGGAAAATTCTTCTCCCTCCCCCCAGCCCTGGAGCTCTTAAAGGGGCAGACTCTGGCCACAGTGCCTGTGCCAGCTCCAAGCCTGCTGGTCCAGAGACAGCAGTCACTGCCCCGACCCAGTGGCCCCAAAACATGAGCCAGCAAGCCACTGGCAGCCAGCCCTCCACTGCGCCCCAGGAGCAGTCTGCCAGCTCCCAGGAGTCTGCCAGGGCCTGATCTTCCTGGTCCAGGGTGGAGATCAGGGTGGACCGTACTCAGGTTTGGGGGGATGCCCCCAACGTCCATGATCTCTGCACTAGACAGAGGAACGCAGCCGTCTATGGCAGGAAAGCTGCCAGCCTGGCCACCAAAGGCCACATGTGAACCCAGGAGCAGGTTTCCATGAAAATCAAGTTGGTCCAACAAGACCCCCAACCCTGAGCTTCTCCTCCCCCTTCCTCCCCTTGCCTCCCCCTTTCAGCTCCCTCCTCCCAGGTTTCCCCTTCCCCTCTCCCACCCTCATTCCCACCCCAGTTTTGGTCAATAAAGAGAGTTTGTTTTTGGCAAGAAATGTGTTTTTATTTGACATCAGGAAGGGGGGTTAGGGAGGGGTAAGTGGAAGGAGGGAGGAATGAGGCACAAGCCCCCAGTGCGGCACACCAGGGAGGCCGAGTGCTCCTCAGGGTGGAAGCTCTCCTGCAGGGCCTCCTGGATACTGACAGCCCCCCGATGGACCTCTGGGATGGCAGCCTGCAGAAAGTGCAGCCAGGCTCACAGCAACACGTCCACAAGAAGCACCAGAGTGCCCAGGGGCAGCTCCGGCTGCATGATGCAGAGTGCTGTGGTGTCCCGAGTGAGGGCAACCAGAGCATGCAGAGACACAAATGCTTTGCTGTCCCTCATCGAGGCAGGCAAGCAAGCAGGGACACCTGAGAACTGGCTGCCCGGGGGGCGGGGGGAGGTGTCCCTTTAAGCACAGGCGTCAGATAGCCTCAGGCAGCAGCCACACACAGACACTCCTGACCTGATGCCCTGCCTGACCTGGTTCTGGCTGGCCTTAAATCCGATTCTGTGTCCAGTCAGTGTGGATGCAGTATTTCGAATTAGCAAAATGCTAATTCGAGCTGCATTTTGTGTGTAGATGCATTAATTCGAATTAGCTTAATTTGAATTAACTATTTCGAATTAAGATAACTCAGATTAACGCTGTACTGTAGACATACCCTATCGCCCCAGCAACTGGTATTTGGGAACATATCCACAGGAAGAGGACCAAAAAGGAGCACAAAACAAGGGGAAATGTGTCTCTTTATTCTTCCGCTATCCTTCTCTGGAAATGGATTCATCCTCAGATCCATGGTGGACTAAATCAGAGTCAGCAACGGAAGATGGGGAGAAAGCTCTTCATGGAGATCCTGTATGAATCAACGGAGGAGGAAAAGATACAGACTGATACAGAGAAAAACTAATAATCTTTCATCTCCTTTTTCCAGATGAAGATAATGCAGCCCTCAAAGCTTGTCTTTTTCTTGAGACCATCGGTTTCTTACTCAAATCTGAGGAATGCTTGGAAGCAGTATAGTGTATATCAGCCACTAAAGTAAAAATCCCCCTCTAATCCAAAGAAGATGAATCTAGAATTTGAACAGGGGTCAAAACAGCATCTGAACACTTGGTGGCAGAGGATCTGGCGAAATACTCAAATCCAGATCTTCTTGAAACTAAAGCACATCCTTGGTTTCAGAGCCAGAGACCCTGAAAGAGTCTTGTAAATGGGATGTGCAGGGTCCATTTCTCACAATGGCTGTCTTTTCCCTTGCCTTCTTCATCTTCATAACAGAAAGCCAGGGCCAACAACATGGAGCTCAGTTCCATACTAGGCAGTCTGACCTTTTTCATTAACATTGATTTCAAAGGCCTGACTGTTTCAACAGCAGGGATGATGGCTAGACCTGACAAGGGTTCCAATTTCCTGAAACCTTTAAGCAGCTTCAAATAGTGGCAGTCACAGGAGCAGAAAATAGCCTCTTAGACCCAGAACTGAAATGATAAGATCCATAGGGTTTAGTTTCAAAGGACTCCTTCTGGAGAAACACCTACAATTTGTTCTACTTCTCCTGACAAACTCTGGGTCTGAAAGTCTGGCAGATAGAACATGAAGAAAGAGAGAGGTCCACTCTCAAGCACTTCAGGTACATCATGTGGCTGTCCAAAACCAGGAAGACAGCCAGGCACAAAGCACCTCTCCTGAGTCCTAGGCTTCTTTTATTGCAGTTCTATCATAATCTGCAACTGAGATAACTATCTAGACTTACCACCAACCTATAAACTGTACCAAACAAGATTCTAATGAGATTTGAAAGGACCAGAGCAGTTCACTTCTATCTGGCACAGTGGTTGGAAGGAAGAGGACAGGGTGCACCCTTATAAAGCTTAGCCCTCATAAGATTTGAAGACACTGAGGGGAGAGCTAGAAGAGGGCATGCAGGCTCTCTAATGGACACTTCATGGAGCAGATTCCACTATTAGGCACCACTAGGTAGTGAAATACCCATAAGTGGAAATTTGCAGTCACCAGGGGAAAAAGTCTTGCCATTGTTTTTCATTCACTATATTATGTGGCTATGTTTATTTTCTGGCAGCACTGATTATCAAGTGTTAATACTCAGGGCTGGTTATTCTACACTGGGGGGTTTACACCAAATTTAGCCATGCATGGCTGATTTTCTAAATGATGCGTCCACACTACCAAGTCTGTCTTGTTGACCTTGAGGGCCGCTGAAGTCAATGTCGGTGTCTCCTGATTGCATGAGGAGTAACGCTATTCCTGACCTTGCCTGGCTGAATTTATGATAGTGTAGATGCAGCGTTGGTGAAAGTCGAGGCTATTGGCCTCTGAGAGGCACCTCACAGTGCCTGCTCTGACAGCTCTGGCCAGAACTTGCATCTCTACTGCTCTCCAGGTGAACAGGAAAAGCCCAGGGAAAGTCTGAATTTCATTTCCTGTATGGCCAGCCTTGTGAGCACATCTCCAAGCGAGCAGCACACCACACCATGGCACACATGGCCATGACTCCTAATTAGTGATGTGAGGGGAGAATATTCTCTGAGAATGAGAATATTCTAAGAATATTCTCCAAAAGATTATTTCCCGAGAATTTTTGAGAATTTTCTAATTTTTCATTTCCTCTTGAAATAATATATTGTATTCAACTTTTAGAACGCTCTGAATGTTAAAGAGCTTTCTTGATCATTCAAGATAGTTTGAGAACGTTATAGAACGTTCCAGAATGTTATGGAACTTTCTAGAACATTCATGAGTCAGGAATTCTGACTGTTATGGAACTTTCTGGAAGCATCACAAAAAGTATATAAAGAGGCAATAACACATTTATTCTCTTTTGTGAAAGGTGTAATTGTGTTTTCATCAGTATGAAAAGAAGAACTAAGCCTAAAAGTGATGTGTGGGATTATTTCCTTCATAAAACAGTTAAAGACAAAGTGTTAAATGAATGTAAGTACTGCAAGGCTGAATACATCAGAAATGCAACAAGGATGAGAAAGCATATTTCCAATTGTTTGAAGACTCCTGCTTACATCAAGGAAAAGGCAACAAAATTCTCAGAGTCCAGAAGCAGATCACGTCAACCATCAACTGCATCAACATCTATAGAACACTGTGACAGTGCTAGTGAATTTACATCACCACCTTCCACATCTAGTTCAGCCAAGGTGTCTCACTCTATAAGTTGCAACTTTGATTCCATGAATGAAACTGAAAACAAAGTTTTGGATGAATTTTTTGCACGAGCTATATTCTCATTGGGATCGCCTCTTTCACTGGTTGGATACGAAGATTGGATTACTTTCATGCAAAAATTAAGACCATCTTACAAGATGCCATCCAGGTACACACTTTCTAACAAACTTTTGGAAGCTGAATATCAACGTGTTGATGCTCTTATAAAAACAAAAATTGCTGAAGCCTCTTCTCTTGCCCTGCAGTGTGATGCTTGGAGCAACCGAAGAAATGAATCTCATATAAATTTTATTATATTAACACACCAACCACTGTTTTACAAGACAGTGGCAACCAATGTTGAACGCCATACTGCTGAGTACATGGCATTCCTTATGGAAGAAATAATGACAGAAATAGGCACTGAAAAATTTGGTGCCATTGTCACTGATAATGCTGCAGCAATGGTGAAATCCTTATCAATGCTGAACGAAAAATACAATCACACTGCTATGTACACTTGTGCTGCTCATACACTAAATTTGTTAACTGGTGACATCAGTAACTTAAAATCTGTTCAAGAAACTGAAGCTACCTGTAAAACTATTGTGAAGGAGATTAACAAATCGCAAGTTTTACGAGCTCATTTTACTGCATTTCAGAAAGAGAAAAATCAAACTTGTGCACTTAAATTGCCAGTTAAAACAGGTGGGGTTCCATTTTATATTGTTTGAAAAGATTATTGAAATAAAAAAATGTCTTAAAATGCCTTGCTGTCCATGAAGATTTATAGACTAAACTGAGCAAACGTACCAGGAATTCAATCCTGGATCAAGATGTATTTTGGGTACGGGTCCAAAAACTGCATGCACTGATAAGTCCTGTTGTTAAATGGATTATGCTGCTTGAATCTGACCAGCCAAAAATGAGCAAAGTTCCTGAATGTTTCAGGGAATTAAGCGATCATTCTGATAGGCTACTTTCTGAAAGTCCATTTACCAAACAAGAAAAACAGGATGTGATGAAAAGTTTTGAAAAAAGAAAAGATATGGCTCTAAAAGACATTCACTGTGCTGCAAATATTCTAGATCCAAAATTCAACGGTGAGTGCCTACCTAGAAATGAACAAACACAAGGAATTGAATTCATTGATAAATTAGTCACAAGAATGTATGGCACTGATCACTCAGCAAAAGTCATTGCAGAGCTTGCAGAGTATCGTGCTAAAGAAGGTTTTTTTGGAAATCATATGTAACAAAATCAGCTGGCTCAGTAGATGCAGTAACATGGTGGAAAGGTATTTGCTATGGATCAAAATTAGGGAAAGCAGCGATCAACATATTGAATATGCCACCAAGAATGGCAGCAACTGAAAGAAGTTTCAGTACTTACAGTATCATTCATAATGCAAAAAGAAACAAGTTAACACAAGAAAGGGCAGGCAAGCTGACATTCATAGCCCATAATATAAAGCTTCTTAAAAACCCAAATGATGCTCTGTTGAAATCCCCAAGAGAAAAAAGGAAACAGAACCAGAGAAATGAGGAAGAAGAAATTGATGATGCTGAAGAGAAAGAAGAAGTTGAAGAAGAGGATATGTATGAGGAAGAAGAAGAGATAGAAATATATGGGTCAGATTCGGAAAGTGCAGATTCTGATTAGACTTGTATTCAATCCAGAAAGTTAAAAATATTTGTTTCTTGCAACAGAAGATTTGTAATAACATTTCTAGTAATTTAAACCTCTGTCTTTTTTTCTTTACTTTTCCAAATTTTCATATTAACAATTGGAAACTTTCATGATTCTTGAAGTTTTATTAAAGAAAGACATTATCATAAATAGTAAAATTCTTTAAAAACTATTTAACAAGTATTTAAGAGAAAATTCTCAAAAATTCTCGCATTGGAGAATATTCTCAAGAACATTCTTGAGAATATTCTCCGAAAGTTTATTCCCGAGAATTTAACATCACTACTCCTAATACCTCAATGCTTTCAAATACTTCAAGTCTCATGGACTCCAGTGCCCAAGGGTGCAAAGGAGCACTAGCATGAAGTGACCCAGAGATCTTGAACCTCATCGAGGTGCAGGGAGAGGAATCCATTCTTTCCAAGTCCTGAACCAGCAAACAAAATGCAGACATTTATGCGAAGATTGCAAACTGCCTGGTGGCCAAAGGATATTCCAGGGATGCCTACCAGTGCAGAGTCAAAATAAAGGAGCCGAAGCAGTCCTACCACAAGGCAAAAAATGCGAATGGACAGTCTGGTGCAGCATTGTACACTTGCCATTTTTGTGAACAGCTGGATGTGATTCTGGGGGCTGGACCTGACAAGCGTGGCCTGACTGTGCAGTTTGGCCAAAGCAATCCTGGAATCAGCATGGAGGACAGCATGGTCGTGGAGAGGGAGGAGGAGGAGAATGGACAGTCGGCAGTCAGCGAGAGCCAAGAACTATTTATCATGCTGGAGCCAGTAACCTCCGCCCAGGATGTCTCCCAGTTGAGCACCCACTCTGGGGAGGGAACCTCTGGCGAATTCACAAATCTTTTCTAACTACAAGCAGGTTAAGGCAATAGGGTGTGATGTGCAGCATGCTCTGTGCCTACACAGCATGGGGGACCCAAAACAGCTTGTTAATGTATCTGCAGATGGAGCTGGAATCTTCCCTACATATCTCCATGAAGCTCTCAGCTAGGAACTCTTTGATCTTCTCACAAGGTTTTTGGAGAGGCCAGCCTTATTCCGTCCTCCATGGTAGGATACCTTCCCATGCCAAGTCACCAGTAAGTGGTCTGGCATCATTGAACCACAAAGCAGTGCAACATAAGGCCTAGATTTATGGCCACATTCAGTCAGCATCCGCCCCTTATCACTGTGTGTGATTCGGAGAAGACTGATATCTCACCCCGGATGAAGAAGGAGGGGAAGGTATTAGCACTCTCCCTGAGAAGCTGTGTGTGCTAGACACAGATCCCATCCTGCAGGTTGGGAAAGTAGCACTGTTTCAGGAAGCCACATGTGCTAGACACCAACCATCCTGCCCCTCTGACATTGCTGGACTTCTTCCCCACCCTCCCTGCAAGATCCTGCCCTGACTGGCGCCTTTCCATGACTGCCTGCATCCAAACCCTGAGTCCAGATACTCCCCTGAGAACTCTGTGCACCTGCAAAAATTTGGCCTTGCACAGAACACATCTCCATTGTATTTAGACCTTCACTATATGTTAATAGATTAGGGGTAGGTTTAACACAATGCAACTCCTGTAATGTCTACCCTTGTAATTTTTCATTATAGCAGGAACAGCAGCCAGCTTGCTGTGCATTACCCCGGCTCCAGCATCTGTCCACCTGGACAGATTCGCAGGTGAAAATGGATAAGGGAGGATATGTTCAAGGAGCAAATGGGCTGCATGAATAGGCTCATGGAGGAGATGTGGGCAGAGCATCAGGACAGGATCGTGGAATGCCAGGAGAGGAGAGAATGCAGGGAGCTGCAGGCAAGGCAACAGGACAGCATCTTTGCCTCTCAGTGATGGAATGCCTGGGTGCATGCCTGGAGAAGGCCTCCTCGAAGTACTCCATCCATCCTGAGCAAAATAACTTTCCCTTCTCCCCCAGTTTCATAGTGTCCACCCGCCTGGGTCCGTTGAGGTCCCAGGATACAGGGGAGGGGGAACTCAAGGGCAGTCTTACCCTCCAGGACCCTAGGAGGCAGAAGGCAGTCCCACTCATATTTCTGAGCCCACCTCGCCTCTTTGGGTTCCCTGCTATTGTCCCTAAATAAAAACACATGATCTCTGAACAACAGCCTCTTTACTGCTTGTGCTACAGGGATAGAGAGGGGGATTAAAGGCAAACACAGGGAATGTGTGGGCACCTTCTTAAGAGCAACATGCATAAATCTCAAAACTGGCCATTCATAAAACTGTCCTTCAAAGCCTCTCTGATTTGTGCCGCCCCATGCTGTGCTTTCCTTATTGCCCTGGTGTCTGCTAAAAGTCTCTGACTAGGTGCTCTGCTTCAGTCCCACACCCTGCCAGATAACTTTCCCCCTTGCTCTTGCAAAGATTATGGAGGTCACAACAGGCTGACACCACAAAGAGAATGTTGTGTTCACTGAGGTCCAACTTAATCAGGAGACTCCTGAACCTATCTATTAAATGTCCAAAAGCACATTCAACCACTGTTCTGCACTTGCTCAGCCTGTAGTTGAACTGCTCCTCACTACAGTCCAGGATGCCCATGTACGGCTTCATAAGCCATGGGAGCAAGGGGTAGGCTAGGTTGCCAAAGATCACAATGGGCACGTCCACCTCTCTGAGTCTGATCTTCCTGTCTGTGAAAAAAGTTCCAGCATGCATCTTTCTGAAAAGGCAAGAGTTGCTAAAGATGCGCATGTCATGCACCTTTCCCAACCATCCCACGTTGATGTCGGTGAAATGGCCCTTGTGATCCATGAGAGCCTGGAGTACCATGTATAAGTACCCCTGGGGTTTTATGTACTCCGAAGCAAGGTGGTCGGGTGCCAAGATGGGCATGTGCATTCCATCTATCACTCTAATGCAGTTAGGGAACCCCACTGCGGCAAGCCAATATTTTGGTATCCACATTTCCCAGAGTCACAGTCCTGCATAGCAGAATGGTATTGATCTCCTTGGCTACTTCTATAACAACAGTTCCCGGTGTAGATTTCCACACTCCAAATTGATTCCCAGATGAATGGTAGCTGTTTGGAGTTGCAAGCTTCCCCAGGGCTATTGCCATGTGCTTTTCCATGGTCAAAATGGGCTTCATTCGGCACCTCAGTGCAGGGGAGCTATTCACAAAGTTCAAAGAAGGTGGCCTTGCACATTTGGATGTTTTGCAGCCATTGCTGATCGTCCCATCTCTGCATCACAATGCAGTACACTAGTCTGTGCTTGTCTCATAGCGCCATACCTGATGTTCCACTGTGTCCACAGAATAGACTGGTGGCTGCGCTTGCATCAGCACTAGGGCTTGCATGAGCAGCAACCCCATGCCAAGTCGAGATCTGTCCTCCTCCTCTTCCTGGTGGAGCAACATGCATACAGTTTTGAAGTACTGCGCCATTAGGTGCACCAAGGCACACATCAGAATCACTATGGTTTGCCTTAAAATGGCACCCATGCTTGCACTGCGATCCCGTCTACAGAGGCAGCCAGGGCAAAAAAGGGTATGAAAAGACTGCTTCACATTGGTCTCAAGCAAGGGGGGAGGGACTAGACGAGTGCATTATGGGATGCTGACTGATAAAAAGTTCAACCTTATCTTGTAGTGTAGACATAATTGGTCTAAGTTTGCCTGAGTTTTACACAAATGTTAAGGGTTACTGAATGAAGACCACATTATTTAAGCCACCCAGTTAACAGTTGCTAATGACAGTGCAATTCCAGTTTAAATTTATCACAGAAGTTGTGATGCCTTTACCCAGAATAAAGTATTGTGTTTTATATGACAGGGCCTTCCTGAGGGACAGGAAGTATATTCATGTAAATCATTTTTAACATTTCTATTGAACATGTCACTTGAGTTCTTAGAAAATGAAACCCCATGATGTTCTTTTATGTATTATTTCTTTCAGCTGTTATGATCCAAGAGTTTGGAATGTTAATGCTGAGAGATATCAAAAGGAACATGAATTTATTTTTAATTTGAGATTCTTCAATATTTCTCAAGACGAACACACAGAAGAAATAAAAAAAAATTTTTTGTTTCACATAATGTCCTGAATATGTGAAATACTGGTATGTTGACAACACAGCCAACGTGTGAATAATGATATAGCACCATGAAAATTTTGAATAGGTGTTGACACATACTGTGCACTTTCTGTACTTCACACACAGTGTGCATTTCTGCTTTATGCCCTTTAGTTCTTTTCTTATTCCTTGTATACTCCATCTGGATACTTTCCGTTTAATTGTTGGAAAAGTTCTGTCTCAAGAGAATACATCCTCTATATAGCATGGTGCCAGTTGCTTTTTCAGGTGGTCTGCACTTGTTTTTACTCCTCCCCTCACACTTAAACAACCGATTCCTTGGCAAAGATAATTCAAACTACAGGCTGGACCTCCTTGGTCCAGCATTCTTGGGATCTGAGTGGTCCCGAACCACAAAGTTTGCCGGAACAAGGGGGGGCAAGGCTCCCTACTGAGCTATAGACTCTGCTCCCAGAGGGGAATGCATTCCTGGCTGCTGGCCCCCTGGCCTCCATCTCTGGACAGGACTGTGCTTCTGGCTGCCAGCCCCACTGCCTCCAGCCCTGGATGGGGCTGCACTCCCCGCCAGCTCTGGCCAGAACTGTGCCTCCCACATACTGCACCAGCCCCGACCAACATTGTACTCCCCATCACCAGCCCAGCCAGGCTGCACTTCTAAACCAGGCCAGCCAGGGCTCTCTGGTCCAGCAACATCCATGGTCCTGCTGGACCATGGATTTTGCCAGAGCAGAGAGTCCTGCATTTTAGAGGTTCAACCTGTTTGTTGTTATCTAATTAAATGTGTGAAACAAAAAAGCAAATTTTTCAGTGGCCTCAAGCTTCCAGCCAACTGTAAATTTTTCTGTCACTTTCAGTAGAACTACTGCAATGCCTCAGCTGACAGAAAAGAAACAAAATCCCAGTTCCCTTCAAATAATATGATCAGAGTATTTTTTTTAAAAAAAGGAAAAGGAAATAATAGGTGACAGATTCACAGCTCTGGAGACCAAAACTCTCTGTAGAAAAAGAAGAACATATCCCTCAGGACTCCGCATGTGTTAGCATATTGGTGCTAGAAGGCAGTTTCTAGAGGTGGGCAATTAATTCAGGACAAATAATGTTTGCAACACATTTAGCCTCTTTCTCAGCTCAAATATGACCATGAGTGTATCCCCATATTTCATTATTCAAATGTATACAACCTTTTTGTGCAAGATTTTTAATTTGTTGCTCACATATGAATAGTTCACTGAGAATATCTGATACTAAATATTCCAAATTTGCACTGTGATGGTTAGTTGTGACTTGCCAAAAAATACAGTATTGTTTCTGTTTAACGTGGTCAGGAAAATGTTGCTGGGGCTTTGAACCTCTCAGGGTAAGTGAGCAGTTTTGACAAAGGTAGGGAACAGTATTAGGGTATGAAATAAAAAATTTAAATGTTTGTAGGAAAGCAAAGAAATCGTTGCTAGAAAAAAATACACTACTGTGTGCTCTACTGCTTGGCTTTATTAGCTGGGGTCGGAATTTTAACAGTTCTCATAACTGACCTATCTGTATTCTCACTGACTTCATTTAAGCCAGAGGTAGGCTTTAGCTTTTAACAAACTTACCCTGGGTGCAGAGTTTAAATTTATTTTTCTCTTCATATAGTCACACACAGTAACTGCAGGCTCATGCATGATCCTAATTGTGAAGTTAATGGTTAAACTGTTGTCTCACTTATTTAATGAACTCTGTGCTATGGTTCCGGTTAAGAGTTTGGGAAGCCTACCAGGGATGTCAATGTGTGGTCAACTACTCAATTAACCGATAAGCCTAGGCTTATCGGTTAATCTTCTCAGATACACATATTTCCCCCACTTCCTGCCTCTGTATCAGGGAGCAGGAGTTGGTGCTGGGGGGAGCTGGTGCCGCCTGTTCCTCCTCCCGCACTGCTGCCACTATCTGTCCGTGGAAGGGTCCAAGCTCCCTGCAGAGCAGTCTCTGTTTGTGGCAGGCAGCCAGTCTGTGCAGAGAGCTGATTTTTAAACTGGCTCCCCCTGCCACCTGTGCTGCTGCCTCCGCTGTATCAGAGGCAGCAGCACTGAGTGGCAGGGGGCTCCCTGGGAGCGTGGCTGTGAGTGCACTGGCTGCTGGCCCCAACCCTGGTGTGTATTTGTACAGGTGAAACATGATCAAAAAGCAAACACAAAAAGTGTGAAGGCAGAGCCAGAGTCTTTTTTTTTAGTATCTGCAAATATTTGTAGAAAAATGTTGTGTAGAATGTGTCTAGTTTAACTAGTTTCATTTGTAAGAGCCCACCAAGTAATTTTAAATGAACTACAAAACAACACTTAAGTATGTTTTTTAGCCACATGTAGTATACTGGCTAGTATGTATAAGCACAAGAGTCATTTACCAAAGGGAACTTCAGAACTGTTCAATTCTGAGGATTATAATTGAGAGTTGAGACCGTGTCTCCTTTAGCAACCTAAAAGTTATGCATGCACTTAAATACCCTGAAGAATCAGGAACTATATGCCAGCAGCCGCAGTTTTATTACTCACTACTGACCGTACTAAATTTGAATTGCCAGCATGAAGGTGAAAATCTCTGTAACCTATCACTAATCCTCTGTGCCATCTGGTGTCTTGACACCTCTGTGGTATTTTTATTAACATAAAATGATCATCTGTAACCTATACATACAGATTGCCATATCATAAGAACTGCACTACATGTATTTTAAAACTATTTTTCTCTTCAAGAGTAACTAAATCAAAATTATTTTGCTTAAAAAATGTATTTTGTCAGTTTCTGATGTCATTCTATCCCAGTGTTTCCCAAACATTTTTGGTTGCAGAGTAAGGGGTGGGAACTTATTTTGGGTCAGGGGTCACTGACCTCCAGAAAAATCAGTCAGGGGCCACACATAAGTGAGAACCAATAAAAAGAAAAAAATCCGTACTGATGTGGCACCCAATTGAGAAGGAAAAACACGCTCCCCACATCCCCCTTGCACACCAGAGCCTAGGAGGGCCCAGCCTAATAGATTTTGTGTGCTCCAGCTCAATGGTTGGGCAGCAAGGAGGTGGAGCACCAGCACTGGCTCCCCAATGCAAGGCGGGGCCCCTGAGCCTTGGGGACCAGATCCAGGCAAGCCATGGGCCACACCCGTCCTCCCCAGGTCTCAGGTTCCCCCCCGTGCCCTACAGGGTCCTGAAAATTTGGCAAAGCCCTTAAAATATCATGATTTTTAATTCAATATGTAACCAAATAGACATAGTTTGGAATTCTATTTTTATTTCTTGTATATTTCTCATAGGATTCCTTTTTAAACAAAAAAAATCAGAAAAATGAATAACAAAATAACAAGTTCATTGGAGATACTTTTTTCATATTATAATGGGAAAAGCACACTTTTTTTCTTTGCAAATCCATTTAATATCAGGAATGATATTGGAAAGCTGGATGCTTATATTAGATGCAATATCAAATCTATTCCTATATTTTGTTTTTCTTGCAGCATAATACAAAAATCCAATTTCACATAAATATGTTGTAGGAAAGGGAAGGAGCTAATGAACTGTATATTTCACAACATTTGGGTACTTTGATTCAGGTTTCTCCAATAATTAGTTAGTGGAAGTTCATTGCAATTTTGTTTGAGCTGATAATCAGAAGTCATTTCGATCAAGCTCTCATAATCTTGAACTGATAAACCAACTGGCTTGGCTGTTATTAAACGAGGATTTCTCACCCAAGAATTGTTGTTGTTTGTGGGAGGAAAGTATTCTAAAAGAGAGGAGCGCGAGTCATATAAGTGCTATATAAAGCCACTGCAAATATCTTCATCAAGAAAGAAATTGGTTTCAGTCAAAATATCATTCTGCATAGGAAAACGGTCAGTTCTTTTCTTCTACAGACGATGCCAAAAATTCCGGTTTCCATAATAGTGATGACATTTTACATTTTATGGTGAAAATATTCACATTTCTTCTTTGCAACGATAGATTAGCTTCATTCATTTTTGTAAATATATCTGCAAAGTATGCAAGTCACAGCAGTAACAAGTAGTTTGTCAAACAACCAGTGTTTGTGATCTGCTAAAACTTTATGAAAAGCTCAAGAAGTCTTATGAGTACTTTTCCTCACAATAGCTACTTTGCCTCCATATGCTGAAGGAGAGCTGTGTGACGACTGCCCATTTCTACACACACAATTTTGAACAGCTTGGATTGTAATGGTCTAGTTTTTATATAATTAAAAATTTGCACTGCCTTGTCCAGAACATTTTAAAGAGGTACAGGCATCTTAATGACAAGAACTTGTCTGTGGAGAATACAGTGTGTGCTGGTGCATTTTGGAGTCACATCCTTGATTTGCGTTATATCTCTGGCTGTTTTCCCAACCATTGCCCTGATACCATCAATGCATTTTTCCCCAACTAATTTCATGTCTTGTAATAAAGTTAATACAGTTAAATATTTCATAACCAGTCATATTGCTCTCAAGGATTTGCATATTAGCAAGTTATCTTCAATGGTTTTATCAAACATATAATGGATAGACACAAGTAATATTGTGGGTCCCATCACGTCAGTGGACTCATCCAGCTGCAATGAATACAAATTATAAAACTACAGTCGAGAAACTAGCTCTCTCAATATCAGCAGCAAGATCTCAGATGCGATGAACAATAGCATAGTTTGACAGCGGCAATGCTTCTGCTTTTTTACTAGATTGCTTAGAGGTTTTCTGAAATTTTATGTACTTCTCCGGTGAGTGCAATATGGTAGCTCACTTTATAGGGTGCTTCTATTGCATTTTTGTTTGTTCAATTGAGCGATTTTCATCACAGATTTACTATTTGTAAATGCGTCAAGCTTTCACTTTAAAAGACGTATGCCTTTGTCTTTGTGTTCAGAATGATTTGTTTCTAAATGCCTCCGTAGTTTAGCAGGTATCGAAGAACTATTGGAAAATACACCATACACTGTGCATCAGAGGCATCTTTATTTCCAATGCAAAGTAAATCCAAAAATCCAATAACTCTCATCATACTTTCATTTCTTGCTGCCTGCTGCTAAACTGGTGGATGAGAGTGGCATCCGTTTGTAACAAGAACTCCTTGGAGAAGTCAGGGCTGTACAAAGATGGGCTCTTGACAGAGCTGGACCTTTTTCATAAGCTTTAGTCTTTGGGATCTGGTTTGGACTCTCAGTCTTGAGGAGATCGGTAAGAGGGGCTACGATGGAGGAGAAGCCCGGGATGAAGCGGCGATAGTAATCAGCTAACCCTAAAAACTGTCGTACTTGTTTTTTTGATGATGGAGGAGCACATCGCTGGATGGCTTGGACCTTTCCCACTGGGGGTGGACAGTGCCTTTCCCCAAAGTGTAGCCCAGGTAGGTGGTTTCATTCCTCCTGAGGCGGCATTTTGCAAGTTTCACTGTCAGGCCAGCTTCCTTGAGGGACTGTAAAATGGCCGCCACATGTTGTAAGTGGGTCTGCCAGTTGAGGCTATAAATCATCACATCATCCAAATAAGCAGCTGTGTACTAGCTATGGGGGTGCAGAATGTGGTCCATCAGCCACTGGATCGTGGCAGGGGCACTGTGCAACCCGAAGGGCATGGTTCAGAATTGAGAGTCCAAAGGGGGTGGAGAATGCCATCTTCTCCTTGGACTTAGGAGTGAAGGGAATTTGCCAGTATCCTTTTGTTAATTCCAGAGTGGTAATATATTCTGCTTCTCAAAGCCTATCAAGTAGCTTGTCCATCCAGGCCATGGGCCATCAAATGCGGGCAAGGCATTCACTTCCGGAAGTCGATGCAAAATCGGGTGCTCCCCTTGGGTTTAGGAACTAGGACTATCAGGCTCTTCCAGTCACCGAAGGACTCCCTGATTACCCCCAATGCCAGTATCAATTGGAGTTCTTGCTTTACCATGTATCTCAGGTTTTGGGGAAGGTGCTAGGGGTTCTCCCGGACCTTAACCTCTGGTTCTGTCTGGATGTGATGGACTGCCAGGTGAGTTAGGCCTGGTTTTGCCGAGAAGATGGACGAGAATATGGTAACCAGTTGCTGTGCCTGACACTTCTGTTCAGGGATGAGACTGAATCCAATTGGGACCTCTCCTGGTTTTGATGCATCATCCGCCTTGGGGCCTGGTTCTTGGTGGTCCGGTGGGTGAGGTGTTATTAGTAACACCTTCGTGGGCTCTCCAGGGTTTTAAGAAATTTATATGATAAATCTGTCGAACTTTGCATTTGTCAGGCTGGTGCCCCACATAGTTTACCGGGCCCACTTGCTGAACCACCTCATAAGACCCCTGCCAGCTTGATGTATATCAGTCAGGACAAATTTAATGAGCAGAGACTTCGGGGTCCTGTTGAAACACTCTACCAGGCCATCCGTTTGGGGGTGGTAGATGGACGTTTGGAGTGTTTTGATTATTAATTGTAAGCAGGGGCTAAACAACTGCTTGCTATCAGCAGGCTTAAAGGAGAGAGCTGCCCTGGGGGTGGGTGTACTCACTGAAACTGTGTAGCTCTGCAAGATAATTAACTGTTAATTGTTCATATATAAACACAGCTCATGCCAGGATGGGGAAGGAATATGAGGTGTGGTTATGTAAATCCAATTCAGCCAGGGCTGATGGAGGATCAGTTGTTGGAATGGAATGTGATGTATTGTAACTAATTTGGGCTGTTGTGGGGGGTCACAAATCATGCTACCCCTAAATGTGGGAACTGTAAAATATGACACCAGTGCTTGCAGGAGAGACACCATCATTGTAAGAGGTCTCAGATGAACAAGCCTCCCCCTTCCAGAGTTGAGTGTACTGAGCTGGGGGGGAAAGGGCTTGAGCCCGCCTGCTCGTGACTGGAAGGTGTGAGCTGTAAGACTGGTTCAACCTGCCTCTTTCCCCCTTGTTTTAAGGATAGACCTAAAGCAGACTCCAGTGGGAGCCTTTTTGCTAGTCCAGTGGAAACTGGAATCTATTGCTAGCCTAAGTGGTGGCTAAAGAGTTGAAATCACTAAGAGCTGAAGTCACTGGATTGGCCTGGAGCCAGACCCATTGAAGCCAGCGGAGCAGCTGGCAGGAACGACCGGCGGGCGGCTGGCGGGAACGACCAGCGGAGCGGCTGGCGGGAATGACTGGCAGGCGGCCAAGCAGTTGGCGGGAGCACCTGGTGGACAGCCGGTAGGAGCGGCGGCAGGAACAACCGGCAGGCGGCCAGTAGGAATGGCGGCAGGTGGAGCAAGCAGACCATAGGAGCATCACAAAGGTGGCATAGCCTCAGGCTCAAGGAGTGGAGTCATCAGGATGATGTGTCAGGGTCTGCACTGACGACAGAGCTGTAAGTGGGGCATTTGAAGTGGGGTACGGAGAAAGTTTGGGTAAGTGAATGGAACCCTTACCTTGTTGGACTAGTGAGCCTGAGAGGCAAAAGACATTGCCCAATCCTTTTGATCTGGGACGGTTACTCATGGCGGGGGGTTATGAACTCTGTGGTATTTTACCAAGTTAATGACACGTGACTTCTCTCTCTCTCTTTCATTAAAAGTTTCTTTTCTACACTCAGACTCTGTGCTTGCAAGTGGGGAAGCATTGCCTCTCAGAGGCGCCCAGGGATGTGTGAATTTCCCAGGCTACTGGGTGGGGGTTCAAGCCAGTTCTGTGTGAGATGGATCCCTAGATATTGAACCTGGCCCTGGTTGCTGCCAGCTCTACCCGGCAGAAGGGTTACATAATAATCAGCAGAGTTGCTGCACCATCTGGAACAAAAAGTTAGTCCCCTGATTCGTTAGGATTTCCCGAGGGATTCCATCATAGGCAAAGATGTTCATAAACTCAGTCGCTACTATCTTGGCACTCAGGATACCAGTTCACGTAGTCTACTACAACAAGGAGGAGTCAGTATCCAGCAGCACTCTTCTCTGATTATGTCAACTCCAATCTACTCAAAGGGTACACTCATGAGTGGGAGGGGAATTAGTGGGGCTTTCTCCACAGGCGAGGGTGCAGTAAACTGACACTCCAGAGAAGAGGCACAAAAGTCTGTCACCTCCCTGTGGATCCTGGGCCAAAGGAAGTGGGCCGAGATCCAAGCCAGTGTCTTTTCCCTCCCCAGTGTCCTGCAGTAGGTATGGCATGGGCAAGTCGCATGACATCCCTCTACTAAGAGCAAAGCACCAAGAGCTAGTGGTGCACTTGTTCCATTGTGGGTCCTTCTGTAGCCGCTATAGGCGGTCTCCCTGAATCTCAAAATGGGGGAACTGTCCCACTTGATGGGGGGCCATGGTCTCTCCATTTACTATGGCCACCTGGATACATGCTCAGCTCAAGGTGTTGTCGGCTCATTGCTCTTCCACAAAGTCTGAGATGAGTTAAGATTATAGATTCAGGTTACAGGGCTGACTCTTTCTCTGGCTAGCTGGAGGCCTGATCCATCTCAACTGGTGCTGGGTGTTGGGAGGTCCCCTCCCAATGATCCGCCACCTCCTCCACCCCTGTAAAAGTTGTTGTTTCCACTCAACTGGCCTTTAAAGGCTGGGGTCGATGCTCCATATAGGAGGGTTTCACCAGTTCTGACAGTAGTTCCCCAAAATATCCCTAGTTCCTGTCTAGTATCACTGGGTAGGCAAGGGTTGGGGCAAGGCTGACCATCAAAGGCCCTTCGCACCTCCCTACCCATAAGGTCACGTGGGTGCTGGGGTAGGCCTTCACATCCCCGTGGACATACTGCAGCCTAATTGTGCCCGGAGGAGGGCCAGGGTTAGGCATGAGAACACGCCATACCATGGTCTGAGTGCAACTGGAATCAATCAGCCCAATTGCTTCCATCCCATTTATCCACACTGGGACGGTCAGCTTTGTGGGGTTCTGATGGTCTGTGCATTTGTGAGGTCCAGAGTTTTCTAAAGTTACATTCCATGTATGGGCACTCCCCAGAGCCCCTGGCCAGTTCTGTCCGTCAGGATTGTGGTGCTCTTGGTTGCTCTAGGCGCTCTAGGGCATCATCCCTGGGCTTCTAGTGCTGCCAGATAGTTCTCCATCAGTTGGATGGAGGTGGCCATGCTATCTGAGTGATTCTGAACAACCCATTCCCTCCTCTCAGAGGACTTGCACTCCTATCTTTGTCTCTGGCTTCAGCCATCTCCAGCCGGTGTCGCACAGCTTCTGGGTGATGAGGTGGGGTTGGGCTCCTGGTGGGTACTGTTCCCCTGGAAGCATTGTCTGAATGCCTCCTCCGAGATGTCCAGGGCATCAAGGATCGCTGCTTTGACCTGGGCATAGTCTTGAACTGCAACGGGGTCTAGTGGGCAGTACGCAGTCTGGGCTACTCCAGTCAGGTATGGGACCAACACAGCCACCCACTGTGCTCAGGCCCAACGGGCTACCACAGCTCAAATGTTTCCAGAAAAGCCTCGGGATCATCATCCGGCCCCATCTTGGCAACTTGATAGACAGTGGCGCAGCTGCAGGCACAGGCAGTTTGGCTGGGGTCATGGCTGGTAGCAGGGAAGTCACATGCTGCATCAGCTGCTGTTGTTGGGCTGCTAGTTCTCCGATTAGCTGTTGCTATTGCTGAGCGATTTGTTGTAATAGCTGCTGCTCTTGCTGCTGCTGGTTGGTGTTTTCTGCTGCCATCCACTTCAGCAGCAGCTCCATCTCTCTTCAAGGGTGAGGCTCACACTCGCTTGTTCTATTGCTGTCTCTTCAACATGGCCCTTCAGCAGGGCTAGGGCAGTGCCCACATTCTCCACCACTTGTGGCAGAGTCTCCCTGGCAGTGGGGTAGCCTAGTGGTTAGGTCCCAGAATTAGCTGGCATAAAAGGGGTGCAGAACCCTGCTCCTGGTACCCTGGCCTTGAAACTCCAGCCCACTATATCAGTGTAGTCCTTGAGTTTGGGGCGTGGCCCCAAGAGTCCAGATTTTCCCTTTAGCTAGGGTTCTAGCAGGTTTCCCCACTTTGTCCTGGGGGCAGGGAGTGGGATTGGAAGCTTACTTGCTCCTATGGCTGGCCAAGTGTATGGGTTTTGGTTCTGTGATGTACGGGAATTCTGGCCAGCACTCAGTGAGTAAAGGGTTTGTTTTCCGTGTTTGTTTTTGTTTCGTTTTTCAAGCTCTCTTGTGGCAAAAGAGCTTGGGGTACCCTGGGGAAGGCATTCAAGTGTTTCTTCCTGTTTTTCAGGGTTTCAATCACTTGATGGTGGACGCTACCTCCCAAAGTCAGTGAAAATGTGACCCTGGGAGTTTTTGTAAGCAGAGCCTATAGAAGCAAGGCATTTAAGGTCTCTTGCAGGACCCCATCTTCTGCACTTGGAGTGCCAGAGTGGGGAATAGCCCTCACAAATTCCTGTCCTGCAGAAAGCAGAAACACTCCTGTCTCCTTTCTGGTCAGCAGCTCACTGAGCCAGGCTCCTTCCTTTTATCCTCCCTCCAGGCCTGGCATTGGCTACAGATAAAACAGGGTGGGGCTAGCTGGGCCAAAAGGCTTTGTTTAACCCCTGCAATGCCAGGTGCTCCTCTCCACTTCCTCAGAGTATGAAATACTGTTCTCATATCTGTTGGTACAAATTACTGTGTAACTTCTAAAATCAGCTAATTTGCAGATGCACAAATTCTGCAGTTTATTTTTCATATTATATAGCAATGTGCTATTTGTGATTTAGTTAGGATTGGTCCAGCTTTTAGCAGAGGGGTTGGACTCGATGAACTCCTGAGGTCTCTTCCAACCCTATGATTCTATGCAAGAACCTAACTTTTGTGAACGAAGTTTGTGTTAAGGATGAGATACTTCAAGTGAGGAATAATATTTGTGACATTCACATACCTTGAGTGAAAGGCCGAAGCTAGAAAGATTAAGGGCTTTCAAAGCAGAGTTATGATTCAACCAATCATCATGGATAACCCTTGTATTAATATAGCTCAGGTAAAATAGAAACCTTCACTCAATGGAGATTTTACCTGAAACTGTAAAATAAACATGGAGGCAAGTCACCATGCTACATATGAAGTAAGTTTGGAATTATTTGGACCTACAGTATTGCAAACATTCACAATCTCATCCTAAGTTTCATGATATTTATATACAAACTCCCAGCTCCTAAAGTCATGGGAGTCAGGCGATTTTAACTTTTTTTAAAAGAAGTTTCTGTACCTCATGGATTCAGAGAAAAGCTTGAAAATGCGGCCCAAGTGCACCATAAAGGTTGAAAAGACAAATAAAATAATCTCTCACCAGTGTTCTCTCTAAGCTGTGGGGGAGCACAGCTTCACAGGTGATTAATCAGCCCCTCCCAGTCAGAGGCTCAGGGCTCCATGCAGGGAGCTGACTGACTGGGCGGGAATGATTGATCACCTGTGAAGCTGTGCTGCCCTGCAGTTTAGAGGGAACACTGCCTCTCACCCATTTTTTTAAAAAATCTCATAATTTTTTAGCCAAACTCATGAATTAGGAAAGGTGTCAGATTCAAGATTTTTGAATGGGTTGGATAAACATTAGTGATCTGGAATTTCTGTTTGCACTGTCTATTAATCACAGTTAAGTCACATGATTAAGTCAAAACTTAATCACAATTACAAGAATTAATCATGATTAATCACAGTTTTAATTGCACTGTTAACAATAGAACGTCAATTGAAATGTATTCATATTTTGGGGTTTTTTTTGTACATTTTCAGTTACAACATACAATACAAAGTGTGCAGTGTTTTTCAATTTACCTCATACAAATTCTGTAGTGCAACTCTTTATTGTTAAAGTGCAACTTATAAATGTAGATTGTTACATAACAGCACTCAAAACCAAAACAATGTAAAATTTAGCACCAACCAGTCCGCTCAGTCCTACTTCTTCTTCAGCCATTTGCTAAGAATAACAAATTTGTTTATATTTGCAGGAAATAATGCTGCCTGTTTCTTATTTACAAGGTCACCTAAAAGTGAGAATAGACATTCACATGACACTTTTGCAGCAGTCATTGGAATATATTTACATGCTAGATATGCTAAACATTTGTATGCCCTTTGTGCAATGGCCACCATTCCAGAGGACATGCTTTGATGCTGATGATGCTCATTAAAAATAATGTGCTAATTACATTTATGACTCAACTCCTCAGGAGAGAATTGCATGTCTTCTACTCTGTGTTTTACCCACATTCTGCCATATATTTAATGTAATAGCATCTCAGATGATGACCCAGAACATTTTATTTGTGTTAAGAACACTTTAACTGGAGATTTGACAAAATGGAAAGAAAATACTGATGTGAGATTTCTAAACCTAGCTACAGTACTTGACCCAAGGTTTAAGAATATGAAGTGTCTTCCAAAATCTGATAAGTTGTGGAACATGATTTCAGAAATCTTAAAAGAATAACACTCTGATGTTGAAACTACAGAACCTGAACCACCAAAAGAGAAAATCAACCGTCAATCAATCAAAAATGAACATGTGTTGGTGTGCACTGCTTTAGATCATTATCGAGCAGAACCCATTAACACATCCTTTGGAACGGTGGATGAAGCATAAAGGGAGATATGAATTTTCAGCACATCTAGCATGCTAATATTTTGTGATGCTTGCAAATATTTTGTGAGTGGACAAGAAGTAGGGTTGAGTGGACTTGTAGGCTCTAAAGGTTTGCATTGTATTTTTGAATGCAATTTTTCTCTACATGATTCTATATTTGTATGTTTAACTTCCATGATAAAGAGACTGAACTATAGTATATGTATTAGGTGATTTAAAAAATACTTTTTGTTTTTAACATGCAAATATCTGTAATAACAATAAATATAAAGTGAATACTGTATACTTTGTATTCTGTTATAACTGAAATCAATATATTTGAAAAAGTTGAAAGTACAGAAATATTTAAATAAATGATATTCTGTTCACTGGTCTACAAGTTTTTAGAAGTCGTCTGCTTCAGACATAAAATGTTCTATTTATTATGTATTTTGATGTGCTGAATTCAGATATGACCATTAAAACAACTGATTGGCTACTGTTTCCAAGATATTTAAGTTTTTACATTTTACGTCTACGTATATGGTGTAGATAGTAGAGTTTTAATCATAAATTGTAAACCTAGGTCTTTTCATGTGTTTATGGTTGCTTTACATGATAATATTTCACCTGTCCTGTTTATGTAACACTTTAAAAATCAGCAAAAGGGTTATATATATAAAATTTATTATGAAACAAAAGGCAAAAAACTATTATGTACATAGTTTAGTCCTATTCAGTGTCTACTCGGCGCTTCTTGGCTTGTCTCTTGTATTCATTAAATGGAGCACCTTCCATGAAGAAGAATGGGACAAGATCCTTTTGACGGTCACGGAACATGGAAACCCTAACATCACCTGCCAGGAGATTCCAATGCTGTAGTCTGGAGCCCAACAGCTCTGCCTTACTCTTGGGTAGTTCCAAATCCCTGACAAGGTCATTCAGTTCACCTTGTGTTATGAGGTGTGGTTCAGAGGAGGAGGATGGGAGAAAATGTGGGTCCTGTGACATTGATGGTTCAGGACCAGAAGTTTCATCCTCTTCCTCGTCTGACTCAAGTGAGAATGATTCTGGTGCATCAGGAACCGGCAGTCCTTCTCCGTGGGGTACTGGGCGTATAGCTGATGGAATGTTTGGATAATGCACAGTCCGCTTTTTCTTCTTTGACACACCTTTCCCAACTGGAGGCACCATGCAGAAGTAACAATTGCTGGTATGATCTGTTGGCTCTCTCCAAATCATTGGCACTGCAAAAGGCATAGATTTCCTTTTCCTGTTCAACCACTGGCGAAGAATTGTTGCACAAGTGTTGCAGCATATGTGTGGGGCCCACCTCTTGTCCTGATCTCCAATTTTGCAGCCAAAATAAAGGTGATAGGCTTTCTTAACCATAGTGGTTATACTGCGCTTTTGTGATGCAAAAGTCACTTCACCACAAACATAGCAGACATTATCTGCACTGTTCACACAAGTACGAGGCATCTCTGCTCACTTTGGCTAAACAGAAATGTGTCCCTTTGCAAAATCAAACACTGACAAATAAGAGAGCACGACACTGTATGATTTCTAGAGCTGATATAGGGCAATTTGTTCAGCCGAGTGATGTAAGCTTCGTTATGATTGCATCATCCATGACTTCTAGGAATAACATGATGCAATTCATATCATGTATGATGCAATACCAGCTTCAGATTGCATCATTCATTGTTTTGCCTAAAAAGCAAGTACTGTCCAAACCCAGTCATAGATTTATTCATAGATCCAGTCAAAGATGTATTTTAGTCATTTCTGGTTTAAATTGAGATCCCTTCCCTTTATAACTCACTTATCCTCCGCCATTCCCAAGTCAAGGGTTGTATATACTGACCCAATAGCATATCTTGAAAACTAGAGCCAATCAACAATTTTAAGCATCATTTTTGTTCTCAGTGACCCAGAATTAGTAAAGTTTGACTACATTTATTTCAGAAGAATTTTGGCTGTAGAGCAGTGTTATTAACATGATTAATCATGCAACTAATTCTGATTATTTTTTTAACTGCATAATTAATCATTTTTTTAATCACTTGATAGACCTAGTCTGACCAGTCTCTAAACAGGAATTTCATCCTAAACATCCTTCGATCTTCTAGTATAAAATACTAGAAGATTTACCAACATTGCTTGAGTCCTCAACTCAATTAATGAATGTTTTTTGGGAAATAAACTGAAAATATACATGCTTCACTTAAAATCATTGTTCAGGGGTGGGGATGTGGATGAGAGGTTCAGTATGCATGCTGCCCCAGAGATAGAAGACTATCCCAGCCTCTTTCACCACAGCAGCTTGGGGACAGGTGAGAAGCACCTCTCCATAGCTGCTGCAGCTCCAGCAGGCACAGCCAGGAGGAGGGGAACAAGTCCCCCTGTTGGGAGAAGTCTAGACGCGGTGGCATTTCAACAGGGCAGTGCTGCATGGAGCCTGGGGTCAGTTGAGGACTCCAGCTGACCCCGGGCTTTATGCAGCGCTGCCCCTTGGAAGCGCCACTGCGGCGTTTCAAAAGGACAACGCAAGGCGGAGCCTGGGGTCAGATGGAGTCCCCTCCGGCGCCTTAAAGGGGCAGCGCTGTATAAAGTCCCCAGCTGACCCTGGGCTCCATGCAGTGCTGCCCCTTTAAGGCGCTGGAGTGGTACTTCAAATGAGCAGTGCAAGCGGAAACGGTCCAGCACTCCAAAGGGGCTTTGCAACAGTGGAGCTAGGGATCAGCTGGGGATTCCAGCTGATCCCCGGCTCCACTGTTGCAAAGCATCTTTGAAGTGCCGCGCCAGCACTTCAAAGGGGCTTTGCAAGGCAAAGTCGGGGCTCAGCTAGAGTCCCCAGTTGATCCCCGGCTCCTAATGCCTTGTTCCTTTGAAGTGCGGCACTACAAAGAGGCAGAGCAGCATTAATGCCTGCGATTAACACGTTAATTTTTTTACCACATTAATCCTATCCTGCGTTAACCGCAGGCATTAATGCAGGTCAATTGACAGCCCTAGTCTAGACTCATCTGCATCCCATGCTTCCCAGCCAAACTGAAAATACAGCACACTGTGCACTTTCCCCTCACTCCCTGATGAACAGGAACATTCCCTTATGAATGCAGGGGGGGAGTTTTAGACCCCCTCCCTAAAGAGCACCTGAGGGTTGGGAGGCTTAAGGCTGGTTTTCTGAGAAGCAATCCCATTCCAGGCACATCCCATTTTCCTGGAACAACCAAACCCCGACCTTGCTTTAACTTATAAGAGGAAGATGTGTACTGAATTTGGTGGTCCTCTCTCTTACCGTATAGAAGGATAATAATAGAGATGTAGCCGTGTTAGTCTGGTCTTGCTGAAACAAAAGACAGGACTATGCAGCACTTTAAAGACTAACAAGATGGTTTATTAGGTGATGAGCTTTCGTGGGCCAGACCCACTTCCTCAGATCAAATTGTGGAAGAAAATTGGCATGACCATATATACCAAAGGGATGCAATCAAAAAAAGTGAACACATATAAAATTGACAAATCAGATTTTAGAACAGAAGAGGGATGAGGGGGGGAGGTTAGTGTCTAGACAGACAGACAGACGGATGGACAAACTCTCTCAAGTATATAGTAGATATGTGAATATATGAGGCACTTAAAGCAACACTACATGCAAAAAGTTACAAGGCATATTAAATGACTACAGTAAGTTTGGATCTGAGTTTAAATTCATAAAATGAATTTTCTATGGGTTTCAATGTGGGATTTTTTTTGGTTTATTTCTTTGTAATACATTAAACTATACAAGATGTGATCTGTTTTTAGTGATAGACAACTACTTTCAATCAAATATATGACTTGCATCTTGGAGCCACATAGGGCACATTGTACTGTTTCACTGAGAAATGACTAAACATGTGGCAGGAAGCCATGCATGCTTCAATACAATTAAAATCAACCACACTTGCAAGTTCAGACTAAAATACTCATCCATGTAATTACTGCAGCAAATGCAGTTTGTTATTTTAAGAAGAAAAGTGCAGTGGATAACTTTACGATTTAGTTCCTGGTGTTGGTTTGTTCAATAATGACTACACAAATGCAAACTGTTAAGGGAAAACAACAGGGAACAACAGACAAAGACTTAAGCATGAAGGCCTGGGACAAATGAACTGAAGGAATTCAATGAACTCGTTACCAGTTCTCAAATGAACTCAATAGGACCCATCATCAGGTCCCTTGAGGAAGAACTGACTAGAAAAACATCAGAAAATGAGTGAGTATGAGGAAAGGGCAGTGACCACTGGAGACACAGACCAGTAGAGGTAAGAATATTCATTCTCTCCCTCAAGGTAGAAGAGCCTCTCCTTCATGAATCTGCTAAAGCAGGGGTAGGCAATAAGTGGTTCCAGTCCACACCACTTCCCGCAGCTCCCATTGGCCGGGAATAGAGATCTATAGACAAAGGGAGCTTGAAGCAACGATATTTGTGGTCACAAAGGTAAATAAAGTGCTGGCAGCCCACCACGAGCTAATTCTGGTTAACCGCCTTCAGGTTATTGACCACCCCGTGTTAAAGAAATGCACTGGTTTCTGCATAGCTTAAATAACTCAATATGGATATGTCTACACTGCATTCCTCTTTCGAGAGAGGAATTTCCCATGCTTCATTTGCATAATCGCGTCCGGCCGCTATTTCAAAATACCCTATTTTGAGATAAAAAGTGCCGTATAGACGCGGTTATTTTGAAAGAAACCCCTTCTTCATTTTTAAGAAGTAAGGGTGATTTCAAAAGAAGGGGTTTCTTTCAAAATAACCACGTCTACACGGCACTTTTTATCTCGAAATAGGGTATTTCGAAATAGCAGCCGGATGCTATTATGCAAATGAACCACGTGAAATTCAAATCCGTGCTTCATTTGCATTCCTCTCTTGAAAGAGGACTGCAGTGTAGACATACCCTATAAGGCCAAAGTAGCAGGGTATACATAGCCCACAGTCTTTTTGAGTACCCCACAAAATTAGTTCTCTCCTTTAACATATTACACAGACACACCCTACTCCGAAATTGAGTAGAGTCTGGTTAAATTTTAAGCATAGCCTAAAATGAATTAATTCAACAATAAAGGGTTTTTTTATTCATGGTAAAATTTTAGTATTTAAATTTGAATATTAAATAACTTTAAATTACTTTGGTTCACTTCTTTTGGTCACTTCTTCCTTTTTCTATTCTCTCTTGTTCTTTAATTCTTATTATTTCCTACTGTCTTTTCCCCACAAATCCCTTTTCATTATCCATTTTCCTTCAGATCAGTTTCTTCTTCATTCACTTCTTCCTCTTGCTCCTATTCTTTACCTTTATTGTTTTTCCTCATTTTTGTATGTACTGTCAGAACCACCTTCCTTTTTTCAATAGCGACTTTCTTCCACTTTTACTTTCCTTTTCTTTCTCTCTCCCTCTTCTTCCTGATCCATAATTTCTTCTTCTTTCTTTACTTTGTGCCTATAGGTGTCATTCATTCTCATCAACGAAACACTAAGAAGGTGTATTCCTGCACATACTCTCTACCTCCCAAAAGATCAGAAGTAGAAGAACTGGAAGTTAGGTAGAAGAGGCAGCTACTTTCCTTTGCAACTTTCTACAGGAGAGGAGAGAAATGCTAGATCATAATATTCCATTTCAGGCTTTGGCAGCTTTATAATGGTTGGAGCCAGCTCTGGAAGCCAACAAGACGTAAGGGAATTGGAGAGTGAATGGGAGAAAAGAGCAGGCATACTACTGAAGAACCTGCAGGACAACAGTCACTCCTCAGTCATAAGACAGAAGCTGCAGAAGTTTCAGCTCATTGTTGACATTAGGAGCTAGGAACCTAGTTTACTTTTGCCAATAATGTTGCCCCCAACTTGAGCAACTGAATTCACTGGTAAGAATCTTTTCAGAAAACAAAAACATACTGCCTAAAAAGCATTCACAGAAATTACATACACAAGTATTAACACTAACAGTGCTTACACACTCACTCAAATAAAGGGAAAGAAATGGTATCAGGTGGCTAAACAAATATTTGCAGAGAACTGTTCATAATCTACTATATATTTTGAAGAGTTTGTTTGTGGATTTGTTTGTGCAAAATAAAGTCATACTTTGCGATTACTTACAGATACCACATTTCGCATTAACAATCCTGCCACGTAAATTAGTTGAATGAACTACTTTTTATGCCAGAATATGCTGGGTGAAAGGTTTAAATAAGTAGTTTTGTTTTTCATTGGAAAAAAGTCATTATTGTGATTAGAGTTCATAAAAATATCTTCTAAAAAATTAAAATCAAGTCACTTATTCAACTGTCATTTTAGTGTAAAGAAAATTTTTACTGTTACAAATTACAAAATAATTCAAATTAGTTACGGAAAGTATAATGGAAGCTTTACGAGTTTCTGATTCATATGTATGGTGATTATTCAATAAAATGAATAATGATTGAAGTTGAAATCCTACAAATTTAAAACTGTTCTTTTACTTCCCTATTGCAAACACATTACTAAAAAATTCTATTACAAATATTTAATTTGTTGAACTTTCCTATAAGTGTAATCTACACAAAATGCCAATGACAGGTCTCACCTGCTAGTCAATTAACAACATTTTAAAAGATTTGCCAAATATTTCTCCAATGATGAATAAATACAAGAAAACAAAGATCTTATTGTTTATACTCCCTAAGCAGAAATGCAGACTAAATTAAATGGACACCTTATTCACTGCAAATTGTGTAGTCAGTTCTATAAATATAAGATATTATGCCACTGGATATATTGAATGTGGACAATGCAGCTAACATGAATTATTAATTTCCTTTCACACACAGTATAGAAACAATAAATGATCTACCTTTCTCCTTTTGGAGTTTTTTTAAATTGGTCCCAGTATCTTGATCAATGAGTTCTTCTCTGGTGTTGGTCAGAATAGCTTAAAAAAAATCAGAGGGCACAGTTCTGTAACACTCACAGTTAACAACAAAAAACAAAACCACCACCTAACATACAGAATGAAAATATTCAATCACATATTTACCACCAATATCCTGACAAATCTGCACTCTTATACAGTGAGTTCTTAAGTGGTGGGCCATTTTTTTTGTTTATCATCTACTAAATTCTAAACCTTCAACATTTAGAGCAAAGTATTTACATAAACAGCAGAAGCAAATTTGCTTAAGTTGATTACACAAAGACACCAGAACAGAAAAAAAATTACCACTGGGATGAGTGCAATTTCCTATAAAATGCTCAAATTAACTAATTACAAAAGTGCTTCACAGAAATCATTTTGGGGAATAAACATGTTTAATAGATGAGGGGATTTAAAGAATCAGTAATTATCTAAAATGCAGCTATTTTAAGAAAGAAATATAGACAGATAGATGGTTAGCAACCCAAATTGATGGATGACAATGAAAAGACAATCATTTTTGCAGTTAAGAGATCATTTTTTTACTTACCACCTAGAAAATCATTGAAATATGTTAACTTTATAATTTCAGGATAATTAGTTTATTTGTTCTTATTAGATTAAAATGTTACTTTCTCCACAATTATCTTTATAGAATTTGAAATCACTCCAGGTCAAGAAAATTGTTAAGAACTTTATATTTATTCATATTCAGACATATTCTTTAGCCAATGATTGACTGAAACTAGCAAAAATTAAAAAATAGTTATCCTTCAACACCAGTACACTATGGTCCAATGATATGGACCACTATTAGTCATAAGAACATAAGAATGGCCGTACTGGGTCAGACCAAAGGTCCATCTAGCCCAGTAGCCTGTCTGCCGACAGTGGTCAGCACCAGGTGCCCCAGAAGGGGTGGATCGAAGACAATGATCAAGTGATTTGTCTCCTGCCATCCTTCTCCAGCCTCTAACAAACAGAGGCCAAGGACACCATTTCTATCCCCTGGCTAATAGCCTTTTATGGACCTAACCTCCATGAAATTATCTAGCTTCTCTTTAAACTCTGCTAGGGTATGTCTACACTGCCACCCGAGTTCGAACTAGGGTGGCTAATGTAGTCATTCGAACTTGCAAATGAAGCCCGGGATTAAAATATCCCGGGCTTTATTTGCATGTTCCCAGGCGCCGCCATTTTTAAATGCCCGGTAGTTCGAACTCCCTGGAGCTCTAATTCGAACTACCTAGCCCATGCCCCGTGTAGCCACGAGCAGGGAGTTCGAACTACCGGGCATTTAAAAATGGCGGCACCCGGGAACATGCAAATAAAGCCCGGGATATTTTAATCCCGGGCTTCATTTGCAAGTTCGAATGACTACATTAGCCACCCTAGTTCGAACTAGGGTGGCAGTGTAGACATACCCTTATAGTCCTAGCCTTCACAGCCTCCTCTGGCAAGGAGTTCCACAGGTTGACTAAGCGCTGTGTGAAGAAGAACTTTCTTTTATTAGTTTTAAACCTGCTACCCATTAACTTCATTTGGTGTCCTCTAGTTCTTCTATTATGGGAACTAATAAATAACTTTTCTTTATTCACCCTCTCCACACCACTCATGATTTTATATACCTCTATCATATCCCCCCTTAGTCTCCTCTTTTATAAACTGAAAAGTCCCAGTTGCTTTAACCTCTCTTCATATGGGACCCGTTCCAAACCCCTAATCATTTTAGTTGCCCTTTTCTGAACCCTTTCTAAGGCCAAAATATCTTTTTTGAGGTGAGGAGACCACATCTGTACACAGTATTCAAGATATGGGCGTACCATAGTTTTATACAGGGGCAGTAAGATATTCTGTGTCTTATTTTCTATCCCTTTCTTAATAATTCCTAACATCCTATTTGCCTTTTTGACCGCTGCTGCACACTGTGTGGAAGTTTTCAGAGAACTATCCACGATAACTCCAAGATCTCTTTCCTGATTTGTCATAGCCAAATTAGCCCCCATCATACTGTACGTATAGTTGGGGTTATTTTTTCCAACGTGCATTACTTTACACTTATCCACATTAAATTTCATTTGCCATTTTGTTGCCCAATCACTCAGCTTGGTGAGATCTTTTTCAAGTTCTTCACAGTCTGCTTCTGTCTTGACTATCTTAAACATACATAAAAATGTTCAGGATACATTTAAATGGTACCTCAAAGATTTTATTTGCAGCACCTACTATAGTTAATAATTTTTAACACTGCTGGGGCATAGAGGATCTCCAAGTGTATTATTTTTAATGATCATTTATATAACAATGGCATTCAAAGGCCACAGTCTGGATCAAGACCCCATAGTATTAGATGCCATACAAGTAGATGAAGAAACATTGCCTAGCCTGGAGAGTTTTGCAGGCATAAATGAATGTCAACGACCTGTAAAACACAGAAATATTATGCTATTGTGTAAATAAGTAAACTGACATGTGCAGAAATTAAGTGATTTGCCCAAGGTCAAACAGGCTGTCTGTGGGGGAGCCTAATCACCATGTCCCAGACTCGTGTTTCATGCACAAGGTCATCCTTCATCTAAATAATGCACAGACCCTGATGCATATTCTGGAAATTTAAAAAAAAAGACCTATGAGAATGAAAAATATTACAGTCATGATATCGTTAACTGAGCTTGAGGCAAATACAATAAATGTACATTTAGAAGGGTGCCATCACACATATGTATGTTGTATCACAGCAGGCACAATATACTGTGACACTGAGTTGATGTGTGCATGATACATCATCTGATTGGTCGGGCTCTCTGCAATAATGAGCAAGCAGCTTTTATCCTATCTTCTGGAACCTCTCTGGTTTTTTAATGATAAATGACTGCTTCACAAAGCCAGTTTTAAAACAAACACTCTCAATTTTCCTTTAGTGAAGTATTTTTCATAGAACATTTCTCAAATCTACAGAGGAGTTGTCTGAGTGAGGGGAGGCTAGGAATAATAAAATACCAACCAATTCTATCTGGTGTGTTGTCAAGCTGGGATGGAGAGCTGGACACACTGCTGCTCTGATGTGAAGAAGCATGACTCCCTGGCCTCTGACTATCTTCCAGAGATGGAGCAGGAGAAGGGCTGTCTTGAATCCTCTCCTTAAAACAGAAAACAAAATTATGTCTGTTGAACCATGAGGTTGATTTTAATGTACTTTGTGCTTGTAGTGTTATAACCATGTTGGTCCCAGAATATTAGAGATACAAAGTGGATGAGAGGTTATCTTTTATTGGCCAGCTTATCTCTCTCACCAACAGGCACTGGTCCAATAAAAGATACTACTTCATCCACCTTGGCTCTTTAATGCATTTAAGACATATCTAAAATAGCAAATCTCCTTTCCTAAGTAAATGAAAGTGGCTCTTTTGTGAACTCACATTCGAAGAACCAGTACAGCTTTGTGCCTCATATACCTTTTGATCTCACAGTATGATACCCTTATCATCATGACATATTGTGCAGTTTACTGACCTCTTTTTAAAGCTATTCAATTACCTGGGGGTACTTTTATTTTGTAACAATTTCACCCATATTAATACAAAAATGCACATTCTTCCTCTGTACATTACTAGTTTTATCTGTATCTATAACTGATAGAGAAGAGTCAAATTTCAAATACTAAATTCAGATTAAATTTGCAATTTCAGATTCAAATAAATATTAATAGTAAACAATTGCAAATTCATAAAAACAATCATTGGCCTACCTGAAAAACTTTCACAGGCCCCCTTTAAAGCTATATCAGCCAGATTTCCAAAGCCATACATGCAAAAGTACATATTTCAGCGTAAAGACAAAATTTCTCTAAAACTCTAACTATGTGCTCACAAAGGAAACAAATTGGCTTGTCACCTGTCCCAGAACAGTTCGCCCATCCCAAGAACCTACTTTTAATTTTCAAAGGGCTTTAAAATCCACATAGGTCTGGAGATGGTTGTGAAAATAAAGAGTTAAGGCAACACTCATTTAACACTGCACATCCTGATTTTCAGAGGTTTAATAGATTAGAGGATTTGCCTGCTCTAGGCAACATTTACTCTGAATTAACATTTTTCAGAAGTAAAAATAAGAATGTGCTTAAATCCTAACATATGCATGCACATTTATGTAAATACAATTCTAAAAATGTTGCCTACAGTTCTAATATATCTGATAATTTGGATAGAGAAAAAGGAGAAAAAAATTGCAACATTTTCCAAAATTTTACCATATGCCATTTGGCTTAATTCTGGGTCCCAGACCTGTGTCCAGGCCTGTAAATAAATGCCCACGCTGACACCCTATGGGGTGATGAGGGAAGCCTGACTGTTGTTGGCTTCTCCTGGGCCTCTTTCTAGATCTCCCTCAACGTCCACCTGGCTCCATAATGGCTGCAGGTTCTCGGGGTCGACATAGTCCGAACCCTCCATCAGGGTAAAAAGGATCTCCTCTGTGGTGTGGGGGCCGAGCAGTCCGGGCCAGTCCTCGGCCTCGGCAAGGTCCTCAGGAACCTCCTGGCTCGGGAGCTTAGGGCAGGCCTCTGCTTCCTCCGGCAGCTGGGCCCTTACTGAGCTCTCGAGCTGGGATCTTATCCTACTTGCTCTGCCCCTTGGCTTCTGGGGAGTTAAAGGCGCAGAACACGACTTGGCCCACCCAGGTTCAGAGAGGGGGTTCTTCCGCCTCTGGGTCAGTGAGCACCTACCCCTGCTCACTACATTTACCCAAAATGAAATTCTCTCATTTTGTTCAACTGTAGTAATGCTGTGTGCATTTTTTCTAGAGCTTTCAAAATTATTGCTCTGACACACATTTTAATAATTTGTTCCCTCCCACCTACTATAACCAATAAAAATTTGCTGAAAAAATACATATTGCATTTTTCTGTGTGGCCCCTTCCATGAGACTGATCACTTATAACACACTCCAAAAGTAGCACTGAGAAAGGAAGGGTCCCTGGCAGTATGGCTGCAATGGACTCGTGCTATCAGGGAGGATTGGACAGTCCTGGCTTCTGGCAGCTCCCCAATATCCATGCGTTTGGGGAGCTGAATTCTTTGCCTCTTTTGCAAGAAGGACAAATTCTCCATCTCTTTACAGTTTAATCAGGGGGAAGTTCTGAGGGTAACCGTACAGCTTTCCACCATCCCTGCTACATTCCCAAAGATTTTTCAGTGAAATGATATCATCTGGCCCTTTCTAAATGTGCTAAGAAACTCAACAGTGTCTGATTATTTTTCCCCTGGAGAAAAGAGAACATAAATCAATAAAATATCTTTAGAAGCAGATCGGCAGATTCAAAAATTCTCTCTATTACTAGTGATTAACTTAATAGTTTCAGTTCATTATCTACTGGTGTAACTCATTAATACCAATGGCAGTCAGGTTAGTGTTTTAAAAATACTGTTTACCCATTAAAACTATATCTCCAAAATAGACTCAACTTCACATTGTAGCATGATGCACAGGGAACTGAAGAATATCTCCTCTTAACAGTAGAGAGTGGAATTTGTCTATTCTAGTCACACCACACCGAAAATGTAGCCCTAAATGTGTTTTATTAGGATACTTATTATACATTAAATAACAATTGCGCCTTGGAATAATGTAACAGATGCATATCTATTACATAGCTGTTAATTCTCAATGGATATGTTTTCACTAATTATCTGTTATTTAATGAACATGCAATAAGCAATAAAACCTAAAGGGAGATTTTCAGTTGCAATAGTTTTGGTATGCTAATTAAAATGTTTATTACATTTAAATAGATATGAATCTATTACAAACCTTAGTAGCTTAAAGTTTTGAAAAATCCACTGTTTTCAGCACTTAATATTCCACCATTCCAAACATTCCAAATCAGTACAACATCAATCCTACTGGGCTTAAAATTATCAGGGTTCCCCCATCCATACTTTGAAATGCTCTGCCAAAGGCTTGGAAAGTCGTGGCTGCTGAGGAGTCTGGGAGACAGGCAGGAAGCCTTTATGCCCTGGCTTCCTGTCTTGAAATTCCCTCTACTGTGTGACATTAATTACATTAAAAAATTAACTGATCAAAAATTAATTTTACACACAGGTGTGTTCTTGTTGGGTCTCTGTGCATGGACCATCTATTAAATTTGTTCATGTAGCTTTCTCACAACACTCCTCTTAATGCATCCCAGAATGATGTTTGCTTTTTTTTGCAACAGCATCACAATGTTGACTCATATTTAGCTTGTGGTCCACTATGACCCCTAGATCCCTTTCAGCAGTACTCCTTCCTAGACAATCACTTCCCATTTTGTATGTGTGAAACGGATTGTTCCTTCCTAAGTGGAGTACTTTGCATTTGTTCTTATTAAGCTTCATCCTGTTTACCTCAAACCATTTTTCTAGTTTGTCCGGAACATTCTGAATTATGACTCTATCTTCCAAAGCAGTTGCAACTCATCCCAGCTTGGTATCATCTGCCAACTTAATAAGCATACTCTCTATGCCATCACCTAAATGACTTTCTTTAATTGCCTGCTTTTATTTGTCATGGCCTACTTTACATTAATACCAGCCATGGGTATCTAAAGGGGACTGTACCATTTTTTCATCTCAGAATCTTTAAATGATTAATTTGCCACAAAAATATGCAATGTATATAGAACAAGCATGTGAGCAGCCCAGTAAAGAGTTTGCCAACTGCTCTACAGAAAAGATCTGAACAAACCAAATTACTGTGCATGAGCACTCAGAAATGACATATACAGCAGTATATGTCATCCTTATTTGAGTAATTCAGAAATTGATGATTTGGAAAAAAAGAGGATTCTAGTTCTCTCTGATAACTGTATTTTCTCACTGTTTGGCCATCATCCTTTCCTTAATCATTTCCAAATTGTCCCAAATCAGGTCCTGGCCATTCCATTATAAAAGGACTAGTGTCCTGCTGTCCCACGTATAAATGCCCCCAAACTCTTCGCCAAGTCCTTTAAAGGGTATTAGGAAGGGGGTTGGAGCCTCACTGTACAAGAGGTAGGAACCTGAAACTGCCTTTTGTGCAGTATGGGATGTTTTCTTTATGATTTAGGAATGTGAAATGTCGATTAATCAACTAATTGAATAGTCGATGGGATTTCCATCAACTACTCAATTAGTCGATAAGGGGGGGCGCTTGCCATCCTGCTGTACCTCTCCCTTTGAAATATACAAGAGCAGTACATGGGTCTTGTACATTTCAAAGGGAGAGGCGCAGCAGTTTTGATTCCTCTGCCTCTCCCCACCCCAAGACGGTGCTGGAGGGAACTAGCTTTTAAGCTGGCTCCCCCCAGCACCAGCTCCTACTCTCCTTCCCCCCCTTGCCACTTCTTTCTGATAGAGGCAGCAAGGGGGAGGGGGGGGAAGCGTCTAGTTGAGTGACTACTCGACTATCAGAAAAGCTTATGCTTATTGGGTAATCAACTAGTCGCTTATATCCCTAGATGGATTCATTTACATCCTTTTCCAATTCATTTAAACTGAACAGTACCCCTTCTATAATGAGTACATTCACTGGACATCTACCACAAATTTTATGTACTAAGTTACAATGTTATACTCTGATCCCTCACTCCCTATCACAGGGTCCCACAACCAATGTTCCCTTTTATCTTTTCTATCCATGTGCAGAATAATGTTTTTACTTGCACTGGCACTGAGACAAGTGCAAATGTGAACCACCAGTAGAAACAAAACACTTAGCTGTGGGCACTCTGCTAATCACCTGGGTAGCATCTGAATCTCTCCTGAGCAGCCAAATAAGTGCACAGCTTTCAGGGAATGCCTCCCACAACTCGTGTGGAGAAGGTAGGGAAAACCACCCAATCTGGGAGTCAAGAAAACTTCCCAACTCCCAACAAAAAGGGCAACTAGTGTAATTCCTCCCAATGGGTTAGGAGGGAACTTGGTCCTTTTGCCAAGTTCATGGGTGGGTGGTTGTGTGACTGCTTCCAGCCCAATGAAGG
Organism: Pelochelys cantorii; assembly: GCA_032595735.1. NCBI lineage: Eukaryota > Metazoa > Chordata > Testudines > Trionychidae > Pelochelys > Pelochelys cantorii. Next base: position 35,553,566 of record CM064337.1, on the reverse strand, counting down.
TAAAAGAGGGCCTATAAATATCGTCCCCTCACTCTTGGCCAGCAGGAAGAATAGTGCAGTGACCGTCTCCTGACCTTGGTCCAGCTGATTCCTGCCTTTCCCTGTAAACTTTCCTCATTCCCTTCTCATTCCCCCTTCCCCCACTGTAAGGAAACCCTTAAAAGGGCAGTGCCACTTTTCTTCTAGCAAGTGGGACAAAGATTCTTCCACCTCACTTCATGAAGGTTGCAGTGCACACATTATTTCCCACTACAAAGCGATCTGCTTAAAATAATCTGGCCTTAACACATTCAATGTTGGATTTACAATGTTCATGCAGAAATAAATGCATCAAATAATAATGTCATGCTTAATTACACAGTGAATCATTTTATAAAAGAATTTGTTGATTATGTCATCTACCAGAATTTACATATACTGGGAAGATACAGGGTTCCCTGCAGGCAACAGAAGAGATGGAATTTTTTTCTACATCATATGTACTATAAATGAGAATAGAGTATTATCACGTTAGCCTACATATTGATTGAGAAACAGTCTATGTTCAGTGTTTGTTTGGAAATGAATGAGTTTCTCCTACCGTAATGAATAGCACTATGAGCAGTTTCTTCTTTGCAAGTAAACAGATCCATTTTTCAGTCCTGTAATCAGTATGCATCTATTTAGCTACTTAACAGCTATGTGCTCTGGTTCATTAGGTAGCTACTGTTGTGTCTCAGCCTCGTTAAAATTTCACAGCAAGTTAATCTATTTTATTACAAATGAGATCACAAGTGATAATGTCCTCACCATTTTACAAATACAGGGTTAACAGCAACGGTAACAAATCCAAGAGGAAATTTAAATGGGAAAATTGCAAATCTGAAATCTTAATATTTTTTACACAATGATAACTTCATTTTATGTCATTTATGAATTTTATATCCTTGTTACTGTTCATACTTTTTTTCTATTAAAATTGCTATAGTTGCACTACAGTCCGATCTGCTTCTGCAGTTATTATACTTATAGAATCAGAAGAATATTACTTCTAAAATGAAGCCATATTTCCCCAGTTCAACTTGCTTTCACATTTTGTACACTTTCAAAATTCATAAACCAGGTTATAATATACTGAATTAGAGAGAGGATTTATAGATTTCAAAATCTGATGAAAGAATTAAAACATGTCTGAAGATCTCATCTATTTATCTATCTGCAATACCTACTCTCTATATTTTATCTTTCTCTTGTCTTTACAGAGCTAGTCCATAAATTCTCAACAGACTTTTGCAATACTAAATCTTTTGAAGGATGATATATTTCTGTCTTACTAAAGGACACTGTTTTGCTTTTGCTCAGAAAATGTAGCTACAAAGCTTGACATTGTTACTTTTAGTTATGATTTAGGTTAATGGCACTAAAGTCATCAACTCTTCCAATTTTGAGAGATATCATTGCTTTCATCTCAGCATCCTTTTTGCATCCCTCGTGGGGTACTATTCCACACAAGACATGTGAAGCACTATAACAGTTACATCCACAATCTTGCACCTCTAAAATCCAGGATTCTGGACCACAGATGTTCCAGGATCAGAGAGTCCCAGCATGCTGCAGGGGTTGTGGGGGGGGCCCGGGAGCCACTGCATGGCTCACTTGGGCTGTGAGGAGGAGGGGTGAGGAGCCAACACATGGCTCTGCTGGGCTGTGAGGGAGGAGTTGGGAGCTGGTGCATGGCTCACCTGGGCAGTGGGGGAAGGCCCAGGAAGCCCAGTGTGGGGGGGCAACAGAGGGGGCCTGCAGCAGGGGACCTGAAATGACCTCTCCCGGTCAAGAAAAATCCCTCATAAGGGACCAGTTAGGTCCCAAAGGTGCTGGACCAAGGAGGTACAACCTGAATTAAGTATATATGAATGGCTTACCACTTTTTGACTTAATTATCTTAGCTTTAATTCCTTTTCTCTAATATTTTATAGCATTCATTCTGATTTTATACATGAAGAGCTTTAGAAGAGCATTGGTATTGGATTTGCCTGTTTATTTTTATTTATTTTCAGTTCCAATATAGCTGTAATTATTATTCCAAATGTTAATCTATTAATGAGCTTCTTAAATGGCTTAATGGCATTTAATTGCTGGCAAGCAGGTTTTGGATATTTGTATGACTGCTGGATTTTACTCGTACGTTTGTCTTGATATTTCATATTTATTTGATGTGTGCCTTCTTTACTCTACAGAACTCATTAAAGGCAAGGCAGCTTGGAATATAACAGACGTTGCTAATAAAAATGGTAACAGAAAAAAATGTGGTGGACTGTTGTTGGTTTTAAGTTCCTGATCTTTATTTGCCACTAATCTGAGAATAAATTGCGAACTGGTCAATTTCTTAAAAGAACCATAATTTGTACATTCTTAAAGGTTTTACCGACGAAAGCTCATGATATAGTTCTTTGTCTCTAAGGTTCCATAGGACTGCTTATTGTTTTTAAAGTTACAGACTAACACAGCTAGCCCTCTGAGACTTTTTAACTCCAATGAGGGTTTCCACAGTATTACAACTGCTTTCCTAAATACCTCCTTAAACTATCCTTCAGCCCTGGTCTACACTAGAGAGTTATTTCAAAATAACAAGTGGAGTGTCCGTACTACCAAGCCCACTATTCCAAAATTTTAAAATAATAACTTCAGCTTTTCCTGAGGAATAATATTTATTTCAATGTTTATTTTTATTTCGAAATAGCACTAGTTGCTGCTATTTCAAAATAATCAGCCTCCAGAGCCTCTCACAGCAGCACTTGTGGCTGCTCTGGCCACACCTGACTGCTCCAACGCTCATCTTCTCCTGCAGAGATTAAAGCTGCAGGCAGAAGGGACAGGGCTTGTGGGACAAGGAGAGCTTTGCCAGCCCCATGCCACACAGCTCCCATCCCACGAGCTATGACTGTCCCCAGCACTCCCTCTGACTCCCCATGACTGCCAGCACACCTGCAGCACCTTCTGCTGCTATTGGCCTGGGGTGAAAGAGGGTACCATCCTGGACTGGTGTGGATATCCTGAACCTCATCGGGGTCTGGCAGGGGGAGACCTCCAGGCTTTCTGCACAAGAAAAAGGAATGCCGATGTGTATGGTCGCCAGCTTGGCCAAGAAGGGACACACGTGGATGCTTGACCAGATTCGCATGAAAATAAAAGAGCTCCGGCAGGCATACACTCAGGCCAAGGAGCAAAGTGCATGTTCTGGGGCAGCTCCTCACACCTGCCACTCCTACAAGCAGCTGCATGCCATCCTGGAAGGGGGGCTGGTCAACCCTCCTCCCTGCCATCATCAATGAGTCTGTCCAGGACGCACTTCACATCAGTCTCCACAAGGGTGGGGTTGAGGAGGAGAAGGAGGAACAGCAGACCAGCCAGGACACCATGCCTGCCAACCAGGAGCTACTTCTCACCCTGGAGCCAGTCCCTGCCTCCCGGGATGTGTCTCAGGCCTTGGACACTCCTAGTGAAGGCAATTCAGGGAGTTCCATAACTTTCACTATACACACACAGGGGCAGGTGGCAGGCTGAGAGGGGCTGCACACTCCTCGCTTGGCCTACTTGGCCTGGAGGTTGCACAATATCTGTGCACATGGAGCACCAGTCTGGAGCACTCAGCTCCATGACACTCTCACCCAGGAACCCCTGGATACTTCTCACAAGGGTCCTGAACAGACCTGCCTTACACCAGACTCCGTGGTAGGACACCTTCCCACCACAAGTCACCACTAAGGAGGCTGGGGTCTTGGAAACGCCCACAGCAGTGCTGCACATTGCACAGGCTCATGCTTGCACATAGGTAGCATTTGCTCCCGGTCAAGCATGGCGATGCAGAGGAGACCCATCCCCTGCATGGGAACCTGCCGGGGGGAGGAAGAGGAGGAGAACCCAGTAGCACTCTTTCTGTCAATTGGCCTCTGCTCCTCACATACACCTCCCCAAACACCTCTTCTCTTCCACTGGGCAGGGATAGAAGTTCTCTCTCTGCAGGATGCTGCCATGCTGGACCCAGCATGTGCAGGACATGGAAGGAAGCCAAGCCGCCCCATCCACCTCTCCCGTCTTCAGGCTCCTTGCCTGTCTGGCATCTTCCCATGCCTGCTTGTCCTTGGGATGTGGTGGTAGTGAGGCTCCCCTGGGATACCTGTGCCCCTGTCTAGGCCACAGAGGGCCTTGCTCAAAGCACATCACCATCATCTGAACCAAGTCCTTCAGTGTCAACTCAGAGAGTATGGCTAGGCTTCATGCACCGGGGCTCCTGGGATAACTGCTGTTGTAACTTTTCTTCACAATTGGGCCAGCTGCAAGCATCACGTCCCATACCATCTTCCTGACTCCGCAGGATCTGCTGGAGAAAGTGAACCCTGGAAGACCTGCTGGGGGACCAGATGGCTTGCCTTCAGTCCCTCATCCAGGGGTTCGATGAGGAGTGGGCTGCCGACTGGGAGGAGTGCCAGTCTGGCCAGGAGCAGCGGAAGGCCATGTGGGATCAGCTGGTTTGCCAGCACAAGGCCATATACTCCCCCATAACCTCTGTGATGTAGTGCATGGCCACACGCATGGAGCAGGCCCCCAGCCACCTCCCCCCAACTCTCCACCTCTGCCCCCCATTCCACCCCAACTCCCTGCCACTGGTCATCCCATCGCTGCAGCATGATGTGGTTCCACCAGTTGGAACTGGTTTTCCTCTGCCAGAAGTGGCGTTCTGTGTTGTGAAGGGGATTGAGCATTGTGGCTGAAACAGGAGTGCCAGGGGTCCTGCGGTTTGAGCTGGTCATTGTTGTGCTGAAGCAGCACATGGGCAGTCTGAATGAACCGATGGAGGCTCCAGGCAGTGTGGACACACTATTTTGAAATAATTCCGAGCTATTTTGATGCTGCCTCGTAGTGTGGAGGCACTATTTCGAAATTATTATTTTGGGAGTTACTTCGAGTAGGGATGTGAACGAGTAGTTGAGCAGATGATTAACCAATAAGCCTAGGCTTACTGGTTAATCTCCTCTATATCAGAGGCAGCAAGGGGGGGCAGAAGCCAGTGCTGGGGGGAACCAGTGCCTGTGCTAGTGCAAGAGGGTGGGCAGGGGAAGCTGCCAGAGCCCCTGTCCACGGGGAGTCCAAAATCAGGCTGCCTACCACTCCCTCCCCCAGCAGCCTCTGTCTGTGGGGACCTCAGACCACCCACAGACAGGGGCTACTGCCACCTCATGCTACTGTCTCTGTATCAGAGGCAGCAGTGTGGGGCAGCAGACAGACAGTCTGTGTGGAGAGCTGGTTTTTAAATTGGCTCCCCTCATGGCCTGGCTCCTGCTTGGCAACCCGTGCTGACACAGAGGCAGCAGCGCAGAGTGGCAGGGGGCTCCTGGGAGTGGAGCCGGATTGCACTGGCTGCCAGCCCTGCTCCCAGGGACTACAGAATAGTTGACTAACTGCTAAGAATTCATGTGGTTAGTTAACTATTTTATAACCCTCTAACTAACATCCCTAATTTCAAAATACGTTATTTCAAAATAATTTCCTACTGTAGACATGCCCTCAGACTCTGAAGACAGCCAAGGTGAAATTCACCCCAAACCTACACAACCACTAAGTAAATGGCCTTTAAGTGCCAAACCATTCAGAGGGTGAAGTTGCATAACCTGTGTGCAGGACACAGGACAGATCAGAAGCTCATTCTATGAGCTCATTCTAATAGCTTCAAAACTGAAAGAGGGGCAACAAGTCCTGCAACCAACTTCTCCACCCTCAAAGAATGGTGTATGCAATGAAGGGAAGGGGGAAAGGAGAGTCAGCTTGGATGCCTACTACACAGCTTCCCATCGCTTTTACAGATCTGACAGATGTTTTCTACTTCGACAGTTTACTATTGCCTCTACATTCCAGGCTGAATTTCACCCAAAATTAATAGGAAATATATAAACACTACTGTTTAGCTACCAAATAATGTAACTCTTGTTATTTTATAACAGCTAATATCAGGATTCATATTTCTTTTCCTGGACCTTAATTTATTACTATTACTATTACTATTTGTAATGGACAGGAGGAGTGCTGACCAGCACTTGGTGACTGAGGGGTTAAATTCAACAAATGGTCTGGTAGCACTTTATAGACTAACAAAACATGTAGATGGTATCATGAGCTTTCGTGGGCACAGACGACCTCTTCAGATGACCGGAGTTGTGCCCACGAAAGCTCATGATACCATCTACATGTTTTGTTAGTCTATAAAGTGCTACCAGACCATTTGTTGTTTTTTTCTGTAACAGCTGGAGTAAGTTAGGGCCCAAGGTTGCTTGCAGGGCAAGCAATGGAGTGGCTGGTGCTTGAGAATCAGGGAGCTATAACTGGCTCCCTGATGGGCTTCATCCTAGTTCTCTTGTGTTCAGCAGCTCTCCATGCAGGAAAGAACTGGATCCTTATTTATATTTTAGCCTATCTGGGCTTGTATAAATTGGGGACTGAAAGTTTATTCTGATTTGGTAACACCACTGGACCATTGAGAACTCACTGTTGGCTATAGGGAGAAGGCACCCTGCATTCCTGCAAGCCTAATGCTTTCCATATGGGAATTATTAGGATGTAGACCCTGGTCTGGGTAAAAGAATCAAAATCTGTTCTCAATAAAGATCAGAAATCTTGAACCCAGACCTTGAGTTGTATGCTCACTCTGTGTTGTGACAGCCAGTGAGTGGCACTTGGCATCCATTTATATACTGTGAAAGCTCAGCTCCTTTGCACCCAGTATCAGTTTAAAGGACATAAAATGATTTAGCCATGATTCCAGCATTCTATTTAATATATTCTTAGTACAAACCTTATCAACTCCTTTAAGAGTACTATATATGGTGCATACATGTTAATAGTCATATGTATTTGCATATTATGGATCCATTGTATAATAACAATATTATTGAAAGGGAATTATAGTCTTGATGTAGAGCTGATCCATAAAATACAGAAGAAAAAAGTTTTCGTTTATGTATAAAGAACATGGTCTAGAGATCTGAAAATAAGGTCAATAAATAGAATCTTTTTAAGTTACACACCAAAATAGTACCGGAGCACAGGATATTACTTCATTTATTTTGAACTCTTGCAACTTAACTGAGCAGATAGTTCTAAAATTTTTTAGTCAGGTTTCAGTTGGAGTAAGTTTTTACAGCTAAGCTGTAAATCCCCAAAAGTAGGGATTTATAATGGGACTCTGGCAGACCCTTAACTATAGCAGCATTACCAGGTGCCAGTGCAATCACATTAGATTATATTATAGATGGCAAAGAAGGGTTTGTGAGTCTGGCCATTGCGGCTACCTAATTTATAACATTCCTGTCAAGAAGAAATCAACTTTCATAGTTATGACATTTCTTTCTGGAGTGCTAAATGTTAACTTTGCTGATCATGCATATTTTGGAAGGACAGCTTATTTCTAAATGGCAAATGCGATATAAAAAGCATGAGGACTTAAATCAAATCCTTTTTAAAGCAGCCCATTCACACTAACAGGAAATAGGCTAAATGGTATTTTAGATGTCTAATTATGGATTTAGGTAAACAGTATTATGACAAATACAATTTGAGAATCCCATTGCAGTTTACAATCATTCAGGATCAGACTGGTGCACAAAGCAAGGAGAGAACATAGGGAGTCTTTCATCTTCCCTTGAACACTTACACAAGGGGCAGCCAGAGTCTTACTCCTTGGGCAGTCAGAACACAACGGGGAGAAAGCATCAATAAACATTCTCAAATTGAGCAATATAGCAAAGGATCCTGTGAAAGGCTGTGGCAGCAAGCACTCCATTGCATATTCCTCTGTGTCAGACAGGAGTAATTCTGTCTAGAATGCCCCTAGAACCTACTGCTGCTGCAAAGGTTTTATACATCCCCCCACTGCAGGTTGTAATAATAAAAAGTACAAAGGAGTCCTATCATCACAAGATTCCTGTGTGGCAAGGGAAGCTGTAAGCCTACTGCCCCTTTTAATATTGAGAGGTTTCATTTAGGAAGTCAATAGAAGAGCCAGGAATAACAATCAGAACCCCTGATTTCTGAAATGGTAGTATTTTAAGTGCTACTGAAAATAAGTGAAAATGATTACAAAAGAGGCAAAGTGACAGAGAACTAAGACCTAACATTCCTAACATTTAAAGTAATATTTTAACACACGAGACAAAATGTGAATAAAATTACCTCAAAATAGTACAATTTGTAAATTTATTTTTTATAATTGCTAGAGAAACACACATGCTCAAAAATTAAAACTGACAAAAGTCCTTTCTACTTTTGCTCAAATAAAAAGATGACACAAACCATTTTTCTTAAATTTTACAAAAACTTCCACATTGTAGCTACCTACTCTTCTATATAATCCATCAGTCATGATCCTTTACACTTCTATTTCTAATCTCTTTCCTCTGAGAATTTATGGTTCTCTCTTTAACATATTTCTAAGTATATTTTTACACTATATTTTAAAATGTCTTTTGAGTCATAATTAAGTGCAACACTAGCTAACCTCCCAACCTCTTGTCCGTGTTCTTTTGTTTTGAATGATAGAATATCCTTGCATCAGTATTATTTGCTTAGTGATTGTTATCAATATTTATTTATATTGCAATAGTACCTAAAGACTCCTGCAAGGAACCTGGACCCAGTGTGCTAGCTGCTGTACAAACACATAGCTGCTCATTTATGTTCCCAAGGAATCAGTGTACTGCAACTAGAAGTCTGTTTTTTATCTACAAACCATTGTTTTCTAAATTAATATTGGACTCTTACCTTTATAACTGAGGCCCCTGCTCTGGAAAGAGGACTATGCATCTGGGCTGCAGCAGCCATGTTAGCTATAGTATTGAGGTGGTTCATCTGATTCATTGCCATTGCAACAGAAGCAGGAGGTAGGCTGACTGGAAGTAGAGGATGGGGCATCATCATGAATGGCAGATCTATCCCTAAAAGAAATGGTGGGTATGATGTTTTGTTAGTCTCTCATTTCATAATCCAAAACTTTACTTCAAGAGCACAAGTATCATATTACAGAACTAGTAATTAGTCTAGGTTGTCATTATTACGAGTCTGAAGTTTATATGATTAATATGACATTGCCACTTAAAATAATTAAAAAGACAGAAAGAATGCCTCATGCTTAATGATATTTGCATCCCATAAGAGGGCTATAGGTACTGCATTAATGAAAGATAAATCTAGCTGCAACCAAACAGACAATACTAACAAAACATGGGTGGCCACCATCTGCAAGCTCAATGGTACCTTTCCTCAGCAGTGTAAAAATCCATGGGACATACAGAAATTATTACAGTTATATTAAAACAGATTAAGGGGTAAGTTAATTAATACAGTCTATTCTGTATCAATAAAAGGCCTGATTACAAGATAGTAGCTGAGTTTGTGAATTGAGATGTTTCGTGGTCCAGTTTAAGACAAAAAATATTTCCACATAAGGCTAAGGACCTAATTTTCATGTACACTGAAGCCTCTTCACACTGCTTTGGCTTTATAAAGGGGCTTGGAAAATGAGTGAATTATATGTATGCCAACATTAAGGCTCTCTGACACTGCCAGGGTGGTGTAAAGTAGTCTTGGTGTAAATGAGAATCAGATTCCCATACTGTATGATATCCCTTAACATGTATATATCCCGCATCACCTGTCTTACAACAGATCAGGGGTGGCCCGTGGATGTAGGCAACCTTGGCAGTTGCCTAGGGCACCATGTTTAACGTGGCACCCAATGATGACATCACACCATTGAGGGCTATGGAGGCGGGGGCGCCGATCGTGCATTCCGCCTAGGGCGCCAGTTGCCGGCAGCTCTCCTCGAGCCGCTCCTGCAACAGATTACATAGTTTTCAGAGACCAGATAGTAAAAACACTCCAAAAACCCACCACTTGCCCACAAAGGGTGGAATCATCTGTATACTAAGCACCCACACTGCTATCAGCCAAACACTATTGTATCCATTCACTGTTATGCTTCACATTATTTTGTTTATGAGCTGGTCCATGACATTGTTAATCAAGGTATTAACAAGACAGAGTCCATGGACATCTCCATTTACTTCAAACCATACTAACAATCTCCTTCAGGGCTTATATACATACACTTTTGTTCCCTTCTATATCTCCAGTAGCAGCCAAATAATCTTTCCTTATACTCCATAGAGTTCCAAAATTCCCAGACACCATCTGTCCACACTGAGTTGTATGTCTACTTAAAGTCCAATTGACATGCAAACTAAATGCAAACTACAAACAGAATATAACAGCACATCACCAGTTTCAAGACACAACCCATCAAGCATTTCTGAGGACTATAAAGGAAATACATTTTACACTTGGCAAATCAGCAGACATAATGTCTGATAGCCAATACACCTTTTAGACAACTTCTTAGAATAAAAATACCGAAAAAGAACATTATAGCCTCATATGTAAAACATATACAGATACTAAATTGTGTAAGCCTACATATTCCCCAGATAAGGAACTTAAAATTAAAAACTCAACCACAGTACATAGGAGTCCCATAATCGGCTCCACTTAATCAGATGCTAGACCCTAACTATATGTGAACGGGGACAAGCACCTACAGAAAAAAAAATGTAAATGGTGTTGGCTTCTCCACCAAATTCAGTGACCCTACAAATATAAAAATGGAGGAGTGTGCTCCTAAAAATAAGATATTTCTGATGAATAAGACATTTCATATACTTGTGAAAAGTAACTCCTTGAAATCAATTTTTAAAATTCTCAGAACAAAGGAACACACGTGAACGAGGATTTTTCAGTATTTTCATTCCTTCATCCCAGTGTAACCTTGTAGCTACAGTTTATATGCCCCAACTGTTCCTTTAACTCTGATTTTATTTTCATTTTGGCAAGGACAATAAATTCTTCCATACACTAAAAAAACCTTTGGTCCACATTTTTTACTGGAGTAACTCCATCAACCTCAGCAAATTTGTGGCAATAGAGAATTAATCTAGGAAATGGGAGAGATCTTGGAAAAAGAGCAAAATTACCCCCCACCGTTTGGGTACAAAAATCAGTGTTATTTCCCTTTTTCTAAATGCCTTCGTATAGAAAACTTGCTACTGTTTGTGATGCAGAGTTCTTAATAGAGAACATTAAGTTTCAGGAAAACTTTCATTGTTTTTAAAACAATGAAATTAGCACATATAAAAGTATAACACAAGCTTTATTTTTTAAGACATTAGAGTTAGTAATAAATGAAATCTATCCAATTTATTAGTAAAAACTATTATGACATAGTGTCTAAACTGTGAATTAATCTTGAAGTGGTATTTATAGCTTGGTTACTTATTTTGTAGTCTGATATACCTACATTAATGTTAAGTCAAGTCACTAGCTCAGGCATTGGGCAAAATATGGCCCCTGGGCTGGATCCAGCCTGCATTTTCTCTTTATTAGTCCAGAGAGGAAGGGGGAAGATTCAGATGCTGCTCCCACCCCCAGCACATGGACAGAAACTGGCCAATGGGAACCACCTGTTTGAATAACAAGCATCCAAAAGCACAACCCTCCTGCTCAGTTACTCATTCAAGCACATGGACAAGCAGGCAGAAACATTTTAAGCTCTGCAAGGCTTTAGCTCTGCAGGCAAGCAGACTGGTTTGGCTGCTGACAGGTAAGTCTCCTGGCCCTGCCTCTGGTACCCCAGCTCCTCCCTTCTCCAACCCTCTGCCCCCCACTCCTGCACTGCTACTCCACATGCACCCCCCCCACCAGATCTGGCACCCCAATCTCCTGCCTGAGATCATAATCCCCTTCTACCATAGGTCACTTCCCAAAACCCTGCACCCCAGTTCCCTGCCCTAGGTCACAACCGCCTCCTTCACCCAAACTCCCTCCCAGACTCCCTCCCTCCTGCACCCCAATCCCTTACCCCAAGCTCCCTTCCGCACCCAACCTCCATCCCTGACCCTGCACCTTTTCCATTAATACCATGGAAGAGTGTGGCCCTTGACCACTTTCCAAAATCTTGGAGTGGTCCCCTATCAAAGATTATTGCTCACCCCTGCACTAGCTGAAATGCAAAAAGATTAGTCAGGCAGGCCTAATGTCAAACCTCACTAGCTGGGGTATGTAAATGGCAAGTATTGGAGTTGTGCAGCCACAGGTACATCTGCCTTCCCCATGCTGGATGGAGGGAGGAACTTGCTGATTACCCTTCCCTTCTGAGGGGTGGCATGTGATGTTTCTAACCTGTCAGAGTGTGAGCTCTGACCTGGCTCATTCATTCCTGCTATTGCTAGATGACTGGGGTTATGTTAGACTAACTGACTGACTCTCTCCTGAAAAGGTAGAGGGGAAGAAGTTGTTTCTACCCACTTCTGGCTTGCTGCAATTTAGCTTTGTTTCTTTCCACTCTCTTTGTGAGATATGCTGGATCTCTCAGGGCACTGTTCACTGTGCTTATTACCAAAATTATATTGGGTGTCCAGAAAATATTTTCCCTTTTGGCAAAATTGGCAAAGGACTATGAGAATTTTTCACTTTCCAACCAGGAACCCAGAGCTCTGTTTTAGGGAATTACATTACATCTGTTGCAAGTATGAAACAACTTAGGCACTGCCCTCATATCCATCATCCTCAGGTTTCTAGAAAGGACTATTCTGCAATGGCATGGCCTTGACAGTTAATTTGGGAAGGGTTTCTCATTGTTAATAGTTTAATAAAGACGCAGCTTCTGCATTTACTTACTATGTGTGTATATTACTGCTCTTGCGTCTATAACAATAGCCTCAGAACTCAGTTCTTCTATTACACATGCTTCTATTACAAAATTCTTCCAGCATATTATGTTATTACATGCTATTTATTAGTTACCAACTTCTCATATATCTTTCCTTCTTTATAAACAAATCATATATATTAGACTGATGGTGTCTGCATCTTAGTGTCTTCTGACTATATATAAGGACAGCATACGCACTGTTGGTGAGCAGGTGATTTTGCTGGAGAGGACTGAGGGGATGTGCACTTCCAAGACTGGATTGCCCTGATAGTGTGGCATGACCAACACCATGCTGTGATCCTGTGGTAATAGGAGATTGAAGTTTCTCTTTATCCCAGGAGGATTCACTCCCACCTGAAAAACAGTGTACCAAGATATTATAAATACCATATTCTTCTCTTGGTAAGATTTTGCTGGCTTTACTGCAAATTTTAAAATTATGCTAAATTACTCAATTTTTATTTTGGAATGCATCATAGTTTATTGATTACTCAGCACCAAAAAGGCATGTAGATGCTGTATCTGAAAAAAATGAATAATTTAATAATTAAAAACAGCGAGTAGTCCTGAGGTACCTTAGAGACTAACAAAAATATATATAGTATTGAGCTTTTGTGGGCAAAACCCACTTCTTCAGAAGAGGTGGAAGCTCGTTGTTTTTAAAGTTACAGACTAATATTGCTACCCCTCTGAGACCAATTTAATAATTGTAAGCCAGGCCAAATAACCCAAAACACTGTGGTGTGTACCCCTTCTGGAAACAGATAAAGTTAGATATTTAAAGATAAAAAGACACAAGCAGGAAGGACTCACAACTAATTGTGATAGCAGCTAAACAGGGACTCTTCTGTAATCCAGACACAGGATCTCACCATTGATAATGCCAATGGGAGCCTTTTTCATTGAATTACTAAACAATAAAATAATAAAAATTAATAACAACAGCTATCATTAGTATTGCACCAGGTGGGGAAACAGGCAGAGTATTTAAATGATTGGTCTACAGCCACTGACGGAGTCAATTTTAGGATCAGGATTAGAATTTAGTATTTCCTGAACCACAGTGCAAAATGCTTTGCTCAGAGCACTATACCAGGCTCTCTCTCAAATGCTAAATTCTGATTATAATTGAGAGATTCAAAGACTGAGCTGGAAGACAGCTTTGAGAAACTCAGATGTAGCATTCAGGTGTTAATTGTGTTCACAATAATTAATGTCTAAAAGAGAAATCAAAATATGTCAGATTAAACAATGTAATACTAATCTGTTTTTCTGGAGAGATCTTATTTTGTATTGGTTTCATGGCAATACCTATGTAAAACAATTATGCACGTGAATAATCACATGCTCTTCTTATTAAATTCAAGTAAGGTAAAGCGTGGTATGAATTTTGCAATGAGTCTAGTCTACAAAATAAAGCCTTTGGAAAAACTATTTGTAGAAGCTGAACATTTCCAGAACACAAAGAGGTCAAAAAGTTAACATAGGTACATTCCTTTTCCTTCCATCGTGGATGTTTTAGATTAGATTAAAGAATGATAAGACGCTGTATATCTGCAGTATTGATATTATCTAGAATTTATTAACTTGAATTCCAATTAGAATCAGTTATACACTGTTGTGATGCAATGAATAGAGGCAGCAAGCAAAAAATGTAGTTTAATTGAAGATGAAAGTAACCACATAGAAACATTCAACATTCTTTATGGCAACACTCAGCCAATAAACGTAATTAATACTACCAAATGCAAAAGACTGAAAGATCAATGATTGTGCAAAATGGGAATCACTCTATCATTTTAATACCATGTCCAAGACATGAATTACCTTAACATTACAGATTTGTAATTTGTAAAATGATGAGCAACGCATTGACAAGGAAAGATACATTTATACAGCACTAAATTAAACCATATGATATAAAATAATATGGCAGTGCTTAGTACCATAGCTACTGTTAAGGTTGTACAAACATTTCCATTATAAATTGAATACACTGTATACTAGCTGGCTCTTTCAAATCATGTTGAACCAAAACTTCAGCTATTCACATGGTACTATTCTGAAATATAGATGTTAATATTTCATAAAATATTCCTTTAGGTAAACAAGTGAGAAAAAAATTAAGAACATTTTTGAAGAACTGATTTGCTAAATGATTTCTACCATTTCCCAGATGCTTTTTCAATATTTCAGTCCAATTTTTTTAAAGCATGATTGTTCTAAGTGCAGCTTGTATGTACTTAAGAGATCTAAGCTTTGATTAGTGCTTAAATGTTTAAAAATAATTTTTTAAAATAATTTACATACATACATATTTGTGAAGTATTAATGTATCAACTAGAAATATGTCAATAGTACTTGGACCATAAACTTTTATTTTACAAAGTAGAAGGCCCAATCCTGCAAACCTCTACAAACAAGTTTGACTTTACACATGATTAGTCCCACCTGGGAATTAAGAGTTGTCTATAAAATCATGACTGGTGTGGAAAAAGTGAATAAGGAAAAGTTATTTACTTATTCCCACAATATAAGAACTAGGGGTCACAAAATGAAATTAATATATAGCAGGTTTAAAACAAAGGCTGGGTATAGGTGACGGGAGAAGGATTACTTGATTCCCTGTTCTGTTCATTCCCTCTAGGGCATCTGGCATTGGCCACTGTTGGAAGACAGGATACTAGGCTAGATGGACCTTTGGTCTGACCCAGTATGGCTGTTCTTATGTTCTTCAGGACCCCCGACATTTTCATGTCATTTTCTTTGTGAAGTTAGGGCCATGGACTTCAATGGAGCTCTGACTATTTTAACTGACTGAGGCCTTCTTTAACTGAAAAAGCAGATGGCTCACTGCCCCTAAACTGATTGCTAAGAAAGTTTGTCAGAGTGATTTTTCAAAAAGAGGGGGAAAAATCACAGTCCTGGCCTGAAAGCACTCACTGTGCTCTCTTTCCTCATGGCATTCCTCTGGCCAGAGTTCCAAACTCAGTCACCTACTCCTAACAGTTCCTTATTCCTTCAATTGCTAACAACAGATCCAAATTTCAATAAAATATTTTTCCCCAACACATTCCACTCAACTATCTGCGCCTGTATTCAATAGCAATGCTGCAGTACGTTACTTCCACCCACAACCACTTCTCCCTTGAGAAAAAAATCCTGCTGAGAGGAAAGTCTAATGAAACAATCAAAGGTGTATGTTAAATGAAATGTATCAAATGGTCTGAAATTCACATAAATAGGTTTGCCGGGTGTCCGGTTTTTGCCCATACTGTCTGGTATTCGGGTACCCCGTCCAGTAAAGAAAACCCAGAAAATATTTCCTGTTTCCCTCAGACGGAAGCCCGGCACGGACAATTTTCCCCTGACGCATCTGGCAGGGGTGGGGGAGTGAGGAGCACGGGGCCATTTAAATGCAACAGTATTGGTCTCCCCCTCCCCCCCCCTTTTTTTTTTGCTCAACAGAATTTTTTCCTGGTGTTTTTTTTTGGGGGGGTGGTGTTTGGTATTTTTTGTTAAACCATCTGGCAACCCTACCATAGGTATCTTCACACCCTGCTGTGGTAAAGACAGATTTTTCATAATTAAGCTATATGGTGAATAATTCATTGAAAGAAAAAACCTATTATTAACAACAACAACTAGGGGAGCTGATGGCCTCCATGGGACCTGGGCAAGGTGTGTATGTGGGAGTGGGGCATCTTCGCACTCCTGAAAGAGACCTGACCTCAGATGGAAGGGGCGGGGCTAGGGTGGCTAGCCTTCCATGCTACACAGAGTATGGCACGGTCCTCTCAGAAAAGGTCTGGTACTCCAGCCGCCACCACTGTTACTACAGCAGTGGTGGTGGCTGGGAGCCTCAGGTCCCTTTGAATTGCCGGTCCCCAGGACAACTGCCCCCTTTGCCACCCATGTCAGTGGGCCTGACAACACATACCTCTTATATAGCATGTTTCACAGTAGCTGGCAGAGCGCTTTTTTACAGATGACAACACTGAGGCATAGATCACTAGAGTGACTTCCCAAAGTTATATGCAGACTATTGGCACAGCTGGAACTAAATGCAGGTCTCCTGAGGCTTAAGTAGTGCTCTGTTGTCTAGAAAACATTTTCCTGGAACTATATACACTATATTGCAGAACTTGTTTAATGGCATTGTCACTGAGCAGTTAAAGACACAAACCTTAAAAGATTGCTTTT
Organism: Pelochelys cantorii; assembly: GCA_032595735.1. Classification (NCBI taxonomy): domain Eukaryota; kingdom Metazoa; phylum Chordata; order Testudines; family Trionychidae; genus Pelochelys; species Pelochelys cantorii. The sequence continues at coordinate 35,536,573 of CM064337.1, read as the reverse complement.
ATCTTTGCTCGTAAATAATTCTCCCTTTTTTCATGGATACAATATGAAAAATTTAAGTGTAAATTTAATAATAGGCAAAAGCCTAAAGACCCAACATAAGATAATTCCAATCCCTCTTTGCTATACAAACATTCTTATGAACTAATTGTATAAAGACAGAAATGAAGTAATTTGGACTTCAGTAACAAAGCAAATGGCTCATTTTATAAGTTGTACAGTATAAAGGATCCAAAACTTGTGCCTCTATTCTTGACACTTCTAATATCAGACACTTATTCAACATTCCACAGAAATATTTGTGATATATCCCCCCCACGCACACATTCACAGAAATGCTAAAAGCATTATTTAATGAACAATCATTGTCTATATAAGAATAAAATTGCAACCTCATCACATCAACAATGAACATATTCTCACATTGTTGATTATTATAGTTAGAGATCAATACCTGCAGCAACTAAATCAGTTGTATAGTTTGAAAATCAGATCCAGATGTATTTTTTCATCAGATTTTTGTTAACTGTTCCCATATTTTGTGCAGAGAAAATATGCATCATCAGTATGGCAAATGTAATTGTCCATATCATATAAAACAAGCACAGGGTATCAAATCCAACCTTGGAATACAATGATTTATACCAGCTGTGACAGGGTCAGGTCAGAGGATTACAGAAGAGGGCTTGAAGGAAAGTATGTGAGCCTTAGACTAAGTAGGTCTCTGTTCCCTGGGTAAACTGGTAGGGGCTGGCCTAGGACCAGCAGGAACTTTCCAGAAGCAGTCTGGACAATCAGGCCAGTTAGGACACCTGGAATTAATTAGGAGGCCTTCCAGAGAAAAGGGAGTCAATTAGACCACATGGGGCGAATCAGGAACCAGTTGAGACTAGTTTAAAAGGGCTCCTCTTCTGTTAGCTAGGTGGCAATCAAGCCTGCCCACACAAAGTGAGAGGAGTTTGGGTGGGAGCTGCAAGGCAGGAAGAGTGTGTTGGAGGATCAGCTAACAGGGGAAAGGTATTGGGATGGATCATTTGGGGAAATGGCCTAGGGAAGTAGTTGCCAAACGTGGCATAAAACAAACCCCATCTGTTTGCTGCTATCTTAGTGTCCCTGGGCTGCAACCTGGAGTAGTAGGTGGGCCCTGATTCCCCCAACCTGCCCCACAGCACTACCAGGCTATGTCTACACTCGCGGCTTCTTGCGCAAATACGGCCGTTCTTGCGCAAGAATCTGCAGAGCGTCCACACTGCCCGCCTGCTCTTGCGCAAGGAAATGTACAGTACGGCGTGGTAAGAGAGGGCTCCTTGCGCAAGAGTTACGCTCTTTTTTATCAGGTGTAAGCCCTCTTGTGCAGGAGCTTTTGCGCAAGAGGGCAGTGTGGACGCTCGGCAGGGATTTCTTGCGCAAGAAAGCCCTATGGCTAAAATGGCCATCAGAGCTTTCTTGTGCAAGAGAGCGTCCACACTGCCATGGGAGCTCTTATGCAAAAGCACAGCGCGCACATGGCAGTGTGGATGTTTTCTTGCACAAAACTTCTTGCACAAGAACCCTTGCGCAAGATGTTCTTGCGCAAGAAGCCACCAGTGTAGACATAGCCCCAGAGTCTATCCCTGAATAGGGAGACCAGGACTACAGAGGGGTTTCACCCCCATATTATGGACTAGCCTGTGATGAATATGGCTCATATGCTGTGAACCCTGCCTCTAGTAAAAAGAAAAAAGCCGTGTGGTGGGACACAGTGAGTCTCTGAAGCTGAATGCTATCCACCAGAAGTGCAGGACCCATGGGCACAGCCATAGCTTTTGAAAACAAAATTAGGCCTGTGATAATCATTCTGTGCAAGGTGCAAAATATGGTACATACACAGGGGAGTAAGTATATGTAAATAGGCTGGATAAATCTGCCTTTTGCTGAATCAAAAAAGTGTAGCCTTTGGAAAAACACAACATATTTTCTGTCATAATTAAGCTGTCGAAGACCCACATTCTTTACTAAATAGTGGATGTGCAGTATAAATTAATACCATGATCTATGCCTGGATGCATGCCAAATAATGTCTCTAGGATAGATGCTGAACAGGAGGAAAAAAAGACAAGAAAACCAACAGGCAATATCTGAATGTTACGACAGAGCAAAGAACATTATATTTAAAATTATCACCCTTGGACATACAACCTTTCCCCTTCTAACAAAACAAAGAACATGAAAGTAACTTTCTCCTATCTTGATTTCATTCTTGTTGATTTTGAATAGGACCAGATTTTCCCAGTCCCTTTCTCAGATGTACAACCCTCCCCCCACCCATCTTGCATAGCCTATGCCAAGGGCCTATAGATGCACTCTTCTCTTCAAGCGGGACCACAGGGACTGCTCCCTCAATACACATGGTGACAACAAAGAGGACAGAGAAAAGGTAGGGTCAGGTCCTGTCTATCTGCCTTTACATCAGGCTGCAGTGCAGAGTGTGCTGGTTGCAATGTAGGATGCTAAAAGAGGATACAGCCTACAGCAGGGGCGGGCAATAATTTGTGATAGGGGACATTCCAAGATTTTGGTAAGTGGTAAAGGGCTGAACTTTTTTATGGCAAGGGTGTGGGGTCTGGGATGGAGACTGAGTGCAGAAGGGAGCTCAGGGTAGGGGGCTGGGGTGCAGGAGAGGGTATGGGGTCTGAGAGGGAATTTGGGTGAAGGAGGGGGCAGTGATCTGGGGCAGGATATTGGGGTGCAGAGTCCAGGAGGGGGTGTGGGTAGAGGAGAGGATTCTGGTCTGAAGGAGGGATGTAGAAGCAGGTGCAGGGTCTGGGAGGGAGTTGTGACCTGGGGTGGTAGAGGAGAGGAGGGTGCCAGATTTGGGTGGTGACCTGGGCAGATCATTGGGGTGCAGGGTCTGGGAGAAGGTATGGGTGCAGGAGAGGATTCTGGCTGGGAGAGGGGTATAGTAAGGAGTTGGGGTATGAGAGGGGGTGGGATGCCAGAGGCAGGCTCTGGCTGGGAGGTGCTTACCTAAGTAGCTCCCAGCCAGCAGCGTTCTTAGGCCAGCTTCCCTGCCTGCCAGCAGCCCCAGGCTGCTCTGTTCCATGCAACGCTCTGCACTATGAAGGGAGGCTTCATGCATTGCCCCCGCCCCCAGCAAAATCGCTCAGCTCCCATTTGCCTCCACCCCTCACTGCAGTGCAGAGAACATCCAGCTGCTTTGTGAATGGTGTTGCTCCCTGCTTCAGGGGCAGGCTGAGGGCCAGATTAAAAGGCTTAGTGGGCCAGATCTGGCCCATGGACCATATCTTGCCTGCCCCTTGCCTACACAGTCCCCTTGGGCCTCAGGTTACTCATGGGGAGGGGAAGGTGGCACAATCCTGTCCTGAGCTCCCAGTGGATTAATGCTGCTGCATGTTACCCCTAATCATGAATGCTATGTTTCAGCACGCATAGAGAAAAATCAGATATAAATCTAAGTACTCCTGCTGAAAGACTGTAATGTGACACTTTAGTTCTGAGAATTCAGAACACTACCACAGAAGAACCAAAACAGAGAGAAAGACAAAGCAGTACTCCACAACTACTGCTTCAAACTAGCAGCTAAATGACAAAATTTAGCTCAAAGCAAAAAAAGTCCCCCTTTTTTATGTGCTGTAGGATCTATAGGAGAGTCTAGGTCTAAAAAGTAAAAATATAGCAGCTAAGATGCAAATGTAAACCTATGTTTGGGAAAGAACCAGTACATGCTACAGTAAATAAAGTCCAGGAACTAAGGGTATGTCTACACTAGCTCGTTAATTCGAGCTAGGTAGGAAAATCAGGCAACCGGAGTTGCAAATGAAGCCCGGGATTTAAATATCCTGGGCTTTATTTGCATGTTCCTGTCTGGCCGCCATTTTTAAATCCCCCTTAGTTCAAATGAACTGACCGTGGCTACACGCGGCAGTTTAAAGTTAATCCGAACTAAGTCCTTAGTTCGGATTAACTGTTACTCCTCGTGGAATGAGGTGTAACAGTTAATCTGAACTAAGGACTTAGTTCAGATTAACTTTAAACTGCCGCGTGTAGCCGCGGGCAGTTCGTTCAAACTAAGGGGGATTTAAAAATGGCGGCCGGACAGGAACATGCAAATAAAGCCCGGGATATTTAAATCCCGGGTTTCATTTGCAACTCCGGTTGCCTGATTTGCCTACCTAGCTCGAATTAACGAGCTAGTATAGACATACCCTAAATGAATTTAGTGAGAAATTTCCTATGTGTTAATTAAAAACTAAGTATTTATCACAGGCTTAACAGAAGTTTGTTTGACATAACTCATATATCAATCCAGGAGTTAGACTGCCATGTTCAAGTAAGCAAAGGTAAAATTAAAATAGCAAGACCCAGTACATTCACTTCTAAATTAAATGCTATGAGATGTAAGTATTCCCTTACTACCACTTTACGGCACAGTGGCTGTGTGTTGCTATTACTGAGTTCCTAAAATTAGTTTAGATGCACAGGGAATTAAATTACAGGAACAGAAGAAAACATGTAAAGTTAGTCTAAGCAATACACAGTCTAACATTTTCATTTGAGAATGTACTGTGTATTTACAGTTTTGTGATAAGCTGGCAAATGTTGGTATTCACAATTGCTGAGAGTTATGTAACTGAATGGCCTTTGTCACTTACCTGCTGCAGCAAGAAAAGGAAGTTTTCTTTCCATAGCTTTAGCCTTTCAGATGAAAAACATATCTTCATTCTTCTGCTGCCCACATTTTTATTTTTCATAACTATAACACCACTACTGAAGATGAATTAAGTCATACTTTGCTTCTGAAATCAGAGTTTAAGAACTTTTTTGACAAATATATCTTTGTAAATATTAAATTACCTTCTTAGTTTTATGTGTTGAAAGATTTTCAAAAAGTAATCTAAATTAATTTCAGTGATAGCACCTTCTTATTTGGATTAGAGTTCAAGCTATCAACCTCAAAAGTATATGATCGACCTCCATAAAATTTAGTGTCAGAGGTATCGCTGAATTGAACAATTGCACTGTTTCAATAAATGTCGGTAATTTTATTTTTGCTGTTATACATTTCAGAAAAACATTACTCCAATTTTGAAAGCAATGTCTTTCATTCCAAGCTTTAGTGTAAAGCATTTTAACACCCATTTTTCATGTTAAGTATATACTTTCAGCACCCCTCTGAAAGTAGCTGTTTCAGCACTGTTAATCCAGAAAAATTATCACCAGTGGCATGATTTGCAAAGATAGTGGTTGCCCATAATTCTTAGAAACTTCCTTGGGGTTTGTGGATGTTTAGCACTATGAAAATGAGGTTACAAAAGCTGCCTTTGTATGCTTGCATGCAGTGTCTACTGACATCAACAGTTATGTGAGACAGAATTTGACCTAAATAACATAAGTACACTTTTTTAAAAATCTGGCAAAATTCTAAATCAAGTGACCTAAACATAACACATGACAGGTCCATGATGCAGTTTTCATATGTTAATAAATATCAATTTAGCCTTACAATATTATTATATACAGTATTTTAAAACCTAATCATTAGAATGTAACTGATGTAAATCTGGTATGCTAACCAGAATATTAAGTTTCAAACTTTGATTATAAAGAATGGGTGAACATTCTCATTTAGGAGGGCCAATATAAACTCCTTATCTTACTTTCCTCAGCCTACCATAATCACCTCCGTGCTTTTCAAATGTCCCAGCCCATGCAATATCTTACCTACACACTCGGAAAGACAATCACAGTGTCTGGGCTGTGTATAAAGCTGTGTGTATGAAGCTGAGTATCATCAGCACATTGAAAATACTTCAGCTCATATTTCCTCACTAGCTCTGCAGACAGCCTCCTAAACATACTGTATTAGTGGGATAACAACAGAGACCTGAAGTAGCTCACAAGTAAGAGACTATCGGCTTAAAATAGTTCAGCAATACCCTATAAAATCTCAGATCTCTCAGTGAGAAAAGAACAATATCACCAAACAGCACCTGCACACCAGGGACCATAACTGTGACAACTGCTCCTAGCCATCTCCAAGGTATTAAAGGCAGCGCACAGCTCTAATAGCATTAGCACAGAGTGATGGTTTTCATCCATCAACAGATCGTCTGCCAATGTGACAAATGTAGTTTCTGTGCTATATCCAGGTCAGAACACTAATTGCCCATACTCAAAGAAGCCTGAGGCATCAGCATATTGTAAGAGTCATCTCATCAGAATGTTTTCCATAATATCCTGACCAAAAATGAAAACTACATATCAATCAAGAGCTGAAAAGATGGGCTGACCAATATTTGGCAACAGTCAGAATCAAGACCTGGCTTTTTAAGAAGAGGCCAAATCTTTTACACCAGTGGGAACACTGTTATTGAGAAAGGAGACACTGACCATTTCCACCAACAAACGGCTGAGTATTTATCTAAGGGCATTCATCAGTCAGGAAGGACAAGAATCCAAAGCATAGTTTGTGCCACAGATCCAGTCTTCCAAAAGTTCTGTGAGCCAAACTGTCTGGCACTCAATTTATTACCCCATCATACACAGAGTCTAGTCTGAATTAAATTAGTTTAATCAACCAAATGAGCAGAAAATGTCCATATTTTAGGATGACAGTGTGATGCTGTTGCAAAAAACCAACCAGCCAAACAAAAAAACCCAGCCCAAACATGATTCTGGGATGCATTAACAAGAGTGTTGTTAGCAAGACACGAAAAGTCATTCTTCCGCTCTACTCTGCGCTGATTAGACTCTTCAATTGGAGTATTGTGTCAGTTGTGGACACCACATTTCAAGAAAGATGTGGAGAAATTGGAGAAGGTCCAGAGAAGAGCAATGAGAATGATTAAAGGTCTAGAAAACATGACCTATAAGGGAAGACTGAAAGAATTGGGCTTGCAGTCTTTTTAGTTTGGAAAGGAGGAGACTGAGAAGGGACATGATAGCAGTTTTCAAGTAGCAAAAAGAGTGTTACCAGGAGGAGGGAGAAACATTGTTTTCCTTGGCCTCTGAGCATAAGACAAGAAGCAATGGGCTTAAACTGCAGCAAGGGAGGTTTAGGTTGGACATTAGGAAAAACTTCCTGGCTGTCAGGGTGGTTAAACACTGGAATAAGTTGCATAGGGAGGTTGTGGAATCTCCATCTCTGGAGATATTTAAGAGCAGGTTAGATAGACATCTATCAGGGAGGTCTAGATGGTACTGAGCCCTGTTGTGAGGGCAGGGGACTGGACTCGATGACCTCTTGAGGTCCCTTCCAGTTCTAGTGTTCTATGATTCTATGAACTCACATAATCAACCAAATGAAGACAATTCAGCTTAACCACGCTATCTACCAAATAAAATGTAGGTGAGAGCCATATTTGATAAACTTTTATATTGAAATGTCTTCCCGAGGAAGGCGAGACAGTCCTTTTATTGTTAAATTGCTGGCAAATTGTCAATTAGAAATTTATTATTAGAAGCACGCATATTTGTTTCAATGATTCCTTGGTTAAAGTCTATTGTGGAAAAAGCAGCCTTCAAAATAATGAGACCTATAAGAATTTCAAAAGCTAAATTAAAGATGTACAAAGACATTTTAGTCTTGCATGTATTCCTTTGTGTAGCTGCATATGTATTTAACTGTATCATATTCTGGACTGTGTTCTAGAAGTAAGCCATAAAATTGGACAAAGTAAGGTATTAAAAATGGAGAAATCTAGTGATGGCTTTACTGGGTCACTTCCAAAAGCTTATCAAGTGGTTCAGCAGATATAATTACTGCTTAGCCATGCCAAGGTTTTGAAATATGCCCATTAATTCAGCAATTCCCAATCTGTCCATCAGTCAGTCATACTTAAAAAATATGACTGTCACAACTTGGGTGAAGTAATCTATTGTTAATTATACAGTAAAACTCATTTTAAAATCTGAATATAATTTCAAAACTTTCTGAAAAGTCTAACGGCAGCAAAATAAAGTTTATTTCAAAGCAAGGGAAATGATGAAGATAATCATGTACATGTGAGAGTTTCCAATGCTTGTGACTAATATTAGTTTAAAAACTCATACATGTTAAGGAGAACACCACAATCATGACTAGACAGTGACTTTCTAGTGGGGAAATGTCCTGACATAAAATCTATATAGGGAACTAAGTGTACCTGCCCTTTCATGGGGTAAAAAAAGGAAACTAAAAGAAGACGGCCAAAGAACAATAATTTTAGAGGCAGAAAAAAACCAGTTAAGTTGCTGACTCATCACTGGGAATGCAGAGTTTGAAAAGGGTTACACCACAGTGCTGAGAGCCTCCATTCTCCACAGACCAAGGCTGAGGCAGGAGGCACCCTCTCTCCTCTTTCTAGGTGGCATACCTGGTTTGGTCACCACCTGCGGTGAGCATTATGCTAACCGTCCTTTTTTAGATAGGCTGGAAAGGAGTTTTCCCCTGACCATCATATTAGCTGGGGAGCAGGGGTTTTTTTTCTTTCTCCTTCTCCACAGCGTGTTTCAGGAAGGGCTTTGTTCATGCATGTCATGTCGCAATTCATTATTTAAGTGTAGGTGGCTGTCCAGTACAGGTATTCCACAGGAATTTACACAGTGACCAGATAAATGGCTTGGAAAAGGACTTGAAAAGAGGTTTTCGTTAAAGGGATACACAGGAGCTGGGCAGTTGGGGACTCCTATGATTGCCATGGCAGGGAGCCAACACCCCCTCCATTCCTGTAACCCATCTTAACCCTCCTGTGAAGTGAGGGTGAATGGTAAATTTCCAGCAATGGATTTGCTGGAAGGACTGCAATGGAAAAAGAGGGGAAGAGGGTGGAAGCACTTCACCATAGGTATGGTAAGATCCCAGCAACGGTATGGATTTGCTGGGGGGACAAGGATGGAAAAGAGGAGGAGCTAATAAAAGCCCTAAGTAATTATGGAATAAACATGGGTGTTATCTGCATGGTATACTATCTGCCAGGTATTCCCAGACATCTAATAACAAAGTTGTAGCCTGATTAAACTCATGTCAAATGTCTCCTGTCCCTCTTTCAATATAGCCAGACAAAAAACTATACACATAAAATTTTAAAAATTCCTAAATTAGTCCCATCACAGATTATTCCTATCACTATTTATATAGCATTTTTACTAGTGGGTAGCCTGTCCCTGCTCAAGCAGGTCTAAATTACACACAGTTAAAAATGTTGCCTAGACTTGTGCTCTCACTGACCATACCAATATTTGGTGATTGCAGTAGTTGGAAATTTTTTAGGGGACCCCGCCCCCCAAAAGACAAACCTACTGTAGGTAATATCTGAGAAATAGTTTCTTTCCCAAAAGACACACAGATCTTTAAAAAAACAAAGGAGGGGTGCGGGGAGAATTGTAAATCATGAAAAAATAAAAGGAAAGAAAAGGTGGAATGAAAAGTAAATAAGAACAAAAGAGGGAAAAGTTGGCCTAATCTTTAATGGGTCTCTTAGCAGTGCTAATAATACTTTCTGATATATTTGGTTGTTTAGAAAAACACATGGTTTTATGTGTGCAAATTAATAATGAACAATTACTTAATTTGCATGCAAGCTCTTTTAAGGAAAACCACTAAAAATTTCACCTGGCTCGAAAAAAAATTATAGAAAATTTGATACAAAAATAGTACCATAAAATACACAAAGAATACGCTAATATTCACGTATACTTTCAAAAGTACCCTAACCAAACTACATTCTCCTAATTTCTTTTAGGTAGGTTTACACACACAATTTATATTAAACAACACATACGCGTCTTCCTAGCTACAGTAAAACTCCAATAGTCCGGCATCCAATTGTACGGCACTCCCAATAGTCCGGCATCAAAATGGCAAGAGCCTAGTGAGCGAGCTTCGGCAAAAAAACGAGTCACAAGGCAGCAGCAGCAGCAGCAGCAGCTGAACTGAGCGAAAAGGGTAAAAAAGGGTTAAAAAAACTAAAACATTACAGTATACTGAATACAGTATGTACAATTAAAAAGGGTTGAAAACACTTTATTTATAGTATATACTGTATACAGTATATATATAAAACCACCTTATAGTACCTCCTGATAGTCCGGCATATCCAATAATCCGGCACCACCTAGGTCCCACTTGAAAAGGGGAGATGGAGAACACACAGGAACAATGGCTGCCAGAATGATGGGCTACATAAAATATAAATTCTGTTCTTTTAGGATTTAGGGTAAGTTATCCTGATACAAATGAATTGCATAAGTAAAAGTGTCAAGAATGTGCAAACTGAGTCCTATTATGGATAATATTAAGTGATCTGTGCTCCCATTGACTTTAGTATTTGTCTGTGAAGCTCAGCACAACACAGTCTGAGCTCTCTCAGGGTATGTCTAGACTGCATCCCTCTGTCAGCAGACGGATGCAGACTAGGCAGGTCGACATTGCAAATGAGACAGGGATTTAAATATCCCGTGCCTAATTTGCATAAAAATGGCCACCGCGTTTTGCCGACTCAGCACTTTGTCGGCAAAATGTGGCAGTCTAGAGCGGGATCTGTCGAGAAAGAAAGCCTTTTTCGACAGATCCCTTATGCCTCCTGCAAGGAGGTTTACAGGATCTGTCGAAAAAGGCTTTCTTTCTTTACAGATCCCCCTCTAGACTGCCGCTTTTTGCCGACAAAGTGCTGAGCTGGCAAAACGCAGTGGCCATTTTTATGCAAATTAGGCATGGGATATTTAAATCCCTGCCTCATTTGCAATGCCGACGTGCCTAATCTGCATCCCTCTGCCAACAGAGGGATGCAGTCTAGACATACCCTCAAAGAGAATCTATTCTGCATTCAAACTAGTAAACCTAAGAGGGGAAAGGTTCCATTTTGCACCGACGATCCTATCTCCAGAGAGTCAATTCTTAAAAATTAATTTTCTTACTTGTATAGAAATGTTTCAATAATTTAGCATTGTCCTATATTGTTTATGTATTTTTTTCTTTTTAATTATTTAGCTTGCAATACACTAATTGGAATAATTGAGTTTTTGGACTGAGCCCATTGTTTAGCATACTAGTACTGTACAGATATGAGTGAACATTAAAATATTCAGAGATGGCATTTGGACAAGTACTCAGAACATGGAATGCTTACATGAGCCAGCTAAAAATAATGAACTTGCAGAACTGGCTGGGCATCTCATGAAAACAGGCTTTTGCCTGAGATTTCAGATACTTCTTACTTTACCTTTAAATGCAAATACTTGAGTATTTCTGCTTCTGGTCTTAGAGTGAAAGGAAATAGCAGAAATGGAAATAACTTTAATAAAGAATGATCCAAACTTATTCAAACATGAAAAACTAGTTTGAATTCAAATAAAGTTTTGACTTAAAGTTGCATGTCAATTCTTGCATGATCTCAACCGGCCTTCTTTACTATATAGTAAAGACTAGCTGTGCATTCTCAGTGGATCTTTATAAACAGAGAAAAGGCAGGACCTTTTCTGGCTATTTTGACTGAGGAATTAAAATCTTCCATGAAAGAAAACGAAGAAAAAGAAAAAAAAGAAGGATAAGAAGGAGTGATTGGGTAAGGGGAGGGAATAGCCCTGCCAGCCAGTAACAAACAAACACATAAATAAACAAACCCTATACCACTGCATGGACTCTCCCTCTCCACAACTTCACCTTTTATGTTTTATTTAGAACTAGAATATTTACCCGGCATTGCTCAGGTTCTTAACTCAATTAATTTTTGGTTTTTGGAAAATAAAATGAAAATGTGCATGCTAAATTTAAAGCATTGCTCTGGGGTGGGGCTGGGGATGAGGGGTTCAACATGTAGGCTGCCCTGGGGGAGAGAAGACAACCCCAGCTCTCTCTCACTGCAGCAGCTTGGGGCAAGATGAGAAGTGCCTCTCCATGGCCGCTGCAGCTCCAGTGGGCACAGCTGGGGAGGGGTACACTTTCCTCTTCCTCTCTGACAAAGGGGAACAGCCAGAAATGTTCCTCTATGAAAGGGGGCGCTTCAGCCCTCCTGATCTCCCTGAAGGGTGTCTGGGAGGAGGGAGAGTGAGGCTCGGGGCTGGAGCAGTCCTGAATGAGCAGGGACACACTTCCTTTCACTTGCCTGATGATCCTCTCTTTTCTGTATGGTTTATGAGAAGCATTCCATTTCAGGCACATCTCATTTTCCTGGCATAACCAAACCCTCACCTTGCCTTAAGTTATGATAAGAGGAAGCTATATACTGAATTTGGTGGTCCTAGCTTTTACTGTTTAGAAGGAGTTTTGGAACAGACAGACACACACGGATAGAAAAATTCTCTCTAAAATAGTAATTCCCAAACTTGGGGTCATGACCCAGTACTGGGTCTCAGGACAATGAGTACTGGGTCAGCAGCCAGAGCTCCATGGGGTGAGGAGGTCCCCAGCAACCACTGAGTAGCTTTGCAGGGGCAGGGGACTCCGAAAACATAATTATTGGGTCATGGGCATAAACGATGTTTCCCAACTGGTTCACAAGAAAAAAAGTTTGAAAATCACTGTAAGGGTACATCTACACTGCACGCTTATTTCGGAATAAGCTATTCCAGAAGATATGTTCTGAAATAGCTTATTTCGAAATAGAGTGTCCACACACTACAAGAAAGCCTCAAAATTAGTCTGAGGCAGGCTCCCCTAAAGTGGATGCACTATCTCGATTTAGCCCCAGGAAGGACTGGGAGAGTGCATCTCCACTTGCTCCCTAGTTCGAGCTAGGGATTCAAATGTAACCGACCGAAACTGCTAATGAAGCGGGATTTAAATATCTCATATAAAAAAATGAGGAGTAACGTTAGTTCGAACCAAGGGCTTTGATTCGAACTAACACAACCCGGAGCGCACTTCCTGGTTCGAATCAGCTGTTGAGTGGAATAACGCGCGGGAGAGATTATGCTAATGAAGCGCGGGATATTTAAATCATGCTTCATTAGCAATTTCGGTCAACTACATTTGCATCCCTAGCTTGAACGAGGGAGCAAGTGTAGACGTACCTGGAAGGAATAGGAACAGGAACTTGCGAACAGGAACAGCTAACAGGGAGTTTGGAGAGGGAGTTCTCCAGGTAAAAGAGGAGTAAAAGCAGGACCCTTGTGGTAAGTGGCTGTCTGGAGTGTGTGTTTGTGTGTGGGGGAGTTATTTGCTGTGTGCTGAGCTTGTGTTTGTGTGTTTGGTTGGCTGGTTTGTTTGTTTGAAGGAGCTTCTAAAAGGTTTGAAATCTAGAAGCCTCTGTTAATTGGCTGAGCCTCAGTCAGGGGGAGGGGCTACCAGAGCTATATAAGCCTGTGACTCAGCGACCAGGGAGCTTGTGAACAGGAACAGCTAACAGGGAGTTTGGAGGGGGAGGTTAGAGGGCACTAGGGACTTCTGAACTTCTTAAAAACAACTCTTATAATAATCTATATTCCAGAGGTTTAAAAAGAATCCCAGTTTCTGCTTAAACTTATTCATTAGAAAAATGGAGACAGAAGCCCAGCAGCAGAGTGGGGGCTATCCTGTTTATTGCGTCGAGTGTAACATGTATGATTACCTGCCCTGTGGGTGGGTGGCATATGTGTGCACCCGTTGCAAGGAGCTCCTGACCCTCAGAGACCGGGTTCGGGCTTTGGAGACCAGGGTGGCTGAACTGGAGGAGCTAAGGGAGGTAGAGAGATATGTTGATGAGACTTTCCGGGACATTGTAGTACTGTCCCACCTCCAGTCTGAGAGCCCCAGTGCTCTTAAGGAGGATGAAAGTCTCAAGTGAACAGAGCATTCAATGGGAGCAGAGGGAAACCATCCCGTAGTTGGGACCCTCCTCCCAGAGGATGTCGCGGTATCCTCTCGCACTGAGGATACCTCTGAGGGGGAGGGAATGCCAGTTAGGAAGAGGCAGGTGTTAGTAGTGGGTGATTCTATTGTTAGAAACATAGATAGTTGGGTTTGTGATGACCGGGAGAACCGTATGGTCACTTGCCTGCCTGGTGCGAAGGTTGCGGCTCTCTCGAGGCATCTAGATAGACTTATGCATAGTGCTGGGGAGGAGCCGGTGGTCGTGGTACATGTAGGTACCAATGACGTAGGGAAGGATAGGAGAGATGTCCTGGAGGCCAAATTTAGGCTGCTAGGAAAGAGACTGAAATCCAGGACCTCTATGGTGGCATTCTTGGAAATGCTTCCAGTTCCACGCGCAGGGCCAGGTAGGCAGGGAGAGCTTCAGAGTCTCAATGCGTGGATGAGACGATGGTGTAGGGAAGAGGGGTTTGGATTTATTAGGAACTGGGGACACTTTTGGGAGAGGGGGAGCCTATACAGGAAGGATGGGCTCCACCTAAACCAGGGTGGAACCAGACTGCTGGCACTAAACATTAAAAAGGCCGTAGAGCAGTTTTTAAACTAAGAGATGGGGGAAAGCCAATTGGTGCGGAGAAGCACGTAAATCGGAGGGAGACTTCTCTTAGAGGAGAATCCATTGACAGAGATTCTCTAAGCTGTAGTCAGAAAGAGAGGAGGGGAGAGGGCAAACCATGGGCCAGAGCAGACAAACAACCGCATACAAAGGAATCCAATGCACCAGGGAAGGACAGACAAAGAAACAGTGGCAAATTTTTAAAGTGCTTCTACACAAATGCTAGGAGTCTGACTAATAAGATGGGTGAACTAGAGTACCTAGTATTAAATGAGGAGATTGACACAATAGGCATCACTGAAACCTGGTGGAATGAGGAAAATCTGTGGGACACAATCATACCGGGATATAAAATATATCGAAAGGATAGAGCAGGCCGGGTGGGTGGTGGAGTGGCACTGTATGTGAAAGATAATGTAGAATCAAATGAAATAAAAATAAGTGAATCAACATGTTCAATAGAATCGCTATGGATAGTAATTCCATGCTCCAATAATAAGAAATTAGCAGTAGGGATATATTACCGACCACCTGACCAGGACAGTGATACTGACATTGAAATGCTGAGGGAGATTAGAGTGGCTACCAAAATAAAGAACTCTATAATAATGGGGGATTTTAATTATCCCCATATTGACTGGGTACATGTCACCTCAGGAAGAGAAGCAGAGATAAAATTTCTCAATGGCCTAAATGACTGCTTCTTGGAGCAGCTGGTGCAGGAACCCATAAGGGGAGAGGCAATTCTCGATTTAGTCCTGAGTGGAGTGCAGGATCAGGTCCAGGAAATAACCGTTACAGGACCACTTGGGAATAGTGACCATAATATAATAACATTCAACATTCCTGTGGTGGGTAGAACACCTCAGCAGTCCAGCACCCTGGCATTTAATTTCAAAAAGGGGAATTACACAAAAATGAGGAGGCTAGTTAAACAGAAATTAAAAGGCACAGTGACTAGAGCCAAATCCCTGCAAGCTGCATGGAAACTTTTTAAAGACACCATAATAGAGGCCCAACTTAAATGTATATCCCAAATTAAAAAACATAGCAAGAGACCTAAAAAAGTGTCACCGTGGCTTAACCACCATGTAAAAGAAGCAGTGAGGGACAAAAAGGCATCTTTGAAGAAGTGGAAGTCCAATCCTAGTCAGATAAATAGAAAGGAACATAACCACTGTCAAATCAAGTGTAAAAATGTAATAAGAAAAGCAAAAAAAGATTTTGAGGAACAGCGAGCCAAAAACTCAAAAAGAAATAACAAAATGTTTTTTAAGTACATTAGAAGCAGGAAGCCTGCTAAAAAACCTGTGGGTCCCCTAGACGATCGAACTATAAAAGGCGCAATCAAGGACGATAAAGCCATTGCGGAGAAACTAAATGATTTCTTTGCTTCAGTCTTCACGGCTGAGGACGTTGGGGGAGATTCCCAAATCTGCACCGTCCTTTGTGGGTGATGAATCTGAGGAACTGTCCCGGATTGAAGTGTCATTAGAGGAGGTTTTGGAACAAATAGAAAAACTTAATGTTAACAAATCTCCAGGGCCGGATGGCATTCATCCAAGGGTTCTAAAAGAACTCAAATGGGAAATTGCTGAACAATGGTTTGTCTGTGGTTTGTAACCTATCCCTTAAATCGGCTTCTGTACCTAATGACTGGAAGGTAGCCAACGTGACACCAATATTTAAAAAGGGCTCTAGAGGCGATCCGGGCAATTACAGACCGGTAAGTCTAACTTCAGTACTGGGCAAATTAGTCGAAACAATAGTAAAGAATAAAATTGTGAAGCATGTAGAAGAACATAATTTGTTGGACAAAAGTCAACATGGTTTCTGTAAAGGGAAATCCTGTCTTACTAATCTATTAGAGTTCTTTGAAGGGGTTAACAAACATGCGGACAAGGGGGATCCAGTAGATATAGTATACTTAGATTTTCAGAAAGCCTTTGACAACGTCCTTCACCAAAGGCTCTTGTGTAAATTACATGGCCATGATAAGAGGGAAGGTCCTTTCTTGGATTGAGAACTGGTTAAAAGACAGGAAACAAAGGGTAGGAATAAACGGTACATTTTCAGAATGGAGAGGGGTAACTAGTGGTGTCCCCCAAGGGTCAGTCCTAGGACCAATCCTGTTCAACTTATTCATAAATGATCTGGAGAAAGGGGTAAGCAGTGAGGTGGTAAAGTTTGCAGATGATACCAAACTGTTTAGGATAGTCAAGACAGAAGCAGACTGTGAGGGACTCCAAGAAGATCTCACCAAACTGAGTGATTGGGCAACAAAATGGCAAATGAAATTTAATGCGGATAAGTGTAAAGTAATGCACATCGGGAAAAATAACCCCAACTATACGTACAGTATGATGGGGGCTAATTTGGCTACGACAAATCAGGAAAGAGATCTTGGAGTTATCGTGGACAGTTCTCTGAAAACTTCCACACAGTGTGCAGCGGCAGTCAAAAAGGCAAATAGGATGTTCGGAATTATTAAGAAAGGGATAGAAAATAAGACCCAGAATATCTTACTGCCCCTGTATAAAACTATGGTACGCCCACATCTTGAATACTATGTACAGATGTGGTCTCCTCACCTCAAAAAAGATATTTTGGCATTGGAAAGGGTTCAGAAAAGGGCAACTAAAATGATTAGGGGTTTGGAACGGGTCCCATATGAGGAGAGGTTAAAGCGACTGGGACTTTTCAGTTTAGAAAAGAGGAGACTGAGGGGGGATATGATAGAGGTATATAAAATCATGAGTGGTGTGGAGAGGGCCGATAAAGAGAAATTATTTATTAGTTCCCTAAATAGAAGAATTAGAGGACACCAAATGAAATGAATGGGTAGCAGGTTTAAAACTAATAAAAGAAAGTTCTTCTTCACACAGCGTGTAGTCAGCCTGTGGAACTCCTTGCCAGAGGAGGCTGTGAAGGCTAGGACTATAATAGAGTTTAAAGAGAAGCTAGATAATTTCATGGAGGTTAGGTCCATAAAAGGCTATTAGCCAGGGGATAAAATGGTGTCCTTGGCCTCTGTTTGTCAGAGGCTGGAGAGGGATGGCAGGAGACAAATCGCTTGATCATTGTCTTCGGTCCACCCTCTCTGGGGCACCTGGTGCTGGCCACTGTCGGCAGACAGGATACTGGGCTAGATGGACCTTTGGTCTGACCCAGTACGGCCATTCTTATGTTCTTATGTTCTAATAACTTAGAATGGCCCTGGTGAGGAGCTTTTTCGAAATAGCAGCAGTAGAGCATCCACACGGCAGCTATTTCGAAATAGCTATTTCAGAAGAGGAGTTATTCCTCATGGAATGAGGTTTACAGAAGTTTGAATAAGCCGCCCATTATTTCAATATTGTTTCAAAATAATGGAATTGCTGTGTAGACGCTTGCATTGTTATTTCGGAATAACACTAGTTATTCCGAAATAACGGTGCAGTGAAGACGCACCCTAATAAACTACATCTATCAAGCAGAAACTAAAGTCTTCATGGGAAACAAATTTAACCAAATAAGTGATTTTAAGGATACTGACTACCCAAATTATTGAATTCCCTCTCGTAAAGCAAATAAAAATGTATATAACAAGGAAAAGCACAACACAGGACTATATGTGACGAACTTGGGAACATTCCACTGGGTTAACAGGCCAACAAGAAACCCTCTGAACATACAGAGCATTTGAGTATGATAACCCCCAACATTTTAACTAAACACAGTGAGCCTAATTCAATCCCTGGCAGAGCTAAAAATTTAGAATTGGGATTAATCTTTCCCACTCTTTCTAAAATAACACTTTTCAGTTATGTTAGGCCAGTTTATTATTCCCTGAGGAGAAAAGAGGAAAAAAACCAATATCCTAACGACTGGATACAAGGATTCATGTGGCCAAGAGAGCACAGCACTAACCTCCCTCCAAAAGAAAAGAATGTCAAGACTAAAACCTCATTTGAAGGACTGAGGCTATGTCTAGACTGTGGAGTTAAATCCAAAAAAGATATGCAAATTGCGAACCGCAATTTGCATATCTTTTTCCATTTTTTTTCAGAAGAGGCTTTTCTGAAATTTGGCCCGTCTACACGGGGCCAATTTCAGAAAAACCTCCTCTTTTGGAACATCCCTTATTCCTCAGATATTGAGGAATATAGGGATGCCAAAAAAACATGACCGGAATCATCTGAAGAAGTGGGCTGTCCCCACGAAAACTCACGATACCGTCTTCATGTTTTGTTACTCTTTAAAGTGCTACCAGACTATTTGTTGTTTTTTAAGTTTTTCCTGTTAAATTTAAAGAAATGTATTCTTCATAACTGTGAAGCAGTGAAAAACATCTTTGTTTCCATATGACAAAACAAAAGGGTTAAGAAAACCAAATCCATCATCTGGGTCAACTCCAAGCACAGGAAGATGCCTGAGACTACATGAATATATCTATAAACCCACAGTATATTTCAGGAAAAATGACTTGGCATTTACCTCTAGAATGATCGCTCCGGCGATCAATCTTATTGGGTTTGGAGTAGTAAGGACCCACTAAATTGACAGCTGATAGCACCCCTCGTCAACCCTGGCACTCCATGCGGTCACATGGAGTACGGGGAGTAGTCGGAAGAGTTTCTCCCATTGACCTCCTACAGTGGGGATGCTGCAGAATTTCAACTTACGGTACGTCAATTCCAGCTGCACTATTCTTGTAGCTAGAGTTGCGTATCTGAGGTCAACTTCTCGCGTAGCGTAGACATGTCCTTCATGTTGTTTGAAGGATTTAGAAGAGTTATTTGCTATGTGAAAAAAGGGGTTTTGGTGCCTTGACATGCTTGGGCCATTGCAGTTCATCTTTCAAAATGTGTGTGCACAGCTGTCACAAGTGACTGAGTCAGGAAGATCCTAATTGCATACAAAGCTTCTGATAAAGCTGGGCTTCAAATAAACTGTCCACACCACGTATCATTATCCCAAATGCCACCATGCAGGCAGGCTTAGCAGAGAGATATAAGGTTACAGTACAACTCTTGTCTGAAATATGATTATGTGAAAATGGTGCTTTAATACACAATAGATCTGCTTCCCATGTGTATTCAGACTGACATTTTTAATAACCAATATAAGATCTTACTACTTTATACTCTTGTTATTAATGAATAGTTAACAATGCTGTAGGAGATTGAAACTACATTCTGTTCTGATTTAGCACCACCAACAGTACCATCTGCACAGCCAAATTCTGCCCTCAATAATACATGTACAAATCCCCTGCAGACTGTGGATTTTTCCCCATACAACTAAAGGTAGAATTTGGCATGACATGTTTTTATTCACGTTGATGATATACAAACCAGAAATAAAATTGCTTGACTTGCAGATCTGGGCCTGCAGCGTTAGCAGTTAGAATAAAATATCTTTTTACTTCATATTTTCTCAGTTTAGATCTGCAAGTCACTGAGGGTAGTCTACACTACATGGTTATTTCAGAGTAAGCTATTTTGGAATAATAACTCGCAAAACAGATATTTCGAAAGTGTGTCCACACTACAAATCCCCACCAAAATAGCACAGATATACATCAAAATAGCACGTTCACACTGAATAGAGGCTGAATCACATTTAAAGCCTTCCGGAAGCACTCTGGGCAGGCCATCAGTCACTTCGTGGAGCTGCAGCCTGAAGCTATCAGAGGCTCTTGCTTAAAGGCGCTCCCCTCTACAGCCGTATCTCAGACTCTTCACCTTGGCCTAATTCCTCAAGGGACAGCAAACTCTTCGCACTGAGATGCCATAGTCCTTCTGCCATGGAGCCAGACCTGCTGCAAAGCACTCATTGGCTTTTAGACCTCATGCTGCATCTCCTGGCTCATTTAATGCAGGCTACCCTCATGGCACTGCAGGATCAGGACCAGCAGCTCACTCTGGGGCACCACCTCACCTCTCCATGCGCTGCTCATGCAGCACAGCCTCTCCCACTCTCCCCTCCACACCGTGCACCGCCACTTCTGGTGCTGGGATACCAGTTCTGACTGGTGGGAACAGATCGTCATGGAGCAGTGGGTCCCAGAAAGCGCACAATGCCCACATGTAGTGGTCAACTGCAGAAGAACTTTGTATATGCTAGTTTAGGGGTGGTGAGGCCTGCATTCTTTCCCCTTTCCCTGCTACTGATGAGCCAGAAGCAAGCCTCTAGGAACATACGCCATTGTAGCAAGAACAAATTGTAGATAAGGGCAAGAACGCATAAACAATTCTGTTTACCTTAACATACTGATCACGTAAACAGGGCCAAAGAACAAGTAGAACTAGATCAGAACCAGATTGATAACTAACAGCTAAGCCCTACATCAGCACGTAATGAGTAACCCCTGGAAATTTCCAAACTGCCAAACAAGGCAGGAAACCTGTATTTAAGGCTGCCTCAAAGCACAGCAATTTGGACCTCACCGATGGGCTTTGGGTACCAGCGCCTCGGAAGCTGAGACAACCTCCCACTTCATCCGCAGCCTACCTGGGGTTCCAGGCTTGCAGGAAGGGATGTAAGATATGCCGCTTCTTTGTTATATTGTTCTTCCACTTATGGGGCACAGCTGTTAGCTGTCAGGAAATAAACTACTTGTGTTTGACAGATACTTGTGTGGCGTATTTTGTACCTTGAGAGCCCAGTGTCGGACCTTAGACTTACTCTGGCTGGCTACACCACAAATTCTGCAACTTCAGAATCTTCCAGGCGCCAGCACATTTTTCCCTGAACACACCATCAGGGTTGGGGACGTGGACATGCCCATGTAGGTGACACAGCCGACCCCTTGCTCCACTGCCTGGTAAAGCCCTACTTGGGACACCTGGATCCCACCAAAGAACATTCAATGCCAGGCTCAGCAGGGCTCACATCTGGTGTAGGGAGCCTTTGGCCATTTGAAGGGGAGATTCCGCTATCTCCTCACCCACCTCGATATCAGTGAACGGAATGTCCCCCAGGTGGTGGAGGCCTGCTGTGTCCTGCACAACCTGTGTGAGAACAAGGAGAGAGTGGGGGGCTAGGAGGAGTTCCTGACAGAGTGGGGGGCAGAGGCCAAGCAGTTGGCCAGGGCCTTTGAGTAGTTGTGCATTGCTGCCATCCAGCAGGATCATCAGCGGCTGTGCACATTCGGGAGAGTTTCAGTTAAGGCCAGCTGTGAAACTCTCTCTGGACCTGCCCACAAGGGGCCTCTCCAGATGTTTTGGTTTGAAACAATCATTTTTTTATTTGGGGTAAATATAACTGGGGACAGATTGGGGAAAGAACCTGGTAGGGAGGAACAGGGAGGAGAGGGAAGAAGTAGCTCAGGGATGGGGCTGGGACTAGCACCTGCCTTGGGTTGTCCCACTGCTTCGTGTGTGGGCCCCTCAGCAGCCACGGGGGTGGGGGAAGAGGGCAAGGAGGAGAAGCTGGAGGGGCAGGAGCAGGTGCAGGGGTGGACTTGGGAAAGAGCAGGTGCTGGGCGGGGGGGACACAATTGTGGCAAGCAGTTGGTCAATGGTGGCGATGTATGCTGAACACATGCTCTGGGTCTGCTGGGACAGGTCCTGCCAGATGGTGCGGCACAGCTCATCCCATCTCTGCTCCTGCTGCTCAAGACACCGCTGCAGGGCATGCAAGCAGGCAATATGCTCCCTCTCCAGTTCCTCATGGTGGACATGCCTCATTGGCAACTGGTCCAGCTATGAAGAAAAGGAAGAAGTGCAGTCATACACTGTGCATGAGGCCTCGCCCTCATCTGAGCCAACAATGAAAGGTCTCAGTTCACATGATGCCGATGTGCTTTGAGCAAGGCCATCTGTGGCCTAGACAGCGTGCACTGTCCTGCAGGGGCACAGATGTCCCAGGGGAGCCTTGCTACCCTCACACCCCGGGGACAAGAAGGCACGGGAGGGTGCTGGCCAGGCCAGGACCCTGTGGGTGGGAAGAGGGTGACTGGGCAACTCGCCTCCCCTCTGTGCCACACACACACTGGGCCTGCCAGTGGCAGCGTCCCACTGAGAGAGGACTTCTATCCCTGGCCACGGGAGGAGAGGGGAGAGAGTGTTAGGGGAGGTGTGTGTGAGTGGCAGATGCTGCTTGCCAGAAAGGGTGATACTGGAGTCCCCTTCTCTTCCTTCCCTAGGCAGATTCCCATGCAGGGGCTCGGTGTCCTCCACCTTGCTGTGCTTGACCAGGAGCAGATGCTGCCCCAAGAGTGCAGGCATGAGCCTGCACCATGTGTGGCACTGCTGTGGGTGTCCCTGACCCTGGCCTCTTTAGTGGTGGCTTGTGGTGGGAAGGTGTCCTACCATGGAGTTGGGAGTAAGGCAGGCCTCTCCAGAAACCCTGTGAGCAGGAGTGAAAGGTTCCTTTGTGACAGCCTCATGCAGCTGTCTGCTCCGGCCTGGCGCTCCATGTGCACCCACATGCACGGGCTGCTGTGGGATCTCCAGGCCATGAAGGCCAAGCGAGGAGCATGTAGCCCCTCGCTGCCCACCGCCTCCCCCACGTGTCTAGGGAAAGTAATGGAACTCACCTGATTGGCCTTCCTTGGCTTCATCCAAACCCTGGGTGACATCCGGGAAGAGGGGTACCTGCTCCAGGGACAGGATGATGGGCATTGTGTCTTGACTGGTCTCATCTTCTTCCTCCACTTCCTCCGCCTAACTCCGGTGTACATCCCTGCCCTGCAGGAGGCTCACAATGGGTACCTCCAGGTTGGAGTCCATGACAGGGGAGGGGGGGACGGGAGGCACCAACCCCCCTCCCAGAATGTGGTGCAGCTGCTCATAAAAGTGGCAGCTCTGGGGTGCTGCTCCTGAGCAGGAACTGCATTCTCTGACGTTGGTGTAGGCCTGCCTGAGTTCTTTGATTTTCATGCACACCTGCTTGTGGGTGCGCATGTGGCCCTTCTGGTCCAGGCTTGCGGCCATCCAGCCATACACATCAGCATTCCTGCGTATGGTGCAGAGATCCTGGAGGTTTGCCTCTTGTCCCCGGACCTCAACGAGATCCAGGATCTCCACACCATACCAGGAAGAGGCCTTTTTCTTCTGCCCCTAGGAAGGGCCTTGGGAGCTGGCTGCTGGCTCTCTAGCAGCCCTGGGGGGCTTGGTGGGAGCACTGGGGGTCAGCCTTTGCTGCACAAACTTCTTCTGCAGTGTGGCACAGGGCTGTCAGGGCCTGTGTTGTGCCACCAAAAGTTTCCCCTGTGGCTGCAGCTTTAAACCCTGAAGGGGAAGGGAAACTATAGAGTTTTGAGGGATGTGGACAGAGTGGCCACCAAGGCACCTGTAGGAAGCCCTGAGGCCAATTATTTTGAAATAAGCACAGCTGCATCATCCACTCACATCCTATTTTGAAATAACTATTTAAAAATAGACATTATTCCTCATGAAATGAGAGTTTATTATTCCAGAATAAGAAGCCTGTTATTTCAAAATTATTTCAAAATAACTGGCTTGCTATGTAGATGCTCACCTTGTAATTTCAAAACAATGCTGCAGTTCAGACGTGTCCTGAGATCATAATAATTTTCAAAAGATACTTATACAAGTAGAACTACATTTTAAAATGCACAGAAAAATGAACTTTCATTCCCAGAAATTTAAGAACTGAATCTGCCACTCTTTGCATTAATAAAACAAGTATTTTATGAAGAAACTAAAAAATATACTCCCATAGTTGACAAATGAACTGAAAACAACCAATGAGATAAATATACTGTACGTTTATAATGTGAGTATATTTGGATGTTCTGATTTTCAAGTCTTTTAGTATCTGCAGCTCCAAGAACTGCAACTGCTCAATATTTGTGAAAAATCAGGCCATTAAAATTTCAACTCTTTACAATTTACTATTTTGTTTCAAAGTCACTAATAGAAGAAATTACTGATTGTAATCTAATGAGCATACATACATGAGCATACATAAATTATGCATATATCATCCTTTCAAAAATTCCTAACAAGGAAGAGCCTTACATGAAAAGTATAGTGGTTTATCTTTAAAACTGACCCGGGGGAAGTTCACACTTAAGAATTTGGACAACTTTTCAAACTTTGCTAATTTGACACTAAACCACACAACCCTGAATGTGATAGGAGATTTCATTAGAGAATGAGGTACTGCAAAAGTGCTTCATAACTATCATAATTTTACATTCAAGCTGAATGAGTTTAAGTGCTCGCCAACTGAATTTACTAGTTGAAGCCAATCTTGGGGTCAACAAATGCAGAGCCTTATTCTTGAAAGTCCCACCAACTGTTCCAGTATGGGGGATATATTTAGGGTATGTGCTAGTTCTAATGTTGCAGAACTGTTTTACATGTGATGCTTCCTACATGGTAATATAATTTCAGCAACCCCCTCCCCCAAATCTGGAGTCCCTGCCAAAATCATGAAAGCTTGTCAGTATGCTTAACTCACCCAATCAACAGTGAAATCCACAGTGCTTCTGTTAATGTCAATTTAAAAATAAACATGCAAATATATAAAAAAATTGACTTTCCTAGCAGCCAGCAAACTTTATACTTTTTATGTTCTGCTTTAAAAAATTTGTATATGCTTCATTTTTTTTCTATTACTATTTCTAACAAATGAATACATATTTTATGTAATCATGAAACACTGAGGGAAGTTACCCAAACCTTCAATCATCCTATTTCACTGATTTTTTTTCATTTCAATTCATGCTGGATTTTCTAGTGTATCATCAGGATCTCTCATAGACTCAGTGGGGTCTAGTTCTCTCCATAGAAAGCAATGGGAGCTTTGCCACAGATTTAAATGGGAGAAGGATTAAGACCTTAATGATATCCAGCAATTGTATGGAAAGTATTCAGGTTAGTGACAAATCCAATCCTTGTTGTGTTATAAAATGTATTTTAAATTTTCAAAAGGTCACTCCACCCTTAGCTACACAAAAATCTCAATCGTAGCTACAATAAAAGAAAGCACCATTAAAATACTGGTAGTGATATTTGAGAGAGGGAAAGTACTGCCTAACTGAAAGAATAGAATCTAAAGAGAAGAACGAGTTTTAGCAGCAATGTATAAAGGCAGTGTGCCAGCCTAAACTTAAACTAAGCTTTTAGGTTTTTGGATGAGTTTCACTTCTGTTCATGATGTAAGTATGCACCACCTTGATTAAAAAAAATTGACAGCTTGCATTCTCATACCAATGCCTCGTAACAAATTCCAAATGTTTTGTCACATTTCTTGTGAGCAATGCCATCTGCCAGAGGTGGCATTTCATGGCTGTTTACCCCGACTCCCTCCAAGAATTCATCTGCCACTACCTAATGCTGTCTGAATAAAGGGGATTAAGACTCCGATACAACAGAGACTATTGATAATTTGGTATAATTGGGAAGAAATGAAGATAAATGAGGTTGAGGATGGAGAGGCAATTAGTTGAGCCGCCTGTACAGCTGTGTTCTCGGCCTAGCTCCCTTGGCCTTTTCTTTGGTGAGGTATGTGCAAATTAAATATAATGACAAATACATACTCCCCATAG
Source organism: Pelochelys cantorii (assembly GCA_032595735.1). Classification (NCBI taxonomy): domain Eukaryota; kingdom Metazoa; phylum Chordata; order Testudines; family Trionychidae; genus Pelochelys; species Pelochelys cantorii. Next base: position 35,510,686 of record CM064337.1, on the reverse strand, counting down.
CTCCTTAGTTTGGAAAACTTGAAGGTAAAATTGTCACTATTGAGATCCTATTTGGTTTTCAGTGAAAAATTAACACTTACTGCAGAGATTTTAAAAGAGCAATACACTTTATGCCACCATCCCTACTATGCATATGTACTATTATTCATAGCTGTCCTTTATTTGATAATGACAGCAAATGTGTTGCTTGTACACTGGGCTTTGATTGAGGACATGAAGACACCTATTCATCTAACTTCTACAGATGACCCTCGGCATTAATCAAGTTTGGGATTCACAATCCACATTTAAATCCACATTTCAAAATGACACCCACCAAACAAAATAAAACTCTTGATTCTACCCAACTCCCTGTCCAATTCCCTGTATCCACCAACCCCAACTCCCAGCACACTCACCCCGTGGCTTCTCCTCCTAGCCACCATAGGGGTTGCTGGGGCCAGCAAACATGATGGTGGGACCTCCTGGGCAGCCGAGGTACGCGAGGCAGGCACCATCCCAGCTTCATCCCTGAGTCCCTCTCTCCCCATTTCCCCCCTTATTGCCCCTCCCCCTTCCCAGGTTCTTTCCCCAGTCCCTCTCCAGTTGTATATTCCCCAAATAAAAATATCAGAATTGTGTTTTCAAAACAAACATGTCTGCAGGAAAGGGTGGGAAGGCTTGCTGTCTGACCTGGGGCTGTCTGACCTGAGATGGCTGGTGGACCACTCCATAACCACAACCATGCACGCTCCATGATTGATGTTGGTAGGACAATTGCTCCCATAGGGTGTGTCTAGACTACATGGCTCCATCGACGGACCCATGTAAAGTAGTTTACCCAACATAGTCAATGAAGTGGGGATTTAAATAATCCCCACTTCATTAAGATAAAAATGGCCGCCGCACTGTGCCAACAATCAGCTGATCCAGCACAGCGCGGCAGTCTAGACATGGATCAGTCGACAAGGGAAGCCTTTGTCGACCGCTCCTGTAAACCTCGTTTCACAAGGCATAAGGGAGCGGTCGAGAAAGGCTTCCCTTGTTGACCGATCCGCGTCTAGACTGCCGCGCTGTGCCGGATCAGCTGATTGTCGGCACAGCACAGTGGCCATTTTTATTTTAATGAAGTGGGGATTATTTAAATCCCCGCTTCATTGACTATGTCGGGTAAACTACTTCACATGGCTCCGTCGACGGAGTCATGTAGTCTAGACACACCCATATTGTCCTCCTCAGCTCCCGGTAAACCCAGCACTCCAGGCGGCCCTCTTCAAAGTTCTGGTTGAGCGAATGGTGGCAGTCTAGGTGTTCCCATACTAGGGCCTCGTGGGGTCACCTTTGCCTGCAGCTGTTATGGAGTCAGGAAGATGGTGTGGGAGGTGGTGGATGCATCATGCTTGCAGCTGGCCCAGCTGTGAAAAAGAGAGACAAGGGCAGTCATCCGAGGAGACAGTGTGCATGAAGCCTGGCCCCAGTTTCTGAACCGACACCAAATGTCTCGGTTCAGACAATGCTGATGTGCTTTGAGTGAGGCCATCTGTTGCCTAGACAGTGAGCACTTTCTGGCAGGGGCACCAATGTCCCCGAGGAGTCTTGCTACTCCTACGTCCAGAGGACAAGCAGGCATGGGAAGGTGACGGACAGGCCAGGAACCTGCTTTTTTATTCGGTCTGCAGGAAAGGGTGGGGAGGAGGGAACAGGGTGTCTTGGCTTCATTCCGTGTCCCACACATGCTGGGTCTGGAAGTAGAAGTGTCCCACAGAGAGAGAACTTCTATCCCTGCCCACTGGAGCGGGGGGGGGGGGGGGGGGGACAGTGTTGAAGGAAGTGTGTGTGAGCGGCAGAGGCCGCTTTCTAGAGAGAGTGCTACTGGGTTCCCCGTCTCTTCCTCCCCACCGGCAGGTTCCCATGCAGGGGATTGGTCTCCTCCACATCACCACGCTTGAACGGGAGCAGATAATGCCCAAGAGTGTGGGCATGAGCCTGTACCATGTGCGGCAGTGCTGTACATTTCCATGACCCCATCCTCCTTAGTGCAGGCTTATGGTGGGAAGGTGTCCCACCACAGAGGCCGGAGTAAGGCAGACCTGTGCAGGACCCTTGTGAGAAGGTTCAAGGGATTCCTGTGTGAGAGCGTCATGGAGCTGAGTGCTCCGGACTGGCTTTCCATGTGCACCCACATGCACAGGCTGTTGTGTGATCCCCAGGCTGAGAAGGCTGAGTGAGGAGCATGCAGCCCCACACTGCCTGCTGCCTTCCCCCACATGTGTATAGGGAAAGTAATAGAACTCACCTGAACTGCCTTCTCTGGGTTCGTCCAAGCCCTGGGAGACATCCTGGGTTGGGGGATGGCTCCAGGCTTATGATGACCTCCTGGCTGCTGGGCATGGTGTCCAGGCTGGCCTGCTCCTGCTCTTCCTCTTCCTCCACAATCCCACCCTCGTGGAGGCTGATGATGGGCATGTCCTACCCGGAATTGATGACGGGGGTGCAGAGGGGGTGGGTAATCAGCCCCCCATCCCAGGATGGCATCCAGCTGCTCATAGTAGCAGCAGTCTGTGGTGACACCCCGGAATGGGAACTTTGCTCCCTGACCTTCATGTAGGACTACCACAGTTCTTTAATTTTCATCTGCTCCTCGTTCAGGGTGCGACTGTGCCCCTGCAGGGCCACGCTGGTGGCTATCTAGCTGTGCACATTGGTGTTGTGCCTTCTGGTGCAGAGAGCCTGGAGGTTTGTCTCCTCGCCCTAAACCTTGATGAGATCCAGGATCTCTGCACCAATCCAGGCCAGTGCCCTCTTTCGCCCTGGCCAGGTGCTTCCAAAGCTTAGAAGGAGTGCTGGGATCAGACATGGCTCAAAGAATCTGGTGTTGGTGAGTTGTCTGGTTGCCCCCTGTTCGTAATCTGTTTTGTTCATGATGACTATAGTGCCCACTTTGTCAGCCTCTTTGATTATGATGTTAGAATTGTTCTTGAGGCTCTATATAGCATTGTGTTCTGCATGACCGAGGTTATATTGACACTACAGTACAATTACATGGCAGACACATTTCCACGACGTTATACCGGAAACCTACCGAACGCTACACTTACCTTCATGCCTCCAGCTTCCATCCAAGACACATTTCTCTATCTATTGTTTACAGCCAAGCCCTAAGATACAACCAGATTCACTCCAATCTCACAGACAGTCAAACACCTATAGGATCTATATAGAGTATTCTTAAAACTGAAATACCCACCCAGAGAAGTGAAAAAACAGATCGACAGAGCCAGAAGAGTAGCCAGACATGAACTACTTCAAGACAGGCCAAAAGAGAAAACAAAAGAATTCCACTTGTCATCACCTATAGCCCACAATTTAAGCCCCCCCAACGTATTATCAACAATCTACAGCCTATCCTGGAAAATGACCCCTCACTCTCAGAGGCCTTGGGGATCAGGCCAATCCTCACCTACAGAGAACCCCCTAACCTCATACAAATTCTTTCCAGTAACAATGCAGCACACCTCCATCATAATCATCCAGGAACCCTCCCCTGCAATCAGCCCTGGTGCCAACTACACATCTACACAAGCAATTCCATCACTGGACTCAACCACATCAGCCCCTACATCAGGGGCTCATTTGCTGCACAACCACTAATGTGATCTATGCCATCAAATGCCAGCAATGACCCTCTGCCATGTATATTGGCCAAATTGGACAGTCTCTACGGGAAAGAATTAATGGACACAAATCAGATATCCAAAAAGGCAACACATAGAAATCTGCTGGAGAACACTTTAACCTGCCTGGGTCCTCATTAATGGATCTCAAAGTCTCCACGTTGTTTCAGGCCAATTTGACAAGCCAAATACACAGGAAGTGTTGGAACTTAACTTCATTTACAAGTTTGGGAGCCATTACAAAGGTCTGAATAAAGAAATTACCTGGCTAGCACACTACCTTCCACATCCTAATGACTTAATCAACCAAACAATGGGTACTTAAGAACAATTTGCACCTTCTTTATCAACTTCTTGAAACATGAACACTCTAATTCACTATTTTTTCCCCTTCCTTCCTCTCCCCCCCCCCAACCCAATCCCCTATTTATTTTGGAACTAGACTTTTAATACTCCATTCATCTGCAGAAATGGGTTGTACCCATGCAAGCTCATGATACCATCTACATGTGTTGTTAGTCTTTAAGGTGCTGCTAGACTATTTGTTGTTTTTTAAGTTTTTCTAGTTACAGACTAACTCGGCTACCTCTCTGAAGTTTTTTTTTTTTTTTTTTGGCACAAAGTCAGCTGTGTTCATTTTGCATATGGTTTGATGACAGAAAATTCTGGCATTAAAGAAACAACATAAATGCTACTTAGAAGATTACAGGGTCAAAGGAGATTTTGGCCTAGAAAAATATTTTAACTGACTGAAGATCCCAAACATTTCTGTAGATCTATTACACTAAATGACATCTAACTAAATCAATTCTTGGCTGAAAGACCACTGAGTTACACATTTCTTTTGTATCAATATTGTTTTATTCACAATCATAATATTAGTGGTCACAGTGCTGCTAAATCTATCTTTTGGATAGAACATAAGCTTGCACACTGAGCTATTAAGCATTGAAGGAACTGGTGGTGGTGGCAATGTATGAGAGAAAACTGAATAAAGTCCTGCTCAATGTAATTTTGATTAATTTCTTTCACAGTCTATATTTTATACTATTTAAATTATTTTGTGGAATTTTTGTAGTGAACTTTAAAACCCATGTATTAGCCCTTTTCCTGGTTCAGGAGTTTCTGCAAAAATGTAGTGCTTCTTGCCAATTTTTTGCACTAGCAAAACTATCATCAGTGCTTACCACTACATTATTTTCTATTATCTGGGAGTCAGTGAAAATTTCAGTGCAGCTTTTTGTGATGTATTGTTGCAGTTTGAGCTAGGATAGTTCAATGTCATCATATGGCCGAAGACACAATATTTCAGAAGAGTTTTATTTTAGTTTACGAGTTGCAAATCAGAAGCGGAAACTTGGAAAATGTAAAATATTTTTTATTTAAAACCTAATTTGTATGTACTTGAAAATTACCCAATACTTAGCTATTCCTTTAAATATAAAAATTATGTATACATGAATAGATGGTAATGCCAACATTTTCCTGCTGGTCCCCCTTACTTTAATTTTACATTTTAAAGCTGTGGAGTATTATGAAAATCCTCTTTAGTATCCTCCAGTGGTTGAGGGAAGTTGATTTGTTCCTGCTATTTCTACTGCCTGATATTGTTTTATTAAACTTTTTCAAGTTAATCATCAATATTGCGATGGAAAGCGCGCAGTGCACAGCTTGCACTAGACTAACACGGCTGCATCTCTATCACTAGTAATGCTTTGGCTTTTCATTAGAGTCCAAAGGTATCCTTGTTGTAGAGCAGGCCAGTAGCTCTGTCTAGCTCCGCCTTTGCTTCTCACATGTACAGCACAGATGCACACTTACTGACATTTGTGTTGGCAGCCTCCTCCTTTTAAAATAACAAAGGGTTGAACACTCCCAAATAAGGCAGCATGCACATATTTGTGTGTGTTCTTGAAATGGAACAACATTGCTGTAGTCACTGTGCATAACCTGGAACAGCACTTACCTCCTTTCCAATTTCTTTCATCTTACCTCAGATGACATGCCCCCACCCCTTGGCCAGGCCTTGTTATATTACATACAACAATAACATTACTAATTTTACAAAAGTATCAATGGGCCCCAATCAGGAGCAAGGATTCACTGTGCTTACACTCTGAGCAATAGATAGTGAGAGACAGTCCCTGTCTGAAAAGCATACAACATGGGCAAAAGACAGTAAGAGAAACAGAAGCACAGAAGGGGGAAGTACAGGCAGACCCCGACTTGCGACGCGATCAGTTCCCGGGGAAGCGTTGCAAGTCGGGGGCATTGTAACTCGAACCCACATTTACGATAGGCATCATGCGCCATCGGAAATGCGGGCTGAGACGTAAGTCGGGGGTTTTCAGCCCCTTCTGCACTTACAAAAATGGTTGTAAGTGTGGGGGTCGCAACTCAGACAGTCGCATCTAAGGGGTTTCCTGTAATTTACCCCAGGTCAGAAAGCAAGTCAGTAACAGAGATGGAAACAGAAAAATATGCAGCCTCTTCCTAATACTTGTTATCCTCTCTGTATCCTCCCCCTCTGTCACAATAATAATTATGTTCCTTATTAAGCTCCTTGTTACTTTCTCTCCTTCCTCTCTTCACAAAGGAAAAGTTTTGTAAACAGGTGCTATTCTGTCTACACTTAAATTCTGAAATGACAACATTTAGGGCTTTTCCAAAGCCAGAAAATGGAAAATACTCCCATGAACTTCAATGGGCATTGTACATGCCATTAATGTAAAAGCAGCTTATCTGCATTTTCATATGTTCCCCTATATCACCTCCTTTCAAATTCCTTCATTGATAACATCATGTGAGAAATATGTTTGTCATACACTGGAGAGTTTTGTGAAGTTAACCATGAATTTTATTCCGCCTTTTTTTAAAGCAACTCATTGCACTCTGTCCCTCTCTAATGGTGGCTACCTAGCTACAGATTGATGAGCCTACTAGAGCCTGGGCTAAAAGAGAGGTGCCCTTAGCTCAGGCAGTAAAGATTCATGCATTTAACTCCATGTGCCCCATGTTTGATTCCTGCTAGCAATGTCTCTGTGTGCATCAGTTCTATAAATATAAATAAAGGATCAACAGAAATTAACTACAGGTTGGACCTCCTTCGTCTAGCACCCTCAGGACCCGACTGGTCCCAAAGGGAATTTGATGGACCAGGGGAGGTCAATTTGGGCCCTCTGCTGCCGGTCTCCAGGCTCTACCAGCCCCCGGTCACCACAATGCTCCTGGCTCTGGCCATACTATAGACCCTGGCCTCAGCTGCACTTGTTGGCCCGTTGGTCCTAGGCAGGCCACCAGCTGCCGGTCTGGCCCCAGCCCCACTCCAGGCTAAGCCCTGCTCCCAGTCCCGCTCCATGCCCTGGGCACTAGTCACTGGCCCCAGCCATGCTCCCAGACACACTCCAGGCCCGACCACCATCATTTACATATGTCCCAGTGGTGCATATGGAATTAGTAAATAACTTGTAAAGTTATAAGTAAGGGCAAAGTATTAAGATCAAAATAGATGTAATTTCACAGAAGGTTTTGTGAACCTGAAAGCAAAAATCATGGATAAATAATTCTCGCAATGCGGGTTTCACCCAGTTTCCTTGAACCCTTTGCAAATATTTAACTGTTGAGCTTAAGATGAATCTGTTGGCAATGACATTGGTATTTTGTGTCTCCCCGAAGGGGTCTGACATATAATTACATCAGAATATAGCATAAAGAATACAGGTATTTTCTTCTTATAATCAGAAAACAAATGTCCCAGTGGAAAAAATGTTATTCTGAATACATTGTGACCAGATCCATGAAGGTGATATGACAGATAGCTATTACTGCAAGATAATGGCCATGGATTTGAAAAAGCTTTCAGGGCTCATGATATTAGACTGAGAACAAAAATCTCAAAAGGTTCTTCTCTCTAGGACTGCTGGAGTCAAGGTTAATGAACTAAAACTAGTTAAATTGATATTACCAAATTAATGACTTTTTATAGTACACTGCATGGATGTTATCTGACAGGCTAATGTAGAATATGGCTAGTCTTAATTGAATTAGAAGGTATAACATGTATAAAATTAAGATAAGTGAAGACTTTGGTGCTGTACAGTAACTGTATGCAATTCCAGTTCTATTTCATCATCACATGTCATATGTGCTATATCACAGCAAAAGTGTGCTTAGAAAATCAAATTCAATCATAGAATTATAGGGCTGGAAGAGACCTCAGGAGGTCATTGAGTCCAGCCCCCTGCCAAAAGCGGGACCAACCCCAATTAAATCGTCCCAGCCAGGACTTTGTCAAGCCGGGATCTTTAGAGATGGAGATTCTGCCACCTCCCTAGGTAACTCATTCTAGTGCTTCACCACCCTCGTAGTGAAATAGTTTTTCCTAATGTAACCCCCTCTTTCCTCCCTGGGTTACTCAGGAGCAGGCCACGATCACCTGTGTGCCTGGGTGCGTGATGTGATGTGTACCCTAGTGGTGATGTTGTATAGTTGGAGATTCCCTATCCACTTCCTTCCTGCAGTCCCTTGCTCCTAAAGGAATATACAATGGCGATACCTCCACCTGGTTGGCCCTGTACACACTTAATGGTGTGCCTTGGGAGCCTCCAGGAATAAACTTATTCCAGTATAATCTGGCTCCAACTCTGAAACAACAATTATAATAATATACATCTAATTGATTAAATTAGAATTAACACACCTTTACTTAACAACTTAAAGAAACAGGGTTAACAGATTAAAAAGTGAATAAAATCAATTAACAAAGTACACAGAAATAAAGGAAACTTATCTAACCAGCATTTACACTGCCACCATTTATCCCACCCCAGTGTGTGCACTCCTCTGGATTCACTTGCTTGCGTGGGCATGCTTGAAGGTCTGCAGCTGTAGAGGAGACAGCACTGTGCAGGTTCTATGTGTGTCAGTCCATGCTGAGCAGCCAGCTGCAAAATCCTTCTGCCAGTGGAGCAGGCCCCACCAAATGCCAGCAGCTCTGGTTCACTGGGTTGGTCACTCTGCCTCTCTTTGGACCAGAGTCAGTCTGTTTTCTGTGCTCTGTCCCAGGCAGCACTTTTCCAAACAGCCACAAGTACTCACAGTACCTTTTATTCTAACCCTTCAGAGCCACAGGCACAGCCAAGGTCTCTCCCATCCAGAGACAATCACCAACAGCCCCTGAAGTAGCCTGCTAGATCCAAGTCCCAGCAGGTTCTCAGCAGCAGGCTCTAGCTTCCAGCAGCAGCTCCTAGACTGGAAAAAGGCTCCGCACCAGCAATCTGGCTGCTCTCTCCAAAATGCAGCCCACCAACTCTCTCTCTCCTTGCCTGGAAGAGCCACTGTTCCCTCCTCTTTCCCAAGGGCTCATGGGAGTTGTAGTCTCTAGAGCTAGACTGCAGCACAAAGGGTCCTCCCAGTAAAACTCAGAGGTTCCTATAGTAAAAAGGAGCCTACATTAATATCCAACCTAGACCTCGTCCACTGTAACTTGAGACCAATGCTCCTTGTTCTGCCATCCGTCACTACTGAGAACAGCCTCTCTCCATCCTCTTTGGAACCTCCCATCAGGTAGTTAAAGGTTGCTATCAAATCCCCCCTCACTCTTCTCTTCTGAAGACTAATTAAGCCCAAACACCTCAGCTTCTCCTCATAGGACATGTGCTCCAGCCCCCTAATCATTTTGGTTGCCCTCCACTGGACGATCTCCAATGCGTCCACATCCTTTCTGTAATGGGGAGACTCAGAATTGGATGCAATATTCCAGATACTCCAATCAATATATTCTAAACGCATTCAATTACAAACCATATAAAAGGGAGAAAAATGGAAGTGGCTGTGCAAAAACTGGAGCCAATGCTATGTCAAGTACCTGAAAAATACTATTAACTGTGAGTTTTACACTTGAAAAAGTTGCTAATTCTAAGCCCTGGGGTGCATCAGCAAAGCAAAAGGGATAAATTGGCCTTCAAAACCTTTATGCTTGAAGAATGTGTCAGCTACTCTCAAACATCAAGATATGTTCAATTTTAGGAGAAGCAGGGTAGGCTTTAGCAGATCTCAAGCTGCCATTGCTATAGGGGCCATATGCTGGATGAGAACTGCTGCAAAGCAGCAGAACACCACCTCACATACTTCCTATGCTGGAGGGGTGGGAGCTGACAGATTGATTAGTGTGGGGATCAGCTCTGCCGGCTTTTCAACCGTTCAGATTTCTCCTTCTCCTTAACTGGTCAGTCATCACTATATAAAATACAGTACAAAGGGAATGAAACTGGATCTGAGAACCTCTGTGAGAAAGGAAAAAGTCAACTAGATTCAGAATCCAGGATTTTGCTGAGTTGTGAGTTTGTAGAGAAGCAGGTAGAAAAAAGCATCCTTTTTACTTGTAAACTGAACTCTTTTCACAGGGAAGCTGTCAAACTAAAATAAACACAGAAGCACATGATTTTATTTAAAAAGTCATTTGTCAGAGTCCAACTCCAGAATACATACTAGGGATGTGAATGACTAGTTAAGAGAGTTTCAACCTGTACCAAATTTTGAGGATGACTTTCTGACTATGACTTTTTTTTCTATATTTTTGTATCTGACTCCCCTCCTTCCATCTCTCATAGAACACCTCCTTTTTTTCCCCCTCTTCATATGTCTCTATGTTAGGAGCTTGCTGTACTGTTGAAAAGGAATTGAGTAGCCAGGATTTGGCATGCTAGTTTTCCCCTCAACTACAAGAATATCAATTTACTCTGTGCAGAAAGGTTGTGGAACAGTCAGAAGACCGTGGGATGGAAACCCTGGGCTGCTGAGTCATCAGACAGCAAATGAGAAAGAAAAGTCCAAGCTGAGGTTAGGCATGGAATAATTTTGTGGGAGAGAGCTTAGAACTCATTCCCTTGGGGTATGTCCAGACTGCATCCCTCTGTGGGCAGAGGGATGCAGATTAGGCAGGTCGACATTGCAAATGAGACAGGGATTTAAATATCCGGTGCCTAATTTGCATAAAAATGGCCGCTGCTTTTTGCCGACTCAGCACTTTGTTGGCAAAAAGAGGCACTCTAGAGGGGGATCTGTCGCGAAAGAAAGCCTTTTTCGACAGATCCCTTATGCCTCCTGCAAGGAGGTTTACAGGATCTGTCGAAAAAGGCTTTCTTTCTTGAACAGATCCCCCTCTAGACTGCCACTTTTTTCCGACAAAGTGCTGAGTCGGCAAAACATGGAGGACATTTTTATGCAAATTAGGCACAGGATATTTAAATCCCTGCCTCATTTGCAATGTCGACCTGCCTAATCTGCATCCCTCTGCTCACAGAGGGATGCAGTCTGGACATACCCTTGCAGTGCCATACAACTAGTTCAGGGGGCAGATTGAGCCAAATGAAGGAAGGGTGGCAGATGGAAAAGTGCTCTGGGACCAAAGGCCTGGCTCTTGTAATTGGAGTCCAGCTGAGAGAATGCTGGATCCTGATGATCAAGTTAGTTTCCACCAGGAAAAAATCTGGGCTCTTGTCACCCATTCATGTACCTGGAAATATCTGTTCCATCTGTCCTTTGCACAGCAATAAAATGGCTGTACTTACAAACAAAACTTAGAAAATGTTTTGAAACCAAGACCCATGACTTGTTTCAACTTCCCTTTCCTTGTTTTCTTCTTCATATTCCTGCGAGGGACAATTTTTCAAAGATTCACCCTGGCAGCAAGTGGAAGAGTAGAGTTGTGTGCATAGTTGAAAGACATTGTCCTTGTAAAGTAAGTTGTCATGGGATAAGAGGGAAGGTCCTTTCATGCATTGTTAAGTGGTGACAAGACAGGAAACAAAGGGTAGAAAGAAACAGTAAGTTTTCAGAATGGAGAGAGATAACTAGTGGTGTCTCCCAAGGGTCTGTCTTGGGACCAATCCTATTCAACTTATTTATAAATGCTCTGGAGAAAGGAGTAAACAGTGAGGTGGCAAAATTTGAAGATGATATTAAACTGCTCAAGATAGTTAAGACCAAAGCAGACTGTGAAGAGCTTCAAAAGAATCTCACCAAACTAAGTGACTGGGCAACAAAATGGCAAATGAAATTTAATGTTGATAAATTTAAAGTAATGCACATTGGAAAAAATAATACCAACTATACGTACAATATGAAGGAGACTAATTTAGCTACAACTACTCAAGAGAGAGATCTTGGAGTCATTGTGGATAGTTCTCTGAAAGCATCCACTCAGTGTGCAGCGGCAGTCAAAAAAGCAAACAGAATGTTAGGAATGATTTAAAAAGGGACAGAAAAATAGAGACAGAAAGCATCTCATGACCTCTATATAAATTCATGGTATGCCCACATCTTAAATTCTGCATACAGATGTGGTCGCCTCATCTCAAAAAAGATATACTGGCATTAGAAACGGTTCAGAAAAGAGCATCAATAATTATTAGGGGTTTGGAATGGGTCCCATATGAAGAGAAATTAAAAAAGACTTGGACTTTTCAGCTTAAAAAAGAGGAGACTAAGGGGTATCTGATAGAGGTCTATAAAATCATGACTAGTGTGGAAAAACTGAATTAGGAAAAGTTATTTAATCTTCCCATAATGTAAGAACTAGGGGTTACCAAATGAAATTAATAGGCAACAGGTTTAAAACAAACAAAAGGAAGGTTTTTTTCACTCAGCACACAGTCAACCTGTGGAACTCCTTGCCAGAGGATGTTGTGAAGACTAGGACTTTAACAGGGTTCAAAAAAGAAATAGATAAATTCATGGAGGTTAAGTCCATCAGTGGCTATGAGCCACGATGGGTAGGAATGGTATCCCTAGCCTCTGTTTGTCTGGAAATGGGTGACAGGAGAGGGATCACATTAGGATTACCTGTTATGTTCCCTCCCTGTGTATCCGAGGCAGCAGCGTGGGGCATCAGGCAGCCAGTCTGCAAGGGGAGCTGGTTTTTAAACTGACTCCCCTCATGGACCGGCTCCCACCTGGCACCCCATGCTGCTGTCTCTGATAGAGAGGCAGAAGCACGGGATAGCAGGGGGCTCCCCAAGAGTGGGGATGAAGCGCACTAGCTGCTGGCCCTGTGCTGGGGACTATACAATAGTCAACTAACCACCAAGAATTCATTCAGTTAGTCAACTATTCACTGAACTGATTGATAACATCCGTAGTACCTACCTTTTGTTTATACAGATCAAAAAAAGGGGGAAATCCACACTTAAAATGGATTAACACAAAGCAGAAATTAAACATTTGATGTTTGAAAGAAGGAACATTTAAGAAGATAAATGGTTTTTGGAGAAAGTTAAATTCTGAAGGAGAAGCATTGCATAAAAGGAACAACTTTTTCATGTGAGAATATTCTTGTACTCTGAATGTGTAGGGCTGAAGAATGAAATCCCCCTTTTAATGAATTATATCTACCAATGTGACATTATGTAACCTCGTGAATTGTGACCCAATTTTTATAATGGAATTTGGAGTAATTTGTTAGTAACCTGTTAAGAATTGCCTTTGAAAAACCTATTGTAACTTTTTTTGTAATTTTTAAAATATATTGTAACTGAAACCCCATTTCAAACTTTGTACTGATTTAACTGTTTCAGGTTAGGCGTGTATCTATGTAATCTCATTTAAAAGTGTGAATGTGAGTGTGTGTATAAAGGGATCAGTCCCTGAAGCCAGCCTTTCTGGGTGACTAGCTGCCAGCTCCACCTTCATAGCAGAAGAACAACGCAGGTGAGTCCGACAAAAGAACCAACACATGAAAGAGATAGACAAAAACCCCATCAAGAAAAGAAGTTCAAAGTCCCATCTGAGGTTAACTGATGACTCATGATCATACAGTGCCCTGGGGCAGTGGGACAGGATAGGATATATGGACTAAAACATATAAAAAGATGGGTGAAAAACTATGTAATTGTGTCTTTCAGTTCTACAATCATCCTCCAGGAGCATCGGTGAACACCAACATGACCTGGTTCCTCCTTCATGTCTAGACCACTTGGCCAGTGGAATAGCATGACCAACTGGGGCTGATAATTATATCCCATCTGTAGAACTGTGTATAATAGTGTGTGCGTGTATGGTGGATATTTTAGTAGCTAAGGACAGTAAATGAAGTCTGCCTTGACAATAAACATGGCATATTGCCTTATCCTATAAATAAGATTTTGCTATTTCTGTTTCTACAAGTGCAACAAATGTTCCTACTAGGGCTGTCAATTATTGCACATTAATGCCTGCGATTAACGTAGGGCAGAACTGACATGTTAATTTTTTTAACATGCGTTAATTGCAGGCATTTCCCCTTTGAAATGCTGCAGTAGCATTTCAAAGGGGCAGCTAAAAGTGGAGCCGGGGTCAGCTGGAGTCCCCAGCTGACCCCGGGCTCCACGTTGCAGTGCCCAGGTGAAACGCCGCAGCCGTGTTTCAAAGGGGTAGCATCGCACAGCTAATCCCGGGCTCCACTCAGCGCTGTCCCTTTGAAATGCCGCAGCAGCATTTCAAAGGGGCAGCAAAAACGTGGATCCCAGGATCAGCTGGAGTCTTATTATCGTTTAACAGAGCAATTAATCACACAATTAATCATGATTAATTTTTTTAATCGCTTGACAGCCCTAGTTGCTATTACAAAATTTTAAAAGTCAAAGAAAATATTTGATTTTTTTCTTTTGACTGCAACTGAAGGTTCAGTGCTTGTTGATTGTTTGTATTTTACCATTTTTGACATTTTGGGGACAGGATTTATGTCAGGGGTGGGCAATAATTTTTGGTGGGGGGGTCACTCCAAGATTTTGGTAAGTGGTCAAAGGCCGCACTTTTCTGTGGAGGGGGATGAAGGGTCCAGGGTGGTGGTTGGGTGCAGAAGGTCATACGGGATAAGAGACTGGGGTGCAGGAGACGGCATGAGGTCTCAGAGGGTGTTTGGTTGGAAGAGGGGGTTGTGACCTGGGTCAGGGGATTGGGATGTAGGGTCAGGAAAGGGGTGTGGGTGCAGGAGAGGATTCTGGCCTGGGGGAAGGGGTACAGAGTCTGGGAGGGAGTTGTCACCTGGGGCAGGGGGTGCAGAGGGTTTGGATGGTGATCTGGGGGACGGAGTTAGAATGCAGGATGGGTTGGGGTGCCAGAGGCAGGTGCTGGCTGTGGGGAGTTTACCTAATTGTCTCCTGGCCAGCAGCCCCAGCCTGCTTGAAAATACAGGCTACTCCGTCCACATGACTATCAACTCCGGCTGCCCCAGTCTCTCAGGCCAATCTCTCAGCTCCGACTAGCTGGCTGTTTCCAGCCAATAAGAGCTGTAGATTAGCTGAGATCAGTTCTTATTGGCTGGTTGTTTCTGGCCAATAGGAGCTGAGGATTGGGCTGGGGGCGGGGAGATCACATGAAGCCTTCCCCTCCCTGCAGAGGAGAGAAACATAGAATCATAGAATCATTGAATCATTGAGCTGGAAGAGACCTCAGGAGGTCATCAAGTCCAGCCCCCTGCCCAAGGCAAGACCAATTCCAACTAAATCAACCTAGCCACAGCTTTGTCAATCCGAGACTTGAAAACCTCTAGGGATGGAGATTCCACCACTTCCCTAGGTAACCCATTCCAGTGCTTCACCACCCTCCTGGTGAAATAGTTTTTCCTAATATTCAACCTAGACCTCTCCCACTGTAACTTGAGGCCACTGCTCCTTGTTCTGCCATCCGTCACTCTGAAAACAGCCTTTCTCCATCCTCTTTGCAACCTCCCTTCAGGAAGTTGAAGGCTGCTATCAAATCCCCCCTCACTCTTTTCTTCTGCAGACTAAACAAACCCAAATCCCTCAGTCTCTCCTCATAGATCACGTGCTCCAGCCCTCCGCTGGACCCTCTCCAATGTGTCTACATCCTTTCTATAGTGGGGGGCCCAGAACTGGACACAATACTCCAGGTGTGGCCTCACCAAAGCCAAATAAAGGGGAATAATCACTTCTCTAGATCTGCTGGCAATGCTCCTCCTAATGCAACCTAATATGCCATTAGCCTTCTTGGCTACAAGGGCACACTGTTGACTCATATCCAGCTTCTCATCCACTGTAATCCCCAGGTCCTTTTCTTCAGAACTGCTACTTAGCCATTCGGTCCCCAGCCTGTAACAATGCTTGGGATTCTTCCGTCCCAAGTGTAGGACTCTACACTTATCCTTGTTGAACCTCATCAGATTTCTTGTGGCCCAATCCTTTAATCTGTCCAGGTCACTCTGGACCCTATCCCTGCCCTCCAGCGTATCTAGCTCTCCCCCTAACTTAGTGTCATCTGCAAACTTGCTGAGGGTGCAATCCATCCCCTCCTCCAGGTCATTAATAAAGATGTTGAACAAAACTGGTCCTAGAACAGATCCTTGGGGCACTCCACTAGAAACCAACCTCCAACCTGACATTGAGCTGTTGATCACTACCCGTTGGGCCCAACAGTCTAGCCAGCTTTCTATCCATCTTACAGTCCATCTATCCAATAAATACTCCCTTAACTTGCTGACAAGAATACTGTGGGAGACCATGTCAAAAACTCTGCTAAAGTCAAGGTATATCACATCCACTGATTTTCCCATGGCCACAGAGCCAGTTACCTCATCATAGAAGCTAATCAGATTGGTCAGGCACGACTTGCCCTTTGTGAATCCATGTTGATGATTCCTGATCACCTTCCCCTCTTCCAAGTGCTTCAAAATGGATTCCTTGAGGATCTCCTCCATGATTTTTCCGAGGACTGAGGTAAGGCTGACTGGTCTGTAGTTCCCTGGATTGTCTTTCTTCCCTTTTTTAAAGGTAGGCACTACATTTGCTTTTTTCCAATCATCCGGGATCTCTCCCGATCTTCACGATTTTTCAGAGATAATGGCCAAAGGCTCCACAAGGGTCTGTGTTAAACGTGGCAGCTGTGTGTGCCTGAGGGTCTCGGTAGGGTGGTCCGCAGGCCGGATACTGTGGCTTGGTGAGCCGGATCTGGCCCCCCAGGCCATATTTTGCCCAGCCCTGATTTAGGTGGATTATTACTCAAGGGCAGTTTCAAAGAAAGAAAAATTATTCAAGAGTTGACTAGATAAGAAAATAATGTCATGCATGCATACCTTCACAACCAAACAATGGGGTTCATGAA
Organism: Pelochelys cantorii; assembly: GCA_032595735.1. Taxonomy (NCBI): domain Eukaryota; kingdom Metazoa; phylum Chordata; order Testudines; family Trionychidae; genus Pelochelys; species Pelochelys cantorii. The sequence goes on along the minus strand of CM064337.1, from coordinate 35,493,935 downwards.
GATATTCCTCTATCAATATACTGTAATACTATAGGATTTACTCTGATAGAGATAATATGTTATTTGAAATCTAGCCTATTCTTAGAATAAATCTGGTATTTATGCATAAAAAAAACCCCCAACCACTTGAAGATGCTTTGCTTTGGCCATCCTTATTTGCTTTAGCTAATTTCTAAAGCACCCATCTCCAGGAATATGGGAACCTGTATCAATGTAAATCATTTAAAACTGGGATGTATGCTCCACTTTATTACCTCCCCCAAACAATATATCTGTTGTAAAAGAATGGAAAATATTCACACTAATGAACGCAAATGAAATGGCTTCAGACCAAACCTTGGAGACAATCACAAAGAGACTTTAGTTAATAATTCCAGGAAAGAGTTCCGTATGCGTTACTCCTGAGCTAAGAAAGCACGCCATTGTCTCTCAGGCAATTAGAACTTCAGAACAGAAAGCAAGAACACATCATCTGATATTGACTGTCTTAAAGGGGCCATACAATCACTCTCCTACCACTGAATTATTAATGGTTTGTACTCTAGTCTAAATCTGTACCTTATTTTAGGCATTTTAGAAGTTTCCCACTTACCCAGTCAGTACAATAATCTGATCTGTACCTCTTAAAATATTATATATATTATAAAACAAGCTTCTTGATTTCCAAAGTTTTAAATATCAATTCACGTCTGATCTAAAAGGCAAGCTCAACATTTATGTCTTGTCTTGGTGATAAAGTTCATGAATATATAATGAGAATGGAACAACTCTACTACTGATTAAATGTCATAAAAGGTTTTGATTGTTGAATATACTGTAGATGTAGAAGATATGCAACAAAGAACACTAATTGCTGAAAGCTTTGTATAGTTAAAAAAAATCACACAACGTGTAGAGGAAATTTTATTCTCACTGGCAACTATCAATTGTAAGTTGCTTTTGGATTTTATTCAGGCTGAACCATACTGATATTATTGACTTTAACACAACCAAGCTCTGCTGAGTGAAATGATTCAAATTCAATTGCAGAGATACAGTCTCTAGAGCAAGTTAAGGCTATGTCTAGACTACCAGTGAGGGGTGGGATTCCCAGCTCACAGATATATACTCATGCTAACATGATGAAAGCTAGTGGCAGTATGAATAGTAGCATAGCCTTGGTAGCTCAGGAAGCAGCAGCAGGGTCTAGTTTAGCAAAGTACATACCACAGGATTCAAAGCTGTTCATACCTGTATGCCCCAAGTAAGCGCATACTGTTTTGCAAAGGTATGCTCAGAGATCCTCTGCTAATGTGTGCAATCAGCACCTTGTGTAAAAGTTCTTTAGAATTAGAGATCACTCTTGTGGAGTGTGTTCAAACAGAGGTAGGAGCATTCATGTTGTTCTGCAGATAGCACAGTCGGATACAGTCCGATATCCAGGGTGAAAGCTTCTGAGAAAAGGTGACTTTGCCTTTATTGTGGTTTGTTATGGATATGAAGAGTTTGGGTGATTATCTAAAGCAGCGGTTCTCAAAATTTTTGGGCTCCGGAGCCCTTTACATGCGTAAAAATTTATGCAGAGCCCCAGTGGTCCACTGATTGTGTGTTGTACCTATGCGGAGCCCCAGCGGTCCACTGATTGTATATGTTGTACCTATTGATGTTTCCAGTTTGTCAACCTTGCGGAGCCCCTGCAGATGTCTCACGGAGCCCTGGGGCTCCGCGGAGCACAGTTTGGGTATGTCTACACTAGCCCCCTAGTTCGAACTAGGGAGGCTAATGTAGGCATTGGAAGTTGCAAATCAAGCCCGGGATTTAAATATCCCCCTCTTGATTTGCATCTTCCCGGGCGGTCGCCATTTTTTGAAATTTACAAGTCCGGACTAACTGCCCGCGTCTACACGCGGCAGGGACCCGGTAGTTCGAAATAAAGCCCTAGTTCGAACTACCTGTTATTCCTTCTGGAATGAGATTTAACAGGTAGTTCGAACTAGGGCTTTATTTCAAACTACCGGGTCCCTGCCGCGTGTAGACGCAGGCAGTTAGTCCGGACTTGTAAATTTAAAAAATGGCGACCGGCCGGGAAGATGCAAATCAAGAGGGGGATATTTAAATCCCGGGCTTGATTTGCAACTTCGAATGCCTACATTAGCCTCCCTAGTTTGAAGTAGGGTGCTAGTGTAGACATACCCTTTGAGAAACACTGATCTAAAGGTTTCATCCTATTGAGATAAAAGGAAAGTGCTCTGCGAACATCAAGAGTGGATTCAAATGTGTTGGCGGGTGGTTTTGGAAAAAAAGGTCAGAAGGTGGATAGTTATTTTGAAAAGAAGAATGAATTTTTGGAAGGAACTTGGGACTTGTACGGAGAGTAACTTTGTCCTTATATATATAGCATATGGCAGTTCTGACATGAGTGCTCCAATTTCCAACTTGTCTGGCTGATGTAATGGCTACTAAGAACACTGTTTTCGTTGATAAATGTAATAGGGAACAAGTTGCCATTGGTTCAAATGGCTGGCACATTTAAGAACAAGGGGAAGGTCCCAAGGTTCAGCTGATGGGGTTTAATACCTGGGTAGAGAGCTTGGAGTCCTTCAAGGAATCTCTTCATCTTTGGCTGTGTGAATGTTGAAGTGTTGTCTATTTTCAGGTAAAATGTTATGATGGCTGCCAGGTGTACCTTTATGGAGCTAAGGGAGAGACTGGACTGCTTAAGGTGTATAAGATAGTAAAGAATTAAAGAAGGGGTGCTGAAGCAGGATGTATGTGTCTGCTGGAGCACCAGTGGGAAAATCTCATCCATTTATGGAGATAGGTTTTGTGCGCTATAGAATAACACTCTCTGAACAGGTTCTGAACATTCTAACACCTGAGCAGAGAACCATTGAGGTGCTAGATTTTGAGATGTAGCATGTGAAGGCTAGGATGCTGTGCCTGTTTTCCAGGTTGTGATAAGAGACGGGGGTTTAGTGGTAGGGTGACTGGTGAGAAGTAGGACATTCTGGTGAGGAATGGGTACCGTGGTTGTTTGAGCCATGACAGAGATGCAAGTATGACTATAGCTTTGTCCATTCATATTTTTTGCACCACTCTGTTGAGGAGTGGCATTGGTGGGAAGGCATATAGGAGACCACAGTCCCATCCAACTCAGAATACATCTCCCAAGAAGTGTTTGCCTATCCCTGCTCTGGAGCAGACATCTGGGCACTTCTTGTTGTGTGTACTGGTGAAGAGATTGATCGCGGAGTGATCCCATAAATCGAAGATTGGGTTGATGACTTTGTCGTTTATCTACCATTTGTGCTCTCAGGGACAAGATCTGCTGAATGCATTTGCAGTGGTATTAAAGACTCCCAGAACTATTTAACTTATTTAATAAATACTTAACAATTTCAATTATTATACTTTAAATTATATTTTTAATTGAAATGACCGCGGACTGGCTGCAAAGAGTAATCAGGAAAGAGCAGGCAGTCACATCTGCATAAAAAAGGTTGAAATTTTTATTTGGTGTTGGAGACATTAGATCCAGAATCTCATGGATTCCATGCAGAGTGTGTGGGATCGAGCTCCCCCATCTGTTTATGTAAAACATATAGGCTATGATGTTGGTGTAGATTCGATGTGCTTGTTCTTGATTAAAGGGAGAAACTGAAGGCAGCTCGAAGCTTGAACAGGTTTATGTGGAGTGCTCTTTCTGAGGTGGACCATAGACCCTGAGTAGTGTGGTCTGCAAGGTGTGCTCCTCACACTTTAAGGGAGACATTTGTAGTAATAGTGACCGAAGAGTCCTGTCATGTGAAGGAGAGGGCTGAGCAGAGCTTATAGGAGAGTGTCCACCATATGAAGGAATCTTTTACTGCAGAAGGAATATAAAATAGTTGGTGCGGGAGTATATGTTTAGTCTGTAAACTATGCCCTCAAGCTTGTTAATCAAGCTTTGATGTTGTTGAATCTGTCATGTGGGAGGGAAGAGATTGTGGTTGTTGCATTGAGATGATCTCCTATGAATTGCAGTTTCTGAGTGGGTCTCCTACAGACAACCACCTAACCTCAGGATGATTCTTACCAACAACCACAGGACATACCACACTAATACCAACCCTGGGACTTTTCCTTGCAACAAACCCCGTTGCCAACTTTGCCCACATATTTACTCTGCTGACACCATTATTGGACCTAACCAATTCAGTTATAAGATCAAGAACACATATTCCTGCTCATCCAGAAATATAATCTATATCATCATGTGCCGACAGTGTCCATCTGCTATGTACATTGGACAAACGTCTCAGATGCTTCGCCAAAGAATCAATGCACAGAAAACCGATATCAGACAGTATCACAAAGAAAAAACAGTTTCTTGCCATTTCAACCAGAAAGGGCATTGTCTCAATGACTTGATTACCTGCATACTGCTTCAAAGACATTTCACACCAGGCTTGAAAGAGAAACCTCTGAACTGTCATTCATGCTTAAATTTGACACTTTACGCCGGGGTCTCAACAAAGACTCTAATTATCTTACCCATTACAAAGATAGCTTCCCCAATTATCACCTCTAATATCATTAGCTCACAGACATTTACCTCCCCCCCCTTATCCCCCCTCTGTTCTGAAATTTGATTTGTCCTTTTTTATGTGTGTTCATTTTTTTGATTGTATCCCTTTGGTATATATGGTCATGCCTATTTTCTTCCACAATTTGATCTGAGGAAGTGGGTCTGGCCCACGAAAGCTCATCAACTAATAAGCCATCTTGTTAGTCTTTAAAGTGCTACATAGTCCTGTTTTTTGTTTCAGCTAGACTAGACGAACACGGCTACATCTCTATTACTGCAGAAAGGGATTTAGAGGTCACAAGCTAAATATGAGTCAACACTATGACACTGTTGTAAAAAAAGCAAACGTGATTCAGAGATGCTGTACAAAGGAGGGGTTCCCCCCACTCCCTTGGTGATGGCCCCGCCTCTGTGCTAGGGCGCCTACCACATATTCAGTGTACTGTTTTTCTCCGGCTGGCTCCGCGGGAGGCAAAAAGTCCCAACGGGGGAGGGGGTGTCCGCGTCCGCCCCGCGGTCGGGGGACGCGGAGTAGGAGGGCCCGAGCCTGCCCTCTCTCACGGGCCCGAGCCCAGGGCCCTAAGGACAGACACTGGCAGTGAACTGTCCGGCTGCTGGGGGGTTGTTCCGGAAACTCACTAGCCCGCCGGCAAATCCTCGGATGCCCTGCCCTGGGCTGCTTCCTACCCCGCTCTCTCCCTTGTCCGTGCTGCATCCGCTCCCCTCGATACTCATCCTTCTTTCCTCTTCCGACCGCTCTCTCTCTCTCTCTCTCCCTTTTCCTGCCCCGTCCTCCATCTTTTATATCCGTCCCCCATCGCCTACCTTTGACGTCACCCAGGGCACCGCGGAGGAGCATTCCAAGGTCCCCCTCCGCTCCTGGGGCGGGGTGTCCATACGTCCCCCTCTATCTCAGGGGGCGGGGTGTCCCGGCATTCCGGGCGCGCCGCTGCACACGGAGCCCGCCTGCTGTGTCCGCCAGCTGAGCAGCTGCCGCTGAGCAGCACACGCAAGGGGCCGGCGCCGCCCGGCTTACCCCTAAGAGCGCGATCGCCACTGCGGCACTAGTGCGGGGCAGATCCGTCTCGGCGGGGCCGGACGGCCCTGTCCCGTCACAGATGCATTAACAGAAGTGTTGTGAACATGACACAAGAAGTAATTCTTCCCCTCTACTCTGTACTGATTAGGCCTCAACTGGAGTATTGTGAATTCTGGGTACCACATTTAACATAAGAACATAAGAATGGCCGTACTGGGTCAGACCAAAGGTCCATCTAGCCCAGTATCCTGTCTGCCGACAGTGGCCAGCACCAGGTGCCCCAGAGAGGGTGGACCGAAGACAATGATCAAGCGATTTGTCTCCTGCCATCCCTCTCCAGCCTCTGACAAACAGAGGCCAAGGACACCATTTTATCCCCTGGCTAATAGCCTTTTATGGACCTAACCTCCATGAAATTATCTAGCTTCTCTTTAAACTCTATTATAGTCCTAGCCTTCACAGCCTCCTCTGGCAAGGAGTTCCACAGGCTGACTACACGCTGTGTGAAGAAGAACTTTCTTTTATTAGTTTTAAACCTGCTACCCATTCATTTCATTTGGTGTCCTCTAATTCTTCTATTTAGGGAACTAATAAATAATTTCTCTTTATCGGCCCTCTCCACACCACTCATGATTTTATATACCTCTATCATAACTCCCCTCAGTCTCCTCTTTTCTAAACTGAAAAGTCCCAGTCGCTTTAACCTCTCCTCATATGGGACCCGTTCCAAACCCCTAATCATTTTCGTTGCCCTTTTCTGAACCCTTTCCAATGCCAAAATATCTTTTTTGAGGTGAGGAGACCACATCTGTACACAGTATTCAAGATGTGGGCGTACCATAGTTTTATACAGGGGCAGTAAGATATTCTGGGTCTTATTTTCTATCCCTTTCTTAATAATTCCTAGCATCCTATTTGCCTTTTTGACTGCCGCTGCACACTGTGTGGAAGTTTTCAGAGAACTGTCCACGATAACTCCAAGATCTCTTTCCTGATTTGTCGTAGCCAAATTAGCCCCCATCATACTGTACGTATAGTTGGGGTTATTTTTCCCGATGTGCATTACTTTACACTTATCCGCATTAAATTTCATTTGCCATTTTGTTGCCCAATCACTCAGTTTGGTGAGATCTTCTTGGAGTCCCTCACAGTCTGCTTCTGTCTTGACTATCCTAAACAGTTTGGTATCATCTGCAAACTTTACCACCTCACTGCTTACCCCTTTCTCCAGATCATTTATGAATAAGTTGAACAGGATTGGTCCTAGGACTGACCCTTGGGGACACCACTAGTTACCCCTCTCCATTCTGAAAATGTACCATTTATTCCTACCCTTTGTTTCCTGTCTTTTAACCAGTTCTCAATCCAAGAAAGGACCTTCCCTCTTATCCCATGGCCATGTAATTTACACAAGAGCCTTTGGTGAGGGACGTTGTCAAAGGCTTTCTGAAAATCTAAGTATACTATATCTACTGGATCCCCCTTGTCCGCATGTTTGTTAACCCCTTCAAAGAACTCTAATAGATTAGTAAGACAGGATTTCCCTTTACAGAAACCATGTTGACTTTTGTCCAACAAATTATGTTCTTCTACATGCTTCACAATTTTATTCTTTACTATTGTTTTGACTAATTTGCCCAGTACTGAAGTTAGACTTACCGGTCTGTAATTGCCCGGATCGCCTCTAGAGCCCTTTTTAAATATCGGTGTCACGTTGGCTACCTTCCAGTCATTAGGTACAGAAGCCGATTTAAGGGATAGGTTACAAACCATTGTTCAGCAATTTCCCATTTGAGTTCTTTTAGAACCCTTGGATGAATGCCATCCGGTCCCGGAGATTTGTTAACATTAAGTTTTTCTATTTGTTCCAAAACCTCCTCTAATGACACTTCAATCCGGGACAGTTCCTCAGATTCATCACCCACAAAGGACGGTGCAGATTTGGGAATCTCCCCAACATCCTCAGCCGTGAAGACTGAAGCAAAGAAATCATTTAGTTTCTCCGCAATGGCTTTGTCGTCCTTGATTGCGCCTTTTATAGTTCGATCGTCTAGGGGACCCACAGGTTTTTTAGCAGGCTTCCTGCTTCTAATGTACTTAAAAAACATTTTGTTATTTCTTTTTGAGTTTTTGGCTCGCTGTTCCTCAAAATCTTTTTTTGCTTTTCTTATTACATTTTTACACTTGATTTGACAGTGGTTATGTTCCTTTCTATTTATCTGACTAGGATTGGACTTCCACTTCTTAAAAGATGCCTTTTTGTCCCTCACTGCTTCTTTTACATGGTGGTTAAGCCACGGTGACACTTTTTTAGGTCTCTTGCTATGTTTTTTAATTTGGGGTATACATTTAAGTTGGGCCTCTATTATGGTGTCTTTAAAAAGTTTCCATGCAGCTTGCAGGGATTTGGCTCTAGTCACTGTGCCTTTTAATTTCTGTTTAACTAGCCTCCTCATTTTTGTGTAATTCCCCTTTTTGAAATTAAATGCCAGGGTGCTGGACTGCTGAGGTGTTCTACCCACCACAGGAATGTTGAATGTTATTATATTATGGTCACTATTCCCAAGTGGTCCTGTAACGGTTATTTCCTGGACCTGATCCTGCACTCCACTCAGGACTAAATCAAGAATTGCCTCTCCCCTTGTGGGTTCCTGCACCAGCTGCTCCAAGAAGCAGTCATTTAGGCCATTGAGAAATTTTATCTCTGCTTCTCTTCCTGAGGTGACATGTACCCAGTCAATATGGGGATAATTAAAATCCCCCATTATTATAGAGTTCTTTATTTTGGTAGCCTCTCTAATCTCCCTCAGCATTTCAATGTCAGAAAGATATGGAGAAATTGGAGAGGGAGAAAAAGTATTCTCCTTAGCCTCTGATGATAGGACAAGAAGCAATGGGCTTTAACTGCAGCATGGGAAATTTAGGTTAGACATTAGGAAAACCTTCCTGTCAGGGTGGTTAAGTACTGGAATAAGCTGCCTAAGGAGGTTGTAAATTCTACAAATCTCCATCACTGGATATATTTAAGAACGGGTTAGACAGACATCAGGGATAAGGTAGATGATGCTTGGTCCTACCATGAGGGCAAGGAACTGGATCAATCTGATTGCCTTCTATGATGAGGTAACTGGCTCTGTGGATATGGGGAAAGTGGTGGATGTGATATACCTTGACTTTAGCAAATCTTTTGATACAGTTTCCCATAGTATTCTTGTCAGCAAGTTAAAGAAGTAGGGATTGGATAAATGAACCGTAAGGAGGATAGAAAGCTGGCTAGATCGTTGGACTGAACGAGTAGTGATCAACAGCTCAATGTCTGGTTGGTGGTCAGTATCAAGCAGTGTGCTCCAAAGGTCGGTTCTTGGGCCAGTTTTGTTCAACATCTTTATTAATGGATGAAGGGATAGATTGCACCCCCAGCAAGTTCGCAGATGACTCTAAGCTAGGGGCAGAGGTAGATACACTGGAGATAGGGTCCAGAGTAACCTAGACAAATAGGAGGATTAGGCCAAAAGAAATGTCAAGAGGTTCAACAATAGGGTTGCCAGGTGTCCGGTTTTGAACCGGACAGTCCGGTATTTGAAGGGTCTGTCTGGGAAAAAAATTAAGAAAATACTGGACATATAAAATGTCCGGTATTTTCTAATTAGGTTAGTTTTATTATTATTAGGAGTATCAGTATGTAGTTGAGAACTGCCTAGCTGGTAGACACGTTCACGCCGTGTGAGCGTGTCTACCAACCAGGCAGTACGCAACTATGCGAGGGGGTGGAGATGGGGCGGGAAGGAATCCCCAGGGCTGGACTCGCTCGTGCTTCGCCGGGATTGTGCGTGGGATGGACAATGTCCCGGGATTTGCGTGCGGCCGGGCCAGCCCCGCTCCCCACTGGCCAATTCTCTCCCCCCACTTTCCCCCCCCCGGCCAGCCCCACTCCCCCGACCACCTTCTGGCCAGCCCCGCTTCCCATCAGCCGGTCCCCCCCGCCACCCGATCTCCCCCAGCCAGCCCCGCTCCCCCCGACCAGCCCTGCTTCCCGCCAGCCGGTTCTCCCCTCCTCTTCCTCTTGCTCTTGATCTCCCCCGGCCAGCTCCATTCCTCCTGACCCCCTCCCGGGCAGACCTGTTTCCCGCCGGCTGGTCCCCCCCGATCTCCCCCGGCCAGCCCCACTGCCCTCGACCCCCGCCAGCCCTGCTTCCCGCCAGCCGGTTACCCCACACACACATCCTCCTGGCCAGCCCCACTCCCCTCCCGGCCGGTGTCCCCCCGCCCATCTGAGATCAAGTGTGTCCTGTATTTTTTTTGAAGCCACCTGGTAACCCTATTCAACAAGTACAAGTGCAGAGTCCTGCACTTGGGATGGAAGAATCCCATGCACTGCTACAGGTTGGAAACCAACTGGCTAAGCAGCAGTACTGCAGAAAAAGAACCTGGAGATTATACTGTATGAGAAGCTGGATATGAGTCAACAGTGTGCATTTGTAGCCAAGAAGGCTAACGGCATATTGAAGTGCATTGCCAGCTGATCTGGGGAAGTGATTATTCCCCTTTATTCAGCACTGGTAGGGCCACATCTGGAGTATTGCGTCCAATTCTGGGCCCACTGTTTAAGAAAGGATGCGGACGCTTTGGAGAAAGTCCAGCGGAGGGCAACAAAAATAATTAGGAGACTGGAGCACATGACTTATGAGGAGAAGCTGAAGGATTTGGGTTTATGGGGCAGATGTCCAGTGCAGGTGTTCCATTGGGAAGAGATACAGAGGGTGTTCTTTAAAGGAATGGGAATAGCAATGGGGGATTGGGTCCCTCCTTAACGCTCATTCACGGGAGGGTGGTGAGGTCCCAGCAACAGGTTGGCTGGGGACCAGGATGAGTAAAGCCCACAGGATATAAGTAAATGATTATGGAGTTATCTGCATTGTACATTTTAATCTGCCGGGTACTCCCTGACATGTAGGGATAAAGTGGCACCTTAATTAAACCCTATCCAGGGATTCCCAACTTTCTTCCATCAAAACAGCAAATGCAGAGTACCAACCTTATTGTTTCCCCCAGAATTTGTTGTTTTCTTTCATAGATGTAACACTAACCATGTTTTTTAGATAATTTGCAATTTATTATAAATCATATCTTAGGGTGTGTCTAGACTACATCCCTTTTCTCAAAAAAGGGATGTAAATTAGACACTTTGAAATTGCAAATGAAGCCGGGATTTAAATTTCCCATGCTTCATTTGCATAATGGCGGCTGCATTTTTTTTGACACAGGACTTTTCGATAGAAAAATGGCAGTTTAGACAGGGATCTTTCAAAAATAAAACCCTTTTTCGAAAGATCCCATAAACCTCATTTTTTGAGTACAGGATCTTTCGAAAAAGGGTTTTATTTTCGAAAGATCCCCATCTAAACTGCTGTTTTTCTATTGAAAAGCCCCATTTCGAAAAAAAACCGCGACTGCCATTATTCAAACTAAGTGCAGGAAATTTAAATCCCAGCTTCATTTGCAATTTCAAAGTGTCTAATTTACATCCCTTTTTCGAGAAAAGGGATGTAGTCTAGACACACCCCTAGTAAACTCTTCAAAAATACACAACTGCACACAAAAAGAATAACAATGTTTAAAATCTCCCAAAGCCAGTCCACATCCTAGGACTACATTTCATTATATGCCACTATTAGTACGTGTGGGTATAGATGTACAATATATATTGTTAAGTCTTAAGTATTTAGAGCCTATTCCTTCCTTCTTTCATCTACTTCCCGTGCAATCCTTTTGATATCAATGTTATTCCACACAGAGTAAACAGGCAAATTCTGTCATTTAAAGTATGGCCTGTATTCTTTTCATTTGCCATAGTGACTATCTTGGAGTTGCTCAAGATTTATATTGGGGCAAGTATTGAATTGGTTTCACCATCTTTGTTCTCTTCTTGGTAAGCACAATTCCCTCTGATGCCATGGGAATTATACAGGAGGCTTGGGGAGAGAGACTAGACTAAATGAGTTACACTTCTGGATAACCTGCTTTCCTTTGGCAGATTTGTATCAAACGCTATTACTTGTTATTATTAACAGATATGAAAATTATAAATAAGGAAAAAATGTAGCCCTGAATCTACAGTGGCCATTATGATTGATTACATCAAAACCTAGTAAAAAAGACTAATGTTCTGAAGAGGTGGCTCCTTGATGCAGCCTGCATTCCCCTGTACAATGCTCACTCTTAATTACTACTTTTATGACTGTAAAACTGTTTTAATGTACAAGATTAATTATTTTGAATAATCCTTCTGAAATATGATGTGCATTTTAATTGTATACACTTTGTCATTAATTAAAGTTTCCTACTTTTTTGGTGCATTAATTCAAAGATCATATCACTGAGAAGGCAACAATTATAAAAGATTGTTTACTAAAATTTAAAATAAACTGAAAACATTAATATACTCTTATATTTAAAGTAATGTTAAATATTTTGATTGGACCGTTTATTAGATATTATTTTCCTACTTTTAAAAATCAATCTCTTTGTTCCTTGAACACATTTCCTGTCAATAAAATGAAAAATGATATAGATTTAGGAGGATAGTGGTCTCAGCGTAGCATCTCTCATATTATTATTCCAGTATCATCTGTTACAAAGTAAGACCAATTCCCACATCTAATTACAAACAGGATTTCAGAGTCATTAAACAAAATACATTTCCATTAGTGCTGCTGAAAGAAGATAGGGGGGAAAATGAAGATTAGTTCATGCTGCACCTCTGTTTTTCAAGCTTTGAAGATTTAGACCTCTGCACTCCGAGACCATAAATTTGTAAGGGATCAGAAAGGTGACAAACATGTGAAAGCTCTCAATTCTGAACAGTTTAAACCATACCATTTGCATTTTTCATTTGTCTATCTTGTGCTCCATTTAGTTCTGATAGAAAATATAGCAAGAACCAAGGTGCCTGAAGGTATTTTACTTGGGTTCAGGGTTATTTTATTTTTGCATATTTAAACTAAATTTGTTCCAGCAGAATATATATATGAAAACATAAGATTACTTGTAAATAATTTTATCTTGATGGAAAAAAATCTGCTATTAAAACGAATATTGATTCTTAGAATGTACATACAACTAGATAAATAAAGTAAACAAATTATGCAATATATCTAAATGGCTGAAATACAAACTAAGGCATATATTCTCCCTCCTGAATGGGTGCATTCAGTTACCATTAACTGTAATGCATCAGTGGAAAAATATATCCCTAGAACTGCGAAGTGAATAAAGTATATACACAAGCATGCTTGCATATTATTTAGTGCGAACTTTTCTTGCCCAAGTCTATCTCAGGTAGTCTCAACATTTTTCTGCCTAAATGTTGAGACATATACCAAGTTTTCTCTTTTAATTAACTGTTGATATATACATAATTTTTAACATGTGTGAAATGAGAACCAACAAATACCAACTTTGGTCTTTTATTTTTCTTTACAAGAAAGGGATGCAGTAGATGGCTCCAGTATAATAGAATGTCTGTTTAACTCTTGTCTATATTTGTATCTCCTTCATTACGTTTAAAACTATGGTGTCAGTTATTTATGTTGTTTGAAATTGTTTCTCATTTGGTCCAGACACAGAATTGTTATCTAATCAGCTAGTATCATCATATGAATTATAACATGTGCCAATCAAATTTTAGGCCCTGATTCAGCACAGTTAAGAACATGCCTAATTTTATCAAAGAGAGTACTCCCACTAAAAACAAGAAATCTGCTCACATGCTTGACAGTAAGAATTTTTGTAAACTGGCACCTTACTGTACAGACAAAATAGTCCATAATTGACTAAAGAGACAAAAGCACTGTAATGTTCCACAATTTTACAGATTAAATATTTGTTAAATTCTTCGGGTATGTCTAGACTACATGGCTCCGTCGACGGAGCCATGTAGATGAGTTTACTAGACATAGCAAAATGAAGCGGCGATTTAAATAATCGCTGCTTCATTTACATCAAAATGGCCGCCGCGCTGTGCCGACGATCAGCTGATCGGCACAGCAGGGCAGTCTAGACATGCTGCGGTTGACAAGGGAAGCCTTTGTCGACCGCTCCAGTAAACCTCGTTTCACGAGGCATACCGGAGCGGTCGACAAAGGAAGCCTTTGTCGACCGCGGCACGTCTAGACTGCCCTGCTGTTCCGATCATCTGATCGTCGGCACAGCGTGGAGGCCATTTTGATGTAAATGAAGCGGTGATTATTTAATCACCGCTTCATTTTGCTATGTCTAGTAAACTCATCTACATGGCTCTGTCGATGGCATACCCTTAGGGCCAAATTTAATTCATAGCTACACTGATATAAATCAATGGGACAATGGAGCAGAATCTGTCCACTGGCATTTATTCTGAGAATAAAACTATTTGTAAAATAAATACATATATTTGCACCTTGCAACTAGACTGGAGGTTTCAACTTTTTACATCTCAGGCTTGGGCTCTACATATGGAATACAATACAAAAAGACTATTCATTTTACTGGAACCCACATTTATTAGCGGATCCTCCAGTTCTCCCATTCCTGAGCTATTCCTCACTCCCCAAAAAGTTCTGTTCTCCATTTTCACAATTCCTTCTGTCATAGTTAGAAGGCAAATTGCATCTTGGACCCCTCATGGTCTCTACTGGTTTAGGATCCCTCCTCCGTTTATGTCTCAGGCTTGGGGTCATTACCTGTCTTTTGGGGTTGAATCATGTGTTTCTCTTATCTCAGACTAGGGCCTGGTTGCAGTGTGCCAGGTATCAACCATGACTTACCTCAGCAGGTCTGACATATATCCAATTCTGCTCCCATAGGGCAATGATAGTAGTAATCAGTGATCAGACTGCCTCATTATAGCAATGTATTCTTTATTTAGAACAAATGTATTTCAGAGGAAATATAAAAAAACTATAAAAAAGATTTTAGACATATCTGTCTTTTCTCTAAAGCAGGGGTATTCAACATGCGGCCCGTGGCCCATTTGTCTGCGGCCTGTGGTGCAATTTGGGTTTATGCGGGGCTCAAAATGCGCCCTGTGGATGGGATCCTTTGAATATGGCCTCCACTGGGAACATGCTCCACAACAGCAAGGTGTCTCCCAGAAAGGGTGAGCATTGCAAGACGCAAGTGGACGGGCTGGCTGGAACAGACGGATACAGGGTGTTGGCGTTTCTAGCCCCCAGGGAGGAGGTGCCGGGAATACAAGGGCATTGTGGGAGGTGCTTTGTATTCATGCCTGTCAATGTGAAAGAAGCTATTTGCATATATTTGCATGTATATGCAACCACACCTAAGTTGTGGCCCTTGGCATGTGCTCTGAGTATCATTGTGGCCCCTGGGGCTTCCAAAGTTGAGTAGCCCTGCTCTAAAGCATACATTTCCCTGGCTCTGGGAAGGCCCAGCTTCATAGACTCCCTGCAAAGCTTCTTAGACTCCCTGCTCTTTCTTGCTCAGACTTGTCTCCCTAGATAGTTTTTGACCAGTGACCCCCATACACACTTTTTTCTACTCTAAGAAAGGCTTTTCAAACTCTTTAGTATTCTTTTGATCTTCATGCTTCTAGCTTTGGGGAAATAAGGCTTGTAACTTGTTCAAAACCAGAGTCCTAATTCTTCAGACTAAGAGCTTGCCCTGTTGTCTTTCAAGTATACACTTGAATGTTTTTATCTGGGCATCCATTGTGTCACCTTCATACCCAGAATCCACTGAATGTGAAAATAGTTTAGGCATAAAATAAATTTTTCACTGCCCCACCTGCAATATATAATAAGTTCCCCTCACTGACTAGGTCACATACAGTGTTCATAAAGTTATTACAGAGCATTATTCATAACCTTAAAACATATCATAGCCATATCTGCCACACCTTCTATCTCAGTCCTTATCTCTACAAGGAGCAATTTCCACTCTATCTGCTGTCTCTCCCGTCCTCTGCCTCTGAAAGCTGCTGTCTGATCTCCATTGTTATCAAAGACAGCATCACTAGAGGGCATCATGCTTAGCAGCTGCTCCTGCTACTCTCCCCTCTCTATCATGTGATCCTGCTACCCAGGCAGATCATCAGCCTAGTGGCATGGACAAGATGGTGCATCAGTAAGTGCCTCTATAAAGTGGCAATTTATTTTTTAACATAACTGGTCCGCCTTTGTTAAGAGATTGTGGATTTTTGTGTCAGTTGTTTAAAAATCCAGTTAACTGACAATCTCATATTTACATTTAGCAAACTGTTCAAACTATTGCTTAGGTGTGCCTCATTGCAAAATTACTTATCTTCTATCTGCAGTTTGGAATATATAAAAGCAAATATCCTCACCAGCCATTGGAACCAATACAGTTTTGCTATTTGATGAATCAGCAGAGATGTTCCAATTTGTTAGGAGAAAGGTTTAACACATTTATTTTAAAAAAGTTTGGTGTGGAAGGCAGCAGAACCTAATTTTGGATATAGGATGTCAAGAGTTAAGAAATGTATATTTGAGTAAAATGACCTAAAGAAATAGCTTAGACTCTCTCTTATTACAAGACTGTGCACAAGATATTTTATGCTTCAGGGTAATTAATACAAATGAGAGTCATACCTGGTCCTCTTTACAACTGATCCTAAAACTACAAATAAATTATCTGACTGATCATAGAAGACTATCCCAAAAAACATTCATGATTTTTTAAAGAATATTATCCCCTTTGAAATAAACACACTTTGTTAATATAATATGAATGTGTAAAAAATAGTTGATTTAACAACAGAAAAGAACTGACTTCTTGAAACCTGCATGGCATTCAAAAAGATAAAAACATTTAGGTCTTGTCATCTTTACTCTTACAATAAAATAACAGTTCGGGCATCCTGATTTTTAGAATAAAAGACTTACCTCTTTTGACTTTTCAAGCACTTGATAATTTAAAAGGAAAGACTAAAAATGCTGACCATGTAATAGCTGGGTATTCATGGTAGGTGTAGAACATGAAAGGTTACAATATGGATCTGTTCCTACGCTTTTCTTTTCAACTTGAGCAGCATCTTACTGCTTCTGCTAACTTGGCAATCATACAGCTGAAATATTTCTGGGTTTTCTAAATAATGCAAGGGATTTTCCTTTAACATGTCAGTGCAAAAATATCAATTCTGCTCCTGTGTTGTTTGTGATGCTGATTTTCCTTGACAGCATTCCATTAAACCAATGAGGTTTTTTCCCCTCCTGATGGTTCCTTAAATGTTCTTCTGAATGATGTATTTGTGTTTTTTTAAACAGATTGTGAAGGATGTTTGTATTTTTGAGAAACATTCATAGCAGGTACTGGGGGGAAAAGGAGTAAACAGTTTTCTTCTCTCCCCTACCTATCTCTGACTCCTCAAATGCCAAAAGGTCTGTTGACAGAGCGTGGAGGGAGACTTTTCCGTTTTCTGCTTGCCTACTTTAGTTCATTCTCTGAAAATTAAGCAACATTAATCCTACATTCAGAATACAATTTGGACTTCCTAAGGAAATACCACTGAAACACTTAGTATTGTTTGATATCACTCCTGGGAAAGCAAAAAAGCATTTCTGCATATTAATGCCAAAAGTCAGCAAAAGGAAAACAATGACTTTATCCTTTGTATAGTGGTTTGTACAAACAGGTACTGTCACTGATACTCTACAATGATACTTCTTGATTATGCCACTGTGTTACATACAGTAGTTATTCTTAAAGGGCAACAGAATAATGCCAACTGTACTGTACTTTTGCACACCACCATTCATATTTTCCACTTCATCTATTGTCCCATATACTTTAACTCTTGATCACTTGTAGAAAATTACAGTTTCACTGTGAAAACTACTGTGATTCGAATCAGATTCTGGTTCCTTTACTCAATGACAATTTTTCATAATCCACTTCAGCCTAGTATTAGGATTATATGATAATCAAATATATGATTTTATAATCACTTTGTGCAACCACATAGATTTTAAATTGTTTGCTTTGTTTCTGTGGGACAGTGAAATTTTGAGTTGGTTATGGCAATCTGCAGTCAGATGGCATAGCTAGGTTCAGCTGTGAGCTCTGAACTCTTGCTCTTTTATTCATTCTCTGGAGTGGGAGGAGTAGGAAAGGCCCTAACACTTACACTGCATCTATTACCAAACAGTCTTTGGAGCATTACTAGGATTAGTCATGTTAATGCTTCAGAATCTAGCCAGTTCCCAAATGAATCACAGGTAAATTAACTGATCTCTAAGGATTATACAGAGCAAATGAAGAGGAGAAAATTAAGAAAGATGCAATTAAAAAAAACCCCTTTAAAGTTGTGTTCCAAGTAAACATGTAACCCTCTAACTATTTGTTACAGTTAAAAAAAAAAAACCCAAAAAATCCACCTGAGCTGCTATGTAACTATATTTCTGATTTTTGACAGCTACAATTATAATCATTCAGGCATCTATTTCCCACAAACTCTTCACAGCCATAACCTTTAGTGATTAATTATAAAGTTCCAGGAGCAATAGTACATAGACTAATTTCCTAAAACAATAAAAGACAGGATTTCTCATTTGGAGCTAAATGAATCATGAACAGGTTGTTATTCATGCTGAAATCTAGATGCAGAGTCATGATGCAGCTATTATAGAAGCTATTAAATGCAACCTCGAATCAAAGAAACTGTGTGTCTATCTCTAAAATAAAATGTTTTTTTCCAATAAGATGTTTTGACTTTTTTCCCCACTTTGTTACTAAAAAAAAATGTAGAATCCAATTTTCTTTGTTATTCTGCATCTCCCTTTTATTTTTTAGTGGTAATTGAAACTGAAAGAGTCTAGGTCAAAACACATTTTTGAAAAAGCTTTCATACACACAGAATTATTATGGGGTGATTTCATAGTTTCACAATACCCATAAATGAATCAAAGCTATAAAGTATGTACTAACCCTTGATCTAAATGCCAACTTTTTCCAACTGTAAAGCCCATATTTTGATCATTTAAGGAAGTTTAGAGTTTTCCATGCATAAACGGATGAAAGTTTGATGAGTAGTCTGTTGGTTTGTACAATAAAATCAGTAGCTGCTGATCCATTGCCTTTTAGCACAGCTTTACATTCCTACACATTATTCTGTTGATTTAAGTACACACTCATTTTCTGCAGAACTGCCCTTTAACAATAATCATTCAGAGAGTGAAAGTTCAGCCAGGCTTTATACAAATATGCACGTGAGTAACTTTACCCAGTGAAAACATGGATATAAATAAAATATAAAGAAAACAAAATATTTCAAAATAATGGGTGGCTTGTGTACACACAGAATAGCTATTTCGGGATACCTTCAGTATCCCAAAATAGCCATGCAGTGTAGACATACCCATAGAGTGTTCCCAGCAAACTTTGGGAACACTTATTATGATGGTTGCCCAGAAAACCTAATCATTAGATAACCAAAATAATGTTAATTCTGTACTTGAAATATTCCCTAGTGTTCCTATCATAAATATATAAAATATTGCAAATGCATGGCTGGTACCTCTGCCTATTATTAAGGTTGCCGGACACTTTCCATCGTAAGACCCTGTTTTCAGTTGCTTATAGCTTTGCAAAACTAACTGTTGAGACTGAAATTTTACATAGCTCAGTGTAATGGCGTAGGTTCCCGCCGCACTAGGCCAGAAGTGGTAGACTCCACTCGGAGTGCCAGGGAGGCCACATCTCCTGTAGCCTACTGGGCATGCTCTCGCTGCTCGGGTATAAAAGAGGGCTGCTCAAGGCAGAAAGGGTGGACCACTGGAGGGGAAGGAGGCCAGGCGGGAGCTCCTGGACAGCCCCCGCATCTGGAGCAGTCGCCACAGCTACAGACGCACCAGTCGCCGCAGCTGCAGCATCCGCAGCTACAGCCGCCGCCAGAGCCGCACCAGATACCACAGCAGCCACAACGATGACGCCGGGCCAGGGAGTCCTCAGACTGAGAGTGACCACCGGAGCCAAACACCGCAGGCAGCGCGGTGCACCGGTGGGATAGGAAGTGGCCCAGGGCAGAGGATCGTCCTCCAGGAGCTCGGCGTGTTCTGGCCGGCATCCCCACCAAGCAGGCAGCGAAAGCAGTCACTGCCAACAGGGTCCTGGGCCGGGACCTGGTGGAGTGGGAGGGCCCGGGTCCCCCTACCTTTCCATCCCACCATAAACCAGCTACCTAGATTCAGAGGAAGCTTACCTGTGACTAGGCCGTAAGCCTGTCTGCACCCTGAGGGAGTGAGGCTGTATCTGTGACAGGTCCCCGGGGCCGCAATTACCCCAATAGGGGAGCACTAGACTTGTGACTAGGCCCGAGGGGCCATAAACAGCCTAGCAGAGGCTGTTCCGTGTGCGTTGGAGCAATGAAGGGTGCCCCGGGCATTAGGGCACCCCGTGAAACTCAGGTTGAATTTTCTGGAAAATTTCAGTCAAAACAGTTCAGCCATTTTGAGCAAGAAAGGGATGCACTTTTTGCCATTGCTATGAAATCTGCCACAAATTGGCCAAGTTATAAGCTTTTGAAAAAAATCAGTACTTGCACATGCTCAGTAGAGACTTATTGGAGTTTCATAGCTAAAATTTATTAATATTACATCCTCACTGAGCATTCTCAAGCCTCTCACACCTCCTATTACAAGCCTTACCTTCTTCACCTCCTATTACAAGCCTTACCTTCTTCATGCATCATTCCCACAGGACAACTGTATGCTGCAGTTTGAACCTCTCTAGACCTGAGGGTGCTAAACAAGAGAAGCTGCTGAACCATGGGAGGTCAATATTGTAGTGAGTGGGTTTCTTTTTATTTTTATTTTGCTGAAGTAAATAAATGGAGCAATGCTTACAATGCCGCTTAATAATGTATGACTGTACTGATACACCCTAGAGAAGTCTATGCCTAGCCAAGGCTTATCGGCTCTCTTCATAACAAAGTGTTAGTGTTATTATACAATTTTACTGTATTGGCACAAGCAAATAAGTAGATAAAGACAAAAACCATGCTTATGTTTACCGGCATTACCAACACTTTCATTGCTTGCTGAGCTCTGAAAGAATATTTAGGGGGTGAATTAGAGCTAAATTACAGCATGAACCCTGAGAGCAGGGACTGGTGGCTGTAAACAAACTTTATGGGACCATGGAAAATTTGGACACACTAATGAGAACTGGGCATCTGGCTAACTAAAATCATGCCAGACCCACAGATGTTGCCAGACCAGTGAGTGCCGGACTAGAGAGGTTCAACTTATACATCCTTTCACAGCTATTTTGTGTAACAGAACTGCATACACTTAATGTCATGTAGCTTGCTTCAGCCAGGGCTACAGGGGGGGAGTCAGACTTTCCCTAAAATAGCTGGCTCCAGCCAGGGTGTGACCATGTGTTGGAAATGAGGGTAGGGAGCCTGGCACTCCTGACAGCACCATGCAGTTTGGAGGGGGAAACTGTTCAGTTCAAATGCAGAGGAGAAAATAGCCAGACTTTAATGTTCTGGTGGAGAGCCAGGGGAGTAAATTGGAACAGGAGCCGGAAGTGGCAGATATTAGGACTGGAGGCTGGCAGGGAATGGACTCTTGGATTGGCTGGGTACTGGAACTAAGGGTGGAAACAGAGAGCCAGTGGGTAATGAGGGCACAGAGATAGGATGAGGAGCGAGGGCAGAGTAAGACTGGCAAGTCAAGGAGGATTCAGTGGGGCAGGGGAAGGCAGATCTGATAAGGAACCACGTGGTGGAGAGGAACTCGTACTGGTGGGGCAAAGAAACTGGGACAAGGATCTGGAGAACGAAAGGATGTGAGGAAAGGACATAGACACTGGATGAGAAAATTGGGGAAGGAAATTAGGTCCTGGGACCTGTGGAGATGGATAACGTGATAGTGAGGTTGACTGAGGGGACAATCAGGGAATGACACTGATGAGGCAATGAAACTGGGAATGAGGGTGGATAGGACACTGGAGGGAGGCTAGGACTTAGGGGGAAAAGAGACCGAGATCTGAACCTGAGGCTTTAAGACTGGGACTAAGTAAGGTGACTAGGAGTGGGACAAGGAGCCAGTGATGGTAAAGAGACAGGACTGGAGCTGAGACTGGTTGAAGAGGATGTGGTAGAAGTGGGTAAGTCTGTGAAGAATGGGCAGAGTTTATACCCACGAAAGAACACTTTCCTCTAGAGTGTGAAATGCAACCCGAGATACTGGAGTCTGACGGTTCCTTTACTACCAGCAAATATTTTGAAACTTAGAACCAGTTGCAATTTTTTGCCAAAATAGGAAAAAAAAATCTGATTTGATAAAAACAGATTTATTTCTAAAAATTGCATTTACTCTCCAGTCATTTGAAGAAATGGATTGTACACATGAAAGTTCATGATACCATCTCCAGGGTATGTCTACACTTATACATGAGGTTTACCAGTTCTTTTGAGAGAAGGGTTTTCTCTCGAAATAACCGCATCTTAACAGCGTCTGTTATTTCGAAATAGTGCCATAACGTGAATATGCAAATGAAGCGCGGGATATTTAAATCCCGGCTTCATTTGCAATTTTGAATGTCTTCATTTGCATTCCTCTCTTGAAAGAGGGTGCAAGTGTAGACATACCCTACGTGATTTATTAGCCTTTAAGGAGCTGCTAGACTATTTGTTGTTTTTCTAGTTACCCCTCTGAAGCATTTATTTTAATGACATTTCTGGCAGAAAAGTTTGAAACATAGGACCACAGAAGTTGCTAGACCAAAAAATCCCGGGACCAAAAAGCCTCAGCAACAGAGGTTGCCAGTGGCTGGGATCAGAGCTGGTCTGGAAGGCTGGCAGCCTGGCAGCCCATGTGGCCAGTGGCAGGGACAGCCTCTCCAGCAGCTCAGGGGCAGGACAGTGGAGCCTGATGGCCAGGGCTGGTGGCTAGGATGGAGCCCAGCCTGGAGGCTGGTGCCCCAGGAGAACTTGGAAGCCTGACTTTCTTTGGTCCAGCAGGTTCCAAGGGTGCCAGAACAGGGAGGTCCAACCTATACTTTGTGGTGCGGTAGCTGCATAAGTTCCAACGCACCAATGGATTCATTTTATTCTAGGTTTTTGAGATGTCCTGGGAATACTTACTGACACAAACACTTCACTCTAGAAAATAAGATGAATACTTAGTATTCTAATTAGAACAGCTGTTTTCAAAATCCTAGAAAAATTAATCTGTGCTTACACAAGTATAGAATAAAATAAAATTTCAAAATGAATTTTTTCATAAATTAAATTCAATTTTGTTTCCAAATGATATTTAACAAAACAGATATTTTTTCAGAATTTCCATTTTGCAGGAATTGTCAAATTTGATTTTCTAAATTGAAATGACTTCTAAAATGTCAAAATTTCCCACAAAATAGAAATTCCAAATGTCATAGATTTCACAGATTATAAAGCCAGAAGGGCCCATTGTAATATCTCCTGAATAACACAGGCTGTCAGAGTCCCCTCAATTAATTCAAATTTGAACTACAACATATCTTTTTTAGAAAAACTTTAGATCTTGATTTAAAAATTGCCATTCATGGGAATCCACCACAATCTTTGCTAAATTGTTCCAATGGTTAATTATGAACACAGCTAAAAAAGGTACCTTATCTGGAGTCTGAATATGTCTAGCTTCAAATTCCAGCCATTATATATTTGTTAGTTACATACCTCATGTAAGTACTTCCAAGCTATGATAAATCACTCCTTAACCTTCACTTTATTAATCTCAATAGATTGAGTTCCATGAGTCTATCACTATACAGTATATTTCCAATCCTTCAGCCAGCTTTAGAGAGTATCTCGTCTCCCATAGTGTTAGTCCACATACAGGCTCACAATCTTTGCTGCTACCGTGTACTCTGTTAGCGCCAGTGGAAGATGTCTGTGCACTGCATCTCAGGTTTCTAACCTTATTCATGAATCAGTTGGATATCAGTATGATGCAACATGACAAAATTTCTGGGGGTCTTCATTTTTTTCAACAAAGCAAGGAAATTACACACACAGAAAACTCTACATTAAAAAGATATTGTTAAGGTTGCAAAGTTAAGCACTCAAATGCTAAGAAATGTCAGAATTAAGGTTGTCACTAATTATTTTCCCCTATTTTGGGTATCCCACTTAGACCCTTCAATCTGATATATGAAGTGGTGAGCACTCACAGTTGCAAGTGAAGTCAATGAGAAGTATGGTTTGAATAGCTGAAGAGCAATATAATACTAAGAACTCAAAAAAAATCAGGATTCAGATAACATAATGGATACTTAATCGCTATGTGCCTCACTTTCCTGTCTGTAAAATGGGGAAAATACCCACTCATCTCACCGGGTCTTGTAAAAATAAATTCATTAATATTTTGTGAAGCGCTCACACACTATAATATTGATCACATAAAAAAGCCCATGAAGAAATGAGTAATTCTGTCTTCAGAATAGGGTTTGAATAGTGTACAGTAAAGAATGCCTGAGGCCACACAGTAAACAAAGAGAAAGCAAAATATAGAAATGCTGCTAATTACAGTGAACATTATCAATTCTGTGCACTGAAGAGCAGAGAGCCTTAATTCTGGCATTTTCTAACTTCTCAGAGCTTGTTTCTGCAACCTTAATAATGATCTTTTAGCAGTTTCTAGTGTGAGATCTAAGGTAAAATTAGATCATTTTTATAACATGGCCACTGTAATGATAATAATCCTTAAAACTAACCATGGGGTTTTTCTATGGAAAAATTTCTGCTCAGCCATTAGTACTGAGATGAAATATTTGTATTTCTCATTTACATTTTCAATTTGCCATTTATATTTTCAATACTCTTTGCAGTATATACACATGAACTCATAAGTGCAACTGGGTTTGAAATTTGGGGAGTCAGTTAATTAAGGACACAAGTCTAAATGATTTATTCAGTGTGCACTAAGTGATATAAGTTATCAAACTATGAACAAGTAGTAAATTTCTTCATAATGGATTTTTCTGGGGAGGAATCGTGAGAGTTAAATCCATGACTTGAAAGCCCAATTTCTTCAGTTAGCAAAAGGTAATGCCACTTTTGGAGAAACTCTACTTTTTGAATTATTTGTCATAAGTTCAAAGTTATTAATTTATAAAATAAGCCTAAGGCACCCCAGCTGCTGTCTTAGTTTGTCTAATGAATTACCATTTTGATGGTAAAGAAAGAACAAGTAGTCCTTACAGACTACATATAGTATGATGAGGTTTCGTGGGCAAAACCTTCTTTCCATTTACGCTAAATGTAATTCAAGCAACAAACGCAATTACAGTGCATTCTTCTTTTGATACATGTGTGTGACTTCTACTGATGTAAAGAAGAGTTCTGAATAGAGACAGAGAGAATAATAAATAGTCCCATTTAAATCAGTAAATAAAAACTGCATATTTTAAACTGGGAAAATAATATATGAGAAGGGTATAACTCTTGCTGAAAATAATAGGCCACGGTCTTGTGACTGCAGACATTCTAATATGGCCTCTAGCTTTTCCACTACAGGTTGGACCTCCCTGGTCCGGCATCCTCGGGACCTGACCAGTCCCCATTGAGGGATTTTGCCAGACATGGGGAGGTCATTTCTGGACCCCCTGCTGCCACCCCCACCCCCGCCGCCTGGGTCGCTGGCCTCTCAGCCGGTGCCTCACCTCCTGCTGGCCCCACTGCCCTGCCAACCCCACTATGTAGCCATCGCTGCTGTGGCTCCGGGACCGCCGGACAACCGCACATGCTGCACTGGGGCTCCGGGATCTGCAGGGCAGCCACAAGCACCAAGCTGGGGATCCAGGACCCACTGGGCAGCCCCGAGTGCTGGGCTGGGGGGTCCAGGACCCACTGGGCAGCCATGCACTGCAGATCTCTACCCTACTGAGCCAGCATGGTTTCCAGCCAAAAGTGTGTCTCCCAACCCCACTGGGCAGACCTGCTGCTACATACTGGATGGCTCTGCCATCAGCTCGCTGCAGGCAGCCCACTGCCCTGCCAGCCCTGCAAGGATTCTTGCCACCAGCCCTCCACCGGGACTCTATGGTCCTGCAACATCCATGCTGGAGCATAGATGTTGCCAGACCAGAGAATCCTGGTGAGGAGAGTTTCAACCTGTACTTCCCTATGTCAGAAAGGGATTTGTTTTATTGTAGGTTGTTTGCAGTATCCTGGAATACTTTTGAGTGCTTCCTCTATATTCCTGACAAGGGTTCTAACCAAAGAGCATACTTTCTTTAAAGAATCCATCTCAGGTTTTATCTGAAGGCCAGTGATTGTTGAGTCAGAACCTCGGGAACTTTATCTTGAGGTTCAGTACTGTGTGGATATTTATATAGGGCAAGCTTGCTCGGTAAACCCCAACAACACTCACACCTGAACTACTTCATTAATAAATTTCAGTGTCTTCATTTAAGGATACCATCAGTTATTGATGATATAACATGCACCTTCTACATCCTTAATTCATACCTCTGGGCCATAAATAGGAAGGCTAGTGTGCTGGAAAGCAGTACTGCAGAGTTTAAGATAGTAATTTATCACTCCTCCTTCCCTCTCTCTGATGAATTGTGACTCACCTTCAATTCCAGAAATCGGATTATTTTGGACACCTTCCATAATTTAAAGGAAACCTCCACTCTAAGGGTGTGTCTAGACTACATGCCTCTGCTGACAGAGGCATGTAAATTAGACTACCCGACATAGTCAATGAAGCGGGGATTGAAATATCCCCCGCTTCATTAAAATAAAAATGACTGCCACGTTGTGCCGGCTCAGCTGATCGTCGGCACAGCGCGGCAGTCAAGACGTAGATCAGTCGACAGGGAACGCCTTTGTCGACCGCTCCCTTATGCCTCGTGAAACGAGGTTTACAGGAGCGGTCGACAAAGGCGTTCCTGTCGACTGATCTGCATCTTGACTGCCACACTGTGCCGATGATCAGCTGAGCCAGCACAACGTGGCGGCCATTTTTATTTTAATGAAGCGGGGGATATTTAAATCCCCGCTTCATTGACTATGTCGGGTAGTCTAATTTACATGCCTCTGTCGGCAGAGGCATGTAGTCTAGACATACCCTCAATGTTTATGGCAACAGAAAAGCCTTTTGTTACTATAAAAAGTATTTAGAGAAGCATTCAGAATGTTTGTGATTTTTGCAAAAACTATAACAATCTTAAGCAACATCTCTGAAAATGTAGGGCAAAATGATGATATGAGAAGCACTGGGGAAGAGTGTGAGATTATTCTTAGTTGATTCTGGGGCTGTATAACTACAAGAGCAACAGCATGATTGACAGAGAGTCTATCATATTTGCTTTCCATGCACAAACCATAGGAGGCAGAGCCATCTTGGGGATTACACAGGAGAAAATATGTACCTGCATTAGAATTGAGCTCTTCGTTCTCTGATTCTGTTCCATTTTGGCTTCCACTTCCATGCAGGCTGTTCATTGCCATAAGCTTCATCTTTTGTAATTTCATTGCTTCAGCCATGGCAGCTGCTGTTAGACCTAGCAAACAAACAAATAAAATGGAGCATTGCCTTCTACAGTATGAATAAAGCACATTAATACAGCTCAAATCCCTTTTCCAACTGCTGTAGTTTTATTTCGAACATCATCATCATTAACCTGAAACTGAGTCCCTTGGGATATTGCTCTACAGCAGGACACCAAAGTGGGTTGGAACCCCATTTCAATGGGGTTGTCAATGCTGGGGTCCAAGCCTGAAGCCAAAGTTTGAGCCCTGCCACCTAGCAGCTTCCATCATGGTATGCTAAGTTCTGTACAGACAATATATTTAAAAGCATTCCAGAGCTAAAAAGTCAGGACAAATAAACATGGTGTAGGCAGCAGAAATGGCTGGTTCCTCGTAAGTGACATAGATTGAAATCATGGAACACCCAGTGTATGGTACAACAACTCATTTGCACAGGTTTCAACCAGGAATATTGCAGAACTGATCCATGAACCAATATTCCCATTTAATGTGGCTCCAGCTAACTATTCATAAAGTTCAGAGCTGCAACTAATTCAGCTCTCCCCAGCTTTGGCAAAAGGGGCTCTTCTCCTTTTAGGTTGCCCACCATTCAGGGTGAATTTAGGAGACATTTTCCTTGCTATTGGTTGCACATGTAGAGGCACAGGAATCCTACCTGGTAAAGCCAGAAAAGAGTGCCTTACATATAGAGGAAAAACATGCAAGATTATGCATCTGCCCCTCTGATTTACAACTCAGAAGACTATACTCACTAGGAAGTCACAGTCTGGCAATTTCCCTGTTTCAGAGACAGTAGCTGCCACAAAATAAAATAAGTCCAGATACTCTTAGGCTACGTCTAGACTGGCATGATTTTGCGCAAATGCTTTTAACGGAAAAGTTTTTCCATTAAAAGCATTTGCGGAAAAGAGCATCTAGATTGGCACGGACGCTTTTGCGCAAAAGCACTTTTTGCGGAAAAGCGTCCGTGCCAATCTAGACGCGGTTTTGCGCAAGAAAGCCCGATCGCCATTTTCGCGATTGGGGCTTTTTTGTGCAAAACAAATCTGAGCTGTCTACACTGGCCCTTTTGCGCAAAAACTTTTGCGCAAAAGGACTTTTGCCCGAATGGGAGCGTCAAAGTATTTGCGCAAGAAGCACTGATTTCTTACATTAGAACGTCAGTGTTCTTGCGCAAATTCAAGCGGCCAATGTAGACAGCTGGTAAGTTTTTGCGCAAAAGTGGCTGCTTTTCCGCAAAATCATGCCAGTCTAGACACAACCTTAGGGTTTAGCTTGCAATGAAATGAGATTTTGAAATGGTTTTCTTAGCCTGAATTAAAATACAACATGGCATGGTTTATTCCATGGCCTGGATGGATTGCATATACAATTCTACTAAAGCCAGATTTTCTATGGCCCTTGTCTGAGCATGAGGTTAGTTCATAGAATCCTAGAGCTGGAAGAGATCCCAGAAGGCCATCAAGTCTAACCCTCTGCCCAAAGTAGGACCAACCCCAACTAAATCATCCCAGCCAGGGCTTTGTCAAGCTGGCACTTAAAAACCTCTAGGGATGGAGATTCCACCACCTCCCTAGGTAATCTATTTGAGTACTTCACCACCCTCCTAGAGAAAGTTTTTTCTAATATCCAACCTAGACCTGCACCACTGTAAATTAAGACCATTGCTCCTTGTTCTGCAATCTGTCACTACTGAGAACAGCCTTTCTCCAGCCTGTTTGGAACCTCCCTTCAGGAAATTGAAGGCTGCTATCAAATCCCCCCTTACTCTTCTCTTCTGCAGACTAAATAAGCCCAAATCCCTCAGCCTCTCCTCATAGGTCATGTGCTCCAGCCCCCTGATCATTTTGGTTGCCCTCTGCTGGACCCTCTCCAATGTGTCCACATCCTTTCTACAATGGGGGGCCCAGAACTGGATGTAATACTCCAGATGTGGCCTCACCAGTGCTTAATAAAGGGGAATAATCACTTCTCTAGATCTGCTAGCGATGCTCCTCCTAATGCACCCTAATATGCCATTAGCTTTCTTGGCTACAGGGGTGAAGGCAAACAGGACTATTCCATTCTCTCCTCCAGGGAGTGCAGAAGTGGCTCACTCTGAGCACCCTGATAGCATATATCAACTAAGGGCATGTCTAGACTACATTTTAATTTTGAAAGAGGCTATGCAAATTCTGAGGGAATTTGCATATCTTCTTACGATCGCATTTCAAAAGAAGATCTTTCGAAAGTGAAAGTAGTATGGACGCGGTTTTTTCGTAAAAAAATGCTCTTTCTAAAAAGGAGGTTTACGCGCTTATTCGTAAAAGGGTTTTTTTCCGAAAAAAACCCCGCGTCCAGACTACTTTCACTTTCGAAAGATCCTATTTTGAGGGCCTCCAATTCTTCCTGTTTGTTACCCAGGCTTCTCGCGTTGGTGTACAAACAGCTCAGATAACCCATTGATCACCCTACCCTCTCCATTCGAATCAGGGGTCCTCCTTTCTTGCTCCTTCCTCTTTGCATTTCTTCCTGGTATCCAACTTCCCCACTCCCCTCAGGGTTTTGGTCACCGTCCCCCAATGAACCTAGTTTAAAGCCCTCCTCACTAGGTTTGCAAGCCTGCCCGCAAAGATGCTCCTTCCTCTCTTTGTTAGGTGGATCCCATCTCTTCCTAACAATCCTTGTGCCTGGAAAAGAGTCCCATGGTTGAAGAAACCAAAGCCCTCTCTCTGACATCACCTGCGCAACTATGCCGGTGGAGGAACCGTTTTTTTCTACTTCAAGTGCTAGCTGATGTCAATTACAATTAGATGATTCACAAGACATACACAGGAGGAATGACTGGAGTCAGCAAGTTGCTGTCTAGAGCATTACTGCACCAAATGCCACATCTTCTCTGGATTGGAGGCCAAAGGCAGGGGCAGGTCCTGAGCATCCCCTTCCGCCCCCAATGCTGGCAAAGCTGGGGCCTGAGGGAACTGGATGGTGGCGAGGTGGGTGGCACTGTGTCCTGTCAGGGCGGGCAGCTGAATGTAGCTTCCGGGAGCCAGGATGCAGAGGGGACCAGTGAAGGGGCCATTGGCAGTGTGCTCTGGGCTTCATGGAATGCCCACAATGTCCAAATTTGTCACAGGAGAAGGCCATTGAGGAATGATCAAGTCTCTAGGAAAACAAGGGACCTCTGGGGTCAGCTGACCCAAAATAACTGATGCTTCCCTCGAGGAAGAAGAGAACAGGAGGGCCTCAATGGGGCCAAACCAGTCTGGACTGAAGAAATGCCCAATGTTAGTGCCTCCTGTCTCCATGGTGCTGAATGGTGAGACCTTGACCATCCTTGTGATGACAACCTTGACCAGTGTGGGGATCATGAGTGGTGCTGGGAATAGAAGCAATGCTGAGATTGTGAGCTGTGCTGAGAGCGACACCGGTGCCAGGATCGTCGAGATGAGGGTTGGTGTCGGGGCAAAGCACCACACTCCAGAGATCAGTGCTGAGAAGGGTGATGTCAGGATGACGAGCGATGGCTCTTTAGCCAACATACAAGCCAGAGCTGAATAGCATCGAGGTCCCTAGTGCTGCAATGTGCCTCGGTGGCAGGTATGCCCAGATAACGGGGAGCTGGACCAGGATTGACTCACCGCAGATGCTCCGAGAGGACCAAATACGAGAATAGTGCTGCAAGTCAGACTGATGACGTGAGTTAGACCAACAGCACTCTCAAGAACTGTGCCCGGGACTCCAAGTGGAGGGCCTCTGTGACCAGAGCAGATGGGCCCAACATGGTCAGCTTTCCCCGGCAGGACAATGGGCGAGGTAGGCAAAGCAGTCTGTCGCTGGCAGGGGACCGAGTCATTTCAATAAGGCCTCAAGTGGCCTCAAAGGTGTCTGGCATGAAAGATGGGCTGACAGACACCACTTCCATCCCTAAGAGGACATGGATGGGAAAGGGGAAGCCCTTTCACCTCCTGCTTTACTAACAAAATACTAACTAACCGCTAATGATCAACTATTAACAAACTGTAAATGCCAGGGACATGTGGCGCTTGCAATGAAAGAGAGCCACATCTCCAACAATCATCACTAGTGGTAAGAAGGAACTGAGGGGCACTTGGGACAACAGGGTCATATATATATATACAGTAGACTTCCGATAATCCGGAACTTTTGGGACCTAGGTGGTGCCAGATTATCGGATATGCCGGACTATCAGGAGGTACTATAAGATGGTTTTATATATATACTGTATACAGTATATACTGTACACAAAGTGTTTTTAACCCTTTTTATTGTACATACTGTATACAGTATACTGTAATGTTTTAGTTTTTTTAACCCTTTTTTACCCTTTTCGCTAGGTTCAGCTGCTGCCACTGCTGCCTTGTGACTAGTTTTTTGCCGAAGCTCACCCACTAGGCTCTTGCCATTTTGATGCCGGACTATCAGGAGTTCCGTACAATTGTATGCCAGACTATTGGAGTTTTACTGTATATATAAAATGCCGCACCATCACCATTCCAGGGGGCTGACCTAACAGATAGTTGCTAGGGTAAAACCTTCCAACAGCAGTGCACACAGAGTGCATACACATAACAGGAACTGATATGAGCAGGCACTCGAAAAGTACCTAGTTCTTAAATAGTGATTTTCACCTGCACATTGCAAAGTATTTTACAAAAAAGGTCAATATCATTATCCTCATTGTCCCCGTTTGGAAAAGGGGAAAACTGAGGCACAGAGCAGCAACATAGAATCATAGAGCTGGAAGAGACCTCAGGAGGTCATCAAGTCCAGCCGCCTGCCCAAGGCAGGACTCGCTCAATGTCACCGAAGGTCAGTGGAATAGCTGGAAAGATCCAAAAAGAAGATATAATCAAAGTTCATTTAAAGCTTTCAACACCACTGACTTAGAAAAAGTAGGTCAAGTGCAAATGAAGGCAGATTTGTCCCCACATTTTAACACTTACCCAGCTAGTGAAAATCAGATTCAGACAGTTAACAGGGCAGAGGACTACATCAGTTCCTGCAGACAGAGTTTGGAGGTGACAGAATGTATCTAAGTAATCCAGTGCTCTAGGTAAAGCTATGTTTTCTACTTTCCAAATTAGTAATACTGTATCCATCGCTTCATATTAATCTGAAAGCTTTTCTGTCAAAACTGTGAACAAGCAAATTAACTAAAGGGGAGCTATGAGTAATCAAATCTTGAAATTTGCAAATAATTAAATGAAATGGTGAGTCAGTGCAGTACAGTATGATCTTATACTAAAACAACATTTAATTAAATTAATAGTCAACACATTGGAATTAATAATATTCAAAAGAAAATATGGATGGCAATTTAGCCCTTCCATATTATTCCAGTCTAACAGTCAAGCACTACATATCAGTTTGTTTGTTATTTGCATTCAAAGCTGTTATGGGTCAAGTGTGATGTGCTAAAAGAGAAATAATGAAACATCTGGTGGTATGAAATGTTAATATGAAATACGATATTGCAAACCATAAAAACAGTTCTGAAACATCTTACAAAGAATGCTTTTGAAGATGGGGGTGACAGGCTTTGTTCAGTTTTTTTCAAAAATAATAAAACAATGATTACACAGTGCTTTACATTTTCAAAGTGCTCTACCAACACTAATTCATTTTCACATTAATTAAATAATATTAAGTGGAGGCCTCCATGTTGTGAAAAATATAGCCCCTACTTAGTGATCACAAATAATATAAAAAATGATGATTGCTTAGCATGAGACTTAGACCAAAGTGTTCTTATGTTCTTATTTAAGGTTTTGTTTGAGTCCAATTCTAAGTTCCAGTATTACAGCTTTTGCCTATCTCTGTTAATTAAATAAACTAAAATAAATAAAATTTTAATCATGCGGGTGGGGGAACCTCTTGCTATGCCAATGAGAATGTACATTTTGCACAATCCCAGCCACCTCCTTCATTTACTAATACAATCAATATCTAAGGACAGAATCCTATCATTAGGATAAAACAATAGGAACCACAACCACAGCCACAGTTTATTGCGGACTTTCAAGTCAATAGCAACAGGAATCAATTAAAAAAGAGTCTGAATGATTTGGTGCCTCTCAGCACATATCTCTTAGGTTTGGTCTACACTGGCAAATTTTGTTCAGGAAAAGTGCCTTTTGTTGACAAAATTATTTTGTCATTCACAAGCAACACAACTTTTGTTGGGAAAGATGGCCATTTTCGTTGACAAAAAACTTCCAGCTCCATAATGTTTTTTCTTCTCCCCTCTCTGTATCATCAACAAACATGCAGTGTAAACACCTCAAGGCATTTTGTCACTGATTCTGGCTTCCAGGAAGTGGCCTACAATTCCCAGTCAGACGCTCTGGTCAGCAGTTTGAACTCTGCTGCCCTGCAGCCAGGTGACCAGTTACCTGGTCTACCCCCTTGTAAATCCCATGCAATTAAAAGCTCATTTCCTGATGGGTGGCTCTTCTGTGCGAGTTCATTGGCGAGGATAATAACTCTCTGGTTTCATCCACATGATTGTTGAAGCACTTTGATGCAATGCATGAAGTATACCACAAAGGACTGACTTTACATATCAAGGTGCCCTACATAGCCTGAGCACCTGCACTGACCCCTGCAAGCTAGCTCACCATGCAGTGGTCTCATGGCATCTTCCCAGGGGCCCATGGCTGGCCATTGTACCAAATGCTCCCTCACTTGGACCAGCCATTGAGTTGTTGGATCTGATCTGTATATGGAGGAAAGGAGTATGTTTAGTTCCAGCTGAGAGTGACCCATTTATTGAGCTTTGTGTGAAAAGGGGTCTGAGCGGGACATGCTACACTGCAGAGCAAATATTAAAGAACTAAAACAAACCTATCATAAAGATTGTGAAGCAAACTGACACTTCAGTGCTTCGCCAAAGACCTGCCATTTCTATAAGGAGCTGGATGGTATCCTTGATCGTAACCTCACCTCCACTGCCAAGAGCCAAGTGGATACTTTGAAAGGCATGGAGGCAGTACACACAGGACCTAATCCAGAGGATGAAATAGTCGATGAAGAGATTGATGTAGAAGAGAACCAGGGACTCCCCTGGGTTTGCCAAGTGCATCTGGCATCCAGGAATGGTTCTCCACTGCTGAAGGACATAGACTGTCTGGGCAACTGCTTTCCAGGGACCAAGAAGTAGGGGATGAGACATGGGGAAAATGGCTGTGGATGCAGTTGTGGACTGCAGGGCTGAGGACATGGAAAAGTGGGAGGCTGACTGTGTTTCTGTGAGCTGCACGCATCCCTGTGTAGTTAATCCATATGGCCAAGCAGCATGTTGATGCTCATCATGATCTCAACAGACTCCTGCAGAGGCTATTGAAAGATTTTGTGAGGTACTTGTTAATTTTCTGCTGCAGATTTCATAGCAGTGAAGCTTGGTCCCTTCTCCCATTGTAGGAGACTAATCTGTACCATTCATCAATCACTTGTACAGGAACTAAAGCAGAACATAGGTGGGTTGCATATAGAGCAAGGCAAAAGCCACAAGCTTGGAGAAGTTATACCCTGGTTTCTTTGCTAACCTAGAACAGGGAGATGTTTTTCAGGATGACACCTACCTGTGAAGAAGTGTGGCATAATTAGAATGATGTTCCAGCAGAAGGAATTTTCTAGCGTCAGTTGGAATTTCTTTTGTTGATATGCAAAGCTGCCAGTCATCCTCACTCCCTTACTCACGAGTACGATGCCTGCTGAGATGCATTCCTTGCAAGGGTCAGCAGGCAAGTAAGTGCAAATGTTGCAAAAGAGGTTTGTAAGTGAAATGTTACAATGTAAGAATTGATGTTAACAGACTCCTTTTTGTGCTTTGTGCTGAACAGCAGAGATCTTGACATCTCTGTCACAGACTGCATTAGAGAAGTGGCAGCAGATAAGGAAGTGCCGAAAAGAAACAAGGAGGATTTGATTTGCGAAGTGCTAAATCAAGCAGTGACTGCAGACATCGGGAATAATGTTTGGAAAGAGAGCTGTGCAATTGCAAGGAAACCCAGGCCTTTGATGGGCAAGCTAGAGAACGTATGATCAGGGTGATGGAGGAACAGATGGAGATCTCAGGTGTTGAATCAAGCAGCTCTGATAGCTCTAGTGGTTGGTTGCTCAAACTCTGCAGCCAAGTATTGTGCCTCAGTGCTCCACCCCTAAACAAACAATTCCCTCTCAGATTCACACAAATTATGCAAAGTGCAACACGCTGAGATAACCATGGGATTATTGTCCTCAGTGAAGTCTAGACTGCCATAGCGACACCTCCATCTTGCCTTCAACAGCCCAATGTGCATTCAACCACCATACGGCATCTGCTTGACCTGTTGTTAAAACACTCCTTACTGCTGTCCATGTGCTCTATGTACAGTTTCATGAGCCAGGGCTAAAAGGAGTTAGCCTGATCTCAAAGGATCACAATGGGCATTTCCATAGCTCCCACTGTAATCTTGTGGTCTGGGAATAAAGTCTACACTGGCAACTTTCTGTACAGGCCAGTGATCCTGAAGATGTGTGCATCATGGACCTTTCCAGACCACCCTGCTTTGGATATCCGTGAAACACCCCTGGTGATCCATAAGCCCCTGCAGCACCATCGAGAAGTACCCCTTCTTGCTAATGTACTTGATGGCAACGTGAGTTGGCACTAAAAGCAGAATATGTGTACCATCTATGGTCCCCCACATGCAGTTGAGAAATCCCATGTCTGCAAAGCCAGCCATTATGTGTCATGCACATTTCCCAGAGTCACTGCCACTGTGGAAGACTCTGATTTATTGCTCAGCACACTTGCAGCAGTACAGCACCAATGGTAGGCTTTCCCATTCCATGCTGATTTGCAACTGACTGGTAGCAAGTGGGAGTCACACAGCAATTGACACACACTGCTCAACCTAGAGGACAGCTCTCATACTGGTGTCCTTGAGCCACAGGTCAGGGGTTAACTCAGCGCACAGCTCTAGGAAGGTTGTTTTACTCATCCTAAAGCTCTGTAGCCACTGGTCTTTATCCCATACCTGCATAACAATGTGATCCCACCACTCATGTGGGTTTCCCTAGCCCAGAAGCGATGGTCTACCCTGTACAGTTGCTCTATGAGTGCTAAATGAAATGACAGTTTGTCACTGTCCATATCACATACACTGTCAGGCTCCTCTGAGACTTCTTCAGTAATTTCAAGATGACTCCACTGCCATGTGAGAGATCCTCACAACAGTTAACAGAGCATGTGAGAGGCATGCAGGATACATTCTTTCCTGCTGTAGATGCCAGAGTGCACTGCAAAGAATGGGAGTTGGAAAAAGAGGTGAAAGGATGCCAGGAACAAAATGGTGCCTGACAAGACGTTTTGCATGGTTGCAAGTTGCCCCATGCTCAATTCCACGGTCCCACAAGAACTAGCGATAGATGGTGTCACCAAGTACAATGGGATACCATACCCACAGTGCATTGCTCCCACTGTTGCTGGGAGTTTCCAATGTAAATACAATCTGTCGACAGAGGGGGAAATATGAATACACATTGGGAACTTCGCTGTTGTCGTTTTCTGCATGTTGACATTAGCTTCTTCAACAAAACTTGATAGTATACACAGACTCTTAGAAATAGCAATAAGAGAAAGCAAAGTGACAGCTAACAGTATTAACTAGGGAGAGAAAACAGATAAGATAGAAAGCAAATCACAACAAAACATGCTTGTTTGATGTTATGTAAGTGAAAAATAGGACAGAAATCTGGTGAAGAAGAACGTGTGTCAAACTACAGATTTTAGGAATGGAGAAAAATAAAAATGGAATCAGCTACAGATAAAAACACCTAATTTCATTTGTGTTACAACAGCAAACCTGGGGTAGCTTTCTTGATTTATGCTAGTAACAGGAGAGCAGAATTAGCCCCATTAATTATTTTCCTTTGATAAATGTCAGTGGAATTATTCCACATTACACCTATGCAAATGAGAACAAAATTTTGTCCAAAATCTTTCTGAGTCAATTTTCTGATTTAAATGAATAGGGTATTGTCTCTTCATTGTCTCTCATTACTTGTAATAAAGTTTCTTGTTACTTTCAAATATTATATGTTATAAATTATATATATTATATTACATATATTATATATGTTATAAAATAAAATAACATTTTCAGTACCAAGTTCAAATACTGGTATCAAACTCTTGCTGGCATTTTGCATACAAACATCAGAAAACTTGCATGCAATAGTAGCAGTTCTTGGCAGAAGTTGGCTGCTCTGTGTTATGCCTCTGCCAGAAAGTCACAGAAATGTACAGAAGACTTATGAATCTGACTTTGAATAGTGGTGGAATAGGTTCATGCGTGTGGTCCACAAATCTATTTTTTTCAATTTCACAGGGATATCGTGAAACTCAGTTCAGTGTCTGTTAAGTATGGTGAAACCCTAGGACACATAAAACAGGTCATAAAATAAAGTTTTCACTTGTAGAACTCAAAGTCCTTCACAAATGTGATTAAGATTTGTCAAGCTCACAGAGCAAGTCAGCAGCACAGCCGTAATATGAAACTATGTTTCTTCCCTCTTGGACTTATGATGTAGTCATTGGTCAATGCTGTCTTCTGAAATCCTCCATAAAAGAAAGATAAATCATATTTGCATTAGTATTAACATAAAAGCTAATATACTAAGGTGCCTGGACCAAACAATTCTCCCTACACAATGACTGTAATTCACATTGTTCCTTCTCAAATTGTTCTGAGTCAAAAATTTCTCTCTCTTGTCTTGCTGGGAGAAATACCTTCACAAACAACAGTCAAACTGATTCACTGAATATTACAGAGCAAAAAAAGTGAAAACATTTAAACAAAATGTGCGGTCACATGTATAAAGAAAAATTGAAAATCAAGAAAAGTTATCTACTCTCTTTCACTTAATGTAATTGAAGATGTTAGCTATAATAAAACTGAATAAAAATGTTCAAATAACTAATTTTTTTCATTAAGAATGTACTTTTAACACTAGTATATTTAATATATTACACATGAAAACTCCTAAGTTAAAAGAACATTGTTATGGTGGCATTATCAAATATTTAGAAGTTAGGAAATGCCAGAATTAAGATTTTATGTATAATCTTAAATTGGCCTCCTTGTGCATACGTGTGTTATGGTCAAGTGCTGTCTTCCCACATGCTCTCTGCCTCATTCAGTACACTGAATGGCTAATTCTCACTTAATGAAGTATATTTAGCTATATTTTGTTCTTTCCTCTGCGATAAGGCCTATGGCACTCTATTCAAACCCTGCTATGAAAGCAGAATTATTCATTATTTAATAGGCTGTTAGATAATCAGGTTGAATTTTCCCTGTTTTACAGACAGGAAAAAGAGGAACATAGAGATTAAGGTCAAAAGTTCCCACTTATTTTAGTTGACCAGTTTGGGACATGTAGGGCCTGACATTTCAGAGTACATAGCATGCTATCTTTATCTGATCAAGTTAAGAGCTCCCATTGACTTCAGCTTCAGTTGTGAGTGCTCAGAATCCTGCAAATCAGATTGCAGGAGCACAAGAAAATGATTTGTTCACATAGTTGGCAACTACTTGTGGAAGACTGGTTGAAGTGATTTTCCTAACATTACAGGGAGCTCTTTGAAAGAGCTGCAAGGATAGACCCTGGGTCTCCAGGGAAGCTTGAGACCATCTTTCTCTTTCTTTGAAATGTCTTGCTTCCTTCAAGATATGCTTTCCAGCTCCCCTAACAAATGAACCAGAAGATCCTACAAGTAAAATTCCTTCACTACAGAACCCTGGTTCATTCCCAGAGCAGATCCATCCTTGTCTCTCATGAAACTGGAGTCCTGTTGAAAAAATAGTTTGTTATCATGTAATTAAAGATTATCAGATGCATACACTTAAGGGGCTGAATTAAGAATGCACAGGCAACCTTAATTCTGATGTTTCCTAATTTTTGAGTGCTTGACTTTGCAATCTTAATAATGTTCTATTAACATAGTTCTTGTGTAATTTTCTACGGCTTTAAAAAAAGACAAATTGGGGAAAAATTCCATCATGTGGCATATTGACAATCAGATGGGTCATCAGCAGGATTGTACCCTTTAGATTTGACACACAGGCCTCTGTCACTGAAGCTGACAGCAGTAGTTGTCATCCTCTATGT
Source organism: Pelochelys cantorii (assembly GCA_032595735.1). NCBI lineage: Eukaryota > Metazoa > Chordata > Testudines > Trionychidae > Pelochelys > Pelochelys cantorii. Next base: position 35,454,686 of record CM064337.1, on the reverse strand, counting down.
GGACCTGCATAACAGAGGGATGAAACACACATTTTGCCAGTGGGTTTTACAATATTTCCTCACAGCCAAGGAATAGTAAGGCTCAGAAATCAGAGATTCCATTTTATGCTATAGAGGCGAGTGTGCTACAGTGGGCACAGATTGCTGCCCATACTCCCCAAAGCATGATCCTTTCTGCCCTACAACATGTTAGAATCCCAGTCCTGTCTCTTTCCTACCTCTGGTTCCTCATCAAAGTCCTATTATCTTACCCCCCACACCACCTCAGTCCCAGTCTCCACTCTCAGTCTTCCCATCCCAAGTCCATCTCCCTGCCTATCAAGACCTAATATTGCTCCTCCAGGCTCCCTGTTTCCCAGACTTTTCACCATCTCCTAGCTCCTTTCCCAGCAAGTCCAAGTTCCTTCCAGCCTGGGTCCTTACCCAATCTCTCTCTCACCTCCACTGTGGCTTCCAGCATGGCCATACTGGCTTCCAGTCCCAGACTCCCTCCCCATGCTTCTCTCCAAGCTCAGTATGCATGTCTATCCTAGTAACCAAGCTATTTGTCCCAGTCAATTCCAGTTTTGCTCTCATACCCTGCATCTGTCAGATCTGTCTCAATCCCTCCTTTATCTCCCTCTTTTACCAGCCCCACTCATTCTTAGTTCCAGCCATATTGCTCACCGAGTCCCCCTGTCCTCTAGTCACCTGATCTCAGTCCTCCCTTCAACTACTGCCCTGTTTTTTCCCCAGTCCAGTACTTGTCTCTTTGCTCAGCCACTCTTAGGGTACGTCTAAACTACATGGCTCTGTCGACGGAGCCATGTAGATTAGTGTACTCGAAAAAGGGAAATGAAGCAGTGATTTAAATAATCGCTGCTTCATTTACATCAAAATGGCTGCCGCCCTGTGCCGATCAGCTGTTTGGCGGCACAGCGCGGTAGTCTGGACGCTCTGCGATCGACAAGGGAAGCCCTTGCAACCGCCCCGGTAAACCTCATTCCACAAGGCATAATGGGGCAGTCGACAAGGGCTTCACTTGTCGACCGCGGAGCGTCCAGACTACCACGCTGTGCCGCCAAACAACTGATCGGCACAGCACTACAGCCATTTTGATGTAAATGAAGCGGCGATTATTTAAATCGCCGCTTCATTTCCCTATGTCTAGAAACCTCATCTACATGGCTCCGTCAATGGAGCCATGTAGTCTAGACATACCCTTAGTTTCCCCTGGCTCCAAGTGCTAGCTCCACCTTGGCTCCTAGTTCCAGTCTCCTTGTTCAGTCAGAGCCATTTCCTCCACATCACAACTCTCAATCCTAGTTTCCCCTGCCAGCCTCTAGTCCCATTTTGAGTGCCCAACTTCAGGCTCTTGTCCCAGCCTGCTCCCACACCCCACTCTTGCAAGTCTGGCTCTTCTTCCCTCTGTACTCAAATGAGTAAGCTTTCCCTATGGACAGGCTCTGTGCTATCAATTCTGCTTGCTGGACCTGGCATTGTCTGCAGAAATCCAGAGATTTAATTGAAAGGAAAATTCTGCTTAACCCCAGGCTGGTGCATGCTCACTGAAGATGAATCTCTCTGGAATCTTATAAAATCAAAGAAGTCACTAATGATATTTGAACTGCAATTTATTCTAAGGGTTATAATTTAGACATGTGTTCACGGGGATAGAAAAAGGCACATCTCTGGCACAAAGGTAATGACTCCCTGCCTATTCAATTCCTTGCTCCAAAGTATAGGGGTACAGAACAACAGCTTTTCAAAGAAAATGTCTTGAGAAGTTTTTAATACGGGGACACAAACATAGTTCCTCCTAGTCTCCTTAGAAACAGTCAAGAAATTTTGGTTGTGATTTTCCAAAAATACTTTACATGTGGTAGACAGTCACTGTGGAAACTTTCAGCATAAAAAGTTAAAATTTGGTGCATTTATGAGTAACTAAAAACAGGATCTTATAATGAAAAATGTCAAGCAACTTAATAAGAAGTAGTTCTTTGAGCCCTGTTGACAATATGCTATTTTATTTAGAACCGAGTTATGCCACTCTCCATAAACCAGCCAGAATTTGGCCCTTTGTGTGTAAATATGAAAATACATGTGTTTTGGTTTTGTATTTTAAGAATCATAGAATCATAGAACCAAAGAGCTGAAAGAGACCTCAGGAGGTCATCAAGTCCAGCCCCCTGCTCTAGGCAGGACCAATCCCAACTAGATCAACCCAGTCAGGGCTTTGTCAAGCCGAGACTTAAATACCTCTAGGGATGGAGACTCCACTACTTCCCTAGGTAACCCATTCCAGTGTTTCACCACTCTCCTAGTGAAACAGTTTTTCCTAATATCAAACCTGGACCTCTCCCACCACAACTTGAGACCATTGCTCCTTGTTCTGCCATCCGTCACGACTGAGAACAGCCTTTCTCCATCCTCTTTGGAACCTCCCTTCAGGAAGTTGAAGGCTGCTATCAAATCCCCCCTCACTCTTCCCTTCTGCAGACTAAACAGACCCAACTCCCTCAGCCTCTCCTCATAGGTCGTATGCTCCAGCCCCCTAATCATTTTGGTTGCCCTCCGCTGGACCCTCTCCAATGCGTCCACATCCTTTTTGTAGTGGGGGGCTCAGAACTGGACACAATACTCCAGATGTGGCCTCACCAGAGCTGAATAAAGGGGAATAATGACATCTCTGGATCTGCTGGCAATGCTCCTCTTAATGCAACCTAATATGCCATTAGCCTTCTTGGCTACAAGGGCACACTGTTGACTCATATCCAGCTTCTCATCCACTGTAACCCCCAGGTCCTTTTCTGCAGAACTACTACTTAGCTGGTTGGTCCCCAGCCTGTAACAATGCTTGGGATTCTTCCGTCCCAAGTGCAGGACTCTGCACTTGTCCTTGTTGAACCTCATCAGATTTCTTGTGGCCCAATCCTCCAATTTGTCAAAGTCACTCTGGACTCTATCCCTGCCCTCCAGCATATCTACCTCTCCCCCTAGCTTAGTGTCATCTGCAAACTTGCTGAGGGTGCAATCCATCCCCTCATCCAGGTCATTAATAAAGATATTGAACAAAACCGGGCCGAGAACCGAACCTTGGGGCACTCCGCTAGAAACTGACCACCATCCTGACATTGAGCCGTTGATCACTACCCGCTGGGCCCGGCCTTCTAGCCAGCTTTCTATCCATCATACCGTCCATTTATCCAATCCACATTCCCTTAACTTGCTGGCAAGAATATTGTGGGAGACCGTATCAAAAGCCTTGCTGAAGTCAAGGTATAGCACATCCACTGACTTTCCCATGGCCACAGAGCCAGTTACCTCATCATAGAAGTTAATCAGATTGGTCAGGCATGACTTGCCCTTTGTGAATCCATGCTGACTATTCCTAATCACTTTCCTCTCCTCCAAGTGCCTCAAAATGGATTCCTTAAGGATCCCTTCCATGAGTTTTCCAGGAACCGAGGTAAGACTGACCGGCCTATAGTTCCCTGGATCGTCCTTCTTGTCTTTTTTGAAGATGGGCACTACATTTACCTTTTTCCAATCATCCGGGATCTCTCCCGATCTCCACGACTTTTCAAAGATAATGGCCAAAGGCTCCTCAGTGACATTTGCCAACTCCCACAGTACCCTCGGATGCATTAAGTCTGGACCCATGGATTTGTGTACGTTTAGCTTTTCTAAATAGTTCCTAACCTGTTCTTTACCCACTGAGGGCTATCCATCTTCATCCCATCTTGCGTCAGCGCATTAGTCCGGGAGCCCACCTTGCCCGTGAATACAGAGGCAAAGAAAGCATTGAGTACTTCAGCTTTCCCCACATCATCTGTCACTAGGTTACCTCCTTCATCCAGTAGGGGCCGCACACCCTCTCTGATCACCTTCTTCTTGTTAACATGCCTGTAGAAACCTTTCTTGTTATCCTTCACATCCTTAGCCAGTTGCAATTCCATTTGCGCTTTCGCCTTCCTGATAACCCCCCGGCATTCTCGAGCTATACATTTAAACCCCTCCCTGGTCATTTGTCCAAGTTTCCACTTTTTGTAAGCTTCCTTTTTGTGCTTAATTTCACCAAGGATTTCCCCCGTAAGCCAATCCAGTCTCCTACAATGTTTGCCTCTCTTGCTACGCATCGGGATGGTTTCTTTCTGTGCCTTCAATAAGGCTTCTTTAAAATACTGCTAGCTGTCCTGGACTCCTTTCCCCTTCATGTTAGCATCCCAGGGGATTCTGCCCATCAGGTCTCTGAGGGAGTCAAAATCTGCTTTTCTGAAGTCCAAGGTGTGTATTTTACTTCTCTTTTCTTCCTTTGGTCAGGATCCTGAAATCTACCATCTCATGATCACTGCTTCCCAGGTTGTCACCCATCTCTACTTCCTCTATTAGTTCCTCCCTGTCTGTGAGCAGAAGGTCAAGCTGCGCACGGCCCCTGGTCGGATCCTTCAGCACTTGTACCAAGAAGTTATCCCCAACATTCTCCAAAAACTTCCTGGATTGCCTGTATACTGCCGTATTGGTTTCCCAGCAGATGTCAGGGTGATTAAAGTCCCCTGCGAGAACCAGGGCCTGTGATCTGGAAGCTTCTCTCAGTTGTCCGAAGAAAGCCTCATCTACCTCATCCACCTGATTCGGTGGCCTGTAGTAGACACCAACCACAACATCACTGCTGTTGTTTGCACCTCTAAACTTAACCCATAGACTCTCAACAGGTTTTTCTCCCTCTATATACTGGAGTTCAGAGCAATCATAGTGCTCTCTTACATATAGTGCAACTCCTCCTGCCTGTTCTTCCTGAACAGTCTATACCCTTCCATGACAGCGCTCCAGTCATGCGAGTCATCCCACCAAATCTCTGTTATCCCAATTAAATCATATTTCTTGGACTGGGCCAGGGCCTCCAGTTCTTCCTGTTTGTTGCCCAGGCTTCTTGCATTAGTGTACAAACACCTCAGATAACCAACTGATCGCCCCATCTTCTCCATTCGAATCAGGGGTCCTCCTTTCCTGCTCGTTCCTCTTTGCATTCCTTCCCGGTATCCGACTTTCCCACTCCCCTCAGGGTGTTGGTCACCGTCCCCCAACAAACCTAGTTTAAAGGCCTCCTCAGTAGGTTTGCAAGCCTGCCCACGAAGATGCTCCTTCCTCTCTTCGTTAGGTGGATCCCATCTCTTCCTAACAATCCTTGTGCCCGGAACAGAGTCCCATGGTCGAAGAAACCAAAGCCCTCTCTGCAACACCACCTGCGCAACCACGCATTTACTTCCTCAATTCGACGATCCCTGCCCAGTCCTTTCCCTTCAACAGGGAGGATGGACGAGAACACCACTTGTGCTCCGAATTCTTAGGTTCTTCTTCCCAGGGCTACATAATCTGCAGTAACCCGCTCAAGGTCATTCTTGGCCGTATCGTTAGTTCCCACGTGGAGAAGCAGGAAGGGGTTAGAAAATTCAAATTTGGAAATACATTTGTACAGGAATTGTATAAATGAAATATGAAAAATGAGAATAAAGTAAGTTTTTCTTCACAAGGGAAAAAGAGCCCTACACATTTGTATGTAATGAAATTATAAAATACAAGTGACATAACTTTAAGAATGTGAAAAAAAGCCTGCTTGCTGGAAATTATAAACACACCTAAGTTGTCTGGAAATTTAGTCAGTTACCCAACATTCCTGAATCTGATGTTGTTTTCAGTTCTCTTGTAGATATACCACGTAATGCAAAAGTTTCTGTATGTGAATCCCAGATGTACTGCTTATTTTATGGAGTGACATAGAAAAATTATAAGGTCTTGAAGAATGATAAAATGAAAAATGATGCTAAAACTCTGCATGAGAATGCCCAACTACATCTTTTACAGAAGGTTTCACATCCTCAAGGCTAACTGTATATTATTATAATGAAAAGTGTAGGTTAAAATATATGAAGGAAACTAAGAAATCAGAATGAAAAAGAACAGTAAGAGAGGATTACACTGTATTTTCCCTTTGTTCCTCTTATAGCCTCTCTCATGAGAATTGATTAATTCTGTGACATTTTCTGTTCTTTCTACAATCTATGCCATAAGAATGATTTGCCATGATTGTACTGCTTAATACTCTTAGCATGCCACATTACTGTGACCTTTTCCTAATTCTATATATGTGATTGACTGACAGACTATTCCACAGGTTACAGAAGAAACAAGCTGGAAAGACACAGACTGGCCAGCCAATTAAACTATGTATCATTGAAAAACTCACGCTCATTTTTATATAGTTGTTTTATAAACTATTTTTTATATATATGGATTGCAAATATAACCATCTTGTTAAAAGCCTTTGTTAGAGAAGAAAGAGGTGACCCAGGAGCGGATGGGGTCACCTGTTTCTTCTCTAACAGCCTTAGTATGAAACACAAAAATAGCAATACTAATTTAATGTAAACAAATCTGAAACAGAAATCTACCATTGGGATTCAGATTTCAATAAGAAGGAACAAATACACTAATGCATACAATTAGCAAAATTCTATGACTAACAGCTGGTGGGCTTCATAAAGCTGCAGTAGGTCCCAATTCACAAATGCTTTGACATGGGACTATTTAAAAAAATAAAAAATAAAGCATAATAATTTAGTAATTTTGTCTTCTTGGTAACAACATACAAAATAAATTACAATTATAAGGAACAATGCTAACTCCTGGGCTCCAAGCATATAGAGGTCAAGGCAGATCACAAAGATGGCACTCGCAGCCTCAGAACAGGGAAGCACATCACTGCCCCAGCCCTCCTGACATCCAGTGACAAGATGAATCAATAGTAATGACTTGCTATCCTAGACAGAGAGACATGAATAGGGTGGACATCCCTATATATAAACACTGGGGCCCACAGGAAGTATTGGGGGCTGAACTGGGAAAACATTCCCAATATCATTCTGTGACTCTGTCAGGTTAATCTTAAAGCATATTTATTGCAATATACACTGCTACCAAAATGTTTTCTCATGGGATATGTATATAATTGGTTTGTGCTTTTGATGTCAGGATTCATTTGTCCTTCATAGAATAAGTATGTTTCACGAAAATTTCAAATTATGTGATTAATAAGACCAGCCACACTGAATTTATTTATCCTTTACATTCCATAACCCCATGATCATATCATAGCTTTCGCATGTGAGATAAGTTAACTGTTGTGAATCCTTCCTCCATACTTATTCTGTGGCTATTAAATCCATGTCTGTAATTTTAACTAACTTGTTTGTAAACTGCAGTGATGGACAACCCTCTAAAGTTCTGGAGTCCTTTTTCATTAAAATGCCAAAAAGTGTGAACGCTTATCTGGTGTTGATGCAAATCTCTTCTGTATGCAAAATTAATTAGGCTGGAATTCTTGTGAGAATATTGAATCCTTTGTGTGAAATTTCAAGCTATTTCCTGCTTCTAATTGGACTGGTAATACTATAAATATAGTTTTTTGCAGTAGATGGAATAGCTCAGATGTCCAAGAATCAGGTCTCTGAAACCACAGTTTAAAAATCTGTACATCTGCTTTTGCTGAGGTAAATACTGGAGTGACATGAAGTCTGTGTGAGAGATCTCAGATAAAATCTTAAAACAAAGGTCCTTCTCTGCATGGATATTAACGGTCAAATTTTCAAAAGTTCTGAGCAATGTCTTTGATTTCAATGGGAACAGGGTTTGGATGCTTTTGAGAATGCCACAACAACGTTCCCATTGGCAGTCTGTCCTCCCCAAAGCCGCCTAGGGATAGAAGTCTCTATTTCTCTTCCTTCCCAGCCTCCATTTCTGCTATTTGTTCTGAATAGCAATGACAAAACTGAGCAAACATTCATTTCACTCTGCTATTGAGCAAAGCTAGGACAAGAACAGATTAACGGCATCTCTGCAAACTCAAGAAGACAAAATGTTGCAGTGAAGATAATTGTTGTGACTACAAATGCGAAGAGGAACTTTGTTTTCCTAATGAAAAGTTTAAATACTACAGCATTTGATGGGTTAAGAACCCATACTCATTAAGGTTACTAAGTAGTGCCTCGATCCATAAGCAGTTCCATGGAAATCCGTGGGATTATCTGTAAAGATTAGGTGCTTCTTAACATAAGGTTACTGGAAACTAGGCCTAAGTGAAGCTTCCGATTCATCACCTGTGAGTGAACAAGAAGGCTTTATCAGGGCACAGGCAACTGAAGAACAGACACAGGTATGGATCTGAGACTGCAACATTAATTAACATTGGAGAGGAGCATTATATACTTTCCCTACCACTCTAAATTCCTGCTAAGTGGTGCTGCTGCAAAGCTTCCCCTTAAGTCCCGCCCAGGGGTTCAGGGCTGCAGCAAGTAGAGATGCCTCTCCCCAAGCCCTTAATCTGCTGTTGCCATTAGAGAGTCACCAATCCTTGCTGACCTTGGCACAAATCTGCCGCGATCAGCAGGGAGGTGTCCCTCCCTGCTGGCCCCAGTATGGAGCTGACACAGGCAAGAGATAGGGAACCTTGCCTGCCAGCTCCAGCATGGAGCTGCCGCTACTGGGGTAATGCTATGCTAAGGCTGGCAGGAAAAGGTGCCTCCCTCCTGGCTGGAGCAGCCCCATGCTGGGACCAGCAAGGAAGTGGCCAATGCAGCAGGTCCAGCTGCCAAATGGGGGAACCACGGGGCTCCATGCACTGGGGAGCCTCATGCCATTACCTAGGGGCTGGACCTGCTGGCCACATCCAGGGCACAATGTGGCACTCCAGAGCAGGCTTGCACCAAGTATCCAGCTTTAATGCCGCTGACCAGAAGCCACCCAAGTAAGCCTGAAACCCAACCCCCTGCTCCACCCTGAGCTTCCCAACGCACAGCCACCTCCTATACCCTAAGCCCCATAATCCCTCCTGCACCCCAACCTCATTCCTCAACCTGCAGCTTCCTCCTGTATTCCGAATCCTGCAGCCTGGAGCCCATTCCTGCATGCCAAACCCCTCATCCCCAGAGCCCTTGCACCCTAATCCTCTGTCCCAGCCCTGAGCTCTCATTCCTGGGTCCACCCCAGAACCCACACCCCTTGATGGAGTCCTCACACCCCTGAACCTCAACCCTCCACCTCAGGCCTGAGCTTCCTCCTGGACTCACAGCTAGTTGGCCCCACTCCCACTATATGAATTTTGTTATGCGCACCAATCACCTCCACAATAGTGCACATGTCAAAATTCAATAAACTCAGGAGTGGGGAAAATTAGAGGGAACACTGTTCCCACTCCCTACTATCACATAACAGGCATTTAACTGGTTCCAATGTTGTTACAAAGCTCCACCATATTACCAATAACTTGATATAAAACCTCCTCAAAGTACCTCTAGGCTGGGGTGGAGAACCTTTTCTGGAAACCCTCACTGATATGGCCCCCAACTGAGAAGGAGAAAGATGCTCCCCCCATTCCCTTCACACACCACAGCTTAGGGGGACCCAGCCTAATAGATTTTGTGTTCTCCAGCCCTGTGGCAGGTGGGGGGATGGAGCGCCAGTGCAGGCTCCCCAACGTTGGGGAGCCCCAAGCCTCGGAGGCTAGATACAAGTAAGCTGAGGGCCATATCTGGTCCCTGGGCCTTAGGTTCCACACCTCTGCTGGAGGGGCTCACTTCACTTTTGAATCAACTAACCTTCCCCACATAAGAGTGCAGAAAGTACCAAAGAGAGACCTCAGTCCTTGAAGACATTAGTGGCCCATTCTACTACAGCCACACGGCCCACCAATGAAATCCTAGGTCATTTAATGGTGGGTGCTGCTCTTTTAGCTACCTTTCCTATTATTCAACTGTCAAGTCTATCCCTTTCAGACCAGTGATGCTTTCATGATTCTGTGGGAAGATGAAGAAAAACTACCAGATCTTGGCCAATTTAGCTGAACAAGAAAAATTAATCTGAAAACAAGCAATTTTTCAGAGTTCCAGCATCCTGAGAAACATAGCTCTTATACTACAACAATGGAAGGGGTTGTGGGCTTGCTAAAGGCCCAACAAGCTCTTTAAAAGCTTAGGGAAGCTTTAAATAAACTGGGAGGTTGGGTGTAGTGGAAGAGAATACTGGAACCAATCAGCTATTCCCAGTCTCCCAAGCCAGGCCAATGGGAAGTAGAGAGCCCAAAGAAGGGGAAGGGCCCAGTTTCTGCCTCATCAAGGGTGTGTCTAAACTACACCTCTCTGTTGACAGAGGGATGCAAATCAAGCACTTCGAAATTGCTAATGAAGCCGGGATTTAAATATCCCATGCCTCATTAGCATAAACATGGCTGCCGCTTTTTTCAAAACAGTTTTTAAAAAAAAAAAAGGCAGTCTAGACACAGATCTGTCGAAAATAAAGCCTTTTTCGACAGATCCTGTAAACCTCATTTTTGTGAAATACAGGAACTGTTGAAAAAGTCTTTATTTTCAACAGATCCGTGTCTAAACTGCCATTTTTTTGGAAAAATCTCCATTTCGAAAAAAAGTGGCGGCCATGTTTATGCTAATGAGGCGCAGGATATTTAAATCCTGGCTTCATTAGCAATTTCTATGTGCTTGATTTGCATCCCTCTGTTGACAGAGGGATGTAGTCTAGACGTAGCCCAAGTGTCCACTTTTGCCTCATCTCCCTGACCATGCCAGTCCAACCCTCAACTCCTCATACTGAGAGAGGGAACATGATAACTGTTTTTTTCCCCCAGTATTGCTGGTCAGAATTTGCTGTCCTGTATACTGTATTGTACCATCCTGGTTGTTGGCAGTTCTTCCTCCACTAGTATAATCATTGATTGAGGTCATTATTGTGTTCAGCTGTGAGCAAACAAAGGAAAATATGATCCACTTCCTAAAGAGCTTACATTCTACATCTCTACTGCAGAGAAAGCTATATGAAAGAAGACTTTTTTTGTTTGTGACATTTGAATTGTTCCAGTTGCAAAGACTCATGAGAAAAGCCCTGATTTTATTTAACTGGGAACGGAGAAGAAAAAAATACTGGCATTTATTGTTCAAATTTTGAATTGAAAGTATAAAAGCTAAATTCTTTGTATATTTACTAATTTAAGTGTAGTTTTCTATGCAGTGACTATCAAAAGGTGCTAGCTGCAGTACTGTTGAAATGATACTGAAAAAGTCGCAATACTACTCTTCTCTAGATATACTGGAATAAGTCCAGTGCTCTGATACTGTTTCTTCTACCTTCAGCCTACAGTAATTCCAAAAGAAAAACATAATTAAGGGGTTATATACTGCCACGCATATTGCCACTACAATGACTTCTTCATACACTACCACAGTTTGACAAGATGTAGGAGGATCATATCATAGAATCATACAATCTTTGAACTGGAAGGGACCTCAAGAGGTCATCAAGTCCAGTCTCCTGCCCTCATGGCAGGATCAAGCACTATGTAGATCATCCCTGACAGGTATCAATGACATTTTTCTAAATCAACACAAACTTTTGCAATATATATATATAAAAAAATCTAAGAACAATCTAAAATAATGTTTGCAAAATAGTTGCACATTTAATTTTTACTATTAAATATTTCATATGAGAATATGGACCTTTCTTTTGATAGTATTTACTAAAATTAATATATTATTATTAATAACTGAAATATTAAGTGAAATATAATGTGTATTCCATAGTTCTTTTATACTGAATGAACACATTCTTTTATACTGAATGTGAACAAAGTAACTCTCATTCTTACAAATCCACTCCACGCTGCTTTGTTACAAACTCAATTATATGCATATCTGCTCTCTATAAGAACAAAATATGAGACATATATATTGTTCTATAGTTTTTTACAGTACTTTTGTGTATCTAGATAGGGATACATTTTTCAACTATGTGCTCCTGCCAAATATGATAAGAACTTATTCTATTCAGATGCCTGTAAGAGAGATCTTCTGGCAGCTCTTTTCTTTGATTTGTTGTTGGTTTTCCTGGTGTGCTTATGTGTGTGTGCACGCATGCACCTCACTTTGGCAGTCTTATGCAGTATCAACTCCTAGCCATGTATTTATCAGAAATAAGTTATTAAAATTAGCATCATGTCCAATGTAAAAAATATCTGGCTGAAAACAAAATGCATTCCCCCACATCTTAACCTAACATCTCTGACCAAAAATTTCAAGAGAGTGAGATTTCCGAAATGACTGTATTTATTTAGGAAATGATTCCTTACTTGATAAGTGATTGGTTAGGAAATATATCCCCAAAAGTGCCCATTTTAACCAGAGGACAGAATGAAAGAGCCTAATAATGAGGACATCATGGTATCCAGAATGGCCTCCTGAAAACAGCAAATGGTTCTACAACTCCTATTCAATTCTAGTGATGGGGTAGACACACCTGCTGCCCACTCATTGCTAGAAAGAGCTAGGGAGGTGAGAAAGGAACAAGAGAGCTGGAAAGAAAAAATAAAGGAAGAGTCAAATACAGCTGAGGAACCAGAAAGGAACACAGATAGGATTATGGAGGCAGAAGCAGAATAAGAAAAGTCAAAGTACATGAAGAAATTGTGACTAGCTGTGAGGACAATGGGGGTGTGTCTAGACTACAGGTTTTTTTTTTAAAAAGTGGCCTTTTTTCGAAAAAACTTCCCCTGCGTCTAGACTGCTGCTGCGTTCTTTCGAAAGTAAATCGAAAGAATGCGGCAGTTTTTTCGACTGTGGAAAACCTCATTTTACGAGGAATAATGCCTTTTTTCGAAAGTGCTCTTTTGAAAAAAGGCTCTATGTAATGCACACTGTGCTTTTTCGAAAGGGAGCATCCAGACTGCCTGGGTACTCTCTTTCGAAAAAGCATCTGGCTGTAGTTTAGACGATCTCTTTTGAAAGATGCTTGTAGTCTAGACGTACCCTCGGAGAAGAATTGTGCCTACAAAAACATAATTCTACTGAATGCCAATAATCAGAATTCTAGGATCTGTTTTATCCTCAGGTAAAAAATTAACTATAATTCTGTGTATGGGACAAAGTTGTGGTTGTAGTCTTAGAATGGCAGAATATTTAGAAGTTAAAATGCTAACTTTCCAACTATGAAATTATCTTACTACGTTTTTGTATGCAATGTATATCTGTGCATCCTTCTAACAGTACAAGGAACAAGGTAATTCTGGGTGGCACCATCTTTGATGGTGGAAGTGTGCTGAAATATTTTGTGCTTGAAAAAAGCAGCAACTTTTTTATCCTATGCTGTATACTAATGTGGAGAAAAGCATTATTTCTACTTGACCCTGTATCTAGATCTAAAAATGGTACTTCAGCCAGGACGTTTTCACCTAACTTAACAGGAACTGATTTCAACAGGTACTTAGCTGAGTATTCCAATATATAATTGTATAATTATTCCTCCAATTTGATATGTTTGAAAATTTTCCCTCCAACATATATGGCCCAGGAAGTACATTTAACTAACTGGAAAATGGTGCACATTCAGACTCAGTTAGCCAAAGATCAGAAAGATTGTAGGTGGAAAGATATGCTTTCTAAACTAACTAGTGAGGGAGAGAGCCAGAGCCAAAGAGGCGCTCTGTGAAAATACATACACACTAATATCTTTTGGGGCTCTCAGCCTGTTCTCCACATTAACGCCATACTCTCTCTTATGGACTACAGCATTTTGCAGTTAGAGTCGGCAGCATTTCAGATAATTCAGTATGCACCTAAAGAAATGAAAGACATATCACAAGTCAGCCTCAAGGCCATAGAAGGCTTCAGGCCACGTGACATATCTTTCATTTCAGTGAAAGGCAGAGGAAGAAATATTGCAATCCCCTCACATTCTGGAAAGGCCACTTCCATTGGATTGTTTCTTTTTGTAGATGGTGTTCTGAAATAATGAAATAAAATAAAGAATATTTTAAACAAACAAAACAAAGAATTGTTTTTAAAAATGAAGACCCTTATATCTATCACAAATAAAAAAAACCAACTACATACTGCATTGAATGTTGTAAGGACACAAAGTCCTCCAGGTGTCAGAAATTCACATACATAGAATATTATATTCTGTATTTAGATTCCTGAGTTAGGAAAGAAATGTATGAAATGTGAAAAATCTCTGTTATCGATGTATTTGACAAAGACACTTGCATAATCTTCTCCTGTAAAATGTCCAGAATATCCTCATATCAGACAGGAGATTATAAATAAGAGCCTAGAAACTCTTAATTGTTTTGTCAAGATCCATTTTGGTTTGGGAGGAGTCTGTCAGCACAGATATGTTACATACATTGCACTTTAGGAGGTTTTCAGCAGACTAATATACAATGTGCTATTTCCCCTCTAATGCATAGATCAGATACATACTTTGCTGCTGCATATATCTCAGATGACACTGGAGTCCTTGTTATAAATTAAACCAAGAATGAAACTGTATAATCAGTAAATGTGATTTCAATAAGCCAAATGAGTAAATCACTGTCTTATTTTTCAGAGTGGATTTAGAGTGTCAGTAGGTAACTAAGGGTAAGTCTACACAGCATGCTTATGTTGACATAAACTAATTCTGAATTTTTTTTCCGAAATAGCTTATTTCAAAATAGCGGGTCTATACACAAAAAGCACATCGAAATTGCACTTAGCTATTTCTAAATAGAGCATCTACTCTGATTGGACGCTAACTTGTATTTAAGGCCACCTGGAAACACTTTAAGAAGGGCATCAGGACACAATTACTTCCTGGAACTGCTGCCTGAGGCGATCTGAGATTCGTGCTTAAAGAGACCCCCCTGTGCAGCCGTTTCTCAGGTTCTTCTCCTCCTTGCCTACCTCTCTGAGGGACAGCAAAGCCTTTTCTCTGACTCCTGTGGTTCTCCTTGCAGACACCTCAGCTTGCCAGCCATGGAGCTGGAACTGCCTCTGCACATGACAGCCCCTAACTGTTGTGCTGAAGTTTCTGAAGCAGTTTCTGCAGGCTGTCCTCCTGGCCCTGCAGGAACACAATCCCTAGTTCATTGAGAAGACCCTCCCCATCACTCTGGGAGCTCAGCTCTTCCAGCTGCACCCCAACATGCACCACCACTTCTGGCAACTGCACACCAGTTCCAACTGGTGCAACTGGCTCATTATGGAGTGACCAGCAATGGCTCCCAAATTTTCACATGAGGAAGGAGACCTTTCTGGAGCTGTGTGCCTGGATTACCCCTGCCCTCACCTGACGGGACACACATGCACCCGCCATCCACCTGGAGAAATGGGTCACCATTGCTGTGTGGAAGCTCGGCATGCTGGACAGCTATTGATCCATCGGGAACTAGTTCGGCATGGAGAAGTTGACCATCGGGGCCCTCATCGTGCAGGTATGGCACTCTCGGGCTGTTGTCCCGGGGTGTGTGTGTGAAGTGCTGGAATAGGGAACCCTACGAAACAGGAAGGTTGGGGTGGGGGTGATAGCCCCCTTCCCTGGGAGGTTTTCCAGTCCAGCCCTCATGCAGCCCTACCAAGGGATGGGCTACATAGGGGGTGGCTCTGGGTGTGGTGGAGGGGGGAAGAAGGGTGGGCTCAGGAATCCCTGTGATTCTCCGTTTGTTTATTTGTCTGTCTCCTTCTACAACAGGTGGTGAGGACCATCAACACAGTCCTGCTGCGCAGGGTCATCAATGTCAGTGATGTGGACCCCATCATTTGCCACCATGTGTTTCCCCAACTGCAGAGGGGCGGGAAGCTATTTACAGCACCCACATTCCCATCTAGGCCCCTGGCCACAAGGCATCTATCTACATAAACGACAAGGGCTACTTCTCCATGGTCCTGCAGGCCCGCATCAACAACCGTGGGCAGTTTACTGACATCTGCGTTGGGTGGTCGGGGAAGGCGCATGACACTCGCAACTTCAGAACTCCAGCGTCTTCCAGAAGCTGGAAGCCAGAACTTTCTTCCCTGACATCACCATCAGGGTTGGGGACATGGACATGCCACTGTGCATTGTGGGGAACACAGCCTACGCTCTCATGCCATGGCTCATGAAGCCCTACACTGAACACCATGACCCCAGCAAGAACACTTTAATGCCAGGCTCAGCAGGGCCCACATGATAGTGGAGAGTGCCTTTGGGCATCGCAAGGCAAGGTTCAGATGCCTCCTCACCTGGCTGGATGTAAGGGAGAGGAACATTCCCCAGGTGGTGGCTGCATGTTGCATTCTCCACAACATATGTGAGTGGAAGAGGGAGGCAGGCCGGGTCGGCAGGGCCTTTGAATAGCTGCACATAGCTGCCATCCAGCCGGCCCAATAGGCAGGGGTACGCATCCAGGAGGCCCTGAGGGAGAGTTTCTCACAAGGACCCCAGTGACACTCTCCCTGGGGCCTCCCCACTAGGGGCCTGTGCCTTGCTCCTCTGTGCCTTTCCTACCTTCCCCCTCCCCTGCAGAGACAATAAAACTGACCTTTTTTGGCAACAGTCAACTGTGTGCAGTTTTTATTTGGGGTCAAAGTAATTGGGGAGGGACTGTGGAAAGAACCTGGGAGAAGAGAGTGGGGGGAAGGGAGGATGAGAACCTTCAAAGTGGGAGGAGGTGTGGGGAGGAGAGGCTCATGTCTGGGAGTGGGATTGGTGCCTGGCTCAGTTGGTTCCACCGCCTTATGTGCGGGGACCTCGGGGACCATGGGAAGAGGGGAGGCTGGGAGAGAAGAAGGAGGTAGAGCTGGAAAATAGTCCGTCATAGGAGGTGGGCAGGGGCTGGCATAGGAGGTGGGGCAGGAGTGGCAACAGGAGCAGGAGCTGGCTCCGGGTGGGTGAGAAGAGACTGAATGGTTGTGCACATGGTGCAGCCCTGCTGCAGTAACCCTCTTCAATTCTTTCTGCAACTGCATATCCTCCTGGAGCCTCTGGTCCAGCATCTCATGCAGGGCCCAAAGCACAGAGATGTGCTCCCACAGCAGCTCCTCCTACATTCTCCAGTGCCTGCAGTTCCCCTGGTGTCAGGCGGCTGCCCCAGGTGGTGTCACCCATCCCCCTCTCACAGCTGGTCCAGCTATGGAGAATAAAGAGTGATGGTTAGTCATCCCTGGATACACTGTCCCAGTAGCACTGCCCTCATCTGTGAGATGAGACCGACAGTTTTTGGGTCAGATGAAGGAGATGTACTGAGAGCAAGACCATCTGTGGCCTGGACAGCGGGCCCTTTCCTATAGAGGCCCAGATGTCCCCGGGGAGCAGGCTCCCCCTCCCCGTCCATGTCCCAAGGACAAGCAGACATGGGAAGTTGCCAGCTACACTGAGATCCTGCAGGCGGGAGTGGGGGCCCCAGGCTTGCCTCAGTGCCACACACGCCCTGGGTCTGACAGTGGTAGCGTCCTAAGAGGAGAGGACTTGTGTCCCTGGACACTGGGGGAAAAAGGATCAGGGTGTAGGGGGAGAGTGGCAGGGAGCGGGTGCAGCCTCAAGCATATAGGTATGCCTGTGTGCCATGTGTGGCACTCCTGAGTGTGTGTGTGCGGCCATGTCCCCATCCACCTTCTAGTGGTGCCTTGTGGTGGGAGGGTGTCCCACCCGGGTGTCAGACCTGGTGAGCATGAGGATAGGAGCGCGGTGGTGCAGCCGCCTGGGGCTGTGTGGCCCAGACTGGCGCTGCACGTGCATCCACGTGGATGAACTGCAGCATGATCCCCACGCCAAGAAGGCTGAGCGAGGAGTGCGCCCCAGCCCCTCGCCACCCACCATCTCCAACCTGTCTGTGTCATGTGCCTAAGATCACTCACCTGATGATCCTTCCCCAACTTCGGAGGATGTCTGGGACACATCCAGGCCGTGGATTACCAGCTCCAGTGTGTCACCAAGGTGACGGTGCTGGCCGCATCGGGGTCCTCCTCCTCCTTCTCCCCCTCCCCATGACCAGCTCTGCCTTCTGGGCAAGCAACGACGTGTGTCTCCAGCCCTGAGTCGACCACCAGGGTGGGGAAGGGGCTGTGCCATGCCCTAGGATGCCGTGCAGGTCCAGCTAATAGGGGCAGGGTTGGGCTTCTTCCCTGAAGCGGGAGCTGCACTCCCTCACCTTGAAATAGGCCTGGCAGAGCTCTTTAACTTTCATCCAGAACTGCTCCTGGGTTCGGATGTGGCCCCTTGTGGCCAGGCTATCAGCCATGTAGCCGTAGATATCGGTATTGCACTGTCTGGTGCAGAGATCCTGGAGATTTTCCTCCTTACCCCAAACCTCTATGAGGGCCAGGATCTCCTCCCTAGACAAGGACAACGTGTGCCTCTTGTGGTGCCGGCAGGCTCCTGGGAGCCATCAGACTGCTCCCTGGGAGTGGGGGAGGGCTGTTGGGGGGCTCGAGGTTCACTCATGATGGCCCTTGGAGTGGTTGTGGCAGCAACAGTGTGGCTGGAGGCTGTGAGGGCCAGCTTCCTTCCACAAGCCCTTTCCCCTGTGGCTGCAGCTTTAAGGACTGCAGGGGAAGAGGAACTATAGAGTCTTGATGAGCATGGAACAGAGTGACCAGCAAGGCACCTGTGGGATTTCCTGGAGGCCTCTTATTTTGAAATAACACCAGCTGCCGTGTCCACACACACCCTATTTTGAAAAAGCTATTTTGAAATGGGTGTTATTCCTCATGGAATGAGATTTATAGATTTCTAAATAAGCCATCCGTTATTTTGAAATTATTCTGAAATAATGGAATTGCTGTGTAGACACTTGCATTGTTATTTTGAAATAATGGCCATTATTTAAAAATAAATGTGCTTTGTAGACACACCTTAAGAGAACAATTTCTTAATTGGTGACATCATGTTACATCCTGCTTCAAGAGCATCACATTACAAGAACCATATTTCACACACAAAAACTTCAAATAAGAATATAGAACACCAATGTATTAGAATTTAAATCCAAGGAAAGTTCAGATAGTATGTAAGGCTCGATGTTTAATTTTGTTGCATTAATGTAAAACAGTTTCACACTTTTAAATTAGTACAGTCAGACTACATTCTATTAAGGATTATTTCTGGTAATACCCTTCACTGAAGAGTTGTAAACATTTTAAATTAGTTTGGAGGGCCCAGCATTGGTGATAAGTGATAATGATTCTCGTTAGCTTTTCATAGCTGAGAGGTTTAAAGCTGATGCAAGATATTTTTCCACACTGATAAACTGAGTACGATATGTTTTAATATGAATATAGGCATATAGGTAACATTTATTCATTATGTATGTAATTTTGATTATTGTATATTAATGTGTATTAGCCACCTGCTGATTATAACATTAATTCAGATTTGATAATTTGTGCAAAAGATGACTACTGTTACTTTCATGTGTATTTCTCTTAATAAAATGTTTTGAAACAATCATTGGCTAAGTATTTAAATTGCCATGACCATCACATTATATCTAAAGAGTTAGGTTTAATTGGATAGTTATTACAGGTTAATTAACAGTGAATGATTATTCAAATCTAACTGTGGTGTTAAAGACAAATATTTCCAGTGGTTTTAGTTTTTTGTGTTGTTTTAATAATCAGTACATATTTAATATATAATTGGTATCTTACTATATTTAAATGAAAAGTGAATGTGAGGCATTAGGACATTATAATTTGTAAGACAACCCAAAGATGACAAAGAAATATCCTTGTAATCCTATTCAGGCAATTAAGGATACCCACAAGACAACTTATTTCTGCTTTAAAAACAAAAAGCTTCACGCTTAGAAAAAATGAATCTTTTTCCTGATTAATCACTAGGCAGCTTTAACTGGTGATGAGAAAATTGTATTACAAATGTTATCTGTCATCAAATTACAAGGCATTTTCATCAAAGAACCAAAACGGCAGCAGATTGACCAGTTAACATGTTTCCACTGACCTGGGGGGATTTTTCCAGTTAACAGCCTCTGAAGGATGCTTCCTTTTGATTCCTGCCTCTGACACAAAAATGATTGTCCCATTTAACCACTGTTCTATCACATATATCAGGGAATCCTATTTACTCACACACTACTGGAACATGAAAACACAATAGTGTAACTGTCTCAGGAAGAAAATTTTAAAGATTGACTTTTTTTCTTTTTTCAGAAAAGGGGGTGAGATCAAAAGCTAGCTTTAATAGATGTTTGACTAAGGTCATACTGCTAGGAAATGGAACACTGAAGATGAAAGAGAACAAATAGATTTGGCTTTTGATCTCTGCCAAAGCCATTTGGCATTGTTTAGCTTTTATATAATACTTCAGTTTCAGGTGATATGATGACAAAAATGAATTGGCTTTAGTCTTGAGGTTTCAATAGCTTTGTAATACTTTTATATGTACAGTACCAATGTTTAGGAAAATACCTTCCTACTTTCTTAATTGTTAAGGCTACATTTTTTTTAATCGGATGCACTCAGCTTAACCCTCACTATAATTGCTAGCACTGTGAATATGTAAACAAAAGTACTGAAATGCTAGCAAGTTGTTTGCTGAATGTAAAAAACCTGGCTTGAATTGGACATAATTTACAAAGCATATATCCTTTTTAAAGATGCTAGTAAATTATGTACTGTTCTGACTTCTCTGAGACCAGGATTTGGCCTGTAGAGAACTATCACATAGAAAACAGAATACTATTAATAGCATTTAGAATGATCCTTTATATTTTAAGCAATTTGTTTTGTGTTGTTTAAGTTTGGAGTAGTCTAGAGGTAAGCTGTCAGGTAAGCTGGCATTCTGTACAATTCACCATTGTGCAGAATGCCAGGACAAAATTTTATACACCAGTTGCATCCCATTTAAACCCCTAATTTAAGATTAAGGACCTGTTTTAATGATGCAGAATCAGGACCACTGACACTCTCACTTAGGGTACGTCTAAACTACATGGCTCCGTCGACGGAGCCATGAAGATTAGTTTGCTTGACAAAGGGAAATGAAGCGGCGATTTAAATAATCGCCACTTCATTTAAATCAAAATGGCCGCCACGCTGTGCCGATCAGCTGTTTGTCGGCACAGCGCGGCAGTCTAGACGGAGATCTGCCAACCCCAGAACCCTTCATCGGCAGGAGCTGACTGGTCCCAGATGAGGGATTTTTGCAGACTGGAGGTGGTCATTTCAGGCCCCCTGCTGCTGGTCCCTTCTGCCCCCACACTGGGCTTCCTGGCTCTCCCTGCAGCCCAGCTGAGCCTAGCTCCAGCTCCTGGCCCCTCCCCAGCCTACCTGAGCTATGTGCCGGATTTTAGAGGTGAAAGTCTATTCAGAAAAAGGAAATTACATATCTGACAACATTACAAAATTATTCCACAATTACAATCTGCTACTTCTTAAAACTAATAGAGACCAGAAATTTTGATCTTTCCCATACTGTACATAAACATGTTCTAAAGAGAAATATCCTGCCATTATTAAATTAGTTCTTCAAAATCCTTTCATAACAGTGCCCATCTCATTTAAAAAATACTAAATGTGTCAAAGATCTCTAGGCAAAAATTGGGATTATTAAAGAAAATAAAATGGGGTAATTGGAACTAAAGCTCTTCTATTAAATCATTATTGCTTGATACCATTTAATGATATATAACTAGCAGTTTAAAATAATGTTAAAAATAACTGTTAAACATAATTTTGTCATTTATGTTTAATTACTTAATTTCATACCTTTAAATAAATGTTGAAGATAGTAGCAGCAAATCAAGTTTAGAATGGTATATTCAAAGCAAATCAAAGCAATTTTTTTCTCTTATAAATAAGGAGTAATTTGGAGATGACAAGATATTCATGATAATTAATGATTTAAAAAAAAAATATTTCAGGTATGTAATAATTCTTCCCCACTAAAGATATAGGCTGAAATCAATCACTTTTAGTTTGAAATAATATTTAATCTTAAAAAATAATTTAAAATAAAGAACATCTTAAAGTAATAAGTAAATGTAAAGTAATATATTTTGAAAGACATTTAATTGGAATAATTTATAATGCATCCTCTAGTAAGTTATTTAGTCAAGGGAGTTAATACTTCCTTATTATCTACCTTTCAAGTGATATAATTCCTTTATTGTTGTGACTGCTTAAGTATTCAATGAATGCTCAAATTAGCAGCACATAAGTACTCTACATATTTTCATTTTAAAAATACAGCATAATCTGAAGACACTGGGAGTATGTGTACATTGAAGAGTTTTTTCGGAAAAACGGCCGTTTTTCTGAAAAAACTTCACTTATGTCCACACTGCAATTGCATTCTTTTGAAAAAAAATCAAAAGAACTGAGGGGTTTTTCCAACATTGGTAAACCTCTTTTTATAAGGAAGAAGCCTTTCTCCAAAAGAGCTCTTTCAGAAAAAGACGTGTAGATGGGGAAGAGGAAGTTCTTTCGCAAGAAGAGGAAAGAGGAAAGAGGAAAAAGCACAGGTGCCCTGCTGGCGATTCTGCCCATAGTAATCACAGCTTACATGAGAGATAGCGCACATTCAGTGTGGACGCTATCTGTCGAAAAAACAGATTGCTGGAGAGGGTGCCTTTTCATGGAGGCATCCTGGAAAGCTGCCATGTGATCCATCAGAGTCAACCACCATGGACAACAAGACTTCTCTCCTGGTGCTTCACTTCCAGTTCCCTGCACGCTCTCTTTTCCTCATGCTCCGCTCGCATCAACAGCCTTTCAAGTTGACAGAGCAGGTTGGTGGTGTG
Organism: Pelochelys cantorii; assembly: GCA_032595735.1. Lineage (NCBI taxonomy): Eukaryota > Metazoa > Chordata > Testudines > Trionychidae > Pelochelys > Pelochelys cantorii. The sequence continues at coordinate 35,432,089 of CM064337.1, read as the reverse complement.
GACTCATTGTTTAGAAAATTGACCGAATGCAGCTAAGTTTGACCTGAACTCCTAGTGTAAATGAGGTCTCAGTTTTCTCCTTCCCAGATTAAGCAATCCCAATTCTTTCAATCTTCTTTCATTTTCTACACCTTTAGTATATATATTTTTTGCTCTTCTCTGGATCTTCTCCAATTTGTCCACATCTTTCCTAAAATGTGGTGCCCAGAACTAGACACACTATTCCAGTTGAGGCCTAATCAGTGTGGAGTAGAGTGGAAGAAATATTTCTTGCGTCCAGCTTACAATACTTAAGCTTAGAGGGCAATATGGAATGAAATTTTTTTTTCAAAGCCTCAAACCATGAAACAAAATTGTCATCCTTTGAATCATCCTCTCTAAAGCATCCAAATCATGGGAGGATTAAGGTTACCAAGGGAAGACCTTAGCCTGAGACTCCAAATCTTGCCTTTTTCCCACAGACAAAAGAACCACCATCAAAATCCTGGGTTTCATTTATCTCTGGAACCTGATCCGCTTTAGCCTTACCTACCCTAGACTTAGACCAAGAACTGCAAAAGCTAAACAATCTTGCTTTTCCTAGCATTAAACCTTAAGTATCACCACTATAACTTAACTGTACCTTCATAATGCTGCTAGGAAGCCCCCTCCCCCCAAAAAACACCCAACCAAACTTCTTGCCATTTCAACCAACTGGAAAAAGATCTTCCTGATCACAAAAGTGTGATTGAACAGACCCACAACATCCTAAAGAACACAGCACTACAATCCTAAAGAACCACCAACACTACAAATAAATAGAAAGGGGAGGGGTAGCTAGATTAGGGGTAGGGCTTTTGAAAAGCCTAGGGAAGTTTAATAGGTGGAGAAGGGGCACAAATGCCAAGCAGCAACCTCATTCACACATCCCTAGTCAATGGGAAGCTAGCAGACACATCTCCAACAGACACACAACGAAGGTGGTATTCCTTCTCCCAGTCACTCATGTGCTTGTATCTGCCTCCTGTTCCCCCTTCAACAAAAACACACATGGCTCTACATTCATCCCCTGCCATCCATTTCTCCTTTTCTGCAAGGAAGGAACATTATTCTTTTCCTGTTAAACTGTGGTGTAGCGTTGTTTGAAAAGACTTTGTATTATTTACCATCTGTTGGGTAAAACTCACATAACTCTCAGGGATAGAAGTGTTTCCTGTACATATTCTATATATACTATGAATAGCACTTGGGGATCCTTCAGGATCAAAGATGTTATGTGAATACAAAACAATGCCTTTAACAACAAAATATTTATTTTAAAAATATTTTAAGGATGGTTAAACATGCCAGTATAAATGAGATTTAAGGTGAAGGTAGAAGCCAGGCTAGAAGTTCAGATAAAAATTTCACTAAACATGACATTACATTTCAATAAACATTCACTAAACATTAGCAGTGAGATGACTGAGTTCAGGATCTGACAAAAGGAAGAAAGGAAAGCAGCAGAATATGGACTCTGGACTTCAGAAAAGCAGATTCTGATTCCCTCAGGGAACTGATGGGCAGGATCTATTTGGAGGCTAATATGAGGGGAAAGGAGTCTAGGACAGCTGGCTGTATTTTAAAGAAGCCTTATTGTGGGCGCAGAAACAAACCATCCCAATGTGCACAAAGAATAGCAAATATGACAGGCAACCTGCTTGGCTTAAAAGATAAATCTTTAATGAGCTTAATCTCAAAAAGGGAGCTTACAAAAAGTGGAAATTTGGACAGATGACAAGGTAAGAATATATAAAAAATGCTTGAGCATGCAGAGGTGTAATCAGGAAGGCCAAAGCACAATTGACAGTTAACAAGGGATATGAAGAATAACAAGAAGGGTTTCTACAGATATGTTAACAAGAAGAGGGTCAGGGAAAGTGTGGGACCTTACTGAATGCAAAAGACAACCTAGTGACTGATGATTTGGAAAAATCTGAAGTACTCAATGCTTTTTTTTTGCCTCCATTTTCAGACAAGATCATCTCCTAGACTGCTGCACTGGGCAGCACAGTATGGGAAGGCGGTAAGCAGTCCTGAGTAGTGAAAGAAAAGGTTAAGGACTATTTAGAAAAGTGGGACATGCACAAATCCATAGGGGTGGAGCTAATGAAGCCAAGTTTGCTAGAGAATTGGCTGACGAGATTGCAGAGTCACTGGCCATTATCTTTGAAAACTAGTAGTGATGATTGGAAATCATGATGATTTCCCAGATGATTGGAAAAAGGCAAATTTAGAGCTTATCTTCAAAATAAGGAAAAATGAGGATCCAGGTAATTACAGATCAATCAGCCTCCCCGCAGTCTCTGGAAGAATCATGGCGCAGATCCTCAAGAAATCCATTTTGAAACACTTGGAAGAGAGGAAGGTGAACAGGAACAGTAAACATGAATTCACCAAGGTCATGTCTGACCAACCTAATTGCCTTGTATGATGAGATAACTGGCTCTGTGGTCTGGGGAAAGCGGTGGACGTGATATAGCTTGACTTTAGCAAAACTTTTGATACAGTCTCCCATAGTATTATTGCCAGCAAGTTAAAGAAATATGGCTTGGATGAATAGACTATAAGATGGATAGAAAACTGGCTAGATCGTTGGACTTAACAGGTAGTAATCAGCAGTTTGATGTCTAGCTGGCAGATGGTATCAAGCAGAGTGGTCCAGGTGTGGATCCTGGGGCTGGTTTTGTTCAATACCTTCATTAATGATCTGGATGATGGGTTCATGTGAACCTCTACAAATTTGCAGATGACATTAAGCTCGGGGGAGAGGAAGATACGCTGGAGGGCAGGGATAGGGTCCAGAGTGACCTAGACAAATTGGAGCATTAGGCTGAAAGAAATCTGATGAGGTTCAATGAGGGCAAGTGCAGAGTCCTACACTTAAGACAGAAGAATCAAATGCACTTCTGCAAGCTGGAGATTGACTGGTTAAGTGGCAGTTCTACAGACAAGGACTTGGAGATTACAGGAGATGAGAAGCTTGAGATCAGTGAACATTGTGCCCTTATTGCTAAGAAGGCTAATAGCATATTGGGCTGCATTAGTAGGAGCACTGACAGGAGACCAAGAAAAGTGATCATTTCTTTCTATTCACCACTGGTGAGGCCACATATGGAGTATTGTGTTGCTTTAGGTCCCCCCCTACAGAAAGGATATGGACAGACTGAAGACCAGCAGAAAGCAACAAAAATGATTGGGGGTTGGGGCACATGACTTATTAGGAGAAGCTGAGGGAACTGGGTTTATTTAATCTGCAGAAGAAAAGACTAGGGGATGGGGATTGATAGCAGCATTGAACTATCTGAAGGCGGGTTCCAAAGAGGATGGAGCCAGGCTAATCTCAGTGATGACAGATGACAGAATAAGAAACAGTGGTCTCAAGTTGCAGTGGGGGAGAACTAGGTTGGATATTAGGAAAAACTACTTCACTAGGAGAAGGATGAAGCACTGGAAGGGGTTGTTTAGGGAGGTGTTGCAATCTCCATCCTTAGAAGTTTTTTAAGGCCAGACAAAGCTCTGGCTGGAATGGTTTAATTGGGGTGGGTCCTGCTTTGAGCAGGGGGTTGGACTAGATGACATCCTGAGGTCTCTTCTGTCCTTAATCTTCTATGGTTCTATGAGTCAGTGTTCAGATTGGAAGGTGTGTTCTGTCCCATTTCTACATCATACAATTTTAATTTCACAATGCACTGAAAAATACTAAACTTGAAATTTACATTCACCTAATTAAACCATAGACCTTTTTTTAGGGAAAGCATACTGTTATTCATTTAAAGGAAACAAAAATAGATTGATTAGTTGAAAGCCAGTGAAGGAAGTCTTGTAAACTAGGAAAAAATGAGAAAGTTTTAACAAATGAAGATTTACCGGTTTATACTTTTATAAAACTCACATGAACAAAAGTATATTTTGTTCTACCTATCCTGTCTGGTCTGGGCAGGCAGCCTCCAGAATGTAGCATTAGTTTAATTTCTCCAGAACATAAAAGCGTGCCTTCTGAGGGCCAAAATGGAGACGGTAGGGTGATCAACTGGTTATTTAAGGTGTTTGTCCACGAATGCAAGAAGCCTGGGAAATAAACAGGAAGAATTAGAAGCCCTGGGCCAGTCAAAGAAGTATGATTTGACTGGAATAACAGAGACTTGGTGGGATGACTCGCATGACTGGAGCGCTGTCATGGAAGGGTATAAACTGTTCAGGAAGAACAGGCGGGGGAGAAAAGGAGAAGGAGCTGCACTGTATGTAAGAGAGCAGTATGATTGCTTGGAGCTCCAGTATATAGAGGGAGAAAAGCCTGTTGAGAGTCTATGGGTTAATTTTAGAGGTGGAAGCAACAGGGGTGATGTTGTGGTTGGTGTCTGCTACAGACAACCAGATCAGGCAGATGAGGTAGATGGGGCTTTCTTCAGACAACTGAGAGAAGCTTCCAGATCAGAGGGCCTGGTTCTCGTGGGGGACTTTAATCACCCTGACAACTGTTGGGAGACTAATACAGTAGTACACAGACAATTTTCAGGAAGTTTTTGGAGAATTTTGGGGATAACTTCTTGGTATAAGTGCTGAAAGAACTGCCCAGGGACCATGCACAGCTTGACCTGCTGCTCACAAACAGGGAGGAACTAGTAGGGGAAGTAAAGGTGGGTGACAACCTGGGAAGCAGTGATCATGAGATGGTAGATTTTGGGATCCTGACCAAAGAAAGAAAGGAGAGTAGCAAAATACACACCTTGGACTTCAGAAAAGCAGACTTTGACTCCCTCAGAGAACTGATGGGCAGGATTCCCTGGGATGCTTACATGAAGGAAAAAGGAGTCCAGGAGAGCTGGTAGTATTTTAAAGACGGCTTATTGAAGGCAGCCCAATGCGCAGCAAGAAAAGCAAATATGGTAGGTGAGCAGATTGGCTTACCAAGGAAATCCTTGGTGAGCTTAAACACAAAAAGGAAGCTTACAAGAAGTGGAAATTTGGACTGATAACTAGGGAGGAGTATAAATATATTGCTCGAGAATGCAGGGGAGTTATCAGGTAGGCGAAAGCGCAACTGGAATTGCAGCTAGCAAGGGATGTGAAGGGTAACAAGAAAGGTTTCTACAGGCATGTTAGCAATAAGAGGGTGATCAGAGAGGATGTGGGGCCCTTACTGGATGAGGGAGGTAACCTAGTGACAGATGATGTGGGAAAAGCTGAAGTACTCAATGCTTTCTTTGCCTCTGTATTCACGGACAAGTCAACTCCCAGACTAATGCACTAGGCAACGCAGTATGGGAAGGAGGTAGACAGCCCTTGGTGCAGAAAGAAGTTAGGAACTATTTAGAAAAGCTAGACATACAAAAATCCATGGGTCCGGATTTAATGCATCCGAGGGTACTGAGGGAGTTGGCAAATGTCATTGTGGAGCCTTTGGCCATTATCTTTGAAAACTCGTGGAGATCAGGAGAGATCCCAGATGATTGGAAAAAGGCAAATGTAGTGCCCATCTTTAAAAAAGGGAAGAAGGACAATCCAGGGAACTACAGACCAGTCAGCCTTACCTCAGTCCCTGCAAAAATCATGGAGGGGATCCTCAAGGAATCCATTTTGAACCACTTGGAAGAGGGGAAAGTGATCAGGAATAGTCAACATGGATTCACGAAGGGCAAGTCATGCCTGACCAATCAGATTAGCTTCTATGATGAGGTAACTGGCTCTGTGGATATGGGAAAGTTAATGGATGTGATATACCTTGACTTTAGCAAAACTTTTGATACGGTCTCCCACAATATTCTTGCCAGCAAATTAAGGGAATATGGATTGGATACATGGGCTGTAAGATGGAGAGAAAGCTGGCTAAACTATCGGGCCCAACGGGCAGTGATCAACATCTCTATGTCAGGTTGGTGGTCGGTTTTTAGCTTAGTACCCCAAGGATCTGTTCTAGGACCGGTTTTGTTCAACATTCTTATTAATAACCTGGAGGAGGGGATGGATTTCACCCTCTGCAACTTTGCAAATGATACTAATCTAGGGGGAGAGGTAGATACAGTGGAGGGCAGGGATAGGGTCCAGAGTGACCTAGATATATTAGAGGATCGGGCCAAAAAAAATCTGATGAGGTTAAACAAGGACAAGTGCAGAGTCCTGCACTTGGGATGGAAGAATCCCAAGCATTGTTACAGGCTGGGGACCGAATGGCTAAGTAGCAGTTCTGAAGAAAAGGACCTGCGGATTACAGTGGATGAGAAGCTGGATGTGATTCAACAGTGTGCCCTTGTAGCCAAGAAGGCTAATGGCATATTAGGGTGCATTAGGAGGAGCGTTGCCAGCAGATCTAGAGAAGTGATTATTCCCCTTTATTCGGCTCTGGTGAGGCCACATCTGGAGTATTGTGTCCAGTTCTGGGCCCCCCACTCTAGAAAGGATGTGGACGCATTGGAGAGGGTGCAGCGGAGGGCAACCAAAATGATTAGGGGGCGGAGCACATGACCTATGAGGAGAGACTGAGGGTATGTCTACACTACAGAGTTATTTCGAAATAGCTTATTTCAAAATAACGCGTCTACACACAAAATGCATTTCGAAATAGTGTTTTGCTATTTCGAAATAGGGCGTCCACACTGAGTGGACACTGAATTGCATTTAAGGCCGGCCGGAACCAGGTCTGGCAGGGCATCAGGTCAGGAGTTACTTTGTGTGGCTGCTGCCTGAGGCTATCTGAGGCCTGTGCTTAAAGGGACCCCCCCTGGACAGCCAGTTCTCAGCTTTCCCTGCTTGCTTGCCTACCTCGATGAGGGACAGCAAAGCATTTTGTCTCTGTGTGCTCTGGTGACAGGACACCACAGCGCTCTGCAACATGGAGCCAGAGCTGCCCCTGGGCATTCTGGTGCTTCTCATGGACGCATTGCTGTGAGCCTGGCTGCACTTTCTGCAGGCTGCCATCCGGGAGGTCCATCAATGGGGCTGTCACTATCCAGGAGGCCCTGTGGGAGAGCTTCCACCCTGAGGAGCAATAAGAGCCTCCCTGGTCTGCCCCACTGGGGGCTTGTGCCTCATTCCTCCCTCACGTCCTTCCACTTACCCCTCGCTAACCCCCCTTCCTGATGTCAAATAAAATACATGTATTTTCATGAACACAAACTCTTTTTATTTAACAAAACTGCGGGGGGGGGGGAATGAAACGCTGGTGAGACTGGGGAAAGAAGGCGGGAGAAGGAAGAAGAGAGGGTGGGAGAGGGGAGGGGAAACCTGGGAGGAGGGAGCTGGAGTGGGGAAGCAAGGGGAAGAAGGGGGAGGGAAAGCTCAGGGCTCAGGGTTGGAGGTCTCGCCGGACCACCTTGATTTTCATGAAAACCTGCTCCTGGGTTCGCATGTGGCCTTTGGTGGCCAGGCTGGCAGCTATCCTGCCATAGACGGCCGCGTTTCTCCGTCTAGTGCGGAGATCATGGACATTGGGGGCATCCCCCCTAAACCTGAATAAGGTCCATGATCTCCACCCTGGACCAGGAAGGCGCCTGCCTTCTCCAGGCCCTGGCAGGCTCCTGGGAGCTGGCAGACTGCTCCTGGGGAGCGGTATAGGGCTGGCTGCCAGTGGCTTGCTGGCTCATGTTTTGGGGCCACTGGGTCAGGAGCAGCGACTGCCGGCTCTGGGCTGGCAGGCTTGGAGCTGGCACAGGCACTGTGGCCAGAGTCAACCCCTTTAAGGGTTCCGGGGAGCGGGGAGGGAGAGGAGTGTTCTTGGTTGAGGCTGGAGTGGCCACCAAGGCACCTTGGGAAGGCTGGAGGCCCCCTATTTCAAAATAAGTGTCTACACAGCATTTATTTCAAAATAGCTATTTCGCATTTGGCGTTATTCCTCGTGGAATGAGGTTTACTAAATTCAAAATAAGCGCTCCGCTCTTTCGAATTAATTTCGAAATAGCAGTTTGGCTGTGTAGATGCTAGTAAAGTTATTTCGAAATAATGGCTATTATTTCAAAATAACTTTGCTGTGTAGACATACCCTCAGGGATTTGGGTTTGTTTAGTCTGCAGAAGAGAAGAGTGAGGGGGGATTTGAGAGTAGCCTTCAATTTCCTGAAGGGAGTTTCCAAAGAGGATGGAGAGAGGCTGTTCACAGTAGTGATGGACGGCAGAACAAGGAGCAATGGTCTCAAGTTACAGTGGGAGAGGTGTAAGTTGGATATTAGGAAAAACTATTTCACTAGGAGGGTGGCGAGATACTGGAATGGGTTACTTAGGGAGGTGGTGGAATCTCCATCCCTCGACATTTTTAAGTCTCAGCTTGACAAAGCCCTGGCTGGGTTAATTTGGTTAGGACTGGTCCTGCCTTGGGCAGGGGGCTGGACTTGATGACCTCCTGAGGTCTCTTCCAGCTCTATGATTCTATGATCCTGTTAACTTGTTGCTACCAAAAAAACCCCCAAAAAACCCAAACCAAACCAAACAAAAACAAAAACAAAATCGGATTCAAGGAAATGAGCTAGTTTTTTCTTTCTGAGAGAACTCATAATATGAAGAGCATAACATTACCAGTAATGAGATGAAATGGCATTTTAAACCACAGTAGAAATACAAATCTATTATGAAGAACTCCCATCCTAAATCTTGGAAACTGAACTTACTGTCTGTTCTTATTTTATTTAGTCAAAGCAGAAAAATGAGAGGGAAATCTGCATGCCTGGATTTTGATTGGCTTTGCTGATAACTTCCAATTGCATTCACCCACAGATGACTAATTGTTGTCTTCTGTTCTTGTCTTTTCTATTTGGCCAAACTGAACAGAAGGCAAAGATGTCGGCTGTCCCTTGACACATTAGTATTCATTACAGTGAAAAGTAAATGAGAACTATTTTATCTTCAGAGCGCTATCCTAAGACATTAACATCTAATAACAATATTAAAGTCCCATTACAGGTCTTTAATGTGTGGCAGTAATAACGCTGTCTAGTTTAATAAAAATGTGCATTAAAATAAATATTTGGGCAATCCACTCTAAGGAGTTTGAAAAAAATATTAGTAGCAAGTTACACAGACTTCAAGAGAATTAAAGCTAAACTGTAACAGAGCAGTACTGGACATTTAAATTGTTCTTATAACAACAGATTTCCTTCCTCCTCCGCTTTCTACCACTATTCCTGAACACAGAAAAAAATGTTTTTATGAATGCATCTTATGTTGGCAGCCTTTTAACACATAGCCTGCAAGCTCCAAGAGAGACTAAATGGGACTACACATAAGCCTTGGAATTCTGCAGACTGGAAGTTCATAATCACAGAAGTCAATATCTTACCAAATCTACAGCAATTCCCCATCAAATTCAACAGATGTTCTATAGTGGAACAAATCTCATGGCTAAGTTTTTTGTTGTGGTGCACAGGAAAATTGGACATTATTAGCATCATCTTTATTGAACCAGGAAAGGATATCTCTGATATAAGACTTAGTCCTACAGAACTCTACTCACACATTTCCTTCACTAGCTTACAATATGACAGTATGCCCTCAGAAGGGTTCCTGTGTGAGGGAGCAAGAGCACACATCTGAGGGTATGTCTACACTGCATTCCTCTTTCGAGAGAGGAATGCAAATGCAGACAAACGAAATTGCAAATGAAGCACGGATTTGAATTTCCCGCGCTTCATTTGCATTATCGCGGCCGGCCACTTTTTTGAAATACCCTATTTTGAGATAAAAAACGCTATTTAGACGCGGTTATTTCGAGAAAAAACCCTTCTTTCGAAATAACCCCTGAGAGTGCAGAAGGAGACATCTTTACTCTTTAGTATGTTCAGCACTTCCAAATAATTGATTTGGCTGAGATGGCAGAGATTTCCCTTCTAACAGTCCAACTCTCCATGGGGTCAAAACTGATTTGTATCAACATTATAAAAGAGCAATTTTTCAGAATTTCCATTTCATGAAATGGAAGATTTGGATTTTGTCCCAGTTTGGGATACAAATCACACAAACCTCGCCCTCCCCCCCCCACTTCAAATATGCATGCACATACTCACTCATTACATTTTGAAAAGGATAAAGCTGTAATAAATATGGAAAAATTGCCACAAAATATTTTGAACCCATTTGAATCTATATATTATATATATGCAGACCAGATCTGTAGCTGGTCAAGAAATAGAAGGGGAATTTTGCCAGAAAATTGACAAATATTTTTCTAAATATTTTTCAAATTTTGTTGTTAATAAATGTAACATTTTAAAATTCTAAAAAATTTGATCAGCTTTAGTAAAATATATTTTATTCAGCATTACAGACTCTCTACAGCAGTGGTCTCCAACTTTTTTAACCACAAGATCACTTTTTAAGTTAAAGTGCAATGTAGGATCTCCCTCAAACCCAAATACCTTTGCCCGGCTTCCTTCCCCACTTCTCTGAGGCTCTGCCCCTGCTCCACCCCTTCTCCAAGGCCTCACCCTGCTCACTCCATCCCCCTTCTTCCCCGAATCTCATTCACTTTCACCAGGCTGAGGTAGGGTATTGGGGTGCAGGCTCTGGTCTTGGGCCAAGGGGTTTGGAGTGTGGGAGGGGACACCCTGAAAGTAGGGAGGTGGGGTGGGTTCTGGAGTGGCCTAGGGCAGTGTTTCCCAAACTATGGGCCGTGGCCCGCTACCGGGCCACGGGAAACAAATACCAGGCCTCAGTGTGGTTGCTGGGGTGCTCCGGGCTTTCAAAGTGCATGTGCGGCGCTGGGTCCCCCAAGCCCTGGAGCAGGCTGGGCGGAGGATGTAGCCAGATGTTCCGGGCTCCTGGCACAGAGGCGTAGCGGAGGGGGGGAGGGCGAAGTTGCCCCCGGGCACCACGTTAGGCAGAGGTGTAGCAAGGGGAAAGGATGGGGGGCAGTTGCCCCCGGGCGCCATGCTAGGGGGGCGCCCGGCTGGGGTGGGAGCAGAGCGCAAAGCACCATGAGTTGCGGCGAGCAGAGAACCTGGTCTGTATGGAAATGCTCCCTGTAGGATTGTGCTACTTCTGATAGCAGTTTCCTATAGGAGCATTTCCTTACAATCGCACAGATAAGAAAATGCTACCAGTAGCACATTCCTATAAGGTAGCAGCTTTCTACATTACACGAGCACTGTCGGGCCATACGCTCCCTGTGCAATCAAGCCTCTGAGGCAGGGCCAAGCAGCAGGCGCAGCCACTGTAAAGGTAGGGTGGGGGTGGGAGGGAAAGGGATTGGGCTAGGGCAGGGAAGCTGGGGGTACCTGGCTCTGGGGGATGGGCATTGGATTGGGGGGGGGGGTGTTCTGGGGCAGAAGGGGCATTAGGTTGGAGCAGGGGGGCTGGGGATGCCTGGATCTGGGGGAGGGGTGGGTGCACTGGGGATACTTACAATTTTCTTAATGGGGTACTTTATAAAAAAAGTTGAAAAACACTGCTCTAAACCAGTGTTTCTCAACCAGTAGTATGAATACCCGTAGGGGTACCCGAGAGGAGTTTGGGGGGTACATCAACAGAACTGAAATTTGGAGAAAACTGAATTTTTGGCTTAAGTTATTCAGTGCTTTATTATTTTTGTACTTTTTACACACAAAAATTTCATCACCCACCCAGCTATGATTAAGTTGTTTAAACAAATGTGTTGCAATGGTAGAAAAAAATGTTGTGTGTCTGAAAAGTGTACTGGGGGTACTGATAATTTTTTTAAAGGGGGTACTTTATAAAAAAAGGTTGAGCAACACTGCTCCAAACCATTCCTGTTGGCCTCCCTGTTTCCTTTCTCCTTTGGCAAGTTGGGCAGGTAGCAGTTTTGGTAAACATATATCAGACACGTGCACACAGTGCCCTCTCTACCTCAACTCGTGCTGGATAATCCAGGCCTCAATTCTAAAGGAGTTGGCATTACTGAGGTGATCGATTACCTCTATGTATTATTGTGGATAGTGAATGTGGGGACCTGCCCCAAACTGGAGGGGGTGGGCAAAGATGCAGTACAAGCTCCCCCCTTCCTCTCAGGGTCCGGCTCAGCCATGTGCCAGGTTCAGGGCCCTGCCCCATAGCGGGGGGGCAAATTTTGCTTTTTCCCCTGGGCGCATAACATCCTCGCTATTCCTCTGACGCTAGGGGGTGCCGGGCTGGGCTACAGGGGCGGGGGAGGAGGTGAGGGAAGCTGGGCTCACCTGGGCTGCAGGAGGAGGAAGGTGCCGGGAACAAGGGGCTAGACTCAAGGGAAGGGAAGGGCAGGAAATCAGAGCTGGGCTCAGCAGTTTTGCAGGGCTTGGGGGGAGGAGCAGGGATGCGGGGCTCAGCTGTGCTGTGGGGGAGGCATGCAGGGAACCAGTGCGGGGCTCAACTGGGCTAAAGTGGACGGGGGAAGGCATAGCAACAGAAGGGCAGCTCAGCTGGGCTGTGAGGGGCTGCAGGGAACTGGTGCTGCACTCCCTTGTATTGTGGGGAATGGTTTTGGGGGAGGTACAGGGAACCAGTGGGGGTGGGCAGCTCAGTTGGGTTGCAGGGGAGGGAGGTGCAAAGAAGCCTAGTGGGGAGGGGGGGAACCAGGAGCCCTGAAATGACCTCCCCTGGTCCAAAAAATCCCTCATCTGGGACCAGTCAGGTTTGGGAAACCCTGCTCTAGCCAGCTTTCTATCCATCTTACAGTCCATTTATCCAATCCATATTCCCTTAACTTACTGGCAAGAATATTGTGGGTGACCATATCAAAAGCTTTGCTAAAGGTGGCACTGGGGGCATTGGGAGGACCAGAAACAACTTATCTGCATATTCATCATTTGCTTAATGAATATGCAAATATGCAAATGACTGTCACCAGCCATCCAAAAGCTCGTGAATGGATTTACTGGTCCCCGTGTCAAAAAGTTTGGGAACCCCTGGCCTAGGGGATAGGCCATTCACCTGGGGAGCACAAGGTTGGAGGCCTGAGTTCCTCCCCGTCCCTCGCCATCCGCCCATGGAGGGAGCAGCCAGACAGCCAACACAAGCTGCCCCAGGGATGGAGCTGTCGCCTGCATCTGGAAAGCAGGAAAAGGGACCTGCTGAAGGTAGGGAAGTAGAATGGGATCTCTAGTGAACTTGGGGATAGGGCATCAGCCTCTGGAGCACACAGTGGTGGGCTCAATCCCACCCCACTCAGGCAACAGCTGGGCAGCTAACACCAGCTGCCCCAGTGATGGAGCTGGCACCTGCATTTGGAAAGCAGGATAAGGGACCCTCTGAACATAGGGGCCTTGAATGGCCAAGGGGCTAGGGTATTTGCTTGGGGAGGCTAGGGTTGTGGGCTCAAGCCCCATCTCCCCCTGTGAGTGGCCATATAGCCCTCCAAGGGATGAAGGAGCAGAGTAAAGGCAGGCTTACTCCTGAAAACAGCTAGCATGCACAGCAGTCCCTCATCTATAGCCACCAACCCCACATCTCCTATTGGCCATGGTTCTCCATTACTGGCAAAGGACATCATGTGGAGACCCCCTGCTCTGACCTTCTCAGGGGTTGCAAGGACATGCTATCCACCTCCACGAGCACAATTACCACAGGGATAATTACTCCAGACATGACAAGTTTGGCATTTTAGAACTCACTACTCAAATTAAATTTAAGCATAAGAGAGAAATGAAAGTCATGAAATGCACAGAACACTTTGCAACAGTAAAAGTAGTAACAACCCCCCATGTATGTTGGGTCAAGAGAGGAGAGGGAAGGACAGTGTGTGTTTATTAGAATGACAGAGACACACACTGTGTGAGAGTGACAGAGATTTGCATTGCCAAGCTCCCTCCATCCCCTTCTCTCTGTGTGCAGATGGGGTACAGAAGTGGGAGGAGGAGGGACACCCAGACATCAGCACCCTCCCTTCTCCCTCCCACACCTTGAACAGCAAGCAGGAGGCTCCCAAGGGGCAGCTCCAAGGCAGAAGGCAGGAGCAGCATGACAGTAGGTGGAGAGGCAACTGAAGTGCCAGCGCTTGATAGCTTTCCAGCCAAACCAGTCAGGATCACCTGTCACAGGCTCCAAGATCTACCGGTAGATCCTGATCTATTGGTTGGTGACCACTGCCGTATAGAATGATAATCCTTCCAGTAGACCCTTGAAAAGTCTTTTCTGCTGAACTAATCTGGACATATACCATAGACTACACAAAGGCCTTAGAAGTCATTCTGATCAACTTGCTACTATCTGGCACAATTAGAAGTTTATTTAGGAAGGTAATTTGCTTGCTTGCACAAGGAGTAGCTAGTTTGCCTGAGCTAGTTTTCCTCAGCAAAGCCAGGGACGGACCTGGGACACGTATGTCCTGTCTAACAAAGGGGATTGATTACTTGTCTAGGTCACTTCCAGCCTGATATTTCCATGTTTTCCTCAGCTACAATTGTCATTTGTATATGTGTGTTGATTCCCTCATTCCTTTTCCTCTCTTGATAGAAAAAAGATGGAATTTAATGTAATGATAATTACTCTAAAAGATACACTAAAAAAGTAGAAAAATACAAAAAATACACATGACTGTAGCAATCACTACACTGAAATGCAAGAATACTATGTAGCCAGAATAACCACAATTGGCACATGATTTATTGGTTCCCACCCCCACTCCCTACCAATAAAGGGCTATCAGCTAATTGGAAAGTAAAATTACAAAGTAAAATAGTAGGAGAGGGAGATAAAAATTAAGAGGTTCATGTGAGGCGAGAAATATGTATTTTCAGCAAAGACAAAAAATGAGATAAATAGAGATACAGGCAGACCCTTCCAGACTGTAATAGAGACAGAAGAAAATGTTCTTGTAGCAACAATTAGATGTTTGGGGAACCAGTACTAGAGAAGAACAGTAAATAAAGTAGGTCTTGAGGTAGGCTGACCCCATTTTTTAAAGTGTGTATTAATAATTTCAGGGTAACTTAATCTACCTGGAGGGCCAGAGACAGGAGAATGGAGTCAGAACTAAGTGAACATGAATTTAGTGTCAAATTGTAGCAACTGTAAATTAACTAGCTAAAATAATGATAATTGTACAAAAAAAAAGCATCTGGAGTTCTGAATACACTCCTTAGATGTGTCCCTTCCCATAATTAGTCCCATTCCTTTTCCCTACTCTTTGTGGTCTCCCCTACTACCTCATCTTTCCCTCTCAAAACTCTCCTGTCCTTAGTTCTCTCTGAATAACACTGATTATTGGGTCTCCTTTCTACACACAACTGCAGTGTTTTGCTACTGGCTCAAAAATGAAGCAGGATAGCTGAATTTCCAGCAGCTGAGTGCAAGAAAACAGGCGGCACCAAGGGCTAGTTGTACCAATGGAGCTGGGTGTTGTGAGGCTGAGTTTTGATAAACCTTTGCCCCAAGTTAGGTGCTCAGGCTCTCTATACAATGTAGGTGGCCAGTTAGACACCTAAAACAAGGAGCCTTAGAAGCTAGCAGGCTGAGTGGGAAACCAACTAAACTAGCCAATAATAAATATGGAGTGGAGGGGAAGAGAGGTGAGAGGACCTGCAGCTAAAGGGAAGATAAACACCTTCCTCTATCACAGAGGTATGTGTTAATCTCCAATAGGGATTCCCATCCAGAAATTCTCTGTTGTAGACAAATCAGCCTTTTCTCACGGGGGAAAACAAAGTGAGAGAGACCCCTTCACTTTGCAGTCAATAGTCCAGGGGTTGGGCACTCACCCAGGAGATCTGTTTTCAAATCCCTACTCTGTCTGCTTTGTAACAGGGAAAATTGAAAAACTTTGTAACAGAGATTTTATATCATATCCCAAGTGACTACCCTGCCTTGCAAGCTATGGGGTAATCTCAGCTGGGTCTCTCTCAAGCTCTCCACTTTGAATGGACAATTAAATATCCACTAGAATGTGGACTTGGAAGTTGAATCACCTACATCCCAGAGCAGATCCTAAACTCTGGGCTACAGAGTCAACCTCTCAGTTTCATTATTTATATGAAGTGGAACAGCTCCAACAAGAGAGAGACTAGTATTGCAGGCCCTGCTCCAAATCAAGCAGAGCAGGGGGTCTGAAAATGGGCATTTAATAATTGTAGATATGTGTTTGATGGAATACTGGCTTATTTTAAAGGAACAAGAATTACTACTAAAACCCATAGCTTGTTGAGTATGTGTCCTTTAGTAATGTGTCTATATTCTATGGAAATGTGTTTGGTCCTCTATCAATTATGTGCACCAAAATATTTGGTTATAATCATTGTGAAATCCTTACTGGCTGCAGTTTTTCATATTTATAAGGGTTGATTAACAGGTTTAACCATGCATAATATGGCAATAGAGTTGTGTCCTTCTGTTTATTTAAAACCACCTTGAGACTGACTGGAAATAAAATGCTGACTTGTTTTCATGTATGTTTTCATGTTTGTTTCTCACATATAAACTTGTGGGGTTTCTTTTGATGGGGGGAATTTTGGTACAATCTATGGACATAAAATAAAATTACAATATATGTCTGTTAATTTGTGATACTTATTACCTATAAGCCTATGGCTAGATTGTGTCAGTTAGGCACAACACAGTCACCCAGCAATAGAGAGCATGCTGGGAGACAATAAAAGGGAATTTGGGTACATCTACACTACAGAGGTTTTTTTGGAAAAGCCATTTTTCTGAAAAAACTTCACTTAATGTTCACACTGCAATTGTGTTCTTTCGAAAAAAAATCGAAAGAACAGAGGGATTTTTCCGACATTAGTAAACCTCTTTCTGTGAGGAAGAAGCCTTTTTCTAAAGGAGCTCTTTAGGAAAAAGGCATGTGTGGATGGGGAAAAGGGACTTCTTTTGAAAGAAGAGGAAATAGGAAAAAGCACAGGTGCCCTGGTGGCCACTCCATCCATAGTAATCACAGCTTAAATGTGAGATCGCGTCCATTCAGTGTGGATGCTATCTTTCGAAAAAGCAGATTGCTTTTTCAATGTGAATTGGCAGTGTGGAAGCTCTCTTTTGGAAGAAGTTTTTTCAGAAGATCTCTTCCGGAAAAGCTTCTTCCAAAAGAAGCCTGCAGTCTAGACATAGCCATACTGAGGTAATGTTCACTTGTGCCGAGACAATTTGCCATTATCTTGCCACTTGTGTTCCTTCAGTCTATCAAAAACAAAGTTCCTGTAGGAACCATCCTGATGTGGTCTCCCCAAACATAGCATACATTTAATTTGTGAGTTTCCATCGTGCTTTTGATGGAGATAAGAGAATCTGTCAGAAGCTGGCTAGCGCCACTCAAAACACAGACCCTTCTGTAATGCTGAGGGGAAAAGGAAAGTATTGTATGGAACTGGCACTCTCTATTTCCCCACCTTGCCACACAAACTCACTACAGAGCAAGTGTCTCCCTTCCACATGTCTGACGGAATAGGGTTTGGGGATGGAGGAGGAGGGAGGAAGGACTGAGTTCTTAGGTGGCATTTGGTTCTCTTAGTTTATATTCCCATATGTTAATATTGATTTACATATTGCATACATCTGACTCTGTATCTATTTCCCTACTTCCTTGTGGAAACATGTAGGCTGTGTCTAGACTGGCCAGTTTTTCCGCAAAAGCAGCCGCTTTTCCGGAAAAACTTGCCAGCTGTCTACACTGGCCGCTTGAATTTCCGCAAGAGCACTGACGATCTCATGTAAGAAATCAGTGCTTCTTGCGCAAATACTTTGACGCTCCCGTTCGGGCAAAAGTCCTTTTGCGCAAAAGCTTTTGCGCAAAAGGGCCAGTGTAGACAGCTCAGATTTGTTTTGCGCAAAAAAGCCCCGATGGCTAAAATGGCGATCGGGGCTTTCTTGCGCAAAACCGCGTCTAGATTGGCACGGACGCTTTTCCGCAAAAAGTGCTTTTGCGGAAAAGCGTCCGTGCCAATCTAGGCGCTCTTTTCCGCAAATGCTTTTAACGGAAAAGTTTTCCGTTAAAAGCATTTGTGGAAAATCATACCAGTCTAGACGTAGCCGTATTGTTTAGAAATACATTTCATAAGTAATAAAACCTTGTTGGTTTTGTTTTCCAGATAGACTCTGCACCTACCAAGATGTCACTTTTCAAGTATTAAACTTTTTGTTCACCAGAAATCAAAAGTGATTAATCAGCAAATCTAGATTATCAAATCATATATAAATTAAAATAATTATCTGGACTATTATAACCTCCCCAAACTGCATTTGAAAGTGACTAGCAATTTGTTTCAATCTATGCAGTTTAGGGCTTGTCTTCACAGCAACAGTAACCTCAATTTACTACAGTCTTACTGCACTCCAGCCTGCCTAACTCATGTGAGAGCAATCACACTGGAAAACAGCACTCAGGCTAGGCAGAGTGACTGGATTACCAGATGATGAGTTTTGCTAACTGTGAAGCAAGTTCAAAGCCAAAGCAGGTCTGCTCACTCAGCTGAGCCCACCAAGAGCTAAGATAAATCACCAATCAGGCATTTGCAGTAGCAACACAGGCACACTGACTTCCTTTCCAAGACAGCCTGCAGTAAATCAGCCCTCAGGCATGACGCAGCAACCTAAGCCTGAGTCAAGATGGATCAACTGACCCTCCAGGCTCAGGTATTTCCCCAACACTTCCTCTCACCAGTGCTGCAGATGAATCAAGCTCACTACTTGGCCAGGTACCTTCCTGCTGCATCACAGTGTTTCAGACTCTTGAGACTCCAAGGCCTGTTCCAATCTTTTCAGTGGTCCTACTCTGACAGGCTCCAACTTTGTTTTCATTTTGTTAACCCTTGTGGGCATATGGACTCTGACTACCTGGCTTCAATATCTGGACCCAGATATAGTACTGACTTGGTTTGTCCCTGGACTCGGACCAGTTGGCTTTGATGATTGGCTCACACCTGGACTCCAGCTACAGTACTAATTCTGGCTTGTTTACAGACTCTGATCTCAGGTCTGAGCCTGTCCTGTCCACAGATCTGAATTCCAGTGCCATTCTTGACCCAGTTCTAACCCCACATCTGGTACTGACCTCTGCTCCAACCACAATGCTAGAGAATGCAGTGCCTGATACTAACTCAAGTTAGTAGTGTATTTCAGTGTAGCAGCACTTGAGCTACAACCTATTACCCATTGGCAGGCCAGCCAGCTCATGCTTAAAACAAGGTAGGAATTAATGTGTGAAGATTAAGGACAACTCTCAAGTTGAGGTTTCACTCTAAGCTGTGCCCAGCTGGCAGGGGCGGCCCGTGGATGTAGGCAACCTTGGCAGTTGCCTAGGGCTCCGCGTTTAACGCGGAGCCCAATTATGATGTCACGCCATTGAGGGCTATGGAGGCGGGGGCGCCAATCGCGCATTCCGCCTAGGGTGCCAGTTGCCGGCAGCTCTCCTCGAGCCGCTCCTGCCAGCTGGTATGGAGAAACTCACTGCTCTGTCCTCAGGAAGGAGAGGCTGCTGCAGCTGAGGGAGAAGTGCCTCTCCACAGCCAGGCAGTTTTATGTGCAGCAGCCCTGAGCCCCTGCCTGGGGGGCAGCTGCAGGACCGTGCTACCGCACCTTGCTCACGTTACACCTTAAATTCACACTTCAGAGAAGACAAGCCCTTTAGTCAAGTTATTTGTTTAACTGGAAATTTGTAAAAACAAAATGAAACAAACAACCCCCCCCCCCCGGGCTCAGTTCTCATTGGTCAAGTTTAAACCTAACATTGCATGAGAGCAGATGTTCACAACTCAAACTAGGGGAGAAGAAGGAGTGGTTTGTAGTGGAGACACAAACAGGCATTAATAAAAGTGACAGAGAGACTACTAGAAAAAGTGCAAGTAACATGATAATTTGATGGATATATTAAATCAGGGTGATGAACTTTTTTTTGAGACAGGGCCGCTGACCCACAGAAAAATCAGTCGGGGGCCGGACAAAAAGGAGAAATGAAAAAAAAAACCCTCACTGTGGCCCCCAAATGAGGAGAAAGACACTCCCCGCATTCCCCTCGCACACCAGAGCCTGGGGGGCCCCAGCCTAGAAGATTTTGTGTGTTCCACCTCTACAGGGAGCAGTGGGGGGACTGGAACACCAGTTCACCAATATTGGGGGTGCCCTGAGCCTTGGGGGCCAGATCCAGGCAAGCTGAGGGCCACAAATGGCCCCCATGGGGGCCTGAGGTTCCTCATCCCTGTGTTAAACCCTCCCCCCAACATTATGTTGGTTAATTAATTAGCTTTAAACCACTTCAGTTGGCTGAAAAAGACTTGAATAGACACCTTGAATACCAATTGCTCATTAGGTTAGCAAGGAGTATTAAAATCTGTCCTTTCTTCTTCTACTGGAGTAAAGGAAACATCTCAATATGATGATCACTCCTACTGACTGCACTAAATTAGATTTTCAAAGAATGATCTTTGACATTCTGTCTGAATCTGGAAAACATGAAATTAAATCTAATGTTTCAAGCAGATTTATGACAAAAGTAGCAGCATATAATGTGCGCATCGTGCATGGGATGGTTTGGAGTGCCATGGAAGTGCTTCATAAATAGTCTGAACTTTATGGAAGCCCTAAATATTATAATTACTCCCATGCCTTGTGCAGTCTTTGTCAGACGTGGGTTTAGCACGGATACTGTTGATGTTTATCAGCCATATTCTTAGCATCACCCTTAAGGGATCAGTAATCCGAATCAGTGGCACGCAGACACTTTTCACTCCAAGAGCATAAAACCCAAATGCGTATCCTTGATATGTCAAAATGTGTCATTTCCATTTTATTATTGGATGACCCCAAAAATAAGCATTGAAATAAGTTATACAAATCTTTCATCTGCAACAATGGAAAAATACTTTCAGCATAGATGGGCTATATCTGTGTCTACTGAGATCAGGGGCCCAACCACTCCAATATAAATAAATTGTAGCAGCGTAATTTAGGCCTAAAAGCTCATCTCCTTCTGCACTGAACCACCTCTTCTCAAAAGTAAGTACAAATGTAGAGAAAAGAACTGAGAAAGAAGAAATGATTTTATTAACAATCAAATATCTCTGACTGAAACATCACTTTCATCATCTCTGTCAGTAGCCCTAACACCCTTGCAATGGTATATCAAGATTGTATTAAGCATTTCCTATACTTTTACCTTTATGTTCTCCTATTCTGTCCTTACAGCTCATGCTTCCTTTGGCTAGAAAAATTAAAAGGTGTAATTATGACCTCACTTTAGCTTGTTTGGCTTTTCTGTCTGACAAAGCACATCCAAGTAGACATTTTATTTCTGAGAAATCCATTAAAGGCCCAGAAGGGGCCTACTCAACTAGAGTCATGGAGTAAACAAATGCTCTAGCGATGTGGGAAATAAACACTTAACCTCTGTTAACCTCTAATGGGGTAGGATAATATCATACATTACTTAATTCCATACTTAGTATTTTATACAATACTATGAATAAAATGCTCTTTTTAAATTACTTCTGTGAACTTTGATGAACACTATTATTATAGTGGACCCACTTATCTGTAATATGACAGTTTCCTGTGAGGGAAAAATATTAAGAACAAATAATTCAAGGAGACTGAGTAGTCTAACTCACAGGTATTCAGACACCAAAAAAGAAAATAATTAAAGTATTTAGAATAAATAAGAAAGGGTTATCTATTATTGTGATTGATATGATTGCCCAAAAGCAACCCCCAAAATATGTACTATTTTGGGACCACAAAAGGCCCAGTGTTAAAGGGAATAAAAACACACATTTTTTATTTTAACCTCAAAGCAGAAATATAAGAAGAAAAGAAATCCGTAGATGCTCGTTACATGCCTAAGCACAAGACCCAATTTTATCAATGATAACTGCAACAATTTTTTTTAAGTTTCACACATGGGCTGCGTCTAGACTGGCATGAATTTGCGCAAATGCTTTTAACGGAAAAGTTTTCCATTAAAAGTATTTGCGCAAGAGAGTGTCTAGATTGGCACGGACGCTTTTGCGCAAAAGCACTTTTTGCGCAAAAGCGTCCGTGGCCAATCTAGACGCGCTTTTGCGCAAGAAAGCCCCAATCGCCATTTTAGCCATCGGGGCTTTTTTGCGCAAAACAAATCTGAGCTGTCTACACTGGCCCTTTTGCGCAAAAGCTTTTGCGCAAAAGGACTTTTGCCCGAACGGGAGCGTCAAAGTATTTGCGCAAGAAGCACTGATTTCTTACATTAGAACGTCAGTGCTCTTGCGCAAATTCAAGCGGCCAGTGTAGACAGCTGGCAAGTTTTTCCGGAAAAGCGGCTGCTTTTGCGGAAAAACTGGCCAGTCTAGACACAGCCATGATGTTTCAGTCCAAGAGACCTAAGCTTTGCACTTTATTTATATGGAGAAAAACAGTTACTTCCATGCTACACTCGTTTTACTAGATGCAGAGGTTGCCATCATAACGACTGGCTGGTCCAATGAAGGGAATGCTGCTTTATGGAGGGAAGGAAGGGGTGTGTGGATGGGGAGAAGATGAAAATTGAGGCAAAAGTGGTCAGCATGGTTGCTAACTCATGCCCAAAGAATGCAGGGGTTCAAATGGGACAGTCTTGCACCTGAAGCCTCCCTTTTACATGCAGCAGGTCCTACCCTTTCTCCCTTTCATGTGGTAAAATACCAAATACCAGGTTTGGTCAAGACTTGCTGTGGGCGTTATATTAGCAGCCCCTTTTCTAGGGCAGCTGGGAAGGAATTTTTCCCTTACCATCATATTGGCTTTAATGTAATTGTTGTTGTGTGTGGTTTTTTTTTTTCTTTTTGTTTCCCCACACTGGGTTCATTCAGGAAGGGCTCTGTTCATGACTCATTATTTAAGTGTAGGTAGATATCCAGTTTAAGTACTACATAGGAGAGGTACACGTTGACTGGATAAATGGCTCAAAAAAGGACTTAAAAAAACCAGTGTTTATTACAAGAACAAATGGGGACATAAAGTTGTGGCCTGATTAAGTCCATGTCAAATGTCTCTAGTTCTTTCAGTATAGCTAGATGACATATAAAATCTCTGTCCTACCTCCTCTGTTCTCTTGCTAAAGCAGGTTACAGTAATAGAAAAACCTCACTTTACAAAATGCACACCTGGTTATTAGAACTAGATGCAGCAATTAAATGTGCTGCTTTCCACAAACAAGGTTGTTGCAGTTTGAAGATTTCATATTACATCTTTTAATTGTGAACATTTAGGAGACAGCCTCTTATTATTAAGATACTGCTGACTTTCATTGACAATATGGCCACAGGACAAGGCTAATAATTACCAAAACCAGAAGCAGCTTGTGGTTTTATATTACATTGAGGTAAATTACACTGGAATTAGAGTGGATTACTTTTATCAAATGGGGAATAAGCTGTTAATTAACTCCCCGCTGTAGCAATCTTTTTCTGAGCTTGCAACTGTTATTAGCTCTAGATTAAACTGTTGAATTAATTTCCCACTTACTTACTATTTCAAGAGTTTTTAATTTACCTGGCAGCAGTTTTAATAGGAAATTGTATTAGTGAGCATAAATTGTTTTGGGGAAGGGTAAACAGTTTGTGATAATGTTTATTAAGTCGTTTTGTTTGAGCAAAAATATAATTGCAGTTTTAATTAGTGCATAGTTGTCAGAATATTAGGTCTGAGATTACATTATGAGCGTCTGAAAAAACAATCATGCAGGTAATCCCAGCATTTATAACTGATAGCAAATAAAAAAAATCTGTGTGTGTGTAAAAGCATGTTTTGGATAGAGAAAGGAAAGCACTATCCTGTGTGCTATTATCTAAAGGCTTAAAGGTCAGATTTAAGATGAGAAAATTGAGTCAATTTGTAGAAAGCAGGAAATTTTGTCTATTACAACGTGTGTAAGGAAAAGCTCTCACTTTTCACATTTAAAAGATTAGGATATTTCAACAGAGCAATAGCCCAACCTATTTGCTTTAAATATATTGCATTTTCCAGTCCATAAACAAGTAGTTGGTGTAATGCTGAGCCCAAGAGGTTCCTCTAGATCATAAAAGAAAAATGTAGGGAAAAAACAATTCATCCACCATAATAAATTGCATAGACCACTTTGTTACTTATTTGCTATTTTATAGCTGTTTGTTTACAGTAGCTTGCTGTTTTCACATTTGCAAATCTTATATGTGTTTCATAAAAGATCATTAATATCCTTTTGGATGGTAATATAGATGAACTATTTTCTCTCTCTAAGATAATTATATGAATGGGAAATTTCAGATAGTTATTGCAAAAAAATCAATGTTATCATTCCTTACAAATACAACTAAAACACTTACGGACATTGTGTGCTTAGTTGGCATTTATGTATGGGCAACTAATTCCACGGTGTTTCAAATTGGAAAGTATGGTCCAGATTTTCAAATGGGTGCCTGAACCTGTATTCAAGCACCCAGTCAACAGAAGCTGCTGAATGCTTCATACTTTAAAAAAATAATAATAAACAGACCATCCTTTTAGGAGTAGATTGTGAAATTCAACTTTAGGCATCCATTTGAAAGAGCTGTTCTATGTGCCTAAATAGCCTGTTTTGTTAAAAAAATTACTGTTATACAACATGCATATATGCTGTAAAATTGACAAGGTATTTAAATACAAAAAGAAATATCTTCCTATCCTCCATCTTTTAGGCTTCCCAAAGAGATCTGAGTGACCAAATGCACAATGGTGTTCTTTAAAGTAGGTCCACATCTTGCCAGGGCCATTCCAAAAGGACTAGATTTAATGATTGTGGTTTAATTAGGATACAACTGTATTGTCTTAACTGGGAATAACCAACAATAGATTGCACAGTGGGGGTCATCTCCCTGCTGTTGCAGACATATCTATAGAAGTCACAACCTCTTTTAACCAGAATCTGTAGAGTATGTTTTAGGGATGTCACAGTGTAGTCAAGTACACGATTAACTGATAAGCTTATCAGTTAATCTTATCAACTACACCCCCCCCCCACTGCCTTTGTATCGCATAGTACCAATATCTGTATCAGAGGCAGCAAGGGCAGGATCCGGAAGTTGGCTCCCCAAAAGCACCAGAGCCACTGAGCTGCCTGTCCCCCACCCACTCCAGCACTTCTGCCTCTGATAGAGAGGCAGCAGCGTGGAGGGTGAGGGGGTCAGGCGGGAGCCAATACATGTGGGAAGCCAGCCTTCAAGCCAGCTCACTGCACTTACCGGCTCACATGAGCTGCTTGCTCCTCCTGCTTTGCTGAGAAGCAGCGGAGGTGGGGGGCAGGTGGGGCTGCTGCAGAGCAGCCTCCGTCCGTGGTGGGCTCAGGCTCGCAGTAGACAGAGGTTGCTCCGTGGATGCTGGGGCAGACTCCATTCACGGGGAGCTCAGGCCCTCCGTGGACAGAGCCTGCTGCCACCCTGCACTGCTGCCTCTGTATCAGAGGCAGCAGCGTGGGGCAGCGGGGGGGGGGGGCGGTCTGTGTGCAGAGCCCATTTTTAAACTGGCTCCCCTCATAGACTGGTTCCCACCTGCCACTCCACACTGCTGCCTATAAATGAGAGTTGAAAGTGTACAGCATCTCATAGGATCAGGCTTCCTGTGTTCAACTATAACACTTCCTTTAAATATAAGCCACTTTACTGAGCATCTATTCATATTGTCGCTATGTCCTCAACTATTTAGTCACAGTCAGTACTTTCAGAAAAGACATCAATAGCAACTTGAAGGAGGCAGCAGTATTGAAATATCCTCTCCTCACAAATAAAGCAAAACACTTAGGCTATGTCCACACTACAGTGTGGACGCTCTGCAGATTCTTGCGCAAGAATGGCCGTACTTGCGCAAGAATCTGCAGAGCGTCCACACTGCCTGCCCGCTCTTGCTCAAGGAAATTTACAATACGGCGTGGTAAGAGAGGGCTCCTTGCGCAAGAGCTACGCTCTTTTTTAACAGGTGTAAGCCCTCTTGCGCAGGAGCTCTGCGCAAGAGGGCAGTGTGGACGCGCCGCAGGGGTTTCTTGTGCAAGAAAGCCCTATGGCTAAAATGGCCATCAGAGCTTTCTTGCGCAAGAGAGCGTCCACACTGCCATGGGCGCTCTCGCACAAAAGCATAGCTCGCACATGGCAGTGTAGACGTTTTTTTGCGCAAGACTTCTTGCACAAGAACACTTGCGCAAGATGTTCTTGCGCAAGAAGCCCGTCAGTGTAGACATAGCCTTATTGTTTTATGTTGTGGGGTTTTTTATCTTTATTCCTTGATGTTAGTGTTCACAGCAGCAAATATATAATACACTGCTTAGGCAGTTGTCAAAACCAACCAACCAGCTTCACTTCAGCATTTAATTATCCCAAAAGTTGTTTATTGCCTTACATTGCTGCAAAGGATGATCATGAACATTAACCTTACACAGATTTTTAAAATGTCTTAATATAAAACCGTATGTTACCTAAAATCTACAGGCAATAAGAAGTTTGATATACTCAAGTTACATATATATATCTTAATTTAGTATTGCAACAGAGTTAAATATAAGATTTGATGATGGGGATTTGCTACCTTGGACTTTTTAGTATTTTAGTATTTTGAGAACTGAAATCAGTCAAGTTTATGGCTTACTAAGGTCTTGTCTTGAGGAGGTCAGGAATGTTACATTTCAGGCTCAATTACTTTTAATCCTTTTGATCTCAATATCATTAATAGTAATTACCTTTTGCTATGAACAGGAATTTGAACTATGTCTAATGTTTGTCATTTTCTATTGTTTCTTCCATCATTTATACTTATAATATGATCTTTGTACCAAGAAAATCATGTATTTTGGAGACACAAAGACAGCAGATGATAATTAATATGCTTTCACAACATCTCAGCCATTACAAACAACGGCTTTCACACAGAAGTAACCCACAGCACTAAGCACATTATTACTTTTTAACTGTAGTTTCTATTCACCAGTTAATATTATTGGTCACATAACAATTTATGTTTAGAGCTACAATCTGCCTGACCTGGTACATATGCACATAAGTTGAGGAAAAACATAGGGAGTCCCTTCCTTCCTCATCAGAGCTTGCCCTGCATTTACAAGATGGATGGGACAGAATGGCTAGAGCAGGGGTGGCCAACCTGTAGCTCGCGAGCCACATGCAGCTCTTCAAAGAAAAAATTGCAACTCCCACGCTCACTGCTCTTAAAGGGGCAGCATGTTTCTGTCTGAAAGAGACAGAGCCGGAGTCGCAGTGTCCCGTGCAGACTTCAAAATGGCTGCCTTAAAAGGGCAATGCCTGCTCTTAAAAGGGCAGAGCCAGGGCTTTTTTTTTTGCTCGACCAAACACGGCGGCTGGGGCTTTTTTTTTTCCTCTGCTCAACAACTTTTTTCCCTTGGCTCTTTGTGCTGTTTCCACCACTATTTGGGCTCTTCAGCTGTAACAGGTTGGCTACCCCTGAACTAGAGGTACTCCACACTTCAGGGAATCTTGGCTTAGGAAGCAGAGGAAAGGACAAGGCCTCACCGCTCCTGAACATCAGCTGAGGCTGGTGCTACAGGAAACACTTTGCTGCTGGGGCAGCCAGCTTAGAAGCAGCTTTTGTATCTCCTTTTAAAAAGGTGCATTCTGTCTCCTTCAGTACTCCACAGACTGAATGCTTCTATCAACAGTCAGTGATAAGTATAACTCCATACTCCCTACGCCACTTAATCTCCTGCTGTAAAAGACACAGGAATGGTAACAAGAAAAGAAGTATAAAAGCTGTAACACAGTCCTAACAATTACAAACACAGGAAACAAGACAGTTACCTGTTTCTGTAACTGGCGTTCTTCAAGATGTGTTGCTCATGTCCACTGAAAGTAGGTGTTTGTGCTCGCAAATGCACTGGTGCCAGGAAATTTTCCATAAACAGTACCCACAGGGGACCAGACTCAGCACCTGGAGTGGCACGCACATGCCTTGCTACATAGGGTGCTCCCAGGCCCCTCCCTCCTCAGTTCTTTCTTGACAGAAAAACATTGACAGAGAGGGGGATGATGGGAAGTTGAACGGACATAAGTAACACATCTCGAAGAACACAAGTTATGGAAACAGGTCTTTTCTTCTTCAAGTTCTTGCCCATGTCCATTGAACACAGGTGACTGCATGCAGTGTCTGTGGAGGCAGGCAGGAGTTTAAGAACATGCAGATGGCAACACCGTTCTGCTGAAGGCTGCGTCCTATCTAAAGCGCTTCATGATGTCTTAATGAGATGTGTACCTCAATGACCACATTGCTGCATGGCTGATATCGTCGATTGGGGTATGGGCAAGGAAGGCCTGTGAAGAGGCCTGAGCCCTAGTTGAATGGGCCCTCACCAATGTGGGCAACTGAGCATCTGCCAACTCAAAACACATGCAAATGCAAGTGATGTTCTATCTGGAGATCCTCTGGGAAGAAAGTGGTGAACCCTGCATATGTTCAGTATAGGCCACAAAGAACTGTGTGGACTTACAGAAGGGCTTCATTCTCTCCAGATAGAAAGCCAGCACCCTCTTGACGTCCAGAATAGTGATGTTAAATTCTCGGGAATAAACTTTCGGAGAATAATCTCGAGAATGTTCTTGAAAATATTCTCCAGTGAGAGAATTTTTGAGAATTTTCTCTTAAATACTTGTTAAATAGTTTTTAAAGAATTTTACTATTTATGATAATGTCTTTCTTTAATAAAACTTCAAGAATCATGAAAGTTTCCAATTGTTAATATGAAAATTTGGGAAAGTAAAGAAAAAAGACAGAGGTTTAAATTACTAGAAATTTTATTACAAATCTTCTGTTGCAGGATACAAATATTTTTAACTTTCTGGATTGAATACAAGTCTAATCAAAATCTGCACTTTCCGAATCTGACCCATATATTTCTATCTCTTCTTCTTCCTCATACATATCCTCTTCTTCGACTTCTTCTTCTTCCTCTTCAGCATCATCAATTTCTTTTTCCTCATTTCTCTAGTTCTGTTTCCTTTTTTCTCTTGGGGATTTCAACGGAGCATCATTTGGGTTTTTAAGAAGCTTTATATTATGGGCTATGAATGTCAGCTTGCCTGCCCTTTCTTGTGTTAACTTGTTTCTTTTTGCATTATGAATTATACTGTAAGTACTGAAACTTCTTTCAGTTGCTGCCGTTCTTGGTGGCATATTCAATATGTTGATCGCTGCTTTCCCTAATTTTGATCCATAGCAAATACCTTTCCACCACGTTATTGCAACTACTGAGCCAGCTGATTTCGTTACATATGATTTTCCAAAAAAACCTTCTTTAGCACGATACTCTGCAACCTCTGCAATGACTTTTGCTGAGTGATCAGTGCCGTACATTCTTGTGACTAATTTATCGATGAATTCAGTCCCTTGTGTTTGTTCATTTCTAGTAAGGCACTCACCATTGAATTTTGGATCTAGAATATTTGCAGCACAGTGAATGTCTTTTAGAGCCATATCTTTTCTTTTTTCAAAACTTTTCATCACATCCTGTTTTTCTTGTTTGGTAAGTGGACTTTCGGGAAGTAGCCTAGCAAAATGATCGCTTAATTCCCTGAAACATTCAGGAACTTTGCTCATTTTTGGCTGGTCAGATTCAAGCAGCGTAATCCATTTAACAACAGGACTTATCAGTGCATGCAGTTTTTGAACCCGTACCTAAAATACATCTTCATCCAGGATTGAATTCCTGGTACGTTTGCTCAGTTTAGTCTGTAAATCTTCATGGACAGCAAGGCATTTTAAGACATTTTTTGATTTCAATAAGCTTTTCAAACATATAAAATGGAACCCCGCCTAGTTTTAACTGGCAATTTAAGTGCACAAGTTTGATTTTTCTCTTTCTGAAATGCAGTAAAATGAGCTCGTAAAACTTGCGATTTGTTAATCTCCTTCACAATAGTTTTACAGGTAGCTTCAGTTTCTTGAACAGATTTTAAGTTACTGATGTCACCAGTTAACAAATTTAGTGTATGAGCAGCACAAGTGTACATAGCAGTGTGATTGTATTTTTCGTTCAGCATTGATAAGGATTTCACCATTGCTGCAGCATTATCAGTGACAATGGCACCAAATTTTTCAGTGCCTATTTCTGTCATTATTTCTTCCATAAGGAATGCCATATACTCAGCAGTGTGGCGTTCAACATCGGTTGCCACTGTCTTGTAAAACAGTGGTTGGTGTGTTGATATAATAAAATTTATAAGAGATTCATTTCTTCGGTTGCTCCAAGCATCACACTGCAGGGCAAGAGAAGAGGCTTCAGCAATTTTTGTTTTTATAAGAGCATCAACACGTTGATATTCAGCTTCCAAAAGTTTGTTAGAAAGTGTGTACCTGGATGGCATCTTGTAAGATGGTCTTAATTTTTGCATGAAAGTAATCCAATCTTCGTATCCAACCAGTGAAAGAGGCGATCCCAATGAGAATATAGCTCGTGCAAAAAATTCATCCAAAACTTTGTTTTCAGTTTCATTCATGGAATCAAAGTTGCAACTTATAGAGTGAGACACCTTGGCTGAACTAGATGTGGAAGGTGGTGATGTAAATTCACTAGCACTGTCACAGTGTTCTATAGATGTTGATGCAGTTGATGGTTGACGTGATCTGCTTCTGGACTCTGAGAATTTTGTTGCCTTTTCCTTGATGTAAGCAGGAGTCTTCAAACAATTGGAAATATGCTTTCTCATCCTTGTTGCATTTTTGATGTATTCAGCCTTGCAGTACTTACATTCATATAACACTTTGTCTTTAACTGTTTTATGAAGGAAATAATCCCACACATCACTTTTAGGCTTAGTTCTTCTTTTCATACTGATGAAAACACAATTACACCTTTCACAAAAGAGAATAAATATGTTATTGCCTCTTTATATACTTCCAGAAAGTTCCATAACAGTCAGAATTCCTGACTCATGAATGTTCTAGAAAGTTCCATAACATTCTGGAATGTACTATAATGTTCTCAAACTATCTTGAATGATCAAAAAAGCTCTTTAACATTCAGGGTGTTCTAAAAGTTGAATACAATATATTATTTCAAGAGGAAATGAAAAATTAGAAAATTCTCAAAAATTCTCGGGAAATAATCTTTTGGAGAATATTCTCAGAATATTCTCGTTCTCGGAGAATATTCTCCAGAGAATATTCTCACCTCACATCACTAGTCCAGAACATGAAGACATCTCTCCTAATTAGTCGTATGAGGTTTGGGGTAGAAGACTGGCAAGAAGATATCCTGCCCCAAGTGAAATGCTGACACCACCTTGAGAAGGAAGGCTAGGGGAGGTCTAAGCTGCATCTTATCCTTGAAGGAGCGGGTGTGTGGAGGTTTTGAGATCAGAGCACAAAGCACATACCCTTCTCACTGACGTAATTGCCACAGGGAAAGCTACCTTCAGAGAAAGAAGTGAAAGGAGGCAGAAGGTGAGCGGCTCGAACAGAGAGCCTGTTAACCTAGCCAAGACCAAATTTAGAGCACATGCGGGGAGAGGAGCTGGGGTATTTCAAAAAAGCCTTTTCAGGCCCGTCAAAAAACTGGACATGATGTCGCGAGGAAACACTGAGCAGCCTTGAATTGGTGGGTGAAACATGGAAATAGCCACAAGATGCATTCTCATTGAGGCTAGTGCAAGACACCCTCCCTCCCCCCCGCTTCAAGTACAGGAGATAGTCAAGAATTAGCTGGAAAGGAGCATCAGCTGGGGTGAGCTTTCTTTGCACCTCCCAGGCTGAAAATTGGGTCCATTTTGCCATATAAGTTGAGCAGGTCAAGTGTTTCCTACCTTCAAGGAGCACTCTCAGGACATCAGTTGAACAGGTCTGTTCCTGTGGGTTCAGCCACTAAGGAACAATGCCATACAGTAAAGCGGTTGGAAGTCTGGGTGGAGGGGGTGACCGTGGTCTTGGGACAAAAGATCTCAGCAGAATGGCAAAGGATGGGGAGCCTGAGCCAACAGATTCATGAGCGTCTGAACCAATGTTTAAAAAACAATGAATAGTCTAGTAGCACCTTAAAGACTAGTTTTTCTAGTTGCAGACTAACTCAGCTACCCCTCCGAAGCTTTTGAACCAATGTTGATAGGGTGTGATGGGGTATCTGTTCCACACTGGCCTAGCAAGGTTAAATCCACCCCTGGGAGAAGGCTGGGGTTTTGGAGCAAGCAGCCGTGGCACATATCAACCAATTAGGGCCTAACTGAGGGCTGTATAAATGAGGGCTCTTGAAAGGGAGGACTCACTCACTCTTGCTCTAGCTGTGGAGCAGGAAGGACCTGGCTTCCAGGGAAGCTAGAGGCTTCCTGAGACAAAGCAGTGCTAGAGAAAAGCAGGCAGGGCTGGGAAGCTCTGGCCAGGCAAACTCCCAGGCTGCAAGGCCTGAGGGAGGCAGCCAGGGCAGGAGAAGGCGGCCCCTTGCCAATGATGAGTGGCCATTTCAGGCTACAGTTTGCCCCTGAAGTAATGGGGTAGATGACGATTGTCATGGCAGTAGGGTCACTAAAGCAAGGAGGGCATGGGGACTCTGAGGACCCCAGAGTGTGGCGGCACTGCCATGGGGCAGTACATGAAGGGAAGAGAGCTGCAGTCTGGAAGGGACACAGGTCCTAATAGAAGGTAGCAGAATCTCTAATGCATAAACAGGTAACAGTAGGCATAAAACCAGCTGGAAGGGAGTGCTCCAAGGCTGAATTGAGCTAATTCCCAAGTGATCAGTAGGAGGTACCACGGCAGTTACACATACCCTGTTACACAGAACCATGTTGGCACAATGAGTATTATGTTCACCCTGTACTGTTTGATCTTCTGAGGGCCTTCCTGATCAAAGGTAGAGGAGAACTGTGTCCTGCGTTTGGTACGACCCCTGATGAGCCAGTCATCGAGATATAGCTATACTTGGACCCCTTGACATCTCAGGTGAGCTTCTACCACTGACATACACTGAAAACCCTGGGAGCTATAGCAAGGCTGAAGGAAAGTAATGAAAATCGGTAATGGTTCAGACCAACCTTGAATTGCAGAAAAAGCCTGTGTCTCTCAAAGATCACAATGTAAAGATGCATCTTTGAGGTCGCGAGCGGCATACCAGGTGCCTGGATCACGAGATAATTGAAGCAGGAAAAGCATGCAGAATTGAGGTGGACCAGATACCTGTTCAGGCCACACAAGTCCAGGATGGGATGAAGGCCCTCTTTGGTTTTGGGGATTAAAAGATTATGGGAGTAGAACCCCCAGTTATGAAACTGGGGTTGATACCCTTTCCACTGCTCCCACTTGGAGCAACGGCACAAACTACTGCTAGGGGAGTTGCTTGTGAGAAGAGTCTGAGAAGAGGAATCGAGAAAGTAGGTGAGAGCAGGGTGGAAGAGAGTTGGAGCACATAGCCAAGCTGTACTATGGCAAGGACCTAATGGTGCATGATGACGCCTCTCCAGGCAGGGAGGAATCATTGGAGTTGGGATGAAAACAAAGGGGGAGGATCCTGTGTGACCGGGATGTTGTCCATGGGTGCACCCTGAAAAGGTGTGCTTGGATGGCAGTTTGGACTGGCTGGAACCTGGTCTGGGGCTAACAGCCTTGCCTTCTACAAAAGGGCTTCGAGCAGCCCAGAGAATGGTCGGGGTAGGAGTAGGGCCCTTTTGACTGGGGCAGTTGAGGCTTAAGCTCCTTCCTCTCAGTGCCTGTCACATACAATCCTAAGGTCCTTAGAGTCATGTGGGAGTCCTTTAGTCCATGTAATTTGGTTTTTGCTTGGTAAACAGGGCCCATGCCATCAAATGGAAGGTCCTCCATTGCGTTCTGAGCTTCTGGGAACAGGCCCGACAAAAGCAACCATGCTGCCCTCTGCATCGAGATTGCAAACGCCATGGAGTGAGCAACTGAGTCCATTGCATCAGAAGCTGCCTGCAGCACTGCCCTGGCCATAGAGGCACCTTGCTCTGCAAGAGCCTTAAACTATTTTCTGGAGGCTTCTGAGAGAAGGGCCTCAAACTTGGACATTACCTGCCACCTAGTGAGTTTGTGGCAGGCACAGAGGGCCTGGTGGTTTGCCACCCTAAGCTAGAAACTTGCTGAGGAAAAAAGCTTATGCCCAAACTGGTCCAAGCGTTTCCAATCTTTATTCCTCAGGGTAGGGGTGGTCTGGCCCTGATGCTCCCTGTGGCTGATGAATTCCACAATCAGAGAGTTTGGTGCTGAGTGAATACAGAGATAAGCATAGTCATTTGTGGGCAAAAAGTATTTCCACTCCTTCTTGGAGATTGGTGGAATGCAAGAAGGAGTCTGTCATAGGGCCGAGGTAATCTTGGCCAGTCCATCATGAAAGGCCACCCTGGCTGGCACTTCCTGGCCCAGGAACCCAAAGAGGGAATTCAAGATCTCCTGCACCTCTTCCACCTGGAGATCCAGCTTAATAGTCACCTTTTTCAAAAGGTCATAGAATCATAGAACCATAGAGCTGGAAGAGACCTCAGAAGGTCATCAAGTCCAGCCCCCTGCTCTAGGCAGGACCAATCCCAACTAAATCAACCTAGCCAGGGCTTTGTCAAGACGAGACTTAAACACCTCTAGGGATAGAGACTCCACTACTTCCCTAGGTAACCCATTCCAGTGCTTCACCACTCTCCTAGTGAAATAGTTTTTCCTAATATCCAACCTGGACCTCTCCCCCCAAAACTTGAGACCATTGCTCCTTGTTCTGCCATCTCTCACTACTGAGAACAGTCTTTCTCCATCCTCTTTGGAACCTCCCTTCAGGAAGTTGAAGGCTGCTATCAAATCCCCCCTCACTCTTTGCTTCTGCAGACTAAACAGACCCAACTCCCTCAGCCTCTCCTCATAGGTCATATGCTCCAGTCCCATAATCATTTTCGTTGCCCTCCGCTGGATCCTCTCCAATGCGTCCACATCCTTTTTGTAGTGGGGGGCCCAGAACTGGACACAATACTCCAGATGTAGCCTCACCAGAGCCGAATAAAGGGGAATAATGACATCTCTGGATCTGCTGGCAATGCTCCTCTTAATGCAACCTAATATGCCATTAGCCTTCTTGGCTACAAGAGCACACTGTTGGCTCATATCCAGCTTCTCATCCACTGTAATCCCCAGGTCCTTTTCTGCAGAACTACTACTTAGCTGGTTGGTCGCCAGCCTGTAACAATGCTTGGGATTCTTCCATCCCAAGTGCAGGACTCCGCACTTGTCCTTGTTGAACCTCATCAGATTTCTTGTGGCCCAATCCTCCAATTTGTCTAAGTCACTCTGGACCCTATCTCTGCCCTCAAGCGTATCTACCTCTCCCTAGCTTAGTGTCATCTGCAAACTTGCTGAGGGTGCAATCCATCCCCTCATCCAGGTCATTAATAAAGATATTGAACAAAACCGGTCCTAGAACTGAACCTTGGGGCACTCCTCTAGAAACCGACCACCATCCTGACATCGAGCTGTTGATCACTACCCGCTGGGCCCGGCCTTCTAGCCATCTTTCTATCCATTTTACCGTCCATTTATCCAATCCACATTCCCTTAACTTGCTGGCAAGAATATTGTGGGAGACCGTATCAAAAGCCTTGCTAAAGTCGAGGTATATCACATCCACTGAATTTCCCATGTCCACAGAGCCAGTTACCTCATCATAGAAGCTAATCAGATTGGTCAGGCACAACTTGCCCTCGGTGAATCCATGCTGACTATTCCTGATCACTTTCCTCTCTTCCAAATGCCTCAAAATGGATTCCTTAAGGATCCCTTCCATGAGTTTTCCAGGATCCAAGGTAAGACTGACCGGCCTATAGTTCCCTGGATCGTCCTTCTTGCCTTTTTTGAAGATGGGCACTACATTTGTCTTTTTCCAGTCATCTGGGATCTCTCCCGATCTCCATGACTTTTCAAAGATAATGGCCAAAAGCTCCTCAATGACATTTGCCAACTCCCTCTGTACCCTCGCATGCATTAAGACCGGACCCATGGATTTGTGTACGTTTAGCTTTTCTAAATAGTTCCAAACCTGTTTTTTACCCACCAAGGGCTGTCGATCTTCATCCCATCTTGTGTCACTTAGCGCATTAGTCCGGGAGCCCACCTTGTCCATGAAGACAGAGGCAAAGAAAGCATTGAGTACTTCAGCTTT
The DNA here is from genome assembly GCA_032595735.1 of Pelochelys cantorii. Lineage (NCBI taxonomy): Eukaryota > Metazoa > Chordata > Testudines > Trionychidae > Pelochelys > Pelochelys cantorii. Next base: position 35,396,104 of record CM064337.1, on the reverse strand, counting down.
CCACACATCATCTGTCACTAGGTTACCTCCTTCATCCAGTAGGGGCCCAACACCCTCTCTGATCACCTTCTTGTTAACATGCCTGTAGAAACCTTTCTTGTTATCCTTCACATCCTTAGCCAGTCGCAATTCCAATTGCGCTTTTGCCTTCCTGATAACCCCCCGGCATTCTCGAGCTATACATTTATACCCCTCCCTGGTCATTTGTCCAAGTTTCCACTTTTTGTAAGCTTCCTTTTTGTGCTTTAATTCACCAAGGATTTCCCCTGTAAGCCAATTCGGTCTCCTACCATGTTTGCCTCTCTTGCTACGCATCGGGATGGTTTCTTTCTGTGCCTTCAATAAGGCTTCTTTAAAATACTGCCAGCTGTCCTGGACTCCTTTCCCCTTCATGTTAGCATCCCAGGGGATTCTGCCCATCAGGTGTCTGAGGGAGTCAAAGTCTGCTTTTCTGAAGTCCAAGGTGTGTATTTTACTACTCTCTTTTCTTCCTTTGGTCAGGATCCTGAAATCTACCATCTCATGATCACTGCTTCCCAGGTTGTCACCCACCTCTACTTCCCCTAGTCCTGGTGGGCCTTCATATCATCAGGCAGGACCACTGGCAGGGACGCCGCTATTGTCTCATCTGGTGATGAGGAAGATGAAGCTTGGCCCAACTGGTCCTCTTCCTCTAATGCTGGATGGTTGTCCATGCTTTCCTCCATCTTCATCCTCCATTGGACCCACTATGCCGGCCAATGTGCCTGGGGCCATGGGATGCACAGCAAAGCCACTTGAGGCACTGGTTGAGGAGCCATCCTGAGACATGCATGGCTGTGCCGGAGGCAAGGAGACAGAGTGTGATGTGGTGCTAGCAGTGCAAATATTGGCTGATTCCCAGACAGGCTATGCTCTCTCCGATAATGAGAATCCACAAATATTGGTGATCTCAGTGACCAAGAGAAGTGACTGGACTGGCATTCTGGAAAGCTATAATGATCTGAGGGCCTGCTTCTGGTTGATGATGACTGGCGTTGGGGAGGTGATCACTGGTGCCATGACGTCACGTGAGACCAATAGGCTGTGCTATGGTGCCTCGTGTAGCTTGTTGTTGGTGACTATTGGCAGTGCAGAGAGTGGTGCCATGGATGCAGGGAAACATCCCTAGAGCGGCAAGACACATAAGGGGAGTGACTCTTTCTAGGGTGCCCTTTGCCAGGGGCTGCATGCCTCCACAGGTCTGCGCTTTGACTCCGGTGACGATTGAGGCATAGCATCCTGCTCTGGTCTGTCTCTCATGGAATGCACAGGGCTACAAAGAGCTCTCCTCTCTGACGGAGCAAGAGAACGAGACCATCCAGTACTCAGTGACTGAGAGGAAATGACATCTCCCTATGCCAGAGCCCCACTGGTGCCGGTGGTAGCGGGACTGAAAATGTCCTATGCTGCCTTAAAAGCCTCTGACATAGAACATACTTGAGCCTCGGGGGCCGAAAATGGGGAGCATGTAGGACTACCCTGGGCAGCCTGCTCTAGGGTTTTCTCCAGTGTCTGGTCTTCTGTCTGATCCCTTTCTTTGGCTTGGGCCTTTCACTTTTGTATTAACTACACATTTAGTCGATAAGGAAAGGAGCTACCCCCACTGCATCTCTGCAGTTTAAATATAGTAAGAGCCAGCCATGCAGGCAGCCAGCTCCTACTGTATTTAAACTGCAGAGCTGCAGCAGGATTAGCTCCTGGACCTGGTGCAAGTCAGGACTGAGCTGAGCTTACTCCGTCTCAGCTCATGCTGGGTCCAGCAGCCCCTGTCCCAGGAAGCTGGGACACCCTGTGGACAGGGGCTGCTGATGAGCAGCTTCTGTTGGCAGCCAGCCCCCCTCACAGCTAACAGCTGCTGCTGGAGCAGCCTCCCTTGGCCTCCCACACTGCTGCCTCTATTGGTGGAGGGAGCAAGGGGCACTGCAGAGACAGTGCTGGGGGGAACTGGCTTTTAAGTCGGCTCCCTCCAGCACTGGCTCCTGCTTCCCTCCCCCCTTGCTGCCTCTGATATAGATGCAGCAAGGAGCGGGGGAATGTGAGTAGTCAACTTGATTACCCAATAAGCCTAGGCTTATCAGGTAGTCGACTAAGCAACTACTCTTTTACATCCCTAATGGGGATGTGTCCCTGGTCAACTTTTTTGGCTTCTTAGTCAGAGCCACGGACAACAACAGGTGCCAGCCTATCAGCGCCAGGGGAGCGCTCCGCACCGACACACTGATGCTCTTTGCCAAGTCTGAGTGCTGGTCCTAGGGAGGGAGGGTAGACTCCAGGAGTAGAGCTTTTAAGAATTTAACTGTATCTTTTATTGTCCTCGGATGAAAGGACCTGCAGGTTCAACACTTGTCCAAAATATGTGCTTCTCCTAGGCAAAGGAGGTCGTCAGAATGCAGATCATTGACTAGCATGTAGCACAAGCTTTAAAGCTAGGTGAGTGGGGCATGCCCTGTCCCCAGGCTGAGTCCCTAAGGAGGACTAAGGAACTGCAAATCTGCAACTATTTACAAGTACTTATCTAAGGGGAAAAACTATTTACAATTAAATAAGGAAAGTTAACTAAACTACAGCTAAGGCTGAAGCACACTGTTCCAAGCACCTGACTCTCAGCAAAAAGAAACTGAGGAAGGAGGGGCCCAGGAGCACCCTATATAGTGTGGCATGTGCGCGCCACTTAGGGTTGCCAGATGGTTTCAACAAAAATACCGGACACACTTGACATTACATCACAATCTACATAACATCTTATTTAGAAAATACTGGACATTTATACTTTCTCATTTGTTTCCTGAACAGAAAGCTCAAATACTGGGCTGTCCGGTTCAAAACTGGACACCTGGCAACCCTAGCCACTCCAAGAGGCTCTGAGCCGGTCCCCTATGGGTATTGCTTAGGGAAAAACTGGCACCGGTACATGTGGTGACCATGGTGAATGGACATGAGCAAGCACTCAAAGAAGAAATGAAAAATTTAGGCCTCAATTACCAGAGTACTTGAACAGGAGCTTAGCTTTAAGCAAATGTTTTCATTGACATTAAATGACACAACTCATTTGCTCATAGGCAAGAAAGTACTTAAGTGTTTTGCTGAATTGGGTCTTAAATGTTCATTATAAAATTACATCTGTGATTATTGCATAAGTGATTGCTATAATAAAATATAGTTAACTCAAAGATGACAAATAATGTGAAAGCCAACATTCTGAAATGTAGCTGCATAAATGCAGGCATACCTCCACCCACATTCAGCTACCTTAACTAAGTGATCTATTTTCTCAAGTGTCATGCAGGTCACTTATTTCAGTGGGAAAAGTCCTATGCTGAACATCTCAAAAAGTCAAATTATGTATTTGAGTGCTTGGGTCCCCATGTTTGAACATTTTGGCATCAGTCTCTATTTCAGTAATTTGTTATTCTGTTTAGCGAGCAGGCAGAAGTACCACACTAACTGAGGAAGAGACACTGCAGTAACCACTCCAGCTGTGTACCAAGATTTAAGGCCTGTCATGGCCTTAGGGATTCTATAGTGTATTGGGAAATAAAATTTAGAAATAGATCCCAGCAATAACAGCTATCATGCTGAAATAAATATATACTTTGAGAGCTGCTACTGAACATTTTATGTTAGTTGCTTCCCTACATCAGCACTATTTTTCCTGTCCTACATTATCTTGGTGAGGTGTGGCCAATGTTAAGCGATATCATTTGCTGTGAAAAAAAGTTTGCAATGCACTCTTAAAATGCAAACAAAAACACTAAAACATTCAATGGGAGCTTATTCAATTAATTCTAGTTTCCAATTTATAAAGATTTTACTATTCAAGCAAAGAAAAATGAGAATTAAAATGTGCCTAAATATGCAATGTGCTGACACCAAGAATAGTTTTATAGACTTTTTAATTCAAAAGTAATTTTAAAAATAGTAGGCTTAAAAGAGTAAAAAACAAAACCTAATAGCTTTACTAAATTATCTTATTATTACATTATTTCAATTAACATTTTTCCTCTTAAAGATACAAATTACTGTTTTCTCCAGAAGGAATTAGAAGATGATAGAAATATAGAAAAAACCTCCATCAAGCTGAACTTAACCCCTAATGAAAGTATACATCCACATAATTTCCAGAATGGATTTGGTTTTGCAAATCCTGTAAACACTGGCAATTCTTACAAATGTACATAAGTTATGAGACATGCTTTTCACATATGGCCATACATATTATTCTTCTAAACTCATTAGTTATTACATTTAATATACAAAGCTAAGAATTACAAATAATAAAATGTTTTCCATCTGAATGTGGTTTTCAGTTACTTTGAAGTCATAAGAAAACTGCTGTGGTATTATCCAAGGTATTAGGCCATAGCATAAGGAAAATATTATGCTACAGGTGCAGAAAAGATTTATCCCACATGTTATGAGGCAACATCTGGTGTACAAACAGTGAATTATCCATTGAAATGTATAGAAAAAAAGTGCCCTAATACAGAATATATCACATGTGAAATTTTGTATCTGACTAAACTTTTGGAGTGTATTTGTTTTTAAAAAGTACCGCACCAATAGTACTACATATATTACACTAAAAGAGTATGCTGATCAACAATACAACCACCAATGGACTATATTAGATTTGCCTTCATTTTCACTTTCTCTCTGATACAAATCATGCTACAATGTATATCATAACAAAAGTGCTACTGTACAACTAATTTTGGCCCAAGAAAGTTAGAGATACAAGCTAGCTTGTTCTAGTTGTCATAGCTAAGAATTTGGAAATGTAAGAGCAAATTAATGAAATCATGTTAGAAAGCGCGCACACACACACACACACACACACACACACACACACACACACATTATACAAAATACATGTGTAGATGCATAAAAAGAGCCATAGGCAGTGCTTAAAGTATAATAGGTTTCAATGGGTCACAGATCCAGGAAACAAATTCTAAAAAAATTTGCGGGGTTATTGAGGCACAAAATGTTAGTACTACTCATGGGGGTGGGGACCCTTTGATCAACTGCTTTCCTCACTTGTCTGCTTCCTGAGGAAAAGCAGCCAATCAGGGCTCATACAGGCTGCAGGTAACATCCTTGCACCGTTCTCACAGGAAGGGAGGGAGGAGCAGAAAGAGCCCAGAAGTTCAAGGCACCTCTGCAACATTCCCTCCGCACCCAACCGCATAAGCAACAGGATTGCAACTCTGTTTCTTGCCTATCTTTCCCTGAAATATCTGTCCTTGCAAGGGAAGAGGAGATCCTGAAGCACCTTGCCCCAGACTTGACAGAGGGATGAAGAAGCTGCATGAGGAGTAAGGTGAACTGCAGAAGGTGTTGGGGAAAGGGTGTCTGGGGAGGCTTAAAAGATGGGGGCAAAATTAATGGGGGGACAGGATGGATTGGGAAAGATTTAATTGCTGGGCAGAGGGTAGGCAGATGGGATGTGACAGGTCTGCTGACGGGAGGGGGAAGGGGCAATTGCTCTGGGCCCTGGCAATTCTAAAGGGCCTGGGGCTCGCTGCCCCGACCCCACTTCTTCTGCCTAAGGCCCCACCCCTTCACTGGAGCATGGAGCCACCATTCCCCCACCTTGTCCAGGGGCTCTGTGTGTGTGTGATTGCAAACACACACACATTTTTCAGGCCGCTTTAAGCACTGCCCACAGGTATAGCTATAATGGCAGAGATGGATAGGCAGCATATCTCTTCCTATTCATCTATCTTACAACTTGAAAAATGCAAGCCTTTTAAGGTTAAAGAAGCAAAATTCTATGCAGCTGTACAAAATAATAGTTAAAACAAAGCTTATAACTAGAGCCAAATACAGTCATTGACATGAGATATAAATAGTAAACACCTTGGATTTGAAGAGTCTTGAGCTTTGCAAACTTTATCTGGGTTTCATCAGGAAAAAACAAAGTTCTTAAATCTGGAAAAAAAACACACTGTTAAAAGCACTTATATGTTATTGAAATAGAATTCCATCTGCTAATAATATAACTTTTTTATTCTACATATATAGATTGATCGAATATCACCAGTTTAAAATCTTTGCAGAAGCTAATTAGTGGCAAACTTATTTTTTCATTTGTTCGTCTATGAAAGCATGATGTTTTGTGTCTACATGAGTTGGTTCCCACAATTGTTTAACACCAATGATTCTCCCAAGGTGGAAATCTCAAAAAGCTTCATTACTCACAAAAGCACAAGCTCTCTAAGGAGAGATCACAGAGGAGAAGTGTCATATGATTATTCACCTCTTCAAAATCAGTACAAGTAAGACAGACTCACTGTGACTGGCAATCACAACATGGAGACAATGTACCACAAACTTAGCCCAGTACCAGCAGCATTGTGCGTAAGTCAACGATGCCTTTAAATTCTAATGGTTTCAAGCTGCTGCAAACTTCTGCAGTAATCAAAAATAATCTGTCATGGGACTGAGAGGTATGAACATCATGTCATAGCCACTCTGCTGTTAGATTTATTGGTGGGTAAGGCATGTTATTTATGCACCAACTCACAGGAGAAAAAAAGCAATCCCTATGAAGTTAATCTAATAATAGACTGGAAAGCAGTGATTATTGTTTCATGTGCACTAGCTATTTGTAGCAGTGATTGGCCTAATTCAGCAGGCCTCATTTGTCAGAGCTCTGGGATTTACTAGTGTTTAGCTGAAAATCTATTGGCAAACAGCAAGAAATGGTTTTATGAGGAACAAAAGTATTCTACTTCTGGGTAACTGAAACCCTCCCCGCCTCTACCCTCATCTTAGAGAGGTTGTTGGAAAAGACTTATTTCAAATATAAAAGAAAATGCTGTGGAATGATAGTTTTAATGAATCTACACTATCAACACATTTTTCACATTAAATGAGTTTGATCCAGCAATCCTTATTCAAGCAAAACTCCCAGGAAAGTGAGCAGGGTTTTTGCCAAAGTATAACCACAGGACTAGACCCAATGTACACAACATCCTATGCGGCCCCTTCCATGTACAGAGGACTTTACAAGCACTAACCAACCACCTAGTTCACAGAACAGCCCTTTGAGGTAGTTAAAATTCACTGCCACTGTTCTGGTGGATCAGACAGAAGAGTGGAGAAACATCCCTTTGTGGACTCAGTCAGAGCTTAAAGTGGAGCTAATGCTTTGTGCCACTCCCCAACAGGCTATTACAGGGATGGCCAACCCATTCTGGGCAAAGAGCCAAAATAGTAGTGGACCCAGCCAGAAGAGCTAGGGCAAAGTTGTTGAGGAAAAAAACCAAGATTGCCCCTTTAAAAGGAGCCCCCAGTTTGGTTGCGCAAAACGAAACAAAAAACAAAACAAAACAAAACACCTCTGCCCCTTTAAGAAAACACATTTAAATGTGTTTTGAGGCTTTTTTTTTTTTTTTGGCCACAACAGGCTCCCGCCACCATCTTTAATTCTGCATCTTTCATGGCCGCACCAGACGGCTCCCCTGCCAGGTCAGCACAGGGAGCCGGGAAGAGAGGGACATTTTTGGAGGTGTGGGGGCGGCTTACGAGCCACGAGGGGGGCTTCGCGAGCAGCAATCGGAGAGGGAAGAGCCACATGTGGCTCATGAGCCTCGGGTTGGCCACGGCTGGGCTATTAAATCAGGCTGCACTTTCTCCTTTGCCCAAGCCTTTCCCCTACCGCTTAATCCTCCCCCAAGAGAAGAGATGCTAGGTTGGGCCACACATCAAATCCTCTTTCCTTTTTCAGCCACCTGTTCCTCTCTTACACTTTTCTACAGCCCACAAACATTCCAGCTCATTTTTCAGTAATGAACAGGGTGCATTTCAAGTCTACCGAGTAGTTAATTGTGACCAAGAACATCATATTATCAGCAGATTCTGTCATACAGAATATTGCATCTGCCAAACTTCTCAGTAGCCAGGGAATCAGAAGCCTTACATGCATTCTCTGATATTAAAAACAATGAAGGGAAGTTTTATGTTTTAAAAATGTAATTAAATACCCTTTTAAATTGTAAAAGTATTCTCTAGAATTTTAATGTTTTGCAGACTATTAATGGTAAGAAAATTCAGAATCCATGATTTAGAATTGACACTAGACACTAATCCTAAGAATTATGCTCAAACATGTGACCTATCTGTTCAACTAAATCAGGGATTTTATTAGCACAGGTGAAAATAACATAGCCAAAGTTATCTCAAAATTTTGCCAGTACAATACTTAAGACTTAATTCAGTGGTTCTAAGTGAGTGAAACAATTTTACAAATGCAGACCTGTTTCTTTATCAGTGGTGATATATGGCATTGTAAAAAGTCTCCAGTGACCAGAAATGTCAACATATATTATCAACCTGATAGGTGTTCAGAATCTAATCCAGAAATCACCTGAGTCACTATGGAACTAAAACTAAACTACAGAGCATATCTTTTATAGCAGAAAATGATTAATTTTTAATCTGGAATTCAGCACAGAAACTCTGGGGAAAGTATTCGTATCTTACTTAAACTCTCTGTTGAAAGGGAAAAGTCACTTTGAAAAATATCACAAATTACACTGATTTTGATAACTGGTTTTACACATAAAAGAATAACATTTTGGACTGTGTTCTGCACCCAACAAGATTTACACAGTAGAATTTTTTAAATTTTAGAGCAAAAAGCAAATTTTAGTTGGATTATCTATATATTGCAACATGTGTTAACTGTAGTAAGAAATCAGCTACCAATGAGAAAAATCTTTTTCTCCCTTGTGCTTACCTTGAAAGTGATGCATGTCATTTCTTAACTAGCTTATGTTAGGAAACATGTATATTTCTGCCAAGATATTGTACTGTTTGTAATTACAATTTATGATATCCCAAGAAAGCATTGCAGGAATGGAACTGATATTCCATAGAAGACAAATATTGATTGAACCAGATAAAGCATTTATAATGACAGGGATTCCACAACCAAATGAACATATCTTGACACATATGAAAGCAAACCTTTGAGATGCCAAACAGAAGATGTGGAGCAAGGAAGTCACTCTGCTACCTGTCAGCTAGCAAGACTGTACATGTGAGACACATGAGTGATAACATCAGACACCACAGTTTACCTATTTCTGTAAATGCCCTCTAATTTTCTTGGCTATAAAAGTATAGTCAGAATGAATACCTTAGCAAAAAACACCTGGGAGCTCAATATCCCCTTATATGGCTAATGAATTTGACATTCAAATAAAAGAGAATAAATATCAAATCTTTAAGCTGAATCCTATTTTATTATCTTAAACTTGCTATTTGCATTATTGTCAATCATTGGTATTATAGTAGCACATAAAATACGGTGCACGCTGTACATATAAAAAGACAAACAAATATGCTGCCCCAAAGGCCATACAATCTGAAAAGAAGTCACAGATGAAAAGTAAGGGTGCGTCTACACTGCGCCATTATTTTGAGATAACAATGTGAGCATCTACAGAGCCATTCTGTTATTGCAAAATAACGGATGGCTTATTCCGAAATCTGTAAACCTCATTCTACAAGGAATAATGCTTATTCTGAAATAGCTATTTTGAAATAAAGCATGTGTAGACGCTCCACTGCTGCTATTTCAAAATTGCCCCTCATCAGGGCCACTCTAAGTTATTCCTCCCGAGTGCCTCCTGGGCCTCTAAATCGAGATAGCACGTCTACATTAGGGAAGCCTTCCTCAGACTAACTTTGAGACTTCTCTGCAGTATAGATGTGCTATTTTGAATAACTATTCCAGAATAGCTTATGTTGCAATAAGCGTGCAGTGTTGACATAGCCTAAGAGAACAAGGTATAAGAATAAGAGCAAGTCATAAAGATTATAATATGCTACATCTTGATATTTCTATCAGGTCTTTGATGCTGATGCTGATGATAACAATGACATCAACATATAGCTGGCTAGTTTTTTTTACTCGGAGGAGAAATGGATCTTGATGGGGGTTTGAATGGGCCAGCCTAGGAAAGCATCTGATATATAGGAAATGGCATGAGAGAGAGCACTGTTGTAGGAGCAGACAAACAGGATGTTAAGGTTAATGTCATTGGCTGAGTGGAAGAGTCAGGAGATCAGACAATAAGAGAGAAGGATGGATAAGTAAGGAGAGGCAGAATAATATTAAACCTTGAAAGCAAGGAAAGAAGCTTGAATATGATGCAGTGGAGAAAGGAGAGCAACTGGAAGTATTTAGAAAAGGAGGTTACATGTTCATACGGATGGGCAAAGAAACTGATCTCAGCATGATTTCCTGTGTAAAATGTTTGACTAAAATGTAGCTGGATACCCAAATTCTCACCAGGGTTGGGATTTCTGGTCAAACAGCACCATTCACTGGACAAAAGACATAGCTATAACAAGCAACCCCCCGCTACCCCAGTCACGTATTAAGCTACCAACAAGAAAAAAAATCACATATAATTCCAAATGATGGTTCCTAGTTACAAACAACGCTCCACGCCAGGAAGACTGACTTATATCCTGATAACATGTCTACAATGCTTAACAGAGTTTTGCACAGGGATAGTCAAGCCTGGCAGTAAAAAACATTCAGCAATCTGAAACTGGCAAATTGCTGATATATTTCAAATACACAGCCAAGATTTTATCATAGCAGTATTTAAGGACCAAATTTTCATTACCAAAAACTAACCCATGGCAGAATCCTCCAAAATATTACTGGAAGATTGCTCTCCTTTTCTAGCACAATGGTGCTTAAATGACATGGAAAACAAAGGTCAATTAATCGAGTACATTTTCCATACAACACAGACAGGGTAGCAGAAGCTGGCTCATGACACCAGCCAAGCAGATACATCCATCTTGTTCACAATGTGAGTCTTCAAAGTGATTTTTCTAAGACTCTGCTTGCCTTTGAGACTTCTGCCTTCCTTCTCCACTGACCTGTACAGGACATATTCTGACTCTGTGTACTGGATCAGCAGGTGTGGAAGTTTCTCTCACTTTCTCCCAGTCCACACCTCGTTTCTACACCTTTACATTTCAAAGAGTCACCAAATGTAGCCAAACACAGGGCCTTCTCCCCCTTTTTCTATTTAACTGTAACTTGAATAATTCCTGTTATATTAAGCAAATGCAGTTTAGACAGTTCCTGTTAGCTGAGCAAATGTGGTTTAAATAGTTCCTGTTATGTTGAAAAGTCCCCTTAAAGTTAAATGTTTGTTAAAACCACATTGCTTTAATAGGATTAATTGTATTCATCTTATGAATATGTAACTTGTCAATGTATGCATGAGAAAGCATGAGTAAGAAACCGATCATGAGACAGCACATCATGTATTACCTTTTATGGCTAAGGAAAACTCTTGCAGAGTGCTTAAATTAATGTGACACGTGGTCAGATGTGACTTTTTCTCCTCAGAAAGATGTGACAGCACTCCAGCTCAGGACTGGACCGGAAACAGTAGAGGCCTTCCACGGATCCAAAGGGACTCCGGGGAATCTCGTCACCTCACGGCCGATCTCCACGGAAGCTGTGGCCTGGCCAGTCTCAGCCACCCATGAAATCGAAACTAACTCTCACCGCCAGCAGCCTGCCTCCAAACTGCCAGCATGAATGTGATGTGTAAACAACCTCAATAATGCTCTAGTTCACCCTTTGTCTGGGTTTATTTCTTGACAGAGTCCAAGGACAGGTAACAACAACCAGTTGCCATTTCATCTCAGTTGATAATACACCATGTTCCAGGATGACTCAACTGTGAACTGTATTTATATTGTTCTTTCTTTTGTTTGCTGTTTTGCTTTATATGAAATTAAAGACACCAAAGTATCTTAATTTTTTTGTATCGGACAATATAATATTGTGTGCCCAGAGCCACAGGAGAAATGTGGGGCTGACATATGAACAGAATTATATACTGGTGTGCTATCTGGGATACACCATCTATATGGGTAAATTAAGTAGCTTGTTGGTATCTTTTCTGCAAAGCCTCTTATAATTTAAGACTAAATTTAAATTTTAAAACAATATTAGAAGCATTCTAAGCAAGTATTTGTTCTGCTAAACTCCTTAAACTTAACTGGTACTAATGGCTTGCAATTAATTGTAGATATATTTCTAATTCTTAAATTTGTAAGTTGTGTCACCTCTGAATTATATCTGTTATTTTAAAAAATCTCAGCCACAAGTAATTTTAATCAATTTTAAAATTATATTTAAATCTTTTCTTCTCATTCTGTCTCATTTGAAAATCTGAAGTATCACATTCTAATGATAAAGGTCAAAAGAGAGTTGGAATTTTCCTAAATGGACAACAGTACTCAAGTATTTCAGCATCACTGAATGAGAAGGTTGAAAGAGCTGTAGTATGCTGTTCGATTCACATTCACTAAATGGATTAGCTGAAATAAGCATAATAAATAAAAGAGAATAAAATAAAAAAACAATTTCACACTAAGTGAAGGCTTGACTTATAGGAAGTGGCAGCTCTGATGGCCCAAGGCATAGAATTAGTTTTGCCATTCAGTAATTTGATTGATTCACTTGAGTGGCTAGAAGAGGACATTTTCTGCCTGATTTCAGTGTAATCAAGTCACCTGCTCTGCGATTCCTGGGGCCAAGTCACTGTACTCTCTTGAACACTGTGTGTGTGCACGGAGTAGCAAGAAGAATGTTTTCTGCATATGTGTACAGAACGATAGTGGGTTTTATTAGCTGTTTTGAGATATTAGTGAACTTTCCTTTGAGATCATCAAAACAATTATTCAAATATACTTTTGTTACCCAACATTTGGGCATTAGTGACAATATTCACAGACTGATTCTAAAGCTAAAAGAGACCATTGTGATGACCTATTCAACCTTCAGTAGAACACAGGCCATAGACCTTCAAAGAAATAATTCCTAGAGTAGTTCTTTTAGAAAAATATCTAAGCTTGATTTTAAAATGGTCATTTATGGAGAATCTACTAATACACTTGGAAAATTGTTCCAAATGAACAATTGCTCCAATTGTTCATTACTTATTATTTATTAAACAAAATTAAAAAGTTACAGTTTATTTCCAGTCTGAATGTGTCTTGCTTCAACATCCAGCCATTTTCTCTATTAGCCCATTATTAAATACTTCTTTCCCATGTAAGTACTTTAGGGTATGTCTACATGTCAAAGTTAATTCGAAATAACAGCCATTATTTCAAATTAACTTTCCTAGCATCTACACAGCCAAACCGCTATTTCGAAATTAAATCAAAATAGCGGAGCACTTATTTCGAATTTGGTAAACCTCATTCCATGAGGAACAACATCAAATTCAAAATAGCTAAATCAAAATAAGCACTGTGTAGACGCTTATTTCGAAATAGGGGGCCTCCAGCCCTTCCCAGGATGCCCTAGTGGCCACTCTGGGCACAACCAGGAAAACTCTTCTGCTCCCCCCCCTCCAGCCCCGGAGCCCTTAAAGGGGTAAACTCTGGCCACAGTGCCTGTGCCAGCTGCAAGCCTGCCAGCACAGAGCCAGCAGTCCTTGCACCTGGCCCAGCATAAGCCAGCAACCCAGTGGCACACAGCCCTCCACCGCTCCCCAGGAGCAGGCTGGCAGCTCCCAGGAGCTTGCCAGGGGCCACAAAAGGTGGCCACCTTCCTGGTCTAGTGCAGAGATCATGGAGATTGAAGTTTGGGGGAAGGCCTCCAATGTCCACGATCTCCGCACTAGACACAGGAATGCAGCCGTCTACAGGCGGATGGCTGACAGCCTGGCCACCAAACGCCACATGCGCACCCAGGAGCAGGTGCGCATGAAAATAAAAGAGCTGCGGCAGGCCTATGCCAGGGCCTCAGGGTGCAGCTCCCAAACAGGGGCTGACCCGGACCCCAGTGCCTATTACAATGCCTTGGACCACATCCTGGGGGGTCAGAAGGTCCGTGCCCCCCAGGTAGTCATCGACCCTGGGGCAGAGGGCCCTGCCCATGACACCCAGGAGGAGGAGGAGGAGGACGTCCAGGAGCCGCAGGAGCCTGGAGGGAGCGTGCCCCACACCCGGGACCCCCAAGCCATCCAGCAAGCTTGTCGCCAGTGTCATCCGAGGCTGAGGAGGCCTTGACATGTGAGTGCCATCACTGTCCCCTTATGCGGGGCAGGGGGGGGGGAGGGGTGGAGAGGGAGACCAGGGACCGTGCCCGTGGGCCTAGCTGACCACGGAGCACGCAGCAACCTGTGCGTGTGCCGTGCCACCCTGGGCATGTGGCCCCGGCTGGCTGCCACACAAGGGCTCTGGCCTGTTACCCACACGCATGTATGTATGAAGGCACATGACATGCTCCTGACCCTGGGGAGGGATACTGCACAATGCCCTCCCTCCACAAGCCCCCTCTACGCAGAGGCAGGGCACATCTCCCCTTCTCCCTCACACCCACACTATATACAGCACAGGGGCCAGCTCATGCTCCGGGGATAGCAGGACATAATGGTGCGGAGACCTGCCATCCTTGCCTTGCAGAGGGGGGCTGGGCTTCACCCACTGTGTCCCCAGGGAGAACTGACCACTTCTCATGTTTCTCCACAGCCGCAGCAGCTGCGAGTGCAGGGCGCACCACCCCACCCACGACATCCTCCCGCACCCGGGCCCTCAGCAGGCTGACCCAGAACCAGGAGGAGTATCAGCGGCAGCACCTGGAGCACCTGCGAAGGCAGGTCCACTGCCAGGAGCACTGGGTGCAGGAAGACCTGCAGCTGCGGCGGGAGAGCTTGCAGGAGCTGCCTGACCAGGGGCGTGCCATCCGCGACCACCTGCAGACCCTGGTGCAGAGATTGCTGCCTGCTGCCGCTCCAGCCCCTGCAGCCGCCCCAGCTATTGCTCCTCCTCCCATTCCTGCTCCCCCTTCCGCTTCTTCCTTCCCCCCTCCCCACCCGCCCCATCCTCCATGCCCGCTCCCCCCTGGGGATGCCGAGAACCCCGCACCCGCAGTGCTGGGAGACAGGTGGACCAGCAAAACCCCCAACCCTGAGCTTCTCCTTCCCCTTCCTCCCCTTGCCTCCCCATTCCATCTCCCTCCTCCCAGGTTTACACCTCCCCTCTCCCACCCTCATTCCCCCCTCACCCCAGTTATGGTCAATAAAGAGAGTTTGTTTTTGGCAACACATGTGTTTTTATTGTACATCAGGAAGGGGGGTTAGGGAGGGGAAAGTGGAAGGATGTGAGGGTGGAATAAGGCACAAGGCCCCAGTGGGGCACGCCAGGGAGACTTCAGTCCTCCTCCAGGTGGAAGCTCTCTCGCAGGGCCTCCTGGATACTCTCCTCAGGGCCTCCTGGCAGCCGTGTGGGGCTACACGTAGAGGCCAGCCAAGTGGTTGGCCTCTGCCATCCAGGCTGGCAGGAAAGCCTCCCCCTTCCTCTTGCACAAATTATGCAGCACAAACATGCTACCACCACGTGTGGAATATTCTGCTCGGAGAGGTCCAGGCGGGTAAGGAGGCATCTAAAACAGGCCTTCAACCAGCCGAATGCCCCCTCCACCACGATGTGGGCCCTGCCGAGCTTGGCATTAAAGGCCTGTCAGGAAGGGTTGAGGTGTCCCGTGTAGGGCTTCATCAGCCAGGGCTGTAGGGGGTAGGCCGCATCCCCCACCAGGCACACAGGCACGTCCACGTCCCCGACCCTGATGTGGCGGTCGGGGAAGAAAGTCCCGGCATGCAGCCTCTGGCACATGGAGGAGCTGAGGTACACCCGCGTGTCGTGTGCTTTGCCGGACCAGCCCACGTTGATGTCCATGAACTGGCCCCGGTGGTCAGACACGGCCTGCAGGATGACCAAGGAGTATCCCTTCTGGTTGATGTAGAGGGAGGCCTGGTGGTCCGGGACACGGATGGGGATGTGCGTCCCATCGATTGCCCCCCCGCAGTTGGGGAAGCCCAGGGTGCCGAACCCCTTGATCACCACGTCCAAATCGGTGAGGCAGATGACTCTGCAGAGCAGCACTCTATTGATGGCCTTGACCACCTGCAGAGGGACACACAAAACCACTGAGAGTCACTGGGGTGCCAGGGTGGCTGATAGTGCTCCTTTCCCGCCATTGCCCCGCGCTCCCACTCCCAGGAGCAACCCTCCCTGCAATCCTGGCCACTGCGGGCAGTCCGTAATGTGGCTGGGACAGACCAAACCCTCCCGGGGAGGGGACTTTCACCACCTCCCCCCTTTTCCCTAGGGCAGCCCATCCCCTCTTCGTACCCCCCCCCCCGGCACAGTGGCCGGAGATTGCCATACCTGCATGAGCACTGCTTCGATGGTGGATCTCCCCATGCCGAACTGGTTCACCACGGATCAGTAGCTATCCGGCGTGGAGAGCTTCCAGAGGGCGATGGCCACACGCTTGTGGAGGGGAATGGCGGGCCTCATGTGCATGTCCCGTCGCCGCAGAGCAGGGGCGAGCCACTCACAGAGCTCGAGGAAGGTGTCCTTCATCCTGAAGTTCTGGGTCCATTGTTGGTCTCCCCAGCGCTCCAGGATGATGTGGTCCCACCAGTCGCTGCTGGTGTCCAGACACCAGATGCGGCGGGACACGCTGGCGTCCGGGTGCTGTTGCTGCTCCTCCCCGGCCCCCAGGGGGGTCGGGAAGAGGGTCTGGGGGTCGGGCTGCAGCAGATGCTGCCAGGCAGTCTCCAGCAATTGCAGCCAGGTTTACAGCAATGCGTCCAAAATGAGCACCAGAGTGGCCAGGGGTGGCTCTGGCTCCATGGTGCCGAGTGCTGTGGAGTCCCGAGTCAGGGCAACCAAAGCAGGCAGAGAGAAAAATGCTTTGTTGTCCCTCAGTGAGGTAGGCAAGCAAGCAGGGAAAGCTGAGAACCGGCTGTCCAGGGGGGTCCCCTTAAGCACAAGCAACTACTGACGTGATGCCCTTCTGGAACCGGTTTCAGCTGCCCTTAAATGCAATTCAGTGTCCAATCAGTGTGGACGCGCTATTTTGAAATAGCAAAACGCTATTTCGAAATGCATTTTGTGTGTAGACGTGTTATTTCAAAATAACTTATTTTGAATTAACTATTTCAAAATAAGATGTTTCGAAATAACGCTGCAGTGTAGACATACCCTTACAGTGTAATCAAATCACTCCTTAACTTTCTCCTTGTTAAATGAAATATATTGAGCAACTTGAGCCCTATTGCTGCAAGGCATGGTTTATAATTCTTTAATCATACTCATGGCTCTTCTCTGAACATCCTTCTTAAATTATGAGCCCCAGAACTAGAGATAGTATTCTCTATGCTGTTTGTTGTGGACAGACTAGAATAGATTATAGATGTGGGAAATAGATGTGGGTGGCAACCTGGGCAGCAGTGATCATGAGATGGTAGATTTCAGGATCCTGGCCAAAGGAAGAAAGGAAAGCAGCAAAATATACACCCTGGACTTCAGAAAAGCAGACTTTGACTCCCCCAGGCGACTGATGGGCAGGATTCCCTGGGATGCTAACATGAAGGAAAAAGGAGTCTAGGAGAGGTGGCAGTATTTTAAAGAAGCCTTATTGAAGGCACAGGAACAGACCATCCCGATGCGCAGTAAGAAAAGCAAATATGGTAGGCTCCCAGGGTGGCTTACCACGGAAATCTTTGGCGAGCTTAAACACAAACAGGAAGCTTATAAGAAGTGGAAACTTAGGTAGCTGACTAGGGAGGAGTATAAATATATTGCTCAAGAATGCAGGGGAGCAATCAGGAAAGCAAAAGAGCAATTGGAATTGCAGCTAGAAAGGAATGTGAAGGGTAACAAGAAAGGCTTCTGCAGGCATATTAGCAATAAGAGAGTGATCAGGGAGGTGTGGGGCCCTTACTGGATGAAGGAGGTAACCTAGTGACAGGTGATATGGGAAAAGCTGAAGTACTCAACGCTTTTTAGACAATCTTTCTATTAAGCCGTCACCATTCTTGTCTGTCTGTCACGGGATTTTCAACTTCACCTCCTGTGCACGTGCCTTGCCCCTCCTGTGCACACGCCACCTGGCTCCCCCAATGAGGCAGGTCACCCAGCAAGCTCTGGCTCCCCGCCCCACCCCTGGCAGGCCACCCACCTTCTGTAGGTGGCCCTGCCTGCCTCTGTGCAATCGGATTCCAGGCACTTCCTGTTTTCCTGGCACAGCCAAACCGTGACCTTGCTTTAAGCTAGGATATATATTAAATATTGTTTTTATTATCCGAAAATCATATCTAATCAACATGCAAATTACACGGTCAATAATTAAACACTTTACCATATTTTACAAGCATCTAATACTGAAACAAAAATGTTTAAGCTATATAAAATTATATTAGCATTGTTTCAACCTATTTTCTTTTTGACATATTTTAATGCATGCTTCATCAACATTTTCAGAATCAGTCCACAATCTGGTAAAGCTAGTCTGTTAATAAAATGAAAAGATTACCTTGTCTAATTTAATAAGTCAATATAGAAATATTCTTTCAACATGTTAATTTTAGAATTACAGAAAGGTTATCATAACTTGCTTTTATTCTGCCTTTTCCAGATCATTTCTTAAACTTGCATTCCTGTAATTCATTTGATTATATAAAAAACTTTGTAGATCATTGTATTTTAAGACAGGTTTTGGTTTGCTAATAAAAATATCTTCATTTATACTTTAAACATGTATTATACACCATACTTTCTTTTTAGAGTCAAAATTTAAATATTCTGCCAGTCATTAAATGAGGCTTGAACTTTGGAGAATTTTTTTCTTTGCAAAATATTTTTGGGATGAATTCAGTGCTCACTGATAGCCTAAAGAGGGGTGTAAATTAGACAGATCGAAATTGCAAATGAACCCGGGATTTGAATTTCCCACGCTTCATTTGCATAATGGCGGCTGCGCGGTCTTTCAAAAAGCCCTTTTCCGAAAGACCACGCAGCCGCCATTATGCAAATGAAGCGCAGGAAATTCAAATCGCAGCTTCATTTGCAATTTCGAACTGTCTAATTTACATCCCTCTTTCGAAAGAGGGATGTAGTTTAGATATACCTTAAGGCTACGTCTACACTACAAGGTGTTTGCGCAAAAACAGCTGTTTTTGCGCAAACACCTGTGGAGCGTCCACACCACAAATGAGCTCTTGCGCAATTAAATGGGCAGTTAAATGGCAGAACAGAGGGCTTTTTCTGCAGTAGGTAAACCTCCTTTTCTGAGGCATAACTGCTTTTAGCGCTACAGCTATTGTGCAAAAAGGCAAGTGTGGACTCTCCAGAGGGGTTTCTTGCACAAGAAACCCCCATGGGAAGAAGCACAGGTGCTCTGATGGCCATTCTGTGAATGGCCATCAGAGCTTTCTTGTGCAAGAGCGTCCATGCAGTGTGGACACTCTCTTGTGCAAAAGCACATGGATTTTGCGGTATGTTTTGAGGTGTGGACATGCTCTTGCGCAAGAAGTTTTTGTGCAAAAACTCTTGAGCAAGAAGCATGTAGTGTAGTCATAGCCTAAGAGACTACAGTTCCGCAGTTATCCTTAGAACAGGTACAACATGACAGTAGCAGTACAAGCTGTCCTATATAACTAGGCCCGGCATTAGGGCAAGGTAATCAAGGTGGTCAATTAGTGTGTCCATGCCAAATGAAGCTGATAGAGTGGGTACTAAGTGCTCTTAAGTACCTGGCACTAGGTTTTTTATGTCATTAGGATGTGGAATCTAGCAGGCAATGCACGTTTATGTCAATCTGGACAAAGACCCTTCTTCACAAATTCTTATGACACAGATCAATCAGGTCACAATTTGCATACTTGTGATGTGTGAAATGAAGGTATTTGTGGAAAATGAAATTTTGTGGGAGTTGTGTTTCTCTAGCTTCTTTTTAGATGCAAAGCTCTGCTGGCAGAGTAAACAAAATCAGTGTTAGTTCTCATCTCTCAGTCTCTGGTGTATTTTTAATGCAATTTTATTTCTTAATTTTATTTGCTACTTCTCTTTTATTTTTCTTAAAGAGCCTGCTGTTGACGTCTTTGGTTCTCACAATTTGGATCCAAAACAAATCTATTATTTTGCAGTTTCATGATTATTGTACAATATAGTACTGAAGCAAGCTGAGTGGATTGTACTAAACAATGAGAAGGTATCTTTACTCAGTACTGGGAACCAACATGCAAACTTTTCTACAACTAATACTCCAAAATGAAATAAGATTTCAGTGCAGCAGAGTGCCATTTAATTGGCAAGCAGACACACATTAGACATAATAGTCCAGCTCAGTACTAGCATATGGGCTAAACTAGATAATAAAGTGGAACCAGAGAGAAGGACTAGGAATAGAGGAACGTATGTGTAAATATAGGTTAGACCTCTCTGGTCAGTCCCCGAAGAGGGATTTTGAGGGACCCTGGGGTCATTTCTGGACCCCCTGCTGCTGGCACACCACACCACCCGGCCCACAAGCCTGCCGGCTGGCGCCTCACCTCCTGCTGGCCCCGCTGCCCTGCCATCATTGCCGTGGCTCCAGGACCCCCTGGGAAGCCATGCACATCGTGCTGAGACACTGGGACCCACAGGGCAGCCACATGCTACAGATCTCTGCCCCACCAAGCTACCATGGCTCCCAGCCCCACCGAGCAGCTACACACATGTCTCCCAAACCCTCTGGGCAGACCTGCTGCCACGCACTGGATGGCCCTGCCATCACCCCACTGCCCTGCCAGCCCTGCAGGGATCCTTGCCACTTGCCTTCCACCAGGATTCTCTGGTCCTGCAACATCTGTGATGGACCATGGATGTTGCTGGACCAGAGAATCCCGGTTAAGAGAGTATCAACCTGTATATCTGTGTGTGTGTGTGTGTGTGTGTGTGTGTGTGTGTATTCAAAATTACCCTTTGTTACAACTATACACTGAATAAAAGCCATTTTCATGAAAAGCACGATTTTCAGTTAACCCAAATTTTAAGAATTTCTGACTTGGTGTATTAGTAAATGATTTGATAATATCACAAAAATATCAAACATATCATTTCTAGAAAAAATGTAGGGAAAATGATCTCTGGAAAATGTATTTATGTAACTCATAGCTCTGAAAAATAAAAAAGTCACATATTTCCATTAACAGCCATTTTTTGCAAAACTTAATCAAATCTGTTCACAAATAAGCATGAGGGCAAATGACTGTTGGTATCCATAGGCTGTCAAAAATCAAATTCTCCTCACATATTTGTCAACTCTAATCCATGAATATACTTCATGTTAAAATGAAAAAGTAAGATAGATAATAGATATTGGGAGTTAAAATTAATCAAGGCCAAATATTCTTGGATGCCAAGAAGGCATCTCACAGGATTCCTAAACATGTAGACTATTATTTTTTCCAGCAGAGTAGTTTTAAGTTAATTTATTGTATTTTTATGGAGTATAGACCCATATCTTATTCACAGCCTGTCAGTGCAGTGGAAATTACAGCAAACATAATACTAAACATTACAACATAAATATCTGTTTTATCTAATTTGGATTGTGTAATTTTTTAAAGTAAGTGAAAGCTTACTTTATTTGTGTCAAAAGCAGATAAGTATGGCCATTACTTTTTCCTGGTAGTACAATGTAAAGGGAGTATATAGCTATCAGTCAGGCTATTTCCACTGTAGCTATTAACACTTTTTTCACTAGAAGAGTTGTTTTCTATTTATTTGAAAAGAACCTAGGGCAGCCACCAAGGACCACTATAAAAGTATTCAAGCATTTGCAGTCCCATTCAAGTGAGATGGACTAGTTGCATACTTAACTTTACTACCACAGAGCTACGTACAGTCCATTGAGGAGAACTTGCATTAAATAAATAATGTTATCCAGCTATTTTATTCCATTAAGAGGAATACATCACAGAGCATTAAACACCTCTAAGAAAAGTCCTGCATTTAAATATGGTGTGCATTTATGGTATTTGTTTTGCTCCCTATATCAATTTTCTAGACAATTTACAACAGAATTAGGGAACCAATTGTTAACAATTTTGACAAATCACAGCCTTATAAGACTTTCCTATGAGAAATCTCACTATTCAAATCTAATTTAGATATGGAGGCAGGAATTAAAGAGCATATTATTTGAGCAAACAGGTTAGATTTAGACATGGCAAATAGATGGCTAACTATATTAATTTGCTCCATAGATCAATATTTTCCTGCAACCACATTATCTCTTTGAGGCATGATAGCAGTAACTGTCAAACTTGTAATGAAAAGTTTACAACTATATTTATTTAAATGGACTTTTGAATTAAATTTTGTTTTACACTTTATTACAATCAATTGCTAGACAAGCTACTGAAAATAGAATTAAAATACGAAAGATACTATGTGTCCTTTGGGAAACACCACAAAAGTCAGCTGAATAAATTTGTCCCAGACTGCAGACACTAATGCAGTGACAAAGGATTTATATTCCTTTTCTGTAATGTTATACCCCACCATTTTCAGAGTGCTGTTTTAGCACATATACGGCCCCATTCCCAAACAATGGAGAATCAGGATTAGGCATAAACTTGCAAAAAGTTAGCATCTCCAGAATCTGATGTTCCCTGGTTTGAATACAAGAGGATTATCATGCTAGAGTGCATTTTGATGAACCTAAAAATCAGTCAATAACTTGATCCCTAGCAATGTCAGTGGAAAATGCTTCAATGCTAACTCATATTTCAATTAATTCAGACATTTAATCAAAGTTAGCATAATTCCTAGAACTAGGGTTTAAGCTAACACCAAGAAAGCGGTTTGAAATTCTTAAAGAAACATTTAAATGCTACTGTACTTATGTACTTTACTTTAAAGCTATTGGATGGAGAATCTCTTTCAGAGTCCAAGTATTTTTGTTCAACTTACTGTTGCTAAGAAAAATAAATCCCAAGAGTTACTGTTCAATCACAATATTATTGTATTACTACAGAAGCAGCCATCCAGACAACAGAAGGAGCTCAATTAACAAGCATTCTTTTAGAGCTTTGCTAACCTGAGATGCTAGAGCTTTGCTAGTCACCACTGCTAACCTTACATGTCATTCGGAATAACAGGTCACATAGAAAAGAAACATTGCCACACCACGCTGGTTTCCCCATAAGAAGGAAATCGTGAGCCTCGGGGAGAGAAGCAATATCTGCTCAATGGAAAAGGACAAAGCCATTAACAGGTAACAAATTTATTACCAATCTGCAAAGGGGAAGTTCTGAAAATCCTACAGAAAAATAAAGATTAGGAATTATTAAAATCTTGACTTGTTATTAATGTATCTACTTACACACTTTCTAGGCTTTCCCTAAAATTATGACCTACCCAGTCTACAGCTACTCTACAAAGAACTTAGTCACAGTGTAATAAAAAGTGCTCTAGGAAATTTTCATAACAACCCCCCAAAATAGATGAAACTTCCCTGCTTACGAATTTTGTTACCATTTTGAAATAGGGGCCAATTTCCCCAAGCAGGTCACTGACATTACCAAAGTGGCCTAAGTTGAGACAAGATGAAGACTGAATATTAAGTGCACTGAATTTTTCTGCCTGTTCTTAACTCAAAACCAAACAAAACTGACCATCATGGTTTAGGTTCACTTTGAATTTTGTGATGTCAAAGGAGGCATGAATTCAGGAGCATCAAAACCAAAATAGCCTTGCAAAAACTCCTATGAAATGAAGTTATCAAGTTTCACACCTCTCTGACAATAATTAGTAGCTGATACCATGTTTAATTAAGTAATCAGAAAAACTGAACATTAACAATATTTTTTTCAGGCAAGGCTGAAGCTCAGATGCTTATTTATAGGTGCAATATGCCCGTATAAAATAGAGGTGGCTGTAAAACAGGCCCACTGAAAATGTGTCCCTTAAGGATAGATAAAACAAAATGGAAAGGGAGACTCTGGGTTACTGGGGGTTTTTTGTTTGTTTGTTTTTTCCCCCCAAGATATCTCTGCTCTTGTAAGGAGATGCTCTTTTAGGATTAATGACTAAAAAATATAGTCTCATTCTCCATTCCTTATACACTGAACATTCCCATTCATTTCAGATTATTTAACATTAACAGAAAGCTGTAGACATCAGCATTTTGATTTGTGATTTTGGCATCAAATACTGGGGTATTTAAAAATTCTATACACACAGAATTTGATTTAAAATCAAGTTAAATAGATGTTTTAATATCACATTTGCACCCATCACCAATTACTGCACAATAAAATAAAACAGTGAGAGTGTTTGGTACAGTATATGAATTTGTATTATTTGAAAACATAGTTCATCGGACAATTAGCTAAGATCTAGCTTGTGAGCATGTCATTGGTATAAAATATTTCTCATTTTGGGGACACACCAGATGGAATGCAGAGCACAGTGGGACATGCCATTTATCACAATGACAGTGTGTAGGTAGCAGTGATCCTCTCACCACAGGAGGAAGCTAGAACTGCAAATGTGGAGCAGCATTAAAAGCTCTACTAGCGGAGTTTGGCAACCTTGTATTACTCATTAACTGAATCATATTCATTTATTAGCCATATATATCAATGTAATTCACTACAGAACTTTCACCACAAACAGTTTATAACTGTTAGGATTCTCCATGGGCAGAGAAATGTAGCAATTATCTTGAAGCAGTGTGTAGTTCTTTGATTTTTTATAAAAGATAATAATTCAGTCAAATTAAGTAATGCCAATAACAACAAAGTTGTCCATATGCTTCTTATCAGAAAGGGAGCTTAAAAAAGAAATCCCTGATTACCAAAAAGGGATAATGGGAAACAATGTGAGTGATATTCAGAAGTGAGATGTAAATACACCACTATGCTCACTCTACTGTGTTGATGGAGACAGTTCACTAATCCATATAAATCATTTGCTTCCTTTGCGCCAAGGCTATTTTAAATGGGACAAAGAGGATTCACACTACTTTCATTTTTTTTAACAGCAGCCATCAGACATGGCAGTCCTAAATCCAACTACTGCAGGTGGTAAACGAGTCAACAAGTACTCTGTACACTGACAGGACAATATGCTTATATGGCAAGCTATTTCCTCTCAGAATCCAATCAGCTTAGCTTCATAATAAGAAAAGAGTTGCTTCTAAAGATTTGGCTTATATATTTTTCTAGTCTGAATAAACACCAGAATTTTCTAAGTTTATCTGAATTTCAAACATTTTAGCCAATGCCACACATTGCTGTTGACCTCCATGCAGCAGAGCCCTGATCCTACATTGTCTTGGCTGCATCTCTCAATAAGCATGTTCTCATTCCTTCTAACCCCTGAGCTCTACAGGCTTTCACAGCAGGTCTTGCAAAGTCTCTGCTAGGCCAAAGACTGTTACTCAACTGCAGTTCAGAAGCAGGTTTGGGACCAGGTATTGGTGGAAATGGAGAGAAAAAATGATTAACAAAAGACAGGTGGGCACTGATTGTGTTGATAAACCACACATTTAATTCTCTGACATATAGATCCTTAATTAAATTGCTGGAAAGACAAATTATTCTTAACATTTTTTTCTGGGCCTCCAGAACAGTGAAAAGCTATTTAATACAGTATTTAAAAGCAAGGAAACACTTAAAGCATTTCTGTTTAATATTCTGATTAAATATTCACTGGCACTAGGTGATATTCATTATCTACTAATATATTTATAAAATGAAACTATTCCATTTACAAACAACAAGCAGTCCTGTGGCACCTTACAGACAAATTTTATTATATATATAACTGTAAATGGAAAAAAATGTCTCAGAGGGGTAGCCATGTTAGTCTGTAACTTTAAAAACAGTGAGTAGTCCTGTAGTCAGATGAGATGATCCTGAATGGATTCACTCAAGCTTCATTTCATCTGAAAAAGAGGATTTTGCCCACAAAAGCTCATGATACTATACATTTGTTAGTCTCTAAGGTGCCACAGGACTACTCATTGTTTTTAAAGTTATAGACTAACATGGCTACCCCTCTGAGACTTCTATTCCATTTACAGTTAACTTTTCACAAACCAACAAGAAGCTAAGTTAGACTGAAAAAATACACAGGTTTGCAAACAAGATGTTGTGTTTTCTGCCTATGTACTTACAGCCAAAAACTCAAAGCTAGGAAGTGCAGTATGCCTAATTTAACTGTCTGTTTATTATGTGAAAATGACCATGTAAACTGAGGTGCTATAAGCCAAATGGGTGATGAAATAGTGTCATGTATTACAAGAGGTGAAATGAAGAAAACTGACTCATGTCTTAAGAAAGTTGCTGATTGTCACTCGTCCTGGAGATGCTGTGATTTTGAATTGATAGAACACTAAGGCTATGTCTAGACTACAATGGTCTATCGAAAAAGGTACGCAAAATGCGCTCTGCAATTTGTGTACCTTTTTCCGATAGTTTTTTTGGAAGAGGCTTTTCTGAAATTTGGCTCGTCTACACTGAGCCAAATTTCAGAAAATCCTCCTCTTTTGGAAGAGCCCTTCTTCCTCGTGGAAGGAGGAAGACAGGGCTTCTGAAGGAATGCGTCTGCTCTTCCGCAAAAAAAAAAAAAGCAGAAGAGCAGAAGTGTTCCCTGGACACTGCAGAGTTTAGACATAGCCTAAAAGAGGGAGGGGACTAAAATATAAATCAAAGGAAGGTGTGAATCATGTCATTGCTGCTGAGGAGCTCATTCTGAAAGAGCAGTGAACAATCAGATTGATATGTTGGAGAAAAAGATAGACATACTATCTGACTTAGGAAAATTTCAAAGCTTCAATACTCAAGCATAGAGTCTATGTCAATACTGTCCTTTGTTGCACAATAAAATATGCAAATGAGGTGAAGCGGTGAATATTTCCTCATTTGCATACTCATTTGCATACAAGGGGCTTTTGTGCAAAAAGGAGCTATCTACACTGCTCCTTTTTGCACAAAAACCCCCTCTTGTGCAACAACCATTCTGCCTGAAAAAAAGCAGCAGAACCGCTCTTGCGCAAAAGCCCCTTGCGCAAAAATGGTGGTTCATTAAGTATGCAAATAAGGCACAGCGATATTCACCGCTTCACCTCATTTGCATATTTTCTTGTGCAAGAGAGGGCAGTATAGACGTAGCCAATGAGTTTTAAAATGTCCCATCTGAATCACGAAGGCAGATTTATGTAGACATCTTTGTGTGTTTGTGTAACCCACACACTTAGGGTACGTCTAGACTACATCCCTCTTTCGACAGAGGGATGTAAATTAGGCACTTCGAAATTGCAAATGAAGCCGGGATTTGAATTTCCCGTGCTTCATTTGCATAACTGCGTCGTGGCGCTCTTTCGAAAAAGCGCTATTTCGAAATTGAAACCTCAGTCTATATGCAGTTCTTTCGAAAATAGAAGCCTTTTTCGCAAGATCCTGTAAACCTCAAGGCTTCTATTTTCGAAAGAACCGCATCTAGGCTGTGGTTTCAATAGCACTGCCTCAGCTTGCGGAAGTATCTAAACCACACACCAAGGCTATATCTAGACTGCCCCCTCTTGTGCAAAAAAATATGCAAATGAGGTGAAGCATAGAATATTGCCATGCCTCATTTGCATAATTAATGAAGCTCTGTTTTTGCGTAAGAGGCTTTTGCGCAAAAAGGAGCTATTACTTTTTGCACAAAACCCCCCTCTTGCG
This sequence comes from Pelochelys cantorii, assembly GCA_032595735.1. NCBI lineage: Eukaryota > Metazoa > Chordata > Testudines > Trionychidae > Pelochelys > Pelochelys cantorii. The sequence goes on along the minus strand of CM064337.1, from coordinate 35,368,514 downwards.
CAAGAGCCGATCTTCATGAAAAAAAGAAGAACGGTTCTTGCACAAGAGGGAGGCAAAAGCCTCTTGCGCAAAAATGGAGCCTCATTAATTATGCAAATGAGGCACAGTAATATTCCACGTTTTGCCTCATTTACATTTTTTTTTGCGCATGAGGGGGCAGTCCTGACATAGCCCTAGCGTGGTTCACTGTCCCTTGTCGTAGCACTTAGACCACTTACAGCCAGAGATAAGAACAAGGGAGCTCTCCATCAGAAAGTAATAAGCATTTGGCTTTATAGCTCAAGTTGTAGTGACACATATACTATACTCCAGAGGTTCCTGGTTCAAATCCACCCACTGGCTGTTATATTTGCTCCACCAAGATGGGAGGTTTAGGTTATTTAAGAGGAAAGAGTTCAATGGAGATGAAGGCCTGAAGAGGTTCAGAAGAAGAAAAGACACTTAGGGTGGAAATCTACATTGCATGGATAGAGACAGAGAAGAAGAGTGAGCTAAAGGAGGAAACCCCAACATGTGAGGAAAGAATCCTTCCCTATACACTTTCCCAGTCAATGGAAAGAGCAGGTTTTCCTCAGACTAGGCTAATTGGCTACATTCTCTCCCTAGTCACTCTCCAGCCCTGACTGTTCTCCTCTCCTGCTGATAGCCTGTAAGTGCAGCCAGATTGCCCAGCAAACAGGAGAAAGTGTTCTACTTCCCACATAACAGAAAGCTAACACTGTTTTAGAAAAAAATACTTGTCTAGGACACTGTTCAGGACTGTCACTACTTACAGAAAGGAGAGCCCAGGCCAAACAAGTAATGACAGGTGTGAGACCGTAAATACCCAAACTGACATGTGACCAGGAGACAATGGGTTAATACCTCTGATCACCCCTCTGGTTCTAGTTTACTACATATCACCCTAGTCGTATAACCACCTCACCTCTTTTGAGAAGCATTAAAATGCAGTGCTTTTACTTCATTTTTTAGAAAAGAGAGAGTACAGAGGGAGAGGAGGCTTCCCATGCTGCTTCTGTCCCCAGCAAAATTTCTCAGCTTCTTCTGGCTGAAAGCTAGCCAATGGGAGCCAAGGGATTTTGTTAGGGGGCAGGGGCAGTATACGAAGTCTCCCCCTCCATCTCTAGCATCCAGGGCACAGAAAATCCAGCTGTTTAAAGCAGCATGAGCTGCTCTGTGATAAGGGTCCTGGCAAGGCAACTGTGGGCCAGATCCGGTGGATTGGCAGGCTCACTGGCTGTATTTTGCCCACCCTAGCCTTAACTGAAGGAGAAACTCTCATAGATTCAACTTCCCCTTGGAGCACTCCTGTCAAAGGGTATGTCTACACTTGCACTCTAGTTCGGACGAGGGATGCAAATGCAGGCATTCAAAATTGCTAATGAAGCAGTGATTTAAATATCCCGCACTTCATTAGCAAGATCTCGCCAGCATGCTAGTTCAAATCACAGCTGATTCGAACCAGGAAGTGCGCGCCGGGACGCATTAGTTCGAACCAAACCCCTTGGTTCGAACTAATGTTACTCCTAAAAAAATGAGGAGCAGGGGAGGGGAGACAACAGAGCAGAACAGCTCTCCCTGTCTTAAAGAGATAGCGCATGGTTTCTCTCAGAAGCTTACCCAGCAGCAGCCAGTATACACACTCTGTGTCACTGTCACACACACACTGCCACACACACTCTCCGGGTCTCTGGACCACACATACTCAATCTGTGTCACAAAAAATGAGGAGTAACGTTAGTTCAAACCAAGGGGTTTGGTTTGAACTAATGCGTCCCAGAGCGCACTTCCTGGTTCGAATCAGCTGTGATTCGAGCCGTGATTCGAACTAGCACGTTGGAGAGATCTTGCTAATGAAGCGCGGGAAATTTAAATCCCCGCTTCATTAGCAATTTCGAATGCCTGCATTTGCATCCCTAGTCCGAACTAGGGTGCAAGTGTAGACATACCCTAATTGACTGGTTTCGCCGCACTATCCCTAGGATGGACAGAATCAGGCCCACAGGCCACATCCAGCCCACCCAGCTAATCAGCAGAGCGTACATATGTACAGCCAGCATCGTGTCCTCAACTGCCACTCCTCCCATCTTGCTCCCACTTGCAGCCAGGCTGCTTCCTGGATTCTCCTGCTAGCTGTACAGAGGGGAGTGCTGAAGTCAAGGGGGTCCCCCTGTCCCTGCAGAGCAGGGGTCGGGGAGAGGGAGACACACAGAGGAGCTGCTCCAAGCTGAAGCATGGATTGTGAGTGACTCAGACGAGTGCCTGTCTTAAGAAGCAGTGCCCTGTTTCTAAGATTTCTGTGCTCGTGTCCTCTGTCTCTCTCTGTCTCTCCCTCGCACACTTCCCTTCCCCCATGCCCCATCTCTGCAGAGCGGGGGAGGGGAGACAACAGAGCAGGACAGCTCTCCCTGTCTTAAAGAGATAGCGCATGGTTTCTCTCAGAAGCTTACCCAGCAGCAGCCAGTATACACACTCTGTGTCACTGTCACACACACACTGCCACACACACTCTCCGGGTCTCTGGGCCACACATACTCAATCTGTGTCACAAAGTTTGTGTCTCACACACAGAGGGCACGTCTTCACTCACTACACCAGAAACTGACGTTCTGGCATTCAATTTATGGGGGTCTAGTGAGGAGTAAGTTGCCTTCCAGGTCTAGTATAGACCTGGCCAAAGTGTCTCTCCTTCACACTCACAAACTCTTTCTTTCCTCTGTAGACCCAGTTCCACCCCTTTTGCCCAGGGTCTCATCCCCTTCCAGGAGGGAGGAGGAGTGGCTAGAGCTGGCCAATGACCATGTCCTAAAATTCATGAAGTGGCCAACTCTGCGAAAATTATTGCCCACCTCTGCATTGTCCTGTAGCGCAAAGAATGTAGGGAATACTGTGACCATATAGGTTCTCCTTTGTGTCTCCAAAGGACTTGTAGCCATCACAATACCTCTTCATTCTGAAGAATATCGTAGCAGAAATAATTTTTAACATTAACTTTAATATTTAGTTAAACATGTTCAGCTTTTTCCAAAACACTGTCCAATAATTTGAAGTTTAATCTTTTGAGTTGATTTATTCTGTGTACTTTTAAAGCATGCCTTTCTACTTTCTGTGGTCAGAGTAGCACAATAGGACCACACTAAGCCACTTGAATACTATTTTACTATGCACACAAAGCATCCGGGGGTACTAAAACATTACCACTTTAATCTAATATGACTTTTGCATAATTTTAGACCCTATTTGCAAATGCATTTGTCAACATTTGGCAAAATTTATCAACACTGGTTGCCTCCTGTACATGTTGTCACCAGTGGAGAATAAATAAAACAGAAAATATGAAAACACTTAGTCTGGGAAGAATGGATACTGTTTTTTAGAATTCTAATAAAAAATGTGTTTATGAAAATCAGTCTTCAGAGTGAATACATAATTCTAGAACTTTACTACATTAGAAATGAATTATTAATCACACATTATTATAATTACACAACAGACTGGGACCAACTGAACTGGGGGGGATGAATCTAGCAAAATACTTCCAAGCATTGACTGTGTTTAAAGCAATTATTAATGTTAATATTACTTAAAAAATTTATTCCTGCCTCCATAGTGGTATTTTATTATAGCCCAGTGCATCCAGAGAAGTAAAATCCATTGATTTCCACTTAATGCACAATCGGACATGGGACGATATAAGGTCCTAAACCTGAAACTTCCTGTATGTGGGTGGACTTCTGTGCCCACACAGAGTCTTACTGAGCTCAGTGGGACAGCATAGCAGTCCCCCTATGTGCAAGAAATTACAGGATCAAGGCCTACATTACCACACTCCAGGCACTCCCTTGTGAGCCACCTAATAACTAAAGAGGGGCGTATCCCTTTCCATTACAGTCCGTCCCATCAAAATTCTAAATGTCTCCTGCAAGGTGAGAAATGCAACTCTTGCTTAACAGCATGCAAGACTGCTTGTGTCTCAGGGCAGGTCTACACTGTGGGAAAAAGTCAATCTAACCTTGCAATGTGAGTAACGTAATTGAAGTCAATGTAGCTAAGATCTGTTTACTGAGGGGTCTGCACCATGCTGGATCAATGGGAGAAACATTTCTGTCAACTCCCCTTACTTTTCTCATTCCAGTGGAGTACTGGAGTCGACAGGAAAACAAACAGTGGTTGATATACCAGGTCTTCACTGGACACACTAAATCGACCCCCAATGGATTGATTGCCACAGTGTCAATCCCACCAGTAGTGGAGACAAGTCCTTGGTAATGATCCAAAATATTCAATGCCCTGGATGTTTCTGGACTGTATTTTGGGAACATCAGTATGATTTCTACAATTGTTATATATTAAGTCACTGTTTACATTCTACTATAATTAATTAGGGTTGTGTATTGTTGACCTTATTATCAAATAAACATATACACACTGCACTATCACTTGATAGCATGGTAACAAGAAGCTTCACTGTAACGTATATTCACTGTGCTTTTAATTTACATTGCCTTAAGTAACAGAATAGCAACAAAACACTATTAATGATGTAGTATTTTAGGTATATTTATAGCCCACAGGTGGTATTAGTATTCTATTATTTTATATTGTGGTACTAAATTAAGAGAACTAAAACAGAACTTCATGATCTTCTGAATTTAGTTTTATTAATCCTTTTGATAACCACAGTTTCCATAGTAAATGTGACCAGTTTTATGTCTTCCTAAACTAATGATTTTACATATATACTAGCCACCTTGTTTATATCCTATGAGAACTAAAAGACACATGAACCAGAAAGGAAGAAGTCCACACTATAAGGCTTTTTAAGGTAATGGCTAATATTACCAAGGGGTGGGGGTTGGTAATAAAATAATGTATCTAATGGAATTTCCTTTAAGGAAATTACACATAGTAAAGAATTAAAGTAAAAATCTATTAGATTTTAGTCACTGCAGCATAAAAACTCAGTTTTCATGAATACTCAAAAATCCAATAATGTAACCTCTGGTAAAAGTTGAAAAGCCCTGTAGGATATGGCATTTGGATCAATATTAGTTTATTTCAACTGCTATGCAGTATGAAGAGACCAGGCTGATCATCTGATGGATTTTATTACCTGTCGGGGAGATAAGTCCTGGTGATAACAGGCTTGGGACTCCATGGGGCAGAAGACGTGCGTTTTCTTGTATTGCAACTCCCAGAGAGCGCTTGGGGGGTCTTCCTGGCCGTGAGCTGTTGAAATACAAATAGGATAAATTTTTAATTTAGTGTCTTTTGCATTCAAGTCTTCTAGTTTCTTGCTTTTTAGTCCTGGTTTCCCTTTGTCGTAGATTCATTGGTAGTTTTGATCGCTACGTAAGGGCTAAGCTAATAATTTTGGCCTAACCTATCAAATGCTCACATTTTTCACACTAGCTAGAGCAGTTTATGAATTGTGGTCAGTGTTCCCTCTAAGTTGCATTGCAGCACATCTTCACAGGTGATTAATCAGCCCCACCCAGTCAGAGGCTCAGGGCTTTGTGCATAGAGCTGACTGACTGGGAGGGGCTGATTAATCACCTGTGAAGCTGTGCTGCCATGCAGCTTAGAGGGAACACTGCTTGTGGTTATAATTTTAATACATAATGTAAAGAAATAAAATATCTGTGTATTTATCTATTCCATTCATCCAGTTCTCTAATGCAATTTGTATGTCTGGATTATCATTCTGCAGCTGTCAACAGAGCAAAAGCCATTAGAATCATCTCTTTCCCACACCAAATGATAAAAATATAAGGTTCTAATATTTGCAAAGATATTGCCATTTTTCTTTAGCAAAAAACCTACATTTTACTCAGTTGAATAATAGAGCTTTTGACAAAATGCTATGAAACACTGTATAAAATAAACAAGTTGCAACAATAAATGATTTTAAAAGAGACAGCATATCCAAAAGACACTTTTGGTTCACAAAGAAATTTCAGTTAAAGTTCACTCTATCAACTTTACAGTTGCCAAGCTCTCCATCAATGTAAGACAAACTCTGTGTTTAAATGAAGACAGCTTCTAGCACCACTACGCAGAGGTACCATTATTCTGTTCATTTTTCATACAATGTTCTAGTGTTATTTTGTTTTATTGTACATCGAACTAGCACAAAATCATTTTTTCTGGTTTACTATTTTTGCTCTGTAACCCCTCCCTACTCTTCTTTTTAACTTTGTTTTAGGCAGTTTTAAATTTCACTTTATTCAGTGTTTTTTCTTGTTAGTGTTTACCCTGTTTTAGCAAGTCTTATCACCGGGCTGGAATGGTTCTGAAACGAAATCAACTGTAAAGTCCAGATAGTCGCAGAAGGGGGAAGAAAGGGAGGGGAGAGAGAGAGAGAGAATATGAGCATGGTACAGGAAACTCAGACTCATTTTTCTATTATCTCTTTGCTCGAAAAAGAATAGCATTATGCTGGTTTACCAAATAATCTATATAATTTCATTGCTACTAGAACATCATGCTAAATGTAATTAAACATTTTTCAGTTGTACTAGGAATACTTCTTCCCATTTTAATAGACCTTAAATGTAATCTTTTCTCAACATATAAAGTGTTATGTGCCTGCTGTACTACACCCTACATTTTCATGTCTAAGATACCTATTGACTAGTCTGTCTAGAGACAGTGTACAGTATATTTCACATTAAAGCAGGATGAAAGGTAAAATTAGGCCTAGATTGCAGGTTTGTTGAATTATAACAAATTGTTATTGTTTCATTGTTTGAAAAGTCGTAGAGATCGGGAGAGATCCTGGATGATTGGAAAAAGGCAAATGTAGTGCCCATATTTAAGAAAGGGAAGACGGACGATCCAGGGAACTATAGGCCGGTCAGTCTTACCTCAGTCCCTGGAAAAATCATGGAGGGGATCCTCAAAGAATCCATTTTGAAGCACTTGGAAGAGGGGGGTGATCAGGAATAGTCAGCATGGATTCACAAAGGGCAAGTCATGCCTGACCAATCTGATTAGCTTCTATGATGAGGTAACTGCCTCTGTGGATATAGGAAAGTCAGTGGATGTGATATGCCTTGACTTTAGCAAGGCTTTTGATACGGTCTCCCACACTATTCTTGCCAGCAAGTTAAGGGAATGTGGATTGGATAAATGGACGGTAACATGGATAGAAAGATGGCTAGAAGGCCGGGCCCAGTGGGTAGTGATCAATGGCTTGATGTCAGGATGGCGGTCGGTTTCTAGCAGAGTGCCCCAAGGTTCGGTTCTGGGACCAGTTTTGTTCAACATCTTTATTAATGACCTGGAGGAGGGGATGGATTGCACCCTCAGCAAGTTTGCGGATGACACTAAGCTAGGGGGAGAGGTAGATACGCTGGAGGGCAGAGATAGAGTCCAGAATGATTTAGACCAATCGGAGGATTGGGCCACAAGAAATCTGATGAGGTTCAACAAGGACAAGTATAGAGTCCTGCACTTGGGACAGAAGAATCCCAAGCATTGTTACAGGCTGGGGACCAACTGGCTAAGTAGCAGTTCTGCAGAAAAGGACCTAGGGATTATAGTGGATGAGAAGCTAGATACGAGTCAACAGTGTGCCCATGTAGCCAAGAAGGCTAATGGCATATTAGGTTGCAATAAGAGGAGCATTTCCAGTAGATCCAGAGATGTGATTATTCCTCTTTATTCGGCTCTGGTGAAGCCACATCTGGAGTATTGTGTCCAGTTCTGGGCCCCCAATTACAGGAAGGATGTGGATGCATTGGAGAGGGTCCAGTGGAGGGCAACCAAAATGATTAGGGGGCTGGAGCATATGACCTACGAAGAGAGGCTGAGGGAGTTGGGTCTATTTAGTCTGCAGAAGAGAAGAGTGAGGGGGGGATTTGATAGCAGCCTTCAACTTCCTTAAGGGAGGTTCCAAACAGGCTGGAGAAAGGCTGTTCTCAGTAGTGACAGATGGCAGAATAAGGAGCAATGGTCTCAAGTTGTGGTGGGAGAGGTCCAGGTTGGATATTAGGAAAAAACTATTTCACTAGGAGGGTGGTGAAGCACTGGAATGGGTTACCTAGGGAAGTAGTGGAGTCTCCATCCCTAGAGGTGCTTAAGTCTCGGCTTGACAAAGCCCTGGCTGGGTTGATTTAATTGGGATTGGTCCTGCCTTGGGGAGGGGGCTGGACTTGATGGCCTTCTGAGGTCTCTTCCAGCTCTATGGTTCTATGTTTCTATGATTTATAAAAGTATAGATAAAATGTGCCTAATATTCCACTAATATTTGCAGAACAAATCCACTAATATTTGCAGCACTGTTCACTGATGGCCCATAACAAAACTCAACCCTCAATAGAATATTTATAAAAGCTTCTCACCTCAACCTCAACAAGTGTTTTATATAAATAAGATTATTTTAAAAAATCTTTTAAAATCTAAATATACATAGTTTTGGAGGCGGGAGGAGGATAGTTGGATTTTTGTCACTCTGACAGGACTACTCACAAGACTAAATGTTTGCAAGGCCAGAGTCTTAAATATTTCTCAGCTCTGTCTGCAAATACCACAAGCAAAAATGAAACTCATGAGTCATTTGTCATTAACTAAGCTGCACAAAGTATGAACAGTGAACAAATATAAATGCTGAAAAATGAATTCTGGTTTACAGTAAAGTTTTTCTGACTTTTAAATGACTACTCACAGAAGTAATGTGAGCATGATTTGACTTTAGATTTTTCATTACTTTTTTGGTTCTGATGCTCTCCACTATTTCTAACAACAGATAAAGAAATCTTTTTTGTTTTGTTAAAAACACCACCTATCATTTTTAATCCGTCCATCTCTTTGTAGTGAATACTAGAATAGTAATAAAACACCGTAAGTCTAGTTACGGTCTTACTTACACACTTCTAACCTTATGTTTTTAGTGACATTATTTCAAATTTGCAGTAAGAACGTAAGAATGGCCAAACTGGGACAGACCAAAGAGCCATCCAGCCCAGTATCCTGTCTTCCAACACTGGGCAATACCAGATGTCCCAGAGGAAGTAAACAGAACAGGGAATCGTCAAGCAATCCCTCTTCTGTCACCCATTCCCAGCCTCTGAAAGAGTAGTCTAAATAAGATCAAAATCGAGCCAAGTGCATGTTTAATGTACATACAATTGTCTAGTTGCTATTTATTATTACTTGCTCCTCACTCATTCAGCATCTGCCAAAAACTGTATATTGGATTTTAACACTGCATTCAGTAAGTCTTCATGAAATTAATCACAGCGTCCCTGAAGTGGGGAGCCAAGGTAAGGTTTTGTCCTGGCCTACAGGAGGAAGGGTAGCAGTGTTTTACAGGTTTGGGAAGGGGAGAGAGGAGTGAAAGGAGATCAGAAGCAGAAGCAAAAAGGGTAGGTGTGAGGTGAGCATGGTGATGCTGACTCATCCCTGGGAATATATGAGTGGAAAGCTTTAAAAGGGGCAGGTTCTGATATTAGAAGTCCTTTCTCCATGCAGCAGACAAGGCAACATGAATCCTTCCTTCCTTCAAAGTGGAGAATATCAAATCGGTTAGAACCTGCTGTGAGCACTGCACTAGTCATTCGTAGGTAGAGTGGGGGTCTTTTTGCCCCAGCCACATCAAATTTCAGAGAGGACTTATTATGGTGAGAAGGGAAGAGTGTTAGAGGTATAATGTCAAAACCCATTTTGTAAGTGTGGGGTGGATGTCCAGTGCAGGTGCTCTGTAAGGAAGGCATCCAGTGGTCAGATGAATAGTCTGGAAAAGGACTTGAAAAGGAGGTGCTGGTTAATGGAACAAAATGGAGAGAGGTTGGGGCTCCTACGATTGGTATGACAGAGAGCCCCCCCTTCCCCTCTTTCAGTCCACAATAATCTTCCTGGATAGTAAGATCCTTGGGTTGGCTGAGGGACCTGGATGGAAAACGAAGGGGGACTGATAGAAGTCCTGGGCAATTATTTGAATGAATGTGGATTTGCCAGCTCTGTACACTTTTATCTGCCAGGTAATCCCAGACATCCAATAATAAAATTGCAACCTGATTATATCCATATACCCTGTCATTCTTCTCAGCTGGTAGCAGACTCCTAGCAGACTCCTAGAAGTTAAGCAAAGATCCATTAAAGTGAAAAAGTCACTGAGATAATTTACTTCTTTACTACTTAAAAAATCAAACTGCACGTGCTGTAAAAACATCTCTCGTGTTGGAAACTCTGGACTCAATTTTGTCTTTACATCTTTGATACCACATTGCATTTCCTTAATATTTTAGATGACAATGGCTTAGGTCACTATACAGAAAAATATAATGAATGTCAATATTAGAGCTGATAGGAACTTTTCAGACAAAAATAAAAAATTGAAATATTACAATTCCAGAATCCATGAGTGTGCCTCATAGGCGATGCAATTCTGAAGCTTCATACTCCCATTCTCCCATCAGTGCCAGGATACCTGATCCTACTACATTTCTCAAGAGCATTAAATTCTCTGAAGTTGACAGGAGACTAAAGTTCTCATGAGGCAGCATATCTGAATCAACATATTTTGATCACAAACTGAAAACTTCAATTTTGAACATATGGTAGTTTGATATTAAAATCAAAATATTCCATGAAGAACAGTTTTAGTGAAAATTTTAAGAAAAACTTAATTTTAGTTTAGATGGAATATTTTCAACTAGTTGATACACTTTAACCATTTCCCTATGTACTGCTCGCTAATTTTTTGTGATAACTCCAGCCCCATTGGAGGCATGTCATTGTTACCAACTTTAACACATTTATCACAAGTGTGAAATAGTTTGGTGTTTTTTCAGTAAAGCACAAACTTCAAGAGTCAATGATTATGAAGAAATCTCAGCTTTTTTGTTAAAAAAGAAGTTTCTAGCCCTAATGTCTGAAGAGAAAAGTATGAAAAACATGACCCAGAAGTACACTAAAAGTTCAGAAAGGAGAAGACAAATTAAAAGAATCACACTTTAAAAAAAAAATCCCATGACTTTGGGGAGACCAGACTCATGATTTTTTGACAATTCGGAATTAGAAAAACTGGCATATTTATATTTCTTTTTTCTTTATTCTCTCTTCCCGGGCTCATTTACACACTTTGTTTGTTTGTTTATAAGGGGCCACTTTCGCCTCTTCCTTTTTTTTCTATTTCACTTAAGTAAAGGCATAGAGGTGCACAAGAAAAATGCTGTACCTTCCTATTAGTTATTACAAAGAAGCTGAAAACATAATGATGAAGCTTCTCAATCTATTACTACTGGACTTTTTTTTTTCTGCGGCTTCTCTGTAATCACTGTATTTGCTGCCAGTCAATCTCTGAAAACAAAAGGTGATTCATTTATTCTAAATTAAATGCTATTTCACTTCAGATGACTAATTCAGAAAGTTGTTTTGGTTCTGTAAATAAATCTCAGAAGGGTTTCTGCTGTAAAGTAAAACAAAATCATAAGTCATAAACATTAAATAAAAAAAAGTACTCAATAAGAATTTTTTTGCACACTTGAGAATCTCAGTTTTTTAGGATCAGGTTCAATAATCATATTCAGATTTCTAAACATGTTTACAATCTCAGTAAGTCAACTTTAAATACTCTTGTTGCTGGTTCTATGCTTTCCATCAGGAAGCTCACTATTTCTTTAGGAATTTCCACTGATTTTCATCAGGGCATCATGGATTAAGTTTAGAAAACTAAGGGTAACATTTTTTAAAGTAAGAAATTACCTCAGCTAACAAAAGAATTAAGTAAAAAAGGAATGGATTTATTTGAGATCTCAGCCAAAGTTGAGTTTCCAAAAATCTGTTATTTTTCTGCTAAACTCAGGTTAATTAAGGATGACAAGAGGTTTTTGTTTTATTACTATAATTAGGAAAAGGATTTCTTCTCATCCCAACTGCTCAAAAAAAAAAGGCATCTGTAGAAGAAAATGAGGAAGCAGTAGAATATTCAACCTTACTCAAACAACTTTGTTTTTATTTTTTGTACATGGTTGGAAATAACATTTGATAGACTATATTAGAAATGTTTTTGGTGGCTACAAAGTGAGTAACAAGGTGTTGGGAATCAGTAATTAGTGTATCTTTACTTTTCTATGTCTGCTGAGAGCTAATTAGCATAATCTATTCCTTTTTAACAAATATGTGGTCCTTTGGTGCCCAGGGGAATATTTTTACAAGGCCACTTTAGTGGTTTTAATAAAATTATTGATCAGTTGCATCTTCTATAATGTTGTTTAATGCTTGTTATAGACAACTGCATATTTTGTAATGTTTGCAATTTTATCAACATTTTGTAAACTGTACTTCATTAGTGAAAATTTTGGTAGACTATACTTGATGAATGGCAATGATGTTAATTTGTGCTTTTTAAAGTAAGAGATTTACTGGAATCAGAAATAAATTTCCATATTAATCAAGACAAATAAACATGCTGATTTAATAGGAAACTCTTGTTTGGATGACAATTTAATCAGCTCAGGTTGAAAGGTCCATCACTGCAGCATCCTGTTTCTGCTAAAATATTGATTGTGTTACTGATTTCAGTAATGCCTTATTTTACAGGGCACAAATAACCATGTAATTACTCTTTAATTGAATGGTAATTGCTTGCTGACAATTATTTTTTAAGTTTTGCAGTTAAATTACAAGTTTATTTGTGCTCTATAAAATTATACAATATTCTATATTTTAGACATTCAGAAGACTTTATGTCAAAACCACAATGTTAGTTATGAAGCTACAAGTCTGGCAAAGCCATAATATTACTCTTAGTATTATTAAAAGGATCAGATGAATCTTTGGCATTACAGAATTAACATCAGATTTAACAGCTGTAAGATTAATGGAGGAATACTGTTCCACAGAAGCATGATTTCCTCTGGGGTCTAGTCCACCATTTAGCGTAATTTATCCTTATGTTTTGCCTTTCATCCTTTGGGCTTTTTTAGAAGAACTGAAATAGTATCCTATTCCCTTGAGAACAAAGAATAAAACCAAATAGAAATATAATTCAACAGAACTTCATATTTCTGCAACTGAAGAGGATTACAACCATTACATTATCTTAGCACCCTATAAACTTTGTAGACTTGGCAGTTAGGTAATAACAAGGGAAAGCATTATGTCTTGTAGTGTCAATGAGATATAACCCATTCCATGATATATTTATTCTAAGTTATGATAGATGAGATACCAAATACTTTAATAATTTTTTTTAATTATAATGTTTTCCTTTTCATTTGTGTCATTAAGTATTTATTAGTTGTCAGTAGACAATCCAGTAAAAACTGTGATTTTGTTTTTTCAAATGATACTCAGTTAATAAATTAATTATTGACTCCATGAGACTATAAGTTGTTTGGTATAAAAATATGCTACAGTTCTGATTAAGTGAACTCTTGTCTGTATCACCAATTTCTTCAATAGCAACATATTTTATTAGGCTTCAAGGGAAAACTCTGAAGCAAGTATACCACAGGCTGTGTAAATTGCTTTGAATATAGTAGCAGTAACTCTTGTGGCAGTACTTACTAGTGAAAACCCATTACAACTGGTTTGCTGAAGTTGGAACTGTAACTACAAACTCATCTTTCACTTTTCTTATACATCACTGGCTTTATTAATCTATTCCTTCAGCCCCAGAAGGTGTCAGCATTGTTGTGTTATTTGTAAAACTTGAGAAAAATATGAAAGGTGAGAATTTCTAAATATTATTTGGGGTTTTACCAGTAAAACAACATTCTTGCTATATTGAATAAAAAATGTTTATTTTGTGAATTAATAATAATCTCTCTGCTCTGGCAATTATTACAACATTTCAAAGATGCCAATAGTAGTTAAACTCTACTTGACCTTTCAGTGTCTCAGAAGAGAAACAAATTCTGATTTCACTGCAACTTGATTCTGTCTCCTCCTAGTGTTGGCAAACTGATCGCTTGTCTAACTATTGCTCTACATTGTATTACCAACCAGATCAAAGACAACAACAGCCAATTCAGCAGCAGGGAAAAAGTCATCCATACAAAAAAAGGCAATTAACATTAATCATATATGAAGTTGTTTAAGCTGATAACTAGAACCTAGTCACTATGACAACTCTCATAGAACGGGTGTTCATTTTAAATTGGAGTCTCATCACCATGATCGACAACCCCCAAGGTAGCCTCATCCTGACTCTAGCACATAAGAGCAAGTTGACAAAAAAGTTACCCTCCAAAGAGCTAGTTTTCCCATTGATTTCAATGACTTTTTGCTTGAGTAAAGGCTTCTGAATTTACCCTTAATTGAAGCATGTAAACAATAAAATGCAAAAAATGAATATCTAAAGCTGAAATCCAGAAATTTTGATATCACAGAAATAACACTTTAATTATTCCTTCTTTGTTATATTGTGGTTCATACTGGAAAAAAAAAGTTCCTTGACAATATAAAATTGTTTAAAAAATTCAGGAAAATGAAACACAAAGAGGTGAATTTAAAGCTGCAGGTCAGAAATGTATTAACTTCATAAAATAGTCTTGACTATTAATATCTCTTCCCCAGAAAGCTACCAGGCATTTAATTAGGTTCTGTATTTGGTTAAATGATTCAAGATAATTTAACCTATGAATCTATGAAAAGATTTGCCTCTTTTAACACAACTGCCTGTATGTTGCAACAATAACAATAATTAAAATAATATCTTTCCCCACCATTGCTAACACACTAACACCCTGGTAAATGATGCTTCCATGTTGTTGTGAAGAGAGAAAATAACCAAGCAGATATCTCACCAATCGCAAACAGGTGGAAAAAAATTCTACCTGATTCCCAACAGGGTAGTCTGATCAGATTCACACAAAATTTGGAGATGTTGTTCTGAGACTACTTTACCTAAGGGTATAGTTGCTAAGTTTTTTGAAGCTCAATATGTGGCATTTAATGTAAAGTATGTATCCCCCATAAAGTTCTTGGCCTCTCAACAATAATACTTTGTGTTGGCCAGTCTGCAACATGGAAGCCAGAACTGAGATTACCAAACTCATTTTACACCGGGTCATTAAACATCCACTAGATGGGAACAATTTTTAATCCCCATTGAGCAAAACTGGGTACATATTGGTGACGTACATACAAAAGACTGAAGATGTTGGTATATAGCCAGGATGGGTAGGAATGGTGTTCCTAGCCTCTGTTTGTCAGAGGCTGGAAGTGCTCTCAACCTTCTTCAATAAAAAACTACGCTGTGTGCCACCCTTTTCCTAAAGGGACAACATTCATTAACCAAATACAAATATTACACATATAACAAGAAAACAAATATTAATGGAAAATGCAAATTTATCTCTAAATGTGTCTGCAAAATAAATAATTTCAACTATTATTCCTGGTTCTTCACACCAACTTACATGTACTTGCTTCACATAAGCACGTCATGTGTGAGTCATGTTTGAATCCACAATGTTCAGAATTCACAACTCAGAATTATATTCTTCATCAATAGGAGTAACTGTTGTGGGAGGCATATTGTTACCTTCTACGGGGAGCAGCCCATGGAGGGAGCTATCAGACATATTTTAATACTGGGTAACACAACCATTTATAAATTAAGTCTTTAGCACTCTGCTTTCAGTTACTGACTTTTGGAGAAGAGCATGATCAAGTGCCTAGAGACAACATAGTCAGCTGTAATATTGTCCCTGCTGCTTGGTTCAGTTGTACGGTGAAACTGGCATCTCTGGATATAAAATTATGAGTTTCCATCAGTGAAGCCAAAGGAATATGTCTATTGTGATGCAAGCACAGACTCAAATCTCTAAATGAAATCTATATGCAGAGGTTAGACATTTTATTGGATTCTATTTCCTATTTGGTGGGTAGTGACTGTGTCCAATCTTTCAGTCTTTTTGTATGTAAAATTGGTGAATGATAGTTGCCTCTACTAAAATTTGGGTGGGTGGATGTGTGTAGGACTTTCGTTAATAAGTGCTATGATAGGTGCAGAAATATTAAAAACTGTCAGGAGAAGAGCTGGAATTATAAAATCAATGAGCCTTCCCCATGACTATTGGGTCTGGGTACTGGGTATTTACGAGGGAGGTGGGGGAAATGTCTCCCTGCTCACACTTACGAAATACATTACATTTTTATCAGCTGTGTAGCACTGAATGGCACACATGCAAGACACACAACACTTGGCAGGTCTGTAGAGGACAGAAAGATGGAGCAGCAACAGCAGCAACATAACTGCTGTGGACCCAAGACAACATTTAATGACAAGCAGAAGAGAAAAAAAATAATCGGTCAATGTGTGGCCTTAGGGCAGCAAGAAAGCCTTCCATACTCTCCCACACCATCACCATATGCATTCTCTACTCCTCCTGTCAGGATCCCAAAGGGTGGTTATCCATTGCCAATTCAATCAAAACACTCTACACACTGAGATGGGATGGGGACATTGTTATTCATTGCCTCTTGTTTAACACACCCATTTTTTATTAATGTTTCTAAATTCTACATTTCTCTTAATACCTATTTTTTCTCTATTGGGGACATCTTCCTGATAAAGAGTCTTTTTTTTTCCCCTTTGTCTCAGAGAGAAAGCTGATGGGACAGACAATTCAAGGGTTCACTACTCACCTAACAGAAGTATAGATGTGATGATATTTTATATTTCATTTACTTGAACTACTTGCAATATTAAAATCCCAAGTAAAGACCTCAAAATTATTAGACTAGTTTAACATCTGTTTAAAAAAAAACCCTCATTGTCATTCTTTTTATTTGCCTTTTAATAATGGATCCTTTAAGTTTCTATCTGAGTCACATTTTCAAGTTTTACTTTGCAATCAGAAGAGCCAGAATGTTATTTTAGTTGGAGGATTTTTAAAATTGTTGTAAATTTGAGATTTTCTCATAATTACTTGATTGAAGAAGCTGTGATTGAAAATATCATGAAGGATGGCTGCCAATTTCAATAAAAGATGATCCAGACTTCATGCTAGAGCCTTCAGAAAAGATTTTTGTGCCATACACTCTGCTTGTACAATATACTCAATTCCTACATTTACATGAGGACCAAATATTGATGTCAATTTGATCAAGTACAGTCTATAAGCCCAAATCTGCTCCCAAAGGAATAAATGGCAAAACCCTCATTTGCATCAATGGATGCATTTTAACACTTAGCACATACAGCAACCACTGAATGTTAAGAAATTAAGTATCTTTGTCCTCCCCTAGAGCCTCTGAACATCAGAGTTTTTGTAGAAAAATGAATGTTGGTCTGACTCAAAAAGCCTTAGTCAATATAGCAATGTGAAGTACCATAACATGATATAAAATATGTAAACTTATGGAATTTTCAATTAAATAAATATTTTAGCAAAATGTCACTGGAAAGACCCACCATTAAAAGATCTACTTAATGCCAATGTTGATCTGAGTATGCCTTTCAGCCATCAAAACTAACATGTGCATACGTATTTCATGACATAAAGATAAAGAAACAAATCACAGAAACAAATTACATAAGTCCAAGACTCATTTCTATGTACCCTTGGAAAAAGTCCTGTAGAATTTAGTATAAAATAATAAATATGTATAGATTATTTTAACCATCTTACAGAGTTTTAAAGACTGCTGGTTAATCTAATAGGATAGTTCGAGAGCCAACACAAAAGAGGTCACATATGCTCTCAAACAGTATCATTTTATAGCGTTTTTACAATCATATTGGCTTTATTCCTATTAAATTATATAGTTCTTTTCCACAGAGCTACACTAAAAATACTTAAACACTCAGTATTCAAAAGGTATTTTTCTTCTTTGATGATTACCAGAAACCACTCTAGCTCTGAAAGCCAGGCTTACATTGTTAGCAGGCTTTTCGCTACTGAAAATATAAATTAATTATGTTATAAATATAATATATAAATATGAAATATGATATAAATTGACAAGCATTTAAAAATATCTTTTCAGCCCTAATAGGAATGTACCATCTAGAAGCTGGAATTTTACATAATTTTCGAATTGCATCTTACTTAAGACACAGAAGAACTTGAACTCACCAAACCAACATAAAGTAAGCGTATTCACTTTCCTTCTTCCTGTCAGATGGCACTTGGCATATTTCCCTTGCAATGCCAAATGCATGGTGAAGATGAAGAAAATAAGAATGGAAGAAGTTAAAGAAAATACTTCAGAGAGAGAGAGAGAAAGAGAGAGAAGAAAAAGAAAAGTATGATTAAAATCACCAGGGGAGAATTAAGGGCTTGTCTACACATCAAGTTGCACTGGTTTAACCTAATATCTTAATAGTAGAAACTCCCCTCTAGTTCTACTATTGAAGTAGAACCCTTCCAGTTCTACTATTCTATAATTCTATGATCTAATTTTAAACTGATGTAGTTAAACCTGTTTAAACTTCTGTGTGGACACACTTAATTTCAGTTTCAGATTTCATTTATTTTCAGGTTAGTCATTAATAATTGAGTTACGCTAAACTGAAAAAAATAAATTGTGTCCACACAGGGGTTTGCACCAGTTTATCTACTGATTTTAAATCAATTTTAAAACTTATTTAAATTAAACTAATACAACTTTCCCACATCTACAAAGTTACTACACTAATAGGAAACAACACATTTTGCGGTTACTGCGTTACAGCCTACATATTTGATAATAAAAGTTAACAATTATTGTAATAAAACGATTATAGTGCCATATGCCTCATGAGAGAACACCATAGATCTAGTAAGATTTGCCAGCATAAGAAGCTTACGTAATTTGGAAAGCTATAACAGAACTCTTGGATTCTGAATAAAATCAGAGCTCTGAACCATTTGAGGTTTTCTATCATTAGGCAATTTGTATTAATATTACCTTGTTATTTTGCAAAACACCAGTGTAACCAGCGAGCAATAAAAACACTATGGCATTGCTCTCCCCCAAAATATGCACATTTGTGTCCATTTACTGCAAGTTTAAAATCCTAAAGGGACATTTATACCTGTCTGGGGGAACTCTGCACTGATCTAAATAAAGACAGTCAGGATGGTACCACAGGAGGCCCAAAGCAGCTCGTCAGCTAGTCCACAGTTTGGTTCTGCAGTAGTACAAAATGGAACAGGGATCTCATATAAATGAGCCCTTGCCTGATTACTTCCCTGCCTCTCCACACCGTGGAATCACAGGGTGCGTCTACATTGCACCCTTAGCTCAAAATAAGATACGTAATTTGCGCTACACAAATTGCATATCTTAATTCGATTCTACACAGCACCAAATTTCAAAATAACACACTATTTCAAGACATCCCTTATCCCTCATGGAACGAGGTTTACAGGGATGCCGAAATAGCAGGTCTGCTATATTTCACAATAGTGGACACGTTCAAAAGACATGGGGTAACTATTTCGGGATACCTCTGCTATCTGGAAATAGCCTTGCAGTGTAGACGTACCCACAGAACTACTGGGACTTTCAATAGCCTTCCCTCCCTTCACAGACTCACTTCTGCGGAATAGGACATGGGAGCATGGGAGACTTACTCTCTAAAAAAGTTTTCTGTATGAGAGGGCTGTGGAGGTTTTTGCTTGCCTACCTCTTTGTGCAGCAGGTATACTGTAGCCACCTTGCCTGGTGGCTTTATTTCAGAGCTATCAGCTGACTCCATTTCTGGAGTAGAGGGTTTTACTCAGCCCCTTTCCTAACTCTTCTTCGAACACTCTACTTATGTAAGAGCGGGGCAGAGTCATGAACTCTTTCTCCATGAAAAATAGATATGTGGTGCCCATGTGGTAACAGTGACCATCATATTCTGGGTTTGGCCTAGTTATCCTTAATAGCTTTCTGTGACTGAACAGCAAAAATGTATTAATAAACGTTAAGATAACTGGACCAAAAAAGACAAAGAATCTGACATGCTTCTGGTATCAAGCATGGCATCAAACTCCCCAAAATCTAAGTATTATTCCACTGTAATCAAGTCCTGCTTTTCCTTTAACATCAATAAATCCATTCCCATCTTTTCCCATAGTAGGGTAAGCAGCTTAAATGGTAACAGAGTCCCTTTCTACTGCAATTATCACAGAACCAGCAGATATTATACCCATCCACAAAGGAATGGACTTGTGTATTCATTCCTGGCCAATAAACACATTCAAAAGCCCATCAAAGACAGCTGTCAATGCCCAGGTGTGAAGCTTTTTTTTTTTCCATGAAAATCCTTACATATTTATGCAGAGATAACAACCCTTGCAGCTAATCTTTAAATTGAAAATCTTGCTTTGCTCCTAACAGTACTTGGATTTTGTCTTCTGGCAACCCTGCGTAGCATTCCTCTCTTAATTGCCAGTAGTGTGATGTTGTTTTCTGTAGCCGCTTTCACTTGCACCAGCTTAAAACTAGGAGACAGTGTGGCAATATCCTTGATCCCCTTTTCCAATTTGCTGATGCTGATGATTATGCCCTATTCAGGGTGTCAGCTAACTCCAAGAATTGTTCTGGACAATACCTTATCTCTTTTTGGTAGTATTCTAGGTACATCAACATATGTTGCAAATCCTGGGAGTATTAATAATGGGCTTTGCCATTATTTTCTCAAGAGGTTTGTATTCTGATTGCACACTTAATGGCTAGCCATATATACACTGATGGAAAATATCCACTCCAACTACCATGGTCAGAAGATCTTTTTCTATTTGGGCATATTGCTATTCAGCACGTCAGGGTTCTGACTGCTAAAATAGCAACCAGCTGCTCCTGAAAAAAAAGCTACACCCAGTTCTTTCCCTGAAGCATCTCACTAGAGTGTCTTGGGCTATTCTGGCTGGCAGTACTTTCAGCACGTCAAATGCTTGTTGTTGGGGATCTACCAGTCCTCTCAACATCCTCTTTTGTGATCTAACATATTGGTTCCACAACTGCAGACAGGGCTGGATGGAACATCAACAGAAAATGTATCATTCCTACTAATTGTGATATTTCTTTTATATTCTCTGGAGTTGGCATGTCTCTGACTGTCTTGATCTCCTTCACCTTCTGTATAATTTCTCCCTTCACCTACAATATGGATATCATCTGCAATTATTTCCACCCAGGTAGTACTTCCAGGGCTTAAGTGAATGTCTTCTGGAACACCTAGCGGCTTATGGACATTGGTATGCATACCCATCTGAGCAAACACATGGTATTGCTAAGGTTCTCAGCATGCTCAACTCTTTATCCAGGGCTATGTTCCAGAATGTGTTATTCACATCACAGACTGTAAAGACTTTGGCTTTGGAAAGTTATGGCAAGCTGTTGACAGTAACATCTTTTCATTGTCCTGTTCTATGGCTTGGGGGTCTATGCATGTACATAATTTGCCTGATGGCTTCTTTGCCATCATCATGCTGAACTCTACAGGTTTGTGATATCCCTGCTTTGAAGATTTTCAAACTTTTGGCATACTGAATTATGTGGTGCCACTGGAATTCTCCTTTGCAGTAAGCACACATGTTCCACTATGGGGCCTACTTCCAGCCTCAGCTTTCCTTAGAGCTGTGGTTCTCAAAGTGTGGTTCGCGAACCACTAGTCATCCATGACCATGTTGCAGGTGGGATGCAGGCTCAGTGCTCGCCCCTCCTGTAGCAGGGAGCCTATACTGTCACTCCAGCCCTGCAGCTGCCCAGTGAGGTTGGAACACCAACTCTGGCTTCCTGCTGAGGGGGAAAAGGAGAGAGAATTGAGCTTTGTGGGCCAGATCCAGCTGGTGGGGAAAGGAAGTGACTCTGCATGTTGCTGTTCCCCCTCTCCCTGGATGGGGGAATGGCAGCACAGAAAAACATTTGCCTGGAGGCCTTCCCTGCTGCTCCCATTAGCTGCAATCATGGCCAATGGGAGCAGCAGGGCTATGTCCGGGAGTGGCCAGAGGCATGGAGCCCCTCTGATCCCCATACCCCCACACCCTGAGACCCATACTCCAGCACGATTGTGTGCCCTACGTCCCACCCAGAACCTACTAGCCCCAGCCTACTTCTGCACTCAACCTCTCATCCAAACTAACCGCCCTCAGCCCACTCCTGCACCCTACCTTTCTGGCCAAACCCTACATCTCCACCCCATTTTGCCCCCATTTTGTCATCATGGGTGTTTGGCTGGTGGTCCGCAGAAAGGTTTGCACTGAGCAAGGTGGGCTGTGGGGCAAAAAGTTTGAGGACCACTGCCTTAGACACACCTGTCACCTTTGAAAACATCCCAGTACACATATGTCCTTTGTACATGGAAGCCCCTTTTGGCTTCTTCTTACTGTGCCTCTGATTACATTCATGACTTGTAGGGCTCTTGTCCCCAAGAAGGATCTATGCTGCTTACCATCCATCACTACAAACTACAGTTGGTACCATCTGTTATTTTTATGAGGTAACATTTTCCTAGGCCTTCATTATGGTCTCTTTGTAAATTATTAGATTGCACCTTCTCTTTGTAATTGGTGTATTTGAGACCAATTCTCCCTAAGGAATCATGCTGCAGAAGGTCCCACTATCCAGTTGAAATACCACTGGGTTGTTTTCCTATTAATGGAGGTTGGTATTGTCCCTTGTTGCTTTCCTGCTATGGCAACTTTAATCTGATGTGTTCTCAGATTCAAGGAGAATCATGGAGTTATCACCATCTGATGTGCCATCCTCCTCTTGTCTTATTTAATCTTTCTGAGTCCTTCCTCTGCTCTTGTATACGCTATTAACATGGCTCAACTTTCCACATTCTTTACACATTCAGTGAAACAAGTCCTAGAATTTTAACAACTCAGCCACAGACTATCCTCCCCGAATTAGTGTCAAGTAGCTGCCAGTATGCGTAAGGGAGCATGTAGCAGCCAGTATGCATAGGACAACAACATAGGGGCCTCTCCCCTCTCCTATGATTGGATTGTAGCGAAAAACCTCAGTAATATTCAGCTTTGGCGAGTAATAGGTCCCCACAGCTCCTAGGACTGTTGTGAGGCTTCAGGCAGGACATGCTTCAGAGTGACGCAGACATCTCTAACCTGTTCACCAACTAGATGAAATACCGGTTTTCTTTTGCTGCTGTTCTTGTACTCCTGCACATACAAGTTGATGTACAGTTCAAATTCTCCGTTCCACTGGGTCCATCACTAGGCTCTGTTTGTATCCACAAAACCCATAGCTTTAAGGGCTTTAGACTAAGCTCCTTGGCTCACATTGCAAAGCGACAGCATTTCAGAAAACTAACAGCTCCGATGGTCACTTTTCATTTGCAAAAAGTAAAGCTGGATGCAGTTTAAGCTGAACAGAAAATCTAATAAACTCTGGCCACTGCTTTCACCATGTGGCTGTGTTGCTTCCAGACTAATTCCCTGTACTTCTTCTTAACAATAGTCTGCAGAACATTGGTCTTCTGACTCCAATTCCACAGATCATGATACAGTAGGCACCTCAAATTAATTGGCAGTCAAATAACTCAAGGCAAAAAAACCCTTTACTTGGTTGACTTTCACCTTCCTGTAATTTGTGATGCCACTATTTCACTGATTCTTCAACCCGCACAGAATGTTTCAGAACAGAAAAGACAAGAATTTCAATTGTAAAAAGAAAGTGCGAATGGGAACTCAAAATTTTCAGACCCTCTGAAGAAAACAAAGAAAGGCACAAGCACATTTTTTTCTTTTGCAGGTTACCTTCAAAACCATCCTGTAAGTCACATTATCTCACACAGTAGAGTCGGAAGCATACATCAAACCTAAAGCACATAGCTAAAGTCTGTTTGTTAATCAACCACTTATGATTTCTCTTTATATGTATGAGATGTAAATCTGAATTAACTTTTATCTGACAAAAAACTCTGTGTATGATCAAAAGCTTGTCTTCTTCATCAAGAGAAGTTGGTTCAATAAAAGATATTACCTGACCCATCCCAGTCATTTTATTAGAAGTACTAATTAGAAAACAAAATCTACAATTAAAATGGTATTTAAAAATGTACTGTAACTTTATTTCTCCTACCCCAAAAATATCCATTACTTGTGTTTGGTTTTTAGAAAATCATTTGTTCACTGAATAATATTTGTGCCAGAAATGCATTTGACAAACAGAAAACAATTCAGAAACTCTTAAGGACAGTAGGCAATTCCTCCACAGGTTTTCTTAGAATCATAGGGTTGGAAGAGACCTCAGAAGGTCATCAAGTCCAACCCGCTGATAAAAGAAAATCAATCCCAACTAAATCATCCCAGTCAGGGCTTTGTCAAGTCGGGACCAAAAAACTTCTAGGGATGAAGATTCCACCACCTCCCTAGGTAACCCATTACAGTGTTTCACCACCCTCCTAGTGAAATAGTTTTTCTAACCTAGACCTTTTTCAAGCTCTCTTGTGGCAAAAGAGCTTAGGGTGCTCATCGGGAAGAAGTTCAAGTTTTCCTGGTTTTCAGTTTTAATTGACTTAATGGTAGCAGCCTATCTCCCAGAGCTAGAGAATCTATGGCTTTGGGCAATTTTTGTAAGCAGAGACTATAGAGGCAAGGTATTTTAAAGGTCTCTTGTGGACCCCATCTTCTGCACTTAGAGTGCCAGAGTGGGGAACAGCCCTGACATGGTGGCAGAGAGGTGGAATTATTTTGAACCAAGAGCACAGACCTCAGAGTTTCCAAAGGACACTCCCCCAACCTTTTGTTGCCTGAGGGGAAAAGACACAGAAGGTTAAATCTGCACACCCATAACAAACAGTTTTGTTTCTTTTTTTCTCTAGCTTTCGGGGCAATTGGATAGCTAGGCTAGAGTAGGGAAGGGAATCAACACAGTGCATGCATTTGCAGTTGGAAAGAGTAGCCCTGAAGCAACTAACCTCCCCCTGCAAGTGACACACCGAGGTGAAAATAGCCTTAGATCAGGGTAAGATGTCCACCTCCAGGGAAGGGGGGGACAGAAGAATGTTCCTGTGAGGCCAGGGGGAAGTAACCTTGTGGGGGCAGGAGCAGAGGATGGTGGCCATGCTCCTCCCCCACCACTGTCTTCAGGGTGGGAGAGTGTCCTTAAGGCAGGCAGATCTCTAACTAAGGCCAAGAGGGAGTTCTTACTGGAGACGAAGCACTTAGAAGTCAAGGAGCCGCAAAAGAAAGCAGAATTGGAAATGAGTCAGTTAGAAGTTAGAACTGTAGAACGTTAGGAAGCTGGGCCCTCCAACTACATCGACTAACCACACTGCTCCAACTAATGCTCCCAGGGAATATCTGATGTACCGGGTAGGAGATGATGTAGAGGCCTTTTTAGAAAATTTTGAAAGAGCCTATCTAGGGTAGAGCATCCCCAAAGACCAGTATATGGTGGTGCTGAGATCACAACTCAGTGGACTCCTAATAGAAGTGGCAGTTGAAATGCCTAGGGAAAACATGAATGACTATGAACTTTTTAAACAAAAGGCCAGACTTAGGATGGGGCTCACTGCCAAACATGCCCATCGCCATTTCAGAGCCATAAGGTGGAAATGCCTACGAGATTAAAAAGAACTTGGATGCCTGCGTATCAAAAGCCAAAGTTAAGATTATGGAAGAGCTAGCTCTCCTGATGCAAATGATCAAGCTCCTAGAGAACCTTCCTATAGAGCTCCAGTGATACTTCTAAGATGGGAAGCCTAAAACACAACAGAGCTAGGAGAAATAGGAGCCAGGTGGATGGAGATGACGAAGGGAACCAAAACTAACAGCCAGTCGAGGGAGTATCAGAAGGGGCGCCCATAAATGGCATCCCACTACCGGGGACAATCCAAGGGCCTACATCGAATGGAGGATCCCTCTGCAACCCAAGGGAGGCCACAGACACCTTCTCATCCCACAACCCCATTCTCTAGCAATTCACCTGGCTCCAATTACAAGCCAGCTGCGCAATGTTTTAAATGTAATGAACTAGGGTGTGTGAAGGCCAACTGCCCCAAGAGCACAAGCAGAGTGCAGTTCATTACACCGGGGTCATACCAAGAGTCCTCAGGCCCAGATGCCTCCCCGATACCCCAAGAGCAAAGATAAACTGTGAATGTGGGCAGGAAGAAAGTTATTGCATGGAGTGACACTGGAGCACAGGTGTCTGGAATCATCAGTCCCTAGTGGACCCCAAACTCATCAACCCAAAGGCCCAAGTAATGGTTCAACCCTTCAAGGCAGAATCTTTTGACCTGCCTACAGCCAAGTTGCCTGTTATGTACAAGGGCTGGTCAGGAATTTGGACTTTTGCAGTCTATGATGATTATCCTATTTGTATGCTGGTGGGGAGAACTTAGCCAATCATGTGAAACAGGCTAAGCAGAACTCCACACCTAGCCCCATTCTTGAGCCTTTTACATGGACCTAGTCCATATCCCCAGACATCCCAGTGCCAGAGGCCCAGATAGAGATGGTGGAGCCAGACCCCAGATCAGCGACTACAACAACAGCTGTGGATCCAGTTCCTGAAATCTGGGTGGAATTGGCCCAAGAGCTGGACCTGGTGAAACATCCAGTGCCAGGATTGGTCCTGGCAGCAGAGAGTACTACAGAGCCTACAGCAGTGACTGCACCTGCACAAGAGACACTGCCAGAGCCTAACCCCGTGTACCAGCAGAGAGCGGTTCATAGCCAGCAAAGTGTGGGAGAGCCAGCACTACCCTGCCTTGGCAATAAATGGTCATGTCTGCCTTGTCCAAAGTGTGGATTTCTGGCCTGTCTCAGTCTGGTGTGCCAAAGCACACAGGCAAGGCCCAAGAGTCAGGAATTGTTTTGCATAACAATGCAGATTAAGCATGGTATGTGAGACCACGTCAAGAACACAGGACAAGTGGCCTTGTACTAGTACTTCTGTTTCTGATAAGCAAAAAGTACAGATGCAGACATGAAACTGTCAACTACGCACATAGTTTAGGTAACATCCTGGGTAGCAGGATGTACCCCAAATAGGGGCATTGGGCTTTTTACGTAATCTACACAATATGTAATCAATTGGTAAATATTATTAGAATGACCAGGTCTCGCTTTGCTATAAATGGGGTTTACTAAGAACAATAGATGGGAGGGAATGGGCAGGATTGACCCACATGTCCTGCTCGATGTAACTAGAAGTAATTAGGCCCTTCACACCGGCGGCCCAGTGCGTGGCATTCCAATGCTTGGGAAGAAACGGAACCACGACCTCCTGCCTGGCACTGTAGATAGCATACAGGTGAAGTGTAAGTGATTTAGGCTTTATTATTGTATATAGTAGATCTTTTAGTAATTGCTTTTGCATTGTTTTGTGCTGTATTAATTGCTTTAGCATTTATAGTATTTAAGGTTTAAATTGTAGAATACTTGTTCTTAAGGCTTGTAAAATGTAAACAACTGTATTAACTGCTTAAACCTTGCAATAAATAAGAAAGTGATTAAGTAGCCCTGGCGTGTCCTGGTTTCCCTTGGATCTAAAATAAATCGAACCACACAACACAGAGACACCCACATCACCTGCATCGCATCCAGAATGAGCAACCCCAAGTATACAACCCAGCGGGGTGCTGAAGTCTCCAGCATCAAGGGAGAAGTTGCAGGAAGAGCAGAAAGCAGATGAAAGCCTCAGGGGAGCTTGGATGGTGGCCTGGAGCGAGCCACCGCCTTTCAGCTCCACTAACAGGTCCAGGTTTATGGTAGAAAGAGGCTTTTATACAAAGAGACTCTTTCTGGTGAGCACAAGGAGGACTGGCATCCTCAGAGACAGTTGGTAGTTCCAACTAAATACAGGATAAAGCTCTTGAGCTTAGCCCACAGTCACCCTAGTGGGCATGCTGGGGTAAACAGAACCAAAGACTGACTGGGAAAGTCATTCTACTGGGAGGGGATGAGCAAGGATGTGTCTAGTTATGTCCAGTCTTGTAAGGTGTGCCAGCAGGTGGGAAAGCCCCAAGACAGGGTCAAGTCACCTCTCCAGCCATTCCCCGTAATAGAGGTTCCATTCCAGAATGTGGCTGTGGATATTCTGGGTCCTTTCCCTAAAAGGACACCCAGGCTTCTAGACTGCAGGCTTCTTTTGGAAGAAGCTTTCCAGCGTCCATACTGAATGGACGCTATCTAACATTTAAACTGTGATTACTGTGGATGGAGTGGTCACTAGGTACCTGTGCTTTTTCCTCTTTCCTCTTCTTTCAAAAGAACTCCCTCTTCCCCATCCACACACGCCTTTTTCCGAGAGAGCCCTTTTTGAAAAAAGGCTTCTTCCTCATAGAAAAGAGGATTACCAATGCCAGAAAAATCCCTCTGTTCTTTCAATTTTCTTTTGAAAGAACGCGATTGCAGCATGGACATAATTCAAGGTTTTTTTGGGAAAATGGCCGTTTTTCCAAAAAAACTCTGTAGTGTAGACATACCCCCAGAGGAAAACAATATGTACTGACTTTCATGGATTTTTTCATTAAGCTGGCCTGAAGCAGTAGCTCTAGGGAACACCACAGCCAAGAGCTTGTGCCAGGCATTAACAGATATTTTTGCCAGGGTAGGTTGGCCCTCCGTGATCCTTACGGACTCAGGAACTAACTTCTGGGCAGGGATCATGGAACATTTTTGGGAAGCTTATGGCATGAACCATTTGGTTGCTACCCCTTACCACCACCAAACAAATGGCCTGATGGAAAAATTTAATGGAACTTTGGGAACTCTGATACACAAATTCATAAATGAACACTCCAATGATTGGGACCGGGTGTTGCAGCAGTTGCTGTTTGCCTACGAGTTGTACTCCATCCCAGTTTGAGATTAGCTCCCTTTGAACTTGTTCATGTCCGTGAAGTTAAGGAGCCATTGCAATTAGTGAAGCAGCAATGGAAGGCGGCTATCCCTTCTCAAGGAACTAACATTGTGGATTTTGTAGGAAACTTGCAGAACACCATCAAAGACTCTTTAGCCCTTGCTCAACAAAACTTACAGAATGCTCAGCAAGAGCAAAAGACCTGGTATGATAAACATGCCAGAGAGCGTTCCTTCACGTTAGGTGAGCAAGTCACGGGTCTTGAAGGCGCTCCAGGCCAATAAGATGAAAGTATCCTGGGATAGACTGTTCACAGTCCGAAGGCATAAGAGCAATTAAGTACCTCACAGTTTTCCCAGACCCTAGCCTTAAGTCTAAGGTATTTCATGTTAGTTCTCTAAAGCTCTTTTATTCCCAAGAATTCAAGGTTCTTCAGTTCATATCCCACGAGAGAGATGACACTTAGTGGCCTGAAGTAGCCTACTATGACGGGAAAGACAAGGGTGGCATCGAAGAGGTAACCCTCTCCATGACCCTCAGCCATGAGCAGCGACAGCAGATCAAGGAACTGTGCACCAGCTTTGCACCAATGTTTTCAGCCACCACAGGATGGACTGAACAGGCTTACCACTCCATTAACACTGGTGAAGCTCACCCTATCAAAGCCCAACCCTCCCGAGGGTTCCTTCAGCCAAAGCTACTATAGAGAAGGAGATCAAGGACATGTTAAAGATGTGTGTAATTCGCCCCTCTGATAGTTCATTGGCCTCTCTGATGGTCCTAGTCCCCAAACTGGATGGAGAAATCCTCTTTTGCATGGACTACCATAATTTAATTCTGTAACTTGCCCAGACAACTATCTAATGACCCACACAGATGAGCTATTGGAGAAATTGGGACATGCCCAGTTCATCTCCACCCTAGACTTAACCAAGCGATATTGGCAGGTACCTCTGGAGGAAGCAGCCAAGGAAAAGTCAGCCTTCATTACACATGTAGGATTGTATGAGTTTAATGTTCTCCCTTTCGGGCTACACAATGCACCTGCAACTTTCCAGAGACTTGAAGATAATCTGCTAGCAGGATTTGGCGAATTTCAGTAGCCTATCCGGATGATGTGGCTGTATTCTCTGATTCATGGGCAGAAAATCTAGAACACCTCCAAGCTGTCTTCCAGGCATGAGAGGCCAGGCTGAAAAGGCTAGGAAGTGTCAAATAGGCCTAGAAAGGGTAACTTACCTGGGACTTCAGGTGGGTCAAGGCATTATCAACCCTCTACAGGCTAAGGTGGAGGCTATCCAAAACTGACCTGTCTCTAAGTCAAAGAAACAAGTCTAATCCTTCTTGGGCTTGGCAGGATATTACAGGCCATTTGTACCACTCTACAGTCAGACTGTCATCCCACTAACAGACCTGACCAGAAAAAAGCAACCCAATACAGTTAAGTGGACTGAGAAGTGTCAGGAAGCTTTCAAGCAGCTTAAGGCTGCTCTTATGTCTGATTCTGTACTAAGGGCCCCAGACTACAACAAACCTTTCTTCGTCACCACAGAGCATGGTGCTTCTGAGCTGTGCTTCAGAGCATGGTGTGGGGGCAGTTTTGATGCAAACAGGGCCAGATCAACAATTCCACCCTGTTGTGTTCAACTCTCTGAGAAGGAAAAACTCTCTGAGAAGGAAAGCCACTGGTCTGTCTCCGAGAAGGAATGTTATGCCATTGTATATGCTCTAGAGAAGCTATGACTATATATTTGGGGATGAGACTTTCATCTTCAGACCCACCATTTTGTTCTGAGGTAGCTTCACAAAGTTAAAGAGACTAACAAGAAACCCTTTCGGTGGAGTTTGGCCTTCCAAGACTTTGACTTCAACATACAACACATCTCAGGAGCTACTAATTAAGTGGCTGATGCACTCTCCCGTGAAAGTTTCCCAGACTAAGCCAGTCAAAACTCTCCCTATACATAAGTCATTGTAGTCCATGCATGTGGGGAATCAAGTTTAGATCTTTGTGTATTTAGTAGTGAATGTGTGTGCATGTACACTATTAACTATGTTTTATCCTCCAGGAAGAAATCACAGCTGGTGCGGGTCAGCCTGTCCAGCACCGTCTGTGATTTGGAGGGGATGTGATGGATAGGAGGAGTGCTGGCCAGCACTTGGGCTACGTCTAGACTGCATCCATCTGTCGACAGAGGGATGCAAATCAAGCACATCGAAATTGCTAATGAAGCAGGGATTTAAATATCCTGCATCTCATTAGCATAAACATGGCCGCCGCTTTTTTTCTAAATGGAGGTTTTTTTCGAAAAAAACGGCAGTCTGGATGCGGATCAGTCGAAAATAAAGCCTTTTGTGACAGATCCTGTATTCCTCAAAAAATGAGGTTTACAGGATCTGTCAAAAAAGGCTTTATTTTCAACAGATCCGCGTCTAGACTGCCGTTCTTTTTCCAAAAAACTCCGTTTCGAAAAAAAAGTGGCAGACATGTTTATGCTAATGAGGCATGGGATATTTAAATCCCGGCTTCATTAGCAATTTCGATGTGCCTAATCTACATCTCTCTGTCGACAGAGAGGTGTAGTCTAGACTCACCCTTGGTGACTAAAGGGTTAAACTCAGGTAGCTAAGAATATCGGGCATGGAAATGTATTGGACCTTGAAGTACAGATCAGTACGGATCATGAGTAGATAGAGAAATGTATGTTTAGTCATGATTAGGGTATTTTTTTCTTGGTTTTGTTGTTTGGTTAAACTTCTGAGTGAAATCCACGACTCTCTCCTCCCATTCACTATAACTAAGCTGTGCCAGAGATACCATTTTTTAATTTGTGTTTTAATCTGCTCTTTTCTGAGCTGCTCTGTAACACTTAGCAACCAAAAGTATGCTTTATCAAGTATACATTTGTATTTTGTTAATAAAATCACCTTTTTTAAGGTGATGATTTGATTCTTGTGTCCTGAAAAGTAACAGGGAATCTGTCTGTGTGTCAGTGTGTGTGCCTGCCTAAGACTGAGAGGTCAGCTATCAGAGACTGCAGTTTGTTTTTGTTGGCTTTTTTTTTCTTTTTTCAAGCTCTCTTGTGCTAAAAGAGCATGGGGTGCCTCTTGGGAAGAAATTCAAGTGTTTTTTTCCTGGTTTTCAGGGGTTTAATTCACTTGATGGTGGCAGCCCATCTCCCAGAGCCAGTGAATCTGTGACTCTGAGGAGTTTTTGTAAGCAGAGCCGAGAGGCAAGGCATTTTGAAGATCTCTTGCAGGCCCCCACCTTCTGCACTCGGAATACAAGAAATACCAGAGTGGGGAAGAGCCCTGACAGTACTCAATGCTTTTTTGCAGCTGTCTTCACTGACAAGGTCCACCCTCAGAACAGGTAACACAGTATGAGAAGGAGGTGGGCAGCCCTTGGTGGAGAAAGAATAGGTTAAGAACTTTTTAGAAAAGTTGGACATACACAAATCCATGGGTCTGGATTTAATGCATCCGAGGGTACTGAGGGAGTTGGCAGACGTCATTGCAGAGCCATTAGCCACTATCTTTGAAAACTCATGGAGATCAGGGGAGATCTTGGACAACTGGAAAAATGGTAAATGTAGTGCCCATCTTTAAAAAAGGAAAGAAGGACAATCCAGGGAACTTCATTATTCTAATTATACTTCTAATTATACTTAATTTCATCTCTTTTGTTCAAGCTGTATTTAATTTTAATTTTAAAAAGACCATCTGGTTTTTATTGTGTTCCCCCTGTGTTGACTTGTCAAGATACTCTTTCTATGACTGCATGATCCATCTACTTCAGTAAGTACACTCTAAATTGTAACGTATTAATATTGGTTCCCTTTATACATTATTTAACACTGATCTAGTGTGTGAGAGAAAAGTATTTGTTGTTTGCTTTGTATGGCAAAGGTCTTTATGGACACAATCCTGTATCCACTGAAAACTACCTGTTTTGCCACTGACTTCAAGGGAACAAGAAATAAACTCCAAATGCTCCAATTGCCTTAAATCCCCCAAATGACTAAAATTTTCACTTATAGTGTGTATGAACAGATTTCCTGCAGATTAATGAAAGTTTCCACTTATGCCAACCTGTTAAAATTTTCAAGCACCAATATTTACTTAGGACTGAGGGAGAGGGAAAAACAATGAAGAAAACTACCTTCAAAGTTTAAAAATAAAAACAGAGGGGCCATCATTTGTTAATAGAAATTAGGAATATGGGTCACTCCTGTGTTTCTATCTTCTTATTTAACATATTTTATGTTTCTATCTTCTTATTTATCTACTCCATCTGTATTCTATTCCTATTCTATTTTTAAACCAGAAAATAATTTCTTTGTCACTTGTTCACATTGCATGCATTAATTTTCATTAGGCTTTCTTGAAGTTATTGATTTCCTGCTTCCTTGGAGTGGGTTTCTTTCTTGCTCAGCAGGCTATCCTTTTAAAAAATTGTTAAACAAAAAATACTAATTTAATTTTAGGATTGATCTTCATTCAATTTTATCCAAGTTAAATTAAAGTGTCATGCCTTCTTTATTATGCTAAAAAAAACCCTAAAAGGAAATACAAAATACCTTTCAAAATTAGGAGTGAAACACCTAAAATTTTGCTTTTATCTATGGCATACTTATTTTTTTGTTTGGAAATGTAAAAAATAAAATTAAAAAAAATTGTGGCCCAAATATTTCTGTCCCCTGATCCAAAAGTACAATTGAAATGAAGGGGTCCAATTCACCCCACAATGTGGCTCATTGATATTGGCTTTGCCACTTCAAGGGATTGCAGCATTGGCACATCTGGTTTTGGGCCTCAGTGTATGGGCCACCCTGGTTGGTGTACATTTGGCATAACCAGCTCTGCATGCATCAAGCATCTGTAATACTCCTAGAGAATTGGCCAGGCTGCTACATGCTTTAAAGAACGGTTACTTACCTCGTAACTATGATTTTTCGAGATGTGTTGCTCATGTCCATTCCAATATAGGTGTGTGCATGCAGTGTGTACGCGCCGTTGGAGACTTTTCCCTCAGCAGTTCCCTTAGGGCCAGCAGGGAGCCCCCTGAAGTGGCGCCGGTATATCGGGCCATACATACCCCTGCTGGCCCCCTCACCCACTCTGTTCCTTCTTACCAGCACATTCTGGATAAAGGGCGGTGGGCGGAGATTTGGAATGGACATGAGCAACACATCTCGAAGAATCACAGTTACGAGGTAAGTAACCGTTCTTTCTTCTTCGAGTGATTGCTCATGTGCATTCCAATATAGGTGACTCCAAAGCAGAACCTAACTAGGTGGAGGGCCGGATGTCGAAACCAAGGAGGAGTTAAGGACCGCCCTACCTAGGGCAGCATCCTCTCTGGCCTGATGGTTCAGAGCATAATGGTTGGCAAACGTGAGGACTGAGGACCATGTGGCAGCCCTACAGATGTCCAGGATGGGAACCTGCGCTGCGAAAGCAGTGGAAGCTACCCAGCTCTCATGGAGTGTGCTCTAAGGGTCAGGGCTGAAATGTGGTTATCCGCAAGGCAATCCGCTGAGTGGATACAGGTTGGCCTCTCATGCATTCCGCGATGGCTACAAAAAGTTGTGGTGATTTTCGGAATGGTTTGGTCCTGTCTAAATAAAAGGCTAGCGCCCTACGGACATCTAACGTGTGTAAAGCTTGCTCTTTCCCCGATGCATGCAGTTTCGGATAAAAAACTGATAGAAAAATATCCTGAGAAGTGTGGAATGCAGAAACAACCTTCAGCAGAAGGTCTGGGTGAGGGCGGAGCCAAACCTTGTCCTTGAAAAATACTGTGTAGGGGAGATCTGACGTCAGTGCCCTAAGCTCAGACACCCACCTCACAGATGTGATTGCCACTAGGAGGGACACCTTATATGATAGGTGAAGGAGGGAGCACGTGGCTAGTGGTTCGAACGGGGGCCTCATAAGTTTGGATAGTACCAGGTTTGGGTCCCACTGGGGAACGGGTTACCGGACATGCGGATAGAGTCTGTCCATTCCTTTCAGGAACCTGTTGACCATAGGGTTGGTAAATAGCATTTTCCCCCTTTCCCCTGGGTGGAAGGCCGAAATGGCTGCTAGGTGGACCTTAACAGAAGAGGAAGAGAGATGCTGGAGGCTAAGGGCCAAC
Organism: Pelochelys cantorii; assembly: GCA_032595735.1. Lineage (NCBI taxonomy): Eukaryota > Metazoa > Chordata > Testudines > Trionychidae > Pelochelys > Pelochelys cantorii. The sequence continues at coordinate 35,333,665 of CM064337.1, read as the reverse complement.
AGGTAATCCAGGATCAAGAGGACTGGTGCCCACCTCGGGTATATCCCCTTCTGAGAAGCCCAACAGCAAAACCGCTTCCACTTAGCGAGGTACATAGTTCTAGTGGAAGGTTTTCTGCTACCCAGAAGGACTTCTTGGACTCATTGAGAGCACTGAAGCTCCTCTGCCGTTAACCATGGAGCTTCCATGCTGTCAAGTGGAGGGACCGTAGGTCTGAGTGGTGAAGCCTGCCTGAGTCCTGAGATATCAGGCCCGGGACTAGTGGGAGGGTTACAGGCCTCTCGCATGAGAGGTTGAGGAGGTAGAAAATCAATGCTGTCTGGGCCACACAGGGGCGATTAGAATTAATGAGGCTCTGAACTCCCGCACTTTCAAGAGGACCCTGTAGACTAGTGGGAAGGGTGGGAAGGCGTACAGCAAGCCCTGAAGACAGCAGAGGAGGAGAGCATCCCCCAGGAACCCCCGTCCCTGTCCCATGAGGGAGCAGTAGTGGGGGCACTACGTGTTCTGCCCTGTGGCGAACAGATCCAGATGGGCAAAGCCCCACACGTGAAAGATGGATTGGGCAATGTCCCAACGCAGGGACCACACGTGGCTCACAAATGATCTGCTCAATCTGTCCGCTAGGACGTTCTGTGAGCCCCGGAGATACGAGGCCATCAGGTGGATATCTGCCCCAATGCAGAGTTCCCATAGGCTGATCACCTCTGAGCACAGGAGAAGTGAACGAGCCCCGCCCTGCTTATTTATATAGGCCACCACTGTCGTGTTGTCTGACAGGAAGAGGACAGTCTTGGCCTTCAGGTGGGGAAGGAAAATTGCACAGGCCAGTCAGACCGCCCTGAGTTCCCTGATGTTGATATGCAGGGAGGTTTCGCAGGGGGACCACATACCTTGAGTGTGCAGCTCTCCCAGGTGGGCTCCCCAACCCGTGTCTGATGCATCGGTGACCAGTCGGATGGACGGGACTGGCTGGGAGAATGGGACCCCTGCGCAGACTTCCACTCGATGCGTCCACCATTCAAGCACAAGGAGGACAGGGGCGGGGACGGTTAACACTCTGTCCCAGGAGTGGACGGCCGGGTTGTGGACTTGCAATAGCCACATCTGAAGCGGGCGCTTGCGCAGTCTGGCATGTTGCACTACATAAGTGCAGGTAACCATGAGGCCCAGTAGACACATGCAAGCCCGGGCGGTGGTCACTGGAAAGTTCTGGAGTGACCTAACCGCCGACTCTAGCATGAGAAAGCAGGAGCTGGGTAGAGAGGCTCTCTGAGACCGGGGATCCAGGGTCGCACCCACGAATTCTATTGTCTGGGTAGGAGTTAAGGTAGATTTGTCCAGGTTTAAAAGAAGACCCAGTTCTTGAAAAAGTTCGTGGACTATGGCGATGTGGTCTCTCACCTGGGTTTCCGACTGCCCCCGGAGGAGACAATTGTCCAAATAAGGGAACACTTGGACTCCCCTTTTTCTGAGATCGGCGGCCACCATCGCCATACATTTGGTGAAGACCCGGGGGGCCGTAGAAATACCAAAGGGAAGGGCCGTGAATTGGTAGTGGTCCTGGCCCATAGTGAATCACAGAGACCTTTGGTGGAAGGGGGTGATTGAAACATGAAAATAAGCGTCTTTTAAGTCGAGGGCAGCATACCAGTCTCTGGGGGCTAGGGAAGGAATGATGGACGCCAGAGTCACCATTTTGAATTTTGTCTTGACGATGAAGAGGTTTAGAGCTCCGAGGTCCAGAATTGGGTGAAGGCCCCCTTTTGCTTTTGGGACCAGAAAGTAACGGGAATAAAATCCCCTGTTTTGAAATTCGAGGGGAACTCGTTCCACCGTCCCCAAGTTGAGAAGGTGGCGAGCCTCCTCCTATAACAGAGGCTCGTGAGAGGGGTCCCTGAAAAGGGACGGGGTAGGGGGTTGGGAAGGAGGGGCAAGTGGAAAGGGATTACATAACCCGTTTTCACTATCTCCAGAACCCATCGGTCCAATGTAACAGAGCACCAGGCCTGGAGGAAACGGGATAAACGGTCCTGGAAGGGTAACAGGGAGACTGGTAAGGAGCCCTTGGGGGGGTCCCGTCAAAACCCCTGTCGGGGCCCGGTGGGCTTACTGGGAGGGCCCTGGTTAGAATCCAGGGCTGGGCGAGGGCGGCGCCTATTGTTCCTGCCATTATTACCCCTGCCCCTACATCGAGTAAAGTCGGGACGTGGGCCCTGTGGAGGCAGTCTAGGAACATTCCTGTTGGTATATGACCACCTCTGGCTCTCCTGTTCTTCAGGCCATGCAGCCGCTGGTCAGTTTGCTCGGAGAAGAGCGATGTGCCTTCAAAAGGGAGGTCCTGTAAGGTGTTTTGGACTTCTGGCGGCACTCCGGAGCCCTGGAGCCATGAACTGCGATGCAGGACCACTCCGGTGGCCATGACTCGTGAAGCCACATCAGCCACATCGAGTGCCGCTCATAACACCGTTCGGGAAATTACTTTCCCCTCTTCTGGAAGGGCCTTATACTCCGCATGGGAGTCTCTGGGGAGCAAGTCCGTAAACTTGTCCATTGACGCCCAAGTGTTGTAGGCGTATCTGGACGGAAGGACTTGTTGGTTGGCAATTCGGTATTGGATGCCCCCAGATGTGTAGACCTTTCTGCCCAGTAAGTCAGTTTTTTTAGCCTCCCTGTTCTTATGGGTGGCCGCGGGCTATTCCTGCCTCTTCCTCTGGTTGACCGCCTGAACTACTAAAGAACCCAGGGGAGGGTGAGAGAAGAGGTGTTCGTTACCCTCCTGAGAAACAAAATACCTCCATTCCACACATTTATCGGTGGGCGGGATGGACGCCGGGCTTTGCCACAAGGCTGCCGAAATCTTGGCTACCGTCTTGTTGATCGGCAACGCCACTCTGGAAGGAGTGTCTGCATGCAAAATGTCGACGGTTGGGTCCAACTCCTCAGAGACCTTGTCCGCCTGGACTCCCAGACTTTGGGCTAGGCAGCGGACGAGGTCTTGGTGAGCCCTAGCATCCATGGAGGGCATGGAGGGTGCAGAGTCGGCCAGAGCCTTGTCTGGGGAGGAGGGCGATGACCCCTTTGCCATATCGCCCACAGGGGCATCTGTACGGCCTGGATCGTCCGAAGCGGCCACGGAGGGAGTGGGGAGAGGTTGGCTCACCGGAGCCACGCTCTTCCCTGGGCCTGGCGACGACTGGCTCGGAGGTAGCGAGTGGGCCAACGTGGGGGACCGGACCAAAGGAGTCACCAATGGAGGGACTCGTGGACCTGACATGACAGAAGCCGGTCCAGGAAGGTTCACACCCTGGTCCTGACGGTTGGCCCAGGGGTCCAAAAAGGCCACTGCCAAGGTGGCTGGGGCGGCCACCTCTGCTGGACCATCAGTACAGGGATTGGCTGAGCCCATTGTTGTTGGTACCAATGTGGGAAAGTACGGTGCCGGGACTGGTGCTGGGAGCGGGAGAGGTGCCGTGAATGGGATCGAGAGCCCCGTGAAGACCATGCAGACTCCGCGTCAGAATTGGAGGAGTACTCCGAGGCGGACCATGGCGGTGCCGATGCCGATGTTGATTGTCCTGCGGCGTGCCAAGACATGGCTTCCAGCTTGCCATGGTGCCGGGGCGGAGGAGGAGGCATGGCCGAGATGGGGTCCCTGACTATAGGTGCCGCAGTGTCGGGGGTCGGAAGCAATGCCGGGCAAGTAACCCGCGTTGCTTCCAGTGCTGGATCCATGGCTGGACAATAGCCAGTGCCGGGGGAGGTGCCGCGTGTGCCATATGGCCGCACCTCGTGCACCATTTTGCCAGGCACCCTAGGAGGGGAGTGGTACCGGGCATCCCCATGCCGTCTTGAAGGTGCCGGAGTTGGCGGAGGGGAGGGAGAGGAGTCTATAAGGACCCTTGCTGCCTCCAAGGCCTCCAGGGTGGACGGGTCCGGGAGATCCTCTGAAGGACTTCACATCCCTTTGGTGGGAAGAGTAGTCACCTGACCTAGAAGACCTGGGTTCTGGACTGGCTGGTGCCGTGTGCCCCACTGTAGAGTGCACGGAGGGCACGTGCTTGGATGGGGACCGACCCCTATTAGGGCTCCTCTTCTGTATCGGTACCGGCGACTGGGAGCAATGTCTGGTCCTGTGTGGTACCGGGGAGGCACAGTGTGCGGAGCTGTCACGCACCAAGGCCGGTGCGCTGTTGGAGATTGGTGCCGAGTCCTGTGCCAGTGCCGGCTGGAGTGCCGCCTCCATCAGGAGCGCCTTGAGTCGCAACTCACGCTCCCGTTTGGTTCTGGGCTTAAACGCATTACAAATCTTGAACACGTCTGTAATGTGTGATTCTCCCAGGTACTTCAAACATGATGAGTGTGGGTCACCACATGGCATAGACTTGTTGCACTTCTTGCAGGGCTTAAAGCCTTGCAGGCCGGGCATGCCCTGCTGTGGGCACATGGTGTGCCGCCGCGGGGTAAAAAGAAAACTACAAACGAAAGTCTTTAACTAAATTAACAGTTATTTAACGGATGATTACTAATGAAGGAGAAGAACAGTGAAGAGAACGATTCGAAGATGAGCTGAGGGTTTTCCAACGACCGTCACGGCGGTAAGAAGGAACTGAGTGGGTGCGGGGGCTAGCAGGGGTTTATATGGGCCGATATACCGGGGCCACTCCAGAGTGCTCCCTGCTGACCCTAAGGGTACTGCTGAGGGAAAAGTCTCTGACGGCGCGTGCATGCTGCGCGCACATACCTATACTGGAATGCACATAAGCAATCACTTGAAGAAGAACTAATCCTTGCTGCTGTAATAACCTCTTGAGGCCATTGGTAGCTGTAACGTCCACTGCAGACTAAAAATAGTATTGTGGCTGTTATGGCACCAGAGGATACTCAAGGTCATTAACCCAAGGTCAGACCCACATGACCTCTTTGGGTTATGTGGCAAAATATATAAATAATAAATCAGGGGTGGGCATTAATTTTTCATGGTCTTCCATGGTATTAACGGAGGAGGTACAGGGCCTGGGATGGAGGCTAGGTGCAGAGGGGAACTTGGGGTAAGGGTGAAGTTTGGGTGAAGAAGGCACTGGAGTGGGGTGCAGGGGGTTGGATTGTGACCTAGGGCAGGGATTTGGGTTGTGAGCTAGGCCAAGAGTGGACTGTGATCTGGGGCAGGGGATTGGGGTGCCGGATCTGGAAGAGGGTATGGGTGCAGGAGGGGGCAGAGGATTTGAGTATGTAGAGTAGGGGGGCAGAGGATTGGGGAAGGAAGGGCTAGGGTGCTAGATGCAGGCTCTGGCCAGGAGATTTACCAGCCAGCAGCCGTTCCTGAATCAGCCTCCCTGCCGGCCCCACCCCCGCCCCCACAAGACTGCAGCCATGTGCTCTGTGAATAACTATGAGCCCCTTGGGCTTCATGGCTGCCTGTTATTGAAACAGGCAGCTCCCATTGGCCAGTTTCTGGCCAGAAGTCAGCCAATGGGATTGTGCTGGGGGTAGGAGCAGCACTTAAAGCTTTCCCCCTGCCCTCCGGGCTCAGTTTTTAAAGTGAAACTGCCCTGCAGCTGTGTTTCTGAGTGGCATGCTGGTGGGGCAAGGCAAGCCGGGAGCCTGTCTGGGGTTCCCCAAAGCGTCTGCAGGCCGGATCTGGTGGTTTGGCGGGCTGCATCCGGCCTGCAGGCTGTGTTTTGCATAGGCCTGTAATGAAGAAAGGATGATGAGCAGGAAAACTATTAAAGTCACAACCAACTGTAAAGTTTTTATAATGTCTGTGCAAATCAATATGCAAATCCCACATGGCATTTGCCAGCTCCTAGAACTTTGGACTGAGCCTTCAAGGGCCCCATCCTTTGAACTATAGCAATAAGAACATAGGAACATCCATAGTGGGTCAGACCAAAGGTCCATCTAGCCCAGTATCCTGTCTTCCAACAGTGACCAATGCCAGATTTTTAGTGTATTTTTAGAGGGAAACAGAAGGTAACCATCAAGTGATCCCACCCTTGTCACCCATTCCCAGCCTCTGACAAACAGAAGCTAGGGACACCATTCCTACCCATTCTGGCTAATAGCACTGATACACTTATCTTCCGTGAATTTATTTAGTTCTTTTTTGAACCTTGTTAAACTCCTGGTCTTCACAACATCCTCTGGCAGGGAGTTCCATAGGTTGTCTCTGCGCTGAGTGAAGAAATATTTTTTGTTTGTTTGTTTGTTTGTTTGTATTAAACCTGCTGCCTATTAATTTCATTTGGTGACCCCTAGTTCATAATTATGAGAACAATTAAATAACCTTTCCTTATTCACTTTCTCCACACCAGTCATGATTTTAGAGGCCTATCTCATATACCCCCTTAATCTCCTCTTTTCTAAGATGAGAAGTCTCAGTCTTTTTAATCTCTCCTCACATGGCAGCTGTTCCAAACCCCTAATCAGTTTGTTGCCATTTTCTGAACTTCAATAGACCAGAGCCCTCTGATACCATTTTGCAGCATGCTTGGGATCAAGAATGAGGACAGAATGGATTAGAAACAGCAGTTGTGGCCTGAAAGGGGGCTTCTGAATGGGGTGATAATGGGAACAAGACTAGTTTAGTTTCAATTTTGAGCTTGAGTTTGGGAGCTGAGAGAGAAGCAGAGCAGCTCAGGCAGTCTCTGATTAACTCCCTCTCTCCACAAAGGGATTGTCCAGACTGCTGTGGGATCTACTGCATGGATCAAGCCTTTCCAGCCCTGCCAAGACCAGCATCTTGAGTGGTAGAGATCTCTCCAGGTGCCAGCTACCAAGAATAGTCAAAACCTCTGTGTTGATGTACTTTATTGTTTTACTGTGTCGTGGGTTTTATAATTCTTGCCAACTGTGGGAGCATTGTTTATTTTCCCTTGGGGAAGAACCCCTTGGCTATGTCTACACTCGCGGCTTCTTGCGCAAGTACGGCTGTTCTTGCGCAAGAATCTGCAGAGCGTCCACACTGCCCGCCCGCTCTTGCACAAGTAAATTTACAGTACGGCGTGGTAAGAGAGGGCTTCTTGCACAAGAGCTATGCTCTTTTTTAACAGGTATAAGCCCTCTTGCGCAGGAGCTCTTGCGCAAGAGGGCAGTGTGGACGCTTGGCAGGGATTTCTTGCGCAAGAAAGCCCTATGGCTAAAATGGCCATCAGAGCTTTCTTGCGCAAGAGAGCGTCCACACTGCCATGGGCGCTCTTGCGCAAAAGCACAGCTCGCACGGAGTGTGGATGTTTTCTTGCGCAAGATGTTCTTGCGCAAGAAGCGCCAGTGTAGACAAAGCCCTTGTGTCTCAAGGATAACAAGGAGTTAACTTGTGTGGAGGAATTAGAAGAAGCAGCTAGGATCCAATCTATTTGAGACAGAAGAAGCCACTCTAAGCAGCAAGCAACAACAAGAATGCTTCAGTCACACCAAGAGAGAGGGGCTACAAATAAAACTGTTGTGTAATTCCATGAAACAACAGAACAAAAAGACCTCTTAGAGAAAATGGCAGCTTTGACATAGGCTAAAGGTTATCTCTGTGCTTCTTCCATACATACTACTAACTGAAGTAAAACAACCTACAGAAAAAAGGCAGCCATTGTCAGATTTTCTGCCAGTGTCATATTATAAGATACATATTATTAGGGAACAAAAAGATCCTGCACATCATTCTCATCCCCATCTTTGTCCTTGCCACCGTGCCCTTCCTACAAAAGTAATCTATCCTATACTAACACCATCATCTCTCTCTAAAGAAAAATACCCCTGCCACATTATTCATAGTAAACTTCTCTCCAGATTTACTGCCCTTCCATCTCATTGTATGTAATCTGTGACAGTAATCTGTGACTCATCAACTACATGCAAAAAAATTGCCCTATATGAAAAAGGACATGTTCCTTAACAGAAAACAGAGTTTCATATGGTAATTATGTTCCCAAAACACCCAGAAGGGATCCTACCAATAACGCTGTTAAATTAGATCAGGGTGGGCAATAATTTTTGCCTGAGGGCCACTTCAAAAATTTCTGAAATATAGAATCATAGAACCATAGAGCTGGAAGAGACCTCAGAAGGTCATCAAGTCCTGCCCGCCGCCCTAGTCAGGACCAATCCCAACTAAATCAACCCAGCCAGGGCTTTGTCAAGCCAAGACTTAAAAATCTCTAGGGATGGAGACTCCACTACTTCCCTAGGTAACCCATTCCAGTGCTTCACCACTCTCCTAGTGAAATAGTTTTTCCTAATATCCAACCTGGACCTCTCCCACCACAACTTGAGATCATTGTTCCTTGTTCTGCCATCCGTCACTACTGAGAACAGCCTTTCTCCAGCCTCTTTGGAACCTCCCTTCAGGAAGTTGAAGGCTGCTATCAAATCCCCCCTCACTCTTCACTTCTGCAGACTAAACAGACCCAACTCCCTCAGCTTCTCTTCGTAGGTCATATGCTCCAGCCCCCTAATCATTTTCGTTGCCCTCTGCTGGACATTTGCCTTTTCCAGTCATCCGGGATCTCTCCCAATCTCCACTTTTCAAAGATAATGGCCAAAGGCTCCTCAATGACAAGTATCCCCGGGTCACCTTGGAAGGGGCAGGCCCTAAACAGGAAGGAGCGGGGCTATCCCACCCCCAGACCATGATTGGTCTGGGGATGGGAGAGCCCCTTTGCCCCCCCCCCTTCCCAGTGGGCACCCATGGCCTGGAAGACGCTTGGCACACTCCCCCACCCCCAGGCCAATCAAGGCACAGCAGGGCCTCCGCAGGCCAGATCCACCCACTTGGCAGGCCGGATCGGGCCCACAGAGGCCCTTTTGCCCACCCCTGAATTAGATGGACAAAGATAGCACCCTTCACAGCTAAGCCTGCAGAAAATCCCAGGCCAGACCTTTGGCACAGAGGGTATTAAATAAGACACTAAAAAAATCCAGTTACCTCTTCCACAGCTGAGACAGCATATGTACACACCACATAAAATTATTTTGTGTGAGTATGACAAATGAAAGTTAATTGTAACTTTCCATTCTCCATAAGATTAGGTATAATAAAGTCAGGGAAGAAAAACAATATCATGTGACCAAGACAACCTTACACAATATTAATAAAGAATAATTAATATCTAACGTGTGCTAAAAAAGAGTTCACAATCTACAGAGTCAAATCTGTTTGCATGAAATATTCATGTATCAGTTACAAATACAAACCAATTAATTCAAATAAGAATGTGAACAATTTATGAAGAAGACAAAAACCAGTTTGTGGAGCAAATGGTTTGCTATGAAACCAAGATCTACTTAATATTCTAATTAACAGATTACACTCACCTTCTCCATCTTTTTTAATTGTCTATTGGTGTATCCCACAACCTTCAAATGTACATTTAAAGCATATAACCATGGGTTTAACTCTAATAACACTAATGTTAATACCTGTAGGTCAGTGGTTCTCAAACTTTTGTATTGGTGACCCCTTTCATACACCAAGCCTCTGAGTACACACACCCCTTAGAGATTAAAAACAGTTTTTTATATTTAGCACTATTATAAATGCTGGAGGTGAAGTAGGGTTGGGGTGGAAGCTGGTAGCTCATGACCCCCCACTTACTAACCTCACAACCCCAGTCTGAGAACCCCTGCTATAAGTCCATTGATTTATGTTAGTGGTAAATGTGGCTCTGCACTTCATTTCAGGCTCACAGTTAACTTTGCCATCATTAACTGGGTGATATAATAATTCTGTTAATTACATGGGCATTTTATATGCATTTATAGATAGGTAAATTGAGATGCGAAAAAACGACACTCTACTATTAACTTTAATAACCATGGGTCACACATGTCCAAAACTGTAGAGAAGAATAACTGATGTTTAAAGATGTACTTAAATTTAAAAGGGAAACTGTTTTTAAAAAGTTTGAAGGACACAGGAAACTGAAAAAAAAAGTTTTCTTCAAGTTTCCTGTTTACATGTAAGGATAGATTACAAACAGATTAGATGAGCCACACAGAAGTTCAGTTTACAAGGGTCAGATGGTAACAGTTTCTATTTAATGCATGGCTTACATTAATACACAAGAAAATTAATCATTTTCAATAATTATCAAAGTAAAGCTTTGGCTTTTTCTCAAACTCTCGCTAAGGGGCTATTGTTTGCATTATCTGTCTTCCAGAAAGTGAGTGACTGTGTTTAAGTTAAACTATTAATTTAGCCTTCAGATGCAACATATTATGAGCTGCTTTTCAATGAAAAAAGCCCCTTAAGAGTGCAAACTCTCTGACAGCTTCCTTTGGAGTCTTGTGGTTACATGAGCATTTCACAAAACTACTCCTCACAGCTGCACACGTTATAATTTACACATTAAATGCAGCAGGTTTTCACATTATGCCTGTTGCTAAGAATAATCTTTTAAAAATCTTTTTATCCTTTTCTATAATGATAATTATAAATGTTCAACTAAGCAGCAAAAGGAAAGGAAAGCCTTTAAAATAATCTCTCTATTAATAACTGCAGCCTGATGATGAGAAAAATTAGTTGAATCAAAGAAAATGAAAAATCATTTTTTTTAGGTGGGATAAGAAATCAAGTGCAAAACAAGGTGCATTAAATTGAAGGAGTCACAAGCCTGTCTAGCCATCCAAAATACAAACAGTCTTTTGTATTGGAAGTACAAGAAAGTTGTAAACATCACTGCCGATATGCATCAGTACAAAGTCATGGAGAGTGCAGATGTACAAGAGTTATTTTTTGCATTTCTTCCCTGAACTGAGTCTATGCTATGAATGCTGTTCCATGAGCATAAATACCATACTCATTTTTGGTTTTTGTTACCATTTACATTTGTATAGTCTAATGTTGAAGTTTTTCCTCTAGAAATAGAGGTGCTTCCTTTTGCTAATTCATTACGAGTATTGTGTAATTGTCGACATGCTGAAATCCATGTAGTCATTCTGGGCTTTGTGGCTGGAAGAATTTTCAAATTATTTTATCTGGTAGATATCTATAGTCTTTTGCAAAGCTCTTTAAAAATACTGCACGAAGAAGTCCCTGCTGTTTCCAAATGAACCAGAACTATTACATTTCAATAATATATATTATTTTTTTCTAAATATTACTGTATGTTGAGTGTTGCTTAAAAATCAATATTTGTGTCTAATCTGAAAAAATTGTCAAATATATCACTTCTCTCATTCAACAATAAGCTCTTAATTCTAAAATTATTCATTTGAGAAAGACTAATTGCCATGTGGGAAATGTGTTCTTCAAATAATTTCTTTGAACAAGTGACTCAATATAAACCAGTTCCATCATTTGGATTTATGTCTTTCTTTACTAGAATTGTTTTTCAGATGAACTTCAGGAAACACAGCAATAAGTGATGGACAATATTCATGCAGGTCATGCTTCCTCACTGTGTTTATAAGAAAGTAGAAAAATATTAACAGCCCAGAATTTTTTTAAACAATCTGATTTGGTATTGTTTTAAGTCAAAATACACCAATATCCACATTGCTTTTAATAATCAGTGTCTACAATTAATGTCTGCTTTCCCAAACCAAAGATTCAATTATGCATAGTGCTCTCAACAATTACCATAATGTAAATAATCAACAATCACAGAATTAATAGAACACTATTCTTTTATATAATTTCAAATTCTTATTAGTGAGTATCCCTAAAAATGATGGCATCCAAAATCCTAATTCTGTAAAGCCCCAGGAATTAATTGGTGGTTGAAGGTACTCAGAATCTTTCAGGTTCATAGCTAGATGAATGTGAAATGCAGGGTTTTTCTACTATAACCCTGTAACCATCAGTACTCTCTTGCAGCTATTCAGGGAATGATACCAGTTTAAATCTACTTACAGCCATTCCAGTAACTGGGGCACAACTTAACCAATTATACATTCCTTCTGAATTTGTCCCTATTTATTTCATTGCAATACTGACAGCAGCAACAGGAAGGAAAACTAACAGACAGCTGTCTAAAGCACAAGGCTTTCTTTTTTCCTATTTAGTTTCTCTTTGAGAAAAAGAATGTAGAACCATAAAGATTGAGAGGCTGAAAAAGTATGATCTAGGAAGGACAGATATGTAGGTCTGCTCTATACTACAAAAAATTCATATTGCTCAGCGATGTATTTATACTATGGGTGGGCAACAAAAAACCAGCAGCTCACAGGGTTAGTCCCTGGCGGGTCACGGCTGTTATGTTTACCAGCACCTCTGCAGGTACTGGAGGATCACAGCTCTGGTTGGCCGTGAATCACTGAATCGCGGCCAATGCGAGCGGTGGGAAGCAAGCAGTGGGATTGCTCCTGCAATTTCTAAATAGTAAGCAACTATATTCAGACTTTTAACACTGAACCAAATTTTACAGAACGTCAAAGATGGCTGTAGTGTAACTGTCCCATGTAGGCAGCAGCAATATATGGAATTAACCAACAGTCCTCATGTTCTGTGGTGGCACAAGCAAATACTATGTATAGGAACAGAAAGCATTCCCAAAACAGGAGCATGCAAATGGTGTGTAGGATGCGAGAAACAATTATCACATTTCAAGTTATCCACACTGTCAATAAACATCCAGAAACTGCTGAAGTCATCAACATATGGCTTTGGCTAACTGCACAATGATTATGTTTTAATTTCTGTCTTAACATTTTATAGTTGCAAAGTGCTATTCAGTAGTTCTGTGGCTATTTAGGTTTCTTTTTTAACCCTATTTTATTAAGTTTTATAAATACTAACAAACATATTCACTCTGCAGTTAAATTTAGATCTTCCATGGTATTTAAAACACATCACTGAGGTGCCAAGTGTAATTCTCTATCAGCAATATACAAGAACATTTGTATTTGATTAGTTCAGAACATATGAATGTGGAGGAAATTATTCATTTGGAAAATGTATTTAGGGCACCATTTCTTTTATTAAATTGTTAATTTTATTAAAACGTGTAAGTTAAAAGAATATAATTCATTTCTATGTCTTTCATGATCCTTTAATTAAAAAAAAATATGTAAAATGAAATGTTACAGGCTCCTGATTTTATTTTGGAGCCCTCAGGAGGTCATCCAGTCCTGCCCAAAGCAACTAAATAATTCTAGCCAGGGGTTTGTCAAACCTGGCCTTAAAAACCTCTAAGGATGGAGATTCCACCACCTCCCTAGGCAACTCATTCCAGTGCTTCACTACCCTCCTAATGAAGTAGTTTTTCCTAATATGCAAAACAGACTTCCACCACTGCATCTTGAGACCATTGCTTCTTGTTCTGTCATCTGTCACCACTGAGACCAGCCTCTCTCCATACTCTTTGGAATCCCCCTTCAGGTAGTTGAAGGCTGCTATCAAATCCCCACCCCTCATTCTTCTCTTCTGAAGACTAAATAAGCCCAAATCCCTCAGCCTCTGCTCATAAGTCATGTGCCTTAGCCCCCTAATCATTTTCACTGCCCTCCCCTGTACTCTCTAATTTCTCCACATCCTTTCTGTAGTGTGTGTGGGGGGGGGGGGGAATTGGATGCAATACTCGATGTGGCCTCACTATTGCTGAATAAAGGGAAATAATCACTTTCCTCAATCTACTGACAATGCAGCCCAATATGCTTTTTGGAAACAAGGGCACACTGTTGACTCATATCCAACTTCTCATCTACTGTAATCACCAGTTCCTTTTCTTCAGAACTGCTGCCTAGCCACTCAATTTGGATTCTTTTATCCTAAGTGCACAACTCTGCACTTGTCCTTATTGAACTTCATCATATTTCTTTTGGTCCAATACTCCAATTTGTCTAAATCATTCTGGACACTATCCCTATACTCCAGCATATCTACAGCTCCCCATATTAGTGACATCTGCAAACTTGCTGAAGGTGAAAACCAACCCATTATCCAAATCATTAATGAAGATGTTGAAGAAAACAGACCCTAGGACTGATCTGTGAAACACTTTGCTTGATACCAGCTGCCAACCTGACATTGAGCCATTGATCACTGCCTGTAGAGCCCAATGAGCTAGTCAGATTTCTATCCACCTTATAGTGCATTCATCCAAGCCATACTTCTTTAATTTGCTGGCATGATTGCAATAGGAGATTGTATCAATAGGTTTGCTAAAGTTGAGGTATATCACATCCACCACTTTTCCCATATCCACAGAGCAAATTATCTCATCATAGAAGGCCATTAGGTTGCTCAGACATGACTTTCCCTTGGTGAATCCATACTGACTGTTCCTGATCACCTTCCTCTCCTCCAAGATGTTCAAAATAGTGCTAGCATGTTGTGTGCTAGGAGGTCTGAAAGGCTGAGGAATTGGGGAGGACCTGGATGTGGGAGACAGGCTCCACGGCATCCAGTAAGGACCCTACCCATGACTGCTACAAGATTCCCTGTCTCTAGATTCTCTCTGGATAGTTAGTGGATACCATACATTCCTTGATGAAGGAAAACAGGCCTATCTCAGAATCAAGGGGCATAAGACCCTACTTCAAAAGCCAACGAGGACCCTGAGCTGCATGACCCTGATGATGCTGTGCTAGGCAGAGCCAAGGTCAAGGGGCATCACTGAGCATGTACTGGTACCAGGGAAATCATATTGGGTTTACCCTGGGACTGAACAATTTGAAAAAGCCTTATAGGCTCTGAAGATCCAACCTCTGCCACTAACCAAGGGCTGATCAGGACTGCAAGGTAAATCTGTAGCCAGGGCCTGAGAATTAGCTAGTGTTGGCTGGCTTATCTCAAAGACCATTGGGGAGTCTGGCACTGAATGAGAAAGTAGGTCTGAGGCTGCTGCATGTGAGGAAAGAAAGGGCCTACCTTGACTTAATTCTTTGTCCTGCCTAGGGGGCAATAGTGAATCCATATTATTGACTGCACTTGAGTGAATCCATATTATTGACAGTGTACCTTTTCATAGGTACAAACACATAGAGGCTCGGGGACTGTCTGGATACCGACATCTATTACAGCTTCTTCCCGAACTTACGAACCAGTTACGGACCAAACAATTGGTCGTAACTCGGTTCATTCGTAAGTCGGACCCCATAGAGTTACATGCAACCGCGCTGTTCGTAAGCACGGACCGCGTTCATAACTCAGGGTCTGCCATTTACGATAGCTTTGGTCGTAACTGCGAACAGTCGTAAGTTGACCATTCGCAACTCAGGGACCGGCTGTAATGTACTTTGTTCGACAGTAAACCTGACTCGGGTGTCTTCATACCTTATCTAAGTCTGTGGTCTTTGGGGCCTCTCCTGAAGTCTATTATGTCCCAGGGGATCCTGCCCATCAGTTCTTTGAGGGAGTCAAAGTCTGCTTTTCTGAAATCCAGGATCTGTATTTTGCTGCTCTCCTTTCTTCCTTTGGTCAGGATCCTATAATAGACCATCTCATGATCACTGCTTCCCAGGTTGTTACCCACATCTACTTTCCCTACTAACTCCTCCCTGTTTGTGAGCAGCAGGTCAAGCTGAGCATGGCCCTGGTTGGCTCCTTCAGTACTCGCACCAGGAAGTTCTCCCCAACGTTCTCCAAAAACTTCCTGAATTGTCTGTGTACTGCTGTATTATTCTCCCAACAGATGTCCAGGTGACTAAAGTCCCCTATACAAACCAGGGTCTGAGATCTGGAACTTTCTGTTAGTTGTCTGAAGAATGCCTCATCTGCCTAATCTGATGGTCTATAGCAGACACCAACCACAACATCACCCTTGTTGATCTAAACTTAACCCAAAGATTCTCAGCAAGCTTTTCTCCTGCTTTATACTGGAGCTCTGAGCAATCATACTGCTCCCTTACATACAGTGCAACTCCTTCACCTTTTCTCCTCCTCCTGTCCTTTCTGATCAATTTATACCCTTCCATGACAGTGCTCCAATTATGTGAGATGTCCTACCCAGTGTCCATTATTCCAATCAAATCATAATTCTTTCATTGTGCCAGGACTTCCAATTCCTCCTGCTTCTTTCCTAGTCTTCTTGCATTTGTGTGCAGACACTTTAGATAACTAGCTGATTGCCATATTTTTCTCAGAACTAACCAGAGATCCTCCTTTGTTGCACTTTTCTCCTTGTTTTTCTTCCCAATTATGTATGCTTCTTCTTGATTATGTATCCTTCAGACCTCTCTGAATTCAACTTTTTGTTCTCTATTCTTCATTTCATGGAATCCTGGATTATGG